>CATIUR010000001.1:120497891-121907058 GCA_949592205.1 Helichrysum umbraculigerum
TATTTAAATGAAAAAATATGAAAAGTCAGTAAGATCACTTGCAACGCAGTGTTCTGGTCTTCTAGAGTCACTTTCTGAGGGGGAGTGATTCGTACACCACCTGTTTTTGGCCGTACACCACCAAACATGCTTTATAGTGTTGTACAGTACAACACTCAGTAGCATGTTTGGTGGTGTATGGCTAAAAACAGGTGGTGTACGAATCATCACCCCTTTCTGAGTGAGAACGCCCACCACCTGTTTTTGGCCGTACACCACCAAACATGCTTTATAGTGTTGTACAGTACAACACCATGTAGCATGTTTGGTGGTGTATGGCTAAAAACATGTGGTGTACGAATCATCACCCCTTTCTGAGTGAGAACGCCCACAACGCCCGCAATGAGGGCGTTCTGGAGGGGCGTTGTGTAGCCTGAAACGGGCAAAAATTGAGCGTTTGTGCGGGACCCACAACCATATCCATTTTCTTTTTTGTTTTCTTCCCTTGCTTTAATTCAATATAAATGGTGTTGTGGGACCTAGGGGGAAAAAATGGGCGTTCTGATGTCACAACTGCAGGTGGTCTAAACCTTAATAGCTAAATATAGATCATTATATATCTTATTAGAAAAGAGACTTTATATTTTGTAATTAAATCTAGAAAGTGTTAGATTTTGGAATTAATCAAAGTAACTTTAGTATGCATGGGAGTACTACAGGGAGTGGTTGATGAAGTTTCAGTGTTTTATTCAGTGTTATTGAAAACACTGAAGTATAACACTGAAAGGAAAAAGTGAGGTAGTGGTTAATCTTGAGGTTCAGTGTTATTGTTCAGTGTTATTGTAATTATTTTATTATTATTAAAAAAAAACAAATTAAATACAAACAAATAACACTAAATAAATTAAGTTTTCATTTATTTAACAAAACAAATACAATTTAAATAAATTTTGTTTTAAAAAAAATGTGTTTTTCTCTCCATTGTCCCACTGGTGAAATTTTTTTTAAACAAAAGGTTTTTTGTTTTATATATAAAAAAGAGAGGGTATCAAATACTATTCACTGTACAGATTAAATACTATTTAATAATTAAGAAAGACGACAAAAGGTTATATATTAAAATTAAAAAATAATAATTAAACCACTATCCCTTCTTCTTCTTCTCAAGTCCGACCTGCAACTCCATTTCTTCTTCTTCTTCTTTTTTTTTCTCCACAATCTCCAAAATAAACAAAACAAGCAAAAGAAATACGAAAAAGACGAAATAAAATGGAATAAAAAAACAATCAAACGCCGAACTCATCACCGTTTGGGGCTCAACTTCGGCCAAAAACGCCGAACAAAAACGCCGGCCCGGAGCGGAAAACGCCGGCCACCGGCGTTTTTGTTCCAAAAACGGTGAGAACAACTTTGGCACTCCCTGTGCTCTAAGTTACAAGTATTACGGAGTAAAACTATAACTGCATTTTCAGAACTAGGAAATGTGAGTATTCGTTACTTTAGATAAGTTTGTTGTTGGAATATAAAAAACTATGTAGAAGACGGGAGTTATATAAAGGAAAATTTCGCATACTTTTAGCAGCACCTAACCTTATGTTTCTAAAAATTTTAAAGGTTGTAGACTTGTAGTACCACTTTAAAACAATATATAGAGCACCTAATTTAAATGCGAATCGTTGCATCTATGTCAACGCCACATAAACTATAGTTTAATTATGCATTCAAACTATGTATATTATTTGATATTTTTTTTATTACCTTGTGCTATTTTCTGATTCAAATTCAAACTATTTAGGGGGGAAACCAAACAGAAAACTAGCAGCAGTTAGCATTAATAATGCTAGGTTTGAATATGATAAACATGGTGCTCGGACTGCTAAATGCACATACATGTTTTTATTTCAAGTGCAAATACATTAGTTAATTTTTCACATCGATTTCACAAAGCATGTGTCGTTCACTTGGCTAATACTAATTCAATTTCTTGCCTATCGAGTACATCAACTATAAGGAAAGGATTATCTTAATCGGATTGAGATTTTGATAACATATTAGTTTCATAACTAACTTTTATTAACTCTAAACCGGAGTATTATATCAAATCAATGTTAGGACTTTGGACATTGATTGAAATTTAGGGGATAACAATTGTGCTGTCCATAGCAATGTTTTAAAACCCGGGTTTTTAGTTGACCCGGAAAAGTGTTAATTTCTGGTCGGACCGGTCGGACCGGTTGGGCCGGAAGGTCGGACCGGAGTTAATAATAGTATACAGTAGTAGTATTTAGTGACTTTTTATATTTTTTTATAATTAAAAATATAATTATTAATTATATCATGTATAATAATTATAATCCATAGAATAATAAAGGGTAATGACACATCGATTCCCTTGTTATTCTTTGAATATACATCAATATAATAATTATATAATTCATAGAGTAATAAATAGTGATGACACATCAGTCAAAAATTCCCACATTATTCTTGAAATACAAAATTAATCAATATTCCCTAATTATAAATGATTAAATGTACATAGAAATTGTAAAAAAAGAAAAAAAAAAAAAAAAAAAAACAAACAAACATGAAACCCGGGTCAATGCACCGGTCCGGGTCCCGGTCCAACCCGGTCCGACCGGCCGGGTCAACCGGGTCGTTGACTAGTCAACATTTTGAAAAACCCGGTTTTTTTTCGCCCGGAAATCTTTAAAAATGCGGTCCGACCGGTCCGACCGGGCCGGTCGAACCGGGTCTTAAAACACTGGTCCATAGCACAAAATAATAGTGATGTTAACCAATCAGTATTTAAATGAAAATCAAATATTTTATATTTTCAATCCTTCAACTTTTTTCTATGTAAACAAATGATCCTTCCATTAATACTAATGGTACATTTCATCCGTGCAGTTTAACATTACATAATATTTGCTCATATTTAAAAAATACGGAGTAAGTATTTAGGGTGTGTTTGGTAACAACGGGCTGGAGCTTGTAGCTGAAGCTGGGGCTGGAGTTGGAGCTTGAGGCTGGAGCTGGGGCTTGGGCTTCTATTAAAAAGCCACTTCAAAAAGCTTTTTGTTTAGGGGCTTCTAGGGGCTTATTTTTTCAAGAACCTCCATTTTTTTTTATGTTACCAAACAAGGCTTATAGCTGAAGCTTATAAAAAATAGAAACTCAAGCCCTCAAAAACCTCTAAAATCTCCTCATCCAAACACACCCTCACATAGAGAAAACTATATTCTAGAATCTAGAGTAACTTTTTCCCACCAAAGGGGAACCATTTGAATTAGAACCTTTCCCAAATAGAAGAAAAATAAATAAATATAATTACCAGTACTACATTAATCAAATTCAAATCCTAAAGACTTGGATTTTTTTTTACATGATGATATGGGTTCTAATTAATTTCTCATAACAAATACAAAATTAAGAAGATGATGATGAACACATTCTCATCTCCAACACTTTCTTATGAGAATTCGAGTGTTTATAACTCACAAAACTAGGACTCTTTGCTGGCCTATATTCGGGCAGCAACCTGCCCGACTTGTACCTCACCCCACATGCATTACAAAGTGTTTTTGGCCCATCTGGCCCTGCCCGCCATTGTGGAGTCTTTTGTGACAGACAATGGGTGCATCTCCTACCCTGCCCGGTGCTGCCCTCTTCTTCCTCATCATGCTTCATCTGCTTGTACACTTCCTGCCCGTAATCTTCGCTTTTTGTGCTGGTAGGACTTGTACTTTTGGTGGGCAAAATTAGCTCACTGTCAGCTAACCAATAAGCTTGGTGAAGCAAAGGTGGGTCTGTGTTAAAATACTGTTGAGACCAGCTTAGATGACTTGTACCTTTAAATTGACTTCTTTTTCTTTTACTTCTTGCTTTAGAAGGTACAACTACTTTATGCAGTAAAAGATTGTTTCCTAAATTGGGATTCTTCTTTTTTACCACCTCAGAGCTTGGTGCTATTGTGGTTGTACCTTGTGCATTACCAGTTGTACTTTGAGGGATTAAGGGGATTATTGATGGAATGCAACTTCCACTGCTGGATAAACAATCTTCCACAAAAATTGATAGCCATTCTGTGTTGATATCACCTTCTTCCTGCATAACTTTCTAGATTAGAACTAGTGCAGTAAAGCTTGTACCTCATGCACTAAAGCTTGTACCTTTCTATGAATAGGAAGTTATGAACATTTTATATATGAACCAGAACTACAATATACAAGCAAATGAAGCATGAAAATAAATGGGCTTAATGGTACCATAGTGTGGCCGGAGAAAAGGTCATCAAGGCTGCCAAGTTTAGGGAAAGATGGGGATAAAAGATGTTGCTCCGGCTGATAGTTGGCCGGAAACCCACCTGAAACAGACACATTCCGGCAAAAGTCCATATATTCTTTTTTCTTTAGAAGACAATAAGATTTTGGAAATAAAGCATAGATTTCCCACCATGGCTTTGCTTTTTATTCAAAAGAAATATACAAACTTGGTCCCTTAACTATTCGCTGTCGTGCTTTTCAGTCCTCCAAAATTTTGGGAGGTGATAGATACAACACAAAATTTGTTTCCTACACCATATAGTATAAGATTTAAAGCCCACAGTACAAGTATACTGTAGCACAACTTTGTTGTAAGAATCAAATTATAAGTTTTATTTATCAACTCCCAAAATTTTCACATGTGTTTTTCCTTTCATCGTGCCCATGAATGTTGGTAGGGGTGAGCATGGTACGGAACCGGTTGGTACCGGTTTTATTTTTGGCCCTAAAGTGAGTACCGAATACCGGACCGTTTAAAGCGGTACGGTACCGGTACGGTACCGGTACCGGTACGGGTAAAAGTGGTATTATACCGCTTTTGTACCAAATATAGTAGAATAATAAGTAAACCTATCTACGTATTTTGTACTCGATAAAGATTAAAGAAGATAAATATTAATGAATCTCAAATAAATAGAAACATCATTAAGTGACATAGATGGATATTGACGAAGAAAAACAAATATATACAACGACGTTATTGTACCGTGTTAAGTGATTTGGTAATGACACAAGTCATGATCTTTACCTTTATATTGACAAGCAATATGTTTGGAATCCGATTTAACTAGGGTGATAAAAACGTGATTGTTTGTGTAGCAAATAATTCTAGCTAGACTTCTATAAAATTATAATTGTATTCATACGCGATAGTATAACTCTATTTTATACTTTTCTTAATTACTTAAAAAATATCATTTTTATATTCATAGACATATCATATGATCATAGAAATGATGTTTCAAATAAATCTTTTTAAAATATAGAAATAACGTACGGACATATAACAAAAAAATGTATATTTCGGATATGGTACCAAAGAGGGAAAAGTGGTAAAATACCGGTACCGAACCGGCTGGTACCGGTTATCTTTTTGGCTCTAAAGTGAGTACCAAATACCGGACCGTTTAAAGTGGTACGGTTCCGGTACGGTACCGGTACGGGATCGGGATTCGGGTACGAATGCTCACCCCTAAGAGCACGCGGTGTGGTAACACTGTGTTTACAGTGTTTAGGACAGTGTTTTGTGAGTTAAAATTATGTGGTATGGTAACAGTGTTGTGGACAGTGTTATGGAATAATTTATTATTTGTTTTATTTATTTATTTTTTTCTTTCAAAAGCTCCTCACATGGTCCCAAAAAAATAGTAATAAAAAATGAAAAACGGTTCCTCGCACAACGTTTGAAATAGCACGGCGGCCGAAAAATGCCGTTAGAACGCCGTGAAAAACGCCGTGGCGGGGCAGAAAAACGCTGTGGTACAGTGTTGTGGATGAAAAACATTGACAAAACCCTCCCCACACCGTATGCTCTAAATGTTGGAATGTCCGTTAAGGCATCACATATTGTTAAAGTTGTGTACATCAACAATTTTTAACCAATACGACATTTTAAAACGTAATAAATGATAGTAAGGCTAAAAATGAATGATGTATGTGATCAATTATAGTGTTACATTATACAGAGTATTAGAAATTAGCACCTTATAGAGCCTTCATTTATACCGTATAACTTGCTCAACTTTAACATGTAGAGGGTAGTTGTATTATGCTTGATACTCTCTTGGTTTCAATTCTATCTTACACCCTTATAAAGGGTTTAACTCTTTTCTTCATTGCCTTGGATATTTAAAGAACGGAAATGACCAAAATACCCCTATATTCAACAAAATAGACTAAACTACCCTTAGCTAATTTTGGAAACAATCCACATCTACCATATTAACAAAATTTAGTCATAAATAAATAAGTGTATGTTTAGAAATAATTCAACCTATAAATAAACTGAATTATGAATAACAAAAATGAAAATATACATATACATTTAATTTAAAAAACTGTAATTGTTTAACAACATATAATGGAATTTACTTTATTAATACTATATAACAATATTAAACGGAATAATATAATTACCCCGCTGCTTTGCGCGGGTGTTTGCTAGTTATCCTTAATTACTCTGTATAGCATAATCATTACACTTTACATTTTATAAAATAGCATATTTACCCTCAAATTTTTACTCACATTTTTATATTGTATATTTTATACTTGAAGGCATTAAAAGCACAAGGAGTGGTTGACCTTGTGTTCGATGTTCATTTGAGTATTGAAATTTAACACGAATACGAATTTGAGGGGAGTAGTTCAGTGTTCAACTCGAAGTTCAAACGGGTCCATAAAAATAGTTTAGAACCAATCAGAAAAAAGGAAAAGAAAAAAAAAGAAAAAACCGTTTGCTTCGGCGTTTAGCTTGGCACGTTAAGATTGAACGCCGAACTTAAACACCAGTCCGATATGGTGAACGCCGGAGACCGATGTTCAAGTTGATGAACGCTTTCAGTTTGCCCGTCCCACTCCCTTTGCTCTAAAGGAACTTTAATTAATCTACTTTGAAAAATGTGAACAATCAAATTGGAACATCTAAAAATAGAAACACCGAGTCACTGACTATAAATTCGGAATGTAGTTAATCATTTAAAAAAAAAGGAAAGGAAAGGAAAGATTGTGTGCATAGAAACACAATCATCATCAGAGTATGCAGGACTTTCTTGGTTTCAGCAATCAGGAACATCTTCCAATGATTCACCCCTTCCCTTCCAAATTTAATAAGGTTAAACAAGGGAAAAAGTATACCATGCTTCTGCTGCTGCTAGTGGTTATATAAAGGTCTTTTGTTAACTTTTATAGTATATCAATTTTAGAGTAAGGTTCAAATGAGTACATCAATTTTGAGTGAGAATGAGGGAACCAACAGATTTCTGCCATGTGTCACTTTATTCTCTCTCCTCCACACTTTATTCTCTCTCCTCCACATTTTAAAAAATTAAATATCTCACAAACGGTAAGTCGAAAAATCATGAAAATTGCACCATAAAATTCAGCGTTTTCTCCTCTTCGATTTGCCGTCCCTCAAGGCATACTTTTGACAACTTTTTTTTCCTCATTTTTTGGTGGGTTTCACAAATTAGTAACACATGTGTTAGTGATTAGTTGTACATTTAATTTGTGGTTAAGGTTAGGGTTAGGTTTAGGGTTTAGTAGGGTTTATGGTTTAGGGTTTATAAGGGTTTAGGGTTTAGAAGGGGTTCAAGGTTTAGGGTTTAGAAAGATTTAGGGTTTAGCGTTTTGTAAAGCGTTTAGGGTTTAGGGTTTGTGGTTTAGGGGTTAGGGTTTAGGGTTTAGGGTTTGAGGTTTGGGGTTTCGGGGAGAAACCCCAAACCTCAAACCATAAATCCTAAACGCTAACCCCTAAACCCCAAACCCTAAACCCTAAACGCAACACTTTAACACATGTGTTAGTAAATGTGAAACCCACCAAAAAAATGAAAAAAACAAAAAAAACTTTTTGAAAGTATGTCTTGAGGGACGGCAAATTGAAGAGGAGAAAACGACGAATTTAATGGTGCAATTTTTATAATTTTTCGATTTGTCGTTTGTGAGATAATTGATGTTGGGGGTAAATGGGTTTTGTACATGTGAAACCTTCTCTTTGTACACATGGCTTGATATCATTGGTTCCCTCATTCTCACACAAATTCCTATTCTCATTTGAACCCTACCCATCAATTTTAAGTCACATGAAATAATGTTGTTAATGTATGTATAGAACAAAAAAACAAATAAATAAAAATAATAATAATAATAATAATAGAGGTTTTTTTTTTTTTTTTTTTTTTAAAGAGAGCCTAAAACAGTACTACTATAATTCACCTTAAAGTATCACAAAATATTCATCAATAATCCAACATCATCATAAATAAGAAAATATAATAATAATATATGACCAATTAATCATACTAGCTAGCTAGTCAATGAAAAAAATATCTAGGATACAAGGACCACGCCCAACCACCATATCGAAAGTGTAACATCCTCGAAATGGACCTAGTTGTTTATATATTATTTCTTGATTTAAATGTGTTTGGAAATAATATTGTTTGAAATAGTGAAATAATTGGAATAGGATCCGAATATTCCAATGTGATAAGTGAAATATTAATTGTTGTAAATTAATATAGCTGACGGTGCGATAAAATGTTTGGACTCGCAAATGGTTTTCGGGTTCCAGGCAATAGATTGAGATGGGGTATTAAATTATACCCATATATTGAAGGCGGTTTAGGTTGGACCGACCTAAGTTTCTATATATATCATTTCCTATTTAGGAAAGTTATTCATTTTCATTTAGAAACTCACAGAAACTCTCTGAAAACCTCCAAATCAATCCAGAAATCAAATCAGGAAGTTGTGATTCTCATGAAACTTAATAATCATCAGATTACCATCGTTAGATTCTTCAATCAGTAAGTATTCTTGAGTATTTAAGAATTTGATTTTGATTGAATTTGGGTAAATTGATGATTTGAGATATTTGGATGTTAGAAATCATGTTATAAGTGTTACATATTGATTATGTGATAATAATTGTGGTTTTAAACGGTTAGAAACCTTGTTTTTGAGGTTTTGGATTATAAACCCGTGGGTTAGGGTTTTACAGCTCGAAACTGTGCTGGGACGAAGCCTGAAGCCGGCGGCTTCATGCCGAAGCCGGCTGCTTGTCCCGAGTCAATAGAAGCCGGCGGCTTCTGAGCCTAGCCGGCGGCTTGTGTTGTGGTGTAGGGACCCGGCGGGTATAAACAATGCCCGGCGGTTGGTATATGCTTTAAAACGTGGTTTGCTTCTGTTACCACTTTTAGTAATTTACCCGGCGGTTGATGAAGTGAAGCCGGCGGGTGATGGTTAGAAGCCGGCGGCTTCAAGGGTGAAGACGGCGGCTTGGTTCACTGTTATAGCAATTCTTGTTTGATTGTTAACAGTAATGTGATTAATATTGAATATATGTTAATAGATGATAATGATTATATTATAAATCATTAGTGGATAGTTAGGAACTAGTAATCTTGATGTAGATTATGTTAAGTTCCTAATGTTAAAGATTGATATAAGTTCAGTATTTATGATTTGATTACTAACTTATATTTGATTGGTTGATTCTCAGATGTGGAGAAGGCTCAGTGATATTAGACTACTGAGTGGAGGTCTGAGGTAATCGGTGAGTGGATCTGTAACCTCAGTGTGATTTAGTTGTAATGATTTGATTTACAACAAATAATTATAGTATTATTTTGATAGAATGTAATTGCTGAGATATCTTGCCATGATAGTTTGACTAGTTGCTTACTTGGCTGTTTGAGCTAGTACGTAAGATTCTGAGGTCAACTTGACTTGACAGTTGGACTTGGTTGTTATTGTAGACGACAGGAGATCTTGAAACTTGAAATGTTGGTTTGGAGATCTAGGTCGTGTGTGGTTAACAACTGGTTACCGGTAATTCTGTATAGGCCAATACAGATGATTGATAAGGGTTCCCTGAGTACCAAACCGGTATTAGGGTATCTCAGGAGCCACCGGTCCTCATGATGATTTATAATGTTTGATTGGTGTAGCTTGACACTGATTGGATGTCGAGTGAATGATTGATTTTCTGTTTATTGTGATTGATGTAAACAGATTGTTATGCTAGGTTGTACTGTTGCTTATAGTTTCATTCACTTAGCTTTATGCTAACCCCACCACAGTTCTTCCTGCAGGTTAAATAGATGGGACATATTGGGCAGGAGGTTGTGGGACTGGATGGAATGTTTAACAGGCTGTTACTCTGATGTTATTTTGATAACTATATAAATGTTTTGAATTATATAACACCGAGTTTGTTGAAATGTCATGTATTAAATTTGAAAAAGTTTATTGACATTTTGAGTACATTGATAGTATGTTTTAAATATACGCTTCCGAGTTGCAAATATTATATTAAATGTTTATAATTAACGAGGGGTGTTATAATTAACGAGGGGTGTTATAAGCTGGTATCAGAGCAATAGTTTGGGTGAATTGGACTTGATAGAATGTTCAATCCTAAACTTGATAGAGTTGAGTCAAACATTACAGTGGGTGTGGGTTTAGTTGAGTAGTGAATGCATGAGAAAATAGTTAGTTGAATATGTACTAACCCTTAACAAGTTGTGAAGCTGTTGTTTGATTGCAGAGACGGAGGAACATGAGTATCTGATTGGTATATTTCTTGTTTCCTCAACATTGCTGGCTTAAGATTGCCAGGTAATCTTCGATAAGCCTATGTTAATTTAAATTAACTTGAATTGTTTACTCTGTTATGTTGAGTAAGCTTTGTTGTGAAGTTAATTTAGTCAGACTGATATGATTCCCCAGTTTTGAGTCAACTAATGATTGTTATAGGTTGACATGAGGATAGAGGTATTGAATGGGATACTCATTGTGGTGGTTATTTCTGATTGAATTGAAAATGCAGAAATGTGATTAAATGAGTAGATAAAGAGTTGATTAAGGTTTAACATGATTGATGTTGGAACCTAAGGAGTGTCTTTATTGGTGAGACAAAATAATTGATAGTATTATATTAGTAGATTGATCACAAGGTGTGATTTGAATCCTGTTTAAGGATAGTGGTGTCATTTGATTTGAGAATGACTGCTATTTGAGAAAATATGTGTTTATGTGGCTATATGATGTGTTAGGATTATAGCTAAACACTTGATATAAACCAACAAAATGATAGGTTTATGAGAAATATAGCTTATGATAAAGCTAAATTGATTGAGAAAGTGATAGGTCTTTCTGGTTAATTGTAAATTAATAGATGAAATATTTAAAAGTAACATGATTGAGTAGGCTTGTTGTGACAGTGATGCTTGATATGATAGCATAGGTCAAAGTGATAATAATAATTAAGTAAGAAGTGTCCTGAATATTGAATGTAAATAGGGACATTGATTAGTGTAAGTAATGAAACAATGATGATGAGTTATCATGTGTTTGAGGTTTCAGATAAGTGATATACTGAGTAATTCAGTTGTTGAAAATTAGAACATTGTGTGTATGTGAGATGGCTTACATATGTAAGGTTGAATATGTAAGTAGTAAGCTGATTTTGAGTATGTATCAGCTGATAGGAACTATTAAATAGATTATGATTGATTTGAAATCATGAAGTATTTAATACATACATGAGATAAGAGTAGGTCATATTGATAATTATAATGTAGAGTAGTCTGAGAATGGATTGTGAAGAACATAATCTTGCAACGCCTGATCACCGTTGTTATATTATGTTGTGTCACATGAATTTGTTGAGGCTACTTGGTATAAAAGAAATGTAATGTGATTTAGAAAACTGAGCATGAGAGTATGCTAAGTGGTTTAATAGTTGTTTTGATAAGAAAACAATTGGTTGATAGAACTGTAACATCTAGAATGTAAATGTGAGAGTGTAAATAATGTTTGTCATTGATAGTTGTTTTGTTGATGAACATAAATGACAAATTGGATTCTGTTAAATAGGTAATTGTGATTGATAATGATAGATTACCTGTAGGTGGATTTGTATAGTGTTTAAATGAATCACTATGTTGTAGCTGGCTTGTATGAAGCCAAAGTTGAGATAGGTTGATATTGTCTTGCTTGAGGAATTTCTAGTATTATTGAATGTAATAATGTGAGGTCTATGTTTGAAAGTAAACATACAATATGAAATAGCTTGTATGGAGCCAAGATTGACGTAGGTTGACCTTGTCCTTGTGAAGGATTGATAAGATTATTGAATGTAATAATTTGAAATATATGTTTGAAAGTGAACATATAAGATGAAATGGTTTGTTGTGAGTTAATATTGATAGTATGTTAACTTTGAAAGTCAAACCATGAATAGTGAGTTGTGTATAAAATTAATTGCTTGTGATTGGTTTGAGATTGGGTCAAACTAGAGAAAAGCAATTAGAGAATTTTATTGATTGATTGATTGAAATCAAAGTTGACAAATAGTCAACTATTTGTGTTGAAATAGTTTAACATTGATTGAAATGTTATGACTGTATGGAATGTGATTGAATTTTTAGATTTGTCACATTATGTGGAAACGGGTCATGTAAGATCCAAAAGAAATAGATGAATTGTTTAAGTTTGTGAAACTTGATTTAATTACTTAAGGATAGTATTAAGTAATTGAAATAGTGCTAAGTATGATTGAGTATTCAGTTGGGCGATGTTAGATCTTTAAACTGAATACATGTTAAGGAATTATACAGATATGAAGTCATTAAATGATATGATAGTTATAAATTGTTGAATGATGTAAGTTAAATCACATTGATTAGGATTGTGATAAGAAAGTCTTACCAGTGTATGAGGCTTGTGATGATAACTTTGATTGGGTAAGACTGTGAGATGATGAATAATTGAAGGTTATTATTATTAGTTGCATAGGTTGATTGATACCTCATGGTGAGTTACTTAGATATTGAAAGAATTGAATGAATTCTTTAGTTATTTGTTGATTGTATGCAAATAAAGTAAGTGATGAAGTGGTAAATTGAGATTAGATCCAACTAAGGTATGATATGAAAGTATATCTGGAGCTGGATGGTGTTAAAGATTTAGTTGATCTTTGTTTGATAAATTGAGGAAATATGAATTGAATGATTGTTCATATTTTAAGAAATTGTATATGTTAGGAAGTAAGGGAAACCTTGAAATTGATAGGTGATGATTGTATTCACCAAGCTTTTATTGTAAGTTTAAGCTGAAATGTTTAAGTTATATATGAGTTGGTAAGTATATAAGTGAAACATAGAATTGATAATTATTCCATGTCCTGTGGTATGGATATGTGATGACTAGTACTACTGAGAAGGCTTGATAAAGACTTTAACAGTCTGAATGGCCTAGTGTATAGGATTAAATGGAATTGATGTGTATGTGTCCATTTAAGAGAGTACCTGAAGTTGTGTAAGTATATATGTGTGATATACATGATAATAAATGACATGATAAGTTTTAATAGAATGAATTAAAATGTGCCATAAGATATGTGGAGGTTAGTTAATTGTGATTAACTTGATGTAGATTTTGTTGAAATGTGTTGTAAAGTAGCACATTGTGATATTGTGATACTTGAATTGTGGTATCATAATGTTGATTAGGATTGACTTAGTTGCTAGATTGATGGAATTTGGTACTAAGTGATTATGTGATTAAAGTTGTATAACTTCTAATTGCTTGTGATTAGTAGTTTAAGATTGTAAGGTTGAATTAAATTAACTGGTTGCTGAGATAAGATTCTGATGTCTTACCAGTTTAAGTAATATACAAATTCTAACTTGATGGTTAGTTAAACTTTGGAGATATATAGTGAGTATTGATAGATGTACTGAACTATATAATCATTAGTGTTGTGATTATTGGAAGTGTTATTGTTGTTGTTAACAATTGATAGGTTGTAATGAAAGGAATTACAAGTAGAAATAAGTCAATGTAGAGGTTGGTTGAATGTAGGTAATATTTGATTGTGGTACTATTGTTGATTGAGCAAAGTACTTGTTGATTGTAGTTTTACCTACTGAGTGTGACCTCTGCTGTGCTTATTAAAGTGATATGAATCTGGATTACTTTAAGTAAAGGATTTCATATGATTAAAGTGATATGTGAATATGGTAGGTTATTCACAAGAGTAGGTATGAAACTTTTGGATGAAAAGTTAACCTAGATTTGAATTTCAAATCTTTGATGGTAGAGATTTAATATTGTGATCTGTATATTAGACTGATTGTTGGTCGTGAGCTGAATTATATTTCAGTGTTGCTAGGTACATTGTGGTTTAATAAACACTGTTGTTGTGATATTGTTACTGCTGTTTTATTGTTACCAGTGATGAACAGTGAGAGTAGGTTAAAGATTTTAGCATGTTGCTAATTTCTGGTTGTGTAGACCTAGAAAGTGATGTTAGGTTTCACTTATTGTTGTTGGTTAAAGTGATAGGGTGCTTAAAATTTTTATCCGATTGGTGATAAAGGAATTAGATAGATGATTGGTTCCTATGAGATGTTGGATGGATGCACTGTATGTGTGCATAGGAAAAGATAGAAGCATGTACATTTGGATATGTGCATGTGGAAAGAATTCAAACAGTCTAAGTATAGTTGTAAGTTGCTATTGAAGACAAATGTATATTAAGATATATGTGATTATATCACATTAGTTAGATTGATTGAGGTTAGATTTCGGGGACGAAATCTCTTTAAGGGGGGGAGAGTTGTAACATCCTCGAAATGGACCTAGTTGTTTATATATTATTTCTTGATTTAAATGTGTTTGGAAATAATATTGTTTGAAATAGTGAAATAATTGGAATAGGATCCGAATATTCCAATGTGATAAGTGAAATATTAATTGTTGTAAATTAATATAGCTGACGGTGCGATAAAATGTTTGGACTCGCAAATGGTTTTCGGGTTCCAGGCAATAGATTGAGATGGGGTATTAAATTATACCCATATATTGAAGGCGGTTTAGGTTGGACCGACCTAAGTTTCTATATATATCCTTTCCTATTTAGGAAAGTTATTCATTTTCATTTAGAAACTCACAGAAACTCTCTGAAAACCTCCAAATCAATCCAGAAATCAAATCAGGAAGTTGTGATTCTCATGAAACTTAATAATCATCAGATTACCATCGTTAGATTCTTCAATCAGTAAGTATTCTTGAGTATTTAAGAATTTGATTTTGATTGAATTTGGGTAAATTGATGATTTGAGAGATTTGGATGTTAGAAATCATGTTATAAGTGTTACATATTGATTATGTGATAATAATTGTGGTTTTAAACGGTTAGAAACCTTGTTTTTGAGGTTTTGGATTATAAACCCGTGGGTTAGGGTTTTACAGCTCGAAACTGTGCTGGGACGAAGCCTGAAGCCGGCGGCTTCATGCCGAAGCCGGCGGCTTGTCCCGAGTCAATAGAAGCCGGCGGCTTCTGAGCCTAGCCGGCGGCTTGTGTTGTGGTGTAGGGACCCGGCGGGTATAAACAATGCCCGGCGGTTGGTATATGCTTTAAAACGTGGTTTGCTTCTGTTACCACTTTTAGTAATTTACCCGGCGGTTGATGAAGTGAAGCCGGCGGGTGATGGTTAGAAGCCGGCGGCTTCAAGGGTGAAGACGGCGGCTTGGTTCACTGTTATAGCAATTCTTGTTTGATTGTTAACAGTAATGTGATTAATATTGAATATATGTTAATAGATGATAATTATTATATTATAAATCATTAGTGGATAGTTAGGAACTAGTAATCTTGATGTAGATTATGTTAAGTTCCTAATGTTAAAGATTGATATAAGTTCAGTATTTATGATTTGATTACTAACTTATATTTGATTGGTTGATTCTCAGATGTGGAGAAGGCTCAGTGATATTAGACTACTGAGTGGAGGTCTGAGGTAATCGGTGAGTGGATCTGTAACCTCAGTGTGATTTAGTTGTAATGATTTGATTTACAACAAATAATTATAGTATTATTTTGATAGAATGTAATTGCTGAGATATCTTGCCATGATAGTTTGACTAGTTGCTTACTTGGCTGTTTGAGCTAGTACGTAAGATTCTGAGGTCAACTTGACTTGACAGTTGGACTTGGTTGTTATTGTAGACGACAGGAGATCTTGAAACTTGAAATGTTGGTTTGGAGATCTAGGTCGTGTGTGATTAACAACTGGTTACCGGTAATTCTGTATAAGCCAATACAGATGATTGATAAGGGTTCCCTGAGTACCAAACCGGTATTAGGGTATCTCAGGAGCCACCGGTCCTCATGATGATTTATAATGTTTGATTGGTGTAGCTTGACATTGATTGGATGTCGAGTGAATGATTGATTTTCTGTTTATTGTGATTTGATGTAAACAGATTGTTTTGCTAGGTTGTACTGTTGCTTATAGTTTCATTCACTTAGCTTTATGCTAACCCCACCACAGTTCTTCCTGCAGGTTAAATAGATGGGACATATTGGGCAGGAGGTTGTGGGACTGGATGGAATGTTTGACAGACTGTTACTCTGATGTTATTTTGATAACTATAGAAATGTTTTGAATTATATAACACCGAGTTTGTTGAAATGTCATGTATTAAATTTGAAAAAGTTTATTGACATTTTGAGTACATTGATAGTATGTTTTAAATATACGCTTCCGAGTTGCAAATATTATATTAAATGTTTATAATTAACGAGGGGTGTTATAATTAACGAGGGGTGTTATAGAAAGTGGATTACAACATATACAAGCTGGGTCACATGCTATATGTGATACCTTTCTACATGTTACCTATTCATTGTTGCATACTCACTCAAAAAGTAGAGTGGGAAAAAAAGTTTTAAGAGAGCCAACTTAAAAGATTATTCTTTTAGAGCTGAGTAAATCAGAAACACCTAAATATCTCTATCTACATTATTTAAATGCATAAGGTACAATCAATTTATACATGTTCGGTTCGGTTGTTCGAACATGGATTATATATTGAAACTTAAAGGTGGCATATATGAAGTTCACCGAATTATTAAATTGCTATTGATGTTCGAAATAGACGATAGAAAGTGTAGAAACTAGTTGTCGTAGATATCAAAACAATATATGTCGTATTGGATAATAGATATAGATTTCTTCAACAATAACATGTTGTTTGGTCATATATGTAGTACAATTAAACATGCATATCATATATATATGTTTTGCTATCTGTTTTCATTTCATTGTCCCAACAAGCTAAGTCTAAATAAATAATGCTCCACATTTCACATGCATTATTAAAGCAAATGGGGCATGTCCATGAAACTACAAGTTAAGAAGGTGATTGTGATAGGAAAGGACAATTTATATATGCATCCACGTACCCAAATACATTAATACTATTAATATTAATATTAATAATATATATGGTGTTTAAAAATAGCATTCCTTTATTTCAATTCTCTAATTATCTATGCCAATCATATGAAACAATTTGTGAAATAAATCAATCAGCTTTTGCAAATTGTAATGGCATTATGGTGAATATACTTTATTGTACAAGTGGACAAATGGTGTGTTTAACAACATGATGTTGGAGTTGAGACCGAAGCTGAAGTTTGTGGCTGGGGTTTCTAGTTGCATTGGACTTCTATTCAAAAGATATTTTAAATTTCTTATTATAGGGGTTATGTGTACTTATATATATTTTCAAGAGCCCCATTTTACTTGTATCGTGAAGCGAAACTTACAAACCCGAACTTATTTTTAAAGTAGAAGTTCAAGCTCTAAATGCTCTTAACAGCTGCTCGCCAAACACACCCGAGATATTCCTAGTAATTTTGTACCACTACAATAATCATAGAGTATGATAATAATAAAATGAATTCCCAATTACACATGATAATGCTCTGAAAATGAGGACATGCAGGGACGGACATATTGGGTCCAGCCTCAAAGAATACTATTTGTTTGTTGACGGTAAAATGGAGTAATATAATGGACAAAAAATATATATATATATTTAGCTTACTTTCGTACTCGACTGTACAATTTATTATTACTATATGACTATTGAATATCATTTGGTTATTAGTTGTTTCTTTGTTAAATACTTAAATATTAAATTATAAAATTTTCAACTCCACTTATACTAAAGAATGAGACCGATGAGCAAAAGATGGTGCCACCGGCTAACCAATTTTTGGTGTTATAAAACACTTGAATTAAGAATTTAATGACTTGACTTGAAGTACCTATAAATAAATAAATTACAATTACAACATAGTTATAGGACGACAAGTGGTAACATTGATTTCTTAGTGTTTTGAGGTAAACACAGAAGCAGAAGCTGATGAATTGAGGGAGTTGTAATAATAATCTAAACTCAACGTCTCAGGCTGGACACCGAGATGAACGGCGAAGTGAATGCCAACCGGGTATGGCGAACGTCAAACTCCCGGTGTTCTCGATCTTGAACATGGAAAAAAAGGAGCCACTCCGTTTGCTCTTAAGAGGTTGGAAATTATCATGAATTATATATTGTAGAGACCATGGTAGAATATATGCTTTGATCATATATCACTAGTTGAACACTAATTAATTATTGTAGAAGTTTTATTATATAGGTAACCATGATAGGTGTTAAGAAAAACATGACAAAAGTAATGTTTTAAGTTACTACCACTAAATGTTTGTTTGACATGGATTCACAATGTACGATTGACCAAAGTCAAGATACTGCAATGGACGGCAAGAAAAATGCCTAAAAGAACATTTTGGTTTAGACAAATGCACAAAGCCCAATTAGATAGATTATTATAACAAATCAAACCCTGATGCATAGAATACAAAGTGGTCAACCTACGAATAAAGAGGTTTAAGGATACAAAATTAAAGACTAATTCAAAATGTAGTGATAAATTTTGTCGGTATCATGTTTGGTTTTAATAAATTAATTATAGTTCTAACGTAATACAAATAAAAAAAAACTAATTTATAAATGAACCAACATGTGTGTAAATTAATTTTATCTGACGAGGGTCATATCCACGTTGATGGTTTGGGTAGCTACGGATCCATTCGCTATACGGAGTGTCGATTTCTTATGAAAAATTGCGTTATTTGTTGCATCTTTGTTGTGCTACAGGTTTATAAAAATTGAAATACCGGTGCTACGGATCACCTCAAATCATGAATTCGCCAATGTCCTGTCATGTCTATGATATGTAACTTTTATATGAAAAGCTAATATTTTGACCCGTGCGAAGTAGAGGATTGTGTGTCAAATTTCATATGTTAATTCCTTTGAAAAATGAAGTCGGTGACATAGCATAAAAAACTAATCTTGTCCTGATACTTACAAAGAATGACAAATGAACATATTTTATGACCTTCAAAGGTGTTGTTAATCTTATTTTGAAGCATTTTTAAGCGTGTGCACTTAAAGTACACAACCACACTTTCAAATTAATAGTAGTAACAATCTAGTCTTCAAAACAACAGTCATTACAGATTTCAAGCTAATTACAATGAAAACAAAAGAAGTAAGCTTGAAAGCATAATTTAACAGACAATTATGATTACGCATCATGATAAGTTGATAATAATAGTAATTACTGGAAGCATGATTGATGCAACATAAATCATGGTTGCAAAAGTAAGCTAGGCATTATGATTTATGAACCACTGAACGTTACAAGTTACTGTATTAGATATGAAAATTGTCTTCCATAAAGGTTAGTCCATTAAAAAACAGTAAGTAGTGCAGATGGCTTATGTGTTCACTTTCTATTTTAATAAAAGGGAGGTAAGAACATGTATCAAATATTACAAACACTTTGCCAACTTTCAGGCGCATTTGATCTGCCCAACCCAATTGCCTTTGTGCAAGGTTTACCCATTTGACCCAAGGGAGATAAAATACAATTCAAACATACCCGTTTTTAGACAAATGGGTAAGATTTTAAAGAAACTATTGGAGTATTAGAATTTTCAGGTTGATAATAAATATAGAGAGCTAAATAGACTTATAGCATCAGTAACTATGCTTTTTTGACCAAAAAACAGGGTAGGTCGATTTTCTATTTCCGTTAAAGCGAAAAACCGCAACCCCTGCACACATATAATCACACAATTGAAAGAAAAAAAATCTAAAAAGAAAATGATAAATATAGAAACTTAACTGTGTACTGCATCTCTGAGATTTTCTACTGCTATTTGACCAACTAATATTAAGAAAATAAAAAACTTACCTGGAGGAGAAAAAAAAGCAGATCAATGGAGAATATATTGCCTCTGGTATACAACTCAAATTATAGTATAAACATAAGAACAAATTTACAACAACAAAATCACCAATGATCTTTACACGAACATACACCCGCTCCAAAATGATGAAATCGGTATGAATCTCTAACTACAATATCCCTATTACAAATCTTGGATACATACTTTATCCAATTATGGCAATCATTGCATACTCGGAGATTCTTCATTACACGTAGGGGAACTGCATTAGACAATGTTAAAAGTCCAAATGTAATAGCTAATTTCTCACTGTGTATACAAGTAGATGGATCCTTCTGTTCTTGTTCCAAATCATTCAAAAGACTATATCGATCTTGAACATAACCGATATCAGCAGCCCGTTTATTTAGAACCTCCAAATATTCATAAATCTCATCAGCTAGTGGATGCAGACGATCACCAACAAAAAAAGCATGAACCGTGTTCTTGACCTCAAGCCAGCTACGACCAGGCACTTTTTTCACACCTTTATCTTTCATTAACTTTCTTGTCCGGTTTCTATCGTCCCATTTCCCAGAAACTGCATACATATTAGATAATAAAACATAAGTGGCTGAATCTTCAGGCTCTAATTCAAGAAGATGTTTTGCAGAGATTTCTCCAATTTCTTTATTTTTATGAACTGTACATGCACTTAAAAGTGTCCTCCACACCATTGCGTCAGGTTCAATCAGCATTGACTTAATAAATTCTAGTGCTCGGGTTAAAAGCCCGGCCCGTCCAAGAATATCTACAACACAAGCATAATGTTCGGCTCGTGGGACTAGACCGTAATCTTGACTCATGGAGTTGAAGTATTCAAGCCCTTTGTCTACTAACCTGACATGGCTACAAGCCGTTAAAACACCTACAAAAGTAACATAATTTGGTGTATAACCGAATTGTTTCATTTCCTCAAAGAGTTTTATAGCTTCATCTCCACACCCATGTTGAGAATAGCCCGTTATCATGGCGTTCCATGAAATCTCGTTTTTCTCAGGCATTTCAAGAAACTCTCTTTTGGCATCATCAAGGATCCCACATTTTGAATACAATGTTATGAGAACATTTGAAGCCTCAGGTTCCAAACTGTAGCCGGTTTTAATCATTCTTGAATGGATTTGCTTTCCTTGTGTAATGTTTGTTGTATTTGCAGCAGCACTAACTGCAGAACCATATGTAAACATATTCGCTTCTACTCCAATTTCATTCATTTTAGAGAATACTTTCAGTGATTCTTCATAGTTTCCACTCTGTGCAAATCCCGAAACCAATCCATTCCATGAGACATTATCTCTATAATTAATCTTGTCAAATGCCAAGTAAGCTTCGTTAGTCAAACCACATCGAGCATACAGACAAACAAGTGCATTCCCGATTGAAAGATCAGACGAATACCCACAAACAACTGATTGACCATGTATTTGACGGCCTTGATTTATTGCTTGAATTCCAGCACACGCACTAATTGCACTTGAAAATCCGATGTTATCTGATTGGATTCCTTGGTGTAGCATTTCCTCAAACGTTTTTAGAGCTTCAACATAAAATTCATGTTGAGTGTATCCCGCTATCATAGCTGTCCAAGAAACAACATCTTTCTCTTTCAGACGCCTAAGAATTTTCTGTGCAGTGAACAAGTCTCCATGCTTGGAATACATATCAATAAGTACACTGCAGACATATACATTAGGTTGAAAACCCGTTTTCACAACTTGTGAATGGATCTGCTCCCCCAGGTCTAAAGCACCTACTAATGTACATGTTCTTAGTATACTTGGATACGTATACTGGTTTGGCCTTAATCCCTGAATCTGCATTTGTGAAAAAATATTGAAGGATTCATGGAGATCCCCTAACTGTCCATAAGCCACTAACATCACGTTCCATAAAACTACATTTTCTTTTTCTGTTGTAAGGAAAAACTCGTGAGCGGTTTTGACATCAGAGCATTTTACATAAAGGTCAAGTAACGAGCCTTCTATGATTATATCTGCACACATTCCTGCTTTTATTGCATACGAGTGTAGCTGCATTCCCTTAATTGAATCCCCAATTGATGCACAAGCACTTAAGAGGCTAGCAACTGTGACAGAATCCGGTTTCAGTGTATCAGACTGCATCTTTTTATACAATTCTAGAGCTTTCTCACTTAGTCCTTTCTGAGCAAGACCTGAAATAAGAGTATTGTACGATACTCCATCCCGATATTCCATTTTACTAAAGATCTGTTCTGCAGATAACAAATCGCCACAACGTGAATACAATGTAACAAGAGCATTACACACAAAAGTCTCAGATGAAAATCCCCATTTATGAATAAGGGAATGCAACTGCTCTCCTAGCTCAAAAAATGAAATCTTTGTACAAGAGCTAATGACACTAGAGAAAACATAAGGTGTGGGTAAAATCCCGGAATTATGCATTTCGGTAAATAACAAAATACTTTCTTCTTCAAGTCCATTTTGAGAGAATCCAGATATCATAGCAACCCATGTAACGTTATCCCTCATACCCAACCCTTGAAACACATACTTCGCAACATCTATACACCCCTTCTTTGCATACAAATCGATCAACGGATTACAAACAACATAATTCGAACCAAAACCATAACGAACAATCTTGGCATGGACCTGCTTTACGTAACTATAATCGATCTTATCTCCACTACACGCCCGTAAAACATTAGCAAATGTCACTTCATCAGGGTCAACATTCTCCGTAAACATTTTCGAAAACAAGCCCAACACCATATTACTCAACTTCTTCCCAATCAAACCAAAAATCAAGTTATTCCAAAACGAAACATCTCTGTCAGGCATTTCATCGATCACCTGGCATGCATAAGTTAAATCACCATGAGCTACATAAACATCAGCTAGTCGGCTGCAGATTCCATAATCCTTATCGAACCCCGATTTCATTAACCTCCCATGAAGCTTCTTAACATCTATCAAACATCCTGAACTCAAATATCCTTCTAAAAGCCAATAGTATGTCTGATGATTAGCATAGATTTGGCGGGAATTAATAAGCCCATTTGTCTCATAACTTTTAGGGCTCATTACATCTTCTTCATTGATTACTGGAAAGCTACCAGAAGTACTAAAAGCAGCTGCAGCTAATTTGACTCCACTTAATTTCCAACAAAAATACTGCAATTACAACAATACTATCATTATTCATTAATAACGATTAACATAAATTGTATTAAAGTATTTAATGAATTTACGTAGAATTTATACCTTTGGGAAAGTAGTTGATTTAGGCGGGAAAGATTGAATTGGGGTAGTTAAGAATGAACCACGTAATAATATCATTGGACGTCTTTTGTGAAAAAATTAATTTAATTAAAAATTAAATATACAAATAATTGCGGTTACAGAACCAGAACCACCCCTGTAACAATAACACACGGGGGAAAAGGAAGAAGATGAAGATTGGGTTTAATAGCATACTTAATAGCTCAGATGTAATTACAAGATTTATTTATGATTAATAAAAAACGATTTTTAGGAGGGAGCTAGGATGAAGTTCCACTAATCGAACGAGAGTACTTGATACTTGATAGACTTCTGAATTTCTGATACCTTTTCAGTTTTCACAGATCTATGTTGGACTAACGATTTTGGCCCAAAAAAGTTGGGCCCGTGTTAAATTAGTCTGGGCTTTCGCAATGGAAACAGCCAAACTGGGTTAAAAAATGAAGTAGATATGCATAATGCATATGCTATTGATAAAGGCGATGATTTGTACACCACCTAAAATTAGTCAATACACCACTAAACCTGCTTTATAGTATTGTACAGTATAACACGACAATGCATAAAAATGGTGTATGACTAATTTTTGGTGGTGTGCAAATCACCACCCATATTAATTTCAATTTGTGAAATTTGAACACGTTTGTATCAGTTGTAAATGCATATTCTAAGATATATCTGCATCAAAAATGGTATACAGTAACTCTGAATATGGATAAACCAAAATACAGAACTTTTTGAAATAAAAGAAAAAGAGTGTTAAATTAAATACTTAAATAATAGTATTGTTGAGATATGAATATCGAACAAGACAAAATAAAGGAAATTAAATGACATCATAGTCATGTGCCTCAAAATTAAAGATTTTGTGAATTAGTGATGCTCACGTGATGGACTCTATTTAGTAAGAGAATTACTTTCGCATTACGAAATAAAGAAATCATGCAACGATTTTGAGGCGGCCACGAATCTGCTCGATTGACTTGTTTCCTTTTGTGTGATTATTATATAAAGTGTAACCTATTATTGTATAAACCCTAAGCCACCAAAATAATAAAGAGAACTCTCTCGGTTTGGCCCCGTGGACTAAACCAATCTCCAAGTTGGAGATTGGACATAACCACGTTAAATCCTTGTGTTCTTTATTGCTTTCGTTTATCTTGTTTGCTCGTTGTTTATCCGTTTATTGTTTGTGGGTATAACCTCGATTACACGGGTGTTAGTTAGGTTGTCTTTGCTAACGATTTATCAGAGTGATCAACTGGTTATTGTTAGTTGCTCCGCTGCAAATTCCTAACAACTGGTATCAGAGCTTCATGGTTTGAAGATCGGGAACGATGGCGGATGGGAGCATGAACAAGATGGTTTGATGGTTAGGGTTTCTATTTGGAAGATATAGATCTGGGAAAGATCTTGATCCGGAAGAAAAGAAGAACCATCGGGGAACAATTGATAGACAAGGTTTAGGATTTGTTTTGCAACATGGTTATCAAGATCGATAGACTTGCCTTCTTGGATCGCAACAAACTCGGTGAGTTTGTTTTTCCGGGTTGAACTAGTTAGGTTTTTTTCTAGTTGGTTGTGACGTGACGACACGGCGGGAGGCCGGTAGCGTTGTGACGGTGATTGTTTCGCGATGCCGGTAATGGAGTCGATGATCGGGTTTTTCGATTGGTGATTTGTTGCGGAGAGAGTTTTGGGATCCGCGTTGTGGATTCGGGTTCTTTATTCTTTGCGATCCCGTGTAAAAGAATAAGTGGACGTTATCAAACTTAGGGGTTTGATGGTGCGAGTGTAAGGACATGAAGTCTCGGAAACTTCATTGATACGGACTAGGTTATTCAAAGATGTGAGGTTTGTTACGGTGCTCAAGAGAATAGTTTTCTCGGTTGGGTAGATGGGTAATAAGCGGTACCACATCCGTTTTGGTAATCGACAGTGATGAGTGTCAGAGGGACTTTTGTTTTTCGCTTGCGGGTTGAAACGGGAGACCATGATATTGGTCGAGTATTCAATGTTCTTTGAATGATTAGGCGGGTTAGAGATACTACTTTTGAAGATATTGGGTATTGTAGAAGATGTCGGATAGAACGCGTTCGACTGGGCTCGGGTATTAGTTGATGTTTGGTTCAACGATACAACGATTCTTCTTGAGGAATCAATTGGAAATCTTCAAGTAGGTTAGAGGCGGATAACTGCGTAAGTCCTAATGTTTGAGCTTTCGGATATTGTTGAGAGTGTCGGTAACTCTAGGGAGTTTGTTAATCGAGGGAAGTATCGAAGCTAGTGGGAGTTTAGCAACTAGTGGGAGCTTTGGAGATTGGTGTGCAACAATTGGATCTCAGTTTCTGCGGGTTTAGTTTGTGAATTCCGGGTAACACTAGAGCATTCGGATCTTCATTTTTTTACTCTTCAATGGCAAAGAAATTTGCGACTGACCGTGGGTGATGAACCGGAGTCTTCTTAGATAGCCGCGATTGTTATTTAATCTGTACAGTGGGAGCGGGCTGAGGGACAGAAGATGTGTTCATAGAAATCATAGCTATGTATTTGGGTCGGTGTACCAGCGGGAAAGCAAAAGTTTGTAATGTAGGTTTTCAAGGTTGTGACTGCGTTCTCACGGGTAAACCTTGATAATGATCTACGGGGTTTGTTCTATCGGCGATTTTCTGATTGCTGGTAAGGAAAATCGATGGACGAAATTCTGTACGGGTTGGTCGTTGACATGTCAGTAGCAGGATCCGATGTGGCTGTAATCGACGAGTTGAGGAGATTATGGGTATCTCTTGAAAGAATCATGTGGTTGAAGTCGTTGCACACTTCAACGTCTCTTCTTGGGCTAGAAGATGGTGGTGCGGATAACCGGAGAGTGGTCCCAGTTTAGTAATGGTGTTCAGTTAGCTTTGTATATCGAAAGTCTTCCGATTCTGTGAGGTCGAGCAAGCGTGTCCCGGATGGTTTTCCGGCGTTGTAGGTTGAGCTAAGAACAAGGTATTGCTAAAGGGGCGTCAAAGGTGTTGTTCTATTCCTGGTTTCAATAGGTGTAGTTGAAGAGCTTTTTATCGAAAGTCTATCTAACTCGAGTTTAGTTAGTGTGCGTGTCCCAATTGGTATTGGCGGTATGGAGAGGCGGATTCGACTTGATTGAAAGGGAATTATTTGAGGGTTTAAATTTTTGGGTTTGTCCGATCTTCAAGTGGGAGATTGTTGAGATATGAATATCGAACAAGACAAAATAAAGGAAATTAAATGACATCATAGTCATGTGCCTCAAAATTAAAGATTTTGTGAATTAGTGATGCTCACGTGATGGACTCTATTTGGTAAGAGAATTACTTTCGCATTACGAAATAAAGAAATCATGCAACAATTTTGAGGCGGCCACGAATCTGCTCGATTGACTTGTTTCCTTTTGTGTGATTATTATATAAAGTGTAACCTATTATTGTATAAACCCTAAGCCACCAAAATAATAAAGAGAACTCTCTCGGTTTGGCCCCGTGGACTAAACCAATCTCCAAGTTGGAGATTGGACATAACCACGTTAAATCCTTGTGTTCTTTATTGCTTTCGTTTATCTTGTTTGCTCGTTGTTTATCCGTTTATTGTTTGTGGGTATAACCTCGATTACACGGGTGTTAGTTAGGTTGTCTTTGCTAACGATTTATCAGAGTGATCAACTGGTTATTGTTAGTTGCTCCGCTGCAAATTCCTAACAAGTATTACTAAAAGAGCATATGGAGTGGTACTGTTATCAACAAAATTATGATTCAAAACGTTGTTAGACATCGTTCCCCGACACCCTGACATTGTTCTTGAACAAATGCACAGCGTCCGGCCCGGGACGCTGTTCAATGAGGGTTTTTTTTACTCCCAAAGTTCAATATTGATTTAATAAAAAAAAATGAAAAACTCAATATCCTCGCTCCTTTACTTTTTCAGTAGAGCATAGGGAGTGGATGGTGTTCTCACAAAATTCTCCATCCAACACAGTGTTCTCCCATTCCGCCTCGGTGTTCTCGTCAGTGTTCTCATCAATGTTCATCAATCAGTGTCTAAAATGAGATGTTGTTCAATACAATGTTCTCATTTTTTTTAGATTTTCTCCACACAAACAATAAATATAAAAACAAAAATAAGTTTTGAGAACACTGTCCAGAACACTGTTACCACTCCACAAAATCCTCACCACAAAATTCTCACTCAAAACACTGTGTTTAGGCCGTCACCACTCCGTGTAAATATTCTTGCAAGAACACTGAAAACACAGTGTCTATATTCCTCGTGCTCTAATCAATGTTTATTTTAATTTTAGAAAAAAATCGGTTGAAAAGCTAACCGTGATATTAGAACTAATAAAATAATAATAACCTTAAATATAATATGTTGTGACTTGGGAAAGACAGTATCAAGTCATAACTTATAAAAATATAACATTGTTATTTGAAAGATATGATTAAATATTATATTATGCATATGACTTGGTATTTGTTACATTAAATAGGTAGGTCTCAATTAAATATTCGTTACGTACTACTCCCTCCGTCCCAAAATTATTGTCACCAGACAAGAATTACACAGATTAAGAAAAATGCATTTATTACCGTTGACCACCAATAGAATTTCAATTTTACCATTTTCAAGCATTTTGATTGGTTGGTTTTGGAAGTGGACAATTATTTTGGGACATACCAAAATAGAAAGATGGACAAATAAATTGGGACGGAGGGAGTAAAAAAAATCACAAAGACTTTCTTTATATATTTTCGGTGTATTCCGCTTCTGGACCACAAGATAAAACATTAAACGTATAAAAATGAGTGTGCGGGAAGATTCAAATGATTTTTCACAATCGTAGTCCATAAAATAAAATAAAATTTTAAGTTAAATGACAATGGTATCCTTTCATATCTTTTAAATAAGAACATACACAACGACTAACATATAAAATGATGAAAAAGATAAAAACTTACTTACGAAAACATATAGTTACTTAGATGATTAACGTGTCCCATAGTGAATATTTGATATCTGATCATAAATGTGGTGTAATTGCATATTTTTAAAGCCCTTAAGACATCTAGAATGGTTATGTTAGTAGTTTTTAAAATCATGATCAATTTGCTAATGTCTTATGATCGATTTTAAATTAGCGAATAAATACCGATCATGCATATAATATCTTGTATCGTGAGATATATACCAATTTTAACCATAGTATTACATGATCTTAGTATGATTCAATTACTTGAGTAGAGTTAAAAGAGCTAAGAATCAAATGGAGGTTAAATCAGGACTAGAATCAACATAACAATCTCTAAGAGAACATTATATAAAGTTCAACTTATATAATATCAATATCAATACCGTTAATAAGAGATTCAATAATACGAACTCGTGTGACTTCATTTGTGTTTAAGTTTAGACTACATATATATCAAGTATATGTCACGCAATCAATATTTAATATTACCACACACAAACAAAATATTTGCGCTATGCAGCTGAAATCAGTAATGAAAATGCAACTTTTAAATTTGAAAACATAGATGTCACATTTTGACAAACATTCTAAAATTGTTTTTGATGTATACAATTAAGATAAAATAAGATAAGATATGAAATAGACTAAAATATTTTAGCATGGTATTTTATGTTGATACAATTTCGATTATGAGTCTTCTAAAAGAAGAAACCATAATTGATTAAGAGTAAGAGATTCATTTTAGTGATTTTGAATATTGATCATAGTATATTATCAGTGCGAGGCTAAAGAATACAAGTGCTCAAATGATTTGATCCTAAAAGTATAAGATAGCAGTAAAAAAACAATTTGGTGCGCTACTTATAAATACACATTCTTGATCATTTTATTTTACCAACTAGTTTATAACCCGCGAATTCACGGGGTAGTCAATAATTTCAATTTATTTATATTCTAAAGATTATAAATTTACCAACTGTTTTTTAATATGATAGTGTTGAGTACAAACAATATGTAGTAATGCAAATGTATTATAGTGAACTATTTAAAGAAAGAAACAAAAACTGGATGAAAGAATATAAAATTCAATCTCATTACCATCCCCTAAAGAATTGATGATACCTGGTATGTCACTTTTACAACAAAAGCAAATTGGAGGAAGAAATCTTTATTTCGCTACGGCAACAATGTGTCACGGTTTATAGTGAAAACTTTTGATCCGGACAATAAATCTAATTCATATATTGTCAAATCCATCTTTAAAGTTTTTTTACATCACACGTAGTATATTGTGGTTTATATTTTTGAACTATAAAGGTTCTTATGAAATGATGGATGTGTAATTAACTCAGTAGGATATTGTATGGATCAAGTAATCGATATTTATGTTGAAGAAAGTTGTTTTTGGTTTATGATGTAGTAAACCACGTGTGGTCTACTATAGTATGAATGATATATTTTGACAAAGTAAAAATAGTAGTATGTTTTATGTATTTATGAAATGACATGCTACTGATTTGTTTAATGCATAAAACATGTTTTACCTATTGTTTGTGTATTTATGACACATTAACTTGTAACGCTAAGTGCGTAAACACTTTACAAAAAAGTAACACCTTATATGAGAGAATTAAGTATTTCTCCACCTTAAACTATACAAATATCAAATATACCCAAATTAACTTAAAATTACATATGTACCCTGAATCTCTAATTTTATAATGATTAAAACTCTAAAAATCAATACTAATAACCAATAAATCCATTAATTACTATTACTATCTTTTATCTTACCCACATGTCGTAGAGAATTCTTTCACTCTATTTATTTCTCCTAATAGACCAACTCTAAAACTCAAGCTTTATTCTAACCTTGTTGATCCAAACATCCACTCACAAAGTCACAATCATTGATGTTTGACTTTGGGTGATTACAATTTGATGTTCTTATTGGTTATTAGTATTGGTTTTAGAGTTTTAATTAGTAAACAGTTAGAGATTTTATGTACATATGTAATTTTTATGTTAAGTTGGGTAGTTAGGTATATTTGATCTTTATATGGTTTAAGGTGGTAAAATATGTAATTCGTGCGAATTATAATTGGACACATTTAAAAATGTTTTAACATCTCAACATCTTATAAAGAGTGATGATATTTCGATGATCATTTATATAATAAAGTTAAGGTATATGAGACCTAAACAATTGTATTAGAATTGTATCAGCAATTGAGTTTGATTATTTAAGTTAATGGTAAAATTCAAATATAATTTTTCAAAAAAATAATTATAAATTTAAAATAAATAAATCGGATCATAGATTTGAGCAAAACTAACCAGTACATTACAGAAACCTTAATCATAGAAAAGCAAGAGTATTTATAACTTTATTTAAATTTAAATACTACTAATAATAATCGGTAATAATGCATATTCTTCAAAAGTATTTATAGGATATTGTATGGATCAAGTCATCGACATTTATGTTGAAGAATTTTATTTTCGGTTTATAATGTAATAAACCACATGTGGTCTACTATAGTATGAATGATATATTTTGACAAAGTGAAAAAGAGTAGTATGTTTTATGTATTTATGTAATGACATGCTACTGATTTGTTTAATGTATAAAACATGTTTATACCTATTTTTTTATGTATTTATGACACATTAACTTGTAACGCTAAGTGCGTAAACACTTTAAAAAAAGAAGTAACCCCTTATGTGAGTGAATTAAATATTTCTCCACCTTAAACTATATAGATATCAAATATACCCAAATTAACTTAAAATTACATATGAACCCTGAATCTCTAATTTTATAATGATTAAAACTCTAAAAATCAATATTAATTACCAATAAATCCATTAGTTACTATCACTATCTTATATCTTACCCACATGTTGGAGAGATTTATCACTCTATTTATTTCTCCTAATAGACCAACTCTAAAACTTAAGCTTTATTCTAACCTCGTTGATCCAAACATCCACTCACAAAGTCACAATCATTGATGTTTGACTGTGGGTGATTACGAAAAATTTGATGTTCTTATTGGTTAGTAGTATTGATTTTAGAGTTTTATAAATTAGTATACAGTTAGGGATTTATTTACATATGTGATTTTTATGTTAAGTTAGGTACTTAAGTATTAAGGTGGTAAAATATGTATTTTGTGCGAATTATAATTGGACACATTTAAAAATGTTTTAACGTCTCAACATCTTATAAAGTATGACGATATTTTGGTGATCAATCATATAATAAAGTCAAGGTACATGAGACCTAAACAATTGTTGGAAATAGTGTCCAAAGTCATAACTAATTGGTAAGACTATTCTAAAGGTAGAGTCCTTTTTGGGTTGCCCTCGATGAACAGTAAGAGAAACAATAAGAGATATAATATTAATTGGAATTAATATCATAGTTAATTAATTAGTTTGTTAATTTATCATAGTTGATAAATTAATTAATATTTAGTTTGTTTATTAATTGAATATTAACATGAAACAAAATGGAATATTTTGGAAAGCGTATCCAACCGGCGGTTGGAGGGTTCAACCGACGGTTGAAGGATTAGGGTTTGTAAGGCGGTGCGACGCGTGTTTGACTTGGGAAATGATTAATCCCAACCGCCGGCTGAAGGCTTCAACCGGCGGTTGAAGGTCGGCAGATGTTATCCCACATCGGCCAGAAGACCAAACCCCAAGGCATCCTCTTCCTTATAAATAGAGGCCTAATCCAAGGTTTTCAATCATCCCAGATTCGAATTGAATTCGTCTCTTTCTCTCTTTCTCATTCCTAATCCTTGTAAGAGTCTTTACGACTTAGAGTCGGGACCTTAGGATTTGGAGTTTCTCTTGGTTCACGAGTGTGAAACATTAGAGGTATTCTATTTTAGGTACTTGCCATCCAATGCATGGAAAGTCGAGCAAGGAGTCTGCGTGAAGGTTATGCAAGGTGGTCTGCGAGTGAGAAATTGGTTTTCTCAAAGGTTAGTATTTTCTCATTTATCTATTTATTTTGTATTATCGCTTTCGTTTATTAAGTCAAGGTCCTTAGGGTTTAGTTTCCTAATTGCTCTAGATTAATTGTTATTTTCCGCTGCATATGTTAATCTAGTTAGGGAATAGAAAACCCAACAACAATTGTATTAGAATTGTATCAACAATTGAGTTTGATTATTCGAGTTAATAGTAAAATTCAAATATAATTTTTCAAAAAATTAATTACAAATTTAAAATAAATAAATCGGATCATATATTTGAGCAAAACTAACCCGTACATTACAGAAACCTTAATCGTAGAAAAGCAGGAGTATTTATAATTTTATTTAAATTTAAGTACTACTACTAATAATGGGTAATAATGCATATTCTTCAAGGGTAATTGTAACATCCATAAATCGGACCTAGTTGTTCTATATTATTTCCTGATTTAAAATAATTTTTAATGTGTTTGGAAATAATATTGTTTGAATTATTTGAAAATAACTAGGAAATAAGTTTCAGGACTTATTGTGGTTAGTAAAATATTAAGTGATTTAAGTTAATAAAGTTGTCGGTAAAATAAAAGTTTGGACTCGCAAATGGTTTTCGGGTTCCAGACAATAGGTTGAGAAGGGGTATTAAATTATACCCGTATAAGTGAAGGTCGGTTTAGGGAGCCGACCTCCTCCCTTTTAATTTGGTTTATTCCTTTCATTTTCTAAAACCTAAAAGAAAAGAAAACAGTAAATTGTCCCTGTGATTTTATGATTGAAACAAGGAAAACCTTAAACCCAAATATGATTAAAATCTTGATTCAACAACATCATCATTTCAACTCCTTCTTCCTTATTGAAGTGTAAGATTGATTCTCTAATCATTTTATTATAAACTACAAATTTGATTGAATTTATAGGAGTTAATGTTTTGGTATGAAATTGAAGCCTATAAAGTGTTTAGAACATGTTTATTAATTGACCTGTGATATTGGGAAACTGGATTTGATGTTATTTGATTATGGATTTCGAACTTGGGCATGAACAGCAGAAAATCGCAGGTCTGCACGAAAACTTAGGATCGTGACGCGACATAAGTATAATCGCGACGCGATTAGGGGTAGATGGCGACGCGATTAGGGGTAGATGGCGACGCGATTTTGAGGTTGCACAGATCAGTTTTGTTTGCTGCCCAGCTAGTACATAAGTTATATGTTATTTATATACCATTAGAACCTGTGTTAGCGAACAATAATACTAGACTGAAATGAGATGTTGGTCATGAATTAACTTGATCAAGATAAGTATTCGTGCTTAACATGATTAATGTTTAGTTGATGTTATAATTGAGATAATTGTATTATCAATGAGATGACATAAGTGTTGATTACCATTTGATAATTGTTATCATGATTAATATGGTATATTGTGTATTGAGATATAGTGATATGTTATATGATTATAACATAAGTTCATTGTTGATTGATGAGTTACTGACTTGTGTATTCTGTTGTGATTCTCAGATTGAAAGAAGGCTCAGTAATATTAGACCTCTGAGCGTGCAGCTGAGGTATCGGTGAGTGGACTCGTACTCTCAGTGTGATTTGGTTGTAACATCATTGGTTACAACAAGTGAACATAGTTGTTACTGTTGATTGTTGATTATGATTGTTGACTGATGAAATACACGTGTAATAAGTTATGTGTTGCCTTTGAGCATTTGGTGTTTTGGAGGTCAAGTTGACTGATTAGTTGGACTGGGTTGCTACAGGTTAGTCAATGTGAGATTTGTGATCATGTGTTGAGAATGGAACACATATTGACTAAAGGTAGCAAACAGTTATCGGTAAAACCACTGTATTGGCCTGCAGTTGGTTATAAGTGTTGCTTGGTGCGTCTCCCGGGTCTGAGGGCGTCACAAGGACCACCGATCCTCTTGGTGATGTTGTGTCAGTGTCTATGTGATATTTGCTGATAATCAGTATTGTTATGCTGAGTTGTGCTGATGGTGACAGGTTGACTCACTTAGCTTTGTGATAATCCCACTATTTACTCCTCGCAGGTCTTGAGATGATTTTGGGCTGGGCATGGAATGGACTGAAGAATGTTTGACTACCAAGTGTTACTCTGATATCTGATTTTTATAAATTAGTGTTATTATTGTTTTCATATAACACCCAGATTGATTAACTAAGTTTTAAATTTAGTTGGACTTTTATGTTTTGATTGTTCAAAGTTTTAATTGGACAGACGCTTCCGATATATTGTATTTAAATAACTAAAATATGAGGGGTGTTATAAGTTGGTATCAGAGCCTAGTTTTGGGTGAATTGAACATGGTAAGGTGTTCAATCCCAATTCTAGAATCGTGTTGAGTCAAACATTCCAAGGAGTGGGATTAGTAGTTGTATGAGAAAGTAATTATTAAAAGTGTACTAACCTATAACAAGATGCAAGGTTGTTGTTTTGATTGCAGAAACGGAGGAACATGAGGAATTGATAGGTATTCTCAATGATTCCTCTATATTCGTGGGCTTAAGTGTATCAGGTACTTTTCGATAAGCTTAGTGAATTTAATAATATAACACCCCTCACATTATATAGTTATTTAATACAATATATCGGAAGCGTCTATCCAAATTAAAACTTTAATAAATCAACACATAAAAGTTCAACTAATTTAAAACACAATTTATCCATTTGGGTGTTATATAAAAACACGAACAACACTGATTTATAAAATTAAATATCAGAGTAACACTTGGTAGTCAAACATTCTTCAGTCCAGTCCAATCATCTCAAAACCTGCAAAGAGTAAATGGTGGGATTAGCACGAAGCTAAGTGAGTCAACCTGTCACTATCAGCACAACTCAGGATAACAATACTGATTATTACAAATGTCACTTAACACTGACACGACACGACACAATATCACTTGACACAACATCACCTAGAGAATCAGTGGTCCTTGTGACACCGCTCAGACCCGGGAGGTGCACCAAGCGACACTTACAACCAACTGCAGTCCAATACAGTGGCTTTACCGATAACTGTATGCTACCTTTAACCAATATAAGCTCCATTCACAACACATGTTCACAATTCCTATGTTGGCTAACCTGTAGCAACCCAGTCCAACAATTGTTGACCTCCGAATCACAGAATGCCCGAAGGCAACACATCACTTATTACACGTGTATTTCACCAATCACCAATCACAATCAACAATCACAATAACACTATGTTCACCTGTTGTAACCAAATATGTTACAACCAAATCACACTGAGAGAACGAGTCCACTCACCAATACCTCAGCAGCAAGCTCATAAGTCTAATATTACTGAGCCTTCTCTTTATCTGATAATCACAACAAAATACACAAGTCAGTAACTTGGCATCAATAACGAACTCGTTATAATAAGCAACACATGTTATAATCATATAACATATCACAGTATCTCAATACACCATATTCCATATCAATTATGTTACAATATTCATTATGTCACTTTTCTCACTAGTCACCGCTAAAACACAAAGAAACATTTGAAATAATGTTTGTAACTAAATTAATGTTTCTGCGTTGGGCCATTTAGCCGCCGGCTAAATGGTTTGGCCACCGGCTAAACCGGATTCGTGACCGCCGGCCCAAAACGGCCTCTTGACCGCCGGCCAAACGGCTTGACCGCCGGCCACAGGCCAAAGCCCAAACCCCGTTCTTCTGTTCTTCATTTCCAGCTCGTCAAATCAATCAAAATCATCAAATTCGACTATGTAAACGAGTTTTAAAGTATCCCAAATCAATATACAACATCATGTATCATCATGTAGTAATTATAACATGCTTTTAACATTCAATTCTCACAAATCATTCATAATCTAATTTGAACAAATCAATTTCTAAAAACACTTACCCTTGGATTATAAACACCTGATGATATTGATGATTATAGAATCCAAATCACAGCTCAACATGATTTCCAATTTGATTTAGGTTATTTCTTGATTTTATAGGATTTCAAAATGAACATTTTAATTTTAAAATGAAAAGAGGAACCAAATATAAAGAAAATAAGTTGGCTCCTCAAAACCGACTTCAATATACGGGTATAATTTAATACCCCTTCTCAACCTATTGTCTGGAACCCGCAAACTATTTGCGAGTCCAAACTTTTATTTTACCGTCAACTTTATTAATTTAAATCACTTAATATTTTACTAATCACAATAAGTCCTGAAACTTATTTCCTATTTATTCGCGATTAATTCAAACACTATTATTTCCAAACACGTTAATATTTTTTTTTTTAAATCACCAAATAATATAAAACAACTAGGTCCGATTTACGGATGTTACAAATCTCTCCCCCTTAAAAGATTTCGTCCTCGAAATCTGTTTACACTCAACTCATCTAGTGTAACATAATCACCTACATCTTATCGTACATTATTCCTCAAGAGTAACTTATAACAATAATTTATTTATTTGAATTCTTTCCACATGCACATATCCCAATGTACATGTTTCTATCTTCCCCTTGTATATATTGTACATTCATCCAACAATTTCTATAAAACAATCATTTACCTGAATTCTCTATCATCAATCAGATATATGTTCAAAACACATACTCATTTTAGCAAATAGTCACATAATCACTTACAACCAGACACTAGTAACGTGTCAAAATCTTTAACAATTATATTAACTAGAAATTAGCAATATGCTAAATCTTTGATAACTTATCAACTAGAATAACAACAATCAACAACAGCTAACACCAGTGGTTATAAAACCACAATACACCTAATAACACAATACACTTAACAACACTGAAAATTAATTTCAGTTCATAACCAACAATCAACAAATATTCACATATCACTTCAACTATATGAAATCCTTTACTCAAAAGTAATCCGGATTCATATCACCTTAATAAGTAAAGTAGAGGTCACACATAGTAGGTAAAACATCAACAAGAAGTACATTTTAATCAGCACATGTACTATCACACCGTAGTACCTACATTCAACCGACCTCTACATTAACTTATTTCACCTTAAATCACAATTTATTCTATCAGCAAAATACACATTTCTGCAATAAATGGAAATATAATCATCATTTCCAAAATTTCAACTATTACTTTCACATCATATCACTTTTTATCAACTATATATATATTATATATATATCTTTATACACTTTTCTCAATCAATGGTATAACATTTCCAATTTCTCAATTTAACCATTAATTTTATATTATCACATTCACCTCAATATGATTATCATCTATTTAGTTCTCTCCCCCTTAGGGTTCATGTTATCACTCTATTACATCAACACTGATTACAAAGCATCACGATCACCCAGCATCGTTCTACAATTATCTTAAATCAGCTAGTGATCTTATATAGATCACATTACAGCTACATATCAGTACAACTGTCTAAATAGTTTCAACACACAAGTTGCACATACACCATTTTAAATTTAGCTAATCTCATTTACAAACGTTCGTTATTCCACAACAAAGGTTCTTTCCTTTACACAATCTCAGTTATTTATTTATTTATTTTTTTAGCATCGCCTGATTTAGGCTTGAAACTCAATTAATCTCTGAGAATTTCTGTCACAATCAAATTTCTAATAAGTTTAGTCTCTTATTCACACTATTCACATGTTAAATAACTTATCACAATTCATAACCTTTGATACCTCTTTTCACTTATTTGAGTTATAAATGACTCATTTGACAATTTCAATACTGTTGACTATTTGTCAACTTCAACTTAATCAATGAATCAACAAATCACCTTGACCATTTTTATCAATCTTTATTCACAGTTGACTTTTAAAATCAACTTATCACCTATTAACACATAAGTACTATGTTTAACCTTAAACATAGATTTTTCCATAATTACATTCGACAACAGTGGCCCATTCAACCAAAATGAAACCACTTCACCTTTCTCTAGTCAATTACCATTCAATGACATACTAATAACTTATTTAACACACAATATAAGTTATTTACTCATATCACTGATCACATACCTATATATACCTCATCTGGTAATTATCTCAAGTTTTAGATTTAACCCAATTATAAATCTCAAAACACTACTTTCACTGATTTTTAATGACTCAATCACCATATGGAGTCAGTAACTCAACTCAGCTTAATACAAGCCATGCGCACACACTAGCAATCCGTTAGGATACTATATGACTCACTAATAGGTAATCCATACCCATTAGTCACATAATCACATTTCAACAAATTCAAACAATTGCAAATACCATACACACTTGCAAGTTTCACTTACTGATTATCATAATTTTCACTAATTAACCTTTACCCTGTAAACAACAGTTAATTTTGTTTAATATAACTTCAAATTGTATCTCTCTCAATCACATTCACTTTCTTAGATACTTGGTAACCTCAACAAGTTCATGTGATACAGCATAATATAACAACGGTGATCAGGCGTTGCTTGATTATGTTCTTCACATTTCCATCTCAGGTTACTTCATATCATCGATCAACAATGTGATTTCTTTCTCTTAAACATATACTACTTAAACCTTTGTTTAAAACAATTCTGAACACTCTACATACCTCCTAACCACAGATACATACTAAATCATCTTATTACATCAAGTTGTTTCACATATACCTATAACATCTTTAGTATGCATTTATTCACACAATTTTAATTCAACAACTAATCTAAGTCATCATTCTTATAAATTGAATTTTCAATTATTTTCAACTTTTATATATATACATTCACTTCACGACTGATTTATTCAGTATTTCAACTTAATTAAAACTTCAAACACATGATAACCTATCCTCACAGTTTCAACACAACCTACCATCATAATTTCAGCACACAACAATTTGTCAAATAATAATGACACGATAATATTACGTGTAATTCCAAACACGTATCCCATGGCACTTAATTGATTATAATATCAACTAAATCAATTTACTCCAAAATCCTCTAATCTCTAGGAACAAGTAATTCCACATAATCAATTCATCACATTTCTTTAGTAATCCTCTTTGCAGCTGTTCCCATAACAGCTAATCACTTTTTTAAAATTTACTATCATATTTTCAATATATGATATAATATCAATTTAAACCCCAATGCCACACCTCTCCACGTATAATATTAAATACATATATTTAATATCAACAATCAGTATAAGTACAACATCAGGTACTAAGTGTTTTATCACATTACTCGGCATTATCTCAGGTCTCAAGTCACATAACAACTATTCTCCTATTAATAACATTTGTTATTAATTCAACATTTCTAAATCATTCACTAGTTCACACTTCTTTAATTATTTAAATCACACACAACCAGTTTCACTATTAGTGTTCTATTACAAATTTTAAAACACTAATTTCTCATTAATATCATCCTATTTATATCACTTATAACAAGTATTTAACAAATACTTTTCACAATCTGTTCCACATATATAAAGGTTTGTCAATTACCTTTATTTTCTTACTACTTTAATATATCACTTTTACTATATAATTCATAATTCAACCCATAATAATAATCACTGTCACACATCAACTTCTAGTCACCCTTATCACTTTATAGCATAACTATTGCCAAGTTTAATGCTATCACTTTCAACTCTAACTTTGCCTAATCCAGGCACACATTACAACAACTATACACTTTTCCCTTTAAATAACAACACAACTCTCACCCTATTAATTGAGATATATCACATCTCATTAATTTCACTATCTGATGTCACATCTATTCAGTTTACCACATAACAACAAATTCTCTAGCAAGGTTTTCTAATCACACCTTGCATTTGCCACTAGAAATCATACTACTAATTATATTTTATTTCTTTATAATAGACACATTCAGGTTCAACAATTTCACTATTAACAACTTGATCAACATTATGTCTACGCAACTTAGCACATAATCCACAATTCAGAGTTCCATCAAACTACTCATATCACTAGATATTTCATTTAATACTTCTATCATCATAATAACAAATAACATTCATCACTGACTCATTACTAAGGAATCATGTCAGTCTGACTCAATCACTTTACTACTAATCACATCATATCAAGGTAATCAATTCAAGCTTATTAAATTCACAAAGCTTATCAAGAAGTACCTGATACACTTAAGTCCACGAATATTGAGGAATCATTGAGAATACCAGTCAATTACTCATGTTCCTCCTTCTCTGCAATCAAAACAACAACCTTGCATCTTGTTATAGGTTAGTACACTTTTAATAATCACTTTCTCATACAACTTCTAATCCCACACTTTAGAATGTTTGACTCAACACAAAATAGATTTGGGATTGAACACTTACCAATGTCCAATTCACCCAAAACTATGCTCTGATACCAACTTATAACACCCCTCACATTATATAGTTATTTAATACAATATATCGGAAGCGTCTGTCCAAATTAAAACTTTAATCAATCAACACATAAAAGTTCAACTAATTTAAAACACAATTTATCCATTTGGGTGTTATATAAAAACACGAACAACACTGATTTATAAAATTAAATATCAGAGTAACACTTGGTAATCAAACATTCTTCAGTCCAGTCCAATCATCTCAAAACCTGCAAAGAGTAAATGGTGGGATTAGCACGAAGCTAAGTGAGTCAACCTGTCACTATCAGCACAACTCAGGATAACAATACTGATTATTACAAATGTCACTTAACACTGACACGACATCACTTGACACAATATCACTTGACACAACATCACCTAGAGGATCGGTGGTCCTTTTGACACCGCTCAGACCCGGGAGGTGCACCAAGCGACACTTACAACCAACTGCAGGCCAATACAGTGGCTTTACCGATAACTGTTTGCTACCTTTAACCAACATAAGCTCCATTCACAACACATGTTTACAATTCCTATGTTGGCTAACCTGTAGTAACCCAGTCCAACAATTGTTGACCTCCGAATCACAGAATGCCCGAAGGCGACACATCACTTATTACACGTGTATTTCACCAATCACCAATCACAATCAACAATCACAATAACACTATGTTCACCTGTTGTAACCAAATATGTTACAACCAAATCACACTGAGAGAACGAGTCCACTCACCAATACCTCAGCAGCAAGCTCATAAGTCTAATATTACTGAGCCTTCTCTTTATCTGAGAATCACAACAAAATACACAAGTCAGTAACTTGGCATCAATAACGAACTCGTTATAATAAGCAACACATGTTATAATCATATAACATATCACAGTATCTCAATACACCATATTCCATATCAATTATGTTACAATATTCATTATGTCACTTTTCTCACTAGTCACCGCTAAAACACGAAGAAACATTTGAAATAATGTTTGTAACTAAATTAATGTTTCTGCGTTGGGCCATTTAGCCGCCGGCTAAATGGTTTGGCCGCCGGCTAAACCGGATTCGTGACCGCCGGCCCAAAACGGCCTCTTGACCGCCGGCCAAACGGCTTGACCTCCGGCCACAGGCCAAAGCCCAAACCATGTTCTTCTGTTCTTCGTTTCTAACTCTTCAAATCAATCAAAATCATCAAATTCGACTATGTAAACGAGTTTTAAAGTATCCCAAATCAATATACAACATCATGTATCATCATGTAGTAATTATAACATGCTTTTAACATTCAATTCTCACAAATCATTCATAATCTAATTTGAACAAATCAATTTCTAAAAACACTTACCCTTGGATTATAAACACCTGATGATATTGATGATTATAGAATCCAAATAACAGCTCAACATGATTTCCAATTTGATTTAGGTTATTTCTTGATTTTATAGGATTTCAAAATGAACATTTTAGTTTTAAAATGAAAAGAGGAACCAAATATAAAGAAAATAAGTCTACTCCTCAAAACCGACTTCAATTATACGGGTATAATTTAATACCCCTTCTCAACCTATTGTCTGGAAAAAGCAAACTATTTGCGAGTCCAAACTTTTATTTTACCGTCAACTTTATTAATTTAAATCACTTAATATTTTACTAATCACAATAAGTCCTGAAACTTATTTCCTATTTATTCGCGATTAATTCAAACACTATTATTTCCAAACACGTTAATATTTTTTTTTTAAAAATCACCAAATAATATAAAACAACTAGGTCCGATTTACGGATGTTACAAATAAGATTGAATTGATTACTTTGCTATGATGTGATTAGTAGTAAGGTAAATTGAGTCAGACTGACATGATTCCCCAGTAATGAGTCATTGATGAGTGTTACTTGTTATTATGATGATAGAAATATTAAATGAATCATCTAGTGATGTGAGTAGTTCTAACTGAACTTTGAATTGCAGATTAAGTGTTAAACTGTATAGACACAGTGTTGATCAAGTTGTTAATAGTGAAACTGTTGAACCTGAATGTGTCTACTATATAGAAATAAGGGATAAATGTTGTATGATTATGATATGATAGATGCGAGGTGTGATTATGAAACCTAGTGAATTTGTTGCTAAGTGATAAATTGGATTAATGTGACACCTTATAGTGAAATTAATAACATGAGATGTGATATATCTCAATTAATAGGTTAAGAGTTGTGCTGTTGTTTAAATGGAAAAAGCGTATAGTTGTTGTAAGGTGTGCTTTGATTAGGCAAAGTTAAATTTGAATGTGATAGCATTAAACTTGGTAATAGTTATGCTATAAAGTGATAAAGGTGACTAAATGATTATGCGTGGCATTGATCATAATTATGGGTGAATTATGATCTATGTATAAAAAGTGATATATTAATGTGGTACGAAAATAAAGATAGTTGACAAATCTTTATATGTGTTGATAAAGTTGTGAAAAGTATTTGTTAATACTTGATGTAAGTGATATATAAATATTGAATTAATAATATAAGAAATGATGGAAATCTTATATGTTATTAATAGGTGACTTGAGGCGTGAGGTAATGTCAAGTAATATGATAAAGTACTTAGTACATAATGTGATACTTTGTACTGATTGTTGATAATTAATTATACGTGTTTGGAATTACACGTGATATTATCGTATCATTATTATTTGACAAAGTGTTGTATGCTGAAACTATGATGGTAGGTTATCATGTGTTTAGAGTTTCAGACAAGTTGAATTACTGAATAAGTCAGTTGTGAAATGAATATACATATATAAAGTTGAGAATAATTAAAATTTCAGATGACAAGAATGATGACTTAGGTCAGTTATTGAATTGAAATTTTGTGTGAATAAATACATACTAAAAGATGTTATGGGTATATGTGAAACGACTTGATGTAATAAGATGATTTAGTATGTATCTGTGGTTAGGATGCATTTAGAGTGTTCAGAACTGTTTTAAACCAAGGTTTAAGTAATATGTGTTTAAGTGAAAGAAATCACATTATTGATTGATAATATGAAGTAACCTGAGAAGGAAGTGTGAAGAACATAATCAAGCAACGCTTGATCACCATTGTTATATTAAGTTGTATCACATGAACTTGTTGAGGCTACCAAGTATCAAAGAAATTGAATGTGATTGAGAGAAATATAATATGAAGTTGTGTTAAACTAATTAGTGAAAATTATGATAATCAGTAAGTGAAACTTGCAAGTGTGTATGGTACTTGCAATTGTTTGAATTTGTTGAAATGTGGTTGTGTAACTAATGAGTGTGGATTACCTATTAGTGAGTCATATAGTATCCTAACGGATTACTAGTATGTGTATGACTTGTATTAAGCCGAATTCGAGTTTAAGATTCTGTATGGTGATGGAGTCATTAAAATTAGTAAGAGCAGTGTTTTGAAGTTTATGAGTGGGTTAAATCTAAAACTTGAGATAATTACCAGATGAGGTATATATAGGTATGTGATTAGTGATACGAGTAAATAACCTATATCGTGTATTAAATAAGTTATTAGAATGTCATTGAATGGTAATTGACTAGAGAAGGGTGTAGTGGTTCCATTTTGGTTGAATGGGCCACTGTTGTTGAATGTAGTTATGAAAAAATCTATGTGTGAGGTTAAACATAGTACTTATATGTTAATATTGTGATATGTTGACTTTGAAAGTCAACTATGAATAAAGAGTCTAGTGTATAATATGAAATCATTGGAATATGATTGATTTTGTTGTGAGTCAAAATTGAGAAAAGTGACCAAAGTGACTTGTTGATTAATTGATTAAATTGAAATTGACAAATAGTCAACAGTATTGAAATTGTCAAATGGGTTATTTATAACTCAAAGGAGTGAAAATAATTATCAAAGGTTATAAATTATGTTAAGTTATTTACTCTGTGAACAGTGTAAATAAGAGACTGAACTTATTAGAAATTGATTGTGACATAAGTTCTCAGGGATTAATCGAGTTACACACCTAAATCAGGTAGGTATCTGTGAATGATATTGTTAAAAATTAAATTGTGTGTGTGCAAATTGTGAGTGTTGAAACTGTTTAGATAGTTTGTACTGATATGTATTGGTAATGTGATCTATATAAAATCACTAACTGATTTAAGATAATTGTAAAACGATGTTGGGTGATCGTGATGCATTGTAATGAGTGTTGAAATAGTGACTTCATGGTGAAGGATAATTACATCATGTTATACTTAAATATACTAAAATTGAATTGTGTATAAACTTTGTGTAAGTTTATTATTAAACCCATAGTTAAAAAGAATTTGGGTTGTAAAAGAGTGATTACATGAACCCTGAGGGGGAGAGAACTAAATAAATAGTAATCACCTTGTGATGTGAATGTGATAATATAAAATTAATGGTTAAAATTGAGAAATTGAAAATATTATACCATTAATTGAGAAAAGTGTATAAAAATATATATATAGTTTATAAAAAGGTGATATATTATGAAGGTAATAGTTGAAATTTTGGAAATGATGATTATATTTCCATTATTGCAGAAATGTGTATTTTGCTGATAGAATAAATTGTGACTTAAGGGAACAAGTTGAAATAAGTCAATGTAGAGGTCGGTTGAATGTAGGTAATACGGTGTGGTAGTACATGTGCTGATTTAACAATGTACTTCTTGATGATGTTTTACCTACTAAGTTTGATCTCTACTTTGCTTATTAAGGTGATATGAATCCGGATTACTTTTAGGTAAAGGATTTCATATAGTTGAAGTGATATGTGAATAATTGTCTGGTTGCTAGTCATGAACTGGAATTAATTTTCAGTGTTTATGTGTATTGTGGTTTTATAACCACTGATGTTAGCTGTTGTTGGTTGTTGTTGTTCTAGTTGTTAGAAGATAAGTTGTCAAAGATTTTAGCATATTGCTAATTTCTGGTTAATATAGTTGTTAAAGATTTTGACACGTTACTAGTGTTTGGTTGTAAGTGATTATGTGTCCATTTGTTAAAGTGAGAGTGTATTTTAAACATATATCTGATTGATGATAAAGGATTTAAGTAAATGATTGTTTTATAGAAAATGTTGGATGAACGCACAGTATATGTGTAGGGGTGAAAGATAGAAACATGTACCTTTAGGTATATGTGAATGTAGAAAGATATGAAATATACAAATATAATTGTAAGTTGCTCTTGAGGATTAAGGTATGATAAGATGTATGTGATTATGTTACCTTAGACAAATGGAGTGTGATCAGATTTCGAGGACGAAATCTTTTAAGGGGGAGAAATTTGTAACATCCGTAAATCGGACCTAGTTGTTCTATATTATTTCCTGATTTAAAATAATTTTTAATGTGTTTGGAAATAATATTGTTTGAATTATTTGAAAATAACTAGGAAATAAGTTTCAGGACTCGCAAATGGTTTGGACTCGCAAATGGTTTTCGGGTTCCAGACAATAGGTTGAGAAGGGGTATTAAATTATACCCGTATAAGTGAAGGTCGGTTTAGGGAGCCGACCTCCTCCCTTTTAATTTGGTTTCTTCCTTTCATTTTCTAAAACCTAAAAGAAAAGAAAACAGTAAATTGTCCCTGTGATTTTATGATTGAAACAAGGAAAACCTTAAACCCAAATCTGATTAAAATCTTGATTCAACAACATCATCATTTCAACTCCTTCTTCCTTATTGAAGTGTAAGATTGATTCTCTAATCATTTTATTATAAACTACAAATTTGATTGAATTTATAGGAGTTAATGTTTTGGTATGAAATTGAAGCCTATAAAGTGTTTAGAACATGTTTATTAATTGACCTGTGATATTGGGAAACTGGATTTAATGTTATTTAATTATGGATTTCGAACTTGGGCATGAACAGCAGAAAATCGCAGGTCTGCACGAAAACTTAGGATCGCGACGCGACATAAGTATAATCGCGACGCGATTAGGGGTAGATGGCGACGCGATTAGGGGTAGATGGCGACGCGATTTTGAGGTTGCACAGATCAGTTTTGTTTGCTGCCCAGCTAGTACATAAGTTATATGTTATTTATATACCATTAGAACCTGTGTTAGCGAACAATAATACTAGACTGAAATGAGATGTTGGTCATGAATTAACTTGATCAAGATAAGTATTCGTGCTTAACATGATTAATGTTTAGTTGATGTTATAATTGAGATAATTGTATTATCAATGAGATGACATAAGTGTTGATTACCATTTGATAATTGTTATCATGATTGATAGGGTATATTGTGTATTGAGATATAGTGATATGTTATATGATTATAACATAAGTTCATTGTTGATTGATGAGTTACTGACTTGTGTATTCTGTTGTGATTCTCAGATTGAAAGAAGGCTCAGTAATATTAGACCTCTGAGCGTGCAGCTGAGGTATCGGTGAGTGGACTCGTACTCTCAGTGTGATTTGGTTGTAACATCATTGGTTACAACAAGTGAACATAGTTGTTACTGTTGATTGTTGATTATGATTGTTGACTGTTGACTGATGAAATACACGTGTAATAAGTTATGTGTTGCCTTTGAGCATTTGGTGATTCGGAGGTCAAGTTGACTGATTAGTTGGACTGGGTTGCTATAGGTTAGTCAATGTGAGATTTGTGATCATGTGTTGAGAATGGAACACATATTGACTAAAGGTAGCAAACAGTTATCGGTAAAACCACTGTATTGGCCTGCAGTTGGTTATAAGTGTTGCTTGGTGCGTCTCCCGGGTCTGAGGGCGTCACAAGGACCACCGATCCTCTTGGTGATGTTGTGTCAGTGTCTATGTGATATTTGCTGATAATCAGTATTGTTATACTGAGTTATGCTGATAGTGACAGGTTGACTCACTTAGCTTTGTGCTAATCCCACTATTTACTCCTCGCAGGTCTTGAGATGATTTTGGGCTGGGCAAGGAATGGACTGAAGAATGTTTGACTACCAAGTGTTACTCTGATATCTGATTTTTATAAATTAGTGTTATTATTGTTTTCATATAACACCCAGATTGATTAACTAAGTTTTAAATTTAGTTGGACTTTTATGTTTTGATTGTTTAAAGTTTTAATTGGACAGACGCTTCCGATATATTGTATTTAAATAACTAAAATATGAGGGGTGTTATAGTAATAGAGTCTTTTGGCTTTGAGGCATTTTGCTAATTAGCTAGTCTAGTTTGGAAATGAAAATCAATGGACCTAATTAATTGCCCTAATGCATTAAAGGGTCAATATTAATTTATAGTGATCTATTTTAAGAAGGGTTATATAATTTTTAGTTTCTTTTAAATATATAGAGAGATATAGAGAGATTACTTCAAGTAATTCATTATCTAATCTAATCTAATACAGTAATACTTATAAAAAGAAATTTTGTATGTATCACGTACTTTCTAATAATAGTATTATTACAAGGGTATAGTCGTCAAATCAACAAAAGCAGAAGAGGGAAAGCCAAGGGTTGTATTTGATTTTAAATGGAAACCCTAAAATACTATTTGGGGGGAAAATGTATATCCGGATCAAAAATTAAAATTAAGCCAGCTAATAAGTACAATAAGTTCTTACAGTGGCACGAAAACCACGGCACCCAGTATTTTATTTCAAGACCCTTCTTCCAAATTACATACAGAATCTATTATTTGTTTATCAAATTAATAAACTTTCTTAATAAAAAATCAAAACTCAGATTTTAGTTTTCAAAATTGTTTATGTTTTCATAAGCAATTGAAGTGAATTTTAGCAGCAAAGAAAGGTATGAAATTTCAATCTCCCACAGGTACTTATTTAATTTTTGTATATCAAATGTTGATGATCTTGTATGCTTGTAGTGAATTCACTTGATTTTGTGCTAATTTGAGTAATTCTTAGACTAGTAAGGTACAAATGCTGAATAAATTAGGGATCTTATTTTTGTAAGTTTATGTTTGATTTGTAATTTCAAGATTTTAGGTACCTGCTACAAAGAAATGAGCTTCTGGGGTCAGTTGTTTGAGTGATCTTAGTATCTGCATTTCTTGATGAAATTAGAGCCAGTACATTTACTATTAGTAATCTTAATTGTAATTGGTGTTTTGTGGATTAACTTTTTATTTTGATTTGCGTTTTGGTTTGTTACAGCTTAATTATTAAAGATGTTGAAAAATGGTTGCTGTTGTTGTTTTACTTGTTACCTGTTGGTTTTTAACTTTACAATTTTACTATTTTAGGGGTGACACTACTATAGTGATACAATGGGTGGGTCGGGAGGATCCGGTCCTCAGTCAAGACTGAAGACAGGTTCTTTATAAACACAGAACACATGTGGTTTTGTATTCATTTGTTCTAAGTTTCTGAATATGATAACAAAAACTAATCTTATTACGATAAAATCTCCGTACTTTTTGTTATATAAAGTGATTATTCATAATATTTCAAGTATATGAATACATTTTGAGTGACTCTCCCTCCGTTTGCCCAACTCTAAATCTTTTTCTTATTTAACTTCGATCTTTCAGCTTAACCCATTTGGCCCTTTAGAGATATAACGTAACTTAACATGATCCATTTGTGTCTAATTTAAGTTGAAATTGTCACTGTTAAATTAGATGTAAGTAGATAAAATCTAATAGTTAGTGTCACTGACATTTGCAAAACATTATTATGCAGAATAATAAACTTTGTGTTTTCTTTTGCAGCATATCAAATGGGAAGAAACCTGAGCCCTGTGCTTAAGCGAGAATTAGAAAATCTTGATAAAGATGCTGATAGTAGGAAATCAGCCATGAAGGCACTAAAATCCTACGTCAAAGATTTGGATACGAAAGCGATCCCAATCTTTCTTGCTCAAGTTTCTGAAACCAAAGAAACCGGATTAACATCCGGTGAATACACAATCTCACTATATGAAGTCCTTGCTCGTGTTCATGGCACAAAAATTGTACCCCAAATCGACAACATCATGTCCACCATCATCAAGACTTTGACTTCTAGTGTCACCTCATTTGCTCTTCACCAAGCTTGCTCAAAGGTGGTCCCTGCCATTGCTAGATACGGGATGGACCCCACCACTCCCGATGACAAAAAGAGACGGATTATACGCTCTCTTTGTAAACCCCTTTCGGATGCTCTATTATCTAGCCAAGAGAACTTATCTTCTGGGGCTGCACTATGCTTAAAGGCTCTCGTGGACTCGGATAATTGGCGTTTTGCTTCGACTGATATGGTCAATGAGGTGTGTCAAAGAGTTGCATGTGCTTTGGAGAGACCTATGATGACAAATTCACATATGGGGTTAGTTATGTCATTAGCAGAACATAATAGTTTCGTTGTTGAAGCGTATGCACGGTTGTTAATTTGGTCTGGCATTAAAATCTTGAATATCGGCGCTTCCGAAGGAAATTCTCAAAAAAGATTGGCAGCGATTCAAATGATTAATTTTCTTATGAAGTGTTTGGATTACAAGTTTATTTTGTCTGAACTTAGCTTCGTAATTGAAGAAATGAAGAAGTGTGAAAATGATCAAATGGCGTTTGTTAAAGGAGCTGCCTTTGAAGCAACACAAACAGCGAAGAGAATTTTGACTGAAAAAGGGTCAAAATATGAGAAAAGAAGTGGTAAAAAGGGTGATGGAGATTTATCTTATTCTCCACTGATTGCATCACCAGAATCACAAACCATGGGTTCGTTTAGTGGGTATCCATCTATGATGAGTTCACCATTTTCAGTTAGTTGTTTATCACAAGATATTGACTCGGGTAGAACTGTAAACCGAAAGCTCTGGAGGTATGAAAATGGTGGGGTGGATGTTTCTTTAAAAGATGGATTATTTTCAAGTTGGATTTCTCCTCCTAAAAGTGTCATCGACAACTCTGAGTGTAACGGGTTTTCGGAGGATCAAGGTGATTATGCAGATGGTTTCTCAGGATTCTTGCAGGACACTCAAAGTCAAACAATTGGTGGTTTAGGAAGTGCTACTCCTAGTCCTCAGGTGAATTTAAGGAAATTTTATATTTTATTTTAAATCTTTGTTAATTAGTTTATCTTACGCTCTTAAATACTGTTGCAGAGATCCCAATCTTATGTTAATCTTGACAATGTTAAGATTTTCACTACTCCAAGAAAGCTTGTCAAGTCTCTTCAAAGTTCAAGCGAGGTACACTCACAAAGTCAGAGGATCAAAAGCCCACAAAGTCAAAGTTTCAGAAGTCCTTTATCAAGCAAATTTGATTTTAACCACACATCGAAGTATGATCAAAATGGGTTCTCAGGTGATCTTAGCGATCGCTTCTCCCATGAAGATGAAGAATATGATCACTCTTCAGAATCAGTGTCTTCGACGGAAGACATTTTCCAAGAAGTTATTACCGAGACTAAAGCAACTTATCGGTTTTCTGCTCTGAGGATTCTTTCTGGTCTCGTTATTTTGTTTGCAATCCTCGTCTGTTTCTTATTGGTGGGAGATGCAGATGAAGATTACAATCTTATTCCTACTTAATTTCGGTCCTACCTTGTATTGTGTTGGAAAGTCAAAGTTGAATTAAACAATGTATTGTTAGGAGAGACATAATTCTGAACCTTCTTGGGTCATTTGTATCTTTAAATTATCTAGCTTAATCTCAAAGCTCATTTTTGTTAATTTGTATGCATCTTTAATTGAAGAATATACACACATTTCATGCTGTACAAAAATCAAACTTATAATCATCATTCTTGGACTCTATGGGTAATTATGCTGTCAACCCTTTGATTAATTAAATGTTGTTAAGTAACTTTTTCTAAATTTCACATAGCCAAATGAATCTCAGTAAGCAATGAAGACAAAAGATTGTTCATTTGGCAAGTTGACTAGTGGAGTCACTAATCAAATGCAAAAGTGATGCATTATTTGAATTATATACAACTTTAGGAATATCGTTACTTTAATCATTATACAAAAAAGGTCACACTAATTTGATTCTACGCCCAAGGGTGTGCATACCCCCTAATCTTTTTTGTCGTTGTTGTTGCCTCCGCTGCTGCTTTTTGCAGGTAGTGAATACTCATGTCAGGTAACTCATTGTGCAACTCAGCTTGAGAACTTTTGGTCCTAAGATTAGAAGTTCCCAACGAACTAGAAGATTTATTCAACCACAGTAGAGAAGGACCTTCGCCCAACTGGCAACTGGGGTGGGCCGAAAGGGCATATAGCATCCGTAAGTGCTTATTTTTCTTATAGCCATATTAATTTAGAGGATATATGTAGTGATGGTATATATTCATACAAAATGCTTTCAACTATAGTGCATACCAAAGTTGAATAACACTTATAAGGGATATATCCGGATAATTCTTTTGTAACTGTAGTGCATAACCAAGTTGAAACACTGGGTCCTGCCCTCATACTGTAAAATAATTCTTTTGGTTGTTTTTGTTAAAAAAATTGTATTAATAGAAATGTGAACCAATTTATGTTATGGAAAACCAAACAAGATACAAATACTGGTAACAAGATTGCAACAGGCCAAAAGTAGTTTTTGACTTGCAAACACATAACTTGATGCAATATTTGCATACTGCTTGGATTTGTCTTCTGAACTCCAAAGGAAACTCAAATTTAACATAACACGTTCTTAAAAGTTGTAATTATAAACATAATTTGATAAACTGTTTCCAGAAAAACATTTCGAAGTCGTTGGAATCAAGTCAAATGAGAATGAAAGTAAAGTTGAACTCCTAGAAACAATAGGCGTTGTCCATAAAAGCCTCCAGTTGTTTTATTTGAGTAGCTTCATATCTGTTTAAGCTTCCCAACCTCTGAGAACCGTAGCTCTGGCAACACGATTGACTCCCAATGTAAATGCACCCATTCTTAAATCACAGTTGTGAGTTTTACACATTTCCTTTACATCCTTGAAACCTTGTCCGATGTATTTCTTCAACTCTGTGTTGACTTTTGCCTCATCCCACATAAACCCTTGAATGTTCTATATCATTTAACAAGTAACAAAAGATATACTCAGCATTTGATTGAAGATTAGAAGGGTATGTCAAAATGGGCAGGTCAATGGGCCAACATGGATTCGGATCAAAAAGAGTAATTATTTAGGCATGTCAAAATAGGTAGTAAATCCTCTTTCGTTCTTTTTTTTATCATTATTATTTTTCCAAATAAAGTTAATGTATAAAACTTGTTTAGAGACCTATATATTTCTACAGATGATTATCTATTTTTCCTACATAAACCATTGTAAGAGGTTTTGTGCATTATATATTACTTTCGATTCGCTTGACCCCGTTTAGCTTTAACTAATTTGACCTCAAAGATGAAACACAGCTGAAACTCAACTTAACATATCAAAGAATGTGATAATTAAGAGAAATCTTTGAATAGGAGAAGAACAATCAATGTATATTTTTCTAAATTTACCTGAACCCATTCAAAGTAGCTAACTGTTACTCCTCCGGAATTTGCAAATATGTCAGGGAGGATGACAACGCCTTTCTTAGATAATATCTGTGAAGAAGAAAACATATTGGTGATCTTTTTGTAATGTAAGTTGGTTCTGTAAAGAGTAAATCAACTTAAAGAACACGCCAGGACTTAAAAGATTTGATATAAGCAATGGGTTTAAATTTGAAACATAATGCTAACCTCGTCAGCTTCAGGATCAGTAGGATGGTTGGCTGCTTCAATTATGAATTTAGCTTTAATGTGGTTCGCGTTGTCCCTTTGATCAAATATCGTAAAAAATTATTATCAAAAGTTTATTTCTGAAAGATTTCATGACTAGTATAAAACTAAACACTAAGACAATTACTTGTTGATTACACCCCCAAGGGCAGCTGGGATCAGGATGTCACAATCTTCAACTAAAATAGAATTAGCATCTATTGAATTTGAAGCACCAAAACCTTTAACTCCTTTGTGTTCTTTGACATGTTTGAGCAAGCTGGGAATGTCAAGTCCATTTTTGTCGCTTATTGCCCCACTTATATCACTCACTGCTACAATTTTTCCACCAGCTTCATGAATAAGTTGAGCAGCCCAGGAACCAACATTTCCAAATCCCTAACATAGGATAACAATAACAAATTGTATTAAATAAATTTCTATGAATGAATATGAGAGAAATCAGCAGTTCATTAACCACAAAAATACAGGGCATTAAGTCACTATGATAAGTTTGACAATAAAAGTGGTTGTTGCCTCACTTTGATAAGAGTTAGCTATTATGAGACATATGTATGATATATGTACCTGTATAACAAATCGCTGTCCAGCAACACTCTTTCCATGATCATTAAGAAGGGCTTCTGTTGCAAATAGTACTCCCCTTCCTGTAGCAGCATCTCTACCCAGTGAACCACCAAGATCCTGAATTTAAAAAAATTAACGCCTTCAACTATATACGAATTCAAACATTCTTATATGATTATGTACAAACGATAATTTAGGAAACATAAAGCTTCAATGATAATGGAAGTATACTTACAATTGGTTTTCCAGTAACAACAGCTGGCGAGTATCCATGAAATTTGGAGTACTCATCTAATATCCATGCCATTGTCTATTAAAACACAACCACCATAAGTCATTTAGTAGGCCATTATTATTACAGTATAATATAACAAACACAGGGACTGTAATTGAACAGGAAACACAAACCTGAGGATTGGTTCCCATATCAGGTGCTGGAACATCAGTGTGGATTCCAATGAGGTCATGTATCTTTTGTGTGAAAACTCTAGTAAGTCTTTCCAACTCAGATATGCTTAATTCTCCAGGATTACATCCTATTCCTCCTTTTGCTCCACCATAAGGTATATTAGCTACTGCTGTTTTCCATGTCATCAGCTGTGCTAAAGCATTCACCTCATCCGGATCAACCTATTCTCATCAAACATATTTCAAAAGATTAAGCCGCATATAGAGAACATAATTCTTAAATCTTAATTAGTAATGCTTAAACACAACAAATTACTCAAGGCAGAGTTATACTAAAATAAACAAGAACTTTTTTTATTTTTTTCAAAAGTCATAACTATACACAAGTGATCAACATTTGTAACCATGTACTTCACTCTATTTCAGAATAATCGCTGCTTTTATAAGAATCAAAAATAAAAACTCTATATTTAGAAAACAAACCTCTGGATGGTATCTGATTCCTCCTTTCATGGGTCCACGAGCATTGTCGTGTTGAACCCTGAAGCCGACATAAGATACCAAAGAACCATCATCCTTTGGTATCGTACACTCAACCTGCAATCATATTTCAAAGCAACATAAGCATCATACAAGTAAGCACCAACCAATCATTCTTACAATAATATGACTTTCCAGATTAAATAAACAGCAATCACATTCTCTCCAAGATTCAATTGTATGAATGAGATCAGGGGATACTACAAGTCTACAATCATGAAATGTTGACTGCACAAAACGTCATTTTCTTTGCTGCCAGAATGATTATTTCTTAAGTGGTTGCAAGTTGCAACTGTAAGGTGACAGAATTAAAAGTAAAGATTGCATAAATGAGCAAATTTATAAATCAACACTAACCTTGATTTCTCTGAATGGAATAAGCAAACTCTTTTCAAGTTTTGAGTCTAAGCCCAACAGGCGACCTGCCAGCTTAAAGTTTCTGTTTGTTGCAGCTAAAGCGTTCATGCTTGTTTAGTCAAAAAGCCTAATCAAAGAAATTTGTTAGAGCCTAAAGTTGAATAACCTTTGAGAGAGAAATAAATACAAAGAGATGTAAGATGAAAATTTAAGGTAGCGCCAACACAAATATATATACAAGAGGTTCTGTACCAGCTAATAATATATACGAGTAGTTTTTTGTTTAATGGTTGCAAACGAGGTCTATAAACTAAAGTCTATCGAGGATATAGATGAATAAATTATTTAACTCTAATGATAAATTTATAAAAATGCTCTTTCAAGGTATGCAATAGGCGGCTTTACACTGTGCACTTGTGTAAACTTTATGTGACTGATTATAATGAATTTTACGATTAGTAAATTATTTTATGGGACAAAAGTTTCATCTTTTGCTTGTTCTTTCCTAAATCTTTTGATAAAAATAAATATACTAAAACACGTCATTAAGATAATTAAAGCAAAGTACAACTTTCAATGCATAGAACTAGTAATCTTATAAATCACATTTATCTATTCTCTATAAAATCAGTAGTAATTCAATTATAAGATTCACACTCTGAAATAGGTTTTGTATCACTAGATTTGAGGTTATTTTTGTCTAATTACAATCAATTGTGATTGGTTAATGGTTATGAACCACCCTAGTATATATATATATATATATATATATATATATATAGTCATCAATTTATGAAGGAGAAGTAATAGTTATCAAATTTGAATTTGCTAATATATACTATCCATATAAAACACTCAAAGAATTAAATTCTACTCCGTATCTTTTATTTTTTTTGTTAAGATGGGGACCCCTTTAGATGTACAATGCTACATTAACAATTGTAACATTAGAGGTGGTGTAGTGTGACTGTCCAGACAGGTCATTACCAGGGGAAGTCAGCATCTATATCTAAACAAATAGTCACCGACAATTATTTTCTCCCCAAAAACTTCCAATATTTAATTTTGGAAAGTTATTAATTACTCTTTTAATAAAACAAAGAAAACTAATTAAACATGTCTCATCTCAAACAAACCATACACCTTATACTTAGTGATTTAGAAAAATTATATGTATCTAAACTAACTTCGGGTAGAATAAATGTATATATAAAAAAAACAAGGGCAATTGGGCTAGCGATGCGTGAAAAGTCCATCAACCAAATAATTATAAGTTTAAGCCTCATGAGAAAGTACGGGATCAGAGTACCCTCCAAATTACCCTTTTGTATGATAGTTTTTAGGTTTGTTTTTCTATTAATTAAAGTTTACAAAAAAGGCTTAAGATGTAGTACTCCGTATTAAGGAAATGTGTAAAGTACATCAAACCTCCCTCAACAACAACAAAGTATTAAAATAAGTAAAATCCATTTTTTTTCCACATTAATTCTGTTTTTCGATGCATTCATATATAAATCTAAAATAAAAAATGTATGTTTCAACCTATTCATATAATAATAGTTATGTATATATGAGATGAAATAGGATAATTTATAAAATTAGTTTGTTTAGGATGTAAAAGATGGCACGCATTGTCTAGATGCCGCGTATAAATATAGTCAACGCCAAGAAACACACATGAAACATGACCAGCCAGCCCATCACTATCTTCCTCTTATATCTAGACAACAACTCATACAAGCCGCCATAAGCTAGCTAAAAATATGCATTTGGATAAGCATGGTGACAATGTTATAAGACCCAATGACTCATAATTAGCTCATGCATTATGAATTGTGCCTTTTGTAATAAAAGTTGTACTTCTCATATTCTCATGCTACCAGATCATGATGATAAATTGATGTTTATTTTTAGTGATTCTGAAAAATATTGAAACGTGTTTTAGGAGCCGATTTATATTATAAAAAGGTTCCATGTGAGGCCAATTTAGACGGCATATGCTCTTTCTTTGGTGGGATAATACCAACGTTGTCACATGAAACACATTCACTAATTAAATATGATCAAGAAAAGGGGGAAAAATAATTGAACTTGTAGATAAAAACAAATAAATAGATGATCAAAGATCGTATGTATTTACACGTGAATAATGATATTTTTTTTTACAAAACATTTGAATAGTGACATTTTAAGACGATCAATATTAACGATGACACATATGTAACTTGTATCACTACATGTGAATTAAATGTGTATTGATATGTGAATAGAATAAAGGGTCAAACCGACCTTCTGACCTCACTGCCGATTAAAGCTTGAGTAGAATATATTCAATCTTGATCTTGATATCTCATTTTTTTTTTGTTATCCAAAACTAAAATCTATTTCTTTTGTTGCCGATTTATGACTTGCGACTTCTAAAAATTTTGAGTTCTTGTAACATAGGATTCTGTCTCAAAATAATTTGGATTTCTATTTCTTAGCAAAATGAATCGATTACACAGAAATTACACCACCAACTCTTGGGGTGAACAAAAACCGGGTTATGTCAAACCCAACCCGACCCTAAACCCAAACCGGGTCCTAGTCAATGAGAAAGAAACCGGTTCGTTGACAAACCCGACCTGGTTTTTGACCGATTTTCAGGTTTTTTTCGGGTTTTCAACCGGTTTTTTGACCGGTTTTCCAACCCGGCCCGGTTTGAACCCGGGTTCAACCCGGATTTGAAGGCAAAAAAACCCAACCCGGGTCCCTACCCGCCAGGTACTCAAAAAACCCGAACCGGGTAGGGTCAAACCGGATTTGACCGGGTTGGGTTTTCGGATTTGACTTCGGGTGGGATATAAAACCCGGTTTTTTTGAACACCACTAACCAACTCACCAAGATAGATTTAATGGGCCCAAATCAAATATCAATATGATCTTATCGTTAGTTCAATGGGCTTCCTTTAGATGTGACATAAAAGTTCAAATTTTGTTTGGACTACGTTAGAAGTGTGTCACCCAAATCAAACAAAAGGTACACAAGATATCATAACTACCAAATAATGTCAGAAATAGCCAAACAAATGTCCATACATATAACTAAGGCAATTAAATTGGACTTGTAGAATAAAATGAGAATACAAACTCTTAGAAACAAAAGATTTAATGCATCAAAAGGTTGGTATACTAACAACTAACTACCAATCCTAAAAAAACTCCAACAATATGGTACATCTTTTACACAACTTTTAGGACTGTCATTACCAAATCCTTTTATTTTAACGGATATTACATATAATATTCAACTTCAGAGAAATTTAGTAAAAATTCGATCGCGGTCGAATATCTAATAATAATTGTAACTAAAAAGATAAAGCATCCCAAAAACTATATGATCACCATAAATTGAGTAAAATTATCTAATTTATGTGTAGGACATAGTGCATGTACGTTTTAGGAGTGTAAGAAACATGCATAAAAAATGGAAATTATCTAAACCTTACTATCCTTATCATTCCAATTTCCAACTTACAGTTTTGTATATAAATCGAAACTATTGGACACATAAGCCCAAAAAAACAGCTTAGGCCCAAACAGTCCAACTCATACGTGCCCCAATTTTATTGTTATTATTTATTTATTTTCTAAAAAACAAAAACCCCCAATTGACATGCAAATAATACAACTGGATGTGAAGAAGAAGATGAAAAACCCTACATTTCAATCAACAATTTTTTTTTTTTTTTTTGATGTTTCAGTTGAACTAATTTCATCAAATTAATTAATTAATAAATAAACACGCACACAATCGCCGATCAACACACAATCGCCGATCAACTAATCAAACCTAAAACTGAAAAATAAATAGCAAAACAATAAATAAATTCAATGCAGATCATATTTAAGAATCGAATTAAATGTGTACCTGATATTTAACTCAAAAATTGCCGGAAAGCCGATCGGAAAAGTTCACCGGCCGGAATCTGTTCTCTACTCCGATATCTCACAAACTTACTACTTCACTGGTACATATATATAGCAGTGAAGTTAAATAACTTTAAAAATAAAATTAAAAAAAATCACACTCAGAACAGGAATCAAAAAAGCATCTAGAGTCGTGTTCGTGACGAACAATTGATTACCTCACAAAAACAAAATTAAAAATAAGTGAAATAAGTAATAAGAATAAATTGTAAAAAGAATGATGGTTACAGGAGTTATTGCTGCTCTATACATGTATGATTCCGACAAGAATAAGCTACTCAGCTTCCACCATTACCACTGAATCACTGATAGATATATATGACGATGTAATAAAACTGTAATAAAATAAAAATATTTATAGATATATAGATATAGATATAGATATATCGATGAAATCAAGGCATAATTTAAGTGTAACTTACACAAAATAGTTCACGTGAATATGTCACACGCTAATTGAGGTCTAATGATATTTTCTCTGGGATACAGAGAGAGAAATATGAGAGATAAGAATTTTTTATTGTTATTTTATTTTATTTGAACCAGCATTGACTATGGATGGAAGGTGTATCTTGATTTTTTTATTTATTTTTTTAATATATATACTTAATAAAATAAAATACTACTATTTATAAATATGTTTCGGATAATATCGTATGAATTAATTATTAATAATACGAATAACTTATATAAATATCTAATCTAAATATTAATAAAAGAAAACCCTCCTAAAAAATCTAAATGCAAAATTGAATACCTATTAGCCAATCAAAACTCTAAATTTCATCAAAACTTGAATCAACCAATTAAATATCCCCATTCCCCTAAAATATGTAACCATTTAATACTAATAATAATTAAGATTTGGATCAGAGGAGCAGCTCCTCTTAGAGGAGCAGGAAGAGCAGGAAAAATTCACTGCATTTTAGGGCAAAAATTCGCTCAAAATTCACTGCATTTTACCAACGGAGTAATTACTGCATTTTACACTTACAATATTTTACTGCATTTTAACGACGATTTACTGCATTTTAGCAATTTAACGACGATTTACTGCATTTTAGCGATATTTTTACTACATTTTAGTGGCATTTTACTGCATTTTAGCGACACTGCATTATGACACCTTCAAATTTGTTTTTAAAATGCAGTAAATTTTTCCTGCTCCTCCTGCTCCTCTAAGAGGAGCTGCTCCTCTGATCCTTACCCTAATAATTATTATAATAACTTCGACTTTATTAGATAAAGTTTATAATTATTTTTTTCCTAAATTTAATATCACACCTCCATTTAGGTCATTAGGTGTCTGCCGATTTTAGAATTAGAATACAAAACTTTCAAATAATAATAACAAATCACACATAACTTTCAGCTAAGTAGTCAAGGAAACATTCCATTATTTATTTATTTATTAGGTTAAAAAAAATTTACGGAGTAATAAACAACAATTAGAGAACGTTGTGTATTCAAAGCCCGTGACAATCATGACTTCTTAAGAGGCACGAATCGATTTAAATATGGGGTTTTAGTTACAGGTTTAAATAAGTCGAGACAACTCATGAGCTATTTGAGATCGATTCGAGAAATATTCGAATTCAACTCGGTACAAGTTAAGTCGAGTTTGAGCTACTCCAATAGAGTTTTGAGCCGAGCTCTCTAAATAGGTGACTTAACAGGTTTCTCTTTTATTAATTACACTTATAAGTCCACTTAAAAAGCATTTTATAATGAGACAAATTACGTAAAATAAACAACATGGTTTATAACTATACTTTTACCATGTAAAGAAAAAAGGTAAAAATAAAAATAAATGTATTACTAATACTAATCTATAACTACTTATAAAGCATTTTAACTTTTATTTTAAGTATAATTCTTATTCTTAAGACTCAACATTTATTTATAGAAATTTTATTGATAGAATTTATCTACAAAAAGTAAAAAAAAAAAAAATGGATAAGTGAACTAACGGGTTTGTCAAACTCCATTTTACAACGACGAAGTATAATGTGAAATAATTGGTGATTGTTCGGTATCTATGAGATACGTCCCTTTCTATTTGAATGTCTCTGTAATATGGAGTACTAAATTAATTATTATTCATTATTAAAAATAAACTGATATGAAGTACTTGTCAAACGTAAAATCTAACGTGAGCAATAATTCCTCCTATCTATATTTCGGGGGATATAATTCGGTTAATTTTATAAACAATTTCAATGTTTGTGTTACTACACGTATATACTACCTTCCTCCCAAAATAATTGTTAGTTTATACTTTTTTGAATATTTCTTTTTCAACTTTGACCTTGAATCTTTTTGTTTGTGTTATATAACACTTGATAACAATTATACCAATGAAAATACATTTAAAACTCAATCCATTCATATATTTTACATCGAATCATTTTTTACGTCATTTTTTAAATTTTATTTAAAAATTTCATTTAAAGTTTTATATAACTAATCATTAAAAAGGTTATATTGTGTTATATTTCAAGTTTAAGTGCTAAGTTTTGGAAATAAAAATGTTTTTGAATTATTAAATGATAAAAAATTATAAATACAACTTAAAAAAGGATATATTTGTTACAGGTTGAAAAAATAGGGAAAAAAAATAAAAATTCGATGGGAAAATTGGGACATTAAAAAGTACAATGGGAAAAAGGGACAAAAAATGAAAGATCCAGGGAAAATTTGGGACATTAAAAAGTACAATGGAAAAAATGGACAAAATTGAAAGTACACTGTGTTTTTAGATCATTAACCCTCTAAAATATGGTTTAAGAATTGCCAATAAATATACTCGAGTAGAAGATAATGACATTTAATAAAAATAAGCTTAAGATGGTTTTGTTTTTGAGATCCCATGTTTATACACGGGTTTAAAATCTAGTATTATAATAACTAAAGATTACATTATGTTATTTTTTATTGATTATTGATTTTTAATGGTTTTGTGTGATGAAAATCTCTTTCTCATTGGGTTAAAATCTTTTCTGAAGCTTTTCACAAAAAAACTATGACACAATATAACAAATTTTTTTTGGAAAGAAGCTCTTGTTGGGAATGCTCTTGGTATTAATAGTGGGGTAAATTTTTTCCTCACAAAGTTTCATGCGACTTATAAGAATCTTGAATAATATCAAGGTAATATAAAATGTTTTACTATATAACAAATAAATAATATCAAGATAATACATGATATAGTACATGAGTGAGGTTCAAATGAGAATAGAAAATTTGGTGAGAATAGAGGAACCAATAACAATGTGCCACGTGTCATAAAACATATTTTCCCTCACGTTTTTTAAAATCAAATATCTCACAAACGGTAAGTCGAAAAATTATAAAAATTACATCATAAAAATCAGCATTTTTTCTCTTCGATTTGCCATCTTACAAGGTATACTTTCGACATTTTTTTAGGGGGTTTTAAAAAATTAGTAACGCATGTGTTAGTCGTTGCTTAACATATGTGTTAGTCGCTGATAACACATGTGTTAGTCGCTGATAACACATGTGTTACTAGCTGGTAACACATGTGTTACTCGCTGATAACATATGTGGTAGTTATTTTCAAAACCCATCGAAAAACGAAAAAAAAAAGTTCTTCGAAAATATACTTTGTCACATCTCTAATCGAAGAGAATAAAACGCTGATTTTTATGGTGCAATTTTTGTGATTTTTTGACTTACCGTTTGAGAGATATTTAATTTTTATAAAAATGGGGGAATAGTAACACGTATCACATTCCTATTGATTCCATTATTCTCACAAAAAGTTGTCGTACTCATTTGAACCTTACTCTGTAGTACATACCACACAACTTAATAATCTAATGTAATTTAATGTAATACGGAGTATTACATACGGAGTATTATACAATGTAATGTCTAACATATAGTGAGCCAATAACTCAGAGAATCCCAAATAACCATTTTTCATAGTTTTCATAAAGCTTTATTGTGTAAGAAATTATTTAACAAAACCTTTATAAAAACCTTATCTCTAACAATAATAAGTATTTCTTACGCGAATTATATTAGAAACAACTCAAATACATAGGAAAGAGGGTGTAAATGTTTTATATTTCTCAAACTTTTGTAATGTAGATCTTCTCTAATTTAATCATTTATTATGGTTTAATTGTTAGAAAAGCTTTTTATTATTTAAGGTAAAAGTTTTTGTAAAGCTTTTCTTTAGAAAGCTCTTACACATATTATTGAAAAAGTTTTAGAAAAAGCTATAACAAAATGGTCATTGAAATGCTCTTAATAATGATATATACTAGTAGTATACTGTATAATGCACTATTCGTACAATATAAAACATATATTTATAATACTCTGTGGTAGTTAATAATGTACTTACATTAAACTGTAAATTATCTTTGTTTGATTCCTATTTCTTATCTAATCTATCTATACTAATAAAGGGGGGTTTCGCTGATGTCATGAAGCTGATTTGTCAAGTCATGAGGTAAGTTTTGATGCTGATGTGTTACAATGTGGTTAAACCGCTGATGTCATCAATATGTAATAAAAAGCTTTTAAAATGGGCTAAAAATCATTTTGTAGTAAATTAAATAAATATCTAAAATTTATTTTTCAAAAATACAGCTTTTTTCCTTGGAACATAAAATTCATTGATGAGTATTACAAAACTTTGGATTTATTGTTTGCGAGTTCCAAAGCCTTGCATGCTGAAAAAAAATAATTACTTTACCCATGCCTATTGTTATCCATTGGTTATTCTTCTACAGCACCGCCCAAATATTGAGTAGCAATTCACCTACCTCATTTTCTTATAGATTCAAGTTCTTTCACCTTCTCCTGTATCTTCTTCCATTTCTACTCATCTTCTTCGATTTTCATGGCATCAAATTTCTCCAGGTAATACCATTATGTGTTCTAATAACCTCTTATGAAAATATTTGTTTCTCTCTATTTTTTTGATTTTAAGGTCTGTATCAGTGAATTCATATTTAGGATGTATATGTTCTAATCTTATCTTGGATTTTTTTTTTTGAGTTATTGTTCTGAAGTCTGGATGAAGCTTCTTCTAATTTGTAGTGCAAAAATGTAACACCCCCAAATTTACTGATCGCGGAAGCATACATTGGGTGTTACTAATCAATACACAAAGCACATAAGATACATAATGAACGACCACTACATGTGTCGTTTTACAAATTACATTGATCAACATAAAAGTTTACATATGGTTTTCAAAAGATGAGTTCGCATAGCTACTTGAGAGATTCTAGTACATATCTAATTTAAGCAAAATATAGAAATGCAGGGAAATCTCTTGATATTATATGATTGCATGCGACTCGAGCTATAGTATCCTGATGGGCAGTCCAACCTACTGCTGAGTACCTGAGATAACATGCTAAATGGTCAGCTATAAAGCTGGTGAGCTCACAGGTTTGATATAACAATATATGATTCGTGAACCGCAAGATTTAATGATTTGATTTACAAAGCATGTAAATAATTGATTGATGGGTATCACATGAATATTTGTAATTAAACAAATAAGTAAAGATATATGAAACTGGCATGAGCACATAGTCTGAGCTTAACTGAGATGTCAGGATCACAATTAAGTGCCTGAGCGAGGGTGCCTCTATGCGTATGCCTAATCAACATACGTTTGAACAAATGATAATGCGTCCGTTTGACAGGTTAGTGCTTGCTAACTCGGACGGGGATTGTCAATCCCATATGGTACCATACACTAACATTCACGCTAAATCATATTAACAGAACTATGCTTCAGAGGACTTAAATTGATTAGATGAAAACATCTCATGCAGCATACGTGATAATTTGATACTTGCGTTCACATGTAAAACAAAACAGAGCATGTATCTCACCCCTAGGTAAAATCATTTAAAATAGGGGCTATGAGACTCACCTGAGCCTAATTGAATTGTTAGCCAACAATTATAATGAATCACACTGATTTTGATGTCGTTACGACGACTGAACCTGCAGGGCGTCTGAGACGCGCAAGGTTTTGATAAATGATTAGATTCTTAAAACTTGCCGGGCGTATCAAACGCGCAAGGTTTAATTGATTTGATTATTTGAAACCTGCCGGGCGTATTAAACGCGCAAGGTTTAATTATGATTCGGTATCTTAAAAGAATACCTATGCTAGTTATTCACTTAACTAGTTATGCCCAAATAACTTGGTTTGATTGATTGAGTTTGTGAAAATACACGCGGCTGTTGGTGATAATTGAAATAATAATACTAATCAATATTATTAAGTTTGAAAAGACGATGTACTTATGAAAGCACAATTCAAATGTTTAACGTCGTATCGTATTTGAGTATAAATAATTTGCGTTTGTATAAATGTAATACATTGTGAAAATCATTTATAGTTACTTGAATTTAAAACGTCTCTTGATTGCTTGTTTAAAATAGATTAATTCCACTTAAGATTAACACACGAAATGCGGAAACGAGTGACACAAACAGCCTGTCAGGGACCTTACGCGATCGCGTAAGAACGAGTGGGAAACATCACGCGATCGCGTGATGTTGAAATGATGCGATCGGTTGATAATTCATGCGATCGGTTTGAAGTTACAGATGACGCGATCGGTTTAAAAGAGACGCGATCGTGTGGTTTGGGATATCACGCGATCGGCTGAATTACTCACGCGATCGCGTGGTTCCTCTGGGCCTGTGGGTCTGAGACGAACAGCAGCTTAAATCAAATAACTCGGGTTCGATTTTGGGGCATAATCAGTTAACGGAACATACTAGCATGCTATAAAACGTAATATAAACTTGTAAAATTAACAAAAACATAAACGATTCCTTACAATGAAATTTGAGCTAAAAATGGAGATGGAGGTGATGAAGCTTGAAGATGATGATGGATCCGATTGATGCTAGCTTCCTTCCTTGATTTAGATGATGATTTTTGAAAAAATGATTTTTGGTGTTGATTGATAGAGCCGATAGATAGAGATGGAGAAATGATACTGAGAATGAAATGGAGGGAGTTTTGGTCTGGCTCATTTTAGTCCACGGGCAAGATCCACAAAATGTGGATCTTGTCCAGCCCAATAATGCACACAAGTGGTATTATACCCGTGTTTGTTTACCCGATCGAAAAGCGGGATTATATTTTAAAACGATAATTCTCTAATAATGTAATCTGGTGTATTTTCAATTGAAGTATTTTATAAATTACTATACTTTGAGTTATAAAAATATAACTTTGATTTAGGCTCGAGAGACGGATATGGTTCGAAGGGATTCGTCGCGATTGAGTAAAATGAAATAAAACGAAATATGTTTTATTTTAAATTAATGTAAATAACAATCATTATTTATGAGTTTTGTCGCGAATGATTTGATTTGTACGATACGAATACTTGTATATTATCAAACTAATATATAATGAATGCGAGTTATATTAAATAATAATTCCATATTAAATAATATTTGATTTTCACCAACGCCGTATAATTGAATCGGAATTCGGCCGATTTGAAAATGAACGATTAAATACTTAATCGAGTACTGATATATTTTCATCAAAATATATTTTGATACATACAATTAGTTTAATACATAGCACTAACTACATGTATTACATAATGATTAGGAACTAATTTCTAGTCCTAATTCGACGGGTGTCACATTCTCCCCTTGTTAAGATAATTTCGTCCCGAAATTTAACTTGAGGTTGGTGTTTGAGTGGAGTCCGAAAATAGATGTGGATACTTGAGTCGCATCTGGTCTTCCCGTTCCCAGGTGAATTCCGGACCACGCCGCGAATCCCACCGAACCTTGACAATAGGGATACGACTTTGCTTGAGCTGTTTGACCTCACGGTCCATGACCTCCACTGGTGTCTCGACAAAACGAAGTTTGTCGTCGATTTGAATTTCCTCGAGTGGGATAATGAGTGTCTCGTCGGACAGGCATTTCTTAAGGTTAGAAATGTGAAATGTGGGATGCACGCTACTGAGCTCTGGAGGTAGCTGCAATCGATATGCGACTGGACCAATCCTTTCAAGGATCTCAAAAGGTCCGATGTATCTAGGGTTTAACTTCCCACGTTTACCGAAACGGATGACACCTTTCCAAGGTGATACTTTGAGCAATACTCGATCCCCAACCTGGAACTCGAGATGCTTTCGTCTTACGTCAGCATAACTCTTCTGACGATCACGTGCGGCCTTTAGCCGTTGCTGGATACCAACGATCTTCTCGGTGGTTTCATGAATGATTTCAGGACCAGTGAGTTGACTATCTCCAACTTCGGTCCAACAGATAGGCGATCGGCACTTACGACCGTACAGTGCCTCAAAAGGTGCAGCTCCAATGCTGGTGTGGTAGCTGTTGTTGTATGAGAATTCACACAATGGTAAATGTTGTTCCCAATTCACCGAAATCAATTACGCAGGCGCGTAACATATCTTCCAGTGTTTGGATGGTTCGTTCACTTTGACCATCGGTTTGTGGATGATAGGCTGTACTCATATCTAAACGAGTGCCCAATGACTTTTGTAATGATTTCCAAAAGTTAGATGTGAATCGGCTGTCTCTATCAGAGATAATTGAGATTGGAACGCCGTGCCTTGCTAGGATCTCCTTCATATAGATTCGAGTGAGACGTTCCATTTTGTCGGTTTCCTTCATAGCAATGAAGTGAGCAGATTTGGTTAGACGATCAACTATTACCCATATAGTATCGCAACCACTTGATGTTTTCGGGAGTTTAGTGATGAAATCCATGGAGATTTGCTCCCATTTCCATTGAGGGATTTCCGGTTGCTGAAGCAAGCCGGAGGGTTTCTGATATTCGGCTTTAACCTTTGAACATGTGAGGCATTTGCTGACGTACGTGGCAATCTCCGCTTTCATGCTCGGCCACCAGTACAGTCCCTTGATGCCATGATACATCTTGTCCGATCCAGGATGTATAGAGTATTTGGACTTGTGAGCTTCATCCATCACAAAGTCTCGAAGATTCCCAAACTTGGGTAACCAGATTCGGTTTGCGAAGTACTTGACCCCATTGGGTTTAGTTTCAAATTGATTCTCCATATTTCGCAAGGCCTCTTCCTTGATGTTTTCAGGTTTCAATGCTTCGAGTTGAGCAGTGAGATTTGAATGATTAGATCATTATGAATGATAATACTGAGGGCTCGGACTCGAAGTGGTTTGGTGCGCTCTTTACGACTTAAGGCGTCGGCAACTACATTTGCCTTGCCCGGATGATACTTGATTTCGCAGTCATAGTCGGTGAGTAACTCGACCCAACGACGTTGCCTCATATTGAGATCCTTCTGATCGAATATATGCTGGAGGCTCTTATGATCAGTGAAGATGGTACATTTCGTGCCATACAGATAATGTCTCCAGATTTTGAGAGCGAACACTACGGCTCCTAATTCGACATCATGTGTTGTGTAGTTCTTCTCGTGAACTTTGAGTTGTCGGGAGGCGTAAGCTATGACTTTTTCTCGTTGCATCAACACGCAACCCAGTCCCTGATGCGAAGCATCACAATATACCACGAAGTCCTCGTTACCTTCGGGTAGGGATAGGATAGGCGCACTGCAAAGCTTTTGCTTTAATAACTGAAATGCTGACTCTTGCTTATCAGTCCAATTGAACTTCTTTTCTTTCTGAGTCAGTGTCGTGAGTGGTTGTGCTATTTTGGAGAAATTCTCAATGAAGCGCCGATAATAACCAGCCAGTCCTAAGAATTGGCGTATTTCTGTCGGTGTTGTTGGTGCTTGCCAGCCCTTGATGGCCTCGATCTTTGAGGGATCAACATGAATTCCCTGACTGTCAATCACATGACCAAGGAATTGAACGGTCCTAATCCAGAACTCACACTTGGAAAACTTAGCATATAACTCTTCGCGTCTGAGAAGTTCTAGAATGGTTTTGAGATGATGTGCGTGCTCTTGCTCGTTGCGTGAGTAAATAAGAATGTCGTCTATGAAGACAATGACAAACTTGTCAAGATATGGTTTGCACACTCGGTTCATAAGATCCATGAATACTGCCGGTGCGTTAGTCAAACCAAAGGCCATAACCTGAAACTCGTAATGACCATAGCGAGTTCGGAAAGCGGTTTTCGGAATATCTTCATCGCGAACTCGTAACTGATGATAACCTGATCGTAGATCTATTTTTGAATAAACACTTGAGCCTTGGAGTTGGTCGAACAGGTCATCAATACGTGGAAGTGGATAACGGTTCTTGATAGTTAATTTGTTCAACTCTCTATAGTCGATACACATCCTGAATGAACCGTCCTTCTTTTTCACAAACAGGACCGGAGCTCCCCAGGGTGAAGAACTCGGTCTTATGAAACCCTTATCCAGAAGTTCCTGTAACTGAACAGACAACTCCTGAAGTTCTGAAGGGGCTAAACGATATGGTGCTCGTGCCACGGGTGCTGCCCCAGGCACAAGGTCTATTGAGAACTCAACTTGCCTCGGTGGTGGAAGACCAGGCAATTCTTCAGGAAAGACTTCTGGAAAGTCTCTAACGATGGGCACATCCTCGGGTCGTTTCTCTTCCGACTTTTTCTCAATAACATGAGCGAGGATTGCCTGATAACCTTTCCTAAGGTACTTGCGAGTCTTCATGCAGGATATGATATTCAATCTCGCCCTACTGGTCTCCCCTTGTATGATCAAAGTACTACCAGTGACGAGAGGAATACGAACGATCTTGTCATGACATACAACTTCAGCTCGATGCTTGGATAGCCAATCCATGCCTACTACTATGTCAAAACTTCCAATCTCGATGGGTATGAGGTTTATAGGAAATAGTTCATTTGCGAGGTTTAGGGTGCAATTTGGTATTACACTATCGGCCTCGATCAACTTGCCATTAGCTAACTCTACAGTGTACTTAGCTTCTAAGGTAACTGGTGAAATGTCTAATAGTGGGCTAAATTCCTCAGATATAAAACTCTTATCAGCACCAGTATCAAACAAAATTGAAGCAGTTAAATTGTTGAGAAGAAACATACCCGTGACCACATTAGGGTCTTCACGGGCCTCTCCAGCATTCAGCACAAAAGCTCTGCCCCTAGCAACGTTGTTGTTGTTTCCCTTGTTCTTTAGCTTCGGACACGCATTCCTGAAGTGTCCAGTGTTTCCACACTCAAAGCAGGCTCGGGGTTGGTTGTTGTTAGTGTTGGTTGCAGGTGTTCGACAGTCTTTGGTAAGATGTCCATACCTCTTGCAGTTGTTGCAGGGTGTACCACATGGACCATCATGATGACGATTGCACTTTGCACAGTAGGGTTTACTTCCAGTGTACCCTTTCTTCTCTCCAGAACCTGATGTGTCATTCTTGACAGTCTCGGTCTTTTTGAAGTTCTGTTGGTTCTGATTTCCAGACCATTTTCTCTTGTTGTTGTTTCCAGAAGATGAGACAGGGTTTACTTGGCTTTCTTGCATAGCCATGAGCTCATGAGATAATCGAATCGCTCCCTGAATAGTGGTTTTTCCAGAAGAGGCGACGTTTCCCCGGACAGGTTCCGGAAGACCACGTATGTACCTTTTGACCTTGTCGGTCTCAGTGCTTACTAAGGCTGGGCGGAGGGTTGCCAGTTGTTGAAACCTAGTGGTATAACCAACAATGTCGGTTCCTTGAACTTTAAGATTCCAGAATTCCTCATCCAGCTTCTGGAGTTCCTCAGATGGACAATACTCCTCAGTGAGCATTTTCTTCAGATCTTCCCATGAAAGTAGATATGCATTGTCTATACCCACAGACTGGGCATAAGAGTTCCACCAGGTGAGGGCACCGTCAGCAAGGGTGCATGTGGAGAACTGAACTCTATCCCCTTCCGCACATTTACTGATGCGGAAGACGGACTCCATCTTTTCGACCCATCTGATTAGGCCGATGGCTCCTTCAGTTCCTTTAAAACTTAGAGGTTTGCAGTTTTGAAAATCCTTGTAGGAACAAGGCTTGGCAGTGGGAGGGGTATTGGCAGTACCACTATTCCTTTCGGGGGTCTCTGACGAATGTCGCGCCAAGGCTTCAGTCACAGCCTGAGAGATGATAGATGCCATCTGGGCATCAGTGTAAGTCCTTGATTTTGGCGGCATGATTTCCTGAGAATATAAGGATAGGGTTCGTGAGAAATTGTCCATAAATGATGATTATCATGGATGTACATATATAAATGCGGTAATATACAACATTCACAATATGACAATCAACATTATAGAACAATCAAGAGGAGTTGAATAACCATCTCTACTGACTAGCAACTACGTGCTAACTAGCCTGGTTATTTGAATTGTTTTGAGTTGGGTAAGGTCTCACTCGAAGTGACTCGGTGGTCCTCCTAGCTACCTATGAGTTTCGTGATTACAATAGATGTTGTCGAGAGTAGGATGAAATAGAAGATGTTTCGATGCGTGTGTGTTGCCATTTCCATGACAAAGTGTTAGAATATGTGAGTGCCTATATATATATAATATATAATAGACTAGCGTACAGTGCTTGAGCGATGACTAACTATGTATATATACTTATATCACATAATAGTCTTATGAGTGTCTAGCACAAACAATTATGAGTCCCGGTTTCTCTCGAGGTCAGAGTCAACTAATGTATTCCTATTCCAGCATAACCATTTCAAGTCTTACATCATCTTTATTTAATTGTACATAGTTGATCAAGCTATGTTAAATTAAACTTGTATGATATAACTCTTGAACCAATCATACTTAACAGAAAATACTGCCTAACGGTCATAGTCTAGGCCCACTAATGCAACCTAGTTCACTATAACCTTAGGCTCTGATACCAATCTGTAACACCCCCAAATTTACTGATCGCGGAAGCATACATTGGGTGTTACTAATCAATACACAAAGCACATAAGATACATAATGAACGACCACTACATGTGTCGTTTTACAAATTACATTGATCAACATAAAAGTTTACATATGGTTTTCAAAAGATGAGTTCGCATAGCTACTTGAGAGATTATAGTACATATCTAATTTAAGCAAAATATAGAAATGCAGGGAAATCTCTTGATATTATATGATTGCATGCGACTCGAGCTATAGTATCCTGATGGGCAGTCCAACCTACTGCTGAGTACCTGAGATAACATGCTAAATGGTCAGCTATAAAGCTGGTGAGCTCACAGGTTTGATATAACAATATATGATTCGTGAACCGCAAGATTTAATGATTTGATTTACAAAGCATGTAAATAATTGATTGATGGGTATCACATGAATATTTGTAATTAAACAAATAAGTAAAGATATATGAAACTGGCATGAGCACATAGTCTGAGCTTAACTGAGATGTCAGGATCACAATTAAGTGCCTGAGCGAGGGTGCCTCTATGCGTATGCCTAATCAACATACGTTTGAACAAATGATAATGCGTCCGTTTGACAGGTTAGTGCTTGCTAACTCGGACGGGGATTGTCAATCCCATATGGTACCATACACTAACATTCACGCTAAATCATATTAACAGAACTATGCTTCAGAGGACTTAAATTGATTAGATGAAAACATCTCATGCAGCATACGTGATAATTTGATACTTGCGTTCACATGTAAAACAAAACAGAGCATGTATCTCACCCCTAGGTAAAATCATTTAAAATAGGGGCTATGAGACTCACCTGAGCCTAATTGAATTGTTAGCCAACAATTATAATGAATCACACTGATTTTGATGTCGTTACGACGACTGAACCTGCAGGGCGTCTGAGACGCGCAAGGTTTTGATAAATGATTAGATTCTTAAAACTTGCCGGGCGTATCAAACGCGCAAGGTTTAATTGATTTGATTATTTGAAACCTGCCGGGCGTATTAAACGCGCAAAGTTTAATTATGATTCGGTATCTTAAAAGAATACCTATGCTAGTTATTCACTTAACTAGTTATGCCCAAATAACTTGGTTTGATTGATTGAGTTTGTGAAAATACACGCGGCCGTTGGTGATAATTGAAATAATAATACTAATCAATATTATTAAGTTTGAAAAGACGATGTACTTATGAAAGCACAATTCAAATGTTTAACGTCGTATCGTATTCGAGTATAAATAATTTGCGTTTGTATAAATGTAATACATTGTGAAAATCATTTATAGTTACTTGAATTTAAAACGTCTCTTGATTGCTTGTTTAAAATAGATTAATTCCACTTAAGATTAACACACGAAATGCGGAAACGAGTGACACAAACAGCCTGTCAGGGACCTTACGCGATCGCGTAAGAACGAGTGGGAAACATCACGCGATCGCGTGATGTTGAAATGATGCGATCGGTTGATAATTCATGCGATCGGTTTGAAGTTACAGATGACGCGATCGGTTTAAAAGAGACGCGATCGTGTGGTTTGGGATATCACGCGATCGGCTGAATTACTCACGCGATCGCGTGGTTCCTCTGGGCCTGTGGGTCTGAGACGAACAGCAGCTTAAATCAAATAACTCGGGTTCGATTTGGGGGCATAATCAGTTAACGGAACATACTAGCATGCTATAAAACGTAATATAAACTTGTAAAATTAACAAAAACATAAACGATTCCTTACAATGAAATTTGAGCTAAAAATGGAGATGGAGGTGATGAAGCTTGAAGATGATGATGGATCCGATTGATGCTAGCTTCCTTCCTTGATTTAGATGATGATTTTTGAAAAAATGATTTTTGGTGTTGATTGATAGAGCCGATAGATAGAGATGGAGAAATGATACTGAGAATGAAATGGAGGGAGTTTTGGTCTGGCTCATTTTAGTCCACGGGCAAGATCCACAAAATGTGGATCTTGTCCAGCCCAATAATGCACACAAGTGGTATTATACCCGTGTTTGTTTACCCGATCGAAAAGCGGGATTATATTTTAAAACGATAATTCTCTAATAATGTAATCTGGTGTATTTTCAATTGAAGTATTTTATAAATTACTATACTTTGAGTTATAAAAATATAACTTTGATTTAGGCTCGAGAGACGGATATGGTTCGAAGGGATTCGTCGCGATTGAGTAAAATGAAATAAAACGAAATATGTTTTATTTTAAATTAATGTAAATAACAATCATTATTTATGAGTTTTGTCGCGAATGATTTGATTTGTACGATACGAATACTTGTATATTATCAAACTAATATATAATGAATGCGAGTTATATTAAATAATAATTCCATATTAAATAATATTTGATTTTCACCAACGCCGTATAATTGAATCGGAATTCGGCCGATTTGAAAATGAACGATTAAATACTTAATCGAGTACTGATATATTTTCATCAAAATATATTTTGATACATACAATTAGTTTAATTCATAGCACTAACTACATGTATTACATAATGATTAGGAACTAATTTCTAGTCCTAATTCGACGGGTGTCACAAAAAACAATCCAATTCTGATTTCTCAAGGTATTCCACCGTGTGATCCCTAACTTCATGTTCCAGGGAGGTGATTTCGCCAGTGGTAACGGAACCGGCGGTGAGTCAATTTACGGTAAGCATTCTCAAGGTATTATACATCATCTTCTACACCTGGATTTTTTTCCTATGTTTTATTTTCTCGCCCTTTTTTCTTTTCATTTTTGTGTTTGTTTAGATTTTTTTGTATCCTTTTTCAAACCTACATAATATATCATGTCTTCTTCTTATTATGTACCTACAAGGTTATAATACTGTGAATAGAGGCAAATGATATGTATCTTCTTTGATGCGCACAAGGTGTTTGATGAAATGACGGGGACGTAATCAATTATAGTCTGCATTGGTATCAATCTTCCTATCATTAGATATAAGTTTTCGTTTTGATTTTACTTAATTTTGGAGACTGAGATTCCAATTTAATTTTGAGGTTTGTTTCAAGTTAATCTCGAAGAACTATTGTGATTGAATGATTGAATATGATATTTGTATAGAATTTCACATGTTTGTTACTGATTTTGAATGATTGAGTATGATAATTGTATAATAAATTTTCACATGTTTTTTTTACTGAATATTGAATATCACGAAGGTTATAGTATTACAATAATTTTGCTTGAAAACGCTATATCTCACCCAGATAGGAAGCAAGTACAAGATATAACTACAAAGAAACGTGATGGTGATGTGCAGAGAAGCAGTAGCTGTGTGGTAGCGTATTTTCAGTTGGTGGAAAAACAAGAACAAAATGGTGTTTGGCCCATCAGGTAATCATATTGGATATTGCACCGTTAATACGGAAAATAAAATTGTGGTCATTCTAGTGAGATTAACAGAAGAATGAAAAAATGCAATATCAACTGGATTATCTATTATCGTTATTTATGTGGGTTTTGATGTATTTATAGTGCAGGTTGCTAAACTTGAAGATATAAAGATTGGTAATAAAATTGAATGGTGGTATTTTATACATTGGCTGCATTTAAATTGGATATTACATTGTAATGCATTTGCAAGAAACTCTTTGTTTTTTGTACGGCTAACAAGGTGTGATCAAATTGATATCCTTTTAAAGAAACTGTATATAAGCAGTACATTAGCAACTACTAATATTTTTTTATTTGTATTTTAAAAACTTCATTATATTTTGATCCAACAACTACGTATATTTCCTCATATTGCTAGATATAACGACTTTTACAGTTTGCAGGAAGAGAATGGGTATGTCATGTTGCAAAAAAGGTGTGTATTATCATTTGGTTAAAATAGGCCAGTAAGATTACATAGTTCAGATTTTGTAGGTGATGGTGGATTAAATAATGTGGTTTAGATTTCAAGAGTTTATTGGAAATTATGTGGTTTAGATTCTGATAGGTTTGTACCCGCCAAGGTTTTGATCTAATTATGAGAATCTCTATAATGTTGTGTGGATGTATGCAGAACTTGGAAGCATATAACTGAGCAATGCAGAATCATCCAACTGAGTTGATCCAAAGGCAGAGGTAAATCATTTTGTCGGGTTGGGCCAATCTGTTAAAATAATTAGTTCAATTTTTTCAGTTCTATATAACCAATTTACATGTGTCAAAGGATCTTATATTTTGTGATGTTTCAGGTGGCTTCTTTTGTACGATATTGAATCCTTTTAAGGTATAATAGTTTTTTAAATAGAGTGTTAGACTTGGTAGTAACTTTTTCAGGAAGTTCATAATAGAGGTAGTCAAGTCGACTCTTAATATTGTGACCTACTGACATATGTAAGTGGTGCAATTCGCATCATCTTTTACAGGTTGGTTGTTAAGGTAACAATATTCCATTGTTATATGTTGAATGCGTTATCTTCATTTTTAGGTATATATAGCAACTGTAACATATTTGTTGTTAATAGCAAATATATTAGGTGTTGTTCAATGTTAATTTATATAATACTCCGTAATATTTACACATTTTATCCTTTGAATTTTGACATGAATATAAATGGTCTCTACGTTTAGCCTAACAACGCCGTTAGCACATAAGATTTACGCATATAGCAATTCTAGTATATACTATGGGGTATAGTTTTTAATAAATAACATAATTTTTGGGGAGAAAAAATAACATAGTTTCATTTATTTTTACAGTTATGCATTATAACTTTATGTTAGTTATTAAATTAAAAAGTTATATAATACGAGTAGTACTATACAACTTATGACATTACCTCGACTTTAAAATGTTTTAAAAGGAATCTCTATTTAAACATCGTTCTATAGGTGTGTTTGGCAAAAGTTCGAAAATTAAATTTTTACCTTCTAATTAAAAAGTCATATAATATAATTGTTCATTTAAATTCAGGTACTTTGTGTATAGAATGAATGAATGCTGATCAGGTGATAACAACGAATTTCATTAATTGAAATATTAAAATGGATTAATTAATTTGATAGTAGGGTCATAAATCACTTTAATATGTTTTTAATTTGTTAATAACCGTTAATAATATTAAATTAAACTGAACCTTTTAAGGGGGGAAAATGTCACACAATTAACCATATAATTGACATGTGTCAAGAGCTTCCAGCTCAAGTGGTACAAGGTGTTTCACCATGACCTCAAGGTCATGGGTTCGAACCCGGATGTGAGCAAAATGCTCTCCGGGATGGAGACAGGGGTTTTCTCTTGAAATATTTTGGTTTCCCTCTGCATTTAAAAAAAAAATATAATTGACATGTAATCTCGACCGTCAAATTTCAACATGAAATTTACTAAAGCTATTTGATCCATCAGAAAATTAAATTACTACTGTAGAAATATCTAATGCTTGAAGCATAATTAATTAAATACTCAATGTACTTGACAATTTGGAATTGGCAAACTCGAATTTTGCACGTGATTGCAGAGATGGCTAATTATGTGATTCACGAAGACATATTTCCCGCATGTCCAAAGGTATGTACATTTCTCTAGATTGGAAATGGATGCTCACGTCTAAGAAAGGAGTGGGATAGATGGATTCTAAAGCTTGGATATTGCATCGATTATGTCGATAGTTGATGTTCGTTTTCGGTGTTACTTTCTGTGTTATTTTTGTTGCTTTCGCTTTGATCTAGTTTAATGGCTCGTCCTTGGAGCTCAATTTGTAGCTTTTCCTGTACTTTTATATATCTGATGATCTTTTCTAATGAATTAAAAGACTCTATGTACGTACTTGACAACTTTAAACTACGTACTGTAATAAAATTTTGTTTTGGCTTTACCGTTTATACAGATCATGTTGATCGAATAAAATAATACTAGTAGTTTTTACTTTTTAGTGGAAGGACGTTTTTGTTGGTTGAGAAATTAATATTACGAGGACCGCATTATATGCTGAAAAGTTAATAAAATGTAGATCATGAAATTTTTAAAAATTAGTTAATTAGACCGAATTAGGAGGAAGTATATCCCTCTAGTTTAATGTTCACTAAAATATTGGACTATACACGAGAATTTAAGGAAGTCATTTTCTTTTGAAATAGTCATAGCGTATTCAAAACTATTTTGTAAGCAAGAAATATACAGAATGGACTACAATATTACAAGTAGCTAATATATTCTCGTTCTATATATACTGATTTTTAATGGTCCTAGGTTCACTTCATTTGCAAATATAACCCTTAAGATCGAGTTGCAATTATTTATGTGTCAGCAAAAACAATTATCTCAAAAAGCTATTGTGTAAAGCCTAAAATAGAGTTACAAGTGGGCATTATATAAACTATTCTATGCTAAACATCACATGTTTCATCAAACATTTCTACAAGATGCTTAAGTTTTGGCTTGATACTTTTTTTCCGGCCACTAGTCATATTAATCAGGGGCGGAGCTAGAGGGGGGCATGGGGGGCAGGCGCCCCCCCTAAAAATCTAGAATTGTGGAAAAAAATAAATTTTTTTAAGGTTATTAGTGAGTTTTGGAGTTTTGCCCCCCCAAAATGATAGAAATAAGAATTTTTTTTTTTTGCCCCCTATACAAATAATCCTAGCTCCGCCCCTGATATTAATGTGCCAACCCTTTGGCCTTTCATTTAAACAAGTAATACCAGAAGTAGTGAAGTACAAATATCATTCATTTATCAATGTAAATAAGACGGGTACGCGATTTCTTTGACGGAAACTAATTTCTTAAACATAGCCCTTTAAATTACATTTAACGAATTCCTTAAAAAGACTACTCTTTTTTATTGGTTAACTTTTTACATTAACAGGTAAAAGTATATAAAAACTATTACACGAGAAAAAAGGGGTATATTCCACCATATAGAAAGGTTGTACATGGATTCCATCTCAGAATCTACACGTACTTATTCCATAAGTTTCTCCATTAACAACATAAGATTCCTCTTTCCTTCAAAATGGAGCAACACCTAAGATTCCATTTCACTAAAGTTGCATAACCCGTGGTTTTTATAAGGTTGGTTTACCGTGTACGATTTAAAATGTTAACTTTACAATTATTGCATGTGTTGGTCAATATAATAGACCTAGTCGGCTAGTCTTTGTTTTAATTCAAAAAGACGATCATTGATATAGATACAAGGGAACACTAGTTGATTCAAATGCGTCATGACAAGTACAAGCTTATAGCGCATTAGCGCTTATGTTTGGCTAGTCGATCGTTCGGCAAGTTATCTAGACGTATAGTGGGCTCGAGAAACATAACATTTGAGCTCGAATGGTTTGGACAGGTCTATGAGTCTATCACAATTCACAACCGTGCTTGGTTCAAAACAAAAAGGCTTGAATAACTTGAATGTATCTCGGCATACTATTAACTAGAGATCGACTAATAAATATTAACACTCGTACAAAGTGTGGAAACCTTGATAAAAAAAAAATTCCGTGTTGATTAATTCATATCTTATGTTTTAGAACTCTAATTCCTAGTTATATACCTGAAGCTCAATTTGTGTTCACAATTCAAAATCTGACTCGATCCTAGGGTTGTAACCGAGTCGAGTTGAGCTCGAGCTCGATAGCTCGACGAGCTTTCGTTGTAACATCCTCTCTTCTGGTCCGGTAATTTCTAATTTTAAATTGATGTATTTAATTGTATTAGAAATTATTTGATAAATATGTTTAAATTGCGAAACTTAGTTAAATAAGCCTCAGGACTTATTGTGCTTAGTAAATTATTGATTGTTTTAATTTACTATAGTTGACGGAGCAATAAAAGAAGTTTCTCGCAAATGGTTTTTAGGTTCCAGGCAATAGATTGAAAATGGACTAGTTTTAAGTGGACACGGGTCGGTGTAAAATCTTAACCGCCTTAAATATTTCCTTTTTAGGAAAGTTTTACACTTTCCCTTTTTGGAAACCTTAAACCCTAAAGCTAAAAACCTTTAAACCCTTAACCCTTGCAACCAAAGAATTAAAACAAGTGATCTTGAGTTGATTTGATCTGGATCTTAGCTAGTTTGCATCATCATCATCTTGTAAACATCTAATTTGGTAAGTTTTGATCATTGTTAGTTTCATGAACTTGATTATATTGAAGTAAGGTTACTAATTGAATTTGGTAGTCAATTGATGTGTGAAATGTTGTTATACAATGATATGTGGTGTTATTTGAGTGTTTAGTAACTTCAAAACTGAGATTCATGTGATTGAAATGGTCATATAAGAAATTGGGTTGAGCTGTGTGTTTGCAGGTCTGCACCTGAACTAAAACGCGTAGGAACGCGATCCTGAACTTTTACCCGGATCGCGTTGCCTAATGAAAAATGGATTCCATAACGTTTTCTTCTTGTGAACGCGATCCAGCCCTAGTTCCCGGATCACGTTGCCAAGTGTAAAACGGTGACAGAACTTTTTCAAAGGGTGAACGCGATCCCACCACCCTTGCCTGGATCGCGTTTGCATGAATAAAATTGATGGTGTTTTTAGTGGCACCTCTTATGTCATATTCCTTTAGTGGCACTTTTGTAGAAAGATATTATTGTTACTGATGTTTGGAATTGATTAACAATGTGATTACTTATGTAATGTGTTTAATTATATAAGTACCATTAGTTGAAAACAAATTACTAACTTATGATTGATTTTATGTTCTCAGATAAGCCAAGGGCTCAGCGAGATAAGACTGCTGAGCAAGTAACTGAGACGAATCAGGTGAGTGGATTTGAAACTCACAGTTTGATTTGGTTGTGTCAGTTTGATTTCAATCAGTAATTATAGGATTACTATTGATAGTATGATAACCTTGAAATGATATGCCATTTGATTGGTTGTTTGATGAACATTGAATTGAAATGTATAATCCAGAGGTCAACTAGATTGTTGGTTGGACTTGATTGCTAATGTTGGTCAACACAGGGTTGCGTACATGTGTTGATGGAGATTAGCATTTAGTTAGCGGTTAATCACTGTTTTGACCTACAGTTGATTTAAGTGTTCTGATGGGGCCACCCGGAACAGGGTCCTTAGGAACCACCGTTCCTCTTGACGATATTTGTTGCATTATTGATTGTGAACAGATTGCTAGCTAAATTGAATTGTAGTTGATTATTCATTCACTTAGCTTCGTGCTAATCCCTCAATTTACTTCCTGCAGGTTATGTTTAATTATGTGGGTAGCCAGGAAGGGACGTTTTGATGCTGGGAATGTTTGAAACTTGCAACTCTGATCCAGTTTGTAATAAATAATGTTTTATAGTATATAATGCCCCGGGTTTGTAAACATGTTAACTATGTTTGTTTAGTAGTTAAACATATTGTATAAAGGGTTGCGAAAATTTCTAGCAGGTTTTAATAGAATATGTATTTCAGGTAGTCGCTTCCGCCAAACTTAATATTATATTGTTGTATTAAATGAGGGGCGTTATATTCGTGATGCAAGGAACTCGGTTCGAAAAGCTCGAAATCATATATGAAAATACTTTTTAATATTTAAACTTATTTTAATTTATCTAAAAATAAAAAATTAATGATAAAAACCATTTCAAAAATATATTATATTAAAATAAATCGTGAAACAAGTCAAAAACTACATAAAATAGTTTAACAGTTTCAAAATGTAAGAATAATATCATGTACATATAAAAAAGGACATATATATAGGGTAGTGATCAAGAGGGAAGTGCCTTTTTTGGAGGAAGGGGGGAAGCGTTAGTATGCATCAAGAAGCATATTACAATTATCAATCAAAACATAAACAAAAAATTATTTTTATTGGTAAATAGTAATCAAAATCGATGCTATAAATAATATTTTAACGAATGAATTTCATTTTTAAGTCACAACATTAATTGATGAATATTTATTTAATAAATTGTTAATATGTAGTGTGATGCATATTAACTAATATGCATCGCGATGCATATTAAAACTTCACATTATTTGAAAGATATTTTTATTGTTAAAATGCATCACAATGCATATTAACTAATATGCACCGCGATGCATATTAACGGATTTGGATCTAATATTCATAAATCGATGCTATAACTTGAAGAAAGAATTTATTAAGGAAGCTTAACATTTATAGCATCGATTCTGATTAACATTTACTAAATTTCAGTTTGCTTTTTTCGAGATTTGTATGGGTGAAGGTAATATGCTTCCTGATGCATACTAACGCTTCCCCCTTCCCCAAAAAAATGCACTTCCCTCTAGATCATTCCACTATATATATATATATATATATATATATATATATATATATATATATATATATATATATATATTAACTAAGGCTCGAAAAGATCGATAATAGCTTAAGCCGATCTCTTAAAAGCTCGAGCTCGGCTGAATATATATTTCGAGCTTGATTTTTAAGCTCGAGCTTGGGCTCGAACTTGATAAAAGATCGGCTCGATCCAGCTTAAGCTCGAGTCGATCTCGAGTTGCTCAATAAAAATTCGACTCGTTTGTCCCCCTTCTTGATCCAAACTAAAATTGGATTTGAATTTTTGATAATTATTTAGCTCATTTGCAATCATGATTATGGTATGAAAAAGAAAAACACCAAAAATTAAATCTTGTAGTCTTGTAATGATCTTGTGGCATCCCAATATCCTGGGAAAAATATATGATTTGATTCCGGTCTACCACTTTTTTTCAGAAAGGATGCCATACGTTATTATGAGTTTATGACGGAAACCGGAATATAGGAAAATAAAATGAAAATCCCAGGAATAATTCTGTTTGTTGAGAGCATCTAGCCCATTGAATGAAGCCCAAAATATCGATTTATTGGGCCAATCTTCTAACGCAACCTTATAAAGTATATTGGGTAATCGGTGGATATGACATATTTTTCAAATATTTATAACGATTAGCCCAAAAAATTGTGTGACGAGAATTTCCCTCAATCGTAAACAAGATTTGCTTCTGCGGTTTGCGACTCGACTACAAAATAAGTCGTGAACGAGTAAGAAACTACAATAAAATTGATGTCGTTTCTTTATGATTTTACCGAGTAACATTTCCAAACAACACGCCTTTGACTTTTGTTTCCAGGATGATTTATGCTCAGGGGCGAATCTTCATGGTTTCAACGGGGTCAATGGACCACCCTTAGATTTCAAAAAGTTATAAAGATTTCATATTAATTTTTTTATGGACCACCCTTAAAATTGAAATTGGACCACCCTTTAAGATCGAGATTTTTATGGATGAAGTTTAAAAGAAAAGTTTTATGGATGAAGTATGGATATGAAAGGTCTGTGCTTTTTGTTCATGGCACTGAATGAAGGAGACAAGTATTAGTTCTGTTGACTAATTGGCTGTTATGTTTGGCAAATACATATTTTGGGCTATCATGTTTATTACTTTAGGCCCAATTAACTCTTTTATTTCTTAATGTAGTAATATGGTTGAAACAAAGATGACAGCCCAAAATACTATTTAAGAAATTTTTATCTTTTTCATAAATTTTTAAACTCGAAAAACTATTTCATTATATTTTAAAAAAGCTTTAATATGTATACATATTGTACTTAGTTTTGGTCTTGAAAGTTTTATAACATTCAAAATTTTCAATCATGTCATTAAATTTGTAGAACTAGAATACTTATATTGGAACTTAAATTTTTTAACCAATTTAATTAAACCGACCTGACCCGCCGACCCATTAGTTAACCTATCTAACTTGTTCATTTTATAGCATTATCAAGTTGGACCACCCTTAGATCGTATCCTAGATTCGCCACTGTTTATGCTCTAGACCGTGGTCCCACTATTTATTGATATAGTCAATCCATTGTAAAAGTCAATTCCTACCACGAAACTGTAATATTGTGAAATTTCAAAATTGGCTATGTCAATAGGAAAAAAATAGCATAAGACCAAAAAATCTTCTAGAATGCTTAATAGCGTATTTCTCCGTAATTCTATAAAAAAGTTAGTATTTGTAAAGTTTAATTTAATAATAATATATGGCTTGGACTTTTTGTTGAACGCATAATTTAAACGATAGTTAACATTAAAATCTTATTAATTATTATTAAATTATATATAAGAAACGGTTGACGATGTCATCAAAAATTTAATCAACCAATAAAATTACTCAATTTTGTCCAATTAGCTAAATTATAGGATTTAATGACATCATAAATCATTAATTATATATTATATAAAGAAAATTTATTATGATAACGTTATCCAAATAGGTATTCGTAATACATTAGGACTATTATCATATTACAATAGGTATTCGTAATACATTAGGACTATTATCATATCACATGCGTTGATGAGATTTAATCCTTCATATTAACAACTTTTAAAATATATTTGTTTTCGTCCAACCTCGTGTAATACACGGGTATAGAGGCTAGTTATAATAATATAATCTACATTAATCTAAAGCTTCGTACATATATACTGCGTAACTCTCTTTGTTTCTTTCATCATCTCTATTTGCCATTGACTCCACTGATTCTCCTTTTTAACCCATTTCTCTCAGAAAGATCAAATAAACAAGAAAACGTCCCTCAAAGATGTGTCCGATGAGGGTGTTCTTGGTGTTTTTCTCAGCGGTATTGGCCGGCTACCTTACTTGGAAGTCGGTTCAAACATCCTTGGAAACGGAAGACATAGTTTCTAATGACGATTTATCTACAAAGCAACAAGAATCTAGCATGATCAAGGTAATAACTAACAATCAGGTTTCATTGTTTCAAAGTTGACTAAATATATACTCCGTATTTGGGTATGACAATTGTTACAGAAGTACATAATTTATGTTGAATCGATAACATTTGTTTCTATTGGAATTATAATTTAGATGGTTCAAGATGCTTTTTTGGGATTGATCGACATGGCGAGTGGAAAGTATTTGTGGAGGAACCTAAGACAGATGACTGCATATTGAAAGCAGAATAGTTACTAATATTATGCATTGTTTGATTATATTTCTTGACTTTTCCTTTTTCCAATTTATTTTCCGAATTTCATGTAACGGTGAAGTTATAGATTGATGAGTTATATATCTGTTATATCCATAGATGAATCTTATATCGTACGATCACATTGCCAATGTGTCTCTTTCAGCAAAGTTTTTCGTGGATTCCAGTGTCAAATATGTTGGTCTAGTAGTTGTTAGAGACATTTTTGTGCATATAAAGTATAAACTTACCAAGTGACCATAATCTATAAATGTAACACCCGCCAATTTAGGGTTTTAATTAGTGCCTAAACTACTTGTAATTATGTGTATTTAGTTTTGTAATACTCTAAATATATGTAACGTTTTGGTGTAATTACATACACGTTTACGCGATTTGTTTAAATCGAACACTTATAAACCGGACGAGGTCCGATGCTAATTAACATGGACGTTGGTGACAAACTTTTAAATAATGTGGAATTATCCAAACAAACATTATTGACACTAATATATTTGATAAAATATATTACACGAAATTCGTATCATCTAGAACACTCTGTACATGATGGAAACGCGCTAAACGCTAGGGGTGTCACAAATAACCGAACCCGAATAACTAACCCGAACCCGAATAACCCAAATTCGAAGCTTATTTGGTAACCCGAACCCGAATAACCCGAATTCGAATAACCCGAGTCTTATTTGAGTCGGGTTTCGGATAAATATCTTACAATTTGGGTAACCCGAATAACCCGAATAATTACAAAAAGTAATTCAATATACAAATATAACTATATATATATAAGTTATTATGATTTATATGAATACATCCATATATAATATACATGTAAGTTACTTATAATGATTTATATAAACTATAAGTGTCATTTTTTAAAGTTTAAGCTTTGTTCAAAATATGAAAATATAGAATATGATCTTATTCGGGTTTAAATGAATAACGCGAATCCAACCCGAATCCAAATAACCCGAACCCGAATAACCCGAGCTTATTTGAATCGGGTTTCGGGTAAGATTTTAAACACGAAAAACCGAATAACCCGACTCGAATAACCCGAAACCCGAATAAATTACCCAATTAACACCCCTACTAAACGCACCCGGCAGACAAGATGAATCCAAGTTATAATATTATAACTTAAAATGTGTCGTTTTGGTTAAAACTTTCATTTAAAATGTCGTATCTTAAAACGTTAATGAAACGCATTATGTTAAACATATAACGCGAAACAACATTTAAACAACTACGGGATTTTAACCGCTACGACTCGTGATACAAAATGAGAAAAACACAACCCGAGAGCCGAGACCCAAATTGGGTCGGTCCAGACCCATGAACCCGACCCGTGACCCGCGGATCCCACCCACCAACTCTATTTCCCTTTTTAACTCCTTTTCTTCTTCACTTTTTGCAAAAACACAAACACTCATCTTTCTTTTTCCCTCAAAACATGAAACACCCCGAAAACGTAACAATTTTTTTTTTTTTAAAAACATACATTATAGTCTCTAAAACACTGGGTATTATCTTATATCATACTCATCATAAGTTATCTTGCAATTTACTTTGGCTAAAAATAACAAACTTCTGCAATAATGGGAATACGATCGTATTCCTGTGAGTACGATCGTATTCATGTGAATACGATCGTACTCATGGGAGTACGCCGTATTCCAGGCACCATTTTGGATCATTTCGTTGGCAGAACTAAATTTTGGGAGTACGGTCCAGGAGTACGCCGTACTCACCGGAGTACGATCGTATTCCGGGGAATACGATCGTATTCCCATGGTTACAGCAGCCAACCTGAACCTGCCCATTTTATGACCAAAACTCGAACTTTAAACGTGTATAACTTTTAAACGACAACTCCTGGTGACCTGAAATTTTGAGTGCACGTTTATATAACAAAAATGAAGACTTCCCTTTTTGCACTTTTTCAAATTTCACGATAATTCTCGTTTTGACCCGTTAACTCATTTTCGGCACTTTTTCACCAAAAATCTTGACACTTCATATTGTAAACCACTTCAAATCTGACCTCAAGCTTTTGACCATACTTTCAATACTGTACTTAAGACTTAGGGGCATAATTACATTTGACTTTTATCGAGTATAGCTCATTTTGACTCGTAAACCTCATTGGTTGCCCATTTGGACACCAAAACGACCCGATCGAGTCTTTAACCATTTCAAACCATTTCTTTGATAAATTCTTACTCAATGAACTTACTTGAGTCAAACTAACTCAAACACGTTAACCTTTAACCATTATACTCACAAAAGGTGCATTTCACTTTCATATCAAACTTTTATACATTCATTACTAACTCAAACTTTAAACATACAATCTCACTATCTTGACCTCAACTCTGACTTTAACTTAAACTTTGACCACAGAGTTGACTTTTCTCAAAACATTACATATACTACAAATGAGACTACATATTGTTTTCAAACATCAAGCTACAAGTTTTAAACTTTACAACGGGGGTGTACATATCAAGAGCATGATTAAGAGGGATTAGCTTGTTACCAAAACCGTGCAACAAGCTCCACCAAAAGCTTTTTAAACGTGTCCCTTGCCCAAGTCCCCTCTATTGACACTTGGCTCACCTGAAACATTTAAACATAACACGTAAGCTAATGCTTAGTAAGTAATGGAAGCTTTAACATAAACATAAACATTACATTAAGGATCCTTAAACATCATCATGTTAACTACTACTAGTTAACATTTATACCAAGCTAATGGTCATGATCCATTACTTGGAAAACCGTCAAGCTAATGGCTCACCCATTACTTGACTCCACATACATATCCATCTACTTACCTTTTTCTTGAAACTTTGAATAACTTGAACTAAACTTCTCTTGCTTGATCACCTATACATATAAATACATAGCATGATCAATTAACATAACTCTTTTACTTTCTTAGCTTAAATCTCATAACTAGGTGTTACTCACTAACACCTATCATTCATCACTAGTGTTCCATGATTTACTTAAACTTTATCATCACATGAAATTGGGTAATCAACATTTAACTAAGCATAATCATCATCAATTCATCTTTACCCATCAATTCTTATATAGCCATAAACTAGAAAACCCAATTTCATATGAACATGAGTTCTTTAATCAAACTAACATAATTTAACATAGCAACTAGCTTATTAACACCCATGGAACACTAATTTAACTAACTAACTATCATACATGATCTTTCCTCATTCTAGGGTTTATGAATCTTAATCAAAACATCAAATTAAACTTAGATAACAATTACACATACCTTGTAGATGCTATCTTCAAAGCTTATAAACCCTAGCTTAATCAATTCTTCACTCAACTTCTGATTTCTTTGTGTTTCTTTGTTTCCCTTCTCAAATACACTCACACATACGTACATACACACTGAAATTTTAGTCTGGAACATAATAGAAATGTGTAGGGGATATACATTAACATTTTTACACACTAACCCCCTGAACTTTAGTTCTTTACACATCTAACCCTTCTAACGACTTTTCTTTTAATTGGTTAGTCCTTCTAATCAAATTCTAAACTTTTCGTTACTTAAAACATTTAACATATTTAATACATATAAAAACTGAAACGTAACCGTATATTAAACTATAAAAACTTACGTATTTTAGGGGTGTTACAAAACTGCAGCCCCAAATCCACCAAAAACACCATCAAAAATCGTTCATCATCATCATCCGGAACAAGCACGAGGATCACCATCTCGAGCTCTTCATCTTCATCCTCTACGTTTTCAATTTTGAGGTATAAAATGTTAAAACTCTTTTTAAATTACTTATTAAGCTTTGATTTACATGCTATAACGTTTACTCAACAAGATTATGTCCAAAAATCCGGCCGAAAACCCTTTAAAAATCGAAAATCACTTGAAAAACGCTGACAGTTCATCTCGCGAGTTGAGATCCCAGATCTCGGCCGTCCTGCGAGTCGAACCGAGATCTCGACTCGCGAAGCCACCTTGCGAATCGGAATCACCTACGAACCGAACTGACCCGCGAGTTGACCTACGAGTCGAGTTGAACTGCGAGTCGAAGTTGAGTTGCGAGTCGAGTTGCCCTGTGAACCGAACTGACCCGCGAGTCGAGTTGACCCGCGAGTCGAGTTGACCTGCGAGTCGAGTTGGCCTGCGAGTCGAGTTCTCCCAGCTCGGTTCGCAGCCCACTTTGTCTTTCGAACCCAAATTCGGTAATAAAAGCACTAATATGAACTAAGATTTATCACTTGATTTTACACCGAAATTAGATTTCAAATGCGTTTTCGATAAAGCAATATAGTAGAAATAAAAATTTTACAAGCTGACTTGGCAGCTCGACCCTAACCAGGGGCTCTGCCCCTTGGACCCCGCCAGGGGCTGCCGCCCCTTGGACCCCGCTACCAGGGGCGCTGCCCCCGGACCCCCGTCATTAGATGTTGTAAATACTTTTCGCACTAAGTGTCAAACACTTACAAATAACGAAACCTGATTCAACGATACATATAATAATAACACTTTTGGATTATTATTACGAACCGTCACCAATGGGCCATACTTGTTTTCAAACTACAAACGAATTACTAAACGAACACTTGGACATATCCTAGTTGAGTGGACAACTAGCGTGGGTGATCTTTTAAGACACCAACTTATTTACTTGTTTACTTACAACCTTGCGCGTTTCGGACGCCAGAAGGTTTCAGGGTTCTGAGAACCGACATACGGACTTACATCCGCCTTACTTGGTTGATTTCACATACGCACTTACTAGACTCAGGTGAGTCTTACGGCCCCACTTTTACTGTTTTTATACTTTAGGGGAGATACTTAGCAACTGTTTTACATATGAACACAATGTACTGAACTGATTACTCTACTTTTTACACATGTTGCATGAGTTACTTTTATCCACTGAAAGCCTCCTATCATAAGTTGTTAGTTATGGACTTAAGCGCGATTACTAGTAAATGGATCCATTTGGGACTGACAATCCCTGCCTGGGGTAGTAGCGCTACCACGGATTTCACCGTAGAAACAGGCATAGTAGTATTTGTTACTTTTGAGTGTTCGGATAGCACTCACGGGGGGTACGTGATACTGTACTTGATTGTACCATTCACACTATACTGTTAAGCTTCAACTTGTGGGCTCATGGCACTTGTGATGATTTACTGATTTACTTACTTTGCTTGATAGCAATACGGGTACATACTTGTGGTTCATAACGATTATTTAATACTAAACCTGTAAGATTCACCAACCTTTTTGGTTGACACTTTTAGCTTTGTATCTCAGGTACACCGACGGAGTAGGATTTCCCCTGGACACTAGCTAGAGTCGCATGATTTCTACATTGCATCTAACGGAGATTCTTAGCATTATCTTTTGTATATTATGATTATGTAATAGAATCTCCCGCTATACGCGCGGGCTCTAGGGAACTACATTTTTGTAACTGAAAATACTATGTTTTCAAACATTTATTATATGGAAATGTAACTAATTTACAAACGTTGCATATAGATGTCGTTTGCTTTACTTTTGTGCTGTGATATTTGATTAGTAGCACCCTAAAACTTGCTTCCGCTAAACAGTGATGTAACAACCGGCAAATTAGGACTAGAATTAGTGCCTAATTCTTTGTAAATACATGTAATTAGTTCTGTGTTAGGCTAATTTATGTACCGGATTATATGTTGGTAAATATATGCAACCTTACGATTTGGCTTAAATCGTACGCAACTTAAATAGAATAGAATTCTATTCGATTAATACGGACGTTGGTGAACAAATGTTTATAAACTAAAATAACGCAATTATGACCGAAATGCTATTTTATAATAGTTAGTCACTGCCTTATACTACCCGATTTAAACTTACGCGATTTAAAGACGAAAGTAATTAAAATTAATTTAAACTGTTAAAGATTTAAGGAAATAATTTAAATAAATTATTTAACCAGATTTGTAATTTTATAAAAATAATTAAACGCGTAAAATGGATATTTAACGTTTAAACGACGGAGCAAACGAACACCACACAGGACACGAAGACGGAGACTGAAAATGGGATATAAATCCCACCTTCTTTCCTTTTCTCCATTTTTCAATCTATCAACTCTCTCTCTCCTCTCATCTTTTCTTTCAACTAACAAACCACCTTCATCACAAAAAGCACAAATTAACACCATCAAACGACGCCGGATCATACCACATCTTTGGAGAAAAACGTTCATCTCTTCACGATCTACAACTTCATCTTTTCGGATTTTCAATCCGACACTTTGTAAGTTTCCGACAAATCCCGACATCTCTCGTTTTTGATCATTTTTACTAGTTTATGGTTTAAATAGGCTTTTTATGTTCATATAAGGGTTGGGTAAAAGATTTGGACCCAACGGAAACCGGAAAACTCGTTTTCGACTAAAATTCCGGCCATCAGACCGCTACGTCGCACCTGGCCAGGGGCCTCTGCGACGTCGCGACCTACGTCGCACAAAAACCTCAACGTCGCACTAGCGACGCAGCCTATTACGTCGCATTAACTTGCGGACGTCGCACGTAGCGACGTAGACCTTAACGTCGCAAACCGAACCAACGTCGCACTAGCGACGCCGCCCCCTACGTCGCATTGATTTGCGAAGGTCGCATCATGCGACGTACCTGCCTACGTCGCACCCTACGTCGCTTGCAACGTCGCATGCGACGTCGCACAAACCAGAACCTTGAAAACTCACATTTTCACTAAGTGTCGAACTTTTACAACCTCAAATCTTTTTACGATACGACCTAACAATCATAATAAAACATACTTTCCTATTACAATTACTCTAATTTGCGTATTGAATGATAAACTTTAATTATAACAAATCACCAACGGGCCGTATACTTTGATACGAACGCGAACAAACCAACATTTAAACACAACAGGTGGTATGAACAACTAGCCTAGATGGTCTTGCGAGACATCTACTTACTTAACCTTACGTGTTTAGGCACTAGAAGGTTACGGGTTCGGAGAACCTACTTGATTTACTACTACTTGCTATTTACCACTACTCGACTCCGGTGAGTCTTACAGCCCCACTTTTACTGTTTTATACTTTGGGGTGAGATACTTAGCAACTGTTTTACGTATGAACACAATGTACTGAACTGAAAACATTACTGATTACAAACAAACGCATGAGTTACTTTTATCCACTGAAAGCCTCCTAATCGTAAGTTGTTAGTTATGGACTTAACCGCGATTACTAATAGATGGATCCATTTGGGACTGACAATCCCTGTCTGGGGTGGTAGCGCCACCACGTACTGATTTACACGTAGAAACAGACATATTAGTATTTGTTACATATGAGTGTGCGGATAGCACTCACGGGGGTACGTGATTTATTCACACTACACGGTTAAGCTTCAACTTATGAGCTCAAGGCACTGTACTGATTTACTGATTTACTTACTTTGCTGGATAGCAATACGGGTACATACTTGTGGTTCATAACACTTACTTATTACTAAACCTGTGAGATTCACCAACCTTTTTGGTTGACACTTTCTAGCTTTGTATCTCAGGTACACTTACGGAGTAGGATCACTCCAGGATTACTAGCTAGAGTCGCATGATTTACAAACTGCATTTAACGGAGATTCTTTGGCATTATCTTTTGTAACTATGGTTATGTAATAGAATCTCCCGCTATACGCGTGGGCTCTAGGGAATTACATTTTGTATACGAAAACCTACGGTTTTCAAACGATTATAAATTATGAAATGTAACTATTTTACAAACGTCTCATTTAGAGGTCGTTTACTATTTATCTTGTGCTTTGTATATTGATTAGTAACACCCAATGTATGCTTCCGCAAATCGTTAAATTTGGGGGTGTTACAAGTGAATTTGGGGGTGTTACAATAAACTTTGGCATACTCTTTAGTCTATGATTTCTTAGAGGGCAATGTCACTTTCACAATTATGAAAACGTTTTTTGTTCGGTCCATAGTTGTTAAACTCTTACGATTCACGAGTCGACTCTTACGAGTCGGCTCAGAAATTCAAAAAACGAGGCGACTCGAACCCCGACTCGTAAATGGATTTGACTCTTACGAGTCATTTGTTGATTCTTCCGAGTCGTGGGCGACTCTTACGAGTCTTAGGTGACTCTTACGAGTCAAAAACCGGACACACGTTTAATGTAATTTAATAAAAAATATAAAATGATAAAATATGATTGGAAATGACTAATATTCCATTATAAATTACATATTTTTGTTATTTAATGACTTTTATCACGTTTTACTTCAATTAATGATAGAAATCTAAACAATAATATACATATAGATATAAATATATGTATTTATTGTAAAATTATGACTCTTACGAGTCAAGTCGAGTCACGAGTCACGAATTAAAAATCAATACTCCGAATCACGAGTTAACAACTATGGTTCGGTCACATCATGTTTGAAGTTCCGAGTTAAAAAATTTTCTTCAAATAATGGTTGAAAATAAACCAACCTAAACCTATCTTAGTATGAATCCAATTGAAACGAAAAAGAATTCGATTTAATTTGATTTTTCAACAAAAAAATTATAACACCCCATCTTTTAAAACATTATTTAAATGTATTTTACATCGAAAGCGTATATCAAATCACATTACTTATTAGGGATATAATTAAACTCACAATATTTCAAAACATATTATAATCAACTGGGTGTTATATAAAATTCAAAACATAACTTTTGGTTATCAAACCAATATCAGAGTTTACATCTGGTCAAACATTTCATCCAGTCAACAATCTTCTTGCCCACCCATTGTATTTACACAATAACCTGCAAGAAGTGGGGTGGTGGGGTTAGCATAACGCTAAGTGAGGGAATCAATAAGCACAGTCCAACTTAGCATAACAACTCTGTTTACATCAAAGCATCGTATCACATAATATCACAGAGTTTCTAGAGTTCTTAGGGAAACCTTCGGCTAAGAACATACAATTCTATTTCAATGAGATAACATCTCAATACAATAACATAAAATGAGGATCGGTGGCTCTGGAGTATCATAATACCCGGGGATTCTCCAAGAACACTTAACGTCAATCTGTAAGGCTAATACAGAATAGACCGATAGTTTGGTACTAATCACATACGACCTAATTTCCTATTAACGACAAGTACAAGGAAATTCCTGTCGTATTTCAATAGTAACCAAACCCAACTATCGCGTTGACCTCAAGTCTGATGCCCGAAGGCCAAATATAACATGTGATCACATATTCCATCAGGTCAACATATCAGACTAAATAGTCTATCAACAGTATTATTACTAACAACCATAATCATAATGGAAACTGAACACAGTAATAATACGTTACTCGTTGTAACCAAACATGTTACAACTAAATCATACTGAGGTTATAGATCCACTCACCGAATACCTCAGCCGCAAGCTCAGAAGTCTAATGTTACTGAGCCTTCTCCACATCTGAGAATACAATCAGATAAACAATGAGTTTGTAACTCATTAATAACAATAATCTTAGGTTATAATCACATAACCTACTTCAAATACATAAGTATCAATCACAACAACTACAAGTTGTAAATATCAATTATAAGTCTTATAATCAAATTACAAGTGTCATCCAGACTAGTTTGCTAATAACCATTTATCACTAGGTTATAAGATCAACAACTTTATCACTTAGTTCTCAAATGTCATCATAACATATTTACATGATTCAGGTGATCCCTAAGATCATAGGAAACAAAAGTTCAATTCGGAACATAATCAAAAAGTCCCGAAATAAGGTCTAAAAACTGTAAAATGCCATTTTCGACCCCTAAATGACCCCGAATGGCCGAAAACTGCTTAGGCTATAATATATAGCTTTAATCGTTGGGCCGTTTCCAAGTGGACATGCGAATTTCAACTTAATCCATTTTTCCATCTATCAACTATCTCTCTCCTCTCATCTTTTCTTTCAACTAACAAACCACCTTCATCACAAAAAGCACAAATTAACACCATCAAACGACGCCGGATCATACCACATCTTTGGAGAAAAACGTTCATCTCTTCACGATCTACAACTTCATCTTTTTGGATTTTCAATCCGACACTTTGTAAGTTTCCGACAAATCCCGACATCTCTCGTTTTTGATCATTTTTACTAGTTTATGGTTTAAATAGGCTTTTTATGTTCATATAAGGGTTGGGTAAAAGATTTGGACCCAACGGAAACCGGAAAACTCGTTTTCGACTAAAATTCCGGCCATCAGACCGCTACGTCGCACCTGGCCAGGGGCCTCTGCGACGTCGCGACCTACGTCGCACAAAAACCTCAACGTCGCACTAGCGACGCAGCCTATTACGTCGCATTAACTTGCGGACGTCGCACGTAGCGACGTAGACCTTAACGTCGCAAACCGAACCAACGTCGCACTAGCGACGCCCCCCCTACGTCGCATTGATTTGCGAAGGTCGCATCATGCGACGTACCTGCCTACGTCGCACCCTACGTCGCTTGCAACGTCGCATGCGACGTCGCACAAACCAGAACCTTGAAAACTCACATTTTCACTAAGTGTCGAACTTTTACAACCTCAAATCTTTTTACGATACGACCTAACAATCATAATAAAACATACTTTCCTATTACAATTACTCTAATTTGCGTATTGAATGATAAACTTTAATTATAACAAATCACCAACGGGCCGTATACTTTGATACGAACGCGAACAAACCAACATTTAAACACAACGGGTGGTATGAACAACTAGCCTAGATGGTCTTGCGAGACATCTACTTACTTAACCTTACGTGTTTAGGCACTAGAAGGTTACGGGTTCGGAGAACCTACTTGATTTACTACTACTTGCTATTTACCACTACTCGACTCCGGTGAGTCTTACAGCCCCACTTTTACTGTTTTATACTTTGGGGTGAGATACTTAGCAACTGTTTTACGTATGAACACAATGTACTGAACTGAAAACATTACTGATTACAAACAAACGCATGAGTTACTTTTATCCACTGAAAGCCTCCTAATCGTAAGTTGTTAGTTATGGACTTAAGCGCGATTACTAATAGATGGATCCATTTGGGACTGACAATCCCTGTCTGGGGTGGTAGCGCCACCACGTACTGATTTACACGTAGAAACAGACATATTAGTATTTGTTACATATGAGTGTGCGGATAGCACTCACGGGGGTACGTGATTTATTCACACTACACGGTTAAGCTTCAACTTATGAGCTCATGGCACTGTACTGATTTACTGATTTACTTACTTTGCTGGATAGCAATACGGGTACATACTTGTGGTTCATAACACTTACTTATTACTAAACCTGTGAGATTCACCAACCTTTTTGGTTGACACTTTCTAGCTTTGTATCTCAGGTACACTTACGGAGTAGGATCACTCCAGGATTACTAGCTAGAGTCGCATGATTTACAAACTGCATTTAACGGAGATTCTTTGGCTTTATCTTTTGTAACTATGGTTATGTAATAGAATCTCCCGCTATACGCGTGGGCTCTAGGGAATTACATTTTGTATACGAAAACCTACGGTTTTCAAACGATTATAAATTATGAAATGTAACTATTTTACAAACGTCTCATTTAGAGGTCGTTTACTATTTATCTTGTGCTTTGTATATTGATTAGTAACACCCAATGTATGCTTCCGCAAATCGTTAAATTTGGGGGTGTTACAAGTGAATTTGGGGGTGTTACAATAAACTTTGGCATACTCTTTAGTCTATGATTTCTTAGAGGGCAATGTCACTTTCACAATTATGAAAACGTTTTTTGTTCGGTCCATAGTTGTTAAACTCTTACGATTCACGAGTCGACTCTTACGAGTCGGCTCAGAAATTCAAAAAACGAGGCGACTCGAACCCCGACTCGTAAATGGATTTGACTCTTACGAGTCATTTGTTGATTCTTCCGAGTCGTGGGCGACTCTTACGAGTCTTAGGTGACTCTTACGAGTCAAAAACCGGACACACGTTTAATGTAATTTAATAAAAAATATAAAATGATAAAATATGATTGGAAATGACTAATATTCCATTATAAATTACATATTTTTGTTATTTAATGACTTTTATCACGTTTTACTTCAATTAATGATAGAAATCTAAACAATAATATACATATAGATATAAATATATGTATTTATTGTAAAATTATGACTCTTACGAGTCAAGTCGAGTCACGAGTCACGAATTAAAAATCAATACTCCGAATCACGAGTCGAGTCACGAGTTAACAACTATGGTTCGGTCACATCATGTTTGAAGTTCCGAGTTAAAAATTTTTCTTCAAATAATGGTTGAAAATAAACCAACCTAAACCTATCTTAGTATGAATCCAATTGAAACGAAAAAGAATTCGATTTAATTTGATTTTTCAACAAAAAAATTATAACACCCCATCTTTTAAAACATTATTTAAATGTATTTTACATCGAAAGCGTATATCAAATCACATTACTTATTAGGGATATAATTAAACTCACAATATTTCAAAACATATTATAATCAACTGGGTGTTATATAAAATTCAAAACATAACTTTTGGTTATCAAACCAATATCAGAGTTTACATCTGGTCAAACATTTCATCCAGTCAACAATCTTCTTGCCCACCCATTGTATTTACACAATAACCTGCAAGAAGTGGGGTGGTGGGGTTAGCATAACGCTAAGTGAGGGAATCAATAAGCACAGTCCAACTTAGCATAACAACTCTGTTTACATCAAAGCATCGTATCACATAATATCACAGAGTTTCTAGAGTTCTTAGGGAAACCTTCGGCTAAGAACATACAATTCTATTTCAATGAGATAACATCTCAATACAATAACATAAAATGAGGATCGGTGGCTCTGGAGTATCATAATACCCGGGGATTCTCCAAGAACACTTAACGTCAATCTGTAAGGCTAATACAGAATAGACCGATAGTTTGGTACTAATCACATACGACCTAATTTCCTATTAACGACAAGTACAAGGAAATTCCTGTCGTATTTCAATAGTAACCAAACCCAACTATCGCGTTGACCTCAAGTCTGATGCCCGAAGGCCAAATATAACATGTGATCACATATTCCATCAGGTCAACATATCAGACTAAATAGTCTATCAACAGTATTATTACTAACAACCATAATCATAATGGAAACTGAACACAGTAATAATACGTTACTCGTTGTAACCAAACATGTTACAACTAAATCATACTGAGGTTATAGATCCACTCACCGAATACCTCAGCCGCAAGCTCAGAAGTCTAATGTTACTGAGCCTTCTCCACATCTGAGAATACAATCAGATAAACAATGAGTTTGTAACTCATTAATAACAATAATCTTAGGTTATAATCACATAACCTACTTCAAATACATAAGTATCAATCACAACAACTACAAGTTGTAAATATCAATTATAAGTCTTATAATCAAATTACAAGTGTCATCCAGACTAGTTTGCTAATAACCATTTATCACTAGGTTATAAGATCAACAACTTTATCACTTAGTTCTCAAATGTCATCATAACATATTTACATGATTCAGGTGATCCCTAAGATCATAGGAAACAAAAGTTCAATTCGGAACATAATCAAAAAGTCCCGAAATAAGGTCTAAAAACTGTAAAATGCCATTTTCGACCCCTAAATGACCCCGAATGGCCGAAAACTGCTTAGGCTATAATGTATAGCTTTAATCGTTGGGCCGTTTCCAAGTGGACATGCGAATTTCAACTTAATCCGAATTAATGAAATTTCAACTTAATCCGTTTCCAAGAGTCATCTCGACTCGCTTAGCGAGACTCAACTCGCTTCGCGAGAACTCAGCTTGCCTCGTTGGACGAACTGGGTTTCGAGGTTTTCGCTGCTGCTACTGATTTTCGAACCAAAACTCACCAAAACTCCGAAAAACTCAATTCTATGGTTTCTAATACTTCAAGTGACATCAAACAACATCATCTAGCAACACATATCAACTTTTCATGCTTTAATTTCATAATCAATCACTAACCCATCAAAATCAAATTCAAATCTTCAAGAACACTTACATGTTTGTTTATTATGATGGTGATGATGATATTAAGCTCTAATCACAGTTTCAGATTCAAGCTCTACTTTTGATTTGAAGTTTTATGTGAGTTTTAGTTTTTGGGATTTCAAAAGAAATGAACTTTCCTTTTTAGGAAAGTTATAAATAGGTCGGCCTCAACGAACCGCCTTCACTTATACGGGTATAATTTAATACCCCATCTCAATTTATTGTCTGGAACCCAAAAATCATTTGCGAGTCCAAACATTTTATTTTACCGACAACTTTATTAATTTACAACAATTAATAATTTACTTGTCACATTGGAAGATTTAACTCCTATTCCAATTATTTCAACTAGTTAAGACAATATTATTTCCAAACACATTAAACAATAATTTAAAATTCTAGGATATAATATTATACAACTAGGTCCATTTTGAGGATGTTACAAAAATCGTATAGGAGATTTATAAATATAGGAATGTGAACTAACCTTATGATTTATATGTGTCTTTTTTTCACAAGTTCCGTGTAAAATATATATATAATGCATTTATTTGTGCTCATAGATATTTTAGAGACTTAGATTATGGCGGAAATGAATATGAACTACAACATAAGATTCCTCTTTCCTTCAAATTAGAGCAACACCTAAGATTCCATTTCACTAAAGTTGCAATACTCGTGTTTTTTTAAAGGTTGGTTCGTGTACGATTTAAAAATGTTAACTTTTTAATTATTGCATGTGTTGGTCAATATAATAGACCTAGTCTTTGTTTTAATCTAAAATGACGATCATTGATATAGACACAAGGGAACACTAGCTGATCTAAATGCGTCAAGCTAGACAAGTACAAGCTTATAGCGCTTATCTTTGGCTAAGCTATTGGATAGTTTAGCTAGTTATCTAGACCTCGTATCGAGAAACATAACATTTGAGCTTGAATAGTTTGGACAAGTCTATTGTTCGGATTTCACAGGTCTTTAATTACAGGATCTCCCAACCATCATCATTGATCATCATGCATACAACATCATTCAACAACAAGGAAGAATAGAACAAGAAGTGGGCTGAACCTTTTCTATATAAATAGACTAGTAAGTACTTCGGCTGTGCGATGCACAGCCCCGCCCAATTACGTTAATTAAAATTTTAACAATGTTATGTGTATTGTATCTTCAAATATGATGTTTGATTAATAGACATAAAAAAAAATTTAAAGAAAAAGAAGAAGAAGATAAAAATGATACTAAAGTGATCAAATGATAATTCACAAGTGACGATGTGTTGAAATGGTAAAGAGAAAAACAATCTTTAAATCAAAAAGATTTACAAACATATGACACAATCATCTTAAATTAAATGTGATGTAAACTATATAAGAGAATGAGAATAATAAACGAATTTATAAAAAATCCTCTATCGATGATACATCAAATTAAACCGAAAAAATAAACTTGTAACAAATATTATGTGTAGAAGAATATTGAAAACTATTACACGAATGAAAGATTATTAAATGCTTAATATGAACTTTTCAAGATCATGTTGTTTATATTAAGTATAAAAAGTAAGTATGTTGTTTTTTATATTTCTTTTAAAGCTTTAAATGCTAATTTTTAAGGTTAAGTTGCATATAAATGTTAATATGTTAAGTTTTAAATGTGAAAAGGATTAGGATTATAATATTAGTATGTATTAATCTTTTAAGTTGAGATTAAGTTCTATATTTATACCAATATTGGTAAGTATAATATAACATTATAAAAAGCTACTAACTAAAGGATTAAGAAGATTAATATTAAAAACTTAGTGACACATGGCACCTTAGTGTGTCATATAAAGATACAAGGTTTTCCTTATATAATAACTATATATATTAAACGAATGAGGGTTACATAATTGTTCAATCGATACAAGTATATATACTACGCTAACAGACACCATGAACGGGTGTGTCGCTTCAACACAACCGGTTCTAATGAACCGTCACAATTCTTAATACGCTAACTACCCTAACTGCTAACTGCCTTGTGTTTCCATCGTATAAGGTTTGTTAGCCCATGGCCCAAACCAGGAAACAATCAAGGCTTTATCTGACCCATTTAATATGTACAGTATTTAAATGACCCATACTTGATAATTTTTGGCCCAATTGATATTAGACGTCCAACATATTCCCCCTAATATCAAATGCCAAAACCTTGCTGATTTCCTTCATCTTCCTTAAGCAATGATGACATAGTCATCATGTTCCTTTAGTTTGTTTTCTTCCTTACTTGGGTACTCGAATTCTTCAATGCTTGGTTCACTATCAATATTACTGCTAATCTGTTGTGTTATTGCATTTGCATACTCTTTTGCTTTTTTACCCATACTTGCTTCTCGATCATCTTCTCCTGGAGTACACTAACTGCCTCCCCTTTGTTATACACTCTTTGTCGCACCCCCAATTTCGGATTGCGGAAGCGATTCGGGCCGGGGCGCGACTTATCAATAATCAAAGCACATAAGATATATAATGAACGACTCTAAATGAGACGTTTGAAAAAAATACATTCATTTCAAAATAAATGAGTTTACAAAGTCGCGAGTTCGCAATGAATTTCAGTACATCATTTGATAAAACAAAAGTTATGCAAGGAAAACTTCCAAGTGTTTGCAAACATGCAACTCGAGCTAGCATAGCTTGTAGTGTCCTAATCATGCTGGGCACCTAAGAATACATACTAAAACAAGTCAGCTATAAAGCCGGTGAGTTCACAGGTTTTATTAGTTAAATCGTATAGCATAAATCATTTGTAATACAAAATTAGTTTAATACATTGTATTTAAACTGTATTGTCATAAAAGTGTTACATCAGTATGTAATAGTGGGAGGGTTAATATAACCCTATGACTTAATCCGATAGGTATGGCTAGTATGTATTATCCACTAATTCACCATATTGGTATAAGTTCCTAGAAGTAGGTCAACTACCTATCTAGAAATGACATCCCATGATGGATTTTGATGAAGTACCCTGTGTTCAAATAATCTATCAGATTTTCATGTGTACATATAGTATCGGGAGTAGCACTACATGCCTACTGTGAAGTTAAGTGAAGCATCCCGTGCTTATAAGTGAAATCAATTGAAGCACCACGTGCTTAATAGTATAGTCCAATGAAACACCTCGTGCTTAATAGTATGATCCCATGAAGCACTACGTGCTTGATAATGTAATTTAAATGAAGCACCTCGTGCTTAATGACGTGGTCATGTATACATATATGTGAAGCAACCCGTGCTTAACAGTATAATAAAATGAAGCACCATGTGCTTAACAGCAAGTCATGCATGCATATCAAGTGTACATGTATATATATCAAACATGTATAAGTAATAAGAAGTAGCACAAAGTGCCCGGAAGTAGCACTAAGTGCCCGGAAGTAGCGCAACGCGCCCGAAAGTAGCACACAGTGCCCAGAAGTAGCTCAAAGGGCCCGGAAGTAGCGCAACGCGCCAAACAGTACATATATGCATAACCAAACAGATGATATTCACAGATAATCGCAATACAATGTTTATCCAAATGTATTACCCTATGGTAATATTGTAGGTGTAAATCATAAGTATGCACATATAGTTGTCACGTATCAATCATATTGTATCTAAGTATGAGCAGTCGTCACCTAGATATCGGACGTAGCATAAGATGTCTAAGTATGTGTAATCATCACTTAGTTAGTCGGGAATAGTACAATGTACTCATCTAGTGTATACTATATAACACCCTTCTCGAAATACAAGGCTATTTTTTTTTTTTGAAACATATCGGAAGCGCATGATTAATAGAAATCAATAGATTGCATACATACATTACAAATAGCAATCCACTTACATACAAACCTTAAAACTAGGTTATCCTAATCATTACACACATCAAGTTTAGGTGTTATAGAAATCCAAAATATGTTGTTAAATCATTAACGTATTATCCATTTCAGAGTGAGCTTGTCAAACATTCCATTCCATATATACTTCTTGCCCACCCACATACAAAAGTAAACCTGCGAGAAGTAATGAGGGAGTTAGCACGAAGCTAAGTGAATAGATCCCAAGCTATCAATCTAACTCAGCTTAACAAATGCCTACAACCAAGTAATGCACAAGCAACATAGAAGGATCGGTGGTCCTTGAGGTACCCTCATGCCGCGGTGGTTCCCCAAGTAACACTTAAAACCAACTGACGGCCAAATCAGAGGTTAAACCGATAGTTTAGTACTATTACTACATACGACGCAATTTCAGTGTCCAACACATGTACAAGGCACTTGCGAAGTCCTAGTAATAGTACCCAAACCCAACACATTAGTTGACCTCCACCAAATCAAGTAGTCCACAACTATCATAGCATGTTGGACGCCAATAATCAATCAAGGTTAGCCATCATGGCAATATAATATTAAAGCAATCATTGCAATAAACCAAGTTTACCCGTTGTAACCATATTGTTACAACTAACTTAGACTGAAAGTCCAAGATCCACTCACCCTTGACGATCACCGTCTCCACTCAATGGTCTAATATTATTGAGTCTTCACCATATCTAAGAACACAATATAAATAATGAGTTAGTAATTAATTCATAACATATAACTCATTTAATCTAATAATTCCTAACTACAAATAATCACCAAGTTATAACAACTCATTGAATGATTATCCATTACCTCAATACTTAGTATCATTATTAATAATCAAGTGGTAATTAACCACCATACTATTTTACAAGTAATTAAGTTCAATACTTAGAATCATGTTAACGACAATTATCAATCATGTATCACTAACACAAACCTAAATCTTTCCCTCATAATTTACTCATTTGTAGCAAAATATGATATAAATGATTCCACCGACTTAATCACATTTCATCATCATTAGCCTACTATAATATGATCCTTAACCACTAGTAACGACTACATATTATTAACTTAAGCTTAAGAGCTTTGATTCTTAAAATACACTTTAAGTTCAAGACTTTCTTCATGAACATATATCAATTTCATTAATTCAAAGTTAGGCTTAAGTTCTAATCATGAATTAAACACAAATTAACAACTCTAACATAACCACAAGCTTCAATTTCAAGTTAATCATGCTAATTCCATCAATTACCCAAAACCCATTTTGATTACAACTTATATAACATGATTAATTCACTTCTAGGTTAAATTAAGATTACTAACCATCTTATAAACACTTATTAACACTACCTTAACCAATTTCATACTTTAATTTCGGATTAAAGTAATTAACCCATTTAAAATCATCATAAACCCTAAGAATCACCATAACTTTATAATCTTAAGCTAGAATCTCGTTAGTAATCAACAATAACAATCTTAACTAACAACAATTTCACAAAACCAACCCTCAATTTCGGATTAAACTTACTAATTAGCAAAAACCCCAAAAACCCCAATTTCTAGGTTATGGAAAATGAAGAACATGAGATCATACCTTGTTCTTGATGATTAAGGAAGCTTGAATTCGAGTTATGAATCTCCAATTTGATGATTTCTTCATGTTTTGATTTAGGGTTTCTTGAAGGTATGTATGCATGTACGTATGTGTGTATATGTGTGGGAATAAAAACCGACCCATCCCATATAATATACCATATAAGTGTTAATTTTCATTCCCCGTATTTATTATTATCTGGAACTTAAAAACCATTTGCGGGGAAATACAATTTTATTTTACCGTCAACTAAATTAATTTAAAACATGTAATATTTTACTATCCACAATAAGTCATTTAACCCTTTGACCGATTATTTTCAATGCCCAAATAATATAAATCATTTATGACACAATTTAAATAATTAATTAAAATGAAGAAATTACCGATTTCAACTAGGCCCAAAACGAGGATGTTACAAATTTCTCCCCCTTAAAGAGATTTCGTCCTCGAAATCTAATCGCACCCAGTTAACCTATTGTAATAGAATCACATAAACAATAACTAGTATAGGCACACACAATGTGTGTGTACATTGGCCTAAGTATCTATGCATCCACATAAAAAATAAACGAGTACACATTATAATATACTTACATGGGTATATTTTATTTCCTCTACTTACACGTCACCAGCCTGTATTTCAATTGAGTTCTCCTAAGCCCATACTTTGAGCTTTTAACTCTATTTATTATGCTATCATAAAATACACATATCATTCATTACTTCATCAAACAAATTGTGAATACAAACACCACTAGGTTTTATGAAACCCTTATACTTATCCATATAAACACTTTGGATCACACAATCATTTAAAATAAGTGAATCACATAATCATTTATTTTAATCTTAATCAGAAAACTAGCGACATGCTAGGATCTTTAAACCAAATATAAATACTTACATTCCTTCTTTTTAACAAAACAACAACACTGTTTATAAAACTACAATGCTCATCTTCGCAATGAGAATTTATTTCAGATTATGCTAGCAATTAACCAGATACATCATCATTAATGATGACATATTAATAACCTTAACCATCACAACTATTTATCTTAAGGTCAATTTTTATCAATTGGAACACTATTTGATCCTGTAAAGTCTATTACTCACCTGTGTTTCAAATCATACCCCTTTAATCCCACCTTTTAAAGCAAAGTACAAGTCAATTCCTATGATTAAAATCATAATCTACAAAATCAAATAGCACCAATCTCAACAGATAATTGCTATGATGCATCAATGGATACTTGCTATCTCAGCACACGTACCACATTATCAAAATGTGCTAATCATCAACACAATTTCAACAATATTCACCTATTTAATCCATTTTAGCTGACCTCTACTTAACTTATTTCATCACATAACTTTTTCAAATTACAATTTACCACTTTATCTAGTCATTGGATATGCAACAATACGAAAGTTTATATTGAAATTCGCACATAATTATAATAAAATTATCAATCCAACAAATAAAACCCTTATTTTCTTGACTATTTTACTTTTCCCACAGACATAGTTTCACATAATTTTCTAATATTAGGCTATCCGGCTATGTTAGTCTTCACTAAGCCTCAAATATTACAAACGAATAATCACATACTCATTTTTAACAAGTAGTATAAACCGTTCAAATTCTTCCTTTACAACGTCTCCACATTAAACACTAGTTGAGTAGCTTACTACCACCTTATATTAGTCAGTAAATAACTATTTCATAACTATAGGTCAACATATGTTACCCGTTATTTTAAAATCATTTAACTTCATTTGGTACTTAGTAGCCTCAACAACTCCATGTGAAATGGCATAATATGAATACGTTGGCCAGACGTCGTCATATTATGTCAGTCACACTTAATTCTCAGGCCACTTCATACCATTGATCTCTCAAAATTTATTACCCTTTACCCTTACCTATATCATAACAATGGTATCAACCATTTACACAATTATAACAGCCCGTAGCAACAGATATATCATCAAGTATTAGTTTGCTACCATTTCAACTTATCATTTTGAATGTACATTACACATATTATCAAGTTTACATAAACAACACAGACATTCAACACCTCTTTTTATTATATCATTAACTCAGGTGCAATGTCTAACACTATTATTTCAATCAACTTCTTTACTACCTGATTCAAGGCCATTTACTAATTACATCACTTAATATTAATAGTACATTTAATACTAAATATTTTATCAATACCATGTGTAATACTCAGCATATTCTCTTCAATCTATCCTTCTTTAGTTGTATAATAAATAAACATATCATATCAAACATGTACATTATAACTCTATTGACAAATATCAAATAAGTATAAACTCATACACTTCTTTTCAAACTCTAAGAATACTTATTTTAACCATTTCCAATATTTTAGATGACTCATTTACTTCATCCTATTTCACTTAGTCCATGTAACTCAAGAATTTAAATCACCAACAACAACAGTTGGCCACAATCAACAATACGAAGAATACACAGCTTGAAAATAACTCATACTCAATAAAACCTGAGGACCTCTTAAAACACCTTATAATATCATATTTAATCATAGGAATGATCCCTGGGCTCGAAAAAAACAAGAACCCAATACAAAACATAAGTCAAAAGTTCACTATAAGGTCCGAAAAACAGTAAAATGCCATTTTCGGGCCCCAAACGACCCCGAAGTGCCAAAAACTGCCAGGGCTCATGACAAAGCAAGAGATTTGACCGTTGGGCCGTTTCCGAGTGACTCTGTAAATTTTGTCTTATTCTGACACCGAAATTTTCTAACAAAATTTTCTACGTCAAGTATTACGTCGAACGTCGCAAATTTTTTTTTTTTTACTTACTAACACGATCCGGGAAAACAGGTCAGGATCACGTTCCCCAGTTAAAATCCTTCTGTAACAAAATTGGTCATGCAAACGCGATCCGGAAAAGTAAGCGGGATCGCGTTCCCAAGAGAAAAATGCATCCGATCCCGAATTACACACGCAAACAAGATCCTGGAAATTTGGCTGGGATCGCGTTCCCAAGAGCAAAAATAAACTGTGACAAAATAACACGTACGAACGCGATCCAGAAAACTTGTTGGGATCGCGTTCCCAAGTAGAAATCTGAATTTCAGCAAAATTCGTATTTTTAGCCAATTTCAATCGTGTATAACTTTTTACTCGTTAAGAGTTTGACTCTAAAATTTTGCAGGCACGTCCACTATGCCAAAATGAAACTTTTCCTTTTTACACTTTTTCAATTTACACGTTTTACGAGAAAACAGACGTACGACTCATTTTTGACCATATTAGACCATTTTGGTTGTCACACTATATTTCAAACGACTTGGTTTCTGTGACAACTCTCAAAATTTGGTATTACTTAATGCTTAAGCACGTGCGTTATTACGCTAATTTCCTGGCTAAGTTTAAACAAAACTTTTATTCGTGATGTAAGCCTAGCAAGCCCAATACTTTTAAACAAAAAGTATTACAAAATATGTGATTAATTATAATCGCGTACAAATATATCGGAACGAACCCGACAAAAATAAATAACAAAAGTTTCGTGACACAAAAATAATTAATAATGTAATTATTAATTACGAGCGTTTATATATCTATAACATATAGATAAAATGGTCTAATTATACGTTTAACATAAAATGTATTATAAACGACCAGAAACAATTTTAAAACGCACATAAAAGGTCGAATCATAAAAATTCCAGTTTTCTCATTCGTTTGGAAGAAGTTAGAACATTACTTCAAAATATGAAATTGAAACTTGACTGAAATTTGGCGCCTATTTAACTGCGCGCAGTAAAATGTACAAAATTGTACAACTATATAAAATAATGATAACATCATTATTTTGATTTTATATAACGAACCAGGAGAGCATCCACAAAATAAAAATATAAAATATTGCTATAATTATATCCGTACGCTAAATTAACGGGTCAAATACCAACTAAATTACACACCCATTTTTATATGGGGGACAAGGAACACTGGTGGGTCTTGCTTGCCACGCTTGACCGACCAAACACCATTTTAACATTCTTTTGGTTGTCCCTATTTGCTTTGTCGTGGACCATATCAACAACAAGAATAAAACCCACGTGCATCCAATTCTTTTCCAATCTATCTCTATCTGTTTCAGTGTTATTTTCAAGCAGAAACAACACAACATCAGCATGGATCATCACCATCACCATCTTGTTTCGTCCCTGTGTTCCTCTCGGCACATCACCACCGGCACCAAGCCACCACCTCTCGGCTTACACTACAACCCATCGCCATCGGCCATCAAACTAAAACAAGAGTAATAACAGCGACGGCAAGCAACAGGTAAACAACAGCCTAGCTCGACAACACAGCAGCAGCTAGTAACACCCACGGCCGAGCTCCACCACCATCATTAAACAACAACAACAACAACAATGGTGATGGCAAACAAAAGCCTCGGCAAGCAACAGTAGCTGAGCAGCAGATTATAACCATCGTCGTTTCATCATCATGCATTACTCTCTCTCTCGGGTGGTCACCACCGAACACCACCACCTTCTGGGTACCATCATCAACCGTACCACCGTCACCCCACCCTATCTTTCTCTCGGTCTCATTCCGAACGGGAAACAGTGGTAGCAAAACACCAACGAGCAGCAACGACGTATAGTAGGACCGCATCGCCATCACCACCTCCTCGGTGCCACCTTCACTCTCAAAACCCACCTTTTAACCGTGAGCAATCTCTTTCTTTCTTTAAGTTTATTATGAGTTTATAAAATATATATTAGGTTGCTTAAGCATACACTCGTTTGCTAAGTCGAATGGCTTAGGATTTAAAAACCTGTGTGTCCTGAGTGGTGTGTCGAGACTGAGAAACATAAAGAAACAACAACAACCTAACTGTTATTGGTCACAAGCTAAACGAGTTATCATCTTAAACGAGTTTAGTAGGAACCGATCGGGTACCACATAAATGCAACGAAAGCTAGAACTGATTTCGTGGAACTGAAACTAAAAACCTCGATGCCATGAAACCCATTTAAGATTGCTTACTAACTATTATAATATAAATACATGTTTTGGTAACATTTAAACAAGGAAGGCAAATAGCCCACTGGTTGAGGCACGTTGATTGGAAACTAAGGGTCACGAGTTCGATTCTTGCTTGTGACCTTGTTTTAATCTATTTTCATTTTGTTTACCACTGGGCTAAACTTGGGCCATAAATGATAATGGGCTAAAGTGGTTACTTGGCTAAACTTGGGCCATAAATGACAATGGGCTAAAGTGGTTACTGGGCCTAAATGTTATTGGGCTCAATCTGCCGTTGGGCCAAAATAGTTTCCTTGCTAATAGGCTCTAAATGTTATTGGGCCTAACCAGTTGGGTCAAGCCCAACGGATGGTGAATTTTAAAACGCAAACTTTGACTGAGAACGAATAGTACATTTTTATAAAGTTATGACATTTTATGACAACGAACGTTTATGATTATATAACAAGCGACAAACATATATATATATATACGAAGTTAAATTATACGTTTGACAAACCTAAGAATTAATAATATACAACAAGTATATTCTCGCAACTATAGGTGTATAACAAATACGTATATACGACCACGAGTTAATAATTATATGTATGTACTTGTGCAATTAATACAATAAAGAAATTAACAATTTCTTAGGTTAAACAAAACTATTAACATAAGACGATTTAACAAATCAAGATACTTATGTTAATACATATTTTGTGAATAGGATAACAATCCTTGAGCAACAATCTGTCAGCTGCTAGCTTACACATGTACGCACCCACAGGTGAGTTCACAGCCCCCTTTTTATTGTTTTGATGCTTTTAAAACTTGGGGTGAAAAACATACAACTGTTTTGCTATAACATGCAATATTTATAATTGCTTTGTGCTTATGTGCTTATGTGTTGTTGATTTCATGGATGATATCATGCTATGCTTGTGAACTGTTTGTATATACTTATAGGACGTACCTTCCTACAAACTGCTGTGAACGATGTTAATTGACTTACTTGTCAACTTGTTAATAAATGAATATGGTTAAACAAACCATCCATATAAAAACCTGTGAATTCACTCAACCACGTGTTGACGTTTTAATATGTTTTTCAGGTAACTCACAGGGCAAATAAGAATGCATACATACGGAGTTAGGCGACCCATGACGAATTAGGATGCCACATTTTGGGACAAACAAGGATTTATTTTGTATAACTAATTACTATTTCTACGATTTGACAAGTCGTAGTTCTTTTGTAAAAAAAACAATTTTCATAAATGGCATCTTAATTTACTGTTCAGCAATAATCATACGCTCTGATCTGCATGATGTTCGAATGTTGACGTCAGCACCCCCGTTTACTCTAATGCTTCCGCAAATCGCGCGTTGACCGCGCTGACCAAATTTGGGGGTGTCACAGATTGGTATCAGAGCCATTGGTTATAGCGAACTAGAGTTCTTTAAGTGACCTGAAAGCCTTAGAGACCTAGACTATAGCCCTGGCCGGAACATACATGCACATATTTGCATACGCTTAGCTCACTATACAATGACTATTGTCACAATGTGATTAGATGAATAATTGTGTGTTCCTACACGTTACTTCGGAAATATGGTTGTGATAACAATGGAAACTCGATACACGAGAAACCATCAACCAACACCATCACACACCTAATCTATACAAACAGTATCACCTAAGGTATAGTAGATCTGATTTGTATTTCCTGAAACAAACTACACTTGAGGCAGTCAAGCCTACTTGAACATTTGGAGAATGCCTGAGGGCACATATATTATATTAAAGGTCTAGAACTCTTTTCCTTCACACAGCTCCCATTTTTACGAGCAAACATATGTAGAACTAATGGTACCTACCGTGGTTGATGTAATTCACTCACTAATCAGGAAACACCCTGACACACGAAATAATGTTTAAAAAGATCACAAAACAATAATCCCGATTTGGATAAAGACATGGTCCACATAAGAGCGCCTAGAACTTGTTGAAGGCCACATGAACTTAGAAAACGAAACTGTCCATGCTAAAACTATGCTTCCGCAGTATTATGCTAAAACTTTTATATGACGAATATACATTAATTCCCAACATACTTTATACGAATACGACCGTACAAAAGTCATGTTTAATAACTACTTGATCATAGTAGACAATTATGCAAACAAACTCTCACTTATTAAAGGATCGAACAAATCCTCACTAAACATTTTAACGATTGGGACTGACAAATTATCAATCAAATGAATGGAGAGAACAAATAACAATGTGATACATATATTGGATTAACGAGCCTTAAGTATTACAAGAATAAACATGGTAAAGTGTCGTTATTCACTAATCGAGATGAAGTCTCAAATAACCACTAGGGTGATCAGACCCAATTATGTGAAACAAACTCCTCCCCACAAATGACAAATTTATTTTGACAAGTATTATGAAATTTGTCTACGAAAATACTCTTTGGATAACATTCCAACGAAAACGATATTTTGGATAACTTTCCAACAAAAACTATATATTAGACAACATGCTCACGAAAACTATAATTTTGGATAGCATTCCGATGAAAACAATGACTTTGAACAACATTCCTAAAAACATTTTGGACAGAGTACCGGAAAACAACCGGTAGTATCTATAAAAAAATCGGAGGACGCTCCGATAATATTTAGATATACTGGAAAAACATACCAGTGAGGCCTCAAACCGGAGAACAACCGGTGGAAAAACTGAAGAACAATCAGTACTGAGAATTGCTGGAGAACAATCAGCAATATTACAAACCGGAGAACAACCGGTAGATTTTTGGAAATGTTGGTCCTTAGTTGGATCAGCCTGTGTTTCCTACCATAACTATTTTGAGGAATGTTAATTTTAATAGTCTATGTTTTCTGTTACTACTGAATTGGAAATGTTATTTTACTAAATAACTTGTGTTTACTATACACCATTACTTTAGGGAATGTTTCTCTTAAATGATAAACTTGTGTTTCCTACAAAACAAACAACTAAACTACATTAGGGATAGATGTCCCACCTAAGTCGCGATGTGAGTAGACATCTCAACTAAATTGTATATTGGGTGATATCCCAACAAAATCTTACTCTTAGACGACAATCCAACAAAGTTAAATTAATTGAATCTTAACACTGTCAACGAGACGTTGTGGAAAAATGATAACTCAACTTTTAGAAACTGACTAATGTGAATTAAATGACAAACACGTCATAGAACTAACCAATGGTAAGTTAATCGAATCAGGAAGAATAGTACCGAGATGTATCCTAACGTTTGAAGGTCGTCTCTTCGAAATAGACTTACCACAAGTAGAGTTGAGAAGTTTCGACATTATAGTCGGTATAGACTAGTTGTCAAGGAATCAAAATGAGGTTGTATGTGAATACGTTGGTACGATTACCACTATTCATTTTCTCTGACAGGGATAAGCGAATTACATCTCGCAACTAATAAATCATTGCAACAGACAGTTGGTGATTGTCTCAGTAGGAAAACTACCTATCATTCACAAAATCAATGGCTAAAACAAACGAACGATACAAATGATTAAGGACTCGTTAAAGTTCTACGAAATTGATTGTTGGATGAAATTGGAATAATCGTCTTCCACTAACCAGATCCTCCTATAACAATAGATACACCACTAGTGTGCAAATAATGCCAGCAAGGCACTATATGAACAAAAATGTCAATCACCACTCTATAGGATATAGTAGGTGACAAACAATTATCTGGTTCTTAGACCGATTAAGAAACTATGGACAAAATGTCCCAAATACTTAAACAACTGAAACCAACACCATAATGACGAAAGAGTGTCACCAATATTCGCTGTAAAACTCTGAAATCTTAAATAGGTGACAAAACTCTACACAAAGTATTACCCTGAAAGAGGGTCGTAAAACTTGGGGGAAAATTTATCCCACAAAATAATTAGGACCTTTCCAAAATCCTTGTAAGGATTGGTCCTAGGCTCCCAAACTAAACCTATTTTAGGAGCTCAACAACAATTATGATACTTTTCAAATTTCTAATTCGGAAAAGTGCCTCCCCGACGGAGTGCTTAAAACAAAAATAACAAATATGAGACCCACTACGAAAACAATTACAATAACAAATATGTGAACAACTATGATAACCATTATAAGTCCCAATACGATAACGATTACGATTCCATCTATGATATAGAATGGACATACCTAAATTCGATGTAGGTACAAAACCCTGGGGAAACTGTATCAAACTTGTGATAACCCACTAATTTTAGTAAACACTAAACATTTATTTCTCAGTCATCAAATGCCACTCCTACTGGTTTGGCGTTGAGAGTGTCATAGGAATAACATATCATACCCTGTTTTACTCCGGAAAACATACCGGTTATACCGGTAAACATACCGGCTAACTTTTATACACTGGGTAAACAACCATTGTATAACAACTATTAGTCTAGAATAGACTACCTTACAAATGGTTATTTAGTAATCACAATAAAACTACGACTCGAACTATGAAATAGTCGAAACACGACTACTATGATATAACTATTATAATGAAATGTGACGTAAGTCATGAGTGATTAACAATATCGGTGTGAGTTACCAATATCAATGGTACTATACAACAATGAATTATGACGGACATTAGTCCCTTGAACGTGAAAGGCTATCACATATAAAGCCTTCTCATTATTTAATTATTTAGTCGCCAACATGACACTAGCCCAACAAGGGGAGTAAGACAAATACAAATTATAACCAATATACTAAGATATTATGTATGTACATATACATGTGAGCTAAGAAACGGTCACAAAATGACTACCTTTAAACTCGATCTAGACACTCTCGACCCCCCTACTACCGGTTAAAAGACCTGGCTACAACTAAAACATAAGCCCAGGCGTACATGAGCCTACAACTCATAACATAATTTATAATTTCGAGGACGAAATTCCTTTAACAAGGGGAGAATGTGACAACTCTCAAAATTTGGTATTACTTAATGCTTAAGCACGTGCGTTATTACGCTAATTTCCTGGCTAAGTTTAAACAAAACTTTTATTCGTGATGTAAGCCTAGCAAGCCCAATACTTTTAAACAAAAAGTATTACAAAATATGTGATTAATTATAATCGCGTACAAATATATCGGAACGAACCCGACAAAAATAAATAACAAAAGTTTCGTGACACAAAAATAATTAATAATGTAATTATTAATTACGAGCGTTTATATATCTATAACATATAGATAAAATGGTCTAATTATACGTTAAACATAAAATGTATTATAAACGACCAGAAACAATTTTAAAACGCACATAAAAGGTCGAATCATAAAAATTCCAGTTTTCTCATTCGTTTGGAAGAAGTTAGAACATTACTTCAAAATATGAAATTGAAACTTGACTGAAATTTGGCGCCTATTTAACTGCGCGCAGTAAAATGTACAAAATTGTACAACTATATAAAATAATGATAACATCATTATTTTGATTTTATATAACGAACCAGGAGAGCATCCACAAAATAAAAATATAAAATATTGCTATAATTATATCCGTACGCTAAATTAACGGGTCAAATACCAACTAAATTACACACCCATTTTTATATGGGGGACAAGGAACACTGGTGGGTCTTGCTTGCCACGCTTGACCGACCAAACACCATTTTAACATTCTTTTGGTTGTCCCTATTTGCTTTGTCGTGGACCATATCAACAACAAGAATAAAACCCACGTGCATCCAATTCTTTTCCAATCTATCTCTATCTGTTTCAGTGTTATTTTCAAGCAGAAACAACACAACATCAGCATGGATCATCACCATCACCATCTTGTTTCGTCCCTGTGTTCCTCTCGGCACATCACCACCGGCACCAAGCCACCACCTCTCGGCTTACACTACAACCCATCGCCACCGGCCATCAAACTAAAACAAGAGTAATAACAGCGACGGCAAGCAACAGGTAAACAACAGCCTAGCTCGACAACACAGCAGCAGCTAGTAACACCCACGGCCGAGCTCCACCACCATCATTAAACAACAACAACAACAACAATGGTGATGGCAAACAAAAGCCTCGGCAAGCAACAGTAGCTGAGCAGCAGATTATAACCATCGTCGTTTCATCATCATGCATTACTCTCTCTCTCGGGTGGTCACCACCGAACACCACCACCTTCTGGGTACCATCATCAACCGTACCACCGTCACCCCACCCTATCTTTCTCTCGGTCTCATTCCGAACGGGAAACAGTGGTAGCAAAACACCAACGAGCAGCAACGACGTATAGTAGGACCGCATCGCCATCACCACCTCCTCGGTGCCACCTTCACTCTCAAAACCCACCTTTTAACCGTGAGCAATCTCTTTCTTTCTTTAAGTTTATTATGAGTTTATAAAATATATATTAGGTTGCTTAAGCATACACTCGTTTGCTAAGTCGAATGGCTTAGGATTTAAAAACCTGTGTGTCCTGAGTGGTGTGTCGAGACTGAGAAACATAAAGAAACAACAACAACCTAACTGTTATTGGTCACAAGCTAAACGAGTTATCATCTTAAACGAGTTTAGTAGGAACCGATCGGGTACCACATAAATGCAACGAAAGCTAGAACTGATTTCGTGGAACTGAAACTAAAAACCTCGATGCCATGAAACCCATTTAAGATTGCTTACTAACTATTATAATATAAATACATGTTTTGGTAACATTTAAACAAGGAAGGCAAATAGCCCACTGGTTGAGGCACGTTGATTGGAAACTAAGGGTCACGAGTTCGATTCTTGCTTGTGACCTTGTTTTAATCTATTTTCATTTTGTTTACCACTGGGCTAAACTTGGGCCATAAATGATAATGGGCTAAAGTGGTTACTTGGCTAAACTTGGGCCATAAATGACAATGGGCTAAAGTGGTTACTGGGCCTAAATGTTATTGGGCTCAATCTGCCGTTGGGCCAAAATAGTTTCCTTGCTAATAGGCTCTAAATGTTATTGGGCCTAACCAGTTGGGTCAAGCCCAACGGATGGTGAAGTTTTAAAACGCAAACTTTGACTGAGAACGAATAGTACATTTTTATAAAGTTATGACATTTTATGACAACGAACGTTTATGATTATATAACAAGCGACAAACATATATATATATATATATACGAAGTTAAATTATACGTTTGACAAACCTAAGAATTAATAATATACAACAAGTATATTCTCGCAACTATAGGTGTATAACAAATACGTATATACGACCACGAGTTAATAATTATATGTATGTACTTGTGCAATTAATACAATAAAGAAATTAACAATTTCTTAGGTTAAACAAAACTATTAACATAAGACGATTTAACAAATCAAGATACTTATGTTAATACATATTTTGTGAATAGGATAACAATCCTTGAGCAACAATCTGTCAGCTGCTAGCTTACACATGTACGCACCCACAGGTGAGTTCACAGCCCCCTTTTTACTGTTTTGATGCTTTTAAAACTTGGGGTGAAAAACATACAACTGTTTTGCTATAACATGCAATATTTATAATTGCTTTGTGCTTATGTGCTTATGTGTTGTTGATTTCATGGATGATATCATGCTATGCTTGTGAACTGTTTGTATATACTTATAGGACGTACCTTCCTACAAACTGCTGTGAACGATGTTAATTGACTTACTTGTCAACTTGTTAATAAATGAATATGGTTAAACAAACCATCCATATAAAAACCTGTGAATTCACTCAACCACGTGTTGACGTTTTAATATGTTTTTCAGGTAACTCACAGGGCAAATAAGAATGCATACATACGGAGTTAGGCGACCCATGACGAATTAGGATGCCACATTTTGGGACAAACAAGGATTTATTTTGTATAACTAATTACTGTTTCTACGATTTGACAAGTCGTAGTTCTTTTGTAAAAAAAACAATTTTCATAAATGGCATCTTAATTTACTGTTCAGCAATAATCATACGCTCTGATCTGCATGATGTTCGAATGTTGACGTCAGCACCCCCGTTTACTCTAATGCTTCCGCAAATCGCGCGTTGACCGCGCTGACCAAATTTGGGGGTGTCACAGTTTCTGACTCCCACCCTTTGCCAACATGTTTCTACATATATTTGTGATGTGTGGGCGTAGTCGTCACCCACAAACACTCATTCTACATTGTTTTGACACGTTGACCCGTTTAGGGGTCCAAATGGACATTTTTACCAATTTCATTCATAATGACAACATTAACACTTTCAATCCACATTTTATCTATACTTATGACTTTAAGTCACTTTAAAAGTCATCATACACAAACCACATCAAGTTTTAGCCGTTTTATCCCTAAGTGACCCATTTGGGCACCTAACTGACCCGTTTGGGTTTGTGACCATATAATCACTATTCTATCACCCATTCCACATAACTTTGACTAATTTAAGTCAAACCAAACCATTATCACTATTGGTATCATAACATAACCTTAAATCACAAATTCCACATATTACCATCATATGTACACAAATTACATCAAGTATTCAACATTGACCTTTCCTAAAACTTGTCAATACATATAAAAACATCGTTGACTACTTTGACTTTTCAGGTCAAACACACACCTTCCAATCAATGCACACTTTCTAATTTAAACCACCACATGACTTTAAACATCTTACTTGAGGTATACCATCACCTCATTAATTTCCTTATGGAAAGTCTTATCAATTCAATCTATCAAGATTTACTACTAAGCACAATATCAACTATGCTAAACACATAGGCAAAATCAACTTACTCATAATGAGAATTCATATCAATCTAATTCAATTTACTTTACTAATCATAGTCTTCATAGAAAGTAAACGATTCAAACTTATTTAATTTAAACAAGCTTATAGAGAATTACCTGATGCTTTTACACCAACGAACATAGAGGAATCATTGGGAATACCAGTCGGTTACTCATGTTCCTCCTTCTCTGCAAATCAAACACAATCTCACATCTTGTTAAGCGTTAGCACATATCCTACTACCCAATTTCCCATACAACAACTAACCCCACACACTGGAATGTTTGACATGACACAAATCCAGATTTGGGATTGAACACCATACAATGTTCAATTCACCCAAACCGATGCTCTGATACCAACTTATAACACCCTTCTCGAAATACAAGGCTATTTTTTATTTTATTTTTTAAACATATCGGAAGCGCATGATTAATAGAAATCAATAGATTGCATACATACATTACAAATAGCAATCCACTTACATACAAACCTTAAAACTAGGTTATCCTAATCATTACACACATCAAGTTTAGGTGTTATAGAAATCCAAAATATGTTGTTAAATCATTAACGTATTATCCATTTCAGAGTGAGCTTGTCAAACATTCCATTCCATATATACTTCTTGCCCACCCACATACAAAAGTAAACCTGCGAGAAGTAATGAGGGAGTTAGCACGAAGCTAAGTGAATAGATCCCAAGCTATCAATCTAACTCAGCTTAACAAATGCCTACAACTAAGTAATGCACAAGCAACATAGAAGGATCGGTGGTCCTTGAGGTACCCTCATGCTGCGGTGGTTCCCCAAGTAACACTTAAAACCAACTGACGGCCAAATCAGAGGTTAAACCGATAGTTTAGTACTATTACTACATACGACGCAATTTCAGTGTCCAACACATGTACAAGGCACTTGCGAAGTCCTAGTAATAGTACCCAAACCCAACACATTAGTTGACCTCCACCAAATCAAGTAGTCCACAACTATCATAGCATGTTGGACGCCAATAATCAATCAAGGTTAGCCATCATGGCAATATAATATTAAAGCAATCATTGCAATAAACCAAGTTTACCCGTTGTAACCATATTGTTACAACTAACTTAGACTGAAAGTCCAAGATCCACTCACCCTTGACGATCACCGTCTCCACTCAATGGTCTAATATTATTGAGTCTTCACCATATCTAAGAACACAATATAAATAATGAGTTAGTAATTAATTCATAACATATAACTCATTTAATCTAATAATTCCTAACTACAAATAATCACCAAGTTATAACAACTCATTGAATGATTATCCATTACCTCAATACTTAGTATCATTATTAATAATCAAGTGGTAATTAACCACCATACTATTTTACAAGTAATTAAGTTCAATACTTAGAATTATGTTAACGACAATTATCAATCATGTATCACTAACACAAACCTAAATCTTTCCCTCATAATTTACTCATTTGTAGCAAAATATGATATAAATGATTCCACCGACTTAATCACATTTCATCATCATTAGCCTACTATAATATGATCCTTAACCACTAGTAACGACTACATATTATTAACTTAAGCTTAAGAGCTTTGATTCTTAAAATACACTTTAAGTTCAAGACTTTCTTCATGAACATATATCAATTTCATTAATTCAAAGTTAGGCTTAAGTTCTAATCATGAATTAAACACAAATTAACAACCCTAACATAACCACAAGCTTCAATTTCAAGTTAATCATGCTAATTCCATCAATTACCCAAAACCCAATTTGATTACAACTTATATAACATGATTAATTCACTTCTAGGTTAAATTAAGATTACTAACCATCTTATAAACACTTATTAACACTACCTTAACCAATTTCATACTTTAATTTCGGATTAAAGTCATTAACCCATTTAAAATCATCATAAACCCTAAGAATTACCATAACTTTATAATCTTAAGCTAGAATCTCATTAGTAATCAACAATAACAATCTTAACTAACAACAATTTCACAAAACCAACCCTCAATTTCGGATTAAACTTACTAATTAGCAAAAACCCCAAAAACCCCAATTTCTAGGTTATGGAAAATGAAGAACATGAGATCATACCTTGTTCTTGATGATTAAGGAAGCTTGAATTCGAGTTATGAAGCTCCAATTTGATGATTTCTTCATGTTTTGATTTAGGGTTTCTTGAAGGTATGTATGCATGTACGTATGTGTGTATATGTGTGGGAATAAAAACCGACCCATCCCATATAATATACCATATAAGTGTTAATTTTCATTCCCCGTATTTATTATTGTCTGGAACTTAAAAACCATTTGCGGGGAAATACAATTTTATTTTACCGTCAACTAAATTAATTTAAAACATGTAATATTTTACTATCCACAATGTAACACCCGCCAAATTAGGACTAGTAATTAGTGCCTAATCATATGTTAATACATGTAATTAGTTCTGTATTAGGCTAGTATATGTATCGAAATATATATTGTTGAATATATACGAAAATGCGATTTGATTAAATCGTACGCAATTTAAATCGAATGTATTTCGGTTCCATAAATATGGACGTTGGTGACACAATTTATATTTAAATATAAAACATTATCTGAAAACATTACTGGGTCCAAACTACTGTTTAAATTTTATTCCCAAAGTTGTCCCGTTTTGCACAATTAAAACTTACGTAATTAGAAACAAAATACACAAATTATTTAAATCATATTTTAAATCTTTAAATTAGTAGATAATTAATAAAACAATTTAATTAGATTATTAAACAAAAATTCGTATTTTAAAATGGTTAATTAACGCGCAAAATGTTTATTAAAACGTTAAATGACGGAGAAAACGAACACCACGCGGAGCGCGGGGCGAAGACTGAAAAGTGGAGATAACCTCCACCTTCCCATCTTTCTTTCCCCATTTCCACTAACACACTCTCTCTCTCTCTTCTTTTTCTCTTTCACTTTTCTCTCTAAACACTAAACCACCACCACCATCATAAATCACAAAATAACACAATCAAACACACTCGGATCATCAAGATTTTTAGAGATTCACGACCACCTCGCAACGATCTACAACGCTATCTTTTCGGATTTTCAATCCGGCACTTTGTAAGTTTCCGACAAAATCCCGAAACCTCTCGATTCTTAGTATTTTCACTTGTTAGTTGTTTATATAACTTATATATGTCCATTACAAAGAGTAGAACACGATTTCATAGCTTAAAAATGAGTTTGAATTGGGTTTTGGCCGAAAAAATCTCGGCAGTCGAAACTTTCTGGGCTGGTGTTCTTCAATGCGACACAAGCCTTGTGTCGCATGTAGTGTCGTATTTTGCCTGATATGTCGTATCTTGTGTCGTATGAAGCCAGTTATGTCGTATCCTATGCGACACAATATTGTGTCGTACCTTATGTCGCAAATACCATGCGACACAACCCTTATGTCGCTATTGATTTAGCATCGGACGCTTATGCGACACAACCCTTGTGTCGCTAAGCTCTTGTGTCGCATTCCTATGCGACACAACCCTTGTGTCGCATGACAAATTTTTGTGTCGCAAGTTGTGTCGCAAAACACAGAAACCTCAGATTTTTCACTAAGTGTTGGACTAGTAAAACTTTAAACTACACGACTTCGGAAATACATTGGTATATATATATGATACAAGCAAGATACTTTGAAAAACAAGATAATAATGTTTAGATTAATGCTATAAACCTGTCACCAACGGGCCGTACACGTTTTCAAAACATAAATCCAATAATCAACCAAATCGTAGTAATTTGGACATATATAGTTGTGTAACAACTACGAGGGTGATCTTTTGAGATACCCAATCATGTTTATAACCATCGCGTGTCGTGGACACCCTCAGGTTACAAGTCTTTGGACTTCATACTCGGCTAATCAACTTACGTTTATTTAAACGCTTTCAGACTCAGGTGAGTCTCATAGCCCCTCTTTTTACTGTTTTACTCAGGGGTGTGATATATTGCTCATTTTTAACATGTGGACGCAAGTACAAACATTTCATATACTACATGAGTTTTTCACAACTAATCATTTAAAGTCCTCCGTCAGCATAGTTGTTAATACGTTGTAGCGTGAATATTAGTATATGGTACCATATAGGATTGACCCTCCTCGTTCGGGTTAGCAAGCACTAACCGGGTAAACGGACGTACTAATATTTGGGAAGACGAATGTTGATTAGGCATTCGTGGAGGCACCTCGCCCGGAATTCTCTATAGGGGACCCGGCCCTCGAGCTAAGCTCAACTATGTGCTCATGACTGTATACACGATTATTATCATTTTATTTGCTGGATGCAAATCATTATTAAATATTGCGGTTCATACTATGTTACTTGATTTCAAACCTGTGAGCTCACCAGCTTTAGCTGACCCATTTAGCATGTATCGCAGGTACCAAGCAGTAGGTTGTTTCGGCTTCAGGACTTTTAGCTCGAGTCAGCATACAGACGTTTGAGATTTTCTTGCATTAGTATATTTTGTACAAGTACTTATGTACTGAAATCTCCTTTTATTTAAACTCGAGCTATGTAAAGCTATAAATGTTGTAAACATTTCAATATTAATATATTTTGTTAAAACGACGCATATAGAGTCGTTTACTATATATCTTTGTGCTTGTTATTGATTAGTAACACCCAAATCGTGCTTCCGCAAATCATTAAATTTGGGGGTGTTACAGATTGGTATCAGAGCCTAAGGTTATAGTGAACTAGGTTGCATTTAGTGGGCCTAGACTATGACCATTAGGCGGTATTTTCTTATTAGGCATAACTGGTTCAGGAATTACAGCATAAGACTTTAATTTAACATAGCCTGATCAACTATGTACAATTAAGAAAAGATGATGTAAAGTCTGAAACGGTTATGTTGAACAGAAGTACACTAGAAGACTCTGACCTCGAGAGGACCGAGACTTAAACATGTTTGTGCTAGACACTCAATAGGCTATATTATATAGGAACTATATGAATATAGGCCTCACTCTTACTAACGCTTTGTCTCAGAAATGGCAAACACACCGTCCAATTTATCGCGCTCTCAATCCGGGTCACAGAACCCAAGGGTAGCAAGGAGGAACGTCAGGTTGCCTCGAGCTGGCCCGTACCCCACTCACTTCACCTTGCCGGCCTTAGCCGCTAGGGTGAACCAACACGAGCAGCGACTTCGCACCATGGATGTCGTGTTGCAGGAAACGAACGAAAACTGGAGACTTACATCCCTCGAACGCATCGAACAAGTCTCCGAGGATCACGAAACCACCGTTAACAATGTAGACGTTCTTTTCAACAAAGTGGTGGAGATAAGCGTAGAAACCGCCCTCTTGAAACACAGACTAGAAGAATGTGAACAACGCTCACGGGAAACGGAAGAATACGCCCGTGGAATGGTACAGCCACTAGCATTGGCTGAAGACAATGCCCGACAGGCTAGCAGACTTGCAAACACTATGGATCGCCTCATTGAAATGATGGAGCAGATTAATCTACGTTGAGACTTGTGTAGTCCTTGTCTTGTAATCTATCTCGTAATCTAATGACTATCTAACGCTACTTTATAATTCGGTCGGATGTAACAATTTCCGACACCTTTTGTAATACATCCGTGGGATGTAACCTTCGAATTCGTATTTCTATCAAATATTCCCTGCTGTTTCAATGCATATTAATTGCCATTTTTCATATTGATGTTATGTATTACCGCTTTTATACATAAACGTCTGTGACAAATACAATTTTCTTACAAAATCTCATGTATCTTCATTTCTTTTATTGAAGAATCATGCCGCCAAAGACCAGACCATACACCGATGCTCAGCTTACATCGCTCATAACCCAGGCTGTGACTGAAGCCTTGGCTCGGAATACTCCACAGAATTCCGCGAGGAACAGCGATGCTGCTGAAACCCCCGCTACTAAACCTTGTTCTTACAAGGACTTTCAGAGCTGCAAACCCTCAAGCTTCAAGGGTACTGAAGGAGCCATCGGACTGATCAGATGGTTCGAGAAGATGGAAACTGTTTTCCGTGTCAGCAAATGCGTGGAAAACGACAAAGTTAATTTCGCCACCTGCTCTCTCGAAGATGATGCCCACTCTTGGTGGAACTCATATTCCCAATCAGTGGGTGCTGACACTGCCTACCAACTCTCTTGGGAGGACTTGAAAGCAAAACTCACTGCCAAGTACTGTTCGATTGACAAACTCCAAAAGCTGGACGAGGAGTTCTGGAACCTAAAGGTTCAGGGTGGTGATATCGATGGTTATACCACCAGATTCCAGCAACTCGCTGCCCTCCGCCCAGCCATGGTAAGCACTGAAACTGATAAAATCAGGAAGTACATCCTTGGTCTTCCTGAGCCTGTTCGGGGGCATGTTGCCTCTTCAAACCACGCCACCATCGACGGTGCAATCCTATTAGCCCAAGACCTGATGGCAATGAGCCAAGATTCTGAACCACCTACTTCATCCTCCCACTACAACAAAAGAAAGTGGTCCGACTACCACAACAACCACCCAAACCAACAAAACAAGAAATCCGACACCATCAAAGCCTACAACACCACCAAAGACACCAAACGGGGCTACACGGGGAGCAAACCCTATTGTTCCAAGTGCAGTCGCCACCACGAAGGTTCCTGTGGTTCCTTTTGCAGCAATTGCAAGAGGCATGGTCACCTCACCCAGGATTGCCATTCCCCTACCAACAACAACCCTAACAACACCAGAACACCCAAAGTCTGCTTTGAGTGTGGGAACCCCGGGCACTTCAGGGACACGTACCCAAAGCTGAAGAACAACAACAACAACAACCGCAACAGCAACAACAACAACAACCGCAACAGCAACAACAACGACACCCGAAGTAGAGCCTTCATCATCAACTCCGGGGACGCCCGCCAAGACCCGAATGTGGTCTCGGGTATGTTCCTCCTCAAAAACTTAACTGCTTCTGTCCTATTTGATAATGGTGCTGATAGAAGCTTTATCTCTGATGACTTTTGCCCACTACTTGACATTAATCCTGTTGTCTTAGATGTTAAGTACACTGTAGAGTTAGCAAATGGAAAACTTATAGAAACCAATAGTGTGATACCTAATTGCACTTTAAACCTAGCTGACGAAACCTTTTCAATCGATCTTGTACTTTTGATATCGGAAGTTTCGACGTCATCATTGGAATGGACTGGTTGTCCAAGCACCGAGCCGAAATCGTTTGTTACGATAAGATCGTCCGTATCCCACTCGCCGTCGGTAGAACCTTGATCATACAGGGGGAGACCGGTGGGATGAGACTCAATATCATCTCTTGCTTAAAAACCCGAAAATTTCTGAGAAAGGGTTACCCTGCAATACTCGCACACATCACAGAGAAGAAGTCGAAGGAGAAGCGACTTGAGAATGTGCCGATTGTTAGAGACTTTCCCGAAGTCTTTCCGGAAGAACTACCTGGTCTACCTCCACCTAGACAGGTTGAGTTCTCAATCGATCTCGTGTCGGGTGCCGCACCGGTGGCCCACGCACCGTACCGTTTAGCCCCATCCGAACTTTAGGAGTTGTCCACCCAGTTACAGGAACTCCTGGATAGAGGATTCATTAGACCGAGTTCTTCACCTTGGGGAGCTCCGATCTTATTTGTTAAAAAGAAGGACGGTTCATTCCGAATGTGCATCGACTATCGAGAGTTGAACAAGCTAACCGTCAAAAACCGATACCCACTTCCTCGCATTGATGATCTATTCGACCAACTTCAGGGTTCAAGTTTCTACTCAAAAATTGACCTGCGATCAGGATATCATCAGTTACGAGTTCGCGACACTGATATTCCAAAAACTGCTTTCAGAACTCGTTACGGGCACTACGAATTCCAAGTGATGCCCTTCGGTCTAACCAACGCACCGGCGGTATTCATGGACCTCATGAACCGGGTGTGTAAACCTTACCTCGACAAGTTTGTCATTGTCTTTATTGATGACATACTCATTTACTCGCGCAACGAGCAAGAACATGCGCAACACCTCAAAATCATCCTAGAACTACTTAGACACGAGGAGCTTTACGCCAAATTCTCTAAGTGTGAGTTCTGGATAAAAACCGTTCAATTCCTTGGTCACGTGATCGACAGTCAGGGAATTCACGTTGACCCATCAAAAATCGAGGCTATCAAAGACTGGCAAGCACCCACCACTGCAACTGAAGTACGTCAATTCTTGGGTCTTGCTGGGTACTATCGGCGATTCATCGAAAATTTCTCCAAAATAGCTCAACCACTCACGGTACTGACTCAGAAGGACAAAAGGTTCGATTGGACCGATAAACAAGAGTCAGCGTTCCAACTTCTGAAATAAAAGCTTTGCAGTGCTCCAATTCTATCCTTACCCGAAGGCACCGATGACTTCGTGGTATACTGCGATGCTTCCCACCAAGGTCTCGGTTGTGTACTGATGCAACGAGACAAAGTCATTGCCTATGCCTCACGACAGCTGAAAATTCACGAAAAGAACTACACCACTCATGATCTCGAACTTGGAGCTGTCGTTTTTGCCCTCAAAATCTGGAGACATTATCTCTACGGCACTAAGTGCACAATATTCACCGATCATAAAAGTCTCCAACATATATTCGATCAGAAGGATCTCAATATGAGGCAACGTCGATGGGTCAAGTTGCTTACCGATTACGATTGCGAGATCAAGTACCATCCAGGGAAAGCTAATGTTGTAGCCGATGCCCTCAGTCGAAAGGAACGACCAAAACCACTTCGAGTCCGAGCCCTCAGTATGTCCATTCACAACGATCTTACCATTCAAATTCATACCGCTCAGATCGAAGCCCTGAAACCTGAAAACATCAAAAACGAAGCCTTACAGGGTATTGACAAACAATTTGAAACCCAATCTAACGGGATTAGGTATCTCTCAAACCGAATCTGGTTGCCTAGTTTTGGGAACCTACGAGACTTGGTGATGGATGAGGCTCACAAGTACAAATATTCTATCCATCCAGGATCCGATAAAATGTACCACGGAATCTAGGAATTTTATTGGTGGCCAAACATGAAAGCCGAAATCGCCACTTATGTCAGCAAGTGTCTTACTTGCTCGAAAGTCAAAACCGAACATCAGAAACCTCCTGGTTTACTCCAACAACCTGAAATCCCTGAATGGAAATGGGAACAAATTGCCATGGATTTCATAACCAAACTACCCAAGTCGTCGAACGGTTGCGATACCATTTGGGTGATCGTTGACCGCCTCACCAAATCCGCTCATTTCCTGGCAATCAAGGAAAACGATAAAATGGAGCGCCTTGCACAAATCTACATCAAAGAAATTGTTTCTCAACACAGCGTTCCAATCTTGATCATCTCTGATAGAGATGCCCGCTTCACTTCTCACTTTTGACAGTCACTTCAAAAAGCATTGGGTACTCGTCTCGATATGAGCACCGCGTACCATCCTCAAACCGATGGCCAAAGTGAACGAACCATTCAGACACTAGAAGATATGCTACGCGCCTGCGTAGTTGATTTCGGTACAAACTGGGAAAGACATCTACCGTTGTGCGAATTCTCGTACAATAACAGCTATCACGCCAGCATTAAGGCTGCACCTTTTGAGGCACTGTACGGTCGTAAGTGCCGATCACCGATCTGTTGGACTGAAGTGGGAGATAGTCAACTCACTGGTCCTGAACTCATACACGCCACCACTGAGAAAATTGTGGAAATCCAAAACCGACTCAAAGCCGCACGTGATCGTCAGAAAAGTTATGCTGACGTGAGACGCAAACCACTCGAGTTCCAAGTTGGAGATCGAGTACTCTTAAAAGTATCGCCTTGGAAAGGCGTCATCCGTTTTGGCAAACGCGGGAAGTTAAATCCCAGGTACATCGGGCCTTTTGAGATCCTCGAACGGATTGGCCCCGTAGCTTATCAATTGCAGCTGCCATCCGAACTCAGCAGCGTGCACCCTACTTTTCACATTTCTAACTTGAAGAAATGCCTGTCTGATGAGACACTAATTATCCCACTCGATGAAATTCGTGTTGACGACAAACTTCATTTCGTTGAGGAACCTGCTGAAATCATGGACCGTGAGGTCAAACAACCTTAACAAAGTCGTATTCCCATCGTCAAAGTCAGATGGAATTCGCGGCGCGGTCCGGAATTCACTTGGGAACGGGAAGACCAAATGCGACTCAAGTATCCTCAGCTATGCACCGATTCTACATCAACCACGACCTCGAGCTAAATTTCGGGACGAAATTCTCCTAACAGGGGGAGAATGTAACACCCGCCAAATTAGGACTAGTAATTAGTGCCTAATCATATGTTAATACATGTAATTAGTTCTGTGTTAGGCTAGTATATGTATCGAAATATATATTGTTGAATATATACGAAAATGCGATTTGATTAAATCGTACGCAATTTAAATCGAATGTATTTCGGTTCCATAAATATGGACGTTGGTGACACAATTTATATTTAAATATAAAACATTATCTGAAAACATTACTGGGTCCAAACTACTGTTTAAATTTTATTCCCAAAGTTGTCCCGTTTTGCACAATTAAAACTTACGTAATTAGAAACAAAATACACAAATTATTTAAATCACATTTTAAATCTTTAAATTAGTAGATAATTAATAAAACAATTTAATTAGATTATTAAACAAAAATTCGTATTTTAAAATGGTTAATTAACGCGCAAAATGTTTATTAAAACGTTAAATGACGGAGAAAACGAACACCACGCGGAGCGCGGGGCGAAGACTGAAAAGTGGAGATAACCTCCACCTTCCCATCTTTCTTTCCGCATTTCCACTAACACACTCTCTCTCTCTCTTCTTTTTCTCTTTCACTTTTCTCTCTAAACACTAAACCACCACCACCATCATAAATCACAAAATAACACAATCAAACACACTCGGATCATCAAGATTTTTAGAGATTCACGACCACCTCGCAATGATCTACAACGCTATCTTTTCGGATTTTCAATCCGACACTTTGTAAGTTTCTGACAAAATCCCGAAACCTCTCGATTCTTAGTATTTTCACTTGTTAGTTGTTTATATAACTTATATATGTCCATTATAAAGAGTAGAACACGATTTCATAGCTTAAAAATGAGTTTGAATTGGGTTTTGGCCGGAAAATCTCGGCAGTCGAAACTTTCTGGGCTGGTGTTCTTCAATGCGACACAAGCCTTGTGTCGCATGTAGTATCATATTTTGCCTGATATGTCGTATCTTTTGTCGTATGAAGCCAGTTATGTCGTATCCTATGCGACACAATATTGTGTCGTACCTTATGTCGCAAATACCATGCGACACAACCCTTATGTCGCTATTGATTTAGCATCGGACGCTTATGCGACACAAACCTTGTGTCGCTAAGCTCTTGTGTCGCATTCCTATGCGACACAACCCTTGTGTCGCATGACAAATTTTTGTGTCGCACGTTGTGTCGCAAAACACAGAAACCTCAGATTTTTCACTAAGTGTTGGACTAGTAAAACTTTAAACTTTAAACTACACGACTTCGGAAATACATTGGTATATATATATGATACAAGCAAGATACTTTGAAAAACAAGATAATAATGTTGAGATTAATGCTATAAACCTGTCACCAACGGGCCGTACACGTTTTCAAAACATAAATCCAATAATCAACCAAATCGTAGTAATTTGGACATATATAGTTGTGAAACAACTACGAGGGTGATCTTTTGAGATACCCAATCATGTTTATAACCATCGCGTGTCGTGGACACCCTCAGGTTACAAGTCTTTGGACTTCATACTCGGCTAATCAACTTACGTTTATTTAAACGCTTTCAGACTCAGGTGAGTCTCATAGCCCATCTTTTTACTGTTTTACTCAGGGGTGTGATATATTGCTCATTTTTAACATGTGAACGCAAGTACAAACATTTCATATACTACATGAGTTTTTCACAACTAATCATTTAAAGTCCTCCGTCAGCATAGTTGTTAATACGTTGTAGCATGAATATTAGTATATGGAACCATATAGGATTGACCCTCCTCGTTTGGGTTAGCAAGCACTAACCGGGTAAACGGACGTACTAATATTTGGGAAGACGAATGTTGATTAGGCATTCGTGGAGGCACCTCGCCCGGAATTCTCTATAGGGGATCCGACCCTCGAGTTATGCTCAACTATGTGCTCATGGCTGTATACACGATTATTATCATTTTATTTGCTGGATGCAAATCATTATTAAATCTTGCGGTTCATACTATGTTACTTGATTTCAAACCTGTGCGCTCACCAGCTTTAGCTGACCCATTTAGCATGTATCGCAGGTACCAAGCAGTAGGTTGTTTCGGCTTCAGGACTTTTAGCTCGAGTCAGCATACAGACGTTTGAGATTTTCTTGCATTAGTATATTTTGTACAAGTACTTATGTACTGAAATCTCCTTTTATTTAAACTCGAGCTATGTAAAGCTATAAATGTTGTAAACATTTCAATATTAATATATTTTGTTAAAACGACGCATATAGAGTCGTTTACTATATATCTTTGTGCTTGTTATTGATTAGTAACACCCAAATCGTGCTTCCGCAAATCATTAAATTTGGGGGTGTTACACACAATAAGTCATTTAACCCTTTGACCGATTATTTTCAATGCCCAAATAATATAAATCATTTATGACACAATTTAAATAATTAATTAAAATGAAGAAATTACCGATTTCAACTAGGCCCAAAACGAGGATGTTACATACTACTATGGTGTACTCGTAATCTCAAGTTCATCAGCTATCTAGGTATCTCAATTCGATTTTCACTCGTGTACAAGTCTAAACTAGTAATCATAGCATAATGTTGTGTGGAGGTGTTTAGTCTCTAGAGGATTGTACAAGTAGTTTGACTAAGTGTTTTCCATCTCTCGAGTACTTAATACCTTTAAGTATATTTTGAGAACTCGTTAATCTTGGATCGTAACATGTTTATCATAAACATTTGTAAAACAAGTTGTATTCATTAATCAATGAAATGAACGGATAATAAAACGTGTATGCATTCTCACCCCGAAAATAGTAAAACACTTGTAGAGTGGGGCTATGAACTCACATGTGAGTTGTTAGCGTTCCTACGATACGCGTGTCGTCACAATGGTAACCTCCTAGTGTCCTAAACATGTGAGGTTATATAAGTAAGATACTAATCGGTTTTGACTGAGTGTGTTGTGTAAGTATGCATTTGTTATTTAAGTTTTGGAATTATGTATGGCCCGTTGGTAACGGTTTGTAATAACAATAATCTTTGAAAAAACATTATTACTATATTCGTTTCATTACATTTTATAAAGTTGGAAATTGTGTACGGGGTCCGGAGGCAGCGCCCCTGGTAGCGGGGTACAAGGGGTGGCAACCCCTGGCGGGGTCCAAGGGGCAGAGCCCCTGGCTGGGGTCGAGCTGCCAGGTCAGCTTGGAAAATTTTTATTCATACTATATTGCTGTAGTAAAAATGCATTCAAAAATTTTGATTTATGTCTTATGCGACACTGGGTGCGACACTAATGTTTGTGTCGCAGGTGCAATTGTATTTGCGACACAGAAGTCTGTGTTGCACTATGCGACATCGGAATGTAGTTGCGACATAATGGCTTGTGTCGCATCATGCGACATAGAAATGATCTTGCGACACAAAGACTTGTGTCGCACCACTGTTTTTGGCCCCAATGCGACACAAACATCTGTTCGACGATTTCAAGCTTCAAAACGAGTTTTGGTTCAATTTTTGAGCGTTTTGATGTTATAAGAAGCTACTAACATGCATTTCTAAGTAATCTAAGTAATTTTTAGAAAGAGAAAGTGATTCTTACTTGAAATGATGGAAAGTAGATGAGGAGGATGAAAATGGTGGTTTTTGAAGCTTCTTTTCCTTGCAACTTGAAGAAGATGATGGTGGTGGTGTGGTTGTTCCCGGCGGTCAGCAAGAGAGGAGAGGAGAAAGAGATTTTTAGTGAGAGGTTGGAGGATTTCAACTTAGAGAGATAGAGAGAGAGAAAGCAAGATGTGTTTGGTGAAAATGAAAACCAAAAATGGGGGAAAGAGGGGTGTTGGGCCAGCTTATACTCAAAGGGGAGTATGAGTTGGTAGTTTTTGTCTCCTAAATTGTAGTGTTTTTACTCCGTGTTTGTTTACTCGATCGTTTATTTTCGTAATTATTTTTAAATGTAAATTTTATAAATGTACATTCGAAATATTTTTAAATGAAATATTTTATTGAAAATATTTTACTCAAGTTATAAATTATAACTTAGTTTGTCGGGTTGGTTTCGAGTTGTTTCAGTCGCGCAGAAATAAGTTTCAACTAATATGAAATATGTTTCCAATTAGGTTTTAATCAAAGTATTTCATAAAAATACTTTATTTGTGTTATAAAAACATAACTTTGTTTTAACTCTAGTTTCGAGTGGTTTCAGATAGAGTTCGTTTTAACTAAGACGGATTATGTTTTTGGTGTAAACGAGTTACGTAAACGTGAATAATGTTTATATAAATAATAACGCATTATTTATAAAAGTTTTGTCACCAACGTCCCTATTTTTACTTTTCGAGCTCTTTTAGATTTGTTGTCGCGCGATTTTTGATAGGTCGTATTTGCGTGTACATATATACATATAATTATATATGTAGAGTAAGTATACGGACTTAGTCTAAACTTGACTAATACATATATTAATGACGTGATTAAGCGTACTAATGGTGACCTAATTTGTCGGGTGTCACACTCTTATTGGTTTCCTTACCAATATCTTGCAAGTTTCCCATTGCGTAACTAGACCAAGCAGGTCTATGATTTGATTCCTGTCTACCACTTTTTTTTAAGGGGTTTTTCTAATATGTGCCCTAAGGGCATATGTTAACAAGTATTTAATGAGATCAATATTCTTCTTGAGATTATAATCAATCATTAATTAACTTAAATTCTTTTTATCTTCCAAACTTAACCTTTCTCTATCCACACAATAAATTAAATTAATGCACATGTTATTTATTGAAAGTATAAATTTTAACTTTTGTATAATCTTTAAATTTTATCTAATCGTAGGAGAAAAACGAATTCTACTGTTGTTGTTGTATAAACTTGATGACCAAATATTTATTATTCTTTGGTTTCTAACATTTCGTCCAAATTAAATGTGAACTTTAATTTTATAGTTAAATAAAAAAAATGTTCAAATCTATGTTCATCCACATGCATATATCATCATCATTATATCTTAAGATTCACAAACGAAAAAAAAACCGTAGTAGTAATGTATGTATATGAACAAATAATAGCAAACATTAATTTTATTGGAATTCTATAAATACTTTCTACAAATAATCGCATTCTCTTCTCCCAAAAAATACCATTATACTGATTTTGTAGTGCGACTAACATGAATGTATGATAAAATTGTAAAAGTGTACTTTCAGTAAATTAATGTTTGTTTATTTATTTGATAGTCAGATGTAATAATAAATTGTTTGATGATATATGCATGTGGAAAAACTATATTTGCTCATATAATAAATTGTTGGACGAAATGTTAGAAACCAAAGAAAGAATAAAAATTTGGTCATCAAATTCATACAACAACTAACAGTAGAATATGTTTTCTCCTGCAATTAGATAAAATTTAAAGATTATACAAAAGTTAATATTTATACTTTCAGTAAATAACATTTGCATTAATTTAATTTATTGTGTGGATAGAGAAATGGTAAGTTTGGAAGATAAAAAGAATTTAAGTTAATTAATGCTTGATTATAATCTCAAGAAGAATATTGATCTCATTAAATGCTTGTTAACATATGCTCTTATGGCACATATTAGAAAAATCCTTTTTTAAGAAAGAGATGCCATACTTTATTATGACGGAAATCGGTATATAGGAAAATAGAATGAAAATCCAAAACATCTGTTTGTTGAGAGCATCAAGCCCGGCCCATTGAATGAAGCCCAAAATATCTGTTGATTGGGCTAAACATTTAAGGATTTCGATAAACAATAATGTTTAAACTTACCATAAATACACTCGAAACATTTAATAAACTTCAAAACTTCCATGTAAATGTTCAATCACAATGTCACTTTCTATTTATAACACATAGATTCATGTTTATTATGGAAACATTGATGATTATTTATTGTTTAAATGTATTTATAGTTAGCTTAAACATTGCCCTAAGGGCATTGTTTATCAAAACCCAACATTTAAAGCAATCCCAACAAAAATATATTTTTTTCCTAGTTATTCTTTCCTTAACAAACATAAGTTCTCTTTTTCATATAATCTAAGAAAAACTTACACCTAGATCATTGTAGATTGAAAGGTTTAGACCCTAAATTTGATCCAAAACCGGCCGATACCATGCTAAATGAGTTAGAACTAGGATCCTTAACCAAGCGATCTACCAACTTTTCTAACTTTTGAGATCATGTTTGGATTAATCAATGGTACAATACAATGGATTCTAGCTCAAATATTGATACACACTAACCCATCAACATGTTTATTTAAACGTGTTATGTGAGTCATGTTTGGGCTAGATATATAGACCCACCAACCCATTTGAATTGGGTTCCGGTTAGTTACTTTTGACCCGTCAGTCCCAGTTCTATTCGGATTGCCACCTTTAATTTAGAGTATTGTAACAATTCGTCTACGAGCCATTTGTGGAGATGATGTGTTTAATAAGCTCTTTCATTTGGAGGATGCATTTTTAATATAAGCCTGACATTTACAAAGGAAACATATTTCAAGACCAGGTAAGAAGCTACATTAAAATGATGTCGTTTCTTTGTTATTACAGAGTAATATTTCCAAACAACACGCCTTTGACTTTTGTTTCCAGGATGACATAGTCAATCCATAGTAAAAAGTCAATGTGAAAATTGGTTAAAATTAATAGGAAAATATTGAAAAAAGTAGCATAAACCAAACAATCTTCTAGAATGCTTAATGATTCTCCTCGTTCCCATTATCCATTCTCCATTGACTAAAGCGTATTTCCTCTTTAATTCTTTTAAAAAATCATTTGTTAAGTTTAATAGTAATAAATAGTTTGGACTTTGTTATACGCTTGTTAAGTTAAAAAGTATATATACTAATCTAAACCTTCATACATATCTAGCGCAAGAAGCTATATTTGTTTCTTTCATCATCTCTATTTGCCATTGACTCCATTAATTCTCCTTTTAACCCATTTCTTTCAGAAAGATCAAACAAACAAGAAAACGTTCCTCAAAGATGTGTCCAATGAGGGTGTTCTTGGTGTTTTTCTCAGCGGTATTGGCCGGCTACCTTACATGGAAGTCGGTTCAAACATCCTTGGAAACGGAAGACATAGTATCTAATGACGATTTATCTACAAAGCAACAAGAATCTAGCATGATCAAGGTAATAACTAACAATCCCGTTTCATTGTTTCAAAGTTGACTAAATATATACTTCGTATTTGGGTATGACAAATGTTATAGAAGTACATAAATAATGTTGAATCGATAACGTTTGTTTCTTCTGGAATTATAATTTAGATGGTTCAAAATGCTTTTTTGGGATTGATCGACATGGCGAGTGGAAAGTATTTGTGGAGGAACCTAAGACAGATGACTGCATATTGAAAGCCGAATAGTTACTAATATTAGGCATTGTTTGATTATATTTCTTAACTTTTTCTTTTTCCAATTTATTTTCCGAATTTCATGTAACGGTGAAGTTATTGATTTATGAGTTATATATCTGTTATATCCATAGATGAATCTTATATCGTACTATCACATTGCCAATGCGTCTCTTTCAGCAAAGTATTTCGTCGATTCCAGTGTCAAATATGTTGATCTAGCAGTTGTTACAGACATTTATGTGCATATAAAGTATAAACTTACCAAGTGACCATATTCTGGTTTGTAAGTTTGTAAACATATATGGTGAGAAAAAGGTTCAACATACAACAATTAGTGGTAAATAAAAAGGTTTCATACTCAAATTAAAATTAATTTTTGTTAATCATATAAGCCTACCATACTTTACAAATTTTTCCTAACTCTTTGCGTGGTAAGACTCTATTATAAGAGACAAGTTTGGAACTAAAGAACACATTAAACACTACCAATGAGAACTAAACCCATGACCTATACATTTACGATGCATGCTCCTACCAATAGCCAATAGGGCCAAAGTATTTATATGTCCCGAGTATTAGAGGATTAGTTTGGCCTAACCCGATTGGAGAATAAGCACATAGCTAGCTTGGAGAATAAGCAAGCTAATCCCTGGACCCTAAACCCACAATCGGGTTGGGCCAAACTAATCCTCTAATACTGAGAAACTTGACTCATTTTGCATCTTAGAGACCGAGTTCCGACTCCTTATGGAATTAAGATAAGAAGGGGCCGGGTTGGAATCATAACACATGGTCGTCTAAATCTAAATAACTTTTTATATTGAACCAATAAGTAATTTCGTCTTACTGAACATTTTCACTATAATGAAGAGTGAAAATGAATATTTCTGTTTCACTATAACTATTTAGCGGACATATTCATGCCAAACAAAGCTTGTGTTGTCCCTGAATGCCTTTACAATTTTACTACAATTTATTATCGTTTAGAAAATCAAACAACAAACACTTTTACTATCACTGGAAAACATATAAGTTGCGTTTAGTAACGGATTCTCCATTTTTTTGCAAAATTTTTCTTAAAAACTGAAAAATTAGAAAACGTGTTCAAGTTGGAATTTTCCAGAGAAGTTTTCTAAGAAGATGAAATATATGATTTAAGGTTTTCTATCTTTCATATTTTGAAAAATGAAACTTCAATTCCTTACACTTAAACGCATTCTTTAAATTTCTTATGAATTTTAAGAAACAAAAAACTTTAGAAAAATGTTAAAAGACAATTAGAGACATTTTTTTCCTAACTAAAAGCATCCTATATAACTTTAAATTATATATTCATATGTCATGAAAATGTCGTCCTATGCGATGTCAACCATCTCATACTTCAATTACACATGAGACCACCCAACATGTTTATTACTGTTAAATTTATATAATTAAGATCAAGCTTATCTTAATATCATATAGAGTAATTTCTTATTTGTGGTTATTCTAGATTTGTTTCAGGTTTATATTAATAAAGTGGAAACATGAGGGACTTGTTTGTATTATCTGGAACTGCAAGGTCTAAGCTAAAGTCGGTGATAAAAGCTGATATTGAAGTGAAGACTAGCAAAAGATCAAGGACTATTGTTGACATTTGAAGATTCATATATAAAACAAGAAGATTAGGGTTTCTGATTCATTCATTCACAATTTCACACTTCTCTTCATCCGATTATTGTAATCTGAGTTTCTTTTTTGACAATCATCTTATTGTCAAGAGTTTAGTTACACAATTGATTATAGATATTCTGTATTTTTTGATATGGTATCAGAGCTCTGGTTGCTTTGATCGGTGTATTTTTTCTGCTGTTCTCTCGAGGATTGTTGTAAGGGTTTTCACGAACAACGATTTAGATTTTCGCATCTGATTTTGCGTCTGATCGAGATCGATTGGGGGCTTGTGGTGATTGTATTGTTGATCGATTGTGGTTTCAAATTGAAACCCTAATTTCTGGTTGAAACTCTAATTCTAGGGTTTCTGATCTGGTGTTCTTGGCTGTTCCAGAACACAACTTCTGTCTTCCGCTGTGATATTCTTCTTTTCTTATTGCTTTGCACGGAGTACTCTGTGAGGAACTTCTAACTCACATCTTATTATTTCCTGATTCTGTGATTAAGTGTTTATCTGGTATTTGATATATTCGTGCATTTTATTTGTGTTTGGTTGATTGATATCTAGTTGTCAAAATTTGGTAATTACTTGTGTTTATTTGTGTGTTCTGCTCTGTTATCTTATAGAATTATTCATAGTTTAGTTTTTGTGTTCTATTGAGAATATTAACTAGTTGTTTGTTTGGTGTATGCTTGCATTATTTGGGGGTGATATGGCGGATCAAAATGAGATTACACTTATTAACAAATTAGATTTTGGTGATCCGTTGTATTTACATGCTAGTGACACAACAACTGGTACACCTTTAATTAATATAAAACTTAAAGGTACTGAAAACTACAATACATGGAGTAGAGCTATGCTTCTGGCCTTAGGAACTAAAAACAAAACTGGATTTATAGATGGTACAGTTGAAAAAAGTTTAACCAATGATGTTTTAGCTACACAATGGGATAGGTGTAATTCTGTTGTGTTGTCTTGGATTTTGGGGTCTATATCTGAAGAATTATATTTTGGGCAAATTTTTTCATCTACTGCATCACAAGTTTGGATTGAACTTAAAGAAACATATGATAAAGTTGATGGATCTATTATTTTTAATCTGCATCAAAAGATAAATTCAGTAAAACAAAATGGAAATTCTCTTTCTGATTATTATCACTCTTTAAACAGTCTTTGGAAACAATATGATGCAATGATAGTTTTACCTAATTGCACATGTGCTGCAGCTGCAAATTTAAATGAACATACAAAAGTTTTAAAGTTGATGCAGTTTTTGATGGGGTTAGATGATTGTTACATGTCTGTGAGAAGTAATCTGTTATTAAGAGAACCTTTACCTGATGTAAAAGCTGCTTATGCTATTTTGTCAAGAGATGAATCACACAGGGGTGTGTCTGGTGTAGAGGGTAATAAAAGAATTCAATCAACTGCTTTTGTTGCTCAAACTAATAATAGAAATAATAGGAGCAGTTACAATAATAACTACAATAGGGGTCCTAATCCTAATCTTAAATGTACAAAATGCTTAAAAATAGGACACACTGTTGATAGATGTTTTGAAATTGTGGGTTATCCTTCTGGGTATAAAAAGAATAGTTTTAGTAACAAACAGTCAAATGTGCAAAGTGCTTTTAAATCTGTTTCTAATCATGCTGCTGCTTCAGAAGAAGCAAGCACTAGCACTACTCCTATGGTGTTTTCTAATGAACAGATGATGAAGTTGTTAAGTTTGATTAATGATAAGCCCACTATAAGTGCACATGCCAACATGGCAGGTACTGTATTCAATTTTAGTATTTTGTTTAACATTAATTTTGAGAAATTTTTTAATTCAAATCTATCTGATAAAACAAAGCATGTTAGTAAGGGATGGATTATAGACTCTGGGGCAAATCAACATATGACATATTCAGAAAAAGGTTTAACTAATATTGTTGATGTGTTTGATTTAAAATTAACTGTGGGACATCCAAATGGAACTCAAGCAAGAATACATAAAATTGGAAATTTAAAGTTAACTAAGAATGTTACTCTTTTTGATGTTCTTGTTGTTCCTGAGTATTGTGTAAGTTTATTGTCTGTTCATAAACTGTCTAGAGATAGTAAAATGTCTGTTAAGTTTGATGAGTCTACATGTTATATACAGGACTTGATGCTAGGGATGATAGTGGGGACTGGTAGACAATCTGGTGGTTTATATCTGTTTAATGAAAATGATGTGCGTTGTGTTGGTAGGTCATATAACTCTGCTGTTTGTTATGTATCTAAACAAATCTGGCATGCAAGACTTGGTCATTCTTCAGATCAAGTTCTTGTAGTTTTAAAGGGAAAATTGGGATTTAATAATGAGATTAAAACTGATCCCTGTGATATTTGTCATAAAGCTAAACAAAGTAGAGACCCTTTTCCAATAAGTGATCACAAAACCACAAGTATTGGTGAACTAGTTCACTTAGACTTGTGGGGACCTTTTAGAATTCAAAGTAAAGAAGGATATAAATATTTTCTTACTGTGGTTGATGACTTTAGTAGAGCTGTTTGGATTTTTTTGTTAAAGTCGAAATAGGAAGTGTATGCAAATGTTTGTAATTTTGTTAGTCTGATTGAAACTCAATTTGCAAAGAAAGTAAAAATATTAAGAAGTGATAATGGTTCAGAGTTTGTGAATAACAGAATGATTGATTTTGTGTCTAAAAATGGTATATTACATCAGACTTCTTGTGCATACACTCCCCAACAAAATGGGGTTGTTGAAAGGAAACATAGGCACTTGCTAAATGTAGCAAGAGCTCTTATGTTTCAGGGGGGATTACCTTTGAATATGTGGAGTGAATGCATTTTAACTGCATGCTATTTGATTAACAGGACTCCTTCTTCCGTGCTTGGTGGAAAAACTCCTTATGAAAAAGTTTTTAAAAAGGAACCTAATCTTTCACATTTAAGATGTTTTGGTTGTCTTTGTTTTTCTGCTATTTTAAATCCAAATGACAAGTTTAGTAGCAGGTCTGAAAAGTGTGTGTTAATTGGTTTTTCTAATGTTAAAAAAGGATACAAACTTTTTAGTCTTGAGAATAAAAATGTGTTGTTTTCTAGAGATGTGAAATTTTATGAAACTGTCTTTCCATTTAAGATGAAATCATTTGAAAAAGAGACTTGTCATGACAATATTAATCATATTAATTTTTTTGATAAAATGTTGTATTCTGATCCCAATGATGATCATAGAGAAAAAAATGATGGTGATGGCAGTGTTGATAATAATCATGATCATAGTCACACAGCAACACCAGAAAATAATGATGGTGATGGTAGTGTTGATAATGGTCATGATCATAGTCACACAGCAACACCAATTGATGATAATTCTAATTCTGAGGGAAATTCAGATCAAATTGTAAATTTAAGAAGGTCATCTAGAAGTACTAATTTGCCACCTAAATTTGATGATTTTGTTGTAGAGGGTAAAGTTAAGTATGGTGTTGAAAGAGTTGTTAATTATTCTCTGTTAAGTGCTGAAAATTTATGTTTTGTTTCTAACTTGAATAAAACTGTTGAACCTAAGTCTTATAATGAGGCTTGTAAAGATAATAACTGGATAGAAGCAATGAATTTAGAAATGGAGGCATTAAATAGGAATAATACATGGGTTGTTACTAACTTACCTTCTAATAGAAAACCTATTGGTTGTAAGTGGATCTATAAAATAAAATATAAGGCCAATGGAGAGATTGACAGATACAAGGCTAGACTTGTAGCTAAAGGATATAGTCAAAAGGAAGGAATAGACTATGATGAAACTTTTTCACCTGTTGTTAAACATGTTACTGTTAGGTGCATTATCACTCTTGCTGTTCAAAATGATTGGCCCTTGTTTCAATTAGATGTTAACAATGCTTTTTTATATGGGGATCTAACTGAGGAAGTATATATGAAGTTACCTGAGGGTTATTTTTCTGATTGTGGTGATAAAGTGTGTAAGTTAAATAAATCTTTATATGGTTTAAAACAAGCTCCAAGGCAATGGAATGAGAAATTAAATTCTGCTCTTTTGGAGAATGGTTTTAAGCAGAGTATGTTTGATTATTCTTTGTATGTCAAAAATGATAACAATGTTTTTATTGCTCTTCTTGTTTATGTGGATGACATTGTTATTACTGGAAATAGTGTGAATGAAATTGAGAAGTTCAAACTGTTCTTGAAATCAAAGTTTATGATTAAAGATCTTGGAAAGTTGAAATATTTCTTAGGAATAGAAGTGTTGAATAATGAAAAGGGTATTTGTATGTCTCAAAGGAAATATTGTTTAGAGTTACTAAATGATTATGGTTTGTTAGGATGTAAACCTGCAAATACTCCTATTGAACCAAATTTGTGTGTTTCATGTGAACCAAGTGATAAGGATAAGTTATTGACAAATGTTACTGAGTATCAGAAATTAGTAGGAAGGTTAATATACTTAACCCTCACTAGACCTGATATTTCATTTGTTGTTCATGTTCTTAGTCAATACATGCATGCACCATTGCAGTCACATTCTGATCTTGCATTTAGAGTTCTAAGGTATCTAAAAGGTGCTCCAGGTAAGGGCATTCAAATGGTGAAAGGTAATGGTTTCACTTTAAAGTCTTATTGTGACTCTGATTGGGGCAAATGTAAACTAAACAGAAAATCAGTAACTGGTTATCTGGTTTATTTTTGTGATTCTTTAGTCTCTTGGAAAAGTAAAAAACAAGCAACCATTGCTAGGTCTTCTGCTGAAGCAGAATATAGGGCCATGGCAACAACTGCTTGTGAAATTATTTGGCTCAAAAATCTTCTAAATGACTTAAATGTTAAAGTTAATCTTCCAGTTGACTTATTTTGTGATAATAGTTCTGCTATACAGTTGGCTGCTAATCCAGTATTTCATGAGAGAACTAAACATTTTGAAATTGATGTTCATTTTATAAGAGAAAAAGTAGCAGCAGGTGTTATTAGAACTCATAAGGTTTTTTCTGAACAACAACTAGCAGATATATTGACAAAAGGGTTGAGTGTAACTCAACACAATTTTTTGAGCCAACATTTGGGACTGGTGGACTTATATCAAGATAAGCTTGAGGGGGGATGTTAAATTTATATAATTAAGATCAAGCTTATCTTAATATCATATAGAGTAATTTCTTATTTGTGGTTATTCTAGATTTGTTTCAGGTTTATATTAATAAAGTGGAAACATGAGGGACTCGTTTGTATTATCTGGAACTGCAAGGTCTAAGCTAAAGTCGGTGATAAAAGCTGATATTGAAGTGAAGACTAGCAAAAGATCAAGGACTATTGTTGACATTTGAAGATTCATATATAAAACAAGAAGATTAGGGTTTCTGATTCATTCATTCACAATTTCACACTTCTCTTCATCCGATTATTGTAATCTGAGTTTCTTTTTTGACAATCATCTTATTGTCAAGAGTTTAGTTACACAACTGATTATAGATATTCTGTATTTTTTGATAATTACTTTATAAACTTTGTCACGCTATTGTGGACTTCGCAAAGTATGCAGCTCAACAAGAAAAGAGTGTTGGTTAAAAATTTTAAAATACTTAGGAAACAAAATTAAAAGGGACAATTATATATTTCCAACTTCACAATTCACAAATAATGAATTTTTTGGTATTGTGGCAGTGGGCCTGGGCTTGATATTTAGTTTAAGTATATTAAATGTTCGAAAAGGATGTTATTGGGCCTGTGGCTAATCATATGAGATTATGAGATCATTTTCTAGTTTTAATTAACTTTTGAATGCGTGGAGGAAAAAAAAATACTACAGTATACCTCCTTGAAATTCATATCGTGATGATATAAAGTGGTGTTGCCCATTTTTCGTTGATATATTATGGGAGGACATCAAGTGTTCCGATAAGACTTCGATTACGATTACGATTCCAATGTTCCTAGATCTCGAAGACGGTTGTCGAGGTGTTGTACTAGTTTGGTGCCCTTTTTATAAGGGGACGTTTGGATTTTGTTGTTTTGCTTGTTGTATTTGTATCGTTTTTACCTTTTCGTGGTGTCGCCGATTTTAACTCTTGATATTTACTGGTTGGTACATTTTACTTTTAAAGTTTCATTAAAACTATGAAATGTTTTAAGAAAAAACAAAATAAAGTAAGATTAAACTCGGTAACGTATCACCCATCAAATTATTATGACATGGGACCAGTAGCACATGAACAAACTGGCATTCAACAAAATTTTTAAATATAAATAGTTTTTTTTTTTTTTTTTTTTTTCTTTTTAAATTTGAAAAGCAATGATTTTTCAAATTCAAATAGTTAAATATCTATCAAACGGCTTTTGACCTAGTAGTATGTGGGAAACTCTTCAAACAAAAGGTTGTGATTCAAGCCTCGTAGTAGACATGTATATATTCCTGTGATGTACATTGCGTTGTCTTTATAAAAAAAAACACGGAGTAGTTCAATATGTAGACGATTGGATCCAAAATGAGCTTAAACAACCAATTGTTACAAGGATATAGAAATAGTTACTGACGAGGCTAGTCGGGATTGAAATTTTGCGGGGTACACTGTTTCGGAACAAATAATTTTGTGAGTTTAATACTCTCTAATAAAAATTTACAGTATTTTTTAGAACTGTTTTGGCAAAATGAGATTATGTGATATACGGAGTAAAATTTAGGATTATATTAAAAAGCCCAATAATGAAATAACTAAATCGATACATTTGAGATCGTACATACATACATATTTGTTAGATTCTTACGAATCGAGTCAAAAATTAAAAAAATGAGACGACTTGAATATGACTTATAGATGACTTTAACTCTTACGAGTCGTTTATTGTCTCTTACGAGTCGAATCGACTCACAAGTGCGAGTTAAAAATTGAGATTTCCAGTTACAAGTTAACTGTGCATTTAGAACCATTTGAGATATAGAATTGATGATGTCGACACATTAAATTTGAAACAATGAAAATGCAATAAACATTATTGTTATTGTTAAATAATACTCGTATATTTTTTTAAAAAAGATGGCGGTAAAAAGAATATAAACAAGAAGAAAACAAATGGAGCCCACGAAAAAGCAACAAAACCGTTGGCAACAGCTAAGAACACTCTGTCACCCAACCTAACGGGCAGACCGTTTCATTATTTGTGATTGTAAATATTATTGTGGTCCTTTCCGGGCAGCCCTGCCCGCATTTCTCCTCCTATATTTACCCCCTTCCCACCATCACCTCTCAATCAACAACTCACATTCCCTTCTCACTCACTCTCTTCATAATTCCATTCCTTTTTTGTTATTCAAATTCGTAATGGAATCCATGAAGATGAAGCTTTTTACCGCCGCCATTGTCATGTCGATGGCCGTCAGCAACGTCGCTGCACAACTGGCTCCGGCACCGGCACCAACCTCCGACGCGACGGCGTTTGTTCCTACCGCCGTTGCTTCCGTTGTTGCGCTTTCGTTCGCATTTCTGTTTTGAGTTTTGAAACATCATTTTGTTTAAAATGTGTTTTATTATTTTTGTTATGATGATGATGATGATTTAATTCTTTTCATTTTGTGTTAATTTGTAATGTGATGATATATTGTAAGTGTTGGACATACTGGATTTTTAGTTTAGTGATTGAATTTTAATAATATTTGGTACCATTTATTTTTCTTAAGGAAATTGCGTTATGATTAAGGATTCCTAATAACTAAATAAATGCGAAAACGAAGAAGATGTCACAAAAAGTATCAGGCAATGATGCGGATTTACAAATTCATGTATTCAATTAGAGCATTCGTTAAGATCGATGATGATGTAGCGTAAAAACAAACTAATGTTGATTAAACAAGTTCGTAATTTACTACTCCGTATTACACATTGCAATTTTAGTGTTATGGTAATTAGCTCTTAATTGTTATAACTATTTTTTCTTTTTGAGCAGAAGAAGGGCTCAACGCTCAACAAATTGTATTATTAGATATAATCACTCCTCGCATTCAAGGTAATTTTAACAGGAAAGTTAACATCCCGTAAGAAGTTACCGTTTAAAATGAAAGCTAACGAGCAAGAAGTTATTAGAACCATTTAAACACTTGACATTACTATATTAGTGAGATTACATGTCTTGAAGTGAAATGGTATGGTATATATTTGTTGGGAGAATTGCTAAAGATGTACATTTCATAGGCCATTCTGTGGTTAACATTATTATGGCATATGAGGTAGACAATTTCATTCTCAATGGATGTATCTACTTTTTATTTTGTATGTTGTGTTTATATCATAATTAGTTTATCTACATTTCATAGGCCTTCTTTTCCTATAAATTTGTTCTAAAATCTTCAAATGTTTAGACTTCGGAACAAAATTACAACTTTTGTATTAAAAAAATCAAAAACTAGACGAAACCGTATACGCTGCCCCTGTCTCCGTCCCTGCCTAATGCCATATGATAATTTTCCTTTACATTTACATTTTTTCACCTTTATATCAATCTCATGTATGATGAAAATCAAATGCGACATAAAATAACTCTAATAAAATGGAAACAATGATCCTTTTAATTTTCAATTAATTTATGAAGATTTTACACCACATGTGGACCAGAAATGAGTTGTCATGTGGATTGTGAATTTTAAATTTCTTCAAGCATTAATATTTAATACTAGACTAGAAGCTAGAAGTGTGATGAATTTGGTAACACAAAATTTGTACCTTTGTTATTAAGTGAGACATATTGTGTTAGTTTCTTCTTGTAGGTAGAGATTTTTTAATTATGTTGACGAAATATAGATGATAATTAAGTTTGGCTTAAATGTTCATGATAGTTTATTCAACCTACAAAGTTAATAAATTAATGATCGCTATTATTACAAATAAAAGATGTGTGTTTCTTTTCGTTGTGGTTGGCACTTCTCTTTCTCACCTTAAATGTTTTCTCTTGTTGTGGGTTGATCGTACGTTTCAATCAAATCTACTAATGACTCTTTCATTTTTTTTTATTTCGCGGATTCCGTTCACGAAATCCTTTACTTCTTCCACAATTACTAATCGGCGATTCAGAGTACAAACTTTTCAGGCCAAAAACTGATTCTATCAAATGTACGTGCATATATCGCTTGAGGAATGCTGCTTAATTGATATGGTGAATGAAATAAGATGGTGTCGGAATTGGTTTGCCCATTTACTTAAATTTATCTTATTGGAATATTAGAAAATTCAACAGTAACTTATTATAAAGTACTATGTCATATAAAAAAAAAAAAAAAAAAGGTAATTATAGTTATCAAGATAGGATTCGATCAATTTATAAGGACCAAACAAAAAATGTGACTTATGTTCTCGACTCTTATGTTGTGTCCATATAGTTCGATCGATAGCAGCATAAACTTTTTTTTTTTTTTTTATCAAGATATAGTTATCAATATTACCAAATTAACAATAAAACTTACTATTTACATCAACTATGCAATGCTAAACACAATATTCCATGATCGATTTTAACATGTTATTCGTCACATAGTGCGGGTCTTTCCTATTATATTTCAATATGTTATTGGTATAAAGAACATGGCATAATGAAAGATAGTGTTACAAGGAATGACATTCTTAAAACGTTGGGGCATTGTTCTATTCCACTTTATGATACAAGTTAGCATTTTTCGATTCCAACATAATAACTAAAATCGGGTATCTATGTAACAAATATGGTGTCCCAAAATGGCTTGATTCCAAACGAATGTACTAAATTTTATTTCTATGTATCGAACAAGGCACACAATCTAACAGTAAATATTCTCTTTGATTGGCTAATTGGAATTTAAGATTCATCCTAGGGGTGTCGAAAATGTATGGTTCCGAAAATTTGACCCGACTTTAATTGGATTCGGGTGAAACGGATTGGACTATTCGGTTAATTGAATCCAAATAATCCAAATTCAAGTAACCCGAATCTTATTTAAATTGGATTACGGATAAATAATTTTGAATTTGGTTGATCCGAATAACCCGAAGAAGGTACTAAATAGAAATATAATTTTATTTATAGAGTAAATTATACCGATCATCCCCGTACTTTGCACGGAATTACACCAATAGTCCTTATCTTTTTAAAATTACATCGATCATCCCATAATGATACCAAAATGTACGGCGGTAGTCCTCCCACTAACGACGGTTAAAAAATTCCGTTAAGTGTGTCAAATGACTCGCACATGAGGATACAATCAACATATACAATCGACATATACATCGTTTATAATGATTTATATAAAGCTTTTAGTATTATTTTGTGAAGTTTAGATTATGTTAAAGACGTGAAACTTTATAATATTCTCTAATTTTGGATAAAAACATAATATCCAAATCCGAACCAATCCAAACCGAATCCGAATATCCCGAAACCGAATAATCCGAATCTTATTCGGTTTGGTTTGCGGATAAATTAAAAACTTGAAAAATCCGAATAATCCAACCTGAACAACCCGAAACCCGAACAGTTTATCCGAACAACACCCCTAAATTCATCCTGTGCTATTTCATAATTTGATAAGACACGGAATTTAACTTTTTTGAAAGCATCTATATATGAACTTGAGTTACTTTGCCACTTGTATATCGAACTATTTAATGGGCACGTTGTGACAACCGTCAATTTAGGACTATAATTTAGTGCCTAATCAAGTTTTAATACATGTAATTAGTTCTGTGTTAGGCTAATTAATGTATCAATTATTATATATATTGTTGAATATATATCTACAATTATGCGGTTTGTTTAAATCGTACGAATCTCAAATCGAATGAATTTCGATACAATAAATACGGACGTTGGTGACCAACTTTTATTAAATAACGATTTTATGTCAAAAATATTATTATTATAATACTTCGTATTCATTCGTACCGTACAATCAGAAAGTTACACAATTTAAAATGTAAAACGCGCAAACAAATTAACTTACCTTTTTATAATTCAAATATAATGTGATTAGTAAAATATCTAAATAAAATATGGCGTAATAAATTGTATTTTAAAATGTTCCAATCAATATTTAAAATAATTATTTAACGTTTAAACGACGGAGCAAACGAACACCGCACGGAGCGGGAACGCGGGGCGAAAATGGGGATTTAACCCCCACTTCCACCCACTTTCTTTCATTTCTCTTTTTCTCTATCTCTCTCCTCTCTTATTTCTCTCAAACAAACCCCAAACCAAAAATCATCAAAATCGCAAAATAAACACCTCAAACGACCTCGGATCTTCAAGCCCCTTTACAATAAACGACCACCTCGCGACGATCTACACTTCTATCTTTCCGGAATTTCATTTCGGCGAATTGTAAGTTTCCGACACAACTCCGAAAACTCTCGTTTTTAAGATTTATAACTTGCTAGTTGTTTGTATAACCTTGTAATGTCCTAAAATGGGTTGGGTAAAAATATTATGCCGATCGATGGCCGGAAAACGCGTTTTTGGAGTTGAAACTCCGATCAGATCCCGTACGTCGCATTTGGTCTGGAGCAGATGCGACGTAGCGACCTACGTCGCATTATATCCCCAACGTCGCATACAGCGACGCAGCCTATTACGTCGCATTGACTTGCGAACGTCGCACATAGCGACGCAGACCTTAACGTCGCAAAAACGAACCTACGTCGCATGAGCGACGTAGCACCCTACGTCGCTATTGACTTAGCACTGTTGACCTTAGCGACGTAACCCTTTGCGTCGCAAAACTCTTACGTCGCAGCCTACGTCGCAGGCTACGTCGCACAAAACAGAATCTTCAAAACTCAAAATTTTCGAAGTCAAAGTTACTGTAGCAATTCACTGTAGCAACAATATAATAACCTTTTGAACTATTGTTACAACCGTCACCAACGGGCCGTACGCGTTTTCAAAACATACTTCAACACTCAAACAAGTCGTTGTAACTTGTGTCAATTCAATCAAACAAGTCGTAGTAACTTGTAACAATACAATCAACCAAATCGGGGTAATTTGGACATTAAGTTAGACAAACAATTCAAATGGTAGTCTTTCGAGATACCAATACAATTAATAACAATTCAAGTGTCGTGGACACATTCAGGTTTCAAGTCTTTGGACACCAACACACTGCTAATTACTTCAAGTTTAATTGCTTAACATTCCAAGACTCAGGTGAGTTTCATAGCCCCATTTTCACTGCTTTTCAACTAGGGGTGTGATATTACTACTCGATTTTGTTTTACAAGTAGAACGCAAGTGACAAACTTCAAATACTACATGAGTTTCAAGCTAATCAATTTAAAGTCCTCCCTAAGCATAGTCTCTAGTATTTTATAGCGTGAATGTTAGTATATGATATCATATGGGATTGACAATCCTCATCCGGGTTAGCACGCACTAATCGGTCAAACGGATGTATTAGCATTTGGGAAGACGAGTGTTGATTAGGCACTCGTAGGAGGCAAATCATGTTAGGTTTCCTTAATTGGGCCTGACAAATCAGTTAAGCTCAGACTATGTGCTCATGGACAGTATAACTTTTATTTTGCTTAATTGCATTTTAAATTCAATATAAATCTTGCGGTTCTGACAACTATACATTGACATACAAACCCGTGAGCTCACCAGCGTTTTCGCTGACCCATTTTAGTATTTATCACAGGTACCCAGCAGTAGTTTGGCTGCACAAGCAGGAATTATTAGCTCGAGTCAGCATACATACAACTAGAGATTGGACTGCATTATTATATTTTGTAAAAGTAATTATGCTATGTAATCTCTCAAATTTCAGGAATCGAGCTAATGTAACTATATTTTGATGTAAACATTTACTTTATCTATACAAGTTTAAAACGACGCATATAGTGGTCGTTCATTATATCTTGTGCTTTGTATATTGATTAGTGACACCCAAATCAAGCTTCCGCAAATCAGTAAATTTGGGGGTGTCACAGATTGGTATCAGAGCCTAAGGTTATAGTGAACTAGGTTGCATTTAGTGGGCCTAGACTATGACCGTTAGGCAGTATTCCTTATTAGTTATGACTAGTTCAGGGATTACATCATACGACTTTAATTTAACATAGCCTGATCAACTATGTACAATTAAAGAAAGATGATGTGAAATCTGAAAGAGTCATGTTGAACAGGAATGCATTAGTTGACTCTGACCTCGAGAGAAACGGGACTCAAAACACGTCTGTGCTAGACACTCAATAGGTTATTATGTGATATACATATATATATACATAAATAGACCTCACTTACCAACTTTAGGCTATATTATATTATATGAATATAGGCCTCATTCCCTCTAACGTTTTATCTCGGAATGACAAACACACCACCAAATTCATCGCACTCAGACGAGTATCTCACGTCCTTTCTTTGTTCTTTCTTACTCAGCATCATGCCTCCACGTCGTCAAATTACCCTTAGCGAAGCTGAGATCGCGGGAATAATTGCCCGCAGCGTGACTGAAGCCTTGGCTACCCGAACACCACCTGGTAGTGAGGACACCGCAACCAATACTCCACCACCCAAACCCTGCTCCTATAAGGATTTCCTTAGCTGTAAACCACTATACTTCAAGGGCACGGAAGGTGCCATTGGGTTGATCCGTTGGATTGAGCGCATGGAATCTGTTTTCAGTCTCTGCGACTGCACTGAGAACAACAAGGTCAAATTCGCTGTTTACACCTTTCAGGAAGGTGCATCCACGTGGTGGAAAACCCACGCAAACTCTGTAGGCCTTGAGGTTGCAAACCGACTTCCTTGGGCCGAACTGAAGAAGAAGCTGACAGAAAAGTACTGTCCTGAAGAAGAATTGCATAGGCTGGAAGAAGAATTCTGGCATCTGGAAGTGCAGGGAAATGATGTCGCTGATTATACCACCAAGTTTCAGCAGTTTGCCTTATTATGCCCGGGTTTGGTCGAACCAGAAAGTAAGGGCATTAAGAAATACATTCGTGGACTTCCCGAGAACATCCAGGGAAACGTCGCCTCATCCAAACCAACCACTACTGAGAGTGCCATTCGATTGGCCCACGAACTCATGGCCCTAGTTGTCAGCCGTGAGACCTCCAACACCTCATCCTCCAACAAACGCAAATCCACTGAACACTACCACAACTCAAGCAAGAAAAACAACGCCATCCAAGTCTACACCTCCAACTCTGAAACCACCCACAGCTACACCGGGGGCAGACCTTATTGTCCCAAGTGTATCTATCACCATTTTGGTCAGTGCGGTACTCCTTGCAACAACTGCAGGAGGCAAGGGCATTTGACTAAGGACTGCAGAGCCCCCAAATCCAACAACAACCTCTCTGACAGAAATACCCGACAACCTAAGTCCTGCTATGAATGTGGAAACCCAGGACACTTCAGGGATTCTTGCCCAAAGTTGAAGAATAAGGGCAACAACAACAACAACTCCCGCAACAACAACAACGCCAAAAGTACCGCTTTCGTGATCAACTCAGGGGACGCCCGTCTGGACCCGAATGTGGTCACGGGTATGTTCCTCATCAACAATTTAACTGCTTCCATTCTGTTTGATACTGGTGCCGATAGGAGTTTTATTTCCGATGAATTTTGCCCTCTACTTGACATTACACCTGTTGCTTTAGACGTTAAGTACACCGTAGAGCTAGCAAATGGCAAGCTGATAGAAACCGATAGTGTGATACCTAATTGCACTTTAAATCTAGCCGACGAAATCTTCTCCATAGATCTTATGCCTATTGAGATAGGAAGTTTCGATGTCATCGTAGGCATGGACTGGTTATCCAAACATCGTGCCGAAATCATCTGCTATGACAAAATTGTTCGCATACCTCTCACTGTCGGTAGAACCCTAGTCATACAGGGGGAGACCGGAGGGACGAGGCTCAACCTCATATCTTGTTTAAAAACCCGAAAATTTCTGAGAAAGGGTTATCCTGCAATCCTCGCGCACATCATGGAGAAGAAGTCGGAGGAGAAGCGACTTGAGGATGTTCCAATTGTTCGAGACTTTCCAGAAGTCTTTCCTGAAGAACTACCTGGTCTACCACCACCAAGACAGGTTGAGTTCTCAATCGATCTTGTACCAGGTGCTGCGCCTGTGGCCCGAGCACCATACCGTTTAGCTCCATCCGAACTTCAGGAGTTGTCCACCCAGTTACAGGAACTCCTGGAACGAGGGTTTATCAGGCCGAGTTCTTCACCTTGGGGAGCTCCGGTCCTATTCGTTAAGAAGAAAGATGGTTCCTTTCGAATGTGTATCGACTATCGAGAGTTGAACAAGTTAACTGTCAAGAACCGGTATCCACTTCCTCGAATCGATGATTTGTTCGACCAACTGCAAGGGTCGAGTTGTTATTCAAAGATTGATCTCCGATCCGGTTATCATCAATTGCGTGTTCGCGATGCCGATATTCCAAAAACCGCTTTCAGAACCCGTTACGGGCATTACGAATTCCAAGTGATGCCATTCGGCCTAACCAATGCACCGGCGGTATTCATGGATCTTATGAATCGGGTGTGCAAGCCTTATCTTGACAAATTTGTCATTGTCTTCATCGACGACATCCTTATATATTCACGAAACAAAGAAGAACACGAGCAACACCTCAAAACCATCCTTGAACTGCTTAAACACGAGGAGCTCTATGCCAAGTTCTCTAAGTGTGAGTTCTGGATCAAAACCGTTCAATTCCTTGGTCACGTGATTGACAGTCAGGGGATTCACGTTGACCCGTCAAAAATCGAGGCTATCAAAGATTGGCAATCGCCAACCACTCCAACCGAAGTACGGCAGTTTTTGGGACTTGCCGGGTACTATCGAAGATTCATTGAAAATTTCTCCAAGATAGCCATACCACTCACGACTCTGACCCAGAAAGACAAAAAGTTTGACTGGACTGAGAAACAAGAGTCGGCATTTCAACTCTTAAAGCAAAAGCTTTGCAGTGCTCCTATCCTATCATTACCCGAAGGCACCGATGATTTCGTGGTATACTGCGATGCTTCTCATCAAGGTCTCGGTTGTGTGCTCATGCAACGAGACAAAGTCATAGCTTATGCTTCCCGACAGCTCAAGATTCATGAAAAGAATTACACCACCCACGACCTCGAGCTAGGAGCTGTCGTTTTTGCCCTCAAAATCTGGAGACATTACCTTTATGGCACCAGATGTACAATCTTTACCGACCATAAAAGCCTTCAACACATATTCGATCAGAAGGATCTCAACATGAGGCAACGTCGATGGGTCGAGTTGCTTACCGATTACGACTGTGAACTCAAATATCATCCAGGCAAAGCAAATGTTGTTGCTGACGCCCTCAGTCGAAAAGAGCGAGTGAAACCACTTCGGGTTCGAGCCCTCAGTATGACCATTCACAACAATTTAAACATTCAAATTCTCACTGCTCAACTCGAAGCCTTAAAACCCGAACATGTCAAAGATGAAGCCTTGCGGGGCATGGATAAACAGCTTGAAATCAGACCTAACGGGATTAGGTATTTCTCAAACCGAATCTGGTTGCCTAAAATTGGGAACCTACGAGACTTGGTGATGGATGAAGCTCACAAGTCTAAATATTCTATCCATCCGGGATCCGATAAAATGTACCACGGTATCAAGGACTTCTACTGGTGGCCGAACATGAAAGCCGAAATCGCCACCTATGTCAGCAAATGCCTTACTTGCTCCAAAGTCAAAATCGAATATCAAAAACCTTCTGGTTTACTTCAACAACCCAGTCTTCCTGAATGGAAATGGGAACAAATTGCCATGGACTTCATAACCAAACTACCCAAATCCTCGAACGGTTGCATACCATTTGGGTGATCGTGGATCGTCTCACAAAATCTGCTCACTTCCTAGCAATCAAGGAATCCGACAAAATGGAACGCCTCACCAACATTTATCTGAAAGAAATCGTGACCAAACACGGTGTTCCAATCTCCATTATCTCGGATAGAGATAGTCGTTTCACTTCACAATTTTGGCAATCACTTCAAAAATCTCTGGGTACTCGACTTGATATGAGTACCGCATACCATCCTCAAACAGACGGCCAAAATGAACGAACCATTCAAACACTGGAAGACATGCTACGGGCCTGCGTAGTAGACTTCGGCGTAAACTGGGAAAAACATCTACCATTGTGCGAGTTCTCGTACAACAACAGTTATCATACCAGCATCAAGGCTGCTCCCTTCGAGGCACTGTACGGTCGTAAGTGCCGGTCACCTATCTGTTGGACTGAAGTTGGGGATAGCCAACTCACAGGTCCAGAAATCATTCACGAGACGACCGAGAAAATCGTTGAAATTCAAAACAAACTCAAAGCCGCGCGTGATCGTCAGAAAAGTTATGCTGACGTGAGACGCAAACCACTCGAGTTCCAAGTTGGGGATCGAGTTCTACTCAGAGTATCGCCTTGGAAAGGCGTAATCCGATTTGGTAAACGAGGGAAGTTAAATCCCAGATACATTGGACCATTCGAGATCCTCGAAAGGATTGGTCCAGTGGCTTATCGATTGCAGCTGCCATCTGAACTCAGCAGCGTGCATCCCACATTTCATGTTTCAAATCTGAAGAAGTGTCTGTCTGATGAGACACTTATCATTCCACTCGATGAAATTCGAGTTGACGAAAAACTTCACTTTGTTGAGGAACCCGCTGAAATCATGGACCGTGAGGTCAAACAACTTAAACAAAGTCGTATTCCCATTGTCAAGGTTAGGTGGAATTCGCGGCGCGGTCCGGAATTCACCTGGGAACGGGAAGACCAAATGCGACTCAAGTATCCTCAACTCTTCACTGATTCAACGTCAAACACCACTTCAACATAAATTTCGGGACGAAATTCTTCTAACAGGGGGAGAATGTGACAACCGTCAATTTAGGACTATAATTTAGTGCCTAATCAAGTTTTAATACATGTAATTAGTTCTGTGTTAGGCTAATTAATGTATCAATTATTATATATATTGTTGAATATATATCTACAATTATGCGGTTTGTTTAAATCGTACGAATCTCAAATCGAATGAATTTCGATACAATAAATACGGACGTTGGTGACCAACTTTTATTAAATAACGATTTTATGTCAAAAATATTATTATTATAATACTTCGTATTCATTCGTACCGTACAATCAGAAAGTTACACAATTTAAAATGTAAAACGCGCAAACAAATTAACTTACCTTTTTATAATTCAAATATAATGTGATTAGTAAAATATCTAAATAAAATATGGCGTAATAAATTGTATTTTAAAATGTTCCAATCAATATTTAAAATAATTATTTAACGTTTAAACGACGGAGCAAACGAACACCGCACGGAGCGGGAACGCGGGGCGAAAATGGGGATTTAACCCCCACTTCCACCCACTTTCTTTCATTTCTCTTTTTCTCTATCTCTCTCCTCTCTTATTTCTCTCAAACAAACCCCAAACCAAAAATCATCAAAATCGCAAAATAAACACCTCAAACGACCTCGGATCTTCAAGCCCCTTTACAATAAACGACCACCTCGCGACGATCTACACTTCTATCTTTCCGGAATTTCATTTCGGCGAATTGTAAGTTTCCGACACAACTCCGAAAACTCTCGTTTTTAAGATTTATAACTTGCTAGTTGTTTGTATAACCTTGTAATGTCCTAAAATGGGTTGGGTAAAAATATTATGCCGATCGATGGCCGGAAAACGCGTTTTTGGAGTTGAAACTCCGATCAGATCCCGTACGTCGCATTTGGTCTGGAGCAGATGCGACGTAGCGACCTACGTCGCATTATATCCCCAACGTCGCATACAGCGACGCAGCCTATTACGTCGCATTGACTTGCGAACGTCGCACATAGCGACGCAGACCTTAACGTCGCAAAAACGAACCTACGTCGCATGAGCGACGTAGCACCCTACGTCGCTATTGACTTAGCACTGTTGACCTTAGCGACGTAACCCTTTGCGTCGCAAAACTCTTACGTCGCAGCCTACGTCGCAGGCTACGTCGCACAAAACAGAATCTTCAAAACTCAAAATTTTCGAAGTCAAAGTTACTGTAGCAATTCACTGTAGCAACAATATAATAACCTTTTGAACTATTGTTACAACCGTCACCAACGGGCCGTACGCGTTTTCAAAACATACTTCAACACTCAAACAAGTCGTTGTAACTTGTGTCAATTCAATCAAACAAGTCGTAGTAACTTGTAACAATACAATCAACCAAATCGGGGTAATTTGGACATTAAGTTAGACAAACAATTCAAATGGTAGTCTTTCGAGATACCAATACAATTAATAACAATTCAAGTGTCGTGGACACATTCAGGTTTCAAGTCTTTGGACACCAACACACTGCTAATTACTTCAAGTTTAATTGCTTAACATTCCAAGACTCAGGTGAGTTTCATAGCCCCATTTTCACTGCTTTTCAACTAGGGGTGTGATATTACTACTCGATTTTGTTTTACAAGTAGAACGCAAGTGACAAACTTCAAATACTACATGAGTTTCAAGCTAATCAATTTAAAGTCCTCCCTAAGCATAGTCTCTAGTATTTTATAGCGTGAATGTTAGTATATGATATCATATGGGATTGACAATCCTCATCCGGGTTAGCACGCACTAATCGGTCAAACGGATGTATTAGCATTTGGGAAGACGAGTGTTGATTAGGCACTCGTAGGAGGCAAATCATGTTAGGTTTCCTTAATTGGGCCTGACAAATCAGTTAAGCTCAGACTATGTGCTCATGGACAGTATAACTTTTATTTTGCTTAATTGCATTTTAAATTCAATATAAATCTTGCGGTTCTGACAACTATACATTGACATACAAACCTGTGAGCTCACCAGCGTTTTCGCTGACCCATTTTAGTATTTATCACAGGTACCCAGCAGTAGTTTGGCTGCACAAGCAGGAATTATTAGCTCGAGTCAGCATACATACAACTAGAGATTGGACTGCATTATTATATTTTGTAAAAGTAATTATGCTATGTAATCTCTCAAATTTCAGGAATCGAGCTAATGTAACTATATTTTGATGTAAACATTTACTTTATCTATACAAGTTTAAAACGACGCATATAGTGGTCGTTCATTATATCTTGTGCTTTGTATATTGATTAGTGACACCCAAATCAAGCTTCCGCAAATCAGTAAATTTGGGGGTGTCACACACGTACACTCGCATATTACACTTCCACATAATCGTCATATTGATAACGAATATATAATATAAGATCTATATAAAAGAGGCTGCTTCTATATATTCTGTTTATATACATATACACGAATACGAACATAAAAAGTCATCAACTATATATTACATCTGCTAACAAATTTGGGCTAAAATGCTTAACTTACAATAAAGTTATATACTTTTTGAACTATTGTAGTTGAATTTCATGCTAAACTAACAATTATTTTCCAAAAAATGCCAAAACCATACTACATTTTGCAAGAACTAACAATTTTTCGACAGAGATATCATACGCAATGGGTATCTGCAAGTCCGTCATTGGTAATTCTTGCAAAATATAGTGATTTTGTATCACTTTTGTAAAAATACATGTTAGTTTATGACGAAAATCGAGTACAACAGTTCAAATAGTGTACCCTTAATCATGATTTAAAAATTTCTAGTAATTAGATGCCAATTTACCCTAAAAGCCTTCGTAGTATCCTCCATAAGTGATATGGGCTGTGGTCATAGGCACCCCTCTCACTTCTGACATTGCTTCTTTTGCTTGATGGACCACTTGCTTTATCCTCTGAAAATTTATTCGAATAATATCAATGTGTGTATATATATGGAGCTACATATATTGCCGAAGTATAAATAATTTAAGAAGATTAAGACCAAAGAAATATAACGTGTGGTATCTACTCCTTTTTGGGCTCAAAGTGGGTCAGATAGACAGACCCTTTTGTACCCATATGGGAATCAACATAAAAAAATCCTTTTATTGTAATGTAAAATAACATACTGAATATAAAGATGGTATCTTTTCAACCATCAAAGAATGTTGATGATCAATGGAAATTGGTATGTAGAAACTAAAGAATTAAAGCAATAGAAATTTTAACAAACCTTGTCATCAGAGTATAACTGGATCCTAATCTTATGATTTTGTTTGTGCCTTTGACCATTTCCAAAAATGATGATACAAATGGTGGCTGCTGCCATGCCAAGAGAGAAAAAGGAACCAATCCCATTTAATCCCTTTTTCCATATGTTCAAACCTTCATTGCCTTGTTCCTTGATGGCCTTATCAGCCTCATCAATGACCTCTTTTGATGGTGATGAACAATTATCGAACATATGCTCATCGTTTTTGTCCTCATATTGAAACATGTCTGTTTCAATATAAGGTAGAGTGACTCTACGAGAACTTGATCTCGGAGAATCCATTTTCATTTCGACAAATTCATTTTCTTTCTTGAAGAAAACTTGGAAGATAGGATCAAGATCCGCTTCTTGAGCGCTTACGAGTTCATTGTCAATCAAAATTGGGAGCTTAGTGATTTCTTTCACATCCTCTTCATGATGATCATCCATTTGAATAGGGAAAGTGATCAATTTCTTTTGCGAGATTGAATCATCTTCCGACGAGAAGTCGACAAATTCTTGGGAGTTTTGTGAGTAATTGAAGTAATTCATTTTGAAAATATTTTTGGGACTCCTCGCAAACTTTCTTGAAAAGAATTTCTTCCCTCCATCATCATGGACTTCAAGAAGGCCATCATAAGGTACGTTCACCCATCCTTCATCTTCAAGATCCATTTTTTCGCATCAAAGTCGAAATCTTTTTTGTTTGTGTGAAGAAAAGAGGGAAGAACAAATTATGGTTTATAAACAAAATTAATGAATTATTGAGGTGGCTAGCTTTCCATGGAGTGTAGTGAGGAAATTCACTTGGAACAAGCAAGAAAATTTGGATCTTTTATTTTCAAAAACTTGACAAATTAGCGGTTGGTCCTATGGGCCCCACACGATGTGAACTAGATTAATTTTAATAATTTACTTTTAGACGTTTAGTTGGTACCTTCTCTAAGATATTTTTATTGAATGATTTATCGAAACCATTTGGTTTACTATTCTTAGCTATAGCTATATTAGATCCTTAATGAGGTATTTAATTGGACCAAACTTTTGATTATCTTATTAGCTATAGTTTGAATAACTTTATAAACTATTAATGGATCATTAAAGAAGAAAAAGAGTGGTCATTAATATTCTATAACTATTTATCAAAAGGTTGTTGAACATTAACGAACACGTATACAAGGAGATCAAAAAACTATTTTTATGATCAAGTTAGTTTTTGTTCAAGCATATTTCGGCTTGAGTGCGGATGGGGGAATCACCTCTTTACACTACACTAGTGTCGTAACCCGGATCGAGATAGTTCTCATCGAGGGTGGTAAAGGATGATCGAATACCCATCTAGGAAGATGGGGTTTGGAGGTGAGGAGAGCGGAAGCCGCACACACAATGTGTGTATAATTGTGTGAGAGGTTGTGAGATGTCTAGGGTTTGTACCCTTATATATGGAAAGGGGTGGCCCAATAAGAAGGGTCCATGGGCCAAGCCATGTGAAAGCCCAAAGTAGTGGGTACACTATCAGTTTTAGTTCTCATATATGAACTTTATATATCTGTGATGTAGATCTTCGGGTTGAACTTTCCTTCGTTATTGGATTTTTTTTTTTTTTTTGACAAAAGACCGAAACCTGAAATTTTATTAATAATTGTAACCACTCCTCAATATTGAGGTACTTTCAAACATCCACATATTACAATAGTAGTAACAACTCCAAATTGGCAATAAAAAAATAACATACAAAATGTATAAAATTAACTCAAATTGCTGACGAGAAGTTGAAATCAAATCCAAAGAAATCCGAGGAAAGACCGCTATTACACTATAAATTTCAAAATTAACGTTGTACATTTACTTTGTGCGTCAACAAGATAATTGCACATATTATTTCGATGTAGTATCGAATTTGTATACTTTTGAAGGTTATAAAACGCAAATCAACTTCTGTTACATGGACGGAAAAAAATAATACCAACTACAACTTAACTCAACATGTGTGGTCCTCCAAATAACACGGAAGGCTTGTCACGATGTCCACGCGAGTGTATATGACAAACCATGCCATTACTAATATGTGGGCTCGTGGCAAAAAGACTATTGCACCTATACAACAAAGTGGTCCAAATGAAACTAGACCTTTCTTAGACTCGTGGACTCGTAGCCAAAATTGGCCACGTTAGTCAACAGATATAGATCAAGAAAAGTGTGCTAGCCTAGCTATGTTCTCGATTAACTTTGAATGTAAACGTTGATTTATCGTAGTGAAAATGACTTAAAAAGGGCTTTAATAGAGATAATGACGAAGGAAATTAAAATGATCTAAAATTCAACGAACTTAAAGAGGTAGGGAGGCAACATTTACTTTAATATTTTTCGAATTAAAAACATATATATACGTTGGTTGTTACCTTGTGATTATCATATAATCTTAGTTTTAACTAATTATTAGCTCGAGCTCGTACTTGAATTCGATAAAAGGTAGACTATAGTAAGCTTGAGCTAGAGTTGTTTGATAACAGTTCAACTCGTTTGAAACTCTATGTTATAGAATGAACCCCGTAGGTTATAACTTATTATTAAAGAACAATATATAGAGAACATCAACCCTATAAACCCAAATGGATCCACAGGTGGGTCGGGCTTACTAATCTAACCTAACCCAATACTCTAATACGTCCCCGCAGTTGGAGCAGGAGTCAGAGCTCAAACTGAAACATACGTAATAAAAGAAAAATACAAATATATAAGAAACGAGAACAAAATTAAAGCGAGCACATGTGAGAGTCGTCTTCTTAATTCTTCATCTTTGCACGTTCTTTTTCAACTTGTTGGAGAAGATATCCGCAACAAACAACTTTTTTTTTTTAATATAATTAGAAAGAAAAAAAGAAAAGAGATGATTGGGATATAAATAGAAAAGATTTGTAGAATTAAAAAAAAAAAGAATGAAAATAAGATAATAATCTTAAAAAGGGAGGATTTGGAAACAAACAGAAAGAAGATGAGAGATATTTGTGATTTTTTAATTTTTACATAAAAGAAAGAGATTGAGTAGAATTGAGATATTTGTTATTTTTTAATTTAGTTTTTACATAAAAGAAAGAGATTGAGTAGAATTGAGATATTTGTGATTCTTTTTGAAAAAAAAAAAAAAAAGTTTAATAGAATTGAGAGGGGAAGGGTAATCTTAAATTATATATAGGAAATACTTTTATGATGCATCAATTTAATTAAATTTTAGTTTGTCAATTAAGTCCTTTAATACTAGTAAATTTTAAATCCAGAGTCCTAACTTATTATTATTTTTTTTAATTAACTACTCACTTACATATAAAAAGAAATTTAATTTATTAATTAAAACATTATCCAAATCGATCTGTAATGTTTCTATAATGAATTCACTGAGTACTTGAAAAGGTTAATATAACATTAAAATAATTAATTTTTTTCACTAACTTGTTTTAAAATCTTTAGTTTTTAATCTCTATTTATATAAATCCATTTACATAAAGTAATATTATCATTAATCCAACTAAATGCTTTATATACAAATTAACTTACACACTTTATTATTAGAAACAATATAATACATACGAAATTTCATATTAAAAATCAACTTCCTTTAAGAAATTATAACACAAACCACAAAGTCATCATACGTGGCCTTGAGTTCGTGGAACGGAAAAGCAAACTGCGAAAAAGAAGCGTTTTTTTTTTTTTTTTTTTTTTTTTTTTATTATAGCTTTGACTTGAAAACAAAGTATATTAGAGCAAAAAAGGCAAATCGGTAAACGGTGCAACTGTGCAAGGGTGTGGCGACACACAAAACAAACATTTTATTTTATTTCTTTTATCCAAGGAAGCAGCGAGAAAACAGTGAAAAGAATAGTATTTTTTTTTTTTTTTTCTTAAGGGGTTTTTAGAAAATACTAGTAATCAAGATAGTGAGGAGAATGGGATATAAGGTAGTTGATATTATCTTTGTTCATCGAACCTTTCGAGGGTGAGAACTAGAATTTGAAAGCAGTGGAGCGATAAGCAGATAATGTTTTTCTATTATTGATAGGAAAAGATATATTTGAACTATTCACGAAGATGATACATGAAGAATTATTGTAGAAAATCGCGGACAGGGACGCGAAAAGAAGGGAATCAAAAGAGACAGTACGAACCTAAAGCTCTGATACCATGTTATAGAATGAACCTCGTAGGTTATAACTTATTATTAAAGAACAATATATAGAGAACATCAACCCTATAAACCCCATTGAACCCACAGACGGGCCGGACTTACTAATCTAACCTAACCCAATACTCTAATACTCTACAAATTGATCATCATCGTCATTATCATTCGCTACCCTTGATTGATATTACAATCGTCAACATCACTACACAACTAGTAGTAGGAACAAAACCGTGGAATGAGGATGATGGTTTAATTTTATCAACCATCGTCTAAAAACTCACCATGGAGCATTCACACTGAAAAAAGTCTTAAAAGAATTTTCAAAAAAACGTTAACTTTTCTTTTATAAGCTACACACAAGCTTTTTAAAAAATCTTTCTCATATACTTCAAAAAATCTAAAGCTTTAACCCAAAAAGTTTTTCACTCGCTTTTTTGTACAAAGACTTAAAATTTTAGAAAAAGCCATAATTCTAGATATGTATAGGAACCGACGCAGGTTTGAGTTTAGGTTTTAATCTAAACTTTTTGGGTGCGAAATTTCCTGGCTTCCTCCTTGTTCACATAAATCCAAAAAACTAAGTATAATTTTTTTTTGCATAAGAGCACGAGCAGTGGCTTCAATGTGTAACTCAAAAGTTAACATTGAGTTTAATGCTATGAACCGTTTGTAACAATGTGTACCACAATCTGAAAAGGGGCTCACAATTTGATTTCCGACCAATGGAATTGAAAGAAGAATATAAAGGCACTCATGCACAGCATGTCTCATCCAGTTTGGCTGACTCTTCCACACCCGGAACATTGTTGATCGGGAGTGGAATAATCGGGTGCAAGAACTGTCTACGGCGTGGTTCGGTCTCAACTCCAAATGCTCTAAGTTTGAAATTTTGCAAAAAATCGAAAAATTTGTCAAAGAATCCGTAAAGATTCTGCCAATCTTCCTTCAATCGCATAAAAATCGTACTCCATAAAATGTTCCAAATTTATACCCGTTTGAAATGAAGATTTGGTTTAATTTACAAATTGGGCCTAGGTTATATCCATTGGGCCTATTAAAAGCCCAATTAGCCCTCCACAGCATGCAGAATTTCAATATGCATATTAGGGAACCCGGAAGTCCGGAACCCTAATATAGCAAAAACTTCAGGCCCATTTAAACCAAAACCTATAAAAACAGTTTGTTATAACGCATTGCTTTTTCAGTTTACTAAATGGGAGCTGATTTTGCCAAGTAAACTTTTACTTGTCACAAGGAAACAGTGCATTAACCAGTTGTACTATAGGCATAAACAGTTGTACTGTTTGTAAAAATTTACTTGCCAAAATCAGCTCCCTTACTAAATAAACAACCCGCCACTGTACTGTAAGTTATAACTTTGCCGTCCATCACCAGCCAAAACAACAAGCAGAATGAGGAAGAAGGTAGATGATCGTATTAGAACCCTAATCGAAAACGGAACCAAAACTCGACATCGTTCAATGTTTGTAATTATCGGTGACAAGTCACGTGACCAGGTCACTATATATTATATATATGCCCCATATACAATAGAGTATTAACTACTACTCCGTATTACAGTAAGAATTATTTTTATATGTACAATAGAGCAGATTGTGAACCTACACTATATGCGTACCAAATCAATAGTTGCAACTAAGTCTAGAACTAATAATGTTTTATGGTGTTACAAGGACAAACTTGAACTTAGCAGGTTCTTCCTTTTACCTTGTTTATAATTATACGTAATAAAAATGTTTAGTACCATAATGTGGTTATTTAAACAATCTCTGTTTAAGACTTTTTTTAATTTAATTTTTTTGGCAAGCTATATGTTGATTAACCATGTTAATTGCAGTCATAAGAAAAAACAGGCGAAACAAGTTAAGGCACTTATGCGAAGAGGACTTTTAGATCCCGAGAAGGTGGATTCCTTCACACTTTTTCTTGAAACTGCAGGAATCACGTATAGCCGTTACAAGGATTCTGAGAGGATTCTTGGAAATACATTTGGCATGTGTATATTACAGGTAGATCGCTATTCACATTATCAATCTTGAATTAAAGTTCTACTTACATGTGCTGGGAGATGGTTACATGTAAAGTGTGCTTTTTTATCATGTTTTTTTATCAGGATTTTGAGGCTTTGACACCAAATCTTTTAGCGACAACGATAGATACAGTGGAAGGTGGTGGATTGATTATTTTGTTGATTCGTTCTTTGTCTTCACTCACTAGTCTCTACACCATGGTCATGGTATGAGTTGCAATTTCATTTACCAGTTGCCTTCACAAAATCGTTAATCTAATAAAGAAACTGGAAATTACCCTTTACTATTTGTGTTTGAAATTTGGATGTTTGTTCCATCATGCTTCGAAAGATATGCTCTCTCACATTTGACTTTCAGGTGTCAAATGAACTACTTTTTTACTATGGTATCAATAAGAATTGTTTAGGTGATAGATCAGAAGTTAACTACTCCGTATGATTTACTGAACTATAGGTACAGCACAAAATTACAATAATCATACAATCAGATAGTAGTGAATATATCTATCTTGTCAAAAAAAGTAGAAATTTTGAAATCTCTAATCAGAAGTGAACAACTCACAATGTGAGGTTGTGATTTTGCTTATTCTATAGAGGGGAAGTGTTGTTGTCATGGTTGACAGTGTTATCAATGATGCCACTAGCAACGACTCTGTTCTCATTTGTAGAAAATTAAGACTTTATTCAACTGATATGCAATCATGTATTCAGATCAAACAATTTTTGGTAACTATATGGGTGCTACTTGCAGGATGTTCATGAAAGATTTCGTACCGAGTCTCATTCAGGGCCTGCATCTGGACGCTTCAATGAACGTTTCTTACTTTCTCTTGCATCATGCGGATCATGTATAGTCATGGACGATGAATTGAATATATTACCAATCTCATCTCATATGAAGTCAGTCAAACCAGTTACTTTACAACAGGTACATTATGATTTGGTCAATGTTGACTTCTGTTGGTTCCCTTGGAGTTTTAGTCTTAATATCTTATTTTGTTTCTGTCGGATAAATGAAAGGATTTTGAGGGGCTCTCACAAGAAGAGTGTGACTTAAAAGATTTGAAAGAGCAGTTAAACGATAAATTTCCAATTGGCCCATTGTTAAAAAAGTGTTGTACATTGGATCAGGTACTGATATTTCTTAAGGTTGCTAATTTTCATTTTTATCGTTATTTTATTTTTCATATAATTGTAATGAGCTTGTGTATTCCAATTTATAACAAATGGTATCCCTTCCAACATGTGGAGTTGACATTTTTTGAATTATTTTATTTAGGGCAAAGCTGTTATGAAATTTCTTCTTCCGATTTTGAACGAGGAAGTGCATAGCACAAAGGCTTTGCTTGCTGGTCGTGGGCGTGGGAAGTCAGCTGCACTTGGTCTTGCTGTTGCTGGAGCTGTTGCTGCAGGGTAACAACTCTATTTTTGTTCTCTGATACGGGGCTCTTTGATCACTGTTGAATTCTTAAATCTAATGAACGAATGATTCTGTAGGTATAAACATATTTTTGTGACTGCCCCTAGCCCAGAAAATCTAAAAACTTTGTTTGAATTTGTATCAAAGGGATTGGATATGCTTGAGTACAAGGTGAAGTTTATTTCTACTTATTGTACAATTAGCTAATAGTCTAATACATTCCATTTTCCAGTCGCTTCTTGAAGTGTTCTTAAATGCTAAGACGATCTTCTGCGCTTTATAATTTTTATTCACAAAATATGATCATAAATGTATTGATGTACTTCATCGACGCATTATATCAGGAGCATTTGGATTATGATATCGTGAGAAGCTCAAATCCAGAGCATAAAAAAGTGACAATTAGAATAAATGTCTACAAACAGCATAGACAGACAATTCAGGTATGTATGCATGAACAACTCTAGGATATAATTTTTGTTATAAAACTGTATGTTTTTCAGACTAAACCTATACGTTGTTATCAGTCTTAGCTTGATACCTATAAGTTACAACCATATGTGTGCTTGCAGTATATCCAACCTCATGAACATGAAAAATTGTCACAAGTTCAACTTTTGGTGGTTGATGAAGCTGCAGCTTTTCCGCTGCCAGTTCTCAAGTCTTTGCTTGGGCCTTATTTGGTTTTCCTTTCTTCTACCGTTAATGGGTACGAAACACACATCCACATATTTTGTGCATACATAGTGTATATTATATGTCTAATTTCCAGAAAAATCTACTTCTATTTGTTACAATCTCAAAAAAAAAAAAAAAAAAATCTTGCATAGTTTTGACGTAGTGTATATCTTGCGTTTATAAAGCTATGAAGGTGCAGGGCGATCTCCATCCATGAAGCTCATGGAGCAATTAGTAGAGCAAAATCAAGAATCGACAAAAAGCACAAATGTTGTTCCTTCTGGTATAATAAAACAAGATTCACACAATTTCAGCATTCATAATTAATAGTTGCATATGCAATAACCTAATTTTTTTAGACACTTTATATGGTTTTACTTTTTCCAATACAGATCGAACACTCATTAAGATGAGCGAATCTGTACGATATGCATCTGGTGATCCAATTGAATCCTGGCTTAACAATCTACTTTGTCTGGACGTTAATAATTCCATCCCCAACATCAGCAGGTTGATAATATTCTGAAAACTGTATGATCGAATTGACATTGTATCATCTCATTGACTCATAACTGTTGTTTTGTACAAATAGCTTACCTCTTCCCAGTGACTGTGCTCTTTATTATGTTAATCGGGATACGCTTTTCTCATATCATAAAGACAGCGAGTTATTTCTAAAGGTAGCTATGTTTCCAGTTATTTATTGTTACAAGTTTAAGTTTATAAATTCATATAAAGACACTGGTGCTTACATATTCTCACATTATTCAGAGAATGATGGCCTTGTATGTTGCTTCTCATTACGAAAACTCTCCAAATGATCTTCAATTGTTGGCTGATCATCCAGATCATCACTTGTTCGTGTTACTTGGTACACTTTTACTTCAATAATCTTGCTTCATAAATTGTCATCCATATTATTCCCCCTCCAGCAGTCGACCTTGATTATTATATTTTCTAACAACTTATTTCTGCAGGTTCTGTCAATGAGTCAAGGAATCAGCTCCCAGATATTCTTTGTGTCATCCAGGTTTGCTCGTCTTGTTTCTTCTAGAAGCTTATGAGTGAATGACAATACTTCTAGAAACTACCGGTAATTGTTGCACAGGTTTGTCTTGAAGGAAAAATTTCAAAGGCTTCGGCAATGAGAAGTTTGAGTGCCGGTCATAAGGATTCTGCAGACCAAATTCCAAGGAAATTTTATGAACAATTTCAAGATGAAGACTTCTTAAGTCTTTCTGGTGCTAGAATCGTCCGCATTGCCACACTTCCAATTGAAATGAATATGAAGGTCTCTCTAATTGATTCAAACTCTTTCTTATTTCAATATTTTCCCCAAGGGTAAATGATTACCAGCTCATAATATTGCAGCGTGGATATGATTCGGAAGCCATAAAATTGCTGGCAAGGTCATATATCTTCTTTTCGTTGATATTATTATTATTTTTCTATTCTTTTGCATATTGATCTCAAATGTAACAACCGAAAGATCAAATTATAATTTACTGTTGTAGGTACTTTGAGGGTCAATTCAGTCCCATTTCTGAAGTAGATATCCAGAATGTTCCAGAAGCTCAACATCTCAGAATTACTGAAGCAGCCGAGAAAGTAACATCTTCTTGATAGTAATTATCAAGTGTTTTTTACGTTTACTGTTTATAAAATTTCGGGAAAATATTTTCTGTATTAGCAGGTGTCATTGCTTGAAGAAAATATAAAGCCCAGGTCCGATCTGCCACCTCTGCTTATGCATCTTCAAGAAAGACGGCCCGAGAAGATCCACTACTTGGGTGTTTCTTTTGGCCTTAGTTTGGAGTTATTTCGATTCTGGAAGAAACATAAGTTTGCTCCATTTTACATATGTGAAGAACCAGTTAAGTTTCCTATCTAGATTTAGATTTGTTGACTCTTTTGTACCATTTTCTTAGTTAAAGACTGAATCTTGACTATGTGTATGCTTTTTTTTTGGTCAGAATTCTGTTACTGGAGGGCATAAGTGTATGATGCTGAAACCATTGGACACTGATGATATTGAAGTAAAAAGTGCAGATGAACTGGGATTTTTTGGTCCTTATTATCGAGGTTTTTATTTCTTCCAAATAAAAATGTTATGCAGATTTGGCAAGACTGGCAGGGATGGTCGACCCACAAATCCTTTTCGTCCAGTAAAACAAAAGATGATTGCAATAACTGTATTAGAGGGTGTTTGGCCGGGCGTTAGGATTTTGGCTTGTGCGTTAGCTTACCACCCCAAAATCCTGGCTTTTTGCTTTTTAGCTTTTTAACCCTTTAAAATAGTTAAAAGCTTCTCCATCCAAACACTAAAAAAAAGCTTTTCTGCGTTATGATAACACAAAAGCTAAAAAGCCCTCTACTAACGCTCCCCCAAACACCCCCTTAGTACATTAATAATCTTAAATGAACAAAACATCATAAGAGGTTGTGTTCATTAAAAATCTGCGCACCCATTCCCTTTTTAGCTGGACTATGTGATTAGCGTGTTTGAGATGGAACACAACCTATCCATTAAAGATATATAGGTTGAAAATGATGCTGCTAGTGTTATATTGCTTGTTAAGCTATGATTTTTTGAGGTTGAAACTTGATCTTTTTCTCCCATTTGTATGTCCTTAGTTTTCAGGGAAAATTTTGCTAGGCTTTTGTGCTCTCCAAAGTTTAATACAATGGAATACGAGCTCGCAATGAGGTATGTGTTCGATATCTTAGCTTACATCCAATAACTTGATGTTCTAATTAATATAATCTTTTGTAGTATTTTGGATCCAAAACTAAACTTCACAGATGTAGCAACTTCATCAACCATTTCACATGGTATATATGATGATATCATGAAATCTCCAATCAGTATGAAAAAGCTAGAAACTTACGTGAACAGCCTGACGCATCACCATCTGGTAAGAAGATTTAGGAGATGCATAATAGCTTGAAACTCTAGCTGCTGATGTTTATCATAATAATCTTTTTAGTAGTAATTGTGTATCTGATATAGTTTTTATTATGACAGATTTCAGGTCTTAAACTGCCACTTGCATACCTATACTTCCAGGAGAAGTTACCAGTTACATTATCAGAAGCACAGGCCTCTCTATTACTATGCATGGGCTTGCAGAACCAAGATGCCTCTTATGCTGAGGTTTGTTCTAACTTCTTTAATCTTTTGATTACGTAGTTTACTCTAAAATAATTCGATTTGTTTGTTTCTAAAAGTGTGTTCTTTATTTATGCAGGGAGTGATGAAATTGAAAGGCAATCAAATAACGTCATTGTTTAAGGAAGTCATGCGCAAGTTTCGGAAATATTTGGAGTTGGTATCTTCTAAACAGTTTGGTGCAACTCTTTCCCCAGTCAAAGAAGAAAGAAATGTGGTCGATTCACGACCTTTTTCTTGGTTAATTGTCCCCATAATTATTTCTGCAGGTGGCACAATGTGGGGTCGGGTTGTGTAATGAGTCGCACCGTGGATAGGGCATGACTTGTAACTTTTGGGTATGGATCAACAGGCCGAACTCCAGAACAGTTTACATTCAAAAATGTTAAATATAATCACAAAGCTATATGATATAAGAAACAAACTACAGTATTTCTTTTATAGGAAAGGATTTAGGAGCTTGTAGTACACTTTTGATAACATTTTAACCCATTTGACTTGTTTCCTGTTAAGCTTATGTTTATTATTTGTCTAAAACAAAACAAAATTCGACGCTTGTATGAATGATTATCTCAAAACCACCACCAATGCGTGTTACATGTCTGTTTGGTCCAGGTGGAGTTGAAGCCACACTTGATATCTGTGGACGATGATTGATGAACGCCAAAATGTGCTATTTTATAGTGCTATTTACCCCTTTGTTTGATTAATTTCTTATGCATTTTATTTGAATTCGATATTCATTTCGTTCATATTTGCATTTAGGAATTATCTGGAGCTTGAATCGGAAAAGAAGCAGAAAGCGAGTTATTTTTGAAGAAAAGGTTGAGAAAAGTTTAAAAGGTGAAGAATGGAGGTCGATGGCTAAAAATATGGAGAAATGCATCCATACGGCGTATGGAATCCATACGGCGTATGGATGGTGTGAGCCGGGCCGCCACTTGACGCGGGTTAAGACCCATGGGCTTTTCAATCCATATGGCGTATGAATTGGCTCGGCAGAAACCCTAAATATTTCATTTGCTTTCATTTTGAGGGGAATCACTCACCATTTTTTCCAGCCGTTTTCTCTCAACAAAAACCTTATTTCCAGAGCACTTTTGAAGAAAGAAAGCAAGAGAAATCAAGCTTGATCGCTCGTTCAATCATTATTTCAACTTTTCGGTTCGATTACATTACTTCTTTTCATTCGATTATGATTATGACTTTGTTATCGATTCTGAGTTTCTGTTATAATATGAGTGGCTAAATCTCTTATGTGTTTGTTTAGATGATGATACTTAATTGAGGGATTGATTATTAGATTTGCGAACGTATTGGATTTTATTCAAGTTTATGTGTTTATTCGTCGATCCTTGGTTAATTGATGATTGTTCCTGATTACCTAACGTGGTTTTATAATTAATTGAGATTGATTTCCTATTAGTTATAGAATTATTGATGATTGTTGATTTTAATTGACAATTATTGCTGAATATATTGAGTTTGACGGGTTAGGGCTAATAATTGGTAATAGTCATCGATGAACAAGATAACTAGTATTAGTTATGGACTTTGTTGATTCAAGTCAAAAGAATAAATCACATAAACGATGTTGGTTTAATCTATAATACAATTTGGTGGGCAACGTTAAATTGAACTGTTAACGTGTTGAAAACAACTTTGTGTCTTTCTTAATTGTGTTTAATTCAATTTATCTTGTAAGGAAGGTTGATGCAATTGATAAAGCACGATAAAATCCATACGTGAGCAATTAAATAAAATGATTTCCAGATTTTAAGGAAAGTAATATAAGCAAATGCATTTCTTTTATCATTTGAATTAAATTTTTTTATTAATTAAGTATTTTATCATTTCTTTATTTTTATTATTATTAAGTTTTATTTAATTTAATAAACCATTTCTTCATAATTGTTTGCCAATTGTTCGATCGGAACTGAAATGCCACCATTATTTATTGCTTTTATTATTTGTATAAATTTCCAATTTATTTAATTAAACATCCGTTCCCTGTGTTCGACTCGGACTTATCATACTATACTATTATATGACCAGGTATTCTTGCCTGAGTTGTGTATAGTTAGTAAGGTAATTTCCATTTTAAAATAAGGCTTTGTTTAGACAGCATCAATGATCTTGATGAGGCTGCAAAGAAAGTTAAGGTTCGTTTGTCAAACATTCATGTGCCTATGTCAACACCTTGTGGTCTATCAATTGAACTCACATTTGCCTTGTGATCATATTTTAGGATAACTATAAAGCAGAGAGTGACAGGTTGGTAAATCTGGACTTTCTTCAGAGATACGCCATTGCTGACAAAGATGTCGATTTCGAGAGTGCTTTGCAAAATGGCAGAGGAAAATTAACCCCTAGTGGTGTACTTAGTGTCAAGTCTAGTAAAACCAATGCAGAAAAAGACGGGAAGCGAAAAGACAAGAGTGGTAAGAAAAGAAGCAATGATGGAAGTTCTTCTAAATCATCAAAGAAAAAAAGAACATGTTAATGGACTTGCGTACTCTGTAGTTCAGTGTAAAATATTGGGCATTGACAATTTTGACTTCACCATGATAATGGTTTAACACAATATTGACCTAAAAGAATTTGACCCTTCACTCAATACCTGACCAATTAGACCACCTCTAATATGACTGTAGGATGCTAGGAGTACATAAATAACCTACGAGTAACATTATAACTAGAAACTTTCCTATTTAAGGAAAATACATAGTGATAAATAAGATAGAGAAGCACCACTACTGATTCGTTGCAAAACATAGGTTTATGTATGCTCACGATATGCTGTGTTCAAATGATTCAAGAAAAAAAATTGATTGATAAACAATGCGGTTGAAGTGTTTGGAAAGGAGATTGGTGGCTACAGCATCATGCTAGTGATGGTGCAATTTATATTCCTTTTCCTGATCGTATGCTCAAGTTTTGATACTAATGCAACCGAAATAAGTTTGAAATATACAAATCAGACCAGGAAAGTACATACCAAACATGCTTCATTAATCATATTTAGATCCCTTAACATGATTAAAAAGTAGATGTATGTCTTACAAAGTATACATGAGCTTTCTAGGTAGCTTTACACAGAAGATTGAAGCCCAATAACACCTGACAAGAACAATATTAATAAGCTGATCAGTTACCAGAAGATATGAGGACCTAAGTACAACAGAAAATGAGCCAAAGGATGATTTTACTTTGTTCAACCAAATAATTTTAGAAAGTATCATGGGTTATATTTAGGATATTCAGTATTATTCAAATGAGGAAAATCAATTTACCACAACCAACTCTAGCACCTGCATTTCCGGTTGTCTTGCTAAGTTCATGATTACCTGTCGCAACAAAATCACCTGTTACTTTTTTTTTTGGGAAAATTATCACATATAACTGTGAATGTAAGGTTAATGATTATGTTTGACTATCAGTCAAATTCCTACAACGCCTCCTTGAGTGATGATCGATAGCTTCAATAACTTGTAAGATGTGTCACGAAATAGTTAGTTCTAACTTTACAACTTACACCAAAAAAAAAATAACAATACTAAAAGAAGAAATATTGCAGTTTTAACGGTATCTATTAGATGATCATAAGTGAGTTGTTACCTCTTCCAAGATCATCACTATCAGCATGAATAACAACTGCCCTCCCCAAAATGGAATGCTGCCCACTTAACGGAATCTGCACACAACATGAAAGAACTTAAACTACCAAAACTAAATATGAACAAATTTCTTACGACAATTTAGCTGCATACATTTTTATCTGCAATTGACACCTCAGCAACTCCTGCAAAAAGTACCAATACTGTTACATACTCAAAGCACATAATATAAACCCTAAACTTAATAATAGTTTCAGAGCACGAACCATCTTGACCAGCAACAATGTTACCCAAATCGCCAGCGTGGCGTACGTTATCCCACGGCGCTCCGTGATCGTTGTTCAATGGATTAAAATGAGGTCCTAATTTTTAATATCAATTTCCTAAATCAAAACTTTAAAACTTATAAAACAAAAAAGTGGAAACGTTGAGGATGTAAAGTACCAGTACTGTTGCAACCATTAGTGGTATCACCAAGAGCATGAATATGGAATCCATGAGCACCTGGTTTAAGCCCTGTAATCTTACCCCTAATTTGAGTAACCCCTGTTTACGTACAATTATCACACCAATTTTAACAACTACTGTAATTATCAGCTATTTAACTTACTTTATTAATAAATAAATAAACAGAGAATATAAAATTAAAAAGAGAGACCGTTAGGTTGTTGCAAAAACTGAAGAGATCCTTTAACGGAGTTCTCGCCGCCGGTGATGACTGCCACCGCTTTCAAACCACCGCTCATTGCTTATCTGATTCGTCCAGTGTTTGTGGATTTACTCCTTCAGTATCATCGCTCTACCAAAATGTTTCAACTCAATTTACTTTACACACCCTCGTACTATGAAGGTATTACAACATCAACCCCTAAAAGAATTGTGCGTTAGAAGTGTTAGTATAAGCTTATAATTTTATAAGGTAAACCGCCAAATTTGTCCATGCGGTCTTATCGTTTTGCCGATTTTATCCTTTTACTTTTTTGTCGCATTATTTGTCCATGTGGTTTTGATTTTCGCTGAATATGTCCTTTGATAACTGATTATGTCAAAACCGCCACCAATGCATGTTACATATGTCTAACTGGTCCAGGTGGAATTGAAGTCACGCATAATTTCAGGGGATGATGATCTTGATGAGGCTGCAAACAAAGTCAAGGTTTGTTTGGTCAAACATTCATGTTCCTATGTCAACACCTTGTGGTCAAATTTTAGGATGACTATAAAGCAACGAGTGACGGATTGTTAAATCTGGACTTCCTTGAGAGATATGCCATTGCTGACAAAGATGTCGATTTTGAGAGTGCTTTGCAAAATGGCAGTGGAAAGTTGCCCTCTAGCGGTGTAATTAGTGTCAAATCCAGTAAAGCCAAGGCAGAAAACACGGGAAGCGAAAAGACAAGAGTGGTTAGAAAACAAGCAATGATGGAAGTTCTTTTAAATCATCAAAGTAAAAAAGATCATGTTAATGGACTTGAATTCTCTGTATTTCAGTTTTTAATTGGGCATTAACAATTTTTGACTTCGCCATGATATATGGATTGACACACATTTGGACCTAAAAGTGTTTGACCCTTCACTCAAACCTGATCAATTTTACCACCTCTAATACGACTGTAGGAGTAAATAAATAACCTAATCTATGTGTATCGTCATCAGTGCTTGGAGTCTTTCCACATATTCATCAAACAATGGCGGTAACTAGAAACTTTCTTATGATAACAAAAAAAATATAGTGATGAATAAGATAGAAAACTACCACTACCGATTCGTTGCAAAACATAGGTTTATGTAATGCTCACGATGGGTTGTGTTCGAATGATTGACCAAAAAGTTGACTAATAAACAATGTGGTGGAAGTATTTCAAAAGGAGATCCAGGCTACAGCATCATGCTAGTGGTGGTTCAATTTTTATTTTTTTGTTTCTTGATTGTGTGGTCTCAAATTTCCATACTGATACAACTGAAGTATGTTTGAAATTTAGACAACAGAACAGGAAAGTACATACCAGATATGCTTCATTATCAAAAATTTGGATCTTGTAACATTTTATTGAGTAGATTTAAGTTGTACAAAGTATAGATGAGCCTGATTGCTAGCTTTACACAGAAGATTGAAGCCCAATAACACCTGTTAAGATAACAACACAGTAAACATCAGTTTTTACAGTCAACAAAATCGTGTACAAGCTGATCGCTTTAAACAAGAGCATTGACGAAACATGATCTCAAAAGTTTAAACTGAAAATGAGCCATATCATGACAATGTAGTCTGTTTAATCAGACAATATTATAACGTATCAGGGGTTGTTTTTAAAAATATTTATTACTCTATATTAACTGAAAGAGAAAAATGCAAATTACCACAACCAACTCTTGCACCAGCATTTCCTGTTGTCTTGCTAAGTTCATGATTACCTGTGGCACACATATCACAATATACATTTTTTACTATATGTACGGTTAACGATTATATATGAGTATTACTCTATTAGTCAAGTTCCTTTAACACCCTTGAATGATGACCAATAACTTCAATAATATCATGAATCATGAAGTAGGTAGTTCTAAGTTTACAACTTAGCCAATAAAAACAAAATTATGCAAGTTTAGTCATATATAGTCTAGTAGTAATAGTAATATTATGTCAGCATAAATGAGTTGTACAGTACCAACCTCTTCCTAGATCATCAGTATCAGCATGAATAGCAACTGCCCTCCCCAAAATGGAATGCTGCCCACTTAACGGAATCTGCACACAACATTTCAAATGACACAACACGAAAAACTTCAACTTCCAGAACTAGATATCAACAAACCTGTTACTACAATAATATCATGATTTTAGATGCATACATTATTATCTGCAATTGACACCTCAGCAACTCCTGCAAAACGTACCAAAACCGTTACATACGTAAAGTACAAAAATAAAACCCTAAACTTACTAGTGTCAGAGCAAGAACCGTCTTGACTAGCAACAATGTTGCCCAAATTGCCAGCATGGCGTACGTTATTTTTGATGAAATTTTTGTGAATATTTTGTGTGTGTTTGTTGACATGAAATATGGGTGGTGAGGGGACATGAGAGAGATAATGGAGGTGCAAACACAAATAAAGTAAAGTTGGCGCCAACTATATCTAAAATAACCAACCATTGGGATCCCGCACCAACCGCTTGACCCATTATTTTCTTCCACTAATTTCTCCTTACATATTGTCTTTAATTAATCTAACCTTTTTATTATTCTTGTTCTTCATCTTCTCGAACGAATAGATCTTATATATAAACGAATCATAAGAATGAGAGAAATCGTAAGCATCCACATTGGACAAGCAGGGATTCAGGTAGGGAATGCATGCTGGGAGCTGTATTGTCTCGAACACGGCATTCAAAACGATGGTTTCCTCCAAGGGTACCTACTATACCTTTTTTGTTGGTTTCAAAATCTGTTGTATATTATTGCGTATATTTTCATTATGATCTAGCTTTTAAGGAGAATGCGGATTAGATTACCAAACCAATACATTTATTTGATGTTAGTTAAGGTTGCCATCAAATAAAATTAATGCTTAAAATTATATATGTATATTTATTGGAATGCTTTGAATACTGAAGTTTTGTTGCTTAAGGCACATGCATTTCAACTCATACACCTCGCGTACAGGATGTCAGGATCTCAAAAATTCTGAGGTTTCAAACTAAAATTTGATATGATTTTTTATTTGTGCCTATAATTAGTTGCATTGGTTAAACAAAAAAGTCAAAGACTCCGGTGCTCTATTCCATTTTGATTTTGTCGCATCTGATTATGTAGGACAAACATTGGACATGAGTTTAACGGTAGCATTTAATATTTGATGGTTTTAGGCTTGATATGTGTTATGTGTATGCATGGTATGGTATAGTCACATCTAATACATTGATATTAAATAATGTATGTGGTATATGATAAAATAGTTTTGTTTCGTGTAACTGATCAACAATTTGGATCACTTCTTGATTATATCTGATAATTTGGTTTAATGTGTTTGTAGTGACAGCGTTGGTTCTACAGATGATTCATTCAGTACCTTCTTTAGTGAAACCAGCTCCGGTAAGCACGTGCCCAGGGCTGTATTTGTCGATCTGGAACCAACTGTGATTGATGAAGTTAGGACTGGAAGCTACAGACAACTCTTCCATCCCGAACAACTCATGTCTGGCAAGGAAGATGCAGCTAATAACTTTGCCAGAGGACATTATACAGGTAAAAAAACCACTCGACTTTTAAAGATGAAGCAAATTATGTCTCTAACATCAAAATATAACGATGTATCAGTCTTCCATATTTGCAGTGGGAAAAGAAATTGTTGATCTGTGTCTTGATCGAGTGAGAAAATTAGCCGACAATTGTACTGGTTTGCAAGGCTTTATGGTTTTCAACGCTGTTGGTGGTGGCACTGGTTCGGGTTTAGGATCATTAGTTTTGGAAAGGTTGTCAGTAGACTATGGGAAAAAGCCCAAACTTGGCTTCAGCATCTTTCCATCACCACAGGTTATCTTTAAATCTTATGTAAATAATATAAAACACACATACTTTGTTGTTGACCATTATATAAAATGTCTCATATTTGTAACTTCCAAAGTGCAGGTGTCAACTGCAGTTGTGGAGCCTTACAACAGTGTGCTATCAACTCATTCGCTTTTAGAACACACGGATGTGGTGGTATTGCTCGACAATGAAGCTATATATGATATATGCAGAAGGGCCTTAGACATTGAGAGGCCAACTTACAGGAACTTGAACCGTTTAATATCTCAAACTATTTCATCTTTGACCACTTCACTGAGGTTTGATGGAGCCATAAATGTGGATATTAACGAGTTCCAAACGAACCTGGTCCCATACCCTCGTATTCATTTCATGCTTTCATCTTATGCACCTGTGATCTCTGCTGCTAGAGCCTTCCATGAGATGAGCTCGATTGCAGAGATTACAAGTGCGGTGTTTGAGCCTGCTAGTATGATGGCTAAATGTGACCCGAGACATGGAAAGTATATGGCATGCTGTTTGATGTACCGTGGAGATGTACTTCCAAAAGATGTCAATACTGCTGTTGGTTCTATGAAGACCAAACGAACTGTACAGTTCGTTGATTGGTATGTGGATTTTATGAAGTATATATTAGTCACATATGGCAGCCCATTCTTCGTCATGATCAGTAATACAGGTGTCAAAATGGGCGGGCCGGGTGGTTGAGTAGGTGGTCAAAATAGATTTGGGTCAAATATGGTCAGGTTGCAAAACGTATATTGTTTACAAAAATGGTCCCTGTGTTATAGCGTTTTCTATGGTTTCAGTCCTTTGGTAAGGATTTTTGCATGTTTAGTCCTTAGAAGGCACATTTTGTTACATTAACAGTTCTTGATCCTCTTAAAATGAGTAAAATACCCTTAACTTAAGCTTATGTCCGTCGTCCAAATGTAAAGGTATTTTAGACATTTTAAGAGGATCAGGGACATAATATAATGAAACGTGCCATCTAGGGACTATACATGCAAAATAATCAGTATGTCAAATATGATAAACAAAACTACATCAATTCAATAAAAATGTAGTTTTTGTTGATATTATTTAGGTCATGTGAATAAAAAATAGACTTTAAGTAACCTTCAACCTGACTTGTTTTTAGTTTCTGTTACTTCTATCAGTTTTAATCGTTAAAGATTCACATAACCTGAATCGACCCATTTATATACTGTAATTAAGTTGGAAATGCATTTTATAATCGATAAATCGTGTTTTCAGGTGTCCTACTGGTTTCAAGTGTGGAATTAGCTACCAACCTCCGACAGTGGTACCGGGAGGTGATCTTGCTAAGACAAGGCGTGCAGTGTGCATGATAAGCAACAACACGGCTGTTTCTGAGGTTTTCAATCGAATTGACCATAAGTTTGACCTGATGTATGCAAAACGAGCATTTGTACATTGGTATGTGGGTGAAGGCATGGAAGAAGGTGAATTCTCGGAAGCTCGTGAGGATCTTGCTGCTCTCGAGAAAGACTATGAGGAAGTTGGTCAAGATGCTGAAGAAGAGCAAGAAGAAGAAGAAGAAGAAGAGTAGAAGGTACGTCTTTTAAAACCACATGAACTTTCGAAAAGATTATACAAACATAAACCAACAACCAAAAGCATAAACCTTTTTCATATTCCTAAATCCTAAGTATAATTATTGAAATGAAATTTTTAATCTCAGAATGGCATTGAAGATATCGTTTGTTCATTTCATTCATAGCACATTGTTTTTTCCGTTTGTGGCTTCTTTTTTTTTTGCCAAATTGTCGTAATTCATAGAAATCATCAATTCTTAGAAACGAGTGAAGGTTAGGTTGACATAGTTTTAGCGCATAAAAGAGCATTAAAATAGAGCCATTGCACCAAACTTTAGAAACTTCCACAGTAGGAAAGATTAGGTCATGCATGTTATACTTAATTCACTTTCAAAGTGTTCTCGTCGATGACAACATTCCAAAGAAATGCAATGTGTAGATCTAAACCAGCCTTAAAGACGTGCCATTTGTAGTTTTCCAGCAGCCATATGATTGGTCCCTATGAGACTCTGGTATGAGAAACAACGTTGCTGGGGGCAATTTCAACCCATTTAAATATGAATGGTTAGTTTTGAGTGCTATTCTATGTGAAATGAGTCAAACTTAAAATTCTCTCTTACCGGGGAATGGATCAAATGGGTGAAAGTCGCCCAACTTCTAACTTTTTTTATGCGTACAGTCTCCTAAATCGTTTGTATACAAGGATTTATACCATTATTGTGATACACTTGTTTTAAATCATAGCGCATAAGTTATTTACCTGATGTAGTTAAAAAATGGATAAAAAAAGTGTTTGTGAACTTGGCCTGTTCTGACCCATACCAGAAATGACCTATTTCAACACGATCCCATATTCACGCATCAACCAACCCACCCATCTTGCCACCTTTAACCCTGAGTGACATCCATGACAATATACATATTTACATCTTCAACCTACTTGAACTAAATGTGCTCAGGGATGCTATTTTATAGAAATTTAAGTGGACTAAGTCTTTGAGTGATGATAACAAATAGTTTTTACATGTTAGTAATTTTATGGACTTGGTAAGAAGACAACTGAGATCTTTCAAATAATCGTCACATATTTCCTAGCTAACACATAGAAATTTGGGCCAAATCTTTGATTAGCTGACCTTGTACAATTGCTTTATGAGCAATTGGAAAAAAACAAACAAACTAAGACATCAATGTTTTGATATTGTAAATGATTGCTAATGAAACTAAGTTGGACAGCGACAATGATATTGTCCACAAAAGTCAAATGAAACAACTTGATACTTTTGTTCTTACATATTAGCAACAGCAAGAACACATCTACATCAATTCATCTCTCAAAATCTTCTTGTTATTCTAATAATTTGAAATTGAATCCTAATTTAAATAAAAATTAACAAAACAAAGAACATAAAGGAGGAAGATCCCAAATTGCTTCATTAGGATCATTAACAGTTTCAATATACTCTTGAACTCCATTCATGGCATATAAAGAAGCCGATATCTGTCTTTCCACTTTCATTCTCTCAAATTCAGTAAACACCATTCCCGAACTTATCTCTGACATCATCACATTCTTAGGAATATCAAATGTTACTTGATTCGACTGATATCTATGATCATTTTTAGCTTCTAAAACCCATGAAATATCAGATGCTTCAGAAGAACAGTTGCTCAAATCAGGCTTATAAGCATCATCAAACAATTGAGATATATTTTCTTCTAGTTTCTCACTAGAAGAAAGTGAATCCCCACTCCCACCACTATTACTCGAACTAGTACAACTACTACTACTTCTGCTAATACTTGTAGTAGTAGCAACATTAGTTGTATTCAAAACCAACGGAATTGGACATTCTTGAATTCTTTTTTTAGCCATTTTCTTGCTGTTGAGTAAGTTTCGAATCCTGGAAGCAAGTGGAGAGTTATGAGAGACATGAGTTATGAAGTTGGTTCGTGTGTTGGAACCACGTAGTAGGCACGCAGCCTCATCATAGGCTCGAGCCGCTTCTTCAGCGGTCTCAAAAGTCCCGAGCCACATCCTGATCTTTTGTGTTGTGTCCTTGATCTCAGCCACCCATCTCCCTGAAGGCCTTTGTCTCACCCCTACAAACTTGGTATTTTTGTTTCCATTATTGTTATTTTTACCTCTCCCTTTGCTCGATTTTGGTACTCTTGGCTGCTGTTGAAATTGAATTTCCATTGAAATTATAAAAGGTATAGTGAAAGATAATTTGAAGTTTCAAAGAAATATTCTATGTTATTTTGCTTCTTATGTTGCTATATATACATACATATATATAGGATGTATCTATCTAGTGGTATATGCACATAATTTCTGAGGTTTCTATGTATTGTTTTGTAGTATTTGTTGTTTTCTGATTGAACATTCTTTTTTATTTCCTAAGAAGACAAACTATTTCTAATCAACATGACCAAGTTGCAAATATCATATAAACATTCCATGAAGTTGAATGACTGATTTACCCTTTAATATTAGATAACAGTTTGAGCTCTAAAGGTGTTTAGGTGGACTTGGTCAAGTAAGACCAAGAAATGGTGGGAAAGGCTTTCTAAGCATGGAAATTAAAACTACTCTTCACATTTACGAGTAGATGATTGTTTGCATTTACATTTTCTACCCAAAAGTTTTTTATATGTCAAAGTTTCAACCCAAATTGCATGTTGTATTGACAAAAAGATACCGAATATACGAAGGTTATCATATATTGTTTTCTTCTTTGTAGGTGTGTATTTGAGTGTAGACGATCTGAAGCTTTGCTAGGAATGAAGCTCGGTTCACCAAAAGCTCGAGTCTTTAATTTGTTAATATTTCATTCGTTTTGTATAACTTATTAAGTATTGATTCCTACCATAATTTATGCAAAAATAAAATTAAACCTTTTATATAAAAAAAACTATAAACAAGCGTTTGAAAAAGAAACGAAACTATTGTGTTGTATCTAAAGTTACAACTGTCTATCGCGTTATAATCATGTCTAAAGTCATTTGATGACCAACTCTCTTTGACACATCTTTAGTTGTCATGATTATTGGCACACAATCTGTGAATCCCAGACTTGAACAATATCAAGATTTAACTAGCTAAATGCTTTGAAGTATTAACAAGAAGTTTGCGGAATAACACTTGTTAACAAGGAAGATTTAATCACATGAACAAAGTGAATAACAAGAAGTAATTTGATAACCAAAGCTTTAATATTATTATTGATGATAATAATACGGATACACTATACTTGTATCAGGGTTACAAAGAAAACCTTGAAGCTTGCACACATTCTAGCTATGAATGACAAACCATACATATAGTCAAACAAGTACACCAACTAGTATTGCATACCATACCTTTGAAAATAAGAAAACTCTATTATATTATTAGAGTTTTCCTTTACAAGTTATCCTCATGAAAGTTTGGAAACTAATCTAACTCTGTATCTGTATTTCTGCTAAGCATGGTCTGTAATCATTGTTCACTGCATGTGCAAGCCTGACAGATCCACTAGGCGTTGTTTCAACCGCTATCTGCGCTAGAAGTGGAAACCTTGTAAACGAGACTAGCAGTATTAACTTCAAATGGCTTGACGGTGGAAACTAATAATAGTCCAGCAGTAGTAACGATCACAGCAGCGTAAACTTCAACTAACAGTGGAAACCTGAACTAGCAGTATTAATAAAAGATATCAGTAGTATTAACCATACTTAGATTAATTTCCAATTCTGCATCAGTGGACATTCTGACCCAACACAATCTTTCTTTTTCATCTTGATTGTGAGACCGGTAGCTTACCTTTTTCTTTAGTTATCATGAATTGCTTATAAATTTATAATCAAACATGGAGTCCAAAATGAAAATAAGAAAAATATAGGGGTTGTTTTGGAGTTGTTAACAAACTAATGGGTCAAAGTCATATATGAAAATTGATATCCTCAAATGCTTCCACGTGGAGGCTTACGAACAACCATCTAGATGAGCCCAAATAGTAAAGTCTCAACAAGAAGACGTTTAAATAGAGAAAATGACATAATAAAAAGGTTTTATATTTTTAAAATGAATTCAATATTGGGACTTGTCGTAGACGTTGCGTTTTCTTCAATACAAATTTCCAAGTCATCCAAGAAAATTATCGTTACCCACTTATAGAGGTCAATAAAAGAGTTGACGTTAAATAAGAAAAAAACAAGAATAGATGTAATTACTTATGTGAATGTGACTAATAAAAGTTGAGTTATATTTTAATCTCCTTGTGTAAAGTTGTAAATTCTTTTATTAGTTTATGGTAAACTTTTGATGGAAAAAAGTGAGCCGGATTTCAAGGACAAATAGAATTTTGGAGTGGTTGACTCATTTTCTATTTTTCTACGAAATATATAATACCACATCATATGATGTAAGAACGGAGAAGTGAAATTATAGTTCGGCGTTACGACGTCACGTTAGATTTTTTTCAGAATAAAAACTGAACTAGAACTAAACACTGTCTATGATCAAATTGATCATAGACGTGAAAGACTAAACTTTTTGGCCCCACATTTGTTAACAATACATTTATTATATACCCTAAACACAAACGGAAAAAGAAAATATAAATTGGCCCATATTTTTATTCGTCCTTCTCTCATCTCCCCCACAACGTGCATCAAGAAAGACGGAGCAAAAACTCTTTCGTGCCTATGATATCTTTCCTAAGACATGAAAGACGGAGAGCAAAGAAAAAAACGGACTCATTGATAGTAGTCCAAGTAATCATAGCATTTTAATTGATTTACTAGTTTTAGGTATACGTAGAATAATGTCAATGATTTTTAAAGTTCAAAATATGACACATATAAGTTGATAAATAGAAGTTGTATAGTTTTTCATGCAATTATAAGATTCTGAACACAATAAGAGTCACGACAAAATAACAATACCATCAAGTACTAATTACGATGGAACTAAAAAATGCCTTGAATTCGGAAATAAGAAAATAACCATATACTTGATTAAGAGTTTTTTAGTATATTTGTAAAAGGATTAGGACCACATAATGGCGTTTTATAATTAATTGCAAGTTGATCTCATTTTCCATTTCAAATTGGCATACAAACAAATTACTTAGAATTTTTAATATACCGGGATGTTGTATGTATTCCGTTGGGTGGAAAACGACGTTATTCCTACTACTTTTATAAAATAAAATGTTTTAAACAACTCTGAAGAACAAGATTTAATTAATGTAAATTGGAACTCAAGTTGATGCACCCTTTTTACATAGACCGCAAGATCCGGCAATGTTCAATGTCTGACTATACGATTGTTCTTTTTTAACTACAGTCTCCGTTCACTTCTAAGTCCACAAACTTTTCAAAAACCGGTTTTGGCTCCAATCGAGTTCAAATCAAGACAACACCAAATTTTGATTTTCATAATCGAAACAACATTTTATATATATATATATTTCAGTTTATGGTCCAGTTTACTGCTCGCCATGCCAAGCCAGGTCTTCAACCAAGATCATTATTCAAAATATAGTTCATAATTGGAATTTTTGATGGTAAATTTACTTGTGATTTAAGACATTTAAGATTACAGTCAAGATTGCAACTGCAAAGTTAATAAATTCCAGCATATCAGAACAGAAATCGTCAACAGAAAATGGAGATCATACATAGGAAAAAAGTCAAAAACTACTCAAAAAAGATCATATGAATCATAAATAAAAAGGAGAAAAACAAATTACCAAATCCATCCACAAAACTTCACTCTTCTCCAATCTCATTATGCAGAAATAATACAAGACCACAAAACTTTGCATCTTTCGGGACAAAATTACCATGTACTCACAGGTACCAAATGGAATATAATATGTATATGCACATCCTACATCTATTTTCTCGCATTTTTCAACTTCCTTTCACACAAAATGCATGCAAAAATGAATTTTGAGTATATATTGTGAATAAATAAAACAAATAATGCACACAGCAAACTGATTCAAAAAAAAAATTAAAACCTTTAGGAAGATAGGACGGATTGAAGTGCAAGCTGCTGTTGAGGTTGTAAAGATGATAAGGTTGATGCCATAGCAGATGGTGGTAATGTTTGTTGCAGCTGCCTCAAAAGATTGATCATTCGGCCAACTGTTTGTTCAGAGGCCAAATCTTTACCCGCAGAAAGAACCTAATCTCAAAAATGGAGAAAATTATATAACAATGATGAGAAAGAAAAACGTAAGAATTTCAAAAATCTCGAGTTTGAGAAACATACATCTGCAAATACTGCAACTATCTTAGGAAGATACTGATGGTTAAGTCCCAATAATTCTCCATCGGACCTGGATAGATGAGTTTCTTAATTAATGAACAATACATGGTAAAAGAACGAAGTATTCTAATATGTAAGGTTTAGAGGTGGCAGTTCAACCTGTATACATATAAATGGGTTGATTTGGGTTATATTTTACACCGAATAAGCCAAACAAATGTAAATATTAGTTAAACAAGAAACAAGTCAAATGGATTGGAACTATGGAAGTGGTTTGGAGTGTAATATCATTACTTTTTTTTTTTTTTGAAGGGCAAGTACTCACACACACAACTACCGCGAATATTTCCATTTGTCCTAACCCCAGGACTTGAACCCACAATCTCTTGGTTGTGAGGGGAGTCCCGATACCGCTAGGCCAATGGCCCTTTGGTAATTATAATTTTTTAAACCCACTTAACGCTTATATATAGGAAATTTAATGGACAAAAAAAAAAGATTGGCCCACTCGTTCAGCACGTTCTAAAAAACTGCGCAATTAGAACAAAACTCATTTTGACCCATTATCAACCCACCCATCTTACCAACTCTACTCAGGTTTGTATTTTATACAAAAAAGCTCATCTTTAAACATTTCAAACTTTACCTTTCCACCATTGAGCAAAGCTGATCATGTACAACTTTAGCCTCAATCAAGTCACCTTTTAACGGCAAGCAATTTAACCATGCAGGAACAATCTGATCACATTGAACAGGATTTAAAGCATTAGAAAGCCATCCACCAAAAATCATACGTAGTAATTTACAAGAAACACGAATGTTTAAGAGCATATTAACTGGCTGTCACAATAGAAGTAATGTGGAACTAATGAAAGACATGGTAAAACCATGAGTGTCTAGAAAAACAAAATAGCCATTTTCCATATATTTATTATATAAAGAAATAACAGTTGGAGAGTATTCACTATTCAGCCTATTAATGCAATATATAAAGTTGAAAAAGACTAAATTACCTGAGCAGCATTTATAATATCACGATGAAACTGGCAAATCTTGCCAAGAGCTGAAACAGCATTGTCATAAGCCATTACATTATCTGGATGTAATGCATCAGGGCGTCTTATAACAGCATCCAATCTGGAAAGAGCCTCTGCAGAAGGGTAAAATGGTCAATAACAATACAAATACACAATCAGAAGGAAATCCAGATAAGCAACAAAAACTCACCGCCAACAAAGGGTCTGAAAGCACCTCCCCCAAACTCCGCACATATGCCAACCCCATAAACAGCAGCCTGAGAAACGTTTAAAACTAAATACCCGTGATCATGAGAAACACCACTACCATGACAAATAAGTTATGCGCACCTGGCGGACATCTGTGCTTGTATCATTGCATGCTTCCAAGACGAACGGTAGAAAAGTTTCGTAATATCTGTGTAAGAAAAAGAACTTCAATGTTGGAGGTGGAAACGGTCGAATTGACTTATGGGTTCCGGTCTCACAGTACATTCTTAAGCTCAGGTCAAAATGGGAAGTATTTACCGGCTAACATAATCTTATCCACTTTTTTTATTTAAAACGTAAATAGCAGGTTCGATCTAAATGATAATATTAACGAACATAATAATCCAATTTTTGAAAATAAAATTATTTAAGAGATTTTAAGCATTTGGAAGCACTCTAAACAACTTTAGAGCATTTAACCCATTTGACCTGCTTCCTTGATAGCATGCTTTATTGATTTACCCTTTAACAGTTATCATTAAGATACAACCGGAATCGGCCCATTTTCATATATATATTGGTGAAAAAAGTGACACCCCTATGCTTAATACCAGAGTGAGCAATGAACAGAAAGCGTACTTTAGAGCTGCATCTCGGCAATGCTCAACAGCATCATCAAAAATGCAAATGGCTATTCTTTTCTCCTCTGATGTCCTATCCTTGCCCTAGAGTTACAGGGTACATCAACAAAGGATGTTAATTTTTATGACATCATACTAGCATCATTGGCATAAGCTAAAATAAAGAAATGATACTATTTCGAAGATATAATGGAACTCACCCACATAGGCATCAAGTAAGGCAATAGTTCATCAAATAGAGGTAGAAATGGAGCCTTAAAGGTCTTAAGTAGAGTACCCAAACAGTCACCAACCTATGTTTTAGAAGGAAGAAACCATTATTAAGAGAGAAAAAATCCATGTTGATATTAATAATTGGTAAAAGTGTGAAACAGTACAAACATACTTGATCAAACAGTTCTTCCTCTTGCTCATTTTCTTCCTTGAGCATTTCTCCCTCTTCTGCATCAAAGTCTTCTGCTTTGACTCGATCGGCTCTTTCATTTCTTCTAGCTGCACTGGCTGTCATTACCTGCTTTAACTCTTCCACAATGCTTCTTACTTGGCTTTCATCTAAAAGAGGCCCACAAATCTGAAACAATAAATTCAAAACAATACAAAAATTAATAAACCACAACTTCTAAATACCTCATGATAAGTACATTCCTATACATAGAAGAATAGACAAATCACACCTGTACACACTCTTTTATTGCATCCAGCATATTTGAGCAAATTTCAGTCTCTGGTTCCTGGAATCCCCAATTCAGTAAATAATTAATCATGATATAACAAATAGTATTGCCATGTATCAAAGAAGCACAGATATTACACTTCACACCACAAAGGAACAGAAGAATAACAAAAATAACCTTGTGTAAAGCATCCACTAAAGCTGGTATGATATAGTCAGACAACTGCTTCACGTATGACTCATCGCGGCCCTGGGACTGTCCCTTTTCAACAGCTAATTTTGCAGAACGAAGAAGCTCTGGCATAGCTACAGGACAACGAAAAGCCAATGCTTAGAACACGATATTTTAAATTTAAAGTTTCATTGAGGTAAGTTAGTACCTGAAACTGCAGCTCTCCTAACTTCTTCATGAAAATAAAATTTAAGCAGTGGTACCAACGTTGGAGCAACCTGCATGCATTTTTGTCAAAGAAAAGTCAAATTTTCAAACTGACACGTATATAAAAACAAAGCAAATATTAACATATAAAGAAGTCAGACCTGATCGATCCAAGGAAAAAACCCTTCCTTTAACTCATCAGCATAGCAACATAGCATGTTGCATGCTGTAGCTTTCTCCTCAAGAACACTAGTTTTGATCCCTATTCTCTTATCACCTAGCGTGATAGTCTCAATGCTGCAACATAAACAGGTTACACTTATCAAGTGACTTTCTAACTAAACTAATGTCATTGTACACGCAAAAGGCAAATCATGTGGATTCCCAAGAAAATAAAAAAGAGAAGTAGTGCGGTATTTTAATTTTTAAATGCATAAAACCTTCCACCACATTTTATTAAAGAATAATATTAAACTTATTTGTTTAAATAATATAATTTCAGAGATTGTATTTTGACAAAAGTGTTTTTAGTCAAGTGGTCATTGCAACAAGGCCCGTTTTAACCTTTTACCCAACCCACCAAACCCGCCTGTTTTGTTATATCTATTAAGAAATGATGAAAGTTAAAAAAATAATAATAATTAATAATAATAATAGAAAAGGAGAGTGTTTCCAATCATTTATTAATCAGACCTTTCATCATCAGATTCATCAATATCGGCATCGGAATCAGCAGATGTAATTTTAACATCCGGTTTAAGTTGAGCTGAATGGAGCAAAGGTGGCATGACAACATTCATGTAAGGGAGGAAATCCTGTCCTAGGCACTTGCAAAGTCTTGCCCATGCCTGCAACAAATGAGTACAACTATAAACTTCAAGGTTTTCGTATAGTATATAGTAAGAAAACAATATGACAAAAGCATACTTGCAACATGTAGCTTATAGTAGGGTCATCTGTCTCCAGCTGGGAACCTTGCAGTGACAAAAGGACATCCATAACCTTAAATCACAAAACAACTGGTTAGTTTATAAACTGAAAAAAGAAAAACGTAATCAAATACAAGTAGTCGATGTACCTGTTTAGCATCATCTTTGAACTTATCTTTCCCAACGGCCATGCCTACCAAACTGATACATTCCATGGATTTGGCACGAAGCATGCGATTAGCCTTGTCAGTTGCATTCATCAGTATAGCTTTCAAGTAAGGCATAACTGCATCATAATACTTTTGAAAATGCTCCTGCCAATTATATACTATGTGAGAAGCAGAGTTAAAAGCAAATAAGCACATTCAGTAGAGAAATGACTGCATCGAATACCTGAGATGAGTCAGCAACCGATGCCAAAGCAGTCAAAGCCCCCTCTTGCACCATCTGCTTAGCATTCTGAATATACAACAAACACTCAATAGGTACTCTCCATTAAATGACTTTGTGCATGTTGATTCATTCAAAAACCAAACTTATTTTTATAAAAAAGGTTACAGCAAAAAATTTGTGTAACTTCTGGCAGAAAAGAACAAATGACATACCTGCAACAATACTAGTAATTTCCCCACAATCCCATCCAAATATGGATTTAGAAGTTCTGGTGTACAATTTTCACTGAAGTTGAGCACTGCTGAAGCAGCATGTGCCTGCAAAAGATACATACAAAGATAAATCCAGCAAGTCATTCTAATGTGTAATAGAGCATAAACACTCTTTCCATAACGAGAAGATCAAACCTTTGATCAGATCATGTAAAACCCCAATGACATTGTTCTATTTATAAATAAACACTCTATTTAATTGCATGTCTTTTAGCAAGTAACAAAAATAGTATTCATGCCCTGCAAGCTTTAATAAATAAATGTAACAGTGCTACCCATTATGTATTATAAGTTACACAAACTTTAGTAACAATCTTTGTATATTTTAAAGATGTGTTTCCAATATAAATTTAACAATCTTGAATAGAAGAGGCAAGCGTTTAAGAGCAAATAAGTCAATGTATAGATAAAGGTGCTGAAGAAAAGCCCTCAAAGAGATAAATGCAATCAATTAACTTTTGTTTTCATGAATAAAAAAACTGCACTAGAATATCCAACATGCATACCTGGCACATCAATGCAATCAAGATATACATATTGAAGAGCAAAAGCATATATTTAGTAGCACTATTCACCTGCACCCGGGGATTATGGAAATCATCCATGGCTGAAGCTAATGCTGGAAGAACGAGATGATGATATTGGTTTTGCAAATCTGGGCCCAAATCTGTAGATAGTTGACCAATAGCATTAATAGCTGCCCATCTAGCTCGAGGGTGAGGATCTTGAAATGAATTCAATATCATAGAAACAACTTGCTCTAAGCTCTTAGTCATAACCTATATCAAAACCGAAAATCAAAGTTACAAAGTTTACGCATATATAAAATGCAAGAACCACAACTGCTAAAACTTACAAAAACTTATCACTAAGAACAATACCTTTGAGCAACCTTCTGCAATTTGAGCTAAAGCAATGAGTGCCGCATGATGCTTTTGCCACTCTGGAGCACTCAAATATGCCGGAAAAATCTCGGAAATAACAGGAACAATAGTATTCCCACCCAACGAAATCGAAAGCCTATCCAAATATTCTTGACCAGCACTATAATTACTAGACTCACCAGCATCCTCATGTTCAACCTCAGCACTATGCCAAGCAGGATCATCTTCAACATCCAATAACATCTTCATCAATATTTCAAACAATCTCTTAATAAACTGCGGCAACTTCCTAATCATCCCCGGTGCCTGTTCCCTCGCTTCTGCCAACGTAACAACAAATTCAAGCGCCAAATGCTTAGTCCCTTCTTCTAAAGTCTCAGCTTCCGCAATTTGCAACATTGCACCAACTACTTCAACTATTTGCTTCCTTAAAAACCTAGGTTCAGTCCCAGCCAATTCAATCAACAATTCTAATGCGTCCTGTGCCGTTGACTCCTCCCCAGAGTTCAACGCTTCAGTCAACGTTTGCATCATCAAAGACAACAAATCATGAAACTTATCCCTATCAGAAGCTTTCTCTAAACACTGAATAAAATTAATCGAAGCACCTAAAGCCGCAATTCTCACATCCGGATCCATACCTGTACCCAAACACCCTAAAAACACCGAATGTAAAGTGTCCAGATGAGGAACCAATAATTCCCCAATATATTGAGCCAATTGCCCAAAAATCAACAGAGCACTTTCCTTATGTCGATTATTTCCTGAAGTAACACACTGAAACATGAAAGGTAAAAGCTCGGGCCATCCGTTTTCGGGCAAAGCCAACGCTGCAAGCTCTGAAACAGTATCACACAACTTTTTCGATATCGATTTCGACGATTCTTTAGTAACAGACTCAAGTAAACTCGATTTCAACGTCAATTGAGTCGCAACCGAAAGAGAGGGATACAATTGAGATTCAGACTCATCATTCTCAGTTGAGACTGTAAGAACACGGCGTAACAGCACCGCGGACATGGCGCGTGGCTCTGCGTGAGGTGAGGAATGAAGGAGATGAGAAAGTTTGAGAACTAGAGTATCAGGATGATGTTGTTTGCATAGGTTGAAAAGTGTTTCGGCTTCAGAACGTTGTTCGTTGGCGGCGGACATAAGGTGAGAAATTAGGGTTTCGAATTGAGAGGCGTCGGGGCCGAGAACGGCGGCGATTTGAGAGGATTGAAGTGCGGTGAGGTTGAGGTTGCCGGAAGAAGCCATGGTTGCGGTTGTACGGACGGCGGCGGTTGTAAGAAAAGGTTTATCTTTTTTTTTTCTCTTGGGTATAAGGAGTGGCGGTTTTTTTAAAGAGATGGAGGGAAGGGTTTTAGGATGGAGGGATATAAGGGAGTGTTTGGATACCGGGATACTGATATTTAGTTTTATTTTATTATTTTCTTTTTTCTTTTGCACAAAGTAAAATTATCCCTTTGATATAAATTTATAGAGTGAATCGTGTATAATTATTACAAGGTTTTTTTTTGCACATACGCTCATATCATTTTGAGAAAATATATATTGACAGTAAGATAATAAAGTTAGTATACTATTTTTGAAAGTGAACACTTATTTCAGGACAAACTAAAATAAAAAAGTGAACACTTATTTTGAGACGAAATTAATTATGTTTATATTATAAGTATATAACAGAATTAGTTGCACTTGTTTTGTTACTTTCTTCTTAATATATACACTCTATTCGATGTCTTTCATGTTCATCATCATATTTCCTTACATTTTCGTGTAGAATGTTATTAGCAAACGCCACCACCGTCATTGTATACCATCATGGTCACAACGATGTTGCCACCTTTAAACACTATTATCGTTGCAACCATGATTATATGTGGTCGTTACAACCATCACCTCATATCTTATGTAATTGTAACTTGTAGTCCATCCTTTTTATCCGCAATTTGTCATGTTTTGTACGACATATTGTCTAGGGTTTCATGATTTCATTTTACAATTTGACTTGGTGTTAACAATTTTAAATGATACTTTCATAATTAGTATATGTGTAAGATGATTTTGTATGTGCAAATGATATTATTAGATGTTTTATATATGGTACGGGTACCATCGGGTTAATTTACTCGGAGTATTATTAGACTCATTACAATTTATATTTTATTTAAACTTTAGAAATGATGTTTTACATCACTAAAGAAAACAAATAAACAAACAAAAGTATAAGTGGTTTATTTATCAAATTAAACAAATACAAGTGATGGGACGTTAGAGGGAAAAGGTAATGTGTTTACACTAATCCATCATGTAGTTAATTAATTAATTAATGTCCCATGTTTTAAGACACTTGAGTTTAGGTAATAATGATTATGATATTACTACCTCCGTTTCACAAAGATTGTCCAGATTTCCTTTTTTGGACGTCTCAAATTAATTGTCCACTTCCAAATATGGAAAAGAAATTTTGATTGTGATTACCAAATTACCCCTACTTAAAATTGTTATTACAAACTTTATAGAATGTGGTAATTAATTGGTTAAGGGTAAAACTGTCATTCTGCAAAAAGTAAGAAAGAGAAAACACTAATTATTGTACTTTTATTAAACTGCGTGTTTTTTGTCTGTGGACAATTATTTTGAAACGGAGGGAGTATTAAATAATTACTACAACTTATTAACGGGATATGCCTGAGAATTGGTATTGTGAATACATTTTGAGTCATTTATTTAAAAAAATTCACGTATGAATATGTTAAACAAATGTCAATAATGGTCACGTTCCTTATATGTACAATCCACAGTTAGTTAAGTTGAAACTCTTTACACATGACAATAATTACTATATTTAAAGTCTTTATATCTTTAATATGTACACACATATACTTTTAAAGTCTTTTATTTTTGCATTTTACGTCGATGTGTGTAGATTTAAAACATTAAAATGTAGAAGTTTTTTTCTACTTTAAGGGGTAAACATAATAAAAGATGTCAGGTTACGTACAAAGTTAGCTGAATATGTAAATGACAGATTAACATAGTTAGTTTATTAATGTATGTAGATGAGGAAAATGTGGTCCTCAGGTTATAAATTAATATGGCCACTTAAAAAGATTTTATAGTTTTAAGAATGTGTACATATAAGTATTTGCAATAGAATAGCTTTTATAATTAGCCATAATATTTAGTGCGTTTAAAACCATAAGTTATAGTACGTAGAATTTGATTGAAGTGTCACCAATCCACACTACAACAAATATATCATTTATCTACACTTTTTTTCTCCACACTTTTTAAAAATGTGTGGAATTATGTCAAATTATTCACACTTAAAAATGTTGAGAAAATTGTTACATCAATAAGTGTGGAAATCACCACAATCTTCACATATATAAGTGTGAGAGAAAAAAGTTAACACTTAAAAGTGTGGATAATTTACAACTTGTCAACACTTAAAGTGTGAAAAACCATTTGTAACACCCAATTTATCCACACTTTCTCTTATGTAGGAAAATCATGTGTTACAAATTTTTTGTCACCCTTTTAAGTGTTGAAAAGTTGTAATTTCTCCACACTTTTAAGTGTGAGCTTTTCTTTCTTGCATATATAAGTGTGAAAAATCATATCTTTTTTCAATAATTTTTACACACTTTCTAAAAGTGTGAAAAAAAGTGTTGTAAAATGCTATATATTTTGTAGTGCCAAATTTATACATGTGTGTGCACATTTCAATCATTTGTAACAGTGTTCTTGAATATGATCATCTACTGTGCCGAATCTTGAATAACGTTGGTTATCTCATACTCACTCCGTCCTAAAATAAGTGTCATGTTTTGACTTTTTGATTCTTTATTTTTCAACTTTGACCTTGAAATTATTTGTTTGTGTTATATAATACTTGATGCAAAATATATGAATGGATTGAGTTTTAAATGTATTTCTATTAGTATAATTTTTATAAAGTAATATATAACACAAACAAAAATATTTAAGGTCAAAGTTGAAAAAGAAAGACTTCAGAAACTGAAACAGGACACATAATTTGGGACGGATGGAGTATAATTTTTTATGAGACAACTATACGAATCTTGAATAACGTTGATAACAGTTTCATTACCTATACGAAGTATAATTTTTTTATGAAAAATTTACATAATTTATTTGTGTTGCGGGTACATTAAAACTGTGACATTACGTGTTATCTCATATCCTGATTCATCAATGCCCATATACATAGGAAAGTTTGTGCAAAGTCTTTAATTTGTTTACCTTCCGAGAAAGAAAGGCTCCGCGTTTTTATTATAAACATATAATAAAAATAGTATACGAAATATTATACGTTAATTGCATAAATCTAACCATCTTAATTAGATAACATACTTTTACCATCTTATATTATATTTGTTCATCGCATTGTCCATTCTCCGTTCGGTTGATGCGGACAAGCTAAGACATGAGGATATATTTCCGGGTGTCCAACAATTATCGCTTCTTTGGTTGTCTAACAGGTACTCTCAATTAGATATAAACTGGAGTCAGTGGATTCGTAACCCCGGATCTAGTCTTTTAATGTAATTTTGTCTTTGAGGTTTATGTTTTTTTGTGGTTCTTTCTTAGAGCCCCCTCTGTAATCGTTTTATTTCTCTAATAAAGCTTTGCAATTTAGAAAAACAAAGTGATTCATACGCGCCTTTCATTCTCCATTCTCATTGTGTGAAGATTATTTAATACTGTAACTTCTTTATTTTCATTTGGTGTAGGCCGGCATCCTTGTTATTGTTCAATCTTTGAGTTTATGTTTTGAACGGAGCTTATTATATTTTTTAAAATAATTTCTTGTTTTTCGCCTTAAAAAGATATTTACTTAAAAGTATGTCATGTAAACCGTAAAGTGACCTGAAATACGTTATTATATACTCATTGCAATCTCCATTTTAACGTTAATTAAAGGGCATTTGGCGTATTGCTATACGAGGAACCCTCTAACCTATAGGTCATGAGTTTGAGCTCGAATTCAAAACTAATACTGATTTGTTATTGGATACCCTCCCAAACATGGAAGAATTTGTAATCGAATGAAATTTCCATGGAGGGAAAATTAAGACGCACAAAAAAAGGCGGTAAGTTGAAACCAAATCGGTCCCATGAGAAGGATTATGATATAAAATGGACCCATTTGCTTGAGATTTAGTGGTGTCTTTTGCATCATTATGATCTTTTCTTTTGACTCATTACACCCTGTCCTTGTTCCGCTAATATATATTTTCATACCACTTTTATGATAATTAAGTTGGAATTGGTTGGCCAACCACACCACCAAACTCAATTAATTAAAAAACATATGACAAAGAAAACCCAAAAAAACCAAAAAGAAAAGCGGTCATGTATGTATATAATTAGTCACCAAGACAATGTCGACTTCTATGCTCTCACATTAAAAGGTTAACATAGCGTGTTACACCCTTGATTGTGTCATAATATGTTGTTGTCTTGTAACAAGTTCAAATTTAGTGAATTAGACCAACGAATGTTAGATTGTGAAAATAATAGTAATAATTATTACGTCAACCAGACATTGTTTGAAATGCTAAAAACTCAAGAGACTATCGTTGCGTTTGGTTCACCAAATGTTTTTATGAAATTAGAATTCATCAAAGAAATAGAAATTCCAAGGAATGTGAATTGCGTTTAATGAAGAAACTTGATGACTTCCAAATCAATTCATTCGTAAATCAAACACCCTTATGGAATGAAATTAAGATTTCAATTCCATTGAATTTCGTGAACCACATGCAAGCTAAAAGTATAAATTTTTTACATAAATATAGGTGCAGTTATTCAGTTAACCAACTGCAAATGCATTTGCATTTATTTCATACAACATTATATAAATTTAGGGAACAGCTTTACTTCCTCAACGATGAATTTAACAACTAGCATTCACTTGTAAACTTTCGTAATCTAGAAAACATGTTGCAGTGATTGCACTGTCTGCTTATAACCATAGTACCTGTTTTCAGAAACAGGTCCATCAAAATGTAGTTGATAAGTATTATTGATTACTAATTCGAAACAAAAACACATAACAGCTGTCCTGCTGTTGAAAATTTGCCATGGAGAGTAAAAGAGTATTGATGGTAATATAATTAACCTCACATGAGTTGGAAGATATACATCAGTATATTTAAACTTTTAACAACATTGCAACTCCTGCTAATAAATGTACTTAATACATGAGAAACAAAACATGGCTACCAAAAATATGCAGTTGAATGAACATATATTGATATTTCCCAACAGTTGGCCTTAGCAACTCTTTTAATCGCACTTTCTTCTTAACGGCATAGCTGCAAAAGGTACAAACTCATTGTGTTATGAACATACTAGTTACTACTCCATTAACAACAACGTACTTTAGATGCTTTCCAACTTCATTTCTCGGTGGATTCTCAGATGAGCTTCATTTCTACATACAAAGTTTCGAAATTTGCTGAAGGGGAAGTGGTTTTGGAAGAATATTATAAGGAGTCCTAAACATGGCAATGGAGCAGATGTCGTTGTAGAGGGAAGACGATTAAATCAATGAATAGTCTCATACAACTTAGTTGTATGCTCAACCTTGAGTTAAAGAATGCACTCGATGATATCCAAAACCGTGTACATGTTGTCTTTGCCTTTATTAACAAATAAGTTACCAAAGTATAAAAAATACTCGTAGTAGATTTTGTCTCAGATAATTTTTCAAAGAGTGGCTTTCACAACTGGTTTAGTACAAATTTGACACATAAAATCCGACCCAAACAGTTACTTTTTCAGATAGTATATACGTATATATAATTTCACGTAAAAATAAAACCGAAATGTTCATTCATGCATAATTTCTACAAAATCAAACCAAGAATTTGGCAAAAAAACAATAAAACTAGCACAAAAATAAAAAAAATATCACGCAAAATCTTTTCAACTAATCCTAAATTATATATAAGAAACAGTTGATGATGTCATCAAAAATCTAATCAACCAATAGAATTACTCAATTTTGTCCAATTAACTAAATTATAGGATTTAGTGACATCATAAATCATTAATTATATAAATCATTAATTATATAATTATGATAACTTTATCCAAATAGGTATTCGTAATACATTAGGACTATTATCATATCACAATAGATATTCGTAATATATTAGGACTATTATCATATCACAATTTGATGATGCGTTGATGAGATTTAATCCTTTATATCAACAACTTTTAAAATCTATTTGTTTTCGTACAACCCCGTGTAATACATGGGTATAGAGTCTAGTTAGAATATAAAAGAATCCAGCATAAAACTATTACATGAATAAAAAAAACCAAATTGTCCGTAAACTTGACTAACTAGGTGCTCTACTACCATGAACTTTGAAAAGTGTAGCATTGTACCATGAACTTCGTTAACTAGGTATTCTACTACCTTTAACTCAGTAATATAAATGTAACAATTATTTGCATGTCTTTATGTGTTTGTTACTATATTTCAATATCATTATACGTTCATATTTGATAATCATGAAAATTAATCTTAATTAAAATATATATTCGTGAATAATATACTCGTTACTATATATATTTTGATAATTTTTAAGTTTATATGGGGTATGAATTCATATAAATTTGTTTGTTTTTTATTGAAGAGCTAGCTCATTACCCGTGCGATGCACGGGTATGCCAAAGAAGATTTGTAAGTTTTGTGGAGTAACATATTAGTATTATAATTATAATTATAATTACTATGCTCTTTAAAAGAATATGAAAGAAGTTAGACGTAGAATGAGTGAAGTAAAAATATGCAATAAATTTTTCGCTTAAACCTAACAATGTTACTATCTCGATCAAATCTATGTAACTTAAGCAAACATGTACTTTGAATTTAGGTCAACAATTTATTTGATCACATAGCATCATTAAAACAATGAGTATAAGGTTTACCACTTAGTCATGTAGGACTATAGGAGAAAAAGTTGTGTATCGAAAGGTTTGATGAAAATTTGGGAGCCTCTATAAAAGATGAACTATAGATTATAAAGTTTCATATTCGAAAAAAAATCACTGCACATTCATACATACATACATATATATATATATATATATATATATATATATATATATATATATATATATAGTGGCATGATCCAGAGGGAAGGGGTACTTTTGGGGGGAAGGGGGGAAGCGTCCATCTCACCGTCCATTTTGATCTCTAAATTCTGGTGCACCTCGCTACCATGTACTAGCGCATCATTATGTTTACATGGAAAAGGTTATTTTCGTCATTCATTTTCTTCTTCATCAAAACAGATACGCATCTTCATTAGGGCATCTTCATCAGGTATGTTCTTCTTACCTACATTTAAAATTCCATTAACAATTTCCATCTCAAGTAAACTCATCTCATATTCAATTGAGGATTTCATTAGCAATTTACATCTGAATCAAATTCATCTTCAATACTCCAATTTTATGAATACTCTATTAATTATTCAGTTTGGAATTGTGTTCACGTGATGAATTCGTTTCCATCTATCTATTATACACTTATCACGAAATACTTTCACTATTCGTATTCATATCATATTCATCCTCAACAATTTCAATTTAGGTATCTGAATTTAGGTTTTCAGTTTATTTAGGTTTTGAATTACAATCAGATCTCCATAATAATGTTCAAGTAAGTGTTACTTACATATTATTTTTTTCTCTCTTTCATACTCTTTTGTTTCAATTAAGTTTTCTTCCTGCAAATTATTGATTTTTATGTGTTTTTACATTTTTAATATGATGCTCGTTAGTTTCTGATTACATGTTAATATTCATCAAAGTGAATATTACATTCGATTTGTTACCCAATGTTGCTGTTAGTATCAAAATTTGATATTTATGAGAACATTATAAAATTCTACAACAAGAGTGATGCTTTGCGATGCATCATATAAAAAATGGTGTTCATTACTTGATAAATTAAGTACATAAATTTAGAATTTTGTTCACACGATGAATACTTTCATTATTGCATATAACCTCATATATTTTTGAGGGTGAAATTCTTTTTAACCAAGGTAATGTTAGTCAACTCAAGAATGATTAACAATGGAATTTCAAGGATATTGAGCATTCATTCTCTTAGGTATCTCTTGTTATATAAGAAGTTGAACTATTTTATTTTAAGGGAATTCTAGATGAGAGACAAGAATTTGCTATGATGAGGCTATCAAGGTCATCACATATAGTTATAATTGATTTATGTGTTATATATTCACAATCAACATTTTATATGGTTGTTGTTTTAGAATTTAGTGTGTTTTAAAATTACTCATAGTATGCACTATGATGCATGTTAACATTGGTTTACATCGAAGTGATGTATATTGATACATGTTTACATTTGAACTGATGAGTGATGCATCTTAATATAAGTTTACATCACTACGATGATCTTCTGGTATATCGATATATGATCTTCTAGTTTTCTGTTGTTTGTGTTATTTCAACTGCTATAAAGTTTCTGCTGATCTTCTTGTTTTTGCTGCTCTCTATATTTCCGTTGTTGGTCTATTTTCTACTGCTCTAAGTGTTTAACTGCTGGCGATAGTATCTGCTGATACAAAGTTTTTGCTGCCTTCACAGTTTCTGCTGATCTCATCGTTTCTGCTGTCTTCAGTACTAATAGTATGCACTGCGATGCATGTTAACATTGGTTTACAATGTCTGCCTGAAACCAACAGTACGTGTTACCATTCATAATGTTTGCCTTATCAAAAATATTCATTGCACATAACCTCCACCAATTGATGACTCTGGACAATACTTCTTGAGTTTGCTTGTAGATATATAATGAATGATCAAGTGTTTCGATGGCTTCTTAACATACCGGGCACAACACGGAGTAAAGATACAAGCCTTTTTTGTCAAGTTCTTCTCTCATAGGCAACCTATATCTTGTTGCTCGCCATGTAAACACTTCTTTTTTTAACGACTGTTTCTTTAGGTTGTTGTTAAGTTCTTGCTTACTCCGATCCACACGTAATATCTTCTCGTCCAGTAGTACAAACAAACTTTGACTAAAAACACTGCCATTAGCGTCTAGCTCCCACCTCCACGTATCCCTGCAATTATTTCTAGAACATAGGATGATAATAATGTTAGAAGCTCTTGAAACTCACCTCACCCCTATCCCTTGGCTCACCAACTCAGTCTCAAACCCAAATCTATTTCCCATATATCTGTATTTCCAACTGTTATTCTTTCATTAGTAAATTGTACTTATATGTCGATTTTGTATCATATTCATCTATAACCATCTGAATTCCAATATGTTCACGTTCTTTACTCTAATTATTCATTCAATTGCGTTAATTTCAATTTATTCCGTTTTTAAATTTGAAAATTTCAATTCTAGGGTTTCTGTTCTTATTTTCACATTTGTGTATGTCTGCTAGTTCTGGTGTACATTTGCAATCGCAAGTTCATAGAGATGTTTCAAGCAAGTGTTACTATCATATTTCTTATTTTTAATTTTGTTGTTTCTTATGAATTACTAGATTTTACATTTTATGTTATATAGTGATATGCTTGTTTGCATTCTGAATAAAGTGTTTCAGTTAATATTCGTTTCAACAAATACTATCTATTTTCATCATATTAGTAAATTTTGATGTTGCTAACCAAAGGAGTTGTTGAGTATGGATTATAATATGTCAGTCGATGCTCATGGCTCATGGCAGGTACTTGGTACTTTTTAGTTTTTATGCATCCACAATTGGTAGACGGTCTTGATTCTTTACTCTGAAACAGTACATAAGATCAAGGTGTTGTGAGACGACATGTAAACAATATTTTATTAGAATCAAATTTCAGTGTTCCTTAATATATCGGTAGTTCGGTACCCATGATGAATGTTATTATTTTTATATATTTGTAGAATTCTATTAATGTGTTGTGATATGTATGTACCTTTTGATGGCCTGAAATGTTTGTATTGCTGAAACCATGGCATATGATCTTGCCATGAGAGAACAAAACTTCTACAAAGAAATTTATCTTTGCACTACCTATGGAAATGATTAATCACTGAACTTGCATCATATTATGGGGATTCAAAGGTTTGTGCAAAGTTACAGGACCAAATCGTTATATGGCCCATCTCAGACTCATTTTGACCAACTTTCTGCTAACATTATTCTTGATTGATTTGCTTTTTAGATACCTTATCTACATCATGGATGTAGCCACTTCAAAAAATAACTGTCTCTCATTAGTATATGGCTAATAGTTGCTTTTTTGATAATGAAGGGTAATACTATAACCACTCTTAGTCACCAAGATGTAATATGAGTTTTTTATAGACCACAAGCATTTATTTTGTGTCTTTTTAACGGTTCGTTATTTGGCCTTAAGGGAAGTTTGGAAGCGACCAAAAAACTTGTTACAATTGGGTTCGTTATTAACATGTTGTCATTTTAACTTAAGTTCAGAGTCAGTGATAATAGTATGCATTGTGGTTCATTTTAACTTAAGTTTACATTCTACTATTGTATATTGTTGTCTGTCAACATTTACGTCTGATTAGTACTACTAACTGTATGTATTGTGATGCATGATAATTGAACTTGTATCATAGTGATGTTTATTGATATATTTTAACACTCGTGAAGTTGAATATTAATAGTATGCACTGTGACGCATTTAATTTATGTTTATATTATACTTTATTAATTTGATGTACGTTGACATTTATGTTGATAAGTACTAATAGTTTGAATTTTGATGCATGCTAATTGAACTCGTATCGTAGTACGTTTATTGATATATTAGATGGTTATCACATGTACATAAAGTTTTCTGTAGCTTCCAAGTCAATTTAATGACCTTCAATAAAATATTTCTATAACCTTGTGAGAACTGTAAAACTAATTCACTTTTTATATCATCCTCCTAAGAATGTCGTAACAAAGGTCAGTGTACTTCAAAGACATATACTAGTGCACGAGAAAAGTCTGTCAACAGCAGGTTAAGAGAAGCGAATGCCGATATTGTTTTGGAACTGGTCATAATATTATGAGTTGCAAAGTTAGAATTCAAGATGAATTGAAATAATCTGAGAATAATGAAGATGATGATGATCATCTTGAAGAATATGAAGATGTTGATGATGAAGATCTTGACAATGAAGATTCTGATGAAGAAGTTTTCGATGAATTCTGATTTTTTTACTTACTTCCATTTTACTGTATTTCTTCAATGTTACTTGAACATCTGATTTTAGTTAGACTTAATTGTGTAAACCTGACAAATTGGTATTATGTTTGTTATTAGTATGCACTATGAATCATGGTATCTTAGGTTTATATCATGGTTATATATATATTGGTTTAATGCATGGGAATCACTTAATCAATATAGGTTTGATGCATGCAAACTTATTCTTACATTGTAGTTACGTATGTTCACATGTTTTATAGTTCATTCTAATGATTATTAATAGTATGCATTTAAATGTGTGTTAATCTAGGTTTACATCGTACAGGTGTATATTGATACAAAATAGCATTCATGTGTTTGACTTTTGATAGTATGCACTATGATGCATGTTAGTTTTGAGCTTTTGCTAATTGTGCAATTACTACTACTAGTTCATTTTTCTGTTGATTGTCATAGTTAATGATGTCCGCTTGGTTATTGCTGTTAGCATACTTACTACTGATAGTTCAGTTTTTGCTGATAGTTCATATTTCTACAGATCATTTTTCGTCTATTTGTAATATCATTTTTCTACTGACAAATTATTTGCACATTTTTGGAAAATGTTTTATGATTTTCAGTTTTAAGGGTTTCTCGATTTGAAGAGAGGGTTTTTTGAGAAAGAGTAATAACAAAATGTTTTTTGATATAAAATGAGGGTTTGTGATGTTGATGTTAACATTTAATAAATATATTTATTTATGTATAGTCCAATATTTTAGTGAAATTGAAAGTAAAAACATATATTTTCTCCTAATTCGATATAATTAACTTATTTTTAAGAATTTTTATGGTCTAAATTTGTTTTATTTTTGATATTTTCGTATCCAAGGAAACTAAATGGACATGTAGTCATGTTAAGCCCTAACCTTAATTATCTTTTGATTTTATACTTTATTTTTTTATATTTTGTTTATTGTTAAAGTGACAAATACTAATAGTATGCACTATGATGAGTACTAATAGTATGCATTGTGATGAGTACTAACGAATGGATACAAGAGTCTATGTATGATTATATGTTGTAGATCAGATGAAAGGCCCTCTATGAGTCTGGCCCATGTACATTGTAATACATGTGCTTCTATTAATTTTGAGTAGGCAATTAGCCCATTTAAAAACCAACCATAATCAACATCTTACCAATTATTGTTTTTTGTAATCCAATGAGTAATAATAGTGTGCATTATGATGCATTTTAATTTTACATTGTAGTGGTGTATATCAATACATGTTAACATCCATGTGTACGAGTACTAATAGTACGCACTTCGATGCATCATAACATAGGTTTGTATTATAATGATGTATATCGATACATGTTAACACCCGTATACGAGTACTAATAGTACGCACTTCGATGCATCTTACCATAGGTTTACATAATAGCGATGTATATGGATACATATTAACACCCATGTGGGTGAGTATTAATAGTATGCAATGTGATGCATATTAATAGTTTCTGCTGATCTTCTTGTTTCTGCTGCTCTCTATTTTCTGCTACTCTAAGTGTTTAACTGTTGGCGATAGTTTCTGCTGATACAAAGTTTCTGCTGCCTTCATAGTTTCTGCCGATCTCATCGTTTCTGCTTTCATAGTTTCTGCTGATCTCATCGTTTCTGCTATCTTCGGTACTAATAGTATGCATTGCGATGCATCTTAACATTGATTTACAATGTAGTGATGTATATTTTTCGATAAATGTTAACATACGAGTTGATGAGTGCTAATAGTATGTATTGTGATGCATCTTAATATAAGTTTAATCCGTATTGATGTATATTGATACATGTTAACATACAAGCTAATGAACACTGATAGTATGCACTGCGATGCATGTTAACATTGGTTCACATTGTAGTGATCTATATTGATACATGTTTACATTCGAGCTGATGAGTACTAATATTATGAACTGCGATGCATGATAACATTGTTTTGTAACGTAGTGATGTATTTCAATACATGTTAACGTACGAGTTGATTAGTACTAATAGTATGCACTGTGATGCATGTTAACATAATTTACGTCGTATTGATGTATATCGATATGTGTGAACATTCATGTCAATGATTACTAATAGTATGAACTACGATGCATCTTAATATCTTAGTGATGTGTATCGATGTATGTTAACATGCATTCTTATAAGTACTCATAGTATGCACTGTTATGCATCTTAACATAAGTTTACATCGTAGTGATGTATATTGATACATGTTAATATTCATGTGGATGAATACGTACTAATAGTATCTACTGTGATGCATGTCAACATAGGTTTACATCGCAGTGATGTATATCGATATATGTTAACACTATTAGTTCTTATATCAAATTACCAAACCTGACTCATGTTTACTCAATAAACTAAAAGGTCTGTCCATTCTAGAAAGCAGTTTAACGACCAGTTTCTCAACTTCATACATAAAATCAAGAACATAGTTATACAACATAAGGTGTTTGGGCTGCATACTTTCAACCCCATCAAACATTTTTAACTTAACAAGCAAGTTGTTAGCTCTTTTCTAGACTACCAGCCTACTAGTACCACTGCAAGTAATAGTAACCCAGCTTCACGGGAGATTTAAGGATATTTTCTTTGAATGTAAGAACATCCATGCTCTTCATACCTGTAGTTCAAGAGATAGAGAATTTATAGAGAGAATTTTATGTGAAGTAATGGTTTAAATACCATGCTTTAAAGTCAAACTTACTCGGATTTGGAAAAGCACATCTGCTGAAAGGACCCCAAGAGATGCTAATATGCTCCCTCCTATCCAAACACTAAAGACAAATTGGGTGATGTTATTACTCTAACGGATGACATAGATTAAGCTAAATAAAACCTAGATTGCTTTAATAAAATAGTAGCTTATTATTATGACACTGAGTTTATTATTACTCTATTCAAATTCATTAACCTGCTTCTACTATCTATTAATCTCATAATATTGACAAATTTCAGGGCATCACCATTTCACCATCATCAAATTTTGCAATTGCATCTCTTCTTGTGAGAGCTTAAACTCCTTGAAATCAATGAGCATCTAACGATAAAAAGGTGAATTACTTTTACAGTTCTCACAAGGTTATAGAAATATTCAATACAAGGTCATTAAATTGACTGGGAAGCTACTGAAAACTTTATGTACATGTGATAACCATATAATGCAACTTTAAAAGCGATTATGAAGTTGGAGAGAAAGAACATTAAATCTTACCTGAACCTACTTTCGGTTGAGTTGCCGCTAGCTAATACTTTGACTCTAGCTGCTTGAGGAGATTCCTTGAAGAATAAAATACACACGATCAAGATACATGTTGGATTACATCATGACCGTAACCTCGTAACTCATTTGATCCAAATGGATTAAATCAATAATACTGGCTATATACCCAGTATAGTCTGAGATGACATTCAGAAAAAAAGATATATCAATAGAATAGTATGAAAGGTGCCTTTTTAAATTATCAAGTTCCATAAATCAGTTTCCGATGGAGCACAACCTAGCAACATCTGATAATGATTATGTTATTAAATACTGCAACAAGTTCCACGAAACTCAATGATTTCAAATTCATAATTACATCATTAACCCGTTTCTGATGGTAACTGGTACGAACCACTGACCTTTACCAAGGAGGGATTGAACAAAACATCCGGAGTCTTGAATCTGTCAGAACTGATCTCTATCATCTCGTTAATCAAATAGACTCAATACCTGCAACTATCTTACATCTCCACAATCCCAAGCAGAAAAAAGGGGACCAAACTTACTATCCATCAGGAAGTTCATATGCCGTCATCGGGATATTTGAATAAGATGTATCTAAATAGAGAGAAATGCATGATGATCAGCATAGTGAATTCGATGCCTTGATAAAGAACCAACCACCACATTAGAAAATATGACACGTAACACAACAGCTATTAAGGTGCAGATGTAAACAAAAGAAAAAACAAGTCCAGTCATATGATTTGTCAAGGAAGTAGGGACTTCCTAACTTCTTACGCAGTGGTAGTTATATTTAGTCTCAAAGGCTAGGGATTGGAAGCAATAAGGTTTTTAGTAACTGTTCAAGTATTATGTAACTACAATACAATTTCAAGTAGTATGTATCGCAATGCATACTATTAGTTCTTATCAAATCAAATTACTAAACCCGATTCTTCTTTACTCAATAAGAAAAGAAACGACCCGATTTAATTTATATCAGTAACATGCATCACACTTAATAATATTCAGTATCAGCTCTAAACAATAACATAACATAGTTTAACGCAATATCTTACATATACATTATTATTCATCATTTACAATCAATGCACCTATTAAATCATGTCCTTCAAGTATTATCTAGTACAAGAATTCTAATACTAGACCACATGTTTAAACCTCCCCATCTACTAACACTAATATGCATCACAACCCCATAATCATACAAAAAAATATACAAACAAAAAGACACAATTTACATAAGCTATTATTCAAATCAAGTATCTCATCGGATGTTTTTAAAACCCACGTGAATCTCACATAGAAGCATCCAACACTGTCACTTGTGTCCCTTTAGGCCTACCTTAATTCAAATCAATAATATAATTCATCACAGTGAGTACTATTTTTTAAATTTATTAACAAGCATCTCAGTCAACATAACACATTATGTTTTTCAATCAATAATATAATACATGTTAAATAATAATATGCATCACAGTGAGTACTATTGTTCAAATTTCTTAACAAGCATCTGAGTAAATAGTAAGCACATTTTTGTTCAATTCGGCCCACAAATAGTAAGCACTACGGTGCATCTTAAACGAAGTTTGCATCGTAGTGATGTATTTCAATACATAGTAACACACATGTGTATGACTACTCATAGAATGTACTGTGATTCATCCTAAGATAGATTTACATAAGAGTTATGTTTATTGATACATTTTAAAACCCATGTGGATACTTTGAGCAGCTCACACATATTTTTTCAATTCGGCCCACAATAGTATGCATTATGTTGCATCTTAACAGAATTTGCATCTTAGTGATTTTATTCAATACATAGTAACACACATGTGTATGAATGTATGATTACTCATACTATGCACAGTGATGCATCATAAGATATGGTTAACCTCAGAATCATGTTTATTGATACATTTTAACACCCATGTGGATACTATGCACTCTGGTGCATGTTAACATAAGTCTAATTGTAGTGATGCATATTCATACATATTAACATCCATGTGGATGAGTTCTAAATTATAACCATCTAATATTCATCCATTTCAACATCTTACAAAAATTATATTCTACAGTATAAGATAATGGACATAATTCATAAGGTATTTTCATAATTTAAGATTACAAACCTAATGTTCATCAAACAACAACAATATTCATCAATTTACAACATCTCTTTTTTTTCTTTTTTAGATTCTCAGGAACAATAAATTTTGCAAAAAATGATTTTCCAGGTGCAAAATCCATATTAAAGTAAATATTAGGTGTAAACAATAATTTAATTTGTATTTCTCTTACCGATTTGTTCTTCAGCGACTTTTAATTTGGTTCCTCGTTTCTTCTATTTTCTTCGTCGTTCTTGTTGCAATCGATTCTTCAAGTGTTGTTTTGATTTGTCTGATTATTCAAGCTAGAGTACTCGGATTCAATCATTCGATTTTTGATGAATTTCACGAGTCATTGTTGACGAATTTTGTTTGGGCGATTCTTTTTGTTAGCTACTCTATTTTTGCCCTAATTTTTGATTAATGAGCGTATTTGTTAACCAGATTCATTTTTAGCCTATTATAGTAAATAGCATAGATGACCAAAATGCCCCTCCGCGTTTTTCATTAAATGAAGTGATCTAGCGGCTAGGATTTGCTTCCCTCTTCCCCCTATTTTGTTACTTCCCCCTAGATCACTACCCTATATATATATATATATATATATATATATATATATATATATATATATATATATATATATATATATATATATATATATATAGGATTAGGATCAATGGAGAAGGATTTTATGTGGGAGAAATGAGAGAAGAGTTTCTAGCCATTAGATCTCTTAATCAATGGATGAAATTTTTAAATGGCAAAAATGTAATATTTAATAACTGATTTTGAATTTTCAGGGGTAATATTGTACATTAACTTTAATCAGAAAAAAAAAATTAAATAGTTTTTTATTATCTAATTTACTCACCGTACGTCCAATTAATAAAAAGTAACCCATCGGTTGTTTTTTTTCCTTATAGAACGGGAATTTCTCCAAAAATTATGGGGTCGTTTTGTTTTTAATTTTTTTCCCCTATTTTTTATTTGAAAATTGATAAGAACATTATTACCTTAAAAAACGTAGGAATCAAAAATTGATTCAGAAAACTTGTTATTTTTATTTATTTTTAATCAATTTACTATTACTATAATTGATTTGGTGCCAAGCTTTTAAAACACTATATTGGACATTATTCAGGGGACTTTATACTTATGATCCAGTTGTAATTAAAATTTGTTATTTTTATATTAATGAATCATCAGAAGTTTTAATATGTGATAAATTAGCGAATCGATGTGTTTTAATGAACTTCTGAATCATCATCACTAAAATTAGTGAATCAATGTGTTCGGATTCTAAAGTTATTAATATGAACTTCTGAATCATCATCACTAAAAATTAGTGAATTAACGTGTTTTAATATGTGATAAATCGGTGAATCATTCTTATAAGCATGTGAATCAACTTATTCATGATTAATTAATTAATAACAAATGTGAATTGACGTAAAAGAAATAAGTAGTACATCACCAACAAGAGTTTTGACACATATTAATAAATTTTGAATCCTTGTTAAAAACAAATGAATCAACATATGATACTGTTTGTATTATCGATGGACTTGAAAATTGCATTAAAATTATACCAATACAAACTCATATGAGTATTACCATCCAAGAACTTGATAACAAAGTTTGTGAATCATTATTATAAAAAAGTTGAATCATTATTAAGAAAAATTGAGTAATCATTATATATTAGTGCATCAACTTGTTAAACATAATATCAACTACACAAAACAACAACGTGTATACATCACTAACAACCCTACTCAAAAAATCATTATCATTGTTACGATATATATATAAGTTACATATAAAAAAAAATAATGAAAAAGAAATAAGAAACAATCACATGAATGATAGAACTATGTTGACGGTTACGGATTTTGGTGTTCTCCATCATTCGATTACAGAGGATCATCCATTTTAGATGCTCGAAGACTTCATAATCAAACTGTTATGATGATTGTTTTCCTTTAATCTTCAAGAGATCCAAACGATTTAACTGAAACTTAAAGGTTAACATGCGAAATTAATCCGTGTTGATTCTCGTTTTTGATTTTTGATAAGATTTGTTTTAAGATCTGTAAATCAAAGGTGAATAGACTTGTTGGAGATAAGATGTAAGACCCCTGAAATCACGTATGCGTTTGTAACCACCATGATTATTTTAATATCTTTAATTAATAAAATTAGGTAAATTTCCCATGTTGCCCCTTGATGACATATCAAAATGATTGGCTAAAATTCCTTCTCTCCTTTCTCTCATAAATTTTCCTTCTTTCTTGATCCCCTTACTATATATAGACGAAAAACATGTACACATTTGCAACTTGCAAGTACATATGCGAAAACCAAATCCCTAACACAAGGCCAATAAAGCAGGTTAAACATATGCATATTAACATTTGAAATAACTGGGTATCAGTGAAACTCAATTGAATCCACACTCTTTCTAGATTGTTCAAGTCAGTCCATCATAACAATTACAAACAACACATGATTTTACCCGTTTTAATTTTGAAAAGTTAGTATATTTAATTTCCATTATGATAATTGTATTTTTGAATGATTATATCGTCACAGTAGAACACAAAGTTCATAAAACCTATAAAATATTACACATAATTTGCAGGGCCGTCTTCGAGGGTGGGCGAGGTGGTCGACCGCCCAGGGCCTCCGAATTATAAGGGCCTCAAATTTGTATGTGTTTGTGTATATGTATGTGTGTATATACACATACATATAATTTGATTGTTAATTGCTTGGAAAAAATATGTTCTAGTTGTTTCAAAATTGATTGAGGCACAACAGAAAATTAATTTATAGCTCGATATACGGCCTCATTTCGATGATCATTTATGTTTTTGCACAGGGCCTCCGAAAACTCAGCGACGGCTCTGATAATTTGTCCTGCTACATTGATAACCTTGTGCCCATTTTATATTAAAGCAATGCTCGTGAAAAAAATAACAACAGGAAAAAAGTGACTACAACAACAAAGTGCAATTAAATGAATCAAAATTCTACCAAAATTTATCAAAACGTAATTTAACAAAAGTCAGATACACTATGTATGGTTAATAATCCCAAATTTACTGTAAATATACCAACTTTATTTGCCCAATCATCAATCAATACAATAATCAAAACATAATTGCAAATCAAAGATTACCTTGCTAAACAAAATAGGTTAAATAGTATTTATATTAAAATTAAAAAATAATTAATGAGATTACGTAAGATGCATTGAACATAACGAAATCCATATAATACCCACCCATGAAAAAGAACACATGTCCATTTTAATCAAATCTTCCCTTTCTAGAGGAAAATTTTATCTTATAAGTTTTGATTTCGCTAGCAAAACCCTTAACGTATAAAGATGAGGGAAAAAATCGTTTTCAGGAGTTATTTGCAAATAAAAGTGCAATTCAACTGATAAGGATGATCAGTTTTAGGATGTACCAAAAGTTAGCGATGAAACCACCAAGTTTTATCATCAATTCATGTTCTGTAGTTTATTCATGATTTATGTGTTATCAAAGGAATAAACCGCCGACTTTTTTTATGAAGGGATATAGAACGATATAAAATGGTTATTATGTGAGTTTCCTTTTGTGAAATCACGATTAAGTAATTTATATTTATTAATTGATTTTAATTATATAGAACTAGGTATTGAGCCCGTGCGATGCACGGCCGTTTGAAAAGTGCAGTTATATTGTAATTTGTAAGTAGCCGAATATATTAATGGGCATAAAATTAGTGTTATCGATAACATAATTAATTTATGGTGTCGACCAATTACTTTACGTTTACTTCAATATTTTTCATATATATCATTTCTTTACTTTTCAAAATAATACCATTAAATAATACAAAAATGATTTTATGTAAATTAATAACACGTAATCGTTAACTAAAATAATACGCTCTAATATGTAATTAAAACTTTATTTTATATATAAAACTAAGCATTGAGCTCGTGCGATGCACGACCATTTATATAATACCATTAAATTAGTTTGTATGTTATTATGTTTAAGTTTGAATACATAATACAACTAAATTAATTTGTAAGTTATTGTGTTAAGTTTTAATACATTTGTTGAGCCTATGCAATGCAAGGTAATTAAAAAAATAAAAATTAATAATATGTCTTTAAGGTTTTCAACTGTATCTTAATATTGTTGAAAGTTTAAAATTTATTACTGAAATTCAATAGTAATATATATCAAAATGTACAGAAAATAATCAAGTTCAAATATCTTTATTAAAACCAATTTTCTTAAAGCATGTTAGTTGATGATAACAATATTTGTTAAATGCAATGTATAAGATATGGATTAGAAAATGAATATTTTGTTATGTAGGTAAAAATTGTTATATATTATATTAAATATAATAAAGGGTATTATAATAAAGTATAATTGATAAATAATAGTCTTATAATTAATAAAAATTGTTATATATTATATTAAATATAATATAGGAATTTTAAAGGGTATTATAATAAAGTATAATTGATAAATAATAGTCTTATAATTAATAATTAAGGTTTTTAAGGAAAAAAATAATATGATGATGTGTCAATTTAGGAGGCTTTAAATAAAAGGAAATGTTATTATGTGGCATGTCTAAAAATGAAGGAAAAATCTTTGTTTTATAAGTATAGATAGATATAGAAGGAGAATTAAAAGGAGAAAAATGAGGAGTGAAATTTTGGCGCCAAAATGGAGGGGGATTAGGCTAATCATCTGACACGTAGAGTTCTAATTATCCATTTTTATTTGTTTGGAATCTGACACGTAGAGTTCTAATTATCCATTTTTATTTGTTTGGATAGATAGATGTATTAATAAAATTCGTGCATAATAATATATTTTAGTATATTTTTTTAATCCTACGTGTAAAATATTGTGTGATATAAAAGTAATTTTATAATAAAATGTTAATTATATAATCTTATATCCAAATTTAAAAATATTTATTTATATTATATATTGTTATTTAGAATTATTCGTACATCGGTAACATAAATAAATTTGGTTAAAATAATCATTTATTATATTAGAAACTTTGTATAAATGAATTTAGGTAATAGATAACCTATTTAACCAAGTTCAGGTACAATGCTACTCCTTTCAAAGTTTATGGTAGTAGAGCATCTAATTTGTCAAATTAAGGATACTAACATGCATTTTAACCAAAATTATATAAATAATTAATAAATCATATATATATATATATATATATATATATACATATATAAATATATAAATTAACCGTAAATCAAAGCCTAAATGTACATACGTTCAAAATTTATGACAATGAATGTAAGAAGTTGAATGACCAACATAAATGGTCTAACCATTTTTGGTCAATGTTGGCACAGAATTACATATCTCCTCTTGTAACTAAAGCAAGACACTCTCAATTAATAGTCAAATAAACAACCCTGCCACCTCAGCTTCATCTTATGTGTCATATGCTACTAATTACCTTAATATGTCCACGTGTTGTACAACTCTTGTTCAAAATTTGATAATGTAAAAGATAGTAATTATCCCATTCCATGAATAGCTTAATAATAATAATAATCAATATAAAAATAAGAACCTGCCATATATTATTCTCTCATTACCAGTTTGGTAGTTAACCCAATTTCATGAATACCGCTCACTCAATTGAAAAAAACACTCACGTAACAAATTCCTCTCATTTACCACAACTTCCTCACAGGTTTTACAACTACGGCAATGATCTCGAATTCGTGTTCTGTACGTACAAATTCCCCTCATTTACCAAAACTTCCTCACAGGTTTTACAACTACGGCAATGATCTCGAATTCGTGTTCTCCTACTTACAGAATGTAAGAACGACTACACCATATGCTACATACAAATCCAATCATTCAAGAAGTCAGTATGGCTCCATCAAGCAAGTTTCTAAATCCACTGGAATGCGTGTTTTGATAGTTTCTTATTTCTCATTGTTGAGTCGCTGGTCGCTGGTCATGACAAGTCACTGGTCGCTGACCAACTCAACTTGATGATACTCACTAAAGAAATGGATTGTATCAAAGCTGCTGTTGCTAAGGATTGTTTTTCACTGATCCCCACTCATTCCACTCTCAAGGGTACGATACGCTGAGAAAGATTAAAGCTCAACTTGGTGTGTCGCTGATCTCTATCAGCGAGAGCTCTTTATCTTCATATCAATAAAGGCAAAAGTCACTGCCATAATAACAGATAGTCACTGAAGATCTCTAGTCCAAGTCATTCTACAAGAGCATGTTAGCTCGCAGTGAGTAAGGAGGATTACAGCATCTTCAGGGACTATTCAAATAAAGCCTTTCATCCAAGTACATGTACTTAGCTACATCAGCAAGAGATCCTCGTACTTGAAGAATGTTCAAAAGCTTACGTGGCAGCGATTGATTGGTCTACAACAAAGGAGATATTTGCGGTAACAGAATTGGGACCCGCACAACGTCGGTTCATCAGAGATCAAGCCAATCAAGTAGCAACACGTGTCATTCCGGATCCTATTTTATAGGAGACATTTCAGGATTTCTTGTAGTATAAATAGTTATGTATTTTGTACTGTAAAGGCTAGTCGTCCATACGCACTATTCTCTTGTTTGTCAGGGAATTAGTTTGTCTAGGTGCGTACAGTGACTCATCGAGATAACAGTCAGCGTGTTTGTCCACTGCTGTTATTCTCTTCATTGTAATAAGATTTAGCTAAGTGTTTGAATTGGATTAACTTTGGTTAATCCATTCCGCATTCAACACTTGTGAATTTGATCAATACAATTCACTTTCAGCTACTGTTATTGTTTCACTTTGATATTGTCATATATGTTATTCGATTGAATGATCTGTTATTATCATTATACTATGTTCTAGCTAATCAATTTAAAACAAGACAATTAACTCAGTTAAAATTAGAAATTGTTTTAAATTGTATTCAACCCCGCCTTCTACAATTTAACTTCACATTGCGATTCCAATTCACTAAGTAATAGTGACTTCGGGACTCTCACTCATTATTAAACTGTTTATGTTTTTTATTTATAAATCAAGTACATATTTTAGTTGATCTTCTCCACTAAATGTTTGATGTACTGCTAACTTGGGTAAAAGATGGATGAAAGACATTTGCATGGAATGGAGCTTGCTTTACGGTTAGATAAGCTCCCTTTCCTTGAATGATCGTTATGAATGTCCAATTGTGTAATTCGCCCAAAGAAATATTTTAAAATGTAAAGTTGTAAATGGTCATGACATGTATCATTGACTTTGAAAAGTCAAATGGGAAAGGGTTAAGAATAGGGTTAATGTATATGTATTAGAAAACCATGAATGAAAAATTTTGAAATGAGGTTAATGTTGAAATGAGTAGTGACAAGTAGTCAACTACTTTGAAATGGTCAAAAGAATGTGAAAGATATAAGTATAATGGTCAAAGCATGTTTGAAATGAGAAATTTGGTTCATGAAAGTTAAAAGTGTCATTTGGTATTGATATGGTCAAATGATGATGTTAGCGAATTAGTTGACTTAGATAAAGTCAAATGGGTGAGAATTGACCAAGAAAGTGGGTCAATATGGTCAAAGACCCAATCTGGCCGTTTTGGTGTTCAAATGGGTCACCAATGGGTCTACGAGTCAAAACGAGTTATACATGGTAAAGGTCAAATGTTTTTGCACCAATAGGTTGCAAATGATATGTTGGAAAAGTGGTCAAAAGGTTGGAAACTGAATATGAGTGGTTTAGAAGTTAGTATGTCAAGTATTTTGGTCTAAATTGTGCTAGAAGTGTTAACAGTGTACTAGAAGTGTTAAAAATATGATAGCAGTACTAACAGTATACTAGAAGTATTAACAATGTGCTAGAAGTACTAACAGTGCACTAGCAGTGTTAATAATGGGCCAGAAGTATTAACAGGGAAGAGGAGTGTAAAAAAAAAAATGATCACGTTTTCGGGGCGTTTCAGTTTCCCATCCAAAGTTTGATTATAAATGTGATGAAAAGTCTATCTTGATTCCCATTATTTCCAATGTAAAATTTTTAAATGTCAAGGATGTTATCATTTCTTTTATGTAATTTAATTCATTTAAAGTATGGATGAGGTTCGGAGGAGAATGTGTGTTTTGAGAAGAAGTGATGCGAAGATTTTAATCATAAAAATGCGCCACATGTCACATAATCAAGTTTCATTTTTACCCCATCCACTTTTTTGATATTGTATATTATATTCTCTTACTTTTTTCCTCCCCACCACCACCCACCGCAGTCGCCGGTGTCGGTCGTTGGTTGCCAAAAAGAAAGATTTTTTTTTAAAAAAAATATATATATATATAGATATATATATATATTATTTTTCTTATTTTTCTTTTCAATTGTTTTTACATATTATACTTTTGTACTGCATTTTGTTATAATTATACTATATTTTATTATTTTTACTACGTTTTGTATATATATGTTTAGTAAATATTATTCGTTTTGTACTGCATTTTGTATTATACACATTATACTTTTTGTACTGCGTTTTATATATACAACTCGATCTACTATATATTGCTTGTTTTTTACTACATTTGATGTTATACATAATCTATTTTGTATTGCATTTTGTTACTTTTACTACATTTTACATATATTTCATTTATTACATATTATTTGCTTTTTTACTGCGTTTTATATTTTACATATTATCAATTTGTACTACATTTTGTATAAAAGTATAATACATATTGTTATTTTTACTGCATTTTGCATATATTTCACTTATTACACATTGTTCGCTTTTTACTGCATTTTATATTATACATAATCTATTTGTATTGCATTTTATTATTTTACTCTATTTTGCATATATTTTATTTATTACATATTGTTTGTTTTTATTGTATTTTATATTATATATATTATCCATTTGTACTGCATTTTGTATATAAGTATATTACATATTGTTATTTTTACTGCATTTTACATATATTTCATTTATGACATATTGTTCTCTTTTTACTATATTTTATATTATACATATTAGCCATTTATACTGCATTTTGCTAACGTCGTGTATAGAAGATACAAGTAAAATATATATACAAGTTGTAGTTAAAAAACAACAATATACAAAATGCTTTGAAAAAACTTATAGTTTTATTCAAAATGCACTAGAAGGTAGGAGGAAGGAAAAAAGTGGATTCGCTAAAATATAAAGATTAAAATAATGGAAGGGGTGGTGATTTTTTTTTTTTTAACTCTAACCTTCCTTTTTAAAAATTAATTAATAAATGTCATCCCTTATATCCATCAAGTTAAATAAAATGATGATCCAATAACCATAATTTATCTTTCACCTCCTTCTTTTCTAATGCCTCCTCCCATCATCCTCCACCTTAAAGTAAAATACCTCCTCCCATCATCCTCCATCTTAAAGTATTACTTTGTAACATACACTCTTTAATCATGTTTTAAGTGCATTTGATAATAATGCCGTTAGCATTCATAAAGTCTTAAAGGTATTTCATATTCTGTCTATAAATTGGGGTTATCCATTTGGAAATGGGTATGGGCCAGTAAAGACATGGTTGATCGTATATAAGAACTAATGAACTAATGAAATGAAATGATAATGATAATGAAAAGACATCATACAAATATGTTTTTTTTTTTTCTAAAAGCATTTGGCGTGCTCGGTTTGAGGATCTCTCGTGCACACGAACGATATAGCGAGTTGATCTATTTTGGGAGAGAGATTTATTGAGATTAAACTATGTACCCAGTGCATGGACATTGTTTCTCTCCAAGGAAAATACGTTTACGTACTTCAACTTAGACGTTTCTTAAAATTCATTATCCAGATATATTTGATAGGGTTAATAATGGTGTAATCCTCAAAGTTTCACTTTTTTTTCGTTTTAACCACTCAACTTTTTTTCTCATGATTTAATCCTCAAAGTTTCAATTTTTTTTCGGTTTAACCCTTTAAGTTTCTTATACTTCAAAATTTTGATGGTTTAATCCCTAAAGTTTATCTTTCATAATGATTTTACCCTTTTAATTTTTTCTAGTTTAATCACTAAACTTTCAAAAAATTTACGATTTAACCCTTTGAAGTGTAACATCCTCCTTATGGGTCTAGTAAATTTCTAATATAAGTTGAACATTTAATTGTTTTAGGAATTAAATTGATATTACTTGTTTATTTTGAAGCTTAGTCAAATAAGTCTCAGGACTTATTGTGGATAGTAAATTGTTGCTTGATTTAAATTATTGAAGTTGACGGTACAATAAAATAAATTTCTCGCAGTCAGTATTTAAGTGTCAGGCAATAGATTTAGGGCGGGTATAAAATACCCAATGTTTTAAGTCGGTTATAATGTGACCGACCTTTTTATTTGGGGATTACTTTCCCAATTTACTTCCTTTCTCAAGAAACAAACACAAACCCTAATCTTTCATCCCTAATCTTCCAAATCCAAAACCCATGATCAATAACTAATTAGAGTGAGGTAATAATTCAAACAAGTTGGTGCTATCACATCCTATTCATCATCTTCTTCATTGTGTGAGGTAAGAAAACTCATACTCCATAAGTTCAAGTGTTAGTTTAGAAGTGAAATTGATAAATTGAGTGGTCTTTATAAGTATATATGATGATATGTGATGATTCTTAACTAGTTGGGTGAATTTAATCCAAGTTGTGAGCTATAATTGAAACTAGTTACAAACCTAGATGGGTTTTATGATCTTTGGTGTGAATTTATGATAAATGGATATTATTGTTATCGATTTATGTTAGATAAACATCACATGAAGTTGTTATAGGTTTAGAAGTCGATTTTTCTGTGATTTTGGTTCGAAATTGTGATTTGGTGTTCTTGGGTTCGGAGTTGTGTTATGAGAAAAACTGGGCATAATCTGCCAGACATGGGAAGCCGGCGGCTTCCTCCTGAAGCCGGCGGCTTGGAGGGTCTTCCTGGGTAATTTTTTTATTTTAAGCCTTTGAAACGCATTTCAATTGTTGATGTAAATAATAAATTGGTGATAATAGAATATATTATGATTAATGACGATGCTTCATAGCATATGGTATAAAAATGAGTAAGTTGATTTAGGGTTCATGAGGTGTTCTTGAAAATATGATTAATCATGTTGATTAGTGATTATTAGTAATCTTGAAATGAGGAATGCTGAATATCAATGATGGTGATGATTATGTGACTTATATGTGTTTGATAATTTGGAGAATCTTGATATAAGTCTATGATAGGAATGTTGTATATAATTTGAGACAAGTAACTAACTTGTGTTATTCCATTGTATTCTCAGATGTGCAGAAGACTCAGTGATATTAGACTACTGAGTGGATGCCAGAGCTGGTCGGTGAGTGGATCACTAATCCCCAGTCCAATTTAGTTGTAACAAACTGGTTACAACGAGTAGCTTAATATTATTGTTCTAGTTGCTATGATGATTTCTATTGTAGTTGCCATGATGATTATTGTTGCTAGTAATAATACTGTTGCTAGGTGGCTTAGTCCATCGTTGACCTGATTAATATGTGACTAATTGTTTATGTGATCACTAAGGATAGTTGACCTTTTGTTGCTAGTTGTTGTTATTGGCCTTCGGGCATCAGTTGCTAATGAGGTCAACGAGTTGATGAACTGTTGGTTGGGCTAGTAGATTATCCAAAGTTGAACACACCTCCTGTGTTAGTTGAGGGTAATCACTAGCTATCGGTCTCGTCCGTTATGGCCATACGGATATGTTTGGGTAAGTGTTCTTGTGGAATCCCCGGGTATTATGATATCGCAAGAACCGCCGATGCCTCATTATTCAGTGTGTTAATTGCTGAATGGTTGTTGTTAACAAGTTGTTATAGTTGACTAGTTGAATTGTTGAATAGTTGACTAGTTGAACAGGTGACCGGATGAATCGTTAACCAGTTGACCAGTTGCCCTGTGTAATGTGTTTGCGATGCTTGTTGGTAAACTAAGTTGTTAAACTAAGTTGAACTGTTGATTAGGGCTCCCTCACTTAGCGTTATGCTAATCCCCCACATTTCCATTTCTTGCAGGTTGAGGACTTATTCTTGGGTGGGCAAGAAGTATGACTGGATGGAATGTTTGATGACGTGACGAGACTCTGATAATTGTTTTATATAAATGAAAATTATTGCTGTTTTATTTAACACCCAAGTTGTCAAATGTTGGTTTAAAATTTATTGAAATTTATATGTTAATCAAATGGTGTAAATTTATTTATAAAATTGGGATAACGCTTCCGGTATATTATACTCAAATGTTTACAAAATGAGGGGTGTTATAAGTTGGTATCAGAGCGTGAGTTTGGGTGAATTGTACATTGTAAAATGTTCAATCCCAAACTTAGATGCATGTCAAGTCAAACATTCTGGTGGGTGCGGGGATTAGTAGTTGCATGAGAAAGTGTTATTGAATGTGTACTAACCAATATCAAATTGCAAAAGTGTTGTTTTGATTGCAGAGATGGAGGAATATGAGAACCCGAAGGGTATTCTCAATGATTCCTCAATACTCGTGGGCTTAGATAAGCCAGGTAATTTTCGATAAACTTGGTGAATTTCAATAAGCTTGAATTGTTTACTTTGTTATGATGTGATTGATAGTAAAGTAAACTGAACGATTGGTGATAATTACTTGTTAATATGAGGATAGGATATTTTGGGGTAAGTTTGAAGGAAGTTGAAATGATTGAATAAGTAGTGAACTATGTAGACACATTGTTGAACAAGGTGTAATAATTAAATTATGTGGAATAAATTGTGTCTACAACATGAAATTAAAATATGAAATCGGTTGTGTGCATTGTTATGTGGGATTACTTGCTATTGTGAAATAATAATTTTGGAAGTAATATGATTAAGTGTATTAGTAAATCATGATAAACAAAGTTAAAGTGATCATGAATTTGGAAGACTTGTTGTAAGTGGTCTAACAATGATGATTTTAATGTGAATCGGTGTTTTAGAGTTATAGTATGACACTAAAGGCGAAAACAGTCTTGTTTGACTTAAATTAGTCAACGTAATGTGAAATGGGTGATGAAATGGTGGTTGTGCGGGTTGAAACCCAAACGGGTTGTTGAAGTGCCCAAATGGGTCACTTAAAGGCTAAAATGTGAAAACAAGTAGTAATTTGTATATGTGAATGTTAAAGTAATTTTAAGTTTCACATATAGTGAAAATGTGTGCTGAAAGCCTTGAGGTAAACAAAATGGGTGACATTTAGTGAAAGTGTCCAATTGGACCCTCAAACGGGTCAATGAGTCAAAACCTTGTAGAATGGGTATGTGAGGGTGAGGAGCGTGCCCACACGTCACAATTATATGTAGAAACATGTTATCAAAAGGTGGAAGTCTGAAACCAAGCCATTTAGAATATGGCGTGTCAACTAAAATAGTCGAAAATGGCCTAAAATGAGTCACACATCCATTTCCTTGTAAAATGTGAAAATTGAAAAAGTGGAAAAATGAAAAGTTTCATTTTGGCATAGTGGAGGTGCCTGCAAAATTTCATGACCTAACTCTTTACGGTTTAGGAGATATACGCGTTAGAAGTTCGTATTTATGCATAAAGGGGGTGCAGGGCTGCTGTTTTGGGCCCAATCAGGCGGCTTCAGGTTGAAGCCGGCGGCTTGGGGTTAAAGCCGGCGGCTTGGGTGACCGGCTTGCTTATAAAGGGGTCTGTTAATGAGTTTTTGCTGAAATTTGGGTGAAGCCGGCGGCTTTAAACTGAAGCCGGCGGCTTCCTTTGGGTATCAGGGGGTCAATCTTAAAATGGTCGTAAAAGATGAACCGTAGCTCCGTTTTTGACGTTCTTTATATCACCGAAAACGTGAGAGTGTCTACTTTCTGATGGTTATGTCCTTTTAATTAAATTTTCAATGTTTCAAATAATTAAATTATGTGTAAGTGTATTGGTACAAAGGAATTTTGAACTTTTAACTTACGTTTGGATTGGGCTTTGTTTTCATTGAGCCCGGAGGTCATTTCTATGACTATATACAATATTAAAAGTTGTTTTAAGAGGTCTATATGATTCATTGTGCATGAGTCATTTGTAGGCGGTTTATTTAACTGTAAAGCATACCAATAAATGGCATTGTTGATTTTTACTAACAAGGGTTAGTAAATAATGATTATGAAATTATGTGATCTATATTATGTGAACTAAGTGAAATGTAATGATGTTATTGAATCACTTAGAATATTATAAAGTTTTGAATTGAGCATTTTAAGAAAATTGTGATACAAGTGCATGAACTTGTATATGTCACACCCCGCCAAACGGTAATTACAAATTACGTAGAGTGGTTTGCGGAAGCTTAGTGACGTGGCGGGGCTGCGAGCAGTAAAAACACAACCAACAGATACATACATACTCAGAGCATATGGTTATCGCAGAACGGAATAGATTAAGATGCCATTAGTTAAAGTTTTACAAAAGGTTACCACTTGGAAAGTAGTAACAGTAATAGTAGTGGTTGAAATCAGTATTTCATAAAATACATAATATCAAAAGTAGATTTCATAGGTATGACTGCAATAGTTGCAGTTATACAGAGGAAATCCAGGTGTCCCAAAAGTAGTGGCATCCTAACAAGTCCAGGGTAGTCCGTCCTGATATGCATGCAGATCTTACTTACGCTGCTAATTCCCTGAAAAACATAGAGTAAAACGTCAACAAAATTGTTGAGTGAATTCACAAGTTTATTTGTTATGTAGGAAACACAAGTTAATCATTTAAGAATAACATTTCCAAACAAGTGTTGTTTGTCAAGTGAGAAACACAAGTTATAAACAAATAACATTTCTCAAATCAGTTGTAGTTGTAATAGGAAACACAAGTTATTAATCAAATAACATTTCCCAAATCAGTTATCAGTAGGAAACACAAGTTAACCTAAATAAAGATTAACATTTCCAAATCAGTGTACGTAGGAAATCCTTTCCTAATCAATAGTTTAGTGCGTGGGAAATATTTAGACGGTGATCCCTTGAAAGGTGAGCTAAACCTGTCAAGTAAGGTAACCCGATCTAACCCTATAACCAAACCACAACCCTAATCTGTTGTTGTTTGCCATGCTGGACAATTAAGTATACGCTCCCCAATCCGTAGGAGGGTCGTCACGGCGATAGTACTATCCGTATACTCAGTGGCTAGAGTCACCTAGCTAATGGTTATAGTCTGTAGCCATAAGGTCTTTTATGCACTACATCGTTCAGCCTAGATCTGTACCAAGATTCGTTGTCTAAATTCCCAAAATAGTATGAAAACATTTCATAAATCATAGTTCAAGAAGTTGTGTGAAATACCCTTTCACAAACAGTCACGTATGAAATACCCTTTCATAAACAATCAAGTAAATACATACAGTATTTAAAGCAGTTGTCGCATGCAGTTATACATACGATTTCTATGTTTTCCACCCCGAGTTCTAAAAGCATTAAAACAGTGAAAAGGGGTTTGTGAACTCACTGTGAGTGCTCGGATGTGAATGCTAGCGAGATAAGATAGCGTAGCCCAAACGTAGTCAACCTATACACAATAATGTATTAACTATAAGTACTATATTAGACTTACGTTAATAGTTCGTTTGTTTGAAGAAATTATCAATTTCTTAAGTTTGTGTATGTCGTTGATGATTGTTGTTTGAAAATAAATAATATTTTCCCAAGTTATGTTTGTTTGTCGAATCGTCCAAAATGTGTAAGCATATATACATATATACTTATATAGTTGAATATATATTCTCGTATATATTAATCGTTTGTTGTTTAGGTTTCCAAAACTCGCTTTCGTTTGTTTGTTTGTTTCCAAATTGTAATCTCGTTTTAGTCCCATCGTACGTCACATTCATTTGTCATAAGTCCGCAATCATAGTTTGTCTCGTTTTATAATGTCGTATGTTTTGTAGTGTGTTAGGCTCGGCCCGATTTGTTGGCCCATTAGCAATAATGTAACTTATTTGTTCAAACCTTGGTCCAAGCCCAAAGTCTCAGCCCAAGAAACGTCCGGCCCAGTTCGCGACTAAAGCCCAATCTGCAGCCCAGTAGGTGAATCCGCCGGATTCTATTTGAATCCGCCGGATTCTCGTTAATGAGAAAAGTGTTGCCGGATCTTCGGGTCAAGCCACCGGGTCGGGTCAATATTAAGTGAATCCGCCGGATTTAGTTGAATCCGCCGGATTCTTTTGTGTTTTCAAAACGTTCATATAAAGCTTGGGAATCCGCCGGATTTAGTTGAATCCGCCGGATTCGAGCGTGTCTTTTACTCGTTCACAGATGTTTAAACCGATTACGGGGTGTGCGAGTTTCATAGGGGAATCCGCCGGATTCATCATGAATCCGCCGGATTCATTCTGTTCTCAGAACCTGTTCGAACAGGGCAAAACACAAACCCGATTTTCTTGGTTCCAAATCGTTTTTACCTCAATACCAAATGTTTATATAAGTATTCAACAACATTATAACAACTTAACAACTCTTTTTAACTAGTTTTCATGTATCGATTTTGCATTTGAAGTTTTGGGTTTTAAAACCATTTTCAAGAATCACTCATCAATCTTTGAGTTTGTGATGTTATGTAGCTAGATTATGATGTATATACAAGTAATATATCGAAATTTAAACAAAGAGATCAAAGATTATAGGTTTTCTTACAAAGATGAAAATGGTGAGAAATGGTGAACGATGATGATGATGATGATGATGATGATGAAGCCCTGGCTTTGTTGTTCTACTTCCACCACCAAAATCTGCTGCTACTGATCTTGATCTTGTTAAGTTTTTGAGAGAAAGAAAATGGTGAAGGAATGTATGTGTGTGTTATGCCAAATGAGATCACAGAAAGGAGGGAGTAGTAATTCAAACGGTATGGCCGACTCCACCTCAATTATTGATGTTTGGTGGCGATTTTTGTACATCAGTTTCGAGTACGGGTATAATTATAGCAATATAAAATTTAACATTTTATATTTTTATTTTGTAGATGCTCTCCTGGTTCGTAATATGTTTTCATAATAATGAGGTTTTCATTATTTTTGATAGTTGTACATTTTTGTACATTTTACTGCGCGCAGTTAATTGAGCGCAAATTTTCAGTAGATTTAGGATTTCATATTTTGAAGTAATGTTCTAACTTCTTCCAAATGAACGAGAAAATTTGCATTTTTATGATTCGACGTCGTATGCGCGTTTTAGAATTGTTTCTGTTCGTGTTATAATACGTTTTATGTTAAACGTAAAATTAGACCTTTATATCTATGTGTTATAGATATATAAATACTCGTAATTAATAATTATATTATTAATTATTTTTGTATCACGAAACTTTTGTCATTTATTTGTCGGCTTCGCTCCGATACGTTCGTACGTAATTTATAAATAACTACGTATTATGTAATTCTTTTTGTATTATTGTTTAGGGCTCGCTAGACTGACATCACATCATCGGTTTAGTTTAAAACAAATGTAGGGAATTAGCGTAAGAAATGCATGTATTAAGTATAATTATATACCTAATTTGGAGGAGTGTCACATTCTCCCCCCGTTAGTGAAATCTCGTCCCGAGATTTAAGTCGAGCCGTGAGTCTCGGTCACGCTCTCAAATAGATTGGGGTATTTCTTTCGCATTTCATCCTCTCGTTCCCAGGTAAATTCTGGGCCATGTTTTGAGTTCCAACGAACTTTAACCAGTTTGATTCGTTTGTGTCGAAGTTTCTGCGTTTTAGAATCCATAACTTCAACCGGTTCCTCCACAAAGTTAAGTTTTGAGTCAATGAAGACTTCGTCAGGAGGAAGGATAAGTGTTTCATCAGAAAGACACTTTTTGAGGTTGCTAACGTGGAAAGTATCGTGTATGCTACTAAGCTCTTGCGGTAGTTTGAGCTTGTAAGCGACGGGACCAACCCTAGCAAGGATTTCAAATGGTCCGATGTATCGTGGGTTCAGCTTTCCTCGTTTGCCAAATCGTGCTACTCCTTTCCAGGGAGATACTTTGAGTAGGACCTTGTCTCCTACTTGAAACTCAAGAGGTTTACGGCGGTTATCAGCGTAACTCTTTTGTCGATCTCGTGCCGCTTTCAGTCGGCTCAATACTTGAATTATTTTGTCAGTGGTTTCCTGGACAAGTTCGGGTCCAGATAGTTGTCTGTCGTCCAACTCTGCCCAACAGAGTGGTGATCGGCACTTGCGTCCATATAACGCCTCAAATGGTGCCATTTGTATACTCGTGTGATAACTATTGTTGTAAGAGAATTCAGCTAGAGGTAGGTGGGTATCCCAGTTACCTCCAAAGTCTATCACACATGCTCGTAACAAGTCTTCGAGCGTCTGTATCGTTCGCTCACTTTGGCCGTCAGTCTGCGGTTGGTAGGCAGTACTCATATCAAGTCGAGTACCCAATGCCTGTTGTAATGTTTGCCAAAAGCGAGAAGTGAATCGCGCATCTCTATCAGAGATGATGGATAGTGGCACACCATGCCGAGAAACAATCTCTTTAATATAGATTTTTGCTAGTTTCTCCATTCCATCCGTTTCCTTAATAGCTAGAAAGTGGGTTGATTTCGTCAATCGATCGACAATCACCCATATGGCATTTGCTCCAGACGTTGTTCTAGGTAACTTCGTAATGAAGTCCATTGTTATTTGCTCCCATTTCCATTTGGGCAACTCAGGCTGTTGCAAAAGCCCAGACGGCTTTTGGTATTCCACCTTTACCTTCGAGCAAGTTAAGCATTTGCTAACGTAGGTGGCAATGTCACGTTTCATTCCAGGCCACCAGTAAAAACCTTTCAAGTCCTGGTACATCTTGTCTGCACCGGGATGTATCGAGTAGTTGGACTTATGTGCCTCGTCCAAAATCAGCTTGCGTAACTCATCTACGCATGGTACCCAAATTCGATTCATAAAGTACAACACTCCGTTGTCCTTTTTCTCGAGTTGTTTTTCCATCCCTTTTAAGGATTCCTCCTTAAGGCGTTCGGAAGTGAAAGCAGTTTCTTGTGCATCCCGAATTTGAGTAATGAGATTCGAGTGGATTGTCAATCCCAAGGCTCGAACTCTTCGAGGTTTGATCCGTTCCTTACGACTCAGGGCATCTGCTACAACGTTAGCCTTACCCGGGTGATACTTTATTTCACAGTCGTAATCGTTAAGTAATTCGACCCAACGTCGTTGTCTCATGTTAAGTTCTTTCTGGTCGAATATATGTTGCAGGCTCTTATGATCAGTGAAGATCGTACACTTTGTACCGTATAGGTAGTGTCTCCAGATCTTCAGTGCAAAAACAACGGCTCCTAATTCCAAATCATGAGTCGTATAGTTTTTCTCATGCACTTTTAGTTGTCGTGATGCATAAGCAATGACCTTTTCGTTTTGCATCAGTACGCAACCCAATCCCTGATGCGAAGCATCACAGTAAACAACAAAGTTATCTACTCCTTCGGGTAGTGATAGTATGGGTGCGCTGCTCAGTTTCTGTTTCAGTAGTTGGAATGCATTCTCTTGTTTCTCATCCCACTCAAATTTCTTGTCTTTTTGAGTTAATGTGGTAAGTGGCTGAGCTATCTTTGAAAAGTTTGCGATGAATCGTCTGTAATAGCCAGCTAGACCAAGAAATTGTCGTACTTCAGTTGGGGTTTTCGGTGCTTCCCAGTTGTTGATTGCCTCAATTTTGGATGGGTCTACATGAATTCCCCTGTCATTTATCACATGACCAAGGAATTGAACCTCTCGAATCCAAAATTCGCACTTAGAGAACTTTGCGTAAAGCTTCTCTTTTTGTAGTAGTTCGAGAACAAGCTTCAGATGTTGCTCGTGATCCTCTTTCGATCGTGAGTATACCAAGATGTCGTCAATAAACACAATGACGAATTTATCCAAATAGGGTTTGCATACTCTGTTTATCAAATCCATGAATACTGCTGGTGCGTTGGTCAGCCCAAAAGGCATGACTAAAAACTCGTAGTGACCGTAACGAGTCCTAAACGCAGTTTTCGGTACATCCTCTTCTCGTACCTTGAGTTGGTGGTAACCAGATCGCAGGTCAATTTTTGAATAATGACTCGATCCTTGCAGTTGATCAAACAGATCGTCAATGCGTGGTAACGGGTATCGGTTCTTGATAGTTACCTTGTTCAGTTCCCGATAATCGATGCACATCCGCATAGATCCATCCTTTTTCTTAACAAACAAAACCGGAGCTCCCCAAGGGGAAAAGCTCGGTCGGACGAATCCCAAGTCTAGAAGTTCTTGCAGTTGCGTAGACAGCTCTTGCATTTCCGAGGGAGCTAGACGATAAGGTGCTCGTGCGATAGGTGCGGCTCCTGGCACCAGGTCAATGTGAAACTCAACTTGTCGTGGGGGTGGCAATCCCGGCAACTCGTCAGGAAATACTCCTGGATAGTCGCGTACAATGGGCACATCGTCTATACGTCGCTCCTCAGTTTTCTTTTCTACAATGTGTGCCAAAAATGCTTGGTACCCCTTTCGGAGATACTTACTGGCCTTCAAGCACGAAATCATTTTTGTAGCACATTTTCGTTTCTCACCTTGAACCACAAGTGTTTCTCCTGTTGAGAGTGGTAATCGTACCAGTTTATCATAACATATGATCTCAGCGCGGTTCTTAGATAACCAATCCATACCGACTACAATGTCAAAACTTCCCAGCTTAACCGGTAGTAAGTCTATTTCGAAGAGATGGCCTTCTAACTCCAAGGTACATCTCGGTACTATTTCTCCTGATTCGATCAACTCACCATCGGCTAATTCTATGGTATACTTGTTGCCTAACTTACGGGATTCAAGTTCTAATAGTGGTCTAAACTCAGTAGACACAAAACTTAAATCAGCACCCGAATCAATTAACACAGAGGCATAATGATTGTTTACAAGAAACGTACCAGTGACAGTGTTAGGGTCCTGGCGTGCCTCTTGTGCTCCAATCACAAATGCCCTTCCTTGAGCCGGTTGATTGTTGAAGTTGTTGGCTCGGTTATTGTTGTTACCGCGGTTGTTGTTGTTATTGCGGTTTTGATTGTTGTTGTTGAGCTTAGGGCATCGGTTGCGGTAGTGCCCTTGCTCACCACATTCAAAACATCCCTGGTTTTGACGCTCAGTGTTTGCCCGTGGGGGAGGGTTAGTTTTGCATTCTCGGGTTCTATGTCCCCATGCCCTACAGTTTCCACAATACCCACACCCGCCTTCGTGGTGTCGGTTGCACTTATCACATTTGGGTTTGTTACCCAGGTATGGTTTCGAGTCGGTAGTAGTGGCAACATATGCTTTCGCATTTCCAGAATGTTTCTTGTTTTGCTGACCTTGGCGATCAGCACCACTACCGTTCCACTTTCGCTTTGCACCACCAGAACTACTAACATCAGTACTGTTCGGTTCACCTTTTCCCGACACAGCTTTCTTAGTCAGATTTCCCATCCTGACTGCCTCATCGGTCAAACTTTGTGCTAGAGTAACAGCACTCCTGAAAGTGTCCGGTTTAGATGATGTCACTAGACTGCGGATTTGTGGTACTAGACCAAATATGTAGCGCTCAATACGCTTATACTCGGGTGTCACCATATGTGGCACTAGACGTGCAAGTTCCTGAAACTTAGTGGTGTACCCAGTAATATCAGCACCAATCATGGTGATGTTCCACAATTCTGTTTCTATTTTCTGCATCTCACTGCGAGGACAGAATTCCTCCAACATCAAATTTTTAAATGTTCCCCATGACATTGAATAAGCAGCTGGTCGACCAAGTGATTGGATCTGACTGTTCCACCAAGTGAGCGCTTTGTCAGCCAAAGTGCAAGCAGCATACTTCACCATACAGTCAGGTGAACAGTCACTAATATCCAATACCGACTCAGTTTTCTCTATCCAGTGAATCATACCAATTGCACCCTCGGTGCCACGAAAAGAAATCGGCTTACAAGCCTGAAATGTTTTGTATGAACATCCTCGGCTAGTATTTACGAGTGTCTCAGTATTAACAGGGGTAGATCCACTGTTGTTAGCTCCAGGTTCACGACTACGGCTTGCCTCATATTCAGCAATACCTTCAGCTATTCTTCGTGCGATCATTTGTTCAGTGGTTTCAGTAGGTGGTGGTGGTGGAGGCGTAGTCGTCTTTTGACTGTTTCTAGTAACTCGTCGTTTGGGAGGCATGATTCAGCTCTGCGATGAATAAAATGCAGAGTGTTAATGTTGAGATATTGAATGTGAATAGATCAAAGATTCACATTTGATAGAAATGAATGACATGAAAAGATGAATGAATAGAATTTTACAACACGTGCCATACAACTTTGAAACACCCACATGTATCTAGCATAATATAATCACGTTGGCCAGGCGTCATTATATAATGTCCAATACATATTTCTTTTCATTGTCGTTTAACACTGTAAATTTTAGAGGTTCTCAAGAATAATCAATCATCAAGCTGTAAAATGTTTCAGGGTTTACAAGAGTTGATCACAAAGTTGTCGATAAAGTATAGGTTTAATCACAAGTCGACAGTTGTAAGAGGAAATAACATGGTTGATAATAATCATAATGAATACGAGACGTAAACCAAGCATACATTATATATTAAAGATCATAACGCTGTTACATGAGTTTAGTACAAAATGAGATGGAATTTCTAATATATCCATCGATGGTTAGCGTTATACAAAAGATGATGGGTTTCCTATACATATACCCATACTACTAACAACGTTCCATCCAACATATCGCTAGTCCATAACTAATACATACATATATTTCCCCAAAAGAAATAGTCTAATATGGTGTAGGCACAACCGCCATACACAGTCCTAACGGAACCAGGGTACATACATCCTAACCGCAACCATCACTGCTGCAGTCATCACACAAACACTAGCTACAATCTCTGACACCCTAGCACGCCTCTCTAAAGCTGCAACGCGTGCACGGGTGGATGCTAGACTCTGCCAGTCTGTCAGACGGTGAGTCTCCACAAAATCCATCATCTGATGGAGCATAGCCATATCCATATCAGTACGGGAGGCATCGCTCAGTAGCTCCATCAAATCTCTGCTCCTGCTAGATGATATCCTAAACATGGTGTGGACCACAGCCACAAGAGTAGGCACAGTGAGCTCCAGAGGCTCACCAGTGAGATATGCAGATGGTGGTGAGTGGGAGGACTCTCCAAACTCAAAGGTCGAGGGAATACCCTCTAGGGATCTCCACTCTCTCAATACTCGAGGCATCCAGTCCAGATGAGAAGGTCGGAGCCTCTTCTGAGGCGGCTCGACAACTGGAACCTCAGACTCAGTCACTGGCGCCTTATCGCGCGGCGCGAGTGGTCCCCTGGGAAAATCCCGAACACAAATCCTAGCTGTCATCCTAGGTACAGGCACACGAGAAGTACTCGCAACAGGTGGTGTAGAGGTATGAGTGACCTCAGGTGCGGTCGGAGGTGGTACTAAGTACGCATCACTAGTGTCATCAGACATAGCTCTCACATGAACTGATGACTCATCCCCTACTGTAATCGCGGGACCCTCAAAAGTAGCCTCGGTCGGCTCTTCATCCGAAGCGTAAACATGGTAATGTGATTGACTAGACATACTGTGACAAAAGAAATTGAGTGTGGCGTGTCAGTCGTATGTTAGTTGTATGCAAAGTATGTATGCATGAATGCACAAATGTTCTAGCCAAGGCTATAGTCTAGGTCTCTAAGGTTTTCAGTCACCTAAAGACTTCTAGTTCGCTATAACCAATGGCTCTGATACCAAGTCTGTCACACCCCGCCAAACGGTAATTACAAATTACGTAGAGTGGTTTGCGGAAGCTTAGTGACGTGGCGGGGCTGCGAGCAGTAAAAACACAACCAACAGATACATACATACTCAGAGCATATGGTTATCGCAGAACGGAATAGATTAAGATGCCATTAGTTAAAGTTTTACAAAAGGTTACCACTTGGAAAGTAGTAACAGTAATAGTAGTGGTTGAAATCAGTATTTCATAAAATACATAATATCAAAAGTAGATTTCATAGGTATGACTGCAATAGTTGCAGTTATACAGAGGAAATCCAGGTGTCCCAAAAGTAGTGGCATCCTAACAAGTCCAGGGTAGTCCGTCCTGATATGCATGCAGATCTTACTTACGCTGCTAATTCCCTGAAAAACATAGAGTAAAACGTCAACAAAATTGTTGAGTGAATTCACAAGTTTATTTGTTATGTAGGAAACACAAGTTAATCATTTAAGAATAACATTTCCAAACAAGTGTTGTTTGTCAAGTGAGAAACACAAGTTATAAACAAATAACATTTCTCAAATCAGTTGTAGTTGTAATAGGAAACACAAGTTATTAATCAAATAACATTTCCCAAATCAGTTATCAGTAGGAAACACAAGTTAACCTAAATAAAGATTAACATTTCCAAATCAGTGTACGTAGGAAATCCTTTCCTAATCAATAGTTTAGTGCGTGGGAAATATTTAGACGGTGATCCCTTGAAAGGTGAGCTAAACCTGTCAAGTAAGGTAACCCGATCTAACCCTATAACCAAACCACAACCCTAATCTGTTGTTGTTTGCCATGCTGGACAATTAAGTATACGCTCCCCAATCCGTAGGAGGGTCGTCACGGCGATAGTACTATCCGTATACTCAGTGGCTAGAGTCACCTAGCTAATGGTTATAGTCTGTAGCCATAAGGTCTTTTATGCACTACATCGTTCAGCCTAGATCTGTACCAAGATTCGTTGTCTAAATTCCCAAAATAGTATGAAAACATTTCATAAATCATAGTTCAAGAAGTTGTGTGAAATACCCTTTCACAAACAGTCACGTATGAAATACCCTTTCATAAACAATCAAGTAAATACATACAGTATTTAAAGCAGTTGTCGCATGCAGTTATACATACGATTTCTATGTTTTCCACCCCGAGTTCTAAAAGCATTAAAACAGTGAAAAGGGGTTTGTGAACTCACTGTGAGTGCTCGGATGTGAATGCTAGCGAGATAAGATAGCGTAGCCCAAACGTAGTCAACCTATACACAATAATGTATTAACTATAAGTACTATATTAGACTTACGTTAATAGTTCGTTTGTTTGAAGAAATTATCAATTTCTTAAGTTTGTGTATGTCGTTGATGATTGTTGTTTGAAAATAAATAATATTTTCCCAAGTTATGTTTGTTTGTCGAATCGTCCAAAATGTGTAAGCATATATACATATATACTTATATAGTTGAATATATATTCTCGTATATATTAATCGTTTGTTGTTTAGGTTTCCAAAACTCGCTTTCGTTTGTTTGTTTGTTTCCAAATTGTAATCTCGTTTTAGTCCCATCGTACGTCACATTCATTTGTCATAAGTCCGCAATCATAGTTTGTCTCGTTTTATAATGTCGTATGTTTTGTAGTGTGTTAGGCTCGGCCCGATTTGTTGGCCCATTAGCAATAATGTAACTTATTTGTTCAAACCTTGGTCCAAGCCCAAAGTCTCAGCCCAAGAAACGTCCGGCCCAGTTCGCGACTAAAGCCCAATCTGCAGCCCAGTAGGTGAATCCGCCGGATTCTATTTGAATCCGCCGGATTCTCGTTAATGAGAAAAGTGTTGCCGGATCTTCGGGTCAAGCCACCGGGTCGGGTCAATATTAAGTGAATCCGCCGGATTTAGTTGAATCCGCCGGATTCTTTTGTGTTTTCAAAACGTTCATATAAAGCTTGGGAATCCGCCGGATTTAGTTGAATCCGCCGGATTCGAGCGTGTCTTTTACTCGTTCACAGATGTTTAAACCGATTACGGGGTGTGCGAGTTTCATAGGGGAATCCGCCGGATTCATCATGAATCCGCCGGATTCATTCTGTTCTCAGAACCTGTTCGAACAGGGCAAAACACAAACCCGATTTTCTTGGTTCCAAATCGTTTTTACCTCAATACCAAATGTTTATATAAGTATTCAACAACATTATAACAACTTAACAACTCTTTTTAACTAGTTTTCATGTATCGATTTTGCATTTGAAGTTTTGGGTTTTAAAACCATTTTCAAGAATCACTCATCAATCTTTGAGTTTGTGATGTTATGTAGCTAGATTATGATGTATATACAAGTAATATATCGAAATTTAAACAAAGAGATCAAAGATTATAGGTTTTCTTACAAAGATGAAAATGGTGAGAAATGGTGAACGATGATGATGATGATGATGATGATGATGAAGCCCTGGCTTTGTTGTTCTACTTCCACCACCAAAATCTGCTGCTACTGATCTTGATCTTGTTAAGTTTTTGAGAGAAAGAAAATGGTGAAGGAATGTATGTGTGTGTTATGCCAAATGAGATCACAGAAAGGAGGGAGTAGTAATTCAAACGGTATGGCCGACTCCACCTCAATTATTGATGTTTGGTGGCGATTTTTGTACATCAGTTTCGAGTACGGGTATAATTATAGCAATATAAAATTTAACATTTTATATTTTTATTTTGTAGATGCTCTCCTGGTTCGTAATATGTTTTCATAATAATGAGGTTTTCATTATTTTTGATAGTTGTACATTTTTGTACATTTTACTGCGCGCAGTTAATTGAGCGCAAATTTTCAGTAGATTTAGGATTTCATATTTTGAAGTAATGTTCTAACTTCTTCCAAATGAACGAGAAAATTTGCATTTTTATGATTCGACGTCGTATGCGCGTTTTAGAATTGTTTCTGTTCGTGTTATAATACGTTTTATGTTAAACGTAAAATTAGACCTTTATATCTATGTGTTATAGATATATAAATACTCGTAATTAATAATTATATTATTAATTATTTTTGTATCACGAAACTTTTGTCATTTATTTGTCGGCTTCGCTCCGATACGTTCGTACGTAATTTATAAATAACTACGTATTATGTAATTCTTTTTGTATTATTGTTTAGGGCTCGCTAGACTGACATCACATCATCGGTTTAGTTTAAAACAAATGTAGGGAATTAGCGTAAGAAATGCATGTATTAAGTATAATTATATACCTAATTTGGAGGAGTGTCACAGTATATATACGAGATAGTTGAACATGAAATGCTTATTTGTAAATCAATTAAAGGTGTATAAATTGATGAAAATAGGTTGAATAAGACACTTAGCATTAACGAAGTATTTGGTACTCAATGTACCATAAGTAGTAAGAGATGTAAATAGTGACTTAATATGGAATCATGCAATAAAGAGGTTGTTTGATGTATGTGTATTAGACATTGTGCCTATGCTAATAATATATTGAAAATGGTGTTGAACGTCTATGTCGACTATACATACCTAATGACATAAGTAGTTTGTAAATAAAATGATAAGTTGAAAAAATGGTAGTGAGTTAATATGCGGTGATATACTTGCTATCACAGGTTGTACAAGTTGTGTAATTTGTGGATATCAGGGTTATAAGGTATAAGAGTAATCATTAATAACTTTGAAGATTTATGGTACGAAGTGGCCTGAGAATGAGGTGTGACTGACATAATATGACGACGTCTGGCCAACGTATTTATATTATGCCATTTCACACGGAGTTGTTGAGGTCACTAAGTACCATATAAAGTTAAATGGTTTTAAAATGACAGGTAATATGTATTGACCTGTAGTTGAGAGATAGTCAATGATGAGCAAAAACGGCCGAGAAATAAACCATAAAGTTGTTGATAAGGTGATGCTTATATATGAAAGGTGTGTATATGATGAAATGCAACTAGTATAATTAAAAGATGATTTAAGCAAAGTAGGTGTCAGTTGATGATGAATAATATTGTGTTAATATTGTTGAATAGTTGATTAATGGCAACACCTTATGTTGTTGAAATACCATTGTTGAATATGTTTGGTATTAACAGGTGTTGCTTAGCATCCAAATTGTATAACGTGATGCTAGTTGATAATGTGATAACGGTTTTGATCATAGGAATTTGACCTCTACATAAGGCTTATTGATTATTTTATATGTTTCTGATTATATGGTTGTGGATTCCATATAATCAAGTTGTGTTTATAATTACAAGTTGTGAAGTAGTAAATAACTAGTTGCTAAAATTTGAAAAATCTAGCAAGGTGATAACTAAAGAAGTATATGATTATTAGTTAAATTGCTAGTGATGAATCGAGTCACAATTGTTGCTAAGATGCATGTAATAGTGTCCAGTACCACTTGTTGTTATTGTGGTTGTTGTCGTGGTTATAGTTGTATTTGCTGCTATAGTTGTTGTTGTGATAAAGATGATAATTTACTTGACTATGTAAGTGGTTGATTTAATTTATTAAAGGCAGGGTATATGCACAGTATTGGTCTAGGGAAGAGAGGGAAGCATGTGCAATTTGATTAGTGCATGTGGAAAGGACTGAACACATTGCTCAAGAGAGTAATGTATGAGGTGTGTATATATTGTAATTAAACAATTGACGATGTTACACTGTGTGTTGAAAATAACATCTTGTGTTAACAAAATAAGTAGAAGTAAAACACAATCTATGTGTTTAAGAGAGAGTTCCGTTGAAATGCACACTGGTGGCGTGTAAATTGATGCAATAACATATATCTATATAAATATATGTAAGTATAATTGATGTTGAGATAACAAAAGATATGCATGTGAAAATGTGCATAAGTAAATTGAAATAAGAAGGCATAGATGATTCCTTCACACTAGAGTGATTAAGGGTGATCAGATTTCGAGGACGAAATCTCTTTAAGGAGGGGAGATTTATAACATCCTCCTTATGGGTCTAGTAAATTTCTAATATAAGTTGAACATTTAATTGTTTTAGGAATTAAATTGATATTACTTGTTTATTTTGAAGCTTAGTCAAATAAGTCTCAGGACTTATTGTGGATAGTAAATTGTTGCTTGATTTAAATTATTGAAGTTGACGGTACAATAAAATAAATTTCTCGCAGTCAGTATTTAAGTGCCAGGCAATAGATTTAGGGCGGGTATAAAATACCCAATGTTTTAAGTCGGTTATAATGTGACCGACCTTTTTATTTGGGGATTACTTTCCCAATTTACTTCCTTTCTCAAGAAACAAACACAAACCCTAATCTTTCATCCCTAATCTTCCAAATCCAAAACCCATGATCAATAACTAATTAGAGTGAGGTAATAATTCAAACAAGTTGGTGCTATCACATCCTATTCATCATCTTCTTCATTGTGTGAGGTAAGAAAACTCATACTCCATAAGTTCAAGTGTTAGTTTAGAAGTGAAATTGATAAATTGAGTGGTCTTTATAAGTATATATGATGATATGTGATGATTCTTAACTAGTTGGGTGAATTTAATCCAAGTTGTGAGCTATAATTGAAACTAGTTACAAACCTAGATGGGTTTTATGATCTTTGGTGTGAATTTATGATAAATGGATATTATTGTTATCGATTTATGTTAGATAAACATCACATGAAGTTGTTATAGGTTTAGAAGTCGATTTTTCTGTGATTTTGGTTCGAAATTGTGATTTGGTGTTCTTGGGTTCGGAGTTGTGTTATGAGAAAAACTGGGCATAATCTGCCAGACATGGGAAGCCGGCGGCTTCCTCCTGAAGCCGGCGGCTTGGAGGGTCTTCCTGGGCAATTTTTTTATTTTAAGCCTTTGAAACGCATTTCAATTGTTGATGTAAATAATAAATTGGTGATAATAGAATATATTATGATTAATGATGATGCTTCACAGCATATGGTATAAAAATGAGTAAGTTGATTTAGGGTTCATGAGGTGTTCTTGAAAATATGATTAATCATGTTGATTAGTGATTATTAGTAATCTTGAAATGAGGAATGCTGAATATCAATGATGGTGATGATTATGTGACTTATATGTGTTTGATAATTTGGAGAATCTTGATATAAGTCTATGATAGGAATGTTGTATATAATTTGAGACAAGTAACTAACTTGTGTTATTCCATTGTATTCTCAGATGTGCAGAAGACTCAGTGATATTAGACTACTGAGTGGATGCCAGAGGTGGTCGGTGAGTGGATCACTAATCCCCAGTCCAATTTAGTTGTAACAAACTGGTTACAACGAGTAGCTTAATATTATTGTTCTAGTTGCTATGATGATTTCTATTGTAGTTGCCATGATGATTATTGTTGCTAGTAATAATACTGTTGCTAGGTGGCTTAGTCCATCGTTGACCTGATTAATATGTGACTAATTGTTTATGTGATCACTAAGGATAGTTGACCTTTTGTTGCTAGTTGTTGTTATTGGCCTTCGGGTATCAGTTGCTAATGAGGTCAACGAGTTGATGAACTGTTGGTTGGGCTAGTAGATTATCCAAAGTTGAACACACCTCCTGTGTTAGTTGAAGGTAATCACTAGCTATCGGTCTCGTCCGTTATGGCCATACGGATATGTTTGGGTAAGTGTTCTTGTGGAATCCCCGGGTATTATGATATCGCAAGAACCGCCGATGCCTCATTATTCAGTGTGTTAATTGCTGAATGGTTGTTGTTAACAAGTTGTTATAGTTGACTAGTTGAATTGTTGAATAGTTGACTAGTTGAACAGGTGACCGGATGAATCGTTAACCAGTTGACCAGTTGCCCTGTGTAATGTGTTTGCGGTGCTTGTTGGTAAACTAAGTTGTTAAACTAAGTTGAACTGTTGATTAGGGCTCCCTCACTTAGCGTTATGCTAATCCCCCACATTTCCACTTCTTGCAGGTTGAGGACTTATTCTTGGGTGGGCAAGAAGTATGACTGGATGGAATGTTTGATGACGTGACGAGACTCTGATAATTGTTTTATATAAATGAAAATTATTGCTGTTTTATTTAACACCCAAGTTGTCAAATGTTGGTTTAAAATTTATTGAAATTTATATGTTAATCAAATGGTGTAAATTTATTTATAAAATTGGGATAATGCTTCCGGTATATTATACTCAAATGTTTACAAAATGAGGGGTGTTATATGAAGGGTTAAACCGAAACAAAATTTAAACTTCGAGGATTAAATCATGAGAAAAAAAGTTGAGTGGTTAAAACGAAAAAAAAGTGAAACTTTGAAGATTAAACCATTATTAACCCCTAAAATATATTTGTTACTTATCTATTTTATAATTTTTATACTGGTTAATAAAATTACTACTACCCATCAAAAATTATATTGACATGCATACAATCACCAACTTGGTGATTGTCACTATTCCTAACCTATTCATACTCATCTACACCATTCAAACTCAATAACAATATTTATATATTAATTTCTCATCCACTATGTTAAAGCCTATATTTTTTTTACCTTTTATTTTTTGATCATTTTCTTTGAAATAATATGACAACAAATATTTATGTTCTTTTTACACAAATATCTAAATTAGTTATTAAATGTAATCAAATTTTAAAGTTTTATATATTAAAATAAATAATAATTGTGCCCATCAATAAAATCTATATTTCTCTATTATTTTTCTATTATATGTTCTAAACAAATAATTACAAGTTTATATATATGTTGCATTTTTCCTTTACCTTTTAGTTTATGATCTTTTTCTTAAAAATAATAGGATAAAACAAATGTTTCATTTTCTTTTTAACCGTATCTATATTAGTTATTAAGTGTAATCAAATTCAAAAGATTAATATATAAAAATAACTACGTAACCATTGTGACCTTCAATAAAATTTATATTTCTCTATTATTTTGCTAAATGTATCTTATCACCTAAAATAACGTTTAGTTTATATATATGTTAAAATTTCATCTAAAAAAATCATCAAGAATCTTTTTTGAATATAAATTTTAAATGTTGGATAGTTAGAGTTGAAAATCACATATAATGTTGAACTAGATTATTAATTAACATACACTTTATGCGGTTGAAATATGAACAAGAAAATGATGAATGGTGTATTGATGTCGCACCTTTTATAAAACTGTTAAAAAATAACGTAATAGATGACTCACTCATAAAATCAAAATCAATTTCAAATTGATTGTATTGGTCCATTCTATTATTGTTATGCATTTTAACAAAATTATATTTTAGTTCCACTGTAAATTCTAGAAAATAATCTAACCAAAAATTGAATAAGTTGTTTGATTTATAATCTAATCAAAAGTTACATCAATTATTTAATTAGATGTTTGTGACATAGAAGCCTACATTATTTGAATTCAAGGAGTCAATTTTAGTAATTGTTTATATTGTCGGGTTGACAAATATTACATAATATTCACACTTTTATTGGTATAACAAAGATTGACCGACCTAAAAAAGTATTCATTTCGAACGTGTAGAAAGGTACATTTTTAAAATCCCGCCGCAACGCGCGGGTTAGAAAAACTCGTTTCTAACAAGCACCACTATATATTAAATTAAATGATACGTTATCAAACCATTTGAGCATTACCACATGTCTATATTCGATTGTGAAAATATATATAACCACGTGATTTTAAATATTTTTCATGTGCATTAAAAAGGACCAATGTTGGTATTTGATTCTTCTCCCTATCGAGAACTTTTAGATTTCAAAATCAGATCTGCATGAAGGGAAAAAGTAAAAAGAGGTTGTTGGACAATATTGTAACGATTTATTATCAAGTTGTTAACTACTTTCTTTCAAAAACCATATCGACTAAAGTTCAAATGAGAATGGTTATATTTGATGAGAATGGGGGAATGAATATCATCTTGTTGGATCAACCAAATCAAGGGTCTATATTTAACCATTAAATTTTAAATTTATTAAGGAACTAGAAATTAATTTTGGATGGAGGAGCATTTTCGTAATTTTACATTTTAATTAATTTCTTTTCTTTTTCTTTTCGGACAAAAAAAACCTCTCATTCCCGTTCTTCTCTCGTTTCCCTATATAATGGTTCCAGCAAAAACTATCAGGAACATGAGACAAGTATCTAACTCTGGCACTCAGCTCTTATGTGGCACACCGACACAGCATCAAATTCAAAGAGAGAAATAAAAGGGGAAGCACGAGAATAAAAGGACATGTCAAAGTTACTAAAATAACAATACGGTACCCAATGTATATAATATATAGTGTCTACCGGGGTACAGATCATTTCCTGTTGAAATAAATGGGGACCATGTCACTATTTTAACTTGGTAACATGACATGATACATTTCGCTATATCAAAGGTACAAACAAAGTCACTACATAGTATACGATGAAAATTTATTACATTTTGTTACAATAAACATGATAAAAAAAGATACTCATATATTTGATATTGTTTTTTTGACCTTTTGTATATCTAGACATGAGACATCTAGTAACATGCTACGTTTGTGATGGTAAATTTTGATCGATTAAGTATCTAAACTTGAAGACCTTTTGGCTAGGGCGCTCAAATAAGAATACGAAGATAATGATTTTAATGATATTATTCTGATTTGTCCTAGACTTCTTAACTTTGTGAATATGATCAATTTAGGACAAATATGATAGAATGCTACACATTTGATTTTTCTTTTTTCAGATTATACATACATGTTTGAAGACATCGCTGTCTTCATATGCTTTATTTCATGGCAGCCCGTAACCCTCAATATTTTTAGAGTTGTGGGAATTGTGAAATATCATACCAACGCTCACATCATGTCACTTTCCCTTCACAACTTATGGTTCTCTTTCTAACTTGAAAGAAATGCATAGCAAGGTGCGTGGATATACCACTAGAACACAACCATACCATTTCATGAAGAAACCACTCTGTTTACCCTCTGAATTTTTAGGTTTTCAAAAATTTGAATCGAAATAACAGAGTAATACGAAAAACGTCATATTAATTTTTAAACAAACCAAACATAGTTCAAACTAAAATGTCATATGTGTTACTTCATCGCATCAAACATAATATAAATGAAACCTATATTTAATTATTTTTGGCTTTGTATATTGTAAGTCGTCAATTGTAATCTCAACGCAGTATTAATATAAATTCACCTTTGACAAAGAAAAGCAACAAATAGACGACATTAATGTGTTATTCCCTCTACAAAAAGATACCTTTTGAGGGAGAGATACTATTTCAGCAATTGAACGAGTCTAACATATTCATATCATCATCAATATAAACGATGGGCTTATGACCCTGCTGATGTTAGGCTTGTAGCCCTTAGTCTTCTGTGGCGGCCCGTGAGGTTTTTAAGCCCGTTCATCCACATCATAATGTTGAATTGTTGACCCACCCCAACACACAAATTCAGTCCATGTCCATTGATCCCTTTTTTTGCCACAAACCCAACCTATCAAAGTAGTATCAATCAATCATCAAACACATTTCTTGCTACTTAATGCAACTTTAAGAACACTCTAAACTTATAAAACAATTTAGAGATATATTTTTTGAAACAAAAAATATAGAGTATATGATTTACAACAATAACTGTATTTGCAAATTTAGTTTTAATAATCATGGATGAGAGTTAATAATATTGAAAATTCATACATGTAAGCTTAGAATTATATGCCTAAAAATATATGGGTATTGGGCTGTCAATAACATGCATAAATTGGTTGTACTTTGGAGGATATTTATGAGGGTCAACTAAAATTCAGAGGGGTCAGAGAGTTTATTATGGTATGGGTACAAGTATTAATGCTTGTTCTGAATTCTTATTGATCACAGCTTTTGGGCTGTCGTTATCATTTTCCAAAATATATATACTGTATGTAAAATTGGGCTTGTTCATGTAATAAATTGAATTTAATGTTCTAACGTTATTGAAAATATTGGACAAAAGTTGTAATGTTAAACAACACGTGTGCATTATTTTTTAAAAAGCCACGTACATTTACAGCAATAATTCCATATATAACGTTTGAAAATTATTCAAAACTTGCTTAACCTTAACATTATATAAGATTTCTCACTAAAATATTATTATTATTATTATTATTATGAAATTCTAAACGCTAATCTACATATATAGATTTTTGTTTTCATGTTTTAAGAAATACATAAGATCACATAATGATGTCTACTCGTTTAATTTATCTCTTTTAGCTAAATATTTGAATAGCTAAAATCTAGTTGGGTGTATGGCCGGTATGCAAATTATTATTATTTTACTCATTTTTATTTTTTTGCGTAAGTAACTAAGTACGTAATTTAGCATTTAAATCTTTTAGTTCAAAGTTATTCAGGAAAATATAGTTCAAACTTTATGACATTCATATATAAAATTCGTGCAAAATAAGTAACCACCCACTATAGGCTGTTAGCAATAATAATAAATAAATAAAATAAAAAAATAAAAAGTTTTAAATCAGTTAAAGGAAAAAATGTAATAACGATAATAATAATAATTAATAAAAAATGAGACTTGTAAAAACTATTTTTGAGATTTTTAAGGGGTTACCGTTTTGACTTGAAGTCGGTGTATCCTTTGTGAGGGAAAATTGAAATCGAATATTATAAACGGCTAGCTACCTCTCGTTCATTAACCCTAAGTCCTAACCCACGTATCAACAACCAAGAAACCATTTTCTTCCGAACCCTATGGGGCCGTCGACTAGTGACGATGATGGTTCCAGAAACTGCAGAGATGAACAGAGAAGTAGTTCGATGAAATCATATCGATTTCAACACCAAGAAAGTAATAGTTCCGAATCTGATGATAGTATTGAGCGATCTCGATTTCAACACCAAGAAAGTAGTAGTTCCGAATCTGATGATAGTACTGAGCGTGGGAGCGACCATGAAACAAGTGATGATGACAGTGACAGTGAAAGAACCTTGTCAATATCGAATACCAGAAATCGATCCACTTCAACGGGATTTGGCCAAGAAGAAGGAGATTTAATTGGGTTCCACTTCGATGGGAATGACGATACGTCATTGATTAGGATACTACATAGGAAAATCAACGGTTTGCGAGTGAGACCGGATATAATCCCATCTGTTGATCTCTATTCAAATCTCCCGTGGGTAATCGCAGGTATATATGTAAAATTCTCGATAAACTTTTAGACTTGATTGTAACTCAATTCGGTTTTCATCGAAAAAGGGTCAAACTTTATGTCTAATTTTAAATGTCTACAGTCCTTATTTTGGTTTTCATCGATCATAGGTCAATTCTGATATTTAATGCGGTTATATCCTAATTACCTTCTGCTATTTTTTCCAGCAAATGTACCTCCATGGACTAAAAAATATGTAAAAGAACAATGTTTTGTTCTTACTCCTCGAACCAAACTTGGACAAAGTGCTGCCTACAAAAGATACCTTGCTGGTCGAGTAGGAGTGTGGGAAGCCCATGGCTCACCGACTTCTGTTACCGACGATGATGGCTCTAACACCATAGGAACAAAACGTACATTTACGTACAAATTTGGGAATCTGAGCGATGTGAGAGGGAAACGATCAAGTCAGTGGCGCATGATTGAGTATGAGACATGTCTACCCGCATATAATCCGGTTTGTAACATATACTTTTGGTTTTAATTAATGTTCATTCCATATGTATATATATTCCTAACTTCTTCTTTTTTATATAATTTGTCTTGTCTAGGAAAATTTGGTAATTTGTAAAATCTATAGGGTTGATAAGCCATCAGAAGCAACATATGTAGCTGAGGCAGAAAAGGATAAGCGGGATCGTCTCAGAGCTGCCGTGGCAGAGGCCTCGGCTAGTTTCAGACTCGCTAACGTGCAGAGAAAAGAACGATCAGCCCGGAGGGTTCACGAGACTACTGCTAGGGTAATGAGATTGAGGACCAGAGCCGCTAGGCGGTCGTCTACACGGGTGACATCAATTAGGGATACTCAAGCCACCCAGGATCAGCTTGATGCGGAACAAGGTTCCGACCCGAGGGTAGCAGCGGCTCGGGTTGACATTTAGGGATGCATCAAGCCATAATGAAGGGGCTGGTTCTACTGCTGATGGGTTTACTCAACTGCCCATCGGATGGTTTTTGATACTCTATGAAACATGGTTTTTGATGAATGGTTGTTTGAACAATATATCAAGTGTTTCTTTTCTTTTCTTTTCTTTTTTGGTTAATATGCTTTGAATGTAACTTTACAGCATTGTGCAGCATTGTCTGCTGGGATATATGTTGCCTTTTGATAGTTGATGGCTTAATGCATTTGGAACATGTCTTTATCTTGCATGAATTGAGTGGTCAGAAAATATCCACACATGCTATCACCTTCTTTCAGTTTCATTGCAATTAAACCTCGAGTGTTTTAATCTTATAATATGTCCACAATTAAGCAAAAATTAAGAACTTAAAATCTCACAAGAACTAAGAATTACCATCCAGTTTTAGCCACTGCAGCATCATCTTTAGTTGTTCAATGGTAGACCCATTTGAGTGAATCACCAGGGACCCAGAGCAAGTAGGATAAGTGAGACTACGACAGACCAGCTGAAGTGCTATAATTCTCAAAGACCTAATAGATGACAATTACGTCAAAGATACTTTTTTATTTTGATGTAGCCATTTGCAGTTAGCATCAGAAGATACCGATTTTCAGCAAGCTCACTAACAGGAAATCGGGAATGATTGAAGTAATTTTTTCACCATCTGCAAGGGACAAAATGAGTGGAACATAAATGAATATGAACTAGTCGTGATTTAGGTATGAGACCATGTATATGCATCAGCCGGCACACGAGTTACCTGGAGCAGTTCCTTTAAGCCCATTTGTTTAGGTTGCCCATAAAGAATACTGCCAGAACAATCAAACATGAGAGGTCAGAAAGCTGTCGAACGCAGAAGCCAATTATCATAAGCATTCAATATGAGAGGAAAATCTACATCTGGAAATTTAAGTTTACTGAATTTCTAGCTGTACATGTTCCAAAAACATTAATAGAAAAGACGTTAAAAACACGAACATAGATTGTAATGTAAATCTTAACATTTATTAATTGCCCTTTCTTTTTGTGTTAAAAGTTAGTCTTTTTATATTTTTCAGTGTGTGTAGATAGGCCTGGCACACCTTGTAACCTATATGATCTAGTTTCTCATCAATTAAATGTTATGATACAATTTCAAACTAGTTCGAATAAGCAAACAGATGTCAGTCAAACACTCAAAAAAAAAATGTTGTATGGCATAAAACTTCAATCAAGGTCCTGTAACCTTTGCAATGACAAAAATAAAAATTGGGGGATCTCAGACTTCAAGTTCGATGATTCAAATTTCTAACAAAAAAAAAATATGATTTATTTATCTTCTACAATAAAGATCAAGATCTCTACAAAATTATATAGCATCTAAAGAACAAAAGGTAACCAATTAAAAACCACTCACCCAACCATGTTGCAGCTAAACCTTGAATGTAGAGCAGTGCAGCGATGTAGATTGTTCAATATAATGAATGAATCAGAGCCCCTCTTAAGCTGAAGATTTTGAATGAAAGAACGTATGTCAGTAAAATCTTATCAACTCCGTTATAAAGCTGTACAGTATTAATCAATCTTTTCAACAAACAAAAATTTATGGAAAGAATTTCAGGATACTACCTGAATGACTATCCGTATTCCAGATTGATCGCTCTCATCCCGGTAAAGTCTTGACACAAGAAAAGGATCTTATTTCAGGTTATAATTGGATATAAACTTACTATGCAGAACACAGGGGGATGGAAGTCCTGGTACAAACTAAGCCAGTTACAATAAAAGGGGGAAGAAACCTGCAATGCCACTAGCATGTTATTTGTAAAAATGAAATAACTGATCCCATGTGAGTACCTTGTTCTGAATTAGCTCAGCGATTCTCATAATAATGAGACGATTAATTGGTCTGATAGGGAACCTGTAACATGTATTCAATACGAACACATAACAAGTTCATGAAACGCAGTGTACGCAGTTACGCGACACAAATTTAAGAGAGTCCTAGAAACTGACCTCTTTTACTATTATTTGCAGCACTCTTTGATCTAGAATTAGAGACTTCAATCTCTGTCTTTCCTCTGACTATGACACGTCCTCGTTCAGTTCGATAAGCCTCCAAGACACTGGATCAAAAAGAATATTGTAACCCATTAGTTGATGCAGTTTCATTTCTGAAAATTCCATTGGTTGAAACACGAGTGTCATTCAAGTAACTTCTGATTATGCAAGCCTATAAGAAAAGTGAAGAAAAAAATGGTTCTTTAAACTAATAAAAAGCCATGATACATGCAATTTCTGATCACGAAGGAAGGGAGGGAGAGAGAGGTAGAGAGACTCACCATTTAGCATTAAGATTCCTCCCATTGGAATGTCAGGTCCAGGCATGTACTCCATTAGTTCTTGCAGCTGTTGCAAAATCAAGCCATCTTTATTCAATTTCCAATATAATAAACAAGTTGTCCATCTGGAAGGGAAATTCAGTGGAACCTGCAGAAGTTAGTTCTGTTTATTCAACTTATAAAATGATATTGCAGGAGGATAGAATATATGAACCAAAATCCAACACTATAACAATAAGAAAATTGAAAAGAAGGAAACTGATTACCAGAAGATGGAATGAATACCGTAGCATCCGGATTATGAATCAACACGGAGACAGCATCAACCAACTCCACGAGATTATGTGGAGGAATATTGGTTGTCACTCCGACCTAGAAAAGGAGCAGAAAAGTATGAATCGGCGACTATTTGAACAAATAATGTCAGGTCAAAATGTAACGATCAAGTAAAATCACCGCAGTCCCCGGAGAACCATTCAGCAGGAAGCAACGATGGTTCTAAAAATGCTCAGTCAAGTGAACATGCAAAAGAGGAATATCTTAGGGCACAAGAGTTATGTGCTAGTACTATAAGATCTAAAGATTGAAAATTACTTACTGTATCGATATCGTAATCTGATTTAAGCATTGTTTCAGCAAGTGCCTGGAAAAGTGAGGCTAAATGCATGACTAACTCTACGTTCTTATTACCAATAAAATTATAAGAAAAATAACACATTAAGAAACAAATAACAAATATAGGGAGACCACTGGCAGTCTGGCACCAGGCATCAAACTGAATATCACCCTTAATTAAACAACCATGAAGAGGTGATTGAGAATGGAGACATCTGGCAACTAATGATCCCTACAAGCTACTGAAATCAAAATAGGATGCATAAAACATACTTCCAATCTACATTCTGTAATACCGCATTGCTGCAGGATTATCTCCATACAGTGAACTAAAATATCCATGACCACCAATAAGTGGACAATGCAACAAAAAATCTTGAAAAGAAAAAAAATGGGAAGCTTCAAAGCTAAATTTGATAGGAATTCTAACTACAACGCACTAGCTCATGGTTTCCCAGAAGTGCTAAAACTTCCATGGCACCCATGTAAATAACTACAGTCAAAATGCATCATCTACTACATGTGCCATTTGCACCAGCGAATCATAACAGCAGTATCACCCTCCGGGCTAAACATACCAAGCACCTGAGAGAGAGAGAGAGAGAGAGAGAGAGAGAGAGAGAGAGAGAGAGAGAGAGAGAGAACCCAACTGTAATTTTGTATGATAAAACATAAGAGAAGTAAAATTTGTAGATCGGACGATAACATCTCCAATTCATGCAATGCATATCTGCAATGACAGTAAACAAGACACCAGGTCACCAGCCAATTACAACATTCAACGGTACCTCCCACTATAAACCACTCTCACTATATCCAATGAAGTAAGCAGAGTACACGTAGTAGACAAAACGCCAGGGCCTGTATGAAGCTGTTCTTCAGTGAACAATGAACTATTGGCTGATTGCTTAAAATGACAATGTACTACAAAATTACGAATAGCAATAACGTAGTTGCATAAAACGTGCTATTATCCATAGCATTATTGCATTACTGATATTATCAGTAAAACAAGTATCGTGCTCTATAAGGATGTCTAACTAGTTCGGCAGTTCCTGTATACACTAATTTTCAACTAGTATAACCCAGTAATCAAACATTACGTAAACAAATTTTAAACAAATACTCACAATATAGTCTTCAATCGATCACGAACATCCAGCAATGCTTGTCCAAGCAAAACTGACATAGCATAAGTCATATAAGCTTCAGAAGCTTCTTTATGAAGCTCAGTAAGCAACAATTCTCCCATCCCTATCACCACCATTTCCGCTATCTCCACCGTTGTCAACTCCGTAAGTCACCAAAATTTCACGTCGTTTCGAGTTCACCACAGAAGTCAGAAGAAATGATAGGTGATTGTAACATCGGAAGTAACGGTAATTGGTAACGATAGTTGATTGTAGCATCGGCAGAAACCGTGAACGCCGTTGAAAATGATTGTGTGAAGGGTTCAGGCCATTAGAAGAAGAAATGATGTGAAGTTATCAGTATGTTTGTCTGGATAGAGGTTTTGCGTTGAAATTTTGGGGGAGGCTGAACCTTGAACCTTAAACCCTTATTCAGGGCTTTAGTGAGCTCTGTTGGGCCTGATTAATGTCTTAGAAGCTAAAGGTTATTAATGGGTCAAGTTAGTATTGATATTAAATAAGTCTGGTTATGTTTTCTGGTTTGGGCCATGGGCCAACAAACCTTTTGCGCAGGAAACAACAAAGCAATCCATCATTTACCAAAAATTCATTTCTTTTTAGAGCAAAAAAAAGAAATGATTGTGTTTACAAATTAAAAAGTAACATTGTTTGACTATAAAGATTGTGTTTACAAATTAAAAAAAGTAACATTTCCTTTAGAGAAACTTATTGGAAGTAAGATACCGATTGTAAATCTTTACCAATTCTCCTTGAAAGTTCTCATCTATAATCTATAAATTATTATATATGTTGATGTTGATGTTGATTTCTACATTTAGCAATATATAACAAAATTGATACTGTAAGATTTTTCTATATAGCACAGTACTTGCGATTTGGTATAGTAATTTTTTTTTATTTTTATTTTTTAATTTAAGAGAAACTTGGCCAAAGTAAAATACAAATTTCTAATGTTTACCGTTTACTTAAATTGATAAAAATTCATACTACGCAAGGTTAGAAACATAAAATACATCTATTTTAATGTCAGATGTTGATATATATACATTGTAGAAAAACAGATAAAAATTGATAAATATATTGTATTTGCACCATTAGAACCCACATTACTGAATGTGAAGACACATTGGCATATTATAATTTCCAATTAGCACAATCAACCAAATCAATATCAAGTGTAAAGTTCTTATCAAGACTTACCATTAATATTTGAAATATTGAATGACACTTGCAATATGTTTGATCTATCCGTGCATCGCACGGGTAATGATCTAGTTTTAATATAAAAATTGAGATTTTCAAGCCGTGCTCGAGCCATCTTCAAACATTTTCGAATCGAGCTCAAGTCAACTCGATTACAACCATACGCTACACCGGCACAGATTCTTACAAATTGTGTTGCATATAAGTTCAAACCAATTATTATTTTCTTTCAAAAGTCGTTAGCCAGAGTTTAACAATTAGTGTATGTTAATTTCACAACATGTGTCTAAATAAAGTTATCCAATAATGTGGGAAATGCTATTATAAGTAAAGTAAAGTAACTCCCATACCGCCTTCCGCGGGTTAGGGCCCAATACCGTCTAGGACAGTGTATGGGGGAGGTTAGATGTAGACAGCCTTACCCCTACCCTAAGGTAGAGAGGCTGCTTCCAGTTCTACCTAAAGGTAGAAAGGACCTCCGGCCTTTTGCAGGGGATGGGATTCGAACCCCTGATAACCAAAAAATATTTATAACCCAATCAAGGGAAACTGTATTTGAAGCATCTACTCAAGAACCAAGATAATTAAGGCCAGCAAAAAAGTGACACCAGCTCGCGAAAAACTATATAAATATTGCAATATATATGCTGACTCACGGGTGTGTAACGCCCATATGGTCCTTGTACTTTTGCTCAAAAGAGTCCTCACTTTTCTTACATGCATTAGCGCGACGTCCCAAAGCATCAGCTCGGACTTTCAAAGCATTAGCCCGACGCTTCAATGCACGAGCCCGACGTCCTGATGCAACAGCCAAACATTTTGCTGCATCAGCAGCGCGGTCCCATGCAGCATCCTGATGTCGCCCCCCAGATAATGCATCGGCCCTAGCCCTTCGTCCTTGTTTCAATGCATAAGCATATTGTTCATTTGCATCATCATACTGTGTCATTGCAGCAGTCCACTGTACCGTGACATCAGCTCTACGTTCCAAGGCCTTAGCCCGCATAATCATTGCATCAAAACGCCTTTCAACTGCATACGACTTGAATGCCTTTAAACCCTCTTTGGTGAATGGAAATGTTGCCTGCATGTATCAAAGATATATGTTATGGAACATATATATAATTATAAGAAGAATTCACCTTAAAAACAGGAGTTGATACACCACAGGAGCGGGTCAAGTGCTTAACATTGTTAGAGGCCTCGATCAAGCAAAGTTTTAAGGTGGGGCGTTTTGGGTAAATAAATAATTCCTGTTCTTTCTAAATGCAAAATCTAGTTAAGTACATAGAATCATTCTTATGAAGTCGAGCTATTTTGAGCAACTCAAGTACGTTCAAGTGACACTTTTTTGAGTTTGATCTCTTTTCTGAGGCTTGGAGCACTAGAAAATGAGCACAAAATAGAAAACGTGCCAAGCTCAATCTTATAAGTGCTCGGCTCGAGCGCATATCAAGGTTTCGAGCCTTACTACAAAAATATGCCAAATTATTATTCTACAGAAATTAAAGAACTTTTCTAGGAAAACTATAGCCACATTTCTTTTAAAAAAGTTACACATAAATCATCACTTCACATTTACTAAACCAAATCAAATCAACTCGTTTTAGTATGAGAATTTATTAAAACTTACTTGACCACGTTTTACGTTGATGTGAGAATCTAATTTACCATTGTATAATGAATATAATATATATTTGAGGGAGGTTCAAATGAGAACCAACTAAAAGTTAAGAACCTTGAGAACTACTAGATTACATGTTTGTTCCCATGTGATTAACTATAATCATATGTGAACATTGATGTACATTTAAATGAGAAAGAAAAAAAATCAAAAAAATCCTGAAATTATATCAAAAAACACAAATATATGTTCACATGTGGACGATAATGTGAACAAATCAGGTAAAACGTGATTTAAGACGTAATTTTATGATTTTTTGACATTTTTTTCTTTCTCAATCTAACCTAAATCAATGTTCACATGTGAATGAAATTAATCACATGTGAACAAACATGTAATCTAATAGTTCTCAAGGTTGTCAACTTTTAGTTGGTTCTCATTTGAACCTAACCCATATATATGTTAAGTTTTGGAGCGAGCTTGAACATAAATCCTTTTCGTTTGGCTATCTAGAAGTGCTCGACTTGAATCGTTTGCAACACTACATAATATATATATATATATATATATATATATATATATATATAATATCGTTTTATAAATCGGAGGCCTTCAAAATTCTGGGTTACTTTAGTAAATCTACCCTTGAGCCACTCCCTGGATACAAATACACACTTAAGAAAGATGTTGAATACCTTGCGCAACTTTTTTTTGTGAGCAGCTGGAGGAGGACGAGGAAGACCAAGGCGAGATGCATAAAGTAGTATAACATCCTTTAATGAGCATGATTTGTTGCATTGAGGACACTGTTTGTCATAACAGATGCATTAAAATTACGAAATAAAAAATCAAAAGTCGGTGAGTTTATGATAAACCACTAGTAAAAAAGACAAACCTTGCCACGACGTCGAGCCTGTCGTTCAAACCATTGCTTAATGCATGACATTCCATATATATGCCCACAAGGAAGACAACTACACCAACAGGCAAAAAACATTATGGAATCAATCAATCAATATACTTATACTATACTATTATTATGAAATTAATAAGTAAGTGATATATCAAATAATAAACAAATAAAAGAAAGTTTACCAAATTTGATGATCTCCATCACTAGTCCAAGCATTATAGCAAATTGGGCAGGCATCAGGTTCATCAGTCGTAACATTGTTGTTGTTATTATTATTATTATTAATATTAATATTATTATCATTATTATTATTATTATTATTATTATTGTTGTTGTTGTTGTTGTTGTTGTTGTTGTTATCATCATCATCATTTGGTTGTTTTGATGTTGAAGTTGAAACCGTAGGTGTCATCATCTCAATTTGTTCATCTTCGTCGTCATATTCATTAGGAATTTCATCATCATCATATATATCTACGAACTCGAATTCCGTACCTCTTTCTTCTGTGTACACCAATCTGCCATCCATTCTGTGTAGCCTTAATTAATTAATTTATTCTCCTGCAATACACAATAAACATATATTTAGGTTTAGATGGACCTCTTTTTATAGAGTAAGTTTCCATATCAGAAGCTGTTCTGGATTGCAACCGACTTCATTCTCTTAAGGGGCTTACAGTTCATTTGTTTTCCAAATCGTATACATATTTATAATTTCACATAAAATCAAAACCAAAATGGTTTACATACATAATTTCCACAAAATCAAATTAAATCTAGCAAAAAGATCGAACAATTGAGCACAAAAATCGTAATACCTCGCACAAAATTATAAGTTTTGCAAACAATCATATATACACACATAATTTCACATATATTCAAAGCCTAAATTTATATACATACACAATTTTGCATAAGTTATAGAATTCCTCAAAAAAATAAAAAATAAAATCTCCCATAAATTAAAACTTACACAGAAAAAAATAAAATAATAATAAAGCGTAAATATCACATAAAACAAAACCTAACTGTGTATATTCGCAAATAATAAATTAATAAACATCATTGAGTTAGTTATACACATGATTAGAATTTAAGCATAGATGATGAAAGCAGCTAAAATCGAAGCTAGTTACCTGTAAATTGGATGAAGCAGATCGGCTGAGACTTGAGTTCGCCAGAGAGCAGCAGGAACGAGGAGTTTATGGCTGTGGGAGTGTGGGTTATACAGTATATACTTATGGACAAAAAACAATTAACGTTCGGGCTTTTAGTTTTGTAGGTGGGCTAAGCTTTTGAAGCCCAATTCTTAGTATTTTTATATATGTATATGTATATATATAATTAACGTGCATCAATTGGTACTACTCGAAAGATATTTATGGGGACTCAAATAAAACGGAACGGATCATAGAGGCACAGCGGGTCACCAAGGAACAAAGGGCATAAAAGTGAACCAGCAACATCACGGCACATGTTAAGTAAGATTCACATATTATATTTCAAGTTTAGGCCCCTCCAATTTTTCAGTACTACAATTCTACCCTACCACTTTCTTCATCTACATTCCCAACACCACACACCACCTCCGACCACCTTCTGCTGTAGCCGCCATCGGGCGCCGCTAACAGCTGTCGTCACTATCTCCGGTGACCACCACTTCGCCCTTTCTAGTCGATTTTTCCGGCGGCTACACACACATATACCATCACCGAATTGTATTATGCCGAAATCACATGATATAAACAAGATCTTGCCGGATTCTCACAAACCGAAACGGAATCATCATCAATTCCTCCAACAACTCGAAATAAGTATCAGACACTCCCCTAACCCGATTGAAATATGAAAACTTTGGATCTAGAAATTACAACTTGCAAATCGAAAAGGTTGGAGAAGGGGGACGAGGGAGATAGGGACAACACTGTAAAACTGAAGCACCGGTCGTTTTAGAGGGGGCCAAAGTTCGAAGGAGTTGCAGGGATAATAACTCCGACTGTGGAAGGTCGCCGGAGTTGTAGCGATGACATCTCCAATCGTGGCAGGTCGCCGGAGTTGCAAGGATGAAAACTTCGACCATAACAGGTGCTGCATTTTCAAGTATCAGGTAGTGATGGTGATGATGATTTATGAGGTGACAGTGGTGATTTATAAGGTGGGGTTCTCCACGTAACTTTGAATATGAATTTGGGAATTGTTACTTCATTTGGAGAAAATTACAAAAAGCGTCCTTATAGTTTGACATGAACTGCACATTCAGTCCTTTAATTATTTTAATTGCATAGATGATCCTTTCTTTTGAAACTTGTTACGTAAATAGTCCTTTACACTAACGATTGTTAAATCTCCGTTAAAAAGGATCATGTATGTAAAAAATTTAATTCTTTAATTTTTTTATTAAAATATAAATAATAAAACCTAGCATATGTATAGATACATTATATGGTGCATGTTATGGTCAAAAATTACTAAAAGCAATTAAGTGATCAAATTCTAGATTGTGAGGTTGGTGTTAAAATTACTTTCAAGATAATTACGCTTTTACACGATTATCTCTATGAGTAAGTGAAGATTTTGTATGAAAACAGGTTTAATAATGCTTGGATCCTCGTTGAATAAACGTTTTAAGTATGAGCTCAAGAACAAATTAAGGATAATGTTAGTTTAACAAGTAAAATGTAAAGAAGATGCAATTAAAGCGATTTGTGTAATGCGAAAAAGAAAACGACACGATGATATACGAGGAAAGCCGTTGATCAAGGTTGATCGCTGGCACAAAACCTCGGGAAGGATCAAACGATCCTTGCCTTTGTAAATATTATTAAAACGTAAGTGAATGATTACAAACTAAGAGCACAAGTATAACGCCCTCATTTACATACCATTTAAGGTATGTTTACTTCGGAAGCGTAGGTTTAAAATGAATATTCCACAATGTAGATATACATATAAAAAAAATCAAACGATTTCAAAACACCAAGTTTGGGATGTTATTTACTTTTAAAACACATGTATTTAACAATTAATATCAGAGTATTTATCCAGCTGTCAAACATTCCTTGATTCCAACTTCTTGCTAACCCACTAAATCATAGCTTATGTAACACCCCGCAAATTCAAACTCGATTATTAACGTTAATCACTTGCATTATTAGGCTAATTCCCTACTTGAGTGAATTCACAACACATTTTAGAGGTAAGTCTAGCAAAGCCCAACTAGTTAATACGAGTAGTATTACGATTCATAATTAAATTTTAATTATTTACTAAACGATTTGAACTAACGCGACACAAATATACGACTGTTGGTGAACAAAATTATTTAATAAAATGAAAGTTATTAAATAACATTAACGAATAATAAATATTATGTCGATAATATTTACAAACTATTTCGTAACGAAAAAAACGCTAAATTCGTGCCTCTAAAAATAAAACAAAGCTTAAGATTTTATAACTTAAATAAATTAGTTTATAAAATATTTCAATTTAAAAATATACTAAAATGCGTATTTAAAATTTAGTATTTAAAATATTGTAACATTTAATGATCGGGTAAACAAACACGGACTAAATACCACAAAATAGGGATCAAGTCACCTACACATACTCCACCACCACCTCCCTTCTTCCCCATTTCTCACTTTCACTCTCTCTCTCTACTACCCACTTTTCTCTCATTTCCCTCTCTAAAAACATCAAACAAAAACCACCAAAAACTACACTAAAAACGCAACGAATCATCGAGCCACTTTAGAGAAAAACACTCACGGAGTCACGATCTACACTTCTACCTTTTCGGATTTCAAATCCGACGCTTGTAAGTTTCCGACAAATCCCGCAAATCTTTAGATCTTGAAGTTTTCTTTCATATTTTATGTTTAATATACTTAGTATAACATGTATTAGTGTTCTAAACAACCGAAAATGTCCAAAATCGAGTTTAGATCTTGTTTTTGTAATCTGCTCGTCGAACAGTTGATAGTGTCGCATAGGGGCCAAAAACAGTATAGCGACACTACCCTAGTGACGCTATTAGTGACGCGTCAAACCTTAATATACCGACACTGCTTTAGTGACGCCCCCTTAGTGGCGCATGGAAACCATTACCCGTCACTTCATTAGTGACGCTAACACTTTTGCCGACACTCATATGCGGCACTATTTTAGTGACGCATTAAATCAATTTTTCATATATACCGACACTAGTAACAAGTGACGCATAAACTACCAAAAATAAATAGCGACACTTACTCAGTGACGCCCCAACACTCTGACCGACACTTAACCCGACACTAGCCTAGTGTCGCATCACCAAAACGACGCCTCTAGTGTCGCATAAAACAGAATCAGAATTTTGAAGTCAAAGTTACTGTAGAAAAGTCAATTTTACTGTAGCAAATCACTGTAGCAAATCACTGTAGCAAACACAATAATAACATTTTAAAACTATTCTTACAAACCGTTATCAACGAGTCGTATACATTTTCACAACAACGAAATATAAACTTAAACGTTTAACAAACACTTTGGACATAACTTGGTTGTACAAACGCTAGCATGGATGATTAATTTAGACATCCACATACTTATTATATCTCATAAGTTTAGGACATTAGGAGATTTCGAAATAGACTTGGGCTTTAGGCTTTGCTAGCTCTCGCACAACTACTTAACTCAACAGGTGAGTTCACAGCCCCTACTTTTACTGTTTTAACTACTTTTGGGGTGGAAAACATAGTCAACTGCTTTACTGATTGCCATAACTACTTTTGCTATATGATTACTATCATACTTGTTTACTCGAACATTTAGAGTACTTTTGAACTGTTAAACTACTGTGCAAACTATCATTTAACTGCCTTGGGTACATTTATACAAACTGTTTATGACTGCGGTCAACTACTACTACTGTGTTTATGAATGATATTTCATACGAAAACTATTATTGTCATACGAAACTACTTGGTATCTTACCGGAGAACGACCGGTACATATTGGTAACTCGTCGGAGAACGACCGACACTAACATGGTATCTTACCGGAGAATGACCGGTACTAACAGTTTATCTCGCCGGAGAACGACCGGTGCTAACTTGGTATCTTACCGGAGAACGACCGGTACAATTTGGTAACTAGTCGGAGAACGACCGACTCAAACTTTGAAAACTGCTGGAGAACGACCAGCAACACGATTGTAAACTACATTTTGGGTAACGTCCCAACGTAAACTATATTTTGGGTAACATCCCACATGAACTGCATTTTGGGTAATGACCAAACAAAAACAGAAACTTTTGGGCGAACAACCCACTAAACTTATACTTGGATAACATTTCACAACACAATAAATGTGTAACACCCCCAAATTTAACGGTTTGCGGAAGCATACATTGGGTGTTACTAATCAATATACAAAGCACAAGATTAATAGTAAACGACCTCTAAATGAGACGTTTGTAAAATAGTTATATTTCATAATTAATAATCGTTTGAAAACCGTAGGTTTTCGTATACAAAATGTAATTCCCTAGAGTCCACGCGTATAGCGGGAGATTCTATTACATCACCATAGTTACAAAAGATAATGCCAAAGAATCTCCGTTAAATGCAGTTTGTAAATCATGCGACTCTAGCTAGTAATCCTGGAGTGATCCTACTCCGTAAGTGTACCTGAGATACAAAGCTAGAAAGTGTCAACCAAAAAGGTTGGTGAATCTCACAGGTTTAGTAATAAGTAAGTGTTATGAACACAAGTATGTACCCGTATTGCTATCCAGCAAAGTAAGTAAATCAGTAAATCAGTACAGTGCCATGAGCTCATAAGTTGAAGCTTAACCGTGTAGTGTGAAATAAATCACGTACCCCCGTGAGTGCTATCCGCACACTCATATGTAACAAATACTAATATGTCTGTTTCTACGTGTAAATCAGTACGTGGTGGCGCTACCACCCCAGACAGGGATTGTCAGTCCCAAATGGATCCATCTATTAGTAATCGCGCTTAAGTCCATAACTAACAACTTACGATAAGGAGGCTTTCAGTGGATAAAAGTAACTCATGCGTTTGTTTGTAATCAGTAATGTTTTCAGTTCAGTACATTGTGTTCATACGTAAAACAGTTGCTAAGTATCTCACCCCGTATGTAAAACAGTATAAGTGGGGCTGTAAGACTCACCTGAGTCGAGCAGTAGTAATTAGCAAGTAGTAGTAAAGCAAGTAGGTTCTCCGAACCCGTAACCTTCTAGTGCCTAAACACGTAAGGTTAAGTAAGTAGATGTCTCGCAAGACCATCTAGGCTAGTTGTTCATACAACCCGTTGTGTGTAATGTTGGTTCGTTCCCGTTTGTATCAAAGTATATACGGCCCGTTGGTGAGTTGTTATAATTAAAGTGTATCATTTATAACGCAATTTAGTGCAATTGCAATAGAAAGTATGTTCTGTGACGTTTGTTAAGTCGTATGGCATAAGTATTTGAAGTTGTATAAGTTCGACACTTAGTGTAAAAATAGTTGAAAAGCTGCTGTTTTATGCGACACTATATGCGTCACTTCTGTGTTTTATGCGTCACTTAGGGAGTGTCGGTATTGGTGTCTGTATGAATGTATGCGTCACTGAGATAGTGTCGTGTATCAGCTTATGCGTCACTTCTGAAGTGACGGGTTCCGTAACATAGCGGCACTCAAGGAGTGTCGTGTAAAGTAGATATTTCTGAGATTTAAGCGTCACTTATGGAGTGACGTGTAGTATAGCGACACTCAAGAAGTGTCGTGTAAAAGAATATGGCGTCACTAAGGGAGTGACGTTAAATAGTGACGGGTAGCATAGAGGGCGGCACTAGGGAAGTGTCGCTAAGTATAGTATGCGTCACTCTCGAAGTGACGGTATGATGTTCGGGTGATGTCATCAGTAGTAACCGGACGTCACTTGTTTCTACTGAAAGTGATGAGTTTCTACGGATAATAGCGACACTTACGAAGTGTCGCATGGTTTCTACCGAAAGTTATATGCTTGCGTCACTAAACAAGTGACGGTGTATATGTGATAGCGACACTTAAGTAGTGACGCTATAGGGCGGCACTAGACATAGCGACACTTAGTGACGCTGGTACTGTTTTTGGCATCTATGCGACACTAAAGCCTGTTCGACGGATTTCGAGCCAAAAACATGTTTTCGGGTTTCCGTTTGGTCTGATTCTTTTACCCAACCCTCATATGAACATATTAAGCCTATCAAAACCATAAACTATTAAAAATGATCAAAAACGAGAGATGTCGGGATTTGTCAGAAACTTACAAAGTGTTGGATTGAAAATCCGAAAAGGTAGAAATGTAGATCGTGTGATGGTGAACGTTTTCTTCCAAAGAGTTGCTATGATCCGAGTGCGTTTAATATGTTGATTTGGGGATTTTGTGAGTATTTTGGGTGTTGGTGGTGATTAGAAAGAAAGAAAGAGAGAGAAAAGAGAATTAGAGAGTGAGGTGAGAATGAGGGGAGGAGAAGAGAAGTGGGGGTTTTTACCTCCACTTTTCGGTCCCCGTTCTCCGTGCGGTGTTCGTTTTCTCCGTCGTTTAAGCGTTAAATATTTATTTTACGCGTTTAATTATATTTATAAATCACAAATCTTGTTAAATAATTTATTTAAATTATTTCCTTAAATCTTTAATAGGTTAAATTAATTTTAATCACTTTCGTTTATAAAATCGTGTACGTTTTATTCGAGTAGTACAAGTCAGTTATTAACTATTATAAAATAGCATTTCAGTTATAATTGCGTTATTTTAGTTTATAAACATTTGTTCACCAACGTCCGTGTTAATCGAATAGAATTTCATTCTAATTAAGTTGCGTACGATTTAATCAAATCGCAAAGTTGTATATATTCACCAACATATAATCCGGTACATAAATTAGCCTAACACAGAACTAATTACATGTATTAACAAAGAATTAGGCGCTAATACTAGCCCTAATTTGGCGGATGTTACATTCTCCCCTTGTTAAAATAATTTCGTCCCGAAATTAGCTCGTTTGCACGGTCGGTGCGTTGTCTGGGAAGAGATGTGGATATTTTTGTCGCATTTGGTCTTCCCGTTCCCAGGTGAATTCAGGACCACGTCTAGAATTCCACCTGACTTTTACGATGGGAATACGACTCTGTTTTAGTTGTTTGACCTCGCGGTCCATTATTTCCATGGGTTCCTCGACAAAATGAAGTTTATCATCGATCTGAATTTCGTCGAGCGGTATAATCAGTGTCTCGTCAGACAGACATTTCTTCAGATTAGAAATGTGAAATGTGTTGTGCACGCTGCTAAGCTCAGCAGGAAGTTGCAGGCGGTATGCCACTGGACCAATCTTTTCAAGGATTTCGAATGGTCCGATGTATCTAGGATTTAGTTTGCCTCGTTTTCCGAATCGAATGACACCTTTCCACGGTGCCACTTTGAGAAGTACCTTGTCCCCAACTTGGAACTCAAGGTGTTTGCGTCTCACGTCAGCATAGCTTTTCTGACGATCACGCGCAGCTTTTAGTCGGTTTTGTATGCCGACGATCTTTTCGGTTGTTTCGTGTATGATTTCTGGACCGGTGAGTTGTGTATCCCCCACCTCAGTCCAACAGATAGGTGACCGGCACTTACGACCGTACAGTGCCTCGAAGGGTGCAGCATTTATGCTGGTGTGATAACTGTTGTTGTACGAGAACTCGCACAACGGCAAGTGATTTTCCCAGTTTTTACCGAAGTCAACTACGCAAGCTCGTAGCATGTCTTCCAGTGTTTGTATGGTTCGTTCGCTCTGGCCATCGGTTTGAGGATGGTAAGCCGTACTCATATCCAGACGAGTACCAAGAGATTTCTGCAGTGATTGCCAGAAGCGAGAAGTAAACCGAGCGTCTCGGTCGGATATGATTGAGATGGGCACGCCGTGTCTTGACACGATCTCTTTCAGGTAGATCCGTGTCAAACGTTCCATCTTATCGGTTTCCTTGATGGCTAGGAAATGAGCAGATTTAGTGAGTCGGTCGACGATCACCCAAATGGTATCGCAACCGCTAGAAGTTTTTGGGAGTTTAGTAATGAAATCCATGGTAATCTGCTCCCATTTCCATTGTGGTATTTCGGGTTGTTGTAGCAAACCTGAAGGTTTCTGGTGTTCAGCTTTAACCTTGGAACAAGTAAGACACTTGCCAACATAGGTTGCAATATCAGATTTCATGTTGGGCCACCAATACATTTCCTTGATGCCGTGATACATTTTGTCGGCACCGGGGTGTATAGAGTATTTAGACTTGTGAGCTTCATCCATCACCAAGTCTCGCAGGTTCCCAAAACTTGGCAACCAGATTCGATTCGAGAAGTATTTGGCCCCGTTAGGTTTGGTTTCAAATTGTTTGTCCATGCCCCGCAAGGCCTCGTTTATCAAGTTTTCTGGTTTGAGTGCTTCGAGTTGAGCGGCGAGAGTTTGATTGATGAGTTCGTTGTGAATGGTCATACCGAGAGCTCGAACTCGAAGTGGGTTCACTCGTTCTTTTCGGCTCAAGGCATCGGCGACAACATTCGCCTTGCCCGGATGATAGCGAATTTCGCAATCGTAATCAGTTAGCAACTCGACCCATCGACGTTGCCTCATGTTGAGATCCTTTTGATCGAAGATATGTTGGAGACTTTTATGGTCAGTAAAGATTGTACACTTGGTACCGTATAAGTAGTGTCTCCAGATTTTTAGAGCGAATACAACAGCCCCCAACTCTAGGTCATGAGTTGTGTAATTCTTTTCATGGACCTTGAGTTGTCGAGAGGCGTAAGCGATAACCTTGTCTCGTTGCATCAGCACGCAACCAAGACCTTGGTGTGAAGCATCACAGTATACCACGAAGTCATCGTTGCCTTCGGGTAAAGATAAAATAGGTGCACTGCAGAGTTTCTGTTTTAGTAGCTGAAAAGCTGACTCCTGTTTGTCAGTCCAATCGAACTTCTTTTCTTTTTGAGTCAGTGCAGTGAGAGGTAGGGCTATTTTTGAAAAATTCTCAATGAACCGCCTGTAGTATCCGGCGAGTCCTAAGAATTGGCGTACCTCGGTAGGTGTAGTAGGTGCTTGCCAACCCTTGATAGCCTCGATTTTTGAAGGATCGACATGAATCCCTTGATTGTCAATGACGTGTCCAAGGAATTGAACGGTTTTCATCCAGAACTCACATTTAGAGAATTTGGCGTATAACTCTTCGTGTTTGAGCAGCTCTAGGATGGTTTTCAGGTGTTGCGCGTGTTCTTGTTCAGTGCGCGAGTAAATCAAGATGTCATCGATAAATACGATAACAAACTTGTCAAGGTAAGGTTTGCACACCCGATTCATAAGGTCCATGAATACAGCCGGTGCGTTGGTTAAGCCGAATGGCATCACTTGGAATTCATAATGCCCGTAGCGAGTTCGGAAAGCGGTTTTAGGAATATCTTCATCACGAACTCGGAGTTGGTGGTAACCAGACCGTAGATCGATCTTTGAGTAAAAACTCGATCCCTGAAGTTGGTCAAACAGGTCATCAATGCGAGGAAGTGGGTAACGGTTCTTGACGGTTAATTTGTTGAGTTCACGGTAGTCGATGCACATGCGGAAAGAACCGTCTTTCTTTTTCACAAACAGGACCGGAGCTCCCCAAGGCGAGGAACTTGGTCGAATAAATCCCTTGTCCAGGAGTTCCTGTAACTGAGTAGACAACTCCTGAAGTTCGGACGGGGCTAGTCGGTAAGGGGCTCGTGCCACGGGTGCTGCGCCTGGCACAAGATCAATAAAGAACTCGACTTGTCTAGTTGGCGGTCGGCCAGGCAAGTCTTCAGGAAAGACTTCTGGGAAGTCTCGAACAATAGGCACATCCTCAAGTCGCTTCTCCACCGACTTTTTCTCCATAACGTGTGCGAGGATTGCCTGATACCCTTTTCTCAAGTATTTTCGGGTTTTCATGCAAGAAATGATATTGATTCTCGTCCCACCGGTCTCCCCTTGTATGCTCAAAGTTCTACCGGTGACGAGAGGAATGCGTACAATTTTCTCAAAACAAACGATTTCGGCTCGGTGCTTGGATAACCAATCCATACCGACGATGATGTCAAAGCTGCCGATTTCGACAGGTATCAAGTCAATGGGAAAGAGCTCGTTAGCTAAGTTCAGAGTGCAATTAGGTATCACACTGTCGGCCTCAATAAGTTTTCCGTTTGCCAATTCTACAGTGTACTTAGAATCTAAGGCAATAGGTGTAGTGTCAAGTAGTGGATAAAATTCGTCGGAAATAAAGCTCTTATCAGCACCAGTATCGAATAATACAGAAGCAGTCAAGTTGTTGAGAAGGAACGTACCCGTGACCACATTCGGGTCTTGACGGGCTTCCCCAGATTTCAGCACAAAAGCTCTTCCTCGAGCATTGTTGTTGTTCCTGTTGTTGTTGTTGTTCAGTTTCGGGCAGTCTTTCTTGAAATGCCCCGTTCCGTTGCACCCATAACAAGTTTTTGGTGCAGAGGAGTTGGTGTCAGTGGTGTTGGATCTACAGTCCTTAGCTACGTGTCCGAATCTCTTACACTTGCTACAGGGACACGAACCAAAGTGGTGTCGTTGGCACTTTGAGCAATAGGGCTTGGTTCCCTTGTACGCCCCCTTGTCATCAGTATTGGAGGTGTAGGCTTTAATGGTTTCAGGTTTCTTGTTTTGGTGGTTGTTGTGGTTGTCGGACCATTTTCTTTTGTTGCTGTTGGAGGATGGAGTGGGTGGTTCTGGGTCCTCATTCATAGCTAGAAGTTCATGGGCCAACCGGATGGCACCATGAAGAGTGGTTTGTTTTGATGAGGCGACATTTCCCCGGACAGGTTCCGGGAGGCCGCGGATGTATTTCTTGATCTTTTCGGGTTCAGTGCCTGCCATAGCTGGGCGAAGAACGGTAAGTTGTTGGAATCGAGTGGTGTATCCAACGATATCAGTTCCTTGCACTTTCAAGTTCCAGAACTCTTCGTCCAGCTTGTAAAGTTGTTCGGCCGGGCAATACTCATCAGTGAGCATTTTCTTCAGATCCTCCCAAGGGAGTAGATAAGCTGTATCAATACCCACAGACTGGGTATAGGAATTCCACCACGAGAGGGCACCATCTTCGAGGGTGCAGGTGGAGAACTTGACTTTGTCGTCTTCCGCACATTTGCTGATGCGGAAAACGGATTCCATCTTTTCGAACCATCTGATAAGTCCAATGGCTCCTTCAGTCCCCTTGAAGTTCAAGGGTTTGCAGTTTTGAAAATCCTTGTATGAACAAGGTTTAGCAGCAGAGGTTTCAGCGGCATCGCTGTTTCTTGTGGAACCTGGTGGAGTATTCCGAGCTAAGGCTTCAGTAACAGCCTGGGTTATAAGGGAGGTAATCTGGGCATCGGTGTAAGGTCTTGACTTTGGCGGCATGACTCTTCAATAAAAGAAATGAAGATACATGAGATTTTGCAAGAAAGTTGTATGTATTTCAGATGTACATGTATATAGGTGGTAATACATAACATCAATATGAAAAAGGATCATGGCAATTTATATGAGTCAAAGCAGCAAGAAATATTTGATAGATGATGCTAGTTTAAAGGTTACATCCTACGAATGTATTACAAAAGGTGTCGGGAATTATTACATCCTACTGAAACATAGAGTAGTGCTTAGACAGTTACTAGATTACAGGATAAAGACTACACTAGTTTTAACGTAGATTAATTTGTTCCATCATCGTGACAAGACGGTCCACAGTGTTTGCAAGCCTGGTGGCTTGTCGGGCATTGTCTTCAGCTAATGCTAGTCGTTGTACCAATCCACGGGTATATTCTTCCGTTTCCCGTGAGCGTTGTTCACACTCCTCAAGTCTGTGTTTCAAAAGAGTGGTTTCCACGCTTATCTCCACCACTCTGTTGAGAAGAATGTCCACATTAGTAACGGTGGTTTCGTGATTCTCAGAGACTTGTTCGATGCGTTCAAGAGATGTAAGTCGCCAGTTTTCGTTGGTTTCTTGCAACACGACATCCATGGTGCGAAGTCGTTGCTCGTGTTGGTTCACCCTAGCAGCTAAGGCCGGCAAGGTGAAGTGAGTGGAGTACGGGCTAGCTCGAGGCAACCTGTTGTTCCTCCTTGCTACCCTTGGGTTCTGCGACCCGGATTGAGAACGAGATGAATTGGATGGAACGTTTGCCATTTCTGAGACAAAGCGTTAGTAAGATTGAGGCTAATATATATACATATATCATATCCAGCCTAGTGTCTAGCACGTATCAAGTAATAGTCCGGTTCTCTCGTAGTCAGAGTCAACTAACGTATCCCTGTTCAACATAATCATTTCAGATCTTACATCATCTTTCCTTAATTGTACATAGTTGATCAGGCTATGTTAAATTAAAGTTGTATGTTGTAATTCCTGAACTAGTCATGTCTAATAAGAGAATACTGCCTAACGGTCATAGTCTAGGCCCACTAAATGCAACCTAGTTCACTATAACCTTAGGCTCTGATACCAATCTGTAACACCCCCAAATTTAACGGTTTGCGGAAGCATACATTGGGTGTTACTAATCAATATACAAAGCACAAGATTAATAGTAAACGACCTCTAAATGAGACGTTTGTAAAATAGTTACATTTCATAATTAATAATCGTTTGAAAACCGCAGGTTTTCGTATACAAAATGTAATTCCCTAGAGTCCACGCGTATAGCGGGAGATTCTATTACATCACCATAGTTACAAAAGATAATGCCAAAGAATCTCCGTTAAATGCAGTTTGTAAATCATGCGACTCTAGCTAGTAATCCTGGAGTGATCCTACTCCGTAAGTGTACCTGAGATACAAAGCTAGAAAGTGTCAACCAAAAAGGTTGGTGAATCTCACAGGTTTAGTAATAAGTAAGTGTTATGAACACAAGTATGTACCCGTATTGCTATCCAGCAAAGTAAGTAAATCAGTAAATCAGTACAGTGCCATGAGCTCATAAGTTGAAGCTTAACCGTGTAGTGTGAAATAAATCACGTACCCCCGTGAGTGCTATCCGCACACTCATATGTAACAAATACTAATATGTCTGTTTCTACGTGTAAATCAGTACGTGGTGGCGCTACCACCCCAGACAGGGATTGTCAGTCCCAAATGGATCCATCTATTAGTAATCGTACTTAAGTCCATAACTAACAACTTACGATAAGGAGGCTTTCAGTGGATAAAAGTAACTCATGCGTTTGTTTGTAATCAGTAATGTTTTCAGTTCAGTACATTGTGTTCATACGTAAAACAGTTGCTAAGTATCTCACCCCGTATGTAAAACAGTAAAAGTGGGGCTGTAAGACTCACCTGAGTCGAGCAGTAGTAATTAGCAAGTAGTAGTAAAGCAAGTAGGTTCTCCGAACCCGTAACCTTCTAGTGCCTAAACACGTAAGGTTAAGTAAGTAGATGTCTCGCAAGACCATCTAGGCTAGTTGTTCATACAACCCGTTGTGTGTAATGTTGGTTCGTTCCCGTTTGTATCAAAGTATATACGGCCCGTTGGTGAGTTGTTATAATTAAAGTTTATCATTTATAACGCAATTTAGTGCAATTGCAATAGAAAGTATGTTCTGTGACGTTTGTTAAGTCGTATGGCATAAGTATTTGAAGTTGTATAAGTTCGACACTTAGTGTAAAAATAGTTGAAAAGCTGCTGTTTTATGCGACACTATATGCGTCACTTCTGTGTTCTATGCGTCACTTAGGGAGTGTCGGTATTGGTGTCTGTATGAATGTATGCGTCACTGAGATAGTGTCGTGTATCAGCTTATGCGTCACTTCTGAAGTGACGGGTTCCGTAACATAGCGGCACTCAAGGAGTGTCGTGTAAAGTAGATATTTCTGAGATTTAAGCGTCACTTATGGAGTGACGTGTAGTATAGCGACACTCAAGAAGTGTCGTGTAAAAGAATATGGCGTCACTAAGGGAGTGACGTTAAATAGTGACGGGTAGCATAGAGGGCGGCACTAGGGAAGTGTCGCTAAGTATAGTATGCGTCACTCTCGAAGTGACGGTATGATGTTCGGGTGACGTCATCAGTAGTAACCGGACGTCACTTGTTTCTACTGAAAGTGATGAGTTTCTACGGATAATAGCGACACTTACGAAGTGTCGCATGGTTTCTACCGAAAGTTATATGCTTGCGTCACTAAACAAGTGACGGTGTATATGTGATAGCGACACTTAAGTAGTGACGCTATAGGGCGGCACTAGACATAGCGACACTTAGTGACGCTGGTACTGTTTTTGGCATCTATGCGACACTAAAGCCTGTTCGACGGATTTCGAGCCAAAAACATGTTTTCGGGTTTCCGTTTGGTCTGATTCTTTTACCCAACCCTCATATGAACATATTAAGCCTATCAAAACCATAAACTAGTAAAAATGATCAAAAACGAGAGATGTCAGGATTTGTCGGAAACTTACAAAGTGTCGGATTGAAAATCCGAAAAGGTAGAAATGTAGATCGTGTGATGGTGAACGTTTTCTTCCAAAGAGTTGCTATGATCCGAGTGCGTTTAATATGTTGATTTGGGGATTTTGTGAGTATTTTGGGTGTTGGTGGTGATTAGAAAGAAAGAAAGAGAGAGAAAAGAGAATTAGAGAGTGAGGTGAGAATGAGGGGAGGAGAAGAGAAGTGGGGGTTTTTACCTCCACTTTTCGGTCCCCGTTCTCCGTGCGGTGTTCATTTTCTCCGTCGTTTAAGCGTTAAATATTTATTTTACGCGTTTAATTATATTTATAAATCACAAATCTTGTTAAATAATTTATTTAAATTATTTCCTTAAATCTTTAATAGGTTAAATTAATTTTAATCACTTTCGTTTATAAAATCGTGTACGTTTTATTCGAGTAGTACAAGTCAGTTATTAACTATTATAAAATAGCATTTCAGTTATAATTGCGTTATTTTAGTTTATAAACATTTGTTCACCAACGTCCGTGTTAATCGAATAGAATTTCATTCTATTTAAGTTGCGTACGATTTAATCAAATCGCAAAGTTGTATATATTCACCAACATATAATCCGGTACATAAATTAGTCTAACACAGAACTAATTACATGTATTAACAAAGAATTAGGCGCTAATACTAGCCCTAATTTGGCGGTTGTTACAAAATGACTAGTATGGCAATTACTATTTGTGAACGTATTTGAATTGACGATTGAACTTACAAACTGAATTCAACTATTGCAAACATAAAATCTGTGGATTCACTCAACCTAGTTGTTGACTTTTACTATGTTTTTCAGGGAATTAGCTGCGCATGTAAGAATCGCCAACACACATGGAGAATTAGGCGACCCGTGAAGCTTTAGGATGCCAACTTTTTGAGAAACACATGGATTTCTTTAGTATAACTGAAATGTTTTTAGTCATATTTCTGAAATCTACTTTTGTAAAACTCAACTACTTTTGTACTTATACGATTTGACAAATCGTACGCTTTGTAACTATTACTTTTGACATCTTAATATTATATTCTGTTGTAATCATATGCTCTGATACGTGTGCATGCTTTATTTTCGTGGCACCCCCAGTCTTAAACTAAATGCTTCTGCTAAACAAAATCAAAAAATTTGGGGGTGTTACAGCTTATAACCTGCAAGAAGTATTTAATGTGGGGGATTAGCACAAAGCTAAGTGAATGAATAAGTCGCACACAATTCAACTTAGCAGAACTATCTGTTTACACCAAATATCCGTAAACAAACACAAATAAGACATATGGGGATCGGTAGTTCCTGAGATAACCCTTTTGCCACCGTGGCTCTCAGAGAACACTTACCAAGACTAACCGTAATGGCCATACGGACGGACCGATAGCTAATGGCTAATAATATCAAACACAAGGGTCACCAACAACACATGTATTAAGACCCATTGTAAATCACATAAAAATCCATTAGCCCAGCATCTACGCTGACCCTGCGAACATGTATATATCACGTAGATTCACAGTCAATAAACCATATCAAACAGTTTAATATATGTATCTACGTATACCCGTTGCAACCAAACGGTTACAACTAAATCAAAAGGTGAGCAACAAATCCACTCACCGAATACCTCAGTTGTCCATTCAGTAGTCTAATGTCACCGAGTCTTCTGTTTATCTGGAATTACAATAGAATTACACAAGTTAGTCACTTGGCAATACTCAATTCATATGAATTTACTATATCTTCACAATTATGAATATCCAATCCATACTTATATGGATTTATATCATAGTCTTTTACAACTACAATATGCTACAAACAATATGATAAAACATGATATTTAGCTCAACTATCCAATTTCTTGAATTCTCACTAAATCATGTTTTAATTCAATATCACTTATCAAGTTATGATCATTATGATCACAACATCAATTTAATCAACAATAATCAATACTAATCAACCTAATTAGATTATCAACAAAGTCATTAGCATCATATATTAAGAATTCTCAAAACTCTATATATTGAGTCTAAGGAATACTTAACCAAATAAATTCACACAATCATCTTTAACTACCAATTAAAGGTTCTAACTAGTAAACAATACTAATTTCTTCTTATAATCCATCTAGTTCATCATAATTACTATAGCCCTCAAGAACACCTAATCAAGTTCTTCAATTCTAGGCTAAGACTTAGATTATAATCATGGATTAGGTGTCACTACAAGCCTCAATTCAAGATTAATCAAACTAATTTTATCATATACTCAAAAACCCATTTTCTAAGTTTATATGAAAATCAAGAATTAAGACTTACCAAGTGATTTTGATGATGAAAGAATGATTAAATCATGTTATTGAAGCTTAATCCATAGTTCTATAAGCTCAATTTAGCTTCAAAGCTTGTTTCACAAATTTTGAATCATCCCTGTGGTGTACGCGGTTCGCCCAGGCCAAGAACACAAGGAAGAAGATGGAATTTAATCCAAGAAGTTTGATGATTGATATTGATTTTGATTTTTTTTTGAGAGAGTGTATGTGTGTGTATAAATTTAGATACGGGGATGAAATGAGAAGATCAGAGAGAGAATAGGAAAGTAATCAATCAAACACCCCATTACACGGGTATAATTTTATCTCCCTTCTTAATATATTGTCTGGTAATATATACCCGTTTGCAGGACAATTATTTTATTTTACCGTCCACAAATATAATTTAAGACGGTAAATATTCTATATTTCACAACTAGGACTGAGACCTATTTATTCTAATTCCAAGACAAAATAAATATTCGCAAGTAATTTCTAAAATAAATAATTAACCAATTAAAATTAGAGAATTACCAGACCACTGGAAAGGATGTTACACTAAGATGATCATCTAAGTGATTCTTAATGAAATTGACTAAGTGTTGGTGAATGTGATCGAGAGTAAATGAGAGCTGGGTATAAGTGTTTTTCAGGTGTGAGTAGTCAATAATCGTTAACCTAATCGGTCATCAATGCCTCGTTTAAATACTAAGAGCGTATAACAATAATTCTTAAAAATCAGGGATCCTCTGATGAAGGGTGAAGACCACCAACGTCTCTTTTGACTCCATTTTACACGTGTTGTGGACTTCGTCTCCATATAATCGAATCATATGCTCTTCATGAAATCTGGAACGTATCTCATTAACGCGTCCCTTGTATGACCTGGTCAAGACTCAAGAAAAATAAACGTGTTAATTAGCACATGATCCTGAATTAATACAGATCCAGGATCCTGAATTAAACAACACGTGTGCATTATTTTTTAAAAAGCCACGTACATTTACAGCAATAATTCCATATATAACGTTTGAAAATTATTCAAAACTTGCTTAACCTTAACATTATATAAGATTTCTCACTAAAATATTATTATTATTATTATTATGAAATTCTAAACGCTAATCTACATATATAGATTTTTGTTTTCATGTTTTAAGAAATACATAAGATCACATAATGATGTCTACTCGTTTAATTTATCTCTTTTAGCTAAAGATTTGAATAGCTAAAATCTAGTTGGGTGTATGGCCGGTATGCAAATTATTATTATTTTACTCATTTTTATTTTTTTGCGTAAGTAACTAAGTACGTAATTTAGCATTTAAATCTTTTAGTTCAAAGTTATTCAGGAAAATATAGTTCAAACTTTATGACATTCATATATAAAATTCGTGCAAAATAAGTAACCACCCACTATAGGCTGTTAGCAATAATAATAAATAAATAAAATAAAAAAATAAAAAGTTTTAAATCAGTTAAAGGAAAAAATGTAATAACGATAATAATAATAATTAATAAAAAATGAGACTTGTAAAAACTATTTTTGAGATTTTTAAGGGGTTACCGTTTTGACTTGAAGTCGGTGTATCCTTTGTGAGGGAAAATTGAAATCGAATATTATAAACGGCTAGCTACCTCTCGTTCATTAACCCTAAGTCCTAACCCACGTATCAACAACCAAGAAACCATTTTCTTCCGAACCCTATGGGGCCGTCGACTAGTGACGATGATGGTTCCAGAAACTGCAGAGATGAACAGAGAAGTAGTTCGATGAAATCATATCGATTTCAACACCAAGAAAGTAATAGTTCCGAATCTGATGATAGTATTGAGCGATCTCGATTTCAACACCAAGAAAGTAGTAGTTCCGAATCTGATGATAGTACTGAGCGTGGGAGCGACCATGAAACAAGTGATGATGACAGTGACAGTGAAAGAACCTTGTCAATATCGAATACCAGAAATCGATCCACTTCAACGGGATTTGGCCAAGAAGAAGGAGATTTAATTGGATTCCACTTCGATGGGAATGACGATACGTCATTGATTAGGATACTACATAGGAAAATCAACGGTTTGCGAGTGAGACCGGATATAATCCCATCTGTTGATCTCTATTCAAATCTCCCGTGGGTAATCGCAGGTATATATGTAAAATTCTCGATAAACTTTTAGACTTGATTGTAACTCAATTCGGTTTTCATCGAAAAAGGGTCAAACTTTATGTCTAATTTTAAATGTCTACAGTCCTTATTATGGTTTTCATCGATCATAGGTCAATTCTGATATTTAATGCGGTTATATCCTAATTACCTTCTGCTATTTTTTCCAGCAAATGTACCTCCATGGACTAAAAAATATGTAAAAGAACAATGTTTTGTTCTTACTCCTCGAACCAAACTTGGACAAAGTGCTGCCTACAAAAGATACCTTGCTGGTCGAGTAGGAGTGTGGGAAGCCCATGGCTCACCGACTTCTGTTACCGACGATGATGGCTCTAACACCATAGGAACAAAACGTACATTTACGTACAAATTTGGGAATCTGAGCGATGTGAGAGGGAAACGATCAAGTCAGTGGCGCATGATTGAGTATGAGACATGTCTACCCGCATATAATCCGGTTTGTAACATATACTTTTGGTTTTAATTAATGTTCATTCCATATGTATATATATTCCTAACTTCTTCTTTTTTATATAATTTGTCTTGTCTAGGAAAATTTGGTAATTTGTAAAATCTATAGGGTTGATAAGCCATCAGAAGCAACATATGTAGCTGAGGCAGAAAAGGATAAGCGGGATCGTCTCAGAGCTGCCGTGGCAGAGGCCTCGGCTAGTTTCAGACTCGCTAACGTGCAGAGAAAAGAACGATCAGCCCGGAGGGTTCACGAGACTACTGCTAGGGTAATGAGATTGAGGACCAGAGCCGCTAGGCGGTCGTCTACACGGGTGACATCAATTAGGGATACTCAAGCCACCCAGGATCAGCTTGATGCGGAACAAGGTTCCGACCCGAGGGTAGCAGCGGCTCGGGTTGACATTTAGGGATGCATCAAGCCATAATGAAGGGGCTGGTTCTACTGCTGACGGGTTTACTCAACTGCCCATCGGATGGTTTTTGATACTCTATGAAACATGGTTTTTGATGAATGGTTGTTTGAACAATATATCAAGTGTTTCTTTTCTTTTCTTTTCTTTTTTGGTTAATATGCTTTGAATGTAACTTTACAGCATTGTGCAGCATTGTCTGCTGGGATATATGTTGCCTTTTGATAGTTGATGGCTTAATGCATTTGGAACATGTCTTTATCTTGCATGAATTGAGTGGTCAGAAAATATCCACACATGCTATCACCTTCTTTCAGTTTCATTGCAATTAAACCTCGAGTGTTTTAATCTTATAATATGTCCACAATTAAGCAAAAATTAAGAACTTAAAATCTCACAAGAACTAAGAATTACCATCCAGTTTTAGCCACTGCAGCATCATCTTTAGTTGTTCAATGGTAGACCCATTTGAGTGAATCACCAGGGACCCAGAGCAAGTAGGATAAGTGAGACTACGACAGACCAGCTGAAGTGCTATAATTCTCAAAGACCTAATAGATGACAATTACGTCAAAGATACTTTTTTATTTTGATGTAGCCATTTGCAGTTAGCATCAGAAGATACCGATTTTCAGCAAGCTCACTAACAGGAAATCGGGAATGATTGAAGTAATTTTTTCACCATCTGCAAGGGACAAAATGAGTGGAACATAAATGAATATGAACTAGTCGTGATTTAGGTATGAGACCATGTATATGCATCAGCCGGCACACGAGTTACCTGGAGCAGTTCCTTTAAGCCCATTTGTTTAGGTTGCCCATAAAGAATACTGCCAGAACAATCAAACATGAGAGGTCAGAAAGCTGTCGAACGCAGAAGCCAATTATCATAAGCATTCAATATGAGAGGAAAATCTACATCTGGAAATTTAAGTTTACTGAATTTCTAGCTGTACATGTTCCAAAAACATTAATAGAAAAGACGTTAAAAACACGAACATAGATTGTAATGTAAATCTTAACATTTATTAATTGCCCTTTCTTTTTGTGTTAAAAGTTAGTCTTTTTATATTTTTCAGTGTGTGTAGATAGGCCTGGCACACCTTGTAACCTATATGATCTAGTTTCTCATCAATTAAATGTTATGATACAATTTCAAACTAGTTCGAATAAGCAAACAGACGTCAGTCAAACACTCAAAAAAAAAATGTTGTATGGCATAAAACTTCAATCAAGGTCCTGTAACCTTTGCAATGACAAAAATAAAAATTGGGGGATCTCAGACTTCAAGTTCGATGATTCAAATTTCTAACAAAAAAAAAAAAATGATTTATTTATCTTCTACAATAAAGATCAAGATCTCTACAAAATTATATAGCATCTAAAGAACAAAAGGTAACCAATTAAAAACCACTCACCCAACCATGTTGCAGCTAAACCTTGAATGTAGAGCAGTGCAGCGATGTAGATTGTTCAATATAATGAATGAATCAGAGCCCCTCTTAAGCTGAAGATTTTGAATGAAAGAACGTATGTCAGTAAAATCTTATCAACTCCGTTATAAAGCTGTACAGTATTAATCAATCTTTTCAACAAACAAAAATTTATGGAAAGAATTTCAGGATACTACCTGAATGACTATCCGTATTCCAGATTGATCGCTCTCATCCCGGTAAAGTCTTGACACAAGAAAAGGATCTTATTTCAGGTTATAATTGGATATAAACTTACTATGCAGAACACAGGGGGATGGAAGTCCTGGTACAAACTAAGCCAGTTACAATAAAAGGGGGAAGAAACCTGCAATGCCACTAGCATGTTATTTGTAAAAATGAAATAACTGATCCCATGTGAGTACCTTGTTCTGAATTAGCTCAGCGATTCTCATAATAATGAGACGATTAATTGGTCTGATAGGGAACCTGTAACATGTATTCAATACGAACACATAACAAGTTCATGAAACGCAGTGTACGCAGTTACGCGACACAAATTTAAGAGAGTCCTAGAAACTGACCTCTTTTACTATTATTTGCAGCACTCTTTGATCTAGAATTAGAGACTTCAATCTCTGTCTTTCCTCTGACTATGACACGTCCTCGTTCAGTTCGATAAGCCTTCAAGACACTGGATCAAAAAGAATATTGTAACCCATTAGTTGATGCAGTTTCATTTCTGAAAATTCCATTGGTTGAAACACGAGTGTCATTCAAGTAACTTCTGATTATGCAAGCCTATAAGAAAAGTGAAGAAAAAAATGGTTCTTTAAACTAATAAAAAGCCATGATACATGCAATTTCTGATCACGAAGGAAGGGAGGGAGAGAGAGGTAGAGAGACTCACCATTTAGCATTAAGATTCCTCCCATTGGAATGTCAGGTCCAGGCATGTACTCCATTAGTTCTTGCAGCTGTTGCAAAATCAAGCCATCTTTATTCAATTTCCAATATAATAAACAAGTTGTCCATCTGGAAGGGAAATTCAGTGGAACCTGCAGAAGTTAGTTCTGTTTATTCAACTTATAAAATGATATTGCAGGAGGATAGAATATATGAACCAAAATCCAACACTATAACAATAAGAAAATTGAAAAGAAGGAAACTGATTACCAGAAGATGGAATGAATACCGTAGCATCCGGATTATGAATCAACACGGAGACAGCATCAACCAACTCCACGAGATTATGTGGAGGAATATTGGTTGTCACTCCGACCTAGAAAAGGAGCAGAAAAGTATGAATCGGCGACTATTTGAACAAATAATGTCAGGTCAAAATGTAACGATCAAGTAAAATCACCGCAGTCCCCGGAGAACCATTCAGCAGGAAGCAACGATGGTTCTAAAAATGCTCAGTCAAGTGAACATGCAAAAGAGGAATATCTTAGGGCACAAGAGTTATGTGCTAGTACTATAAGATCTAAAGATTGAAAATTACTTACTGTATCGATATCGTAATCTGATTTAAGCATTGTTTCAGCAAGTGCCTGGAAAAGTGAGGCTAAATGCATGACTAACTCTACGTTCTTATTACCAATAAAATTATAAGAAAAATAACACATTAAGAAACAAATAACAAATATAGGGAGACCACTGGCAGTCTGGCACCAGGCATCAAACTGAATATCACCCTTAATTAAACAACCATGAAGAGGTGATTGAGAATGGAGACATCTGGCAACTAATGATCCCTACAAGCTACTGAAATCAAAATAGGATGCATAAAACATACTTCCAATCTACATTCTGTAATACCGCATTGCTGCAGGATTATCTCCATACAGTGAACTAAAATATCCATGACCACCAATAAGTGGACAATGCAACAAAAAATCTTGAAAAGAAAAAAAATGGGAAGCTTCAAAGCTAAATTTGATAGGAATTCTAACTACAACGCACTAGCTCATGGTTTCCCAGAAGTGCTAAAACTTCCATGGCACCCATGTAAATAACTACAGTCAAAATGCATCATCTACTACATGTGCCATTTGCACCAGCGAATCATAACAGCAGTATCACCCTCCGGGCTAAACATACCAAGCACCTGAGAGAGAGAGAGAGAGAGAGAGAGAGAGAGAGAGAGAACCCAACTGTAATTTTGTATGATAAAACATAAGAGAAGTAAAATTTGTAGATCGGACGATAACATCTCCAATTCATGCAATGCATATCTGCAATGACAGTAAACAAGACACCAGGTCACCAGCCAATTACAACATTCAACGGTACCTCCCACTATAAACCACTCTCACTATATCCAATGAAGTAAGCAGAGTACACGTAGTAGACAAAACGCCAGGGCCTGTATGAAGCTGTTCTTCAGTGAACAATGAACTATTGGCTGATTGCTTAAAATGACAATGTACTACAAAATTACGAATAGCAATAACGTAGTTGCATAAAACGTGCTATTATCCATAGCATTATTGCATTACTGATATTATCAGTAAAACAAGTATCGTGCTCTATAAGGATGTCTAACTAGTTCGGCAGTTCCTGTATACACTAATTTTCAACTAGTATAACCCAGTAATCAAACATTACGTAAACAAATTTTAAACAAATACTCACAATATAGTCTTCAATCGATCACGAACATCCAGCAATGCTTGTCCAAGCAAAACTGACATAGCATAAGTCATATAAGCTTCAGAAGCTTCTTTATGAAGCTCAGTAAGCAACAATTCTCCCATCCCTATCACCACCATTTCCGCTATCTCCACCGTTGTCAACTCCGTAAGTCACCAAAATTTCACGTCGTTTCGAGTTCACCACAGAAGTCAGAAGAAATGATAGGTGATTGTAACATCGGAAGTAACGGTAATTGGTAACGATAGTTGATTGTAGCATCGGCAGAAACCGTGAACGCCGTTGAAAATGATTGTGTGAAGGGTTCAGGCCATTAGAAGAAGAAATGATGTGAAGTTATCAGTATGTTTGTCTGGATAGAGGTTTTGCGTTGAAATTTTGGGGGAGGCTGAACCTTGAACCTTAAACCCTTATTCAGGGCTTTAGTGAGCTCTGTTGGGCCTGATTAATGTCTTAGAAGCTAAAGGTTATTAATGGGTCAAGTTAGTATTGATATTAAATAAGTCTGGTTATGTTTTCTGGTTTGGGCCATGGGCCAACAAACCTTTTGCGCAGGAAACAACAAAGCAATCCATCATTTACCAAAAATTCATTTCTTTTTAGAGCAAAAAAAAGAAATGATTGTGTTTACAAATTAAAAAGTAACATTGTTTGACTATAAAGATTGTGTTTACAAATTAAAAAAAGTAACATTTCCTTTAGAGAAACTTATTGGAAGTAAGATACCGATTGTAAATCTTTACCAATTCTCCTTGAAAGTTCTCATCTATAATCTATAAATTATTATATATGTTGATGTTGATGTTGATTTCTACATTTAGCAATATATAACAAAATTGATACTGTAAGATTTTTCTATATAGCACAGTACTTGCGATTTGGTATAGTAATTTTTTTTTATTTTTATTTTTTAATTTAAGAGAAACTTGGCCAAAGTAAAATACAAATTTCTAATGTTTACCGTTTACTTAAATTGATAAAAATTCATACTACGCAAGGTTAGAAACATAAAATACATCTATTTTAATGTCAGATGTTGATATATATACATTGTAGAAAAACAGATAAAAATTGATAAATATATTGTATTTGCACCATTAGAACCCACATTACTGAATGTGAAGACACATTGGCATATTATAATTTCCAATTAGCACAATCAACCAAATCAATATCAAGTGTAAAGTTCTTATCAAGACTTACCATTAATATTTGAAATATTGAATGACACTTGCAATATGTTTGATCTATCCGTGCATCGCACGGGTAATGATCTAGTTTTAATATAAAAATTGAGATTTTCAAGCCGTGCTCGAGCCATCTTCAAACATTTTCGAATCGAGCTCAAGTCAACTCGATTACAACCATACGCTACACCGGCACAGATTCTTACAAATTGTGTTGCATATAAGTTCAAACCAATTATTATTTTCTTTCAAAAGTCGTTAGCCAGAGTTTAACAATTAGTGTATGTTAATTTCACAACATGTGTCTAAATAAAGTTATCCAATAATGTGGGAAATGCTATTATAAGTAAAGTAAAGTAACTCCCATACCGCCTTCCGCGGGTTAGGGCCCAATACCGTCTAGGACAGTGTATGGGGGAGGTTAGATGTAGACAGCCTTACCCCTACCCTAAGGTAGAGAGGCTGCTTCCAGTTCTACCTAAAGGTAGAAAGGACCTCCGGCCTTTTGCAGGGGATGGGATTCGAACCCCTGATAACCAAAAAATATTTATAACCCAATCAAGGGAAACTGTATTTGAAGCATCTACTCAAGAACCAAGATAATTAAGGCCAGCAAAAAAGTGACACCAGCTCGCGAAAAACTATATAAATATTGCAATATATATGCTGACTCACGGGTGTGTAACGCCCATATGGTCCTTGTACTTTTGCTCAAAAGAGTCCTCACTTTTCTTACATGCATTAGCGCGACGTCCCAAAGCATCAGCTCGGACTTTCAAAGCATTAGCCCGACGCTTCAATGCACGAGCCTGACGTCCTGATGCAACAGCCAAACATTTTGCTGCATCAGCAGCGCGGTCCCATGCAGCATCCTGATGTCGCCCCCAGATAATGCATCGGCCCTAGCCCTTCGTCCTTGTTTCAATGCATAAGCATATTGTTCATTTGCATCATCATACTGTGTCATTGCAGCAGTCCACTGTGCCGTGACATCAGCTCTACGTTCCAAGTTGCATCAAAATGCCTTTCAACTGCATACGACTGTTGTCCCAGGGGTAATCAAGAACAAAAGAAAACTATGATATATTACATAACTGAATTGTTGTTGTTACACATACATATGTCCTACGGATACACTTCTATATATACATAATGAATGGTTGCAAGTGAACCATTGCAATGTTTGGTGCTGGCTTTTGTGGTAACAGCCATCCTTCAAATGGTGGTCAACGATTGTACCCTTTTGATCAACCATTGCACCTCTTCACTTTATCTATTAACCATCTAATCCCTAAACTAATTAATAATTACAATTTACATACTAACTATGTTTAGTTTAATTTCCAACATTCTCCCCCTTAAACTAAACATAGTTTAAGTGAGGTCTTCAATTCTTCATTTGAGCGTTTGATTTCCCTTCATCTTATGTTTGATCTTTTGAAGTGCTTTTGAAATAATAGCGCTCCAAAATGTCTTGACTTTAGGCTTTCTTCCTTTCTCATAAATGTCCTTCTCTTTAACTTGTTCATCTACCATACTTGGTTCGTCATCGTCTTCTCTTCCTTCTTGATCATATCTTCCTTCATCTTCATCTAGCATACTTTTTCCAAACTTTGTGTCTTCATCATCATAAAATCTTACAAACGACTTGCTTTCATTTCGTATCCTTGCTAAGCCTTCTTTGTATCTTGTTGAGTAGTCTCATACAATTATACTTTGTCTTGAATAACTCTTTGATGAATTCGCACCATCTTCATTCTTTAATTTAACTTGTTCCTCACGGACTTTGCTTCTCACGAACTTTTCTTCACACAAACTTGCTTTTATAGTTTTCTCACTACCTTGCATCACGCTTTCTTCAATAATTCCTAATCCAATTTCACTCGATTCATCTTCTTTGGCATTAACTGTGCCTTTCCTTTTTGGCAATAACGGTGCCTTTCGCTTTGGCAATTAAGGTGCCTTTCTTTTTTTGGCAATAACAATGTCTTTCTTTTTGGCAATAACGGTGCCTTTCTCTTGGCAATAACTGTTGTTCGGTAACGGCGAACAAAAATACTTTCTTTTATACCGATCGAAAAAACTTCGATGGAGTGTTGTTCGATAGCGGCGAACAAAAATAACTTCTTTTTCTCCTTAAATTTTGAAAGTGTCTATTCAAACATAAATCCAAACTTTGTAAAAATAATTTATAAACCTTTATAATTTCCTTTTACTAAAAGGTAAATAATTTTTTCTTGCAACAAATAATAAATGTTTGCTTTTAGTCATTTGTGGTATGAATCTAAAAAGGTTAAAAACTTTTATAAAATTTTTCCTCTTATCGTATATACTGACCCCCTTTACTTTTCTTTATTATAAAAAATTGTGTAACTTTATTTGAGGAATTGTTTATTTAATTTAATGATAAAATAAGACAAATAAAACCTGGTGGGTATAATTTTTGACCTGATGTTCTTCTGGGTTCGTATGGCGTCGTTTCACTGCAACTTCTTTCTTCTTCGTCTTCTTCACTTGACTGCCGGCTATTCTTTCCGGTTAATCGGCGGTGTAATCGCCCCTTTTCTCTCTTCTCTCTTTCAATCAGCGGTGGTTGTTCAACCGGTGCTATTCTCTCTCTTTTCTTCTGACCGGCTGTTGATTCTTCTTAAAATGTTGAAATCTTTGTGATAATAGCGGCGGCGGCGGTTGTTCCTCTTCAACCGTTGGAATCCTCTTTGATTCCCTTGATTTTTCTAAATTGCGAAAGTTAGGGTTTCACAATTTAGGTTTCTTCTCCGGTTGTCTACAGCGGCAGCGGTTGCCGGTAAGTTTATCTCTCTCCCTTTTTTCTTGATAATTTGTTGTTTGGAAACGGCAAACAAATATTAACTTCTGATTTTTCTATTGTTTGGAAACGGCAAAAAATTTCTGGAACGGTATTTTTCAAACGGCGACTGGGATACGGCAGTCATATAACAGCGATTGTAAACGGCAATCGTTTGAATACTGGAAACGGCGATTGTAAACGGTAATCGTATAAATACTGGAAATGGCGATTGTAAACGGCAATCGTAAATTCTAAAAACGGCGACTGGGATACGGCAGTCGTATAACGGCGATTGTAAACGGCAATCGGTATGTGTCTCTATCTGTGCTCTGATACCACTGTTGTCCCATGGGTAATCAAGAACAAAAGAAAACTATGATATATTACATAACTGAATTGTTGTTGTTACACATACATATGTCCTACGGATACACTTATATATATATATATATATATATATATATATATATATATATATATATATATATATATATATATATAATGAATGGTTGCGAGTGAACCATTGCAATGTTTGGTGGTGGCTTTTGCGGTAACCGCCATCCTTCAAATGGTGGTTGACGATTGTACCCTTTTGATCAACCATTGCACCTCTTCACTTTATCTATTAACCATCTAATCCCTAAACTAATTAATAATTACAATTTACATACTAACTATGTTTAGATTAATTTCCAACAACGACTTGAATGCCTTTAAACCCTCTTTGGTGAATGGAAATGTTGCCTGCATGTATCAAAGATATATGTTATGGAACATATAATTATAAGAACTAGTTTTATGACCCGTGAAAATACGAGTTTGACAAAAAACAAAGTTATAATTTAATTTAGCAGAAAAAAATGTAAAAATATGTGTATCTATAATACACGTTAATATAAACTCACAAAATGGTTATCTTTTAGTGATGATTCATACATTTAATCTTCATATAAAGATTCGACTTTTAATTATTGTATTTTAAAAATTATTATGTAAATGTTAAATACATGTGTGAAAAATAAATCGATTTATACCAACAACGTGGGTAACTATATTTAAGTTTTGTTAGATACTACGCTAATTTTGTTTTTCAAAGATAAAATTAGATATAAATTTTTTGTGTATTAAATGTAAAGTCTTCTAATTAATATTTTGAGCTTTTAAGATGAAAGACTATAGAAATTGTTGTGTGAAATGTATAATGATGTGCATCGGAACTTGAAAGAGAAATAAATTACTATATTTTTTAATAATAATAATAATTTTATAGTATTTATTTACTGAAATATTCCCAACAATTAATAGGTTTATGTATATGTATTTAAAATTAAATGACTATTAGATTTTTCATGTTACATAGTTTAGTCGAAATCAGGAAAAACATTAATTATATACTGTAACACTTAATTAAAAACAATGCAATTAGAAATAATCCAATTATTATAATAAAAACATTAAGATGCAACCAATAGATTAAGAAAATTGTGTTATATTTTACAACAACAACAACAATACCCAATCCCGCCTAGGGCGGGGTATGGGGAAGGTAGGATGTAGACAGCCTTACTGTAAGACCCTGCTTTCAAAACGACACTTTTTATATTATATTTCGAAATTCGGAAGCGCAAGTCCCTAAAAACAAAATCGACTTGCAATACTTCCAAGTTTAATGACAACAAAAGACAATATAAGTTTAAGCAATTACAAACCATGTTAACCAACTAATTACAACCATATTACTTAAAACCCATATTAACACCAAAAGTGGGCCTTAGATAAAACGTTTCCCAAAAGACATCTACAAAAGATCAGATTTGCGCCAAGCTTAGTCAAACATCCAGTCATTATCTACAACCCGGATCAACCAAAAGCTAACCTAATCTGCAAAAAGATTCAACAACGTGGGATTAGCAATGCTAAGTGAATGGAACCGTAACCGACGGTTCAACCCACTCATAACAAGTCTTACAACAAAGCAACAACAACAAATACAACACATAAGCACATAACGTCAAGAGGACCGGCGGTTCATAGTATCCACCCAACCCAGAAACCACGACCACTGGGCGCCATCGCCATTCCCAGTAATCTACCGATAGCTTGAGTACTACCTTCACCGACTAGATTAATTCTCAACGATATGTATTAAAGAAACCTAATCAGCTACGCAGTAGTACCCAAACCCAACCAACAACAGTTGACCTCTGAATTTACCACATTGCCAACAACAGCAATAACAACCAACAACTATCACTAGCAACTGACAACTGATATTCACCAATAGCACCCAAACAACAAATTCCATAATCACAAGATAATTCAATTAACTACTCAAACATAAAAAGACAACTGGTACCAGCATGACTAACAACATTATCATAATATAATCAACTATCCTAGTTTACCTGTTGTAACCGAACCCGTTACAACCGGGTTGAACCGAGGACTACGGTAACCACTCACCGAATATATTTTCGCCTGATCACCAACTCAGAGGTCTAATCTTACTGAGTGGGCGTCCGCTTATCTGATAATACAACAATAACAACAAGTTAGTAATAATCCGACACTAACCTTCAATTCATTATTCTATCATCTAGCTCACAAACACATGTTAATCACATTAGTTAATCATGTATTGCACTAATCTTTAACAAGTCACCTTAACAATTTAATCACCATTTTACATCACAATTATATTTATATATATCCTATAACATATACCCTATATCATATAACATGTATTACATAACATATTTCATTTAACATTAAAATCAAAACCAAAACGACCAAGGGAGGCCGCCGACTTCCCATTGAAGCCGCCGGCTTCCAGCCTTTTTATCATAACACAAATGAACCAGCACCCAGAATTTGAAGCCGTTTGCCCCAAGCCGCCGGCTCCCAGGCCAAGCTGCCGGCTTCCTCCAACGTACCTGCACTTGCAGGTCAGCTTTCCTGCACAGCTTATATTCGAACCTAAAATCCTCTTTTCACCAAAATCAGTTTATAACCACGAAATTACTAAGAAAATAACCACCCATATCAACTATAAACATATATTAACATCAAACACACAATTCTACCATGAAAATCAAACATGCATCATCATCAAACTCACAATTTCATCAAACCCTAACCTAAATACTCAAACATGAAGAACACAACTAATTCATGAATATTATCAACATATAATCATTAAATATCATATCATTTCACAATTCCACTTCCAATTTCATGAATAATTGACAAACCCTAACTATGAATTCAAAGATGAACATAAACACTTACTCAAGGATGAACAACAAGGAAGAAGAAGATGAAATCAGATGATAGCTTCTTTCAATTGATTTGAATCCACAAAGACAATTTAATTATTGATTTTTCTTTTGATTTGATGCTAGAGATTTAGAGGGAGTTTAAGAAATGAAGAACAAGAAAAATTAAAAGGGGAAATGAGTCTGGAACCTCCCCCACCGCCCCACTTTTATTTACAGTAGTATAATACCCCTTTCAGCCTATTGTCTGGACTCGAAAATACCCGTATACCAAAACACTTTTATTTTACCGTTGTCTTAATTAATTTAAAACGAGCAATATTTTATTAGTCACTTTAAAATTGGTGACTTTTTCAACTATTAATTTTCTAATAAACCATTTCCGTTATTAAAATATTCGAATATTTCTAGGCCCGGAAACAGGGTGTTACAAATCTTCCCCCCTTAAAGGATTTCGTCCCCGAAATCCAGTCCCCAACTAAATGCAACTACTAACTATATACAATACTAATCACAATTTATATATCACATTAAATTGGTATAGAATTTACCTGGGTTGTTATCTTCAAGCAAATCACCCACTTCTGGAAAGCTCTAGCAGGCGCTGTCTTCCTTTTCTGCCAAGCCGATGCTGTAGAACCCGATCCAGAACCTGAACTTCCAGCAAAACCCGAACCTTGCCTAACATTCTCCGGATATTGCCCTGCCCGATGACCTTCTTTCTTGCAATTCCAACATACAGACTGAGGAAAGGTACACTCTCTACTACCATGCCCCAAAGCTCCACACTTAATACACCTTAATGTTTGAGAAGTACATGGACCCGCATGCCTCGACCTACAAGTGGTACACCATGGGTTTGGATTACTACCCACCGAGTCATCACCAAACTCAATTCTCCTATTACGCCCCTTGCTTCCAGAAGAACCACTCTTAGATTGTTGCCCCAACTTTTCGTTACCCAATTTCTCCCATTCCTGATTATCACTATGCGCCGACCTAGCATACTCAAAAGCCTCAGCCAAACTACGAGCCAATCTCACAGACCTCCGATAATGTGGCGGCAAAGTCTTTACAAAATGGGTAATCCAAGTCCTCTCATCCGGTACCCACTGCTGAACAAATCTCAACTTATCGTTGAACTGATTGATAAGATCATCCATTGTCATTTTGTCAGTGAACTCCAAATCCAAAAATTCCTGCCTAAGCCTAATCATATCGAACTCCGAACAGAACTGCTTACAAATCTCCTTGTGAAAATCCACCCAACGAATAGAAGCTCTTTGCTCCGGGGTCAAATGTGCAGTCGCCGAATCCCACCAGTTCATAGCTTGACCTTTCAATAGTTGCACTGCATATTTAACCCTCAATTCTTCTTCACACTGGCACACTTCAAATTTCCTCTCAGTGTCCCTTAACCAATTCAATGTAACCATCGGGTCATTTCCTCCCTCAAATTCCTTAGGTCCACACGCCTTAAAAGTTTTAAATGAACACAACCTATTCTGCTGATGGGAGAATGGAAACTGATATGTTTGCTGAGCTAACCTAGCTTGTTGCTCTTTATACAATTGCTCTATTGTTCTTAACCTTAGCACTTCATCCTCCAATTGTATCTTATACTCATCATCACTATTACTTCCTTCATGATTCACATTGGAAGTACCACCCAGATTACTATTATTATTCGGGGGCGGAAGCTCATTTCTCGAGACATCATTATTCTCTGGAGGAGGAAGCTCAGTTCTCGAAACATTGTTCTGATTCTCATTACCTGCCATTCCTGTACTCACAACACAACCACTCGCAACTTGTTAATCGTTAGTACCACCTATACTAACCCAATCCCCCAACCAAATGCTAATCCCCCAAACCGAAATGTTTGACTAAAACCAAATAGATTTGGGATTGAACATTCAACAATGCTCAATTCACCCAAACCTATGCTCTGATAACAACTTGTAAGACCCAGCTTTCAAAACTACACTTTTGATATTATATTTCGAAATTCGAAAGCGCAAGTCCCTAAAAACAAAATCGACTTGCAATACTTCCAAGTTTAATGACAACAAAAGACAATATAAGTTTAAGCAATAACAAACCATGTTAACCAACTAATTACAACCATATTACTTAAAACCCATATTAACACCAAAAGTGGGCCTTAGATAAAACGTTTCCCAAAAGACATCTACAAAAGATCAGAGTTGCGCCAAGCTTAGTCAAACATCCAGTCATTATCTACAACCCGGATCAACCAAAAGCTAACCTAATCTGCAAAAAGATTCAACAACGTGGGATTAGCAATGCTAAGTGAATGGAACCGTAACCGACGGTTCAACCCACTCATAACAAGTCTTACAACAAAGCAACAACAACAAATACAACACATAAGCACATAACGCCAAGAGGACTGGCGGTTCCTGGTATCCACCCAACCCATAAACCACGACCACTGGGCGCCATCGCCATTACCAGTAATCTACCGATAGCTTGAGTACTACCTTCACCGACTAGATTAATTCTCAACGATATGTTTTAAAGAAACCTAATCAGCTACGCAGTAGTACCCAAACCCAACCAACAACAGTTGACCTCTGAATTTACCACATTGCCAACAACAACAATAGCAACCAACAACTATCACTAGCAACTGACAACTGATATTCACCAATAGCACCCAAACAACAAATTCCATAATCACAAGATAATTCAATTAACTACTCAAACATAAAAAGACAACTGGTACCAGCATGACTAACAACATTATCATAATATAATCAACTATCCTGGTTTACCCGTTGTAACCGAACCCGTTACAACCGGGTTGAACCGAGGACTACGGTAACCACTCACCGAATATATTTTCGCCTGATCACCAACTCAGAGGTCTAATCTTACTGAGTGGTTGTCCGCTTATCTGATAATACAACAATAACAACAAGTTAGTAATAATCCGACACTAACCTTCAATTCATTATTATATCATCTAGCTCACAAACACATGTTAATCACATTAGTTAATCATGTATTGCACTAATCTTTAACAAATCACCTTAACAATTTAATCACCATTTTATATCACAATTATATCTATATATATCCTACAACATATACCCTGTATCATATAACATGTATTACATAACATATTTCATTTAACATTAAAATCAAAACCAAAACGACTAAGGGAGGCCGCCGACTTCCCATTGAAGCCGCCGGCTTCCAGCCTTTTTATCATAACACAAATGAACCAGCACCCAGAATTTGAAGCCGTTTGCACCAAGCCGCCGGCTCCCAGGCCAAGCCGCCGGCTTCCTGGTCAAGCCGCCGGCTTCCTCCAACGTACCTGCACTTGCAGGTCAGCTTTCCTGCACAGCTTATATTAAAATCCTCTTTTCACCAAAATCAGTTTATAACCACGAAATTACTAAGAAAATAACCACCCATATCAACTATAAACATATATTAACATCAAACACACAATTCTACCATGAAAATCAAACATGCATCATCATCAAACTCACAATTTCATCAAACCCTAACCTAAATACTCAAACATGAAGAACACAACTAATTCATGAATATTATCAACATATAATCATTAAATATCATATTATTTCACAATTCCACTTCCAATTTCATGAATAATTGACAAACCCTAACTATGAATTCAAAGATGAACATAAACACTTACTCAAGGATGAACAACAAGGAAGATGTAACACCCCAAAATCTAAAAGTATTATTGTGACAAATAAATTTATAGTTGATTTAAATTATTAAATATGTAAGAACAATAAAATAATAAAAATCGCAAATGGTTTTCAGGTTCCAGACAATAGGTCTGAAGGGGGACAAAAGTAGTACACAGATATAGATTTATATGTCTTTTTCCTTCCTTATCCTCTCAAACCCAAAAATAAAACACGAAAGTTCCTGTGGTTCTGCGACTCGAATCAGGAAACAAGGAAACCATTAAACTCACCAAAACTTCATCTTCAACTCAGATTAGAAGCTGTGATTCTTCATCCTCATCATACTATATATCTAATTGTAAGTTTAGTTTCTTCCTTTTTAACCTAAAAAGTTGATTATGTTGAGTTTGATGTGGGTTATTGAATTAGATATGAAATTGAGTTAGAAAGAGGATTGATTGATGTTTATTAGTTGTTATGGAGATATAGAAACACTGATTATGATGTTTTGGATCAAAACTCGAGCAGCAGCAGGTAGCCAACAGGTCTGGACGAAGTAGGCATCGCGACGCGAACCATTCAACATCACGACGCGATTAGCATAAGAACGCGACGCGATTCGTTATAAATCATGACGCGATTTTGAGATTTCCAGGCCCCTTTTCGATTACTTGCTAGTATGTTTCTGTTATGATACCATATGAATATATATATGATAGAGGTAATTGTGGACTGTAATATTTGTTATAATGTAATGAGTTAGATGAAAACTAGAAATGATTGATTACTTGGGTCATTATAACACTAAAAGTATGTATTATCAAGTGACTAGTGATCAAGGAAGTTGGAATAATAGGAATAAAATATGTGATATACAATAGGCTTATTATAAAGCTAAATGTTGGTTAAACATTCGAATAGTTGATTTCTTGAAATATTCATAGCTATTAATGTAAGCTTAATCAATCGACTAGTGAGTTGTAAAACCAAGAGTAATCAAATAGGTAACGATTCGCTTAGACAAATGATTACTAAGCTATGTGGGGGATGGGTGTAATTTATTATTAATTGAAGTATAGTTGGAACTAAACATGTTTTTATATATATGTAATACATGTTTAGGTACTAAAGACGCGGAAGCCACTTATTGAATTCTTGTTGCGAACTCGACTACGACATCGAGGTGAGTATTATGGGGGTTAAATGGGTAATGATTATGTAATCCATATTGCTTACGAGCAAGAGGCTTACATAATCTGATGAATGATCAATTGTGTAAAATTGGGTTGCAGATGGATGTATGCTTATATATATATTGATTATTATAATATAGTATACAAATGATTGGTAAGTGTTTGAGATAAAGAAAGTGTGGATATGAATGATTTCCGTTATTTATGTAGTATAAATAGATGTATATGATGTGTTGTGCTATGATATAGCAGGTGAATAAATAATAAAACTGTTGAGATATAAATTGTATTGTGATTGTGAGTTGCAAGCAATGGTTGCGGCCATTGGCTTGTGTTAATTGCTAATTATATAAAAGTTAGTATTATATAATAATAAGGATCCTTAATGGTAAATGAAAATAATTATGTGAATACGTGAATTGTGTGGATTGGGAATTGTAGACACTTTTAATGGACTTGTGTCGGGCTTCGTTTCCATCACTTCCGCGCAGTGATTGGATAGTTCCTAATTAATGATATATGATACGCGGTCATTAATTGGTGAACAAACTGTAAGACTAATTGGTAGTAATTAGCATGGTATGGGGCAGAGTCCAGAAGGAGTTTCTACGATTGCTCAATAATTATTTGTAATTGATAATTATAATGTGGAAATATTTGAATATATAATTATGGTGTCCAGGAATGGCTGTGGTCATGAGCTGGATGTTTATAGTTTGGTGCGGGTAATGGTTGCGGCCATAGGCTCGTGTGATAGCTAATAATATATTATTAGCACATGATAAAGTTAAGGATCCATGGCATATAAGAAAAAGAACGAAATAATATTAAATTATAATATCGTGTGATAAATTATTCATTTAGTTGCTCATATACTCACTAAGCGTTAGCTTATTCCTTTCAGTTGTTTATTTTGTAGGTTGGGTTCGGTTGAACCAATATGCTTGAAGTTATGATTGAAATTGTAAGAAGTTAACGTGGATTGAAGCTTGCTGTATGGTTAGAAGAGCTTCCCTTCTTTTAAACTATTGTAATGATGGCACTTGTATAAGTCGCCCATTTTATATTATTAAATCAAATGTCTTATGAAAAGAATATTGTAAGTTTAAAGAAAACTGTATGAGTTGACTTTTAAAGTCGTCAACTATGATAAATATTAGAATAATCAGATGTAATCAGAATGAAGTTTGAATAAACTATATTTTAATAAAAGAGAGAATTTGGGGCGTTTCAGAAGAAGAAGATGAAATCAGATGATAGCTTCTTTCAATTGATTTGAATCCACAAAGACAATTTAATTATTGATTTTTCTTTTGATTTGATGCTAGAGATTTAGAGGGAGTTTAAGAAATGAAGAACAAGAAAAATTAAAAGGGGAAATGAGTCTGGAACCTCCCCCACCGCCCCACTTTTATTTACAGTGGTATAATACCCCTTTCAGCCTATTGTCTGGACTCGAAAATACCCGTATACCAAAACACTTTTATTTTACTGTTTTCTTAATTAATTTAAAACGAGCAATATTTTATTAGTCACTTTAAAATTGGTGACTTTTTCAACTATTAATTTTCTAATAAACCATTTCCGTTATTAAAATATTCGAATATTTCTAGGCCCAGAAACAGGGTGTTACACTTACCCCTACCGAGAGGTAGAGAGGCTGCTTTCAGGGAGACCTCCAGCAGTCATATGAAATACAAATTAAATTACAGTTCAAAAATAAGGAAATGACGGCAACAGGAAAGCAGCAACCACGTCTGTATCCGCATCCACGTCAGCATCTTCAACAGTGTCCGCCTCTGCATCAATATCCACAACCGCAAACACAACATCCTCAGCCAGCAAACAGCCCGCCCCTTATACAGCGAAAACAACAACAAACAACAAGGACCCCACTAATAATAATAATAATAATAATAGTAATAGTATAGTAATAATAATAATAATAATAGTAGTAATAATAGTAGTAGTAGTAGTAGTAGTAGTAATAGTAGTAGTTATATTTTAGAAGAAGATATAAAACAAAATACATTTCCTATGTATTGTTTTAAAAAAGTCAAGAACCACTGGACCTATATTTTTTAGTTAATGTGATTCTGCTCAAAAATAAAAATAATAAAAAAGAAGTTGATGTGATTGGTTTACATTGCTAAATTAAAGAAAAAACGCTTGAGAGAAAAGAAAAAACATACATGTTTTACATAGTAGCAGCACATCAAGTCTCTTTTTTAACATAATTCCTTCGTAAGACGATAAGAACAACGATTTTTATTAAGGGTATTGAATACATAAACAGGAAGTCTAAATACCACGCGTAACTTTTGATACATAAATGTTGAATCAGTATGTAGCTACAGTAAATGAAGCCCTTACTCCCTAGCAATTGATAAAGATCAAGTAACATAACTGCCATATCTACCAACTCATTTTCAAGGGAAAGATGGATAATGATACTTGAAGAGTTGAAGTCCAACCTAAGATTGCGATTAGTGAACTATAATACTCGAGCCAAATAGCAATTAGTGTGCTTAGCTCTTTATATCACTTAGATAAAGAAACTAATGCTCGTGCTCCTTTTAACTCAGATATGGCAAAAAACGTAGTCCCATGGGCTAGGTAAAGGGCTGAGACATACATAAAAATGTACCCATTTGCTCCAGTGAAACCAAATGAATAATTTTTAGGAAGATGGGTTGAAATTGTTACCTCTAACTTCATTTGTGAATACAGCCAAGTAGGTTGATTTACAAAGTGATTAGTTTTAAAAAATTACCATAGCGCAGCTGATAAGCAAAGTAGGATTATTTATAAACTATGACCAGAATCAGCTTATAAGCCCATGCATATGTATATGGGTCAAAAACCTACCCATGTGTAAGCAAAGATTGAATGTCAAGTTCAGCACCACCACCTAACCCTCCAAGACAAAAGTTATTTTGTACAGAAGATTTGGCATCCAAGTATCCTATAAATATGAAAATGTCATACAAACCGTTAGAATCAATAACTTTCATTCATTTCCAGCAAGTGTGTAAAAAAAAGTGATTCAAAGTCTACAAATTTAAGCAAGTGATTTAGTTCTTATATACTTAGTGACATGTTATCCAGTTGATCCCACTAAATAAGCATCTGGACTAATGCTATGTAGTGTGTGAAATTCCCCGACTTCCATACACATTTATACAACTTCAAAACACGATGTTAATTAGAAGCCACAATTAAGTCACATAATATTAACCAAAACTGAATTGATGTTTACCTTATCACTAATTGTAGCCATCGCTATACATACCCAAATATAGATCCAACATCAATACTTTTATGCATATGATGTTTATCTCTGAATGGATCCATCAAAATTAAATGAACCATCAAAACTCCTATTGCTTTTTTAACAAAAGAGGTTGAAAATTACAATTACAGTAGATTTGTTGTGTTTCACATGGCTACCATCACAAAGTGGGAATGTCCCAAACCTCCAACACCTTCATAATCAAAGTCAAAATCAAATAGTTAACTACTGTCTTTTTATATGTGATTATAACAACTCACACTAAGACCATTCTCAACCCAGAAACCAACTGACGGAGCCACGTCAGCGCCACGTCAGCTTTTTCACAAAACTGACTGAAACTGACTGAAACTGACAGACCACTCCCATCCCTGCTCCGTCACTTCCATTTTCTGGGCCCCGCGACTTATTTTTAATTCAACAAAAATACAAAACTATTTAAATTAAACACAATATAATTTAAATAACACACATTCCATTAAAAATATAATTACAACAATTCCTAAAAAAATAAAAATTACAACAATTCCGAGAAATAAAAATTACAACAATTCCTAAAAAAATAAAAATTACAACAATTCCGAGAAATAAAAATTACCACAATTCCTAAAAATAAAAAATACAACGATTCCTACAAATAAAAATTCAAACAAATACGTTATTATCCAACAAGTCCTAACGAACACGGTAATTTGGTGGAAGTTGCGCAATGTGTCGGATTAGAGCATTGCGGAGTCGATGATGAACTTCTCGATCCCGTAATTTGTGTGAAAGTGTAGTATGATTTGTGTGAAAGTGTTAGAAGAATATAGGTGTATTTATAGGAGAATTTGAAAATTTAAAAAAAAAAAATTTGTTTTTTTCCTTGCCCCGCTCCTCCAACGTCCACTTTTTAAAATTTTTTTTTTTATTACTAACGGTACAAAACAAAAAAAAATTAAAATAAGCAAATGGGCCCCACAAGGAGGCGACGAGGATCGTCGGTGAACCGAAGGACAGAAGCCGACGGACGAAACCGACGGGTCGGTGCCAACCCCTTCGGTTCGTCAGTTTGGATCCGACGAGAACCGAAGTCCCGGGTTGGGAGCCGTCTAAGGTTAGTGGGTGTTTTAAGTAGGGGTGCAAACGAGTCGAGCTTTTATCGAGCAACTCGAGCTCGGCCCGAGCTTGAGCTCGTTCGAGTCGAGCTTTTATCGAGTTTGAGCCCGATCTCGAGCTTAAAAGTAGAGCTCGAAATATATATCGAGCCGAGCTCGAGCCTTTAACAGCTCGGCTCGAGCTGTTATCGAGCTTTTCGAGCTTTTATTGATATGTATATTTTTATATTGTATATATGTAATTTTGAATATAAAATAATTTTGTTGTCATACTTTAAATATTATTATACTACTTTACATATGTTATAAGTAATTTTCACACAATATACTTATTTTTTATATATTTTTAAAATAATTTTTGGTATTTATTTATATATAAGATAATATAAAATAATTTTGGGTATTAAAAATTATTCTTTATAAAAATATTCGAGCTTTTCAAGCCGAGCTCGAGCCATGTTAAAACATTTTCGAGTCGAGCTCGAGCTTGAGTCATGAAAGCTCGTCGAGCTATCGAGCCGAGCTCGAGCCTATTATAAATGAATCGAGCCGAGCTCGAGCCTTGTCGAGCTCGAGCTCGGATCGACTCGATTACAGCCCTAGTTTTAAGGTACGTTTGTTTTCAAGGCTTATGGACTTTGCTAATATCTACGTGTTTTTTATCATTAGAGAATGAATAAGTACAAAAGAAATCATACCGCGTTACTTTTTTTGTCTCGGACATTTCATCGAACATCTTTCAAGCAGTGTATAATCACCATTTAAGCTTAACTTTTAGCACCTACATATAATCCAAATAAAAAGCATTTGAAATTTATCTTAGAATTAATCAACCAACAAAACAAATTGAAGAATTATTATGCATGATTTCTAGACATAACTTTTCTGCTTCCTTCATCAGATATGTTTCCAGAATCATCACCACCACCACCAGCTACTCATCTGAAGAATCAATGAAAAGTTATAGTTTTATAAACCAAACAATCAGACTATCGGAATCAAAAAGCGAAAGGGATGAACAAAGTGTGTGGAAGTGTCTTTACCTGATTTATACAAAAGCTATTATATGATACAATGAAGATGAGAACAAATCTAAGCGGACTAAATACCGGTGATACAGAATGCTAGCTCCCCGGCACGGCGGAGACCTACGCCGTGAAAGTCCATTGGCGCCGGAGATCCGGCGATATGTATTCGTTGAAACATAGACTCTTAATATATGATTACTACGCCACTGTGATTTTAATAGCTCTCTTTTTTATATCACAGTTGATAAAACATCTGGTAGAAAGTTGGGTGGTGGACGGAGGTTGAAGGAGATGAATGGGGATGATAAGATTGGAAAGAGAAAATAGCGAAAGATGAAAACAGAGAATAGAGATGATGGAATAAGAATAGAATACGAATACAGATAATAGCAATACCGAGGATGGCGTGAATGAGCGGCCCAATTATACATGGTTGATAGATGAGCCGTTCAATAAAAGTTTTTGGGAACTTACAATATGCTTTGAGGTCATATTTGAAATTTGAAATTTGAAATAAAGACATGATATGGTGATCAGGTTTTTTGGTTAATATGACATCATCATTATATCAGCGGAGTCACATGGAAATGCCACGTCAGCTTCAAAACCTACTTTAGAAGGGGACACATCAGTTTAATGACATCAGCTTTAGTGTCCTTTATTATATAGTAAGATTCACCTTAAAAACAGGAGTTGATACACCGCAGGAGCGGGTCAAGTGCTTAACATTGTCAGAGCCTCGATGAAGCAAAGTTTTAAGGTGGGGCGTTTGAGCAACTCAAGTACGTTCAAGTGACACTTTTTTGAGTTTGATCTCTTTTCTGAGGCTTGGAGCACTAGAAAATGAGCACAAAATTGAAAACGTGCCAAGCTCAATCTTATAAGTGCTCGGCTCGAGTTTTTGAAGGTGGGCTAAGTTTTTGAAGCCCAATTCTTAGTATTTTTTTATATATAATTAACGTGCATCAATGGGTAGCATTCGAGAGATATTTATGGGGACTCAAATAAAATTGAGGGGGTCAAAGATTTTATTCTAGTATGGGTACAAGTATATTCAGATGGACTTTCACTCTACAACTAATTGCTAATTAATCTCTAAATTTTATATAATTAAAAAATATAATAAGAACTAATCCACGAAACTTCAAATCCTAACAAAACATCGGGAACTAAAAAAAAAACTTATAACTCATTAACTATTGACATCTTTGTACTCAACTTAAGCAAATTATTATGAAACAATGCGCTTTTTATTCACTACTTTACCTTATCATGATACGGTCAGAGTTTGGGGTGGGTGAGCTAACTTTTTTAAGCCCAACTATATACTACTCCCTCATTTCCAAAATAATAAAATAAACAAGCAGTTTACCCTTAATCAATTACTCGTAATTAATGATTTCTTAAAAGTTTGTAACAATAATTTCAAGTAAAGGTATTATGGTAATCACAATCAAACTTCCATATCTATTTTTTGAAAATGGATAATTAATTTGAAACATCCAAAAAATATGGACTATAATTTTGAGACGGTGAAAATATTTGTTAGAGCATTCACAATCAGAGCTTTTTACAAAAACTTTTTTCAGAAGTTTCACTCTAATGAGAAAAGGCTTTAAAGTACAAAAAGCTAATTAAACATGTATTGAATTATTAATGAAAAATAAGGGGTTTTAGGAATATATATATCTATAACTTGATATATCTTAAGCTTTGTTCATAAATGATGTGTAGAACGTGAAAAGTTTTTTTCTCAGTTTTTTCTATGACTTTTTTGAATAGTAAAAAGATTTAGGAAAAGTTTTACAAATCTGCTCATTGGAGATAGGCCTTATAAATATGACACCACACAGAATCTAAAATTGTTAAAGTAAAAAATTAAAATTGTTTTTTTTCTAACAACCAAACAAAAAGGGAACGGGAAAGAAGCTTCGACACCGCCATCACCCCTAACCCGAACACCGCAAAAAAAAAAATAATAATAAAATAATAATTGAAATTGTTGAAGTTACAAATGTTAAGTTACACTTTATTATGTGATACTCTTTATCAGTGACAATGATAAAGATTCATGGAATTGTTACTTTTATAAAGACCAACATAATACTACTGCAATGTAGCCCCTACATGGTGTTGCTACTTCTGGCAACACAAACATAATATTACACAAAAGAATACTTCCAACCTTTACTAATAATGTTTCTACAAAACCACCAAGTTCCAAGATGTTCTCCTAAAGCCATTCTCATTTAAAAAGCTAATTCCCCGGGTAAAGCGAGCTTTTTTCAAGCTTTCTTTTTGAAGGACTGCTTGTTTCTTGATACATACTACTACTGTTGGTAAAATCAAATTTTCGAGGAGACATACAAGTGCTTCTTGGTGACAAACACATTTCTTCCATAGCCCGAGTTTGTAGCTCCACAGGGTAATCCCGAACACATCCGATGCGGGGCCCGGCTCCCGTTGTCCACTTAAAACTAAGTTGCTCAGCTAATTGAAATGACTTGTTTTCTTTATGCGAGTTTATCCTCTTCATGATCTTCTCTTGTGGGACTGGTTCAACGTAAGCCTCATCTTCTTCACCGTAATCAAATAGATTCCTTTTGGAAACCATAAGTTCGAAATCGGATAAAAACTCTTCCGCTGTATCGTAATCGGTGCTAATATCCAAGTCAGACTCAAGTTCTGATTCAAATTCGGGTTCAAGTTCTTGAGCCTTTTTCTGGAATGCCAAAATAGCATTTTCATTTTTAGGGATTTCAAGTGTGGTTATCTTTGACTTTAAATCACTTGACAATTGCAGACTTTTGCTATGTCGATCCTTTCGGGAGTTCTTCCTCTGGTAGCTTTTAGTGATCGTTTCTACGGTACCTCCAAAGATGATGGGCTCTGATACACTATTTCGCATCCCGAATCCTGCCACTGCGAAAGAAGCTTCTTCCTCATCATCTGGGCTTTTCTGCAAATGTATGGCATACAAAATTACACTTCTATCAAAACTGCTGAAATCGATGAGTTTTCACTTTTTAACATTTTTTCAATTGGCCCATCGACTCACTTTGGTTACACTTGTTATCAGATAATTTAGTTTATTACATTTATAATGCTTAGTTATAGTACCTTGACAGCATGGAGATCAACATGGTGTTGCTCAAGGAACGATATAAAAGCATCAAAATTCTCTTCTGTTGGGAGATAATGTCCACTGTGAGGCCAAACAGCCTGCCAAATTTTAGATATATATCACTCAATGCAAAATTACATTCTATGGTAAAACATTTCGATGATATCATCGAGCCAGTTATAATGGTTACTTGTGAACCAATACCTTTAGTATACCATCTATAATCACCAATCGGCCAGCAGATATTGTAGCTCCACCAGCTAGAAAACTCGAGTGTTGAAATTTGCCTTTCTGTTTTGTCCCGATATACAAAACCATTGAAGTGCTAAGCACAAATATCCACTTGGTGTCCTCTGGTCCTCCCGTTGTATCAATCACCGTCTTGCTCAGTTTGTACATGAATTTCCCGTCTTCCACTATAACTTCATACTCCTCCCTTTCTGTCTGTAAGTAGAAAGACATAGCCTTGAGTTTATTTTCATGCAAGTCAAATACTTTTATATCTAAACATAATAGTAATAATTGATGAAGTATCAAAGTTATTATTATAACAAAAATCAGAATCTTGAAATAAAACAAATCCAGGATAACTTTCAACCTGTTTAAGATTATATCAAAAACAACAAAAAGAAACACCCGAATACCAACCTTTCATAAGTAAGTTGGTGAAACTTCCGCCACTAATATATAATCACAGAACAAAATTTCAAGAACTTACAGGCCCAAGATACTTGATGCATTGCTGAAGAAGCTTTGTTCTTGGGCATCTTTCAAGATTTACCTCTTTGCCTTCCCCGATGTCGAGCCTGAGATGTCATCAAGTAGTATAAGTTAAGTCATCTAGGTAAGTTTAAAGTTATCTATTCTATACCTTTATCTAGGTGCTAAAAAACCTTACCAATAGAAAAAAGGCTGTCTACTTTCACAGAGAAGCCATTTGGCATAATAAAATTGAAGATTATGACCATATCGATGTCGAGGATCAATCTGTTACAGTGTTATATAAAATAAGCCATTGGATAATCAATAACAAAGCATTCTTCTATAAATAACTTATGTCGGTTTAGTGGACTTACTGCTTCAAGCCAATGTTGCAAGGCAAGTTTACGAGCCTTTTCATTTTTTGACAAGCCTTTTCCCACCTGCCATGCGAGAAATAATAAAAAAGTTCAGAGATACAGAAAACCAGGTTTGTTGTAATATGCATTTATGCATCCACTTCTTGAATAAAAGTGTACCTTAGCAGCTCGGGTTCGTGCTCTTGACCAACGTGAAACAGCAGTTTCTGGTTTCTCGACTTCAAAAAATGAAACTGAACTGCATCTTAGCTGGGCAAAATCTAAAAGCTTCCACCTACATAATAGGTGATGGGAAATCGGGAAAATGTTAACAAAAATTAAAATAAAATAAAAGGACTAGTTTTGTAAGGAATTTGAAATTAATCCTTAAACAGTATAGGTGGCAAGAAGGGCGGTTGGATAACGGATTAACGTGATTAAACAGGTTTGGGTTGAAAGGGTGGTAACCTATTTGGTACAGGTCAGGTTGAGCTGCAAACACTTATTTGTGTATAATTAAAAATGTTTGATATTTATTGATATATAACTGATAACTGATGTCAGTTGTAACAATCAAAACAATATCACTACAAATGATTTTCCAACCATCCGAGTACAACAATTTGGAAGGTTGTATGTATATATAGACTTTGAAAAACTTTTTACCTTTACAACTGTTCAAGCCACTTGACCTGTTTCCTATTTAGCTATCATATTATAACCCGTTTGAGATAGACCACAAACCAAACTTAACACATATATAAGTAAACGGGTCGAAATTGTCACCTCTAGCAAATAACTGAATTCATGCAAACAGTGTATACTAACCAGCTTTGCTCAACCATGACTGCACAATCAGCTAGCTGTCTTCTGGTTCTAAAACTTTTATATGTTTTCTGCAGCTTCACTGCAGCCAGATCACGGTTCATGACTGGCTTAGCCGATGGTGACTCAGGCCCCGGTGTTTTCAGATCAGATATAAGTAATTCAACCTTCTTAATGTTACGTTTTGGCAATGGACTTCCAAGGGTTCTTAGAGTTGGCTTGGGTCCATGTGTTCTAGATTCCAACCTTTCATTAAAGCTTAAAGACCCTCGTATCATCCTATTGGAACTAAATGATCTCATCTTTGCAAGCTTAGAAAGATGACAATCATCAAAACTGAAGGATCTCAACACCGTCCTCACATCATTTTCTTTAATACTTAATGATTTGGATATTACAGATTCGATGTGATCATCAAGGTCATTTATATTTGCATATGGCAATGAAAAAGACAACCCCATTTGCATTAATATAATGAGGTTTAGGTACGTTTCTGGAGCTTGATCTTTTCTTCAACCTGGTAAATTTAAAAGAAAAAAAAAACACACATTAGAGAAGAAACCCATATGATAAATAGCAGAAACTCGTCATTTGAAACGTCAAACTTTTAAGGGGGTGTTTGGAAGTGCCTTTCCAAAATGATCATTGCAACTTCTATAATCTTGAATTAGAATCAAATGTATAGGGGGTGCTTGGTTAAGCTTATATTCCATTATTCCTGGCTTATGATCTTATTAAAATTCTAAAAGGCCAATAAGCTTCGTTTGAACAGCTTATGGGCTTGTAAGCCTCAGCATTTGGCTTATTTAAGTACATAAGCTCAAGTTGGTACTTGGTAGTACTAACTTATCTATCTTGACAGATTCTAATTAGCTCATAAGCCAATAAACTAAGCTAAATAATCAAAATCAATAATCACACACATATTACAGAGCTAAAGTTATATACTATATGTATTGAAATAATGTAGAGTATAATACAGCCAGAATCATGAAACATAGCATATCGATCAATAAAAATATATTACCCATATATATGCATAAAGGCAAAATTCCAAAATCCAATTGAGTTCCTTTATATTTTGCCAAAAATCAATGTAAACCACATACACACACTTCATCCATAAACACCAAGCATACCACATAAAAGCATCAAATTTGAGGCCACTTATCAAGAAAACATTCAGCAGATTCATACCCCATTGATAATTTGTTTACTTTATAGCCATAAATCACTCATAACACAAGATTGACACACATAAACATTAAACACAAACACACATACACTTGATCACATAACAAGCAGCATACTACAATAAAGTATCAAACTTTAAGCCACCCATTAACAAAAAAATCAAAAGCAACAAAACTCATTACAAGATTGGAGCAAAAAAACAACCTAACCAAATAATGACATATACACATACAATCAATGCATCTTTACTGAGTGATATAAAAGATATATAAATAAAACAGAACATCAATGAATGATTATTACCTCCAATCAAGTATTTTCCCAGCTGAGATAAAGATTAAAATAGAATAACAATGAGAATGAGAATGATAAACAAAAAGATTCAATGTATATTCAAATAGAATGAGAATCTCAAGATTGCAGCTGTAGAGATGGGGCTTTCTCTCTCACACTCACAACACGTCAAGTGTGTGTATGGAAATTGGGGTTTGTAGGTTAAAGATTTGGAGCAATGTGAGAATGCATGCGGTAGGTAAAACGAAGGTCTATATATATAAATATATATATATAGACTATAGATAGATACAGAGTGGCTTAACTGACCATTATTTCTAGCGAGGAAACTTCTAGTGAGGAAACTTCCTCCAGAGTGGCGGAGATAGAAAATATAAGTAGTTGGGTCGAAATAATTTTTTATTTATTTATTTTTTGTTTAGTGGGGCCGAAATAAATTTTTTCGTATTCTTTTGTAGTTTAGTGGGGCGAAAATTTTAAAATATTATTAATACCTTAAAAAAATTTCTTTTTTTAAGTAATTTCAAAATTCTAGTGGGGGCGGCTGCCCCCGCCCTGTCTCCGCCCCTGTTCAGAGTTCAGACTAGAAAGACCATCAACATGAAAGATAATGTGCTTAATATTAACATAATTAAATGTCAAATCCAGCTTCACATGAACACCGCAGGGTCACACCGATGAGCACAACCGAACAAATAGTGTGATACGATAAATTGGTCGAATGTAATTGAAAGTTTATTATTATAAATAGTTAAGCGTAATTATTTATTTAATAAAAGAATTTATTTATAATTAATTTTGTAAATAAATTAACTAGTTTGATTTTAATTAAACTACAAGGTTTCAATTGTAAATTAATTAGTTTGTGATTAATTTAATATTTTGTTGAACTTAAAGGATTTAAAGTGTAAATGCTTAACTTGTTGGACAAGATGAGACAAACTGTAAATAGAGGGTTAGGGGTTAAGATTATTAGTTGATCAAACCCTAACTCTTTCTTTCCTTCTCCCCCTCTTGATTTCGACCGGCCCCAAAGGAACCAAGCCGAAATTTCGGCCAACCCTCATTAGGGTTATTGGTCTCGCGATTTGATCGTGTTCTTTGTTTGGGCGTTTAGTACACATTTAGGTTACTACCAACCGTTCAACCGTGAATCATAGGTGGATACCTAACGTATCCCGTAGTAGTCGATTTCAAGGTTTCAAGTGAAGATCAAGATAAGTTAGCTCGTACTTTGGCAACGAGTTAAAGTTTGAAGATCTTACCGAGCACTCAATGTAAGAATGCTCGTTCTTAATCATTAATTATGTGACATGTTTTATTATTGAAAATTATAGATCTTGGCTAAGGGTTTTATTTAATATGATTAAATATTTTTATAAGCTTCCGCGTATTAATTGTATTAATCTGTTAATAAAGATTAAAATTTTGTAACGTACAATTCTACTAAAAACCCTTCAGTGGTATCAGAGACATGTAATTTTCTAATAAAACTGTAGATTAGTTTTCTTGTATGCTTCTTTCAATTAAGTTTATGTTCTTTTCTTCTTCTTTTCTTTCTAATCGGTTTAAACCGTGTGGTTTGTTAATTATTTAAACAATGCGAATAAATTGGTTTTTCGCGATTGATCCAAAATAGATGTGTTTTGGTTGTACCAATATTGCTCCAAGGTTTATGTGAAACCTTGTTGATCGATTTTTGGTATATGGTGTTTAACACCATAACCGAAAACATATCGTGTTTTGTTGATTAATGGTTTAAATAGATTAACCCGAAAATTAACGGCTTCTTGTTTTAAGTTACTATTAATTGTATTGATTTAAACTTGTGCAAAATCGGTTTTAGGGTATATCTAAACCCCTAGAAAAATCGTTTTTGGCATAAGTATTAGGTATTTGATACCCTAACGAAATCTAGTACAATTAATAATTAATTTAGTAATCAAGAAGTTGATACAAGGGTTTGACTACTTGTATTAGCCGATTTTTATAAGGTTTTTACAAACTCTTACAAATCAATTTCTTAATCCATTGATTTGATCAACTAGGGTTTGCGAAACTCTATGTGCAAATTGATTTTTGCTAAGGTATGTGACTTTTAGCAAAAGTCAATTTAGGGTTTTAATTAAACCCATGGATTACTTGATCTTTGGCTAGGATATTTCTATCTTTTAGCAAAAATCGAGATTATGGTTATTTAACGTGATGATATTGATTTTGGAATATTATAAGAATTGAGATAAGGTTTGTAAAACATGAGTCTAATCAAAAACTAGGGTTTATGAAACTTCATGTGATTTGGATGTTTTTGATTAGTTAAAATATACAAATTAGATTTTACGTGAAATCCTAGTTTTGGCCCAAAACTGTAAAACCAACCCTCCTTCTCGATCAAACGCCTGTTACGAGTGCGGTGAATCTGGACACTTTCGAAACCAATGTCCGAAACTGAACAACAACCAGAACAACACCGGAAACAACGATCAGAACAACAACAACCGCGCCGTTAACAAAGGCTACACCCCAAGCCGCGCATACGTCCTCCGTGCACCGGAAACTGTTGCGGACTATGGCAAACACGGTACGTCTTAACAACTGTTGCAACGATTTAACATACGCTTCTTACGAATGTCTATTCAAACTTAACGCTTGGTAAACTTCGACTATTATCGAACGCATAACTATTTGAACTATGCCGCGAGCATACTTAAACTGATTAAACTTTTCTGGCAACAATTGAACGCCACGCAAACTATTACTATTATTGTAACGACATGACTTATCGGAGAACATACGCCGCGGGCGATCCGACTTGATTTTTAAATCTCGGGACGAGATTTCTCTAACATGGGGAGAATGTAACAACTCGCAAATTTGAACACGATTAATTTCATTAATCACTTGCATTATTAGGCTAATTCCCTACTTGAGTGAATTCACAACACATTTTAGAGGTAAGTCTAGCATAGCCCAACTAGATAATACGCGTAGTATTACGTATTTGTAATTAGTTGTAATTACGTACAGAACAAATTGAAAACAAACGCGACAAAAATGTACGACTATTGGTGAACAAAATTATTTAATAAAACGAAATTATTAAATAACGTAGTAGCGAATAAATATTTTGTCAAAAATATTTACAAATCATTTTATAACGCAAAAACGTCAACTTGAATAATTTAAAATAAAACAAAGTTTGAAACTTATAAAAATTATTAATTTAGTTTTATAAAAAGATCTTAAATAAAAATATAATGAAAAACGTAATTAAAAACATATTAGTTAAAATAAAATAACATTTAACGATCGGGTAAACGAACACGGAACGCAAACACGGAGGCAGAAAATGGGGACAAAACCCCACTCCCCACCTCCACCTTTCTCATTTTCCATCTTTCTCTTCTCTCTCTTCCTTTTCTTTTCTCTCATCTCTATCTCTAAAACTAAACAAAATCACACAAAAACCCCAAATACTACCACGAAAACGCGTTGGATCATATAGCTCCTTTGGAATAAAGTGACCACGGCACCCCGATCTACATTTCTACCTTTTCGGATTTCAAATCCGACACCCGTAAGTTTCCGACAAATCCCGCAAATCTTTAGATTTCGAAGTTATAATTGCTATTTCTTGTTTAATATACTTAGAATAACATGTTTTAGTGTTTTATACAACCGAAAATGTCCAAAATCGACCAAAAACTCGTGATTTTCAAGCTGTTCGTCGAACAGCTGATAGTGTCGCATAGGACCGAAAACAGTATAGCGACACTACCCTAGTGACGCTACTAGTGACGCCTTAAACCGTAGTATACCGACACTTCTTAAGTGTCGCACCTAGTGCCGTATGAAATCCAAAATATACCGTCACTTGCTAAGTGACGCACCTATACCGACACTTCCTAAGTGACGCACTGATCTTATACACGACACTTCGTAAGTGCCGCACTACTATTTTAACCGACACTTCATAAGTGACGCATAACAACCTGATCACCACGTATACCGACACTAGCCTAGTGTCGCATAGCCACAACAAGTGACGCCCTAAGTGTCGCATAAAACAGAAATATTCCAAACTATTTTTCCACTAAGTGTCGAACTTAACCGGCAACGAATACTCACATATTATACGATACACGAACTATACAAACAATTCAAACATACTTGTTTTATCGAAATGTTGATTTCAAACTTTCACCAACGAGTCGTATACATTTTCACAAACAACGAAATACAAACATAAACATCAAACAAACGATTTGGACGTGACTTGGTTGTAAAAACACTAGCATGGATGATTAGTTTAGACATCCACATACTTATTAAATCTCGTACGTTTAGGACGTTAGGAGATTTCAGACTGTACTTGGGCTTAGGTTTGCTAGCACTCGCACAACTACTTAAACTCAACAGGTGAGTTCACAGCCCCTACTTTTACTGATTTAACTGCTTTTGAACAGGGGTGGAAAACATAGTCAACTATTTTACTTATTGCCATAAACTGCTTTTACTTATATGATTGTTTATCATACTTGTTTACTCGAACTATTAGAGTACTTTGAACTATTTAACTGTTGAACAAACTGGTGTTTGCGAATTAACATTTACATATTGACACACTGAACTAATGGGATAAATTATCGACAAACTGTTTTAACTAGACCGGAGAACGACCGGTAAACTGTTTTGCAAACGACTGTAAACTATTTTGGTATCTTACCGGAGAACGACCGGTACATTTGGTAACTTTTCGGAGAACGACCGACACAAACATAACTTTTAAACTTGTTTGGTATACCGGAGAACGACCGGTACTTTTGTGTAAAACGCTGGAGAACGACCAGCCACGTATTTTAGTGCCAGAGAACGACTGGCCAAGGGACGGGAGAACGACCCGTGCGTCTTGGATGGGAGAACGACCCATGCGTTTGTTGGACGGGAGAACGACCCGTGCGTTACTAGACCGGAGAACGACCGGTAAACTGTTTTTGTTGAACGGGAGAACGACCCGTGCGTATTTGACCGGAGAACGACCGGTACTGTGTATTTGAAACTCGCTGGAGAACGACCAGCACGTGTTTTAACTTGAACTTTGGGCGAACAACCCACAAAACTGGTATTTGGATAACATTCTACAAAACTTATACTCGACTATTATGGCAATACTATTTGTGAACGTATTTGAATAACAACTGTGTTACAAACTTGATTCAACTTGTATAAACATAAAACCTGTGAATTCACTCAACCTAGTTGTTGACTTTTACTATGTTTTTCAGGGAATTAGCTGCGCATATAAGAATCGCCAACACACATGGAGAACTAGGCGACCCTTGAAGTTAGGATGCCAACTTTTTGGAAACACATGGATTTCTTTAGTATAACTGAAATGCTTTAGTCATATTTCAGAAATCTACTTTTGTAAACTTATTACTTTTAACTTATACGATTCGAGGAATCGTAAACTTTGTAATTAATAACTTTTGGCATCTTATTATATATTGTTCTGTTGTAATCATAAGCTCTGATACGTATGCATGCTTTATTATTGTGACACCCCAGTATTTAAACTAAAACGCTTCCGCTAAACGAATTTTGGGGGTGTTACAGATTGGTATCAGAGCCAATGGTTATAGCGAACTAGGAAACTTTAGGTGACTTAGCGACCTAGAGACCTAGACTATAGCCTTGGCTAGAACGTACATGCATACATACATTTGCATACATCTAAACTATCGCTACGATACTTCGATACGCGTGAACTGTTCACCACATCCGACTCGTTCATTGTACTCTGATCTCATATGAACCTGATCGTGATTAAACGGTTGATGAAAAGAAGTATGTATTTGGCATCATATAATGACGCCTGGCCAACGTGATTATATAATACTAAGTACATATGGGTGTTTCATAGTCGTAAGATACGTGATGGGGATTCGACAAATTTTGCTTGATACTCGAAAACTTGAAATATGTGAAACTTTATTCCTCACATATTTTTCATTGGCATTGACTTCTGCATCTTTTCATCGCAGAACGTCAGCATGCCTCCTAAACAAAGAAAGACTCGAAACAGTCGACAAAGGACTCCACCACCGCCTCCGGAAACAACCGAACAAATAATCGAACGCCGCGTGGCTGAGGCTATTGCTCAGTACGAGGCCAGCCGCAACCGTGAAAACCCGACAAACAATAGCGGAGCCACTCCAGTCAACAGCGAAACCCCAACTAATACCCAGCAGGGGTGTTCCTACAAAACCTTCCAATCTTGTAAACCCAGCACCTTCACCGGGACCGAAGGGGCCATCGGCCTGGTCCACTGGATTGAGAAAATGGAATCAGTCATCGACATCAGCGACTGCGCCACAGACAAAATCGTGAAGTACGCCACGTGTACTTTAGCTGACAAAGCATTGACCTGGTGGAACGCTCAGGTCCAAATTATGGGACGTCCGGCTGCCCACTCCATGACCTGGGAAACTCTGAAACGGATGATGATGGAGGAATTTTGCCCTCCCAACGAGATGCAGAAACTCGAAACCGAGTTTTGGAACATTCAGATGATCGGAGCTGACATTTCCGGTTACACAACTAGATTTCAGGAGCTTGCACGTCTGGTGCCTCATATGGTAACCCCCGAGAGCAAACGCATTGAGCGTTACAACAGGGGTTTGGCACCACAAATCCGAGGCATGGTTATGTCCTCCAAACCCGCCACTTTTAGGAGCGCAGTGGATCTGGCTCACAGCTTAACTGACGACGCGGTTGAGATTGGAACCCTGAAAGCTACCACGGGAAAAACTGAACCTACCCGTACTGAGGCGGGCGAATCTGGAACCCACAAACGCAAATGGAACAACGAGGGTAACGACCGTCAGGGTCAACAAAACAGAAACCCGGGAAACACCCGAGCCTTTGCCGCAATCACCAACTCTGGACCCAAAACCTATCTTGGCAACAAACCAAAATGCGACAAGTGCGGGATGCATCATAATGGCAACTGTGCTTTCTGCCAAGATTGCAAAAACTGGGGTCATTTGGCCCAAAACTGTAAAACCAACCCTCCTTCTCGATCAAACGCCTGTTACGAGTGCGGTGAATCTGGACACTTTCGAAACCAATGTCCGAAACTGAACAACAACCAGAACAACACCGGAAACAACGATCAGAACAACAACAACCGCGCCGTTAACAAAGGCTACACCCCAAGCCGCGCATACGTCCTCCGTGCACCGGAAACTGTTGCGGACTATGGCAAACACGGTACGTCTTAACAACTGTTGCAACGATTTAACATACGCTTCTTACGAATGTCTATTCAAACTTAACGCTTGGTAAACTTCGACTATTATCGAACGCATAACTATTTGAACTATGCCGCGAGCATACTTAAACTGATTAAACTTTTCTGGCAACAATTGAACGCCACGCAAACTATTACTATTATTGTAACGACATGACTTATCGGAGAACATACGCCGCGGGCGATCCGACTTGATTTTTAAATCTCGGGACGAGATTTCTCTAACATGGGGAGAATGTAACAACTCGCAAATTTGAACACGATTAATTTCATTAATCACTTGCATTATTAGGCTAATTCCCTACTTGAGTGAATTCACAACACATTTTAGAGGTAAGTCTAGCATAGCCCAACTAGATAATACGCGTAGTATTACGTATTTGTAATTAGTTGTAATTACGTACAGAACAAATTGAAAACAAACGCGACAAAAATGTACGACTATTGGTGAACAAAATTATTTAATAAAACGAAATTATTAAATAACGTAGTAGCGAATAAATATTTTGTCAAAAATATTTACAAATCATTTTATAACGCAAAAACGTCAACTTGAATAATTTAAAATAAAACAAAGTTTGAAACTTATAAAAATTATTAATTTAGTTTTATAAAAAGATCTTAAATAAAAATATAATGAAAAACGTAATTAAAAACATATTAGTTAAAATAAAATAACATTTAACGATCGGGTAAACGAACACGGAACGCAAACACGGAGGCAGAAAATGGGGACAAAACCCCACTCCCCACCTCCACCTTTCTCATTTTCCATCTTTCTCTTCTCTCTCTTCCTTTTCTTTTCTCTCATCTCTCTCTCTAAAACTAAACAAAATCACACAAAAACCCCAAATACTACCACGAAAACGCGTTGGATCATATAGCTCCTTTGGAATAAAGTGACCACGGCACCCCGATCTACATTTCTACCTTTTCGGATTTCAAATCCGACACCCGTAAGTTTCCGACAAATCCCGCAAATCTTTAGATTTCGAAGTTATAATTGCTATTTCTTGTTTAATATACTTAGAATAACATGTTTTAGTGTTTTATACAACCGAAAATGTCCAAAATCGACCAAAAACTCGTGATTTTCAAGCTGTTCGTCGAACAGCTGATAGTGTCGCATAGGACCGAAAACAGTATAGCGACACTACCCTAGTGACGCTACTAGTGACGCCTTAAACCGTAGTATACCGACACTTCTTAAGTGTCGCACCTAGTGCCGTATGAAATCCAAAATATACCGTCACTTGCTAAGTGACGCACCTATACCGACACTTCCTAAGTGACGCACTGATCTTATACACGACACTTCGTAAGTGCCGCACTACTATTTTAACCGACACTTCATAAGTGACGCATAACAACCTGATCACCACGTATACCGACACTAGCCTAGTGTCGCATAGCCACAACAAGTGACGCCCTAAGTGTCGCATAAAACAGAAATATTCCAAACTATTTTTCCACTAAGTGTCGAACTTAACCGGCAACGAATACTCACATATTATACGATACACGAACTATACAAACAATTCAAACATACTTGTTTTATCGAAATGTTGATTTCAAACTTTCACCAACGAGTCGTATACATTTTCACAAACAACGAAATACAAACATAAACATCAAACAAACGATTTGGACGTGACTTGGTTGTAAAAACACTAGCATGGATGATTAGTTTAGACATCCACATACTTATTAAATCTCGTACGTTTAGGACGTTAGGAGATTTCAGACTGTACTTGGGCTTAGGTTTGCTAGCACTCGCACAACTACTTAAACTCAACAGGTGAGTTCACAGCCCCTACTTTTACTGATTTAACTGCTTTTGAACAGGGGTGGAAAACATAGTCAACTATTTTACTTATTGCCATAAACTGCTTTTACTTATATGATTGTTTATCATACTTGTTTACTCGAACTATTAGAGTACTTTGAACTATTTAACTGTTGAACAAACTGGTGTTTGCGAATTAACATTTACATATTGACACACTGAACTAATGGGATAAATTATCGACAAACTGTTTTAACTAGACCGGAGAACGACCGGTAAACTGTTTTGCAAACGACTGTAAACTATTTTGGTATCTTACCGGAGAACGACCGGTACATTTGGTAACTTTTCGGAGAACGACCGACACAAACATAACTTTTAAACTTGTTTGGTATACCGGAGAACGACCGGTACTTTTGTGTAAAACGCTGGAGAACGACCAGCCACGTATTTTAGTGCCAGAGAACGACTGGCCAAGGGACGGGAGAACGACCCGTGCGTCTTGGATGGGAGAACGACCCATGCGTTTGTTGGACGGGAGAACGACCCGTGCGTTACTAGACCGGAGAACGACCGGTAAACTGTTTTTGTTGAACGGGAGAACGACCCGTGCGTATTTGACCGGAGAACGACCGGTACTGTGTATTTGAAACTCGCTGGAGAACGACCAGCACGTGTTTTAACTTGAACTTTGGGCGAACAACCCACAAAACTGGTATTTGGATAACATTCTACAAAACTTATACTCGACTATTATGGCAATACTATTTGTGAACGTATTTGAATAACAACTGTGTTACAAACTTGATTCAACTTGTATAAACATAAAACCTGTGAATTCACTCAACCTAGTTGTTGACTTTTACTATGTTTTTCAGGGAATTAGCTGCGCATATAAGAATCGCCAACACACATGGAGAACTAGGCGACCCTTGAAGTTAGGATGCCAACTTTTTGGAAACACATGGATTTCTTTAGTATAACTGAAATGCTTTAGTCATATTTCAGAAATCTACTTTTGTAAACTTATTACTTTTAACTTATACGATTCGAGGAATCGTAAACTTTGTAATTAATAACTTTTGGCATCTTATTATATATTGTTCTGTTGTAATCATAAGCTCTGATACGTATGCATGCTTTATTATTGTGACACCCCAGTATTTAAACTAAAACGCTTCCGCTAAACGAATTTTGGGGGTGTTACAGATTGGTATCAGAGCCAATGGTTATAGCGAACTAGGAAACTTTAGGTGACTTAGCGACCTAGAGACCTAGACTATAGCCTTGGCTAGAACGTACATGCATACATACATTTGCATACATCTAAACTATCGCTACGATACTTCGATACGCGTGAACTGTTCACCACATCCGACTCGTTCATTGTACTCTGATCTCATATGAACCTGATCGTGATTAAACGGTTGATGAAAAGAAGTATGTATTTGGCATCATATAATGACGCCTGGCCAACGTGATTATATAATACTAAGTACATATGGGTGTTTCATAGTCGTAAGATACGTGATGGGGATTCGACAAATTTTGCTTGATACTCGAAAACTTGAAATATGTGAAACTTTATTCCTCACATATTTTTCATTGGCATTGACTTCTGCATCTTTTCATCGCAGAACGTCAGCATGCCTCCTAAACAAAGAAAGACTCGAAACAGTCGACAAAGGACTCCACCACCGCCTCCGGAAACAACCGAACAAATAATCGAACGCCGCGTGGCTGAGGCTATTGCTCAGTACGAGGCCAGCCGCAACCGTGAAAACCCGACAAACAATAGCGGAGCCACTCCAGTCAACAGCGAAACCCCAACTAATACCCAGCAGGGGTGTTCCTACAAAACCTTCCAATCTTGTAAACCCAGCACCTTCACCGGGACCGAAGGGGCCATCGGCCTGGTCCACTGGATTGAGAAAATGGAATCAGTCATCGACATCAGCGACTGCGCCACAGACAAAATCGTGAAGTACGCCACGTGTACTTTAGCTGACAAAGCATTGACCTGGTGGAACGCTCAGGTCCAAATTATGGGACGTCCGGCTGCCCACTCCATGACCTGGGAAACTCTGAAACGGATGATGATGGAGGAATTTTGCCCTCCCAACGAGATGCAGAAACTCGAAACCGAGTTTTGGAACATTCAGATGATCGGAGCTGACATTTCCGGTTACACAACTAGATTTCAGGAGCTTGCACGTCTGGTGCCTCATATGGTAACCCCCGAGAGCAAACGCATTGAGCGTTACAACAGGGGTTTGGCACCACAAATCCGAGGCATGGTTATGTCCTCCAAACCCGCCACTTTTAGGAGCGCAGTGGATCTGGCTCACAGCTTAACTGACGACGCGGTTGAGATTGGAACCCTGAAAGCTACCACGGGAAAAACTGAACCTACCCGTACTGAGGCGGGCGAATCTGGAACCCACAAACGCAAATGGAACAACGAGGGTAACGACCGTCAGGGTCAACAAAACAGAAACCCGGGAAACACCCGAGCCTTTGCCGCAATCACCAACTCTGGACCCAAAACCTATCTTGGCAACAAACCAAAATGCGACAAGTGCGGGATGCATCATAATGGCAACTGTGCTTTCTGCCAAGATTGCAAAAACTGGGGTCATTTGGCCCAAAACTGTAAAACCAACCCTCCTTCTCGATCAAACGCCTGTTACGAGTGCGGTGAATCTGGACACTTTCGAAACCAATGTCCGAAACTGAACAACAACCAGAACAACACCGGAAACAACGATCAGAACAACAACAACCGCGCCGTTAACAAAGGCTACACCCCAAGCCGCGCATACGTCCTCCGTGCACCGGAAACTGTTGCGGACTATGGCAAACACGGTACGTCTTAACAACTGTTGCAACGATTTAACATACGCTTCTTACGAATGTCTATTCAAACTTAACGCTTGGTAAACTTCGACTATTATCGAACGCATAACTATTTGAACTATGCCGCGAGCATACTTAAACTGATTAAACTTTTCTGGCAACAATTGAACGCCACGCAAACTATTACTATTATTGTAACGACATGACTTATCGGAGAACATACGCCGCGGGCGATCCGACTTGATTTTTAAATCTCGGGACGAGATTTCTCTAACATGGGGAGAATGTAACAACTCGCAAATTTGAACACGATTAATTTCATTAATCACTTGCATTATTAGGCTAATTCCCTACTTGAGTGAATTCACAACACATTTTAGAGGTAAGTCTAGCATAGCCCAACTAGATAATACGCGTAGTATTACGTATTTGTAATTAGTTGTAATTACGTACAGAACAAATTGAAAACAAACGCGACAAAAATGTACGACTATTGGTGAACAAAATTATTTAATAAAACGAAATTATTAAATAACGTAGTAGCGAATAAATATTTTGTCAAAAATATTTACAAATCATTTTATAACGCAAAAACGTCAACTTGAATAATTTAAAATAAAACAAAGTTTGAAACTTATAAAAATTATTAATTTAGTTTTATAAAAAGATCTTAAATAAAAATATAATGAAAAACGTAATTAAAAACATATTAGTTAAAATAAAATAACATTTAACGATCGGGTAAACGAACACGGAACGCAAACACGGAGGCAGAAAATGGGGACAAAACCCCACTCCCCACCTCCACCTTTCTCATTTTCCATCTTTCTCTTCTCTCTCTTCCTTTTCTTTTCTCTCATCTCTCTCTCTAAAACTAAACAAAATCACACAAAAACCCCAAATACTACCACGAAAACGCGTTGGATCATATAGCTCCTTTGGAATAAAGTGACCACGGCACCCCGATCTACATTTCTACCTTTTCGGATTTCAAATCCGACACCCGTAAGTTTCCGACAAATCCCGCAAATCTTTAGATTTCGAAGTTATAATTGCTATTTCTTGTTTAATATACTTAGAATAACATGTTTTAGTGTTTTATACAACCGAAAATGTCCAAAATCGACCAAAAACTCGTGATTTTCAAGCTGTTCGTCGAACAGCTGATAGTGTCGCATAGGACCGAAAACAGTATAGCGACACTACCCTAGTGACGCTACTAGTGACGCCTTAAACCGTAGTATACCGACACTTCTTAAGTGTCGCACCTAGTGCCGTATGAAATCCAAAATATACCGTCACTTGCTAAGTGACGCACCTATACCGACACTTCCTAAGTGACGCACTGATCTTATACACGACACTTCGTAAGTGCCGCACTACTATTTTAACCGACACTTCATAAGTGACGCATAACAACCTGATCACCACGTATACCGACACTAGCCTAGTGTCGCATAGCCACAACAAGTGACGCCCTAAGTGTCGCATAAAACAGAAATATTCCAAACTATTTTTCCACTAAGTGTCGAACTTAACCGGCAACGAATACTCACATATTATACGATACACGAACTATACAAACAATTCAAACATACTTGTTTTATCGAAATGTTGATTTCAAACTTTCACCAACGAGTCGTATACATTTTCACAAACAACGAAATACAAACATAAACATCAAACAAACGATTTGGACGTGACTTGGTTGTAAAAACACTAGCATGGATGATTAGTTTAGACATCCACATACTTATTAAATCTCGTACGTTTAGGACGTTAGGAGATTTCAGACTGTACTTGGGCTTAGGTTTGCTAGCACTCGCACAACTACTTAAACTCAACAGGTGAGTTCACAGCCCCTACTTTTACTGATTTAACTGCTTTTGAACAGGGGTGGAAAACATAGTCAACTATTTTACTTATTGCCATAAACTGCTTTTACTTATATGATTGTTTATCATACTTGTTTACTCGAACTATTAGAGTACTTTGAACTATTTAACTGTTGAACAAACTGGTGTTTGCGAATTAACATTTACATATTGACACACTGAACTAATGGGATAAATTATCGACAAACTGTTTTAACTAGACCGGAGAATGACCGGTAAACTGTTTTGCAAACGACTGTAAACTATTTTGGTATCTTACCGGAGAACGACCGGTACATTTGGTAACTTGTCGGAGAACGACCGACACAAACATAACTTTTAAACTTGTTTGGTATACCGGAGAACGACCGGTACTTTTGTGTAAAACGCTGGAGAACGACCAGCCACGTATTTTAGTGCCAGAGAATGACTGGCCAAGGGACGGGAGAACGACCCATGCGTCTTGGATGGGAGAACGACCCATGCGTTTATTGGACGGGAGAACGACCCGTGCGTTACTAGACCGGAGAACGACCGGTAAACTGTTTTTGTTGAACGGGAGAACGACCCGTGCGTATTTGACCGGAGAACGACCGGTACTGTGTATTTGAAACTCGCTGGAGAACGACCAGCACGTGTTTTAACTTGAACTTTGGGCGAACAACCCACAAAACTGGTATTTGGATAACATTCTACAAAACTTATACTCGACTATTATGGCAATACTATTTGTGAACGTATTTGAATAACAACTGTGTTACAAACTTGATTCAACTTGTGTAAACATAAAACCTGTGAATTCACTCAACCTAGTTGTTGACTTTTACTATGTTTTTCAGGGAATTAGCTGCGCATATAAGAATCGCCAACACACATGGAGAACTAGGCGACCCTTGAAGTTAGGATGCCAACTTTTTGGAAACACATGGATTTCTTTAGTATAACTGAAATGCTTTAGTCATATTTCAGAAATCTACTTTTGTAAACTTATTACTTTTAACTTATATGATTCGAGGAATCGTAAACTTTGTAATTAATAACTTTTGGCATCTTATTATATATTGTTCTGTTGTAATCATAAGCTCTGATACGTATGCATGCTTTATTATTGTGACACCCCAGTATTTAAACTAAAACGCTTCCGCTAAACGAATTTTGGGGGTGTTACATAGAATATGGCAAGGCTATGGCACCATATTTTATATATTTTGTTTATGTCTATGCATGTTTAATTATTTGAATGATTGGTGAATTGTTAGATTAAATAATTATGACACAAATAAAATATTAGGTAATGTATTTTATCGAGTGAACACATTTATAAAATGTTGATTCCTCTAGGATAAATACATTATTAGAGACTTAATAAAACAGTTGTTTTAATAAGAAACTAGGAAATGATTTAAACTTGATGATTTCCTAAGGGTCGTGTTTTATTAAAACTATTGTATATAAAGGGGAAATCACAAAAATAATCCAATCATCACACCTATTTTAACAAAATAATCCTTTGACCAACCATTTTCACAAACTAATCCATTGACTGGCGTCAAACATGGCGCCCCCGGCACCCTGATGGTGACGTGTGTGTGAGGGTAGGGCGCCGATGTGACATGTGTGAGGGGGTGGGGCGCCGATGGTGACATGTGTGAGGGGGGCGTCGATGGTGACATGTGTGAGGGGTTTGGCGCTGATGGTGACATGTGTGAGAGGGGTGGGGCGCCGATGGTGACCTGAGGGGCGCTGGACCCATCATTTTTTTGACTTTAAGGTTTAAAAACGGATTAAAATATAGTGGGGCACCGGGGGCGCCATGTTTGGCGCCAGTCAATGGATTAGTTTATGAAAATGGTTGGTCAAATGATTATTTTGTTAAAATAGGTGTAATGATTGGATCATTTTTGTGATTTCCCCGTATATAAACTCATGCATAGTTTATATATGTATTTAAAAGTAAACTTTGAAATTAGTTTAAGAAAAATACCGAAGTAGGTTTAATTAGAGAATTAAAACCTAAAACCCTATTTAATTTAGACCGTAAGCACCCTCCATTTGTGGACATTCATACTGAACCCGACTCCGTGTCCTTTGCCGCCTCCGCGGGTGGGCATGGTTTCACTCGATTAGGGTGAAGTGAAAGGGCCGCGATATCCACTTGAGAAGATGGCCGGTTCCCCACAGTTAGCAAATGGTTTGGTCTATTGGTGATTCCAAGCGAGACTTGGCCCAAGGTGTAAGTTGAGATTAAATATACCTAAACGTTAAAATTTAGAGTCTAGGAGTTGTATATGTGAAACAATTGATATGTGATCTACCTAAAAAGCTATCGTGTGTCATTGCAGCCTTCGTTGAGGGCACACTTTAGTGTGAATGTCGGATTCTAGCTTAATAGTTCTATTAGGGTTTATGAATTATTAAGAGTTTAAAACGGAATAACTAAGTTTGTTAGTTTTACTGTAGACGGCTAATAACAACATTAATGCAAATAATACTATGAACTTGTCGCTTCGTTCGATCCTTGAGAAGGATAAGTTGACCGGGCCTAACTTTCGTAATTGGGAAAGGAATCTTCAAATTGTCCTTCGCCATGAACGAAAGTGGTATGTGCTCAAGATACCTCTTGGTCCCGCGCCACCAAACGATGTCACTGAGGACGTTATAAATGCTTATACTAAGCATGAGAATGATCTTCTCGATGTGCAATGTTTGATGCTTGCTACTATGTCTCCCGAACTCCAAGTTAATTACATGGAGACTTCGGAGTATGATTTGATTCGCCGATTGAGAGAGACATTTCAATCCACTGCTAGAACCGAAAGGTTCGACGCCACTAAGGATTTGAATAGTTGCAAGATGGCCAAGGGATCCGATGTGAGTGCTCATGTCGTGAAAATGATAGGGCATCTTAACCGTCTTGAAAGACTTGGGCATCCTTTGCCGCAAGACTTGGCGATCGATATGATCCTCGCTTCATTGAGTAAGGGGTACATGCAATTTGTACTTAATTACAATATGAACAACACGAAAAGGTCCATACATGAGTTGCATCAAATGTTGAAAACTGCACAAAGGGATATGGAAACCGTGAAGTCTAAAGATGTGTTAATGATCTGTGATGGAGGTGTTAGGTAAGCGTAAGTTCTGTGGTAACAAAGAAATAGTACCGAAAGTATTGGTTAGTATTGATATCCTATAAATGATTGTTTATTACTTCATATGACTATATTAGATGGTTGATCTAATGTGTACAATCTTTGATTGTAGGAGTCAAGAAGTGATGGAGCACTTGAATTGGAGCTATGAAGATAGCGTTGTTCAAGAAGCTAGGATGCGGAAAATAAGTGCTATAGGCACATAAGTTTATTTTCAAATTTTTGAGATATTATTTCATACATTAGTTTTCACATTATGGTTTGCTCATTTTGAGCTTTGATATTTGTTTTTGAATATTTAAAATTTTTGGTTATTTAATATTAAAGTTTGATTTATGAAATAATATTTGAAATGTATTTAAAAGTTTTTGAAATGATCTTTATTTGAAACTTGTGCTTAAATCCGAAAATAAGATCCACATGTAAACAATCTTATCGTGTAACTCACTTAGAACTTATCTTTTTAAGATATGAGTTCATGAGTAACGCATTTAAATAAATATTATTTATTAGTTGATATCTATATAATTGTGAATTATTGAATACAAAAGTTACCGTATAATATAAAGGTTTGATTTATATAGAACTTAGCACTAAATAATAATACTTCAAGATTATTGAATCTTCTAGATTATTGAATCTATTATATGCATGAAAGATGTATGAATAAGTTGGCTAAACTTATTAGGTACAAATTAATTGAGTTATCGATTAATCATGGAAGATTAAAATAATAAACTTGTTATGGTTTGATTTATTATTGACTATGAGAAATAAATTGATAATGTGTTTTCTATAAACACATTATGAAACCAAAGACATTAGTTTATTTGATTAATGCATATTATAAAGTGAATCATCTCTAAAATGAATCATGAGATTTATTTTGTAGAAATTGGATTCAAAAGTATTGTTAGATTTAGTAGGAGCATTAAATGAAAATTTTAAAATCTCACAAGAACATTAAAATGTTAATTTTGTTGTTAGAGAATTAAAGATTATTGTTGGATTGACATAAAAATGTTTGATGATTGTTGTAAAAGTAATTTTAAAATTCAAGTATTTGGAAACATCAAATTCATTGTGAAGTCAATTCCATTAAGTTGAATTAATGGTTACTCATAGTGAATGCTTTGTATAAATGATATCATGATCTAATATGTTTTACTTCGGTGTACATATTAAATGATCATTGAATAACATTAACAAAGATTCGAATTATAGCTATAACAAATAAAGTCTAAAAATCTTTATGTTTTTAGATTAGTGGGTGGATATTTATTAAGATATGTTTGGGGAAATGCATCTTAATAAATATAGTTAATATGAATTAATTGAAAATAGTTCTAATTATATTCATATACAACAACCCGATTCCGAAACCATGAACTGTAGCATGTTAAGGTTGGATGACTCATTGAGTTATGACGTGGCCTTCATGTTGTTCATATTTATTATATTTTAGTATCCATGAATAAATGCAAATTTATTCTAAAGTGTATGAGACACACATCCATAACCGCTTGTTGTCGTGGGAACTACAATAGGGCGATCAGTTATAGTGAAAGATGGTATGTTACAGCTTTAAGTAGCAACTTGTCCTGCAGATAAGGTACAGTCACTGTTAATTTGTGATGCCTGATCACTAGCACTTAATGCGATTAAATGTTGGATTGACCCACATATTGAGTGAATACTTCGTGGACCATAGTCATGGGTGTTCTCAATCGTGGCGCACTATCCTCTGACCTGAGCAGGCTAGATTTTCACATGTGAACCTAGTTGGTTTCTAATGAGATCTAACGGTGTTCGTAAATGAGCATCCATAACGGTTATTCATTGGCTGACGAAGAACACATGTTGTGATTTCTAGTTTAACTCGCAAGATGGGACTTTGAAACTCTTGTATAAAAGCAAGAGAGATATCTCCTAGGCCGTCGATGATTTGGACTGAAGAAATGTATGGCCATACTCGAGTGATAAGTCATTTGCTTAGTCGGTACAAATCTGTAATCGAAAATAGGAATTGAGTATTGTAAGGTTGATACGGTCTATGCCTTATACTCTAAAATACCTTCAGAAATTGCAAAAGGATATAGCCATACCCTCACTGTTTGAATTTTATTTCAGCTAGACTGTAAAGCTACGCGGAGTGATTGCTTCATTGATCTGATTAACCTAAGTGTCCTGGTAGGGACCGCCTTAGGTACATGTATTTTACTGATGCTAATATTTCGCACAAGTGGAAGTCTGAAAGATAATGTGCTTAATATTAACATAATTAAATGTCAAATCCTGCTTCACATGAACACCGCAGGGTCACACCGATGAGCACAACCGAACAAGTAGTGTGATACGATAAATTGGTCGAATGTAATTGAAACGTTTATTATTATAAATAATTAAGCGTAATTATTTATTTAATAAAAGTATTTATTTATAATTAATTTTGTAAATAAATTAACTAGTTTGATTTTAATTAAACTACAAGGTTTCAATTGTAAATTAACTAGTTTGGGATTAATTTAATAGTTTGTTAAACTTAAAGGATTTAAAGTGTAAATGCTTAACTTGTTGGACAAGATGAGACAAACTGTAAATAGAGGGTTAGGGGTTAAGGTTATTAGTTGATCAAACCCTAACTCTTTCTTTCCTTCTTTCCCTCTTGATTTCGACCGGCCCCAAAGGAACCAAGCCGAAATTTCGGCCAACCCTCATTAGGGTTATTGGTCTCGCGATTTGATCGTGTTCTTTGTTTGGGCGTTTAGTACACATTTAGGTTACTACCAACCGTTCAACCGTGAATCATAGGTGGATACCTAACGTATCCCGTAGTAGTCGATTTCAAGGTTTCAAGTGAAGGTACTTTGGCAACGAGTTGAAGTTTGAAGATCTTTCCGAGCACTCAATGTAAGAATGCTCGTTCTTAATCATTAATTATGTGACATGTTTTATTATTGAAAATTATAGATCTTGGCTGAGGGGTTTTATTTAATATGATTAAATATTTTTATAAGCTTTCGCGTATTAATTGTATTAATCTGTTAATAAAGATTAAAATTTTGTAACGTACAATTCTATTAAAAACCCTTCACAGCAAACTAGAAATAAAGAAGATGAACAACCTTTTAGTTTTTACCCTACCGACCCTCATTATTTATAAATGCATATTTGTTTTTCCAAGCTAGCAAATTGATTTTTTTTTTAGTATATTTATATTTTGGGATTGGGATAATGTACTTGCAATCTACATCACAATTTATATGGTGAAAAGGGCAAGTAAAAAACAATGAACGATCTAATGGTGAAAAGGGCAAGTAAAAAACAATGAACGATACAGGAGATATATATATATATATATATATATATATATATATATATATATATATATATATATATATATATATATATATATATATATAAAAGAGATTTAGATAATTATTCATTTTATTTAGAGGTATATACGATTATAGTAAAATTATGGAGAACCTCAATAAACAATCTTCTAATTATAGTTAAAGATGTCTAACTAATAATGTTAATGTTGTATAAGGATATGAATTATGGAGATCTATTTCATTTCATATTTATTTACTAGCGTTAAATTCGTGCGATGCACAGCTAGAAAAATTAATGTCCTAATATACAGATCAAAAGGGAAAAATGTACTAAATAATGTTCTAATTAATGATAGTCAACTTAATGCGATTCACACTTTTTATATACAAAAGGAATATTGTGTTAAGTTTGACAACATTATTGATTTCAAAACCAATAAAAAAAATAAAAATATACGTCTTTTCACTCGCATACATGATTATAATTGAGTTGTGTGATTTATACTAAAATAACCTTATAAAAATAGATGATGAACTTGATATATATATATATCTATAAATCTTGTACTAAGATTACAAAATAAACTAAATTGTAAGAAAAGAATAGGCTATCATAATTAACCAAAATTAATTAAAAAAATTTGGAGAGTTAAAGAAAGAATCGTGAAATTTGAGATGAAGAAAACTTAAAAATTATGTTGTTCAATAAACGATTTCATCTCAAATCAAAGACTTTTGGGCTATAACCAAAATTATATAGCAACTTTTATCTCATGACGTATTTATATTAAATTGGTTACAATTTATTTTTAAGTGTACCTTGTATATCGTCTAAAAATGATGACACATTAAATTAAATTAGTGATAATTTTATTTTTAAATGATTTGTTACCTTATTTACTCTTTAGGTGTATGAGGATTTGACACATCATCCAAGTTGATGTATAAGGTGATAACACATATGATACATCCTATGCGGCAAAGGTAAAACTTTGACAAATAATGAAGGGTCTCCTCCCATAGTTATAAGATAAGATACCAGAAAGAGTATTATTGGCAATATATTTTTACAATTCCACTTGTTATAATAATCGGTTAACAATTGGGGTGAGGTTCAGAGGGGAACCCTCCTTTTTGAGAGGGAGGGAGCACCCTTTCAATATTATCCCCTCCACTTTTTCAATTTTACATTTAACCCCTTCAACTTTCTCCATTCACACTCCTCCTCCTCCTCATTACCTCCACCACCTCCCCTTTTCCAGCCACCATCATCAGCCGCCGCCCGTCGCCCGCCACCCGCCGTCGCCGGCCGCCGGAATTTTTTCGCCGGAATTTTTTATTTATTTATTTATTATTATTTTTATTTTTTTGTAAATTACATTTTTAAAAACAAGATGCAGTGATTTTAATAGTATGATTTAGTGGTTTTACATTGTCATAAAACATGATGCAGTGATTCTAATTAAACATAATGTAGTGGTTTTAATTTGATGCAGTATATTAATTTAAAATCAATATGCATGGTTTTAAATTAAATACAAGATGCAGTGATTTTAAAAGTATGATTCAGTGGTTTTACATAGTCATGAAACATGATGCAGTGATTCTAATTAAACATGATGCAGTGTATTAATTTTAAATCGAGATGCATGGTTTTAAATTAAAAAAACAAGATGCAGTGGTTTTAATAGTATGATTCAGTGGTTTTACGTTGTCATTAAACATGATGCAGTGCTTCTAATTAAGCATGATGCAGTGTATTAATTTAGAATGAAGATGCATGGTTTTAAAATAAAACAAGATGCAGTGGTTTTAATAGTATGATTCAGTGGTTTTACATTGTCATGAAACATGATGCAGTTATTCTAATTAAACATGATGCAGTAGTTTTAATTTGATGCAGTGTACTAATTTAAAATCAAGATGCATGGTTTTAATTTAAACACAAGATGCAGTGGTTTTAAAAGTATTATTTAATAGTATTAATTAAACATGATGCAGTGTATTAATTTAAAATGGATATGCAGTGTTTCTGACTAAAAAAGTATGATGCAGTGGTTTAAAAATAAACACGTGATGCAGTGACTTTAAAGTGTAATTTTAAAAAAAATTAAAAAAAAAAATTTTAAAATTTTTTTTTTTAAAAAAAGAAAATTTTAAAAAAAATTTTAAAAAAATTTTTTCGCCGGAATCTGACGGCGGCGGCCGGATTCCGACAGCAGCCAGGTGGGGGTTATAACACCCCTGCTTTTCAAACACATTTTAATAATGTATTTTAGTACCGGAAGCACGAGTCCCAAAACAATCCATTCATTTTATAACATAAAATGTACAAGTATTTCAAATATATACATAAAGTCAACCTTTTCAAACTCTTGCATACAATTTATACTTACAAAACCAAATAGAATCGTTGGGTGTTACATGAAAATCCAGAAACAACATCATTGATTTAACAAAATCAATATCAGAGTAATACGCAAGGTCGTCAAACAATCCAATCCAGCCAATAGCTTCTTGCCTAGCAATTTAACCAATCATAATCTGCAAGAAGTGGAAATGTGGGGGTTAGCTCAACGCTAAGTGAGAAAGAACTGTAGCCGACAGTCCAACTCAGATATAACATATCAGTTTACAATAAATAATCGCAAACACAACAACTATCAATGTTTACATCAACTAGCATGTAAACACACAAGTATCAATCATCAAAGAGGACCGGTGGTCCTTGAGGAACCCTCAAGCCGCGGTGGCCCTCAAGCGACTCTTATAAACCCCACTGAGCTGCAGACCAATACAGCGGTTTACCGATAGCCTGTTACTATTATCTCACACGACTAAGATTCCCATTAACGATGTGTACAAGGAATCCTTCATCGTTCAAATAATAGTAACCAATGCCCAACACTTGTCGACCTCTTTATCACATATATGCCCAAAGGCCAAATAGCACAATATCACAATTATAATCATATTAGATTAATAATCAATCAACAATAACATATACGGTTACCCGTTGTAACCAAACATGTTATAACTCAATCATACTGAAGGTACAGGTCCACTCACCGATATTTCTGACGTCCACTCAGTAGTCTAATGTCACTGAGTCTTCTGGGTATCTGAAATCACCACAGAATACAATAAGTCAGTAACTTGTCACCAACGATAAACCCATGTTATAATAATATAACATATCACAATAGTTCACTTTCCAATATATCATATCATATCAACATGGTAAACACTTATCAAATGGTAATTAACACTTATATCATCTCGTTTATAAGTATTCAACTTATCCCAAAAATATAGCATACTCATATATGTCAAAATATATATTTTTAACAAAAAGTGCCACTAAAGTCTCATTAAAGTGCCACTAAAGCAATATCATATACAATACCAAGTTGACTTTAAACTCTTTCATTAAGTCCGGTAACCCTTTAAAATCGTCTACATTATTATGTATTTCTTTTAATAAAAAGTGCCACTAAAATACCATTTAAGTGCCACTAAAGGAATGTCAACCATAAGTGCCACTAAAAACACCATCTTCTAAACACTTATGCATTTTCAAAATTTGCAAAACATACTAACAAACGCGATCCGGAAAACAATGGTGGGATCGCGTTCCCCTTTAGAAATAATTCTGTAACCATTTTACACTACGAAACGCGATCCGGAAATTAGAGCGGGATCACGTTCGCTAGTTCAAATTCGACTGTAACAAATTATAACTATGTAACGCGATCCGGGTGAAAGGTCAGGATCGCGTTCGCATGCTTTAAAATCAAGTTTCAGACCTGCAACAAAACAGCACGAACCCTAACACCATTTTTGTATCAAAACATCATCAAACTCAGTTTCTAGTTATTCTAATACACCAAATAACCACTACAATCATCATATAACATCAACAAACATCAAGTAGCAACAATCAAGCCTCAATTACTATCATGCATCATAAATCATTCATTTACCAAATTCAATAAAATAAAGTTATGAACTAGTTTGAATAATCAAACTTACAATCACAAGAAGAAGGAGATTATGATGAAGATGATGATGATGAAGAAATCATAACAAGATCACAAAGCAATCTTTCTTTCAAATTTTCTTTTGATTTTAAGTAATATGTGGGTGTGTTATGAAATGAGATAGATCAAGAATAAATTGGGAAAGTTGAAATGTTAGGTCGACTCCCATCTTTTGACCGACTTCAACTAGTACAAATTAATACCCCTTCTAAACCTATTGCCTGGAACCCGAAAATACCCGCGAGACAATAAACTTTTATTTTACCGACAGGTTCAACTATTTAAAACAATTACTATTTTATTAGCCACAATAATTCCTGTGACTTTCTTACCTATTTATTTTCCAATAAATCAATAATATAATTTCCTATCTGATTTAAATAATTATTTAAATCCGGAAATACCATAAACATCTAGGCCCGGTAACAGGATGTTACAGGGGTGGTGGGGTAGGGTGGGGAATAAGATGGAAGGTGGTGAGAGAAGAAAGTGGAGGGGTAAAAAAGAAATGGAGGGAAATGTGGAAGGGGAGTAAATGTAAAATAAATGTTATGTTTTTTTTTCTTAACTTATAACCTCACTTTTCATTTTAATTACAAAAGTGCCACTCCACCCCTTTTTTTTATTGGTGCCCTTGGTTCCCTCCTAAAAGAGGGTTCCTCTCTGATCCCAAACCTAACAATTGAGTGTATTTGATAAAAATGCGCTAGTACTTTTAGATATTGTGACGTACAAATTATAAAATACGACAACGACTTTACATTTATACTAGATCTAACAAAATCTTGTAAGTGTTAATGAGGGTTCGATCTCGATCTTATGTCGCAATAGATGGGGTAGATTAAAAAAAAGTGTGATGTCTTGCTGTATTAACCAAGATACAATTCAAGTTTTACATCTAATGAATCGAGTTTGTGACTGGAATCAATTTAATATAGAAGAAGATGTTCTAAATATTGGTCATGGTATAGGGGAGTTTATTAATTTCAATACAAATATTAGAGTTTAAAAAATGATAGGTTTATTCAAAATTTTGATTGATATTGATTCAATATTGGAAAATTGGAAATGAATGGATGCACAGGAAATGAATGGATGCACACCTCTATTTTCTAGCTGCACACTTCTTACCCCCATCAAATATTTTTATTCTTTTTTTTTTTTTTTTTGTCTATTACTAAAATTTATAACTGTAAAGTCTAACTATCAAATCAACTTCTATTTTTTTGTTTTAGTTGTTTATCTTCTTGTTTTATAATGTTTTTAATATATATCCTTTTTATAAAAATGTGATTTTATATAAAAATATATATTAATTAACACATTTTTTATAAAAAAAAACATTATTTTTTAAAAAGGATGTTTTTTATAGAAAAGGAATTCTTATAAAGGAAAAGAAAACTTAAATGATGTCTTTTTTAAAAAAAAAAAAAATGTTTCTTTATAAAAAAGCCCCCACTGTTTTAATAAAAAATTGTTTTGTATAATTTTTTGGAGTAAAATTATTATTTAAGTGTCAAATTTTCGGTTTGAGATATAGCCTCGCATTTCATATGTGATCACTACATGAATTTCTCTAAGTTTTTGGAGATCGTAGTCAAAAATTGATTGACAAAAATATGTCATATAACTAACTATAAGATGTTTTTTATTGTTTTTGTTGCGACTCAATTTAACTTTATGCTCATTTTTTATTACTAACATTTAACAATCAACTAATTATAATTTATATGTATTTGGGGCAAAAGGTTGGTAACCGGCGACCCCAACCGGTCCACAATTGGTTGCCATTTCCATAATGTGAGGGGCATATTTGACTCACTCAGCGGTTGTGGTTATGGGGTGTCAGAGTTTGAAACTCTGACCTTGTGCTATTTTGGGTAAAGATACCCCACCCATTACCAACTGAGGTACATATCATTGGCATAATTTATATGTATACTTACACTATAACACACATAAACAAATAAAAAGATTTTGAAACTCATATAATTCGCAGTTATTGTGTTGTCAACCACCTTGCTCACGTTCAAATTAATAAGATCTTGATTGGTAATTGTCGTCTTTTGCTTACTTTAACGTTATTGAAATTTGAGTTACTCAATATTGTTCGATACATATTATAAATTTAGAGAAGAGTTCAATTGAGACCATTTATTTTGTGTGAGAATGGGGGAACCAACCTGAAACGCCCCAAATTCGTGATTTTTTTTTTTTTTACTCATTTAGTAAATTCCCACGTCTACAATATGACATTATAGACTCGTTATATCGTTCCCTTAATCAAATAATGACTCAAATAACAAAATGTTGAATTTACACGAGATTCCCCAGGAATGACTTCCATTCCTCAGGAATCAGACATGCTGTTAACACTTGGATTCGGATTCCCCATGAATGACTCTCATTCCCTGGGAATCAAGGCTGCTGTAACACTAAATTTCAGATTCCCCAGGAATGAGTCTCATTCCCCAGGAATCAAGGCTGCACAAACTAATACCAAAATACGAATTTCAAACGCGCATAACTCCTAAACCGTAAGGAGTTAGGTTCTCAAATTTTGCAGGCACCTCCAATATGCCAAAATGAAACTTTCCCTTTTTATACTTTTTCAAAATACGCTTTTATCGAGAAAACGGACGTGTAACCACTTTATGGTCATTTTGGACCATTTTGGTGGACACGTCATATTCCAAATGACTTGACTTCGGACTTCAACCTTTTTCCCACATATACTAAGATACATTTGACACATGTGAGCATATTCATTAACATCACACACCCACTCTAAACCATTTTGATTCGTTTGACCCGTTTGGTGTCCATTTGGACACTTTCACCAAAACTAACTCATTTCAACCATTTGACTCTTGAATTCAATTCATTTCAACAACATATTAAGATTCTTAACTTATGATCATTCTTTTGGACCTCAATACCGTATATTACTCGTTTACCATAATTACACCATAACCATGATCAATACACACATATTCCAACCTCTAATACATATATTACTTTTTTCATTATATCCATTACCCAAGTTGACACCACCATATTTCACTTTGACTTTGCCAAGTCAAAGACACAGTTTTCAACCAAATGACATATTACACTTTAATTCATCAACATTATTTCAAAGGTGTCTTTGGGCGATTTACACAAGTGATAATTCAAACGACAATTCAAAAGGAAGAGAAGCTTGTCTAACCACTTTCCAAGCTCCAATCCATACTACTTCCTTGAATTCATATTTCATCCAAATGGTTCAACCAAACCATAGACCTATAAAATGAAATCCACTAAAACGAATAAGCATAAAGCTTAGTGAGCTTATGGACAATCAAATAAATAATCCACAATACATTAACATATTTCGTTTATCAAAGATTCACTTATCTGATTCCAGAAATGACATCGAAACCACCCTATAGATTTTCTTTATTTCGGAAGGATCCGCGGTCCATTAGATACAGGCAAGCAAGGCACCAAATCACATTAAATTGGATACCAAGCTTAAGATACAAGTAGTGCTAAGCACTTATTTCATATTCCATGATTAATCCGTAATGATACCATCCTTACGAATCACTCATTCCACAATTTCACATAATCATCACATTATCCACACAACAATCACTTAATCAATAACTAAACATCTTAACACAAAACATAAAACATGACATCACCACAACACATCAATTCACTATCCTAATACCACACTTAGCAACAAGATATGAAACGATTCATAATCCATTGGGTTATTCAACCCTTTGGCCCGCAAGCAATCCAATGATACGCAACCGTAATAATCCATGATTAAGAAAAAGATAAGATACAAATAATTACCACTCGATTGTATGAACCTCTTGCCCTTAAGCAATTCGGGACATACAATCTTTACTTATTTAATTTCCATAACACTCACTTTTGCTTTTAAGCAATTACATGATGTCATCCTTGAATAGCAAGTCCATCATTCTTGATCACCTAATAGATAACACATCGACACAAGAACACCTTTAACAACTAGATATCATTTAATACATTAACATCATCGATCCATCACCCTTTTTGGATTGATCATACTACATATTATTTCTTATTTCATGATTCTCTTTTTCTCACTAATTCATTATTTGTATACTATTTCAATGGTTACTTCTTATCAAAATTCAAGATTCATCATTAATTCGCTAAATTCATTATTTCATTACTTATACCATAATCATATTCATAACTTAATCATTTGTATTTCATTTTAATCATCACTAATGATCACCATGATCATTTTCAACATAATCATAATCAACCTTATAAATAATTAATCCAAGTGCTTAATTCTCTTGATTCAATACTTCAATTCTCATAATTATAAATTAATAACCCTTTTTAAACACTAATTAAAGGGTATTAACACCAAATCATTCTTCTTTATACTAAACCCACTTGATTACTAACCATATATTTCAATTAATCTATTATTTCATTGAATTAATATCATTTATCATCATAGATACAATTATTCATCATTAATTCATCAAAACCCACCAAAAACTCAAGAACACCATCTTTGATTCTTCATTTTCAATTCATTTTATGATACCACAATCACTATTAAGCTTATCTATCATCAATTCAATGTATTTCATACTTTATTTCGGATTGAAATCATTAATTTCATAAACCCCCATGAAAATCCATAGAAATTAAGATTCTAGGTTAAGAAAATAAAGAAAGGAGATTACCTCATATGAAGAATAGATTAATCATAGATGAATTCATGTTCTCTAGCTTCGATTTCACGTTTTTGGAAGTGATTTCAGTTAGGGTTTAGGGTCCCTGCGATTTTTCTCTCTTCGTGAAGCTTCTGTGAATGTTTTTGAATGAGATATGATACGTACGTACATATTTAGATAAATATGTATGGATTTTAATTTTATTCCCCGTGATTATCATTGTCTGAAACTTTAAAACCGACTTACAATTATTACTATTTTATTTCACCTAGAGTAATAACAATTTAAAACAACTACTATTACTTTATTCACAATATTACTTTTGGATTTTGGGATGTTACAAGTCTCCTCCACTTATTTCATTCGTGTCCTCACGAATGTCACTCATATAGATTCGTATCAATACTTTCTCTACATATGCGGAAGCGTTTATTTCATATATAACTAGCAAAAAACCCGCGCAATGCAGCGGAATATCAAATTTGTTTATAATAGTAAACCCGTGGTAATGTTATGTTACGTCGTTTGTCTTCTTTTTCGATAGATTAGTTATGGTGTTAAAAATTTGTTCATTTAAATTGTTGGAATAATTATGTTTAGTGAATGAGAAAGTGTATTAATTGTACTATAATAGTTACAAATTTATAATAATTAGATTTCTAAAATTATGAATATTTAAATGTTGAGTCTTAATTTTTGTTCTTAAAATTTTCTAAAAAGAGAAACCTAAGATGCATTATATGTAGTTATAGATACTTTACACAATCAATCGATTCATAACATGAATGTACACCACTCATGTATCCACGAGATCTCTTTTATTCATATTTCATTTTAGTTCCAGACACTGCATTTCGTGTTTATTTCATTAGATGCATCCCTTTTTTTTCCATTCTTCTAATTCTATATTACTAATTTGATCCACCAAGATCAAAAGATAAATACATTCTATATTTCTATAATGGTGAAGTTTCAAGTATACTGTTATCCTCAGCAGACTGAACTTAACTTCATTCAATCAATACGTATATTACATTAATTTTACTAGTTTTTCAGCTATATATATTTCATATTACTTTAATTTCATAATTAACAAATTATCCTATGCACATATGGTGTGCATATTTCTTAGATACTTATGCATATAACCAATATGCATATATTTCCATCTATATTAGCACGAAATGCGCATCCATATTATTCACATATACATCTATATATCTTTTATTTCATCATTTTACACACAATCAGTGTGCATTTCAATTTAATCAATCATAAGCACATAATTTGTGCTTTTAATTCTATTTACCTTATTAGCACAGAGTACAATATCCAGCACAATATGCAATAATAACAACTGTTTCATCATGATTAATATATAATACATACGTCACTCTCTTGAGCAACTCCTAATATAGATACATATTTTCAATTCTTTCGACATTCACATTTTTAAGAATGTCCATGCTTCTGTTTTTCCCCACGCACATATACTGTGCGTTTACACTATTCCATATTGACCACTCAATTGGGTCATTTATTATTATTCTCATAGATACTTTGAAACATATAATCACTGGGATTAATTGAAATTCATAATTACTCATAATAATTCTTATAATAAAAAACTAGCAACATGCTAGAATCTTTAAATTACCATCACTGCTTATTTCTTCTCAATAGATACAATAGTGGTTATAAAAACCACAATATATATATATATATATATTTCAATAACTAGCAAACAAACTAGTATTCTTTACTTTTTCAACTGATTTATACTGAATTATTGCTTATGATTATAAATACTTCTTGGTTATATGAAACCTCTTACCCATAAGTAATCCGGAATCATATACCCTTAAACACGTAAATACTACACAACATGTGTATAGGTCAGATTCATATATAATATTATAACCACATAATCATTTAGCATCCGGTCTTATCAAAAGAGATGATAGGTTCAACATAGGTTAACACAAACTATATTAGCATATGTATTGCCAACAACATATTTCGTAGTATCATACTAGCTACGTCAACAAAGTATGAATACCAAAATCCTCATATTTCATAATCAATTCTGATACAGAATCATTACTAACCGCAATTAGCAACTGATTAATCATGATTCTTATTAAATCCACATTATTTTTATTATATATATTCCATTCATAATCCACATAATTTAGATACTTTTCTCAATTACAAGGCATACGCTCCTTTGCTTCTGCCTTTACTCGATATGAATTCAATATTACTATTACACTTAATCTTCTAAAATCACATCAAATCTTTTTGATACTTGGCAGCTTCAACACTTCCATGTGAATAGCATAATATAACTACGTTGGCCAGACGTCTTTATATTATGTTATACACACTTCCTTCTCAAGTTGCTTCATACCATCTAGCTTCAATGTAATTTCCACATAATCATATAACACAATAATTCACAACAGACAAAACACTTGATAACACCTTAATCACATATATTCAACTTATTGCAATCATAGATTTCACATAAGCAAATAATTTCATGTATTTCAATCAACATCATTTATTTCACATTTCAACTTGTCTCTGATAAAATCATCTTGTGATTCAGTTCATCAGTCAATCAGACATGTATATTTCTGATCACGTAATAACTAATCACACAATGATCACATATAGTAATTACGTCATTATTTCACATTTACACATATCATTCATAAAGTTACATTTGACCAAGAAGGCCCACCTCCTTCTTAATCAAATGTAAACAATAGCATAACCTGCATATTTCGTACACATATCTATATTTATTTCGTTAATGATTTGTCCGCAGTCAAAACATATTTCTTAAACATATATTCCCATATTCTCCTTTAAGAACACAGATTCTCAAATCGAGATATCACATATTTCGTTAGCAAGGAATTTAAATCACCTTGCAAATAATACATCATATCCTTACTACTGATTTCACACTTTATTTTGATAATTTAAATGCATTTAATCCAAATAGGACTATTCTAGATTACTTAAAATTATCCAGAATACTAGCATCTTAATCAATATTTCGTTCTACTAATTCAATACATATCCGTACTCTAAAGATCTCTTAAAACTATCCCTGACACCAAACGTCTCATTTAATATTTCCGCTACTAAATTAATAAGTAGCAATCATCACATAATTCATAACAAAGAAACATACTAATTCAACTCATTCAACTTGACTACTATGCATAGTAATCATAAATATTTATGTAATTCATATTAGTTTAAGTCTAGGCAATCCTAATGTGGATTACCTAATTCCCTTAAACTATCGCTCTGATACCAACTTGAAACGCCCCAAATTCGTGATTTTTTTTTAACTCATTTAGTAAATTCCCACGTCTAAAATATGACATTATAGACTCGTTATATCGTTCCCTTAATCAAATAATGACTCAAATAACAAAATGTTGAATTTACACGAGATTCCCTAGGAATGACTCTCATTCCTCAGGAATCAGGCATGCTGTTAACACTTGGATTCGGATTCCCCATGAATGACTCTCATTCCCTGGGAATCAAGGCTGCTGTAACACTAAATTTCAGATTCCCCAGGAATGAGTCTCATTCCCCAGGAATCAAGGCTGCACAAACTAATACCAAAATACGAATTTCAAACGCGCATAACTCCTAAACCGTAAGGAGTTAGGTTCTCAAATTTTGCAGGCACCTCCAATATGCCAAAATGAAACTTTCCCTTTTTATATTTTTTCAAAATACGCTTTTATCGAGAAAACAGACGTGTAACCACTTTATGGTCATTTTGGACCATTTTGGTGGACACGTCATATTCCAAATGACTTGACTTCGGACTTCAACCTTTTTCCCACATATACTAAGATAAATTTGACACATGTGAGCGTATTCACTAACATCACACACCCACTCTAAACCATTTTGATTCGTTTGACCCGTTTGGTGTCCATTTGGACACTTTCACCAAAACTAACTCATTTCAACCATTTGACTCTTGAATTCAATTCATTTCAACAACATATTAAGATTCTTAACTTATGATCATTCTTTTGGACTTCAATACCGTATATTACTCGTTGACCATAATTACACCATAACCATGATCAATACACACATATTCCAACCTCTAACACATTTATTACTTTTTTCATTATATCCATTACCCAAGTTGACACCACCATATTCCACTTTGACTTTGCCAAGTCAAAGACACAGTTTTCAACCAAATGACATATTACACTTTAATTCATCAACATTATTTCAAAGGTGTCTTTGGGCGATTTACACAAGTGATAATTCAAACGACAATTCAAAAGGAAGAGAAGCTTGTCTAACCACTTTCCAAGCTCCAATCCATACTACTTCCTTGAATTCATATTTCATCCAAATGGTTCAACCAAACCATAGACCTATAAAATGAAATCCACTAAAACGAATAAGCATAAAGCTTAGTGAGCTTATGGACAATCAAATAAATAATCCACAATACATTAACATATTTCGTTTATCAAAGATTCACTTATCTGATTCCAGAAATGACATCGAAACCACCCTATAGATTTTCTTTATTTCGGAAGGATCCGCAGTCCATTAGATACAGGCAAGCAAGGCACCAAATCACATTAAATTGGATACCAAGCTTAAGATACAAGTAGTGCTAAGCACTTATTTCATATTCCATGATTAATCCGTAATGATACCATCCTTACGAATCACTCATTCCACAATTTCACATAATCATCACATTATCCACACAACAATCACTTAATCAATAACTAAACATCTTAACACAAAACATAAAACATGACATCACCACAACACATCAATTCATTATCCTAATACCACATTTAGCAACAAGATATGAAACGATTCATAATCCATTGGGTTATTCAACCCTTTGGCCCGCAAGCAATCCAATGATACGCAACCGTAATAATCCATGATTAAGAAAAAGATAAGATACAAATAATTACCACTCGATTGTATGAACCTCTTGCCCTTAAGCAATTCGGGACATACAATCTTTACTTATTTAATTTCCATAACACTCACCTTTGCTTTTAAGCAATTACATGATGTCATCCTTGAATAGCAAGTCCATCATTCTTGATCATCTAATAGATAACACATCGACACAAGAACACCTTTAACAACTAGATATCATTTAATACATTAACATCATCAATCCATCACCCTTTTTGGATTGATCATACTACATATTATTTCTTATTTCATGATTCTCTTTATTTCACTAATTCATTATTTGTTTACTATTTCAATGGTTACTTCTTATCAAAATTCAAGATTCATCATTAATTCGCTAAATTCATTATTTCATTACTTATACCATAATCATATTCATAACTTAATCATTTTATTTCATTTTAATCATCACTAATGATCACCATGATCATTTTCAACATAATCATAATCAACCTTATAAATAATTAATCCAAGTGCTTAATTCTCTTGATTCAATACTTCAATTCTCATAATTATAAATTAATAACCCTTTTTAAACACTAATTAAAGTGTATTAACACCAAATCATTCTTCTTTATACTAAACCCACTTGATTACTAACCATATATTTCAATTAATCTATTATTTCATTGAATTAATATCATTTATCATCATAGATACAATTATTCATCATTAATTCATCAAAACCCACCAAAAACTCAAGAACACCATCTTTGATTCTTCATTTTCAATTCATTTTATGATACCACAATCACTATTAAGCTTATCTATCATCAATTCAATGTATTTCATACTTTATTTCGGATTGAAATCATTAATTTCATAAACCCCCATGAAAATCCATAGAAATTAAGATTCTAGGTTAAGAAAATAAAGAAAGGAGATTACCTCATATGAAGAATAGATTAATCATAGATGAATTCATGTTCTCTAGCTTCGATTTCACGTTTTTGGAAGTGATTTCAGTTAGGGTTTAGGGTCCCTGCGATTTTTCTCTCTTCGTGAAGCTTCTGTGATTGTTTTTGAATGAGATATGATACGTACGTACATATTTAGATAAATATGTATGGATTTTAATTTTATTCCCCGTGATTATCATTGTCTGGAACTTTAAAACCGACTTACAATTATTACTATTTTATTTCACCTAGAGTAATAACAATTTAAAACAACTATTATTACTTTATTCACAATATTACTTTTGGATTTTGGGATGTTACACAACCACAATATGCCATGTGTCACTTTTTTCTCTCTCATCCACGTTTTTAAAAATTAAATATCTCACAAACGACAAGTCGAAAAATCATGAAAATTGCACCATATTTTTCAGCGTTTTATCCTCTTCGATTTGCTGTCCATCAAGGCATACTTCCGACGAACTTTTTTTTTCATTTTTTTGGTGGGTTTTACATATTAGTAACACATGTGTTAGTGATTGATTATACATTTGATTTAGGGTTTAGGGTTAGTGTTTAGGGTTAGGGTTTAGAGTTAGGGTTTAGCAGGGTTTAGCAGGGTTTAGTGTTAGGGTTTAGTATGATTTAGGGTTTAGAGTTTTATAAAGCGTTTAGGGTTTAGGGTTTGGGGTTTAGGGGTTAGGGTTTAGGGTTGGGAGTTTGGGGTTTCGGTTAGTAATGTGAAACCCACTAAAAATAATGAAAAAAAAAACTCGTCGAAAGTATGCCTTAATGGACGGCAAATTGAAGAGGATCATACGCTGAATCTAATGGTGCAATTTTCATAATTTTTCGATTTGTCGTATGTGAGATACTTAACTTAAGGGGTAAATGGGTTTTGTATTCTCTTTGTACACATGGCACCATATCATTGGTTCTTCTATTCTCATACAAATTTTTAGTTTCATTTGAACCTTACCCTATAAATTTATCTGCCATAAAAAGTTAATCGAGAAATCTACAAACATGCGAGTATCATCAAGGTGGATTAGAGCTTCATAATCCCCAATTAAACCCAACACGCTTGATACATTAATATATAAATATTAAATATTTTTTTATTGAAAGTAATTATATATTCCAATGTTTTAAAAACCGGTTGAACCGGACCGATTCAACCGGTTCAACCGCGTCCGGAAGCTTTTACGATTTAGTTTGAACCGGTTCTTGACTAATTTCTCACTCGGTTTGACTCGTTGACTTTCCCGGTTGAACCGGAAATCATCAACCGGGTTGAACCGATTTCCTTTTTTTTATATATTTTTTCCAGATTTTATATTATATTATTATTATTTATTATCAATCGATTATTTTTTTTCTTTGGAAACAAATACTCTGTCACATATTCTGGATCCACTCCTCACCCACCCCCAAATTGAAAATAAACAAACACTAATCCATTCCACAAAATTTTGTACAGAGCCATTTCTCTCAAAAAAAAAAAAATATATTCCACTTTCCAGCGACGGTTAAAACCCTCCATTTTCGGCCTTCTTCCATCACCAATCGTATGAAATAAAGTAATAACTAAGCAATTATAGTTTTCGGGTGACTACGATTCATATCTTCTTCTAAAGATATCTTTTCCGGTCACATCGCCGGCGGCAACGGCGGTAGAAATGGTTAGTGATAGCTTTGGTAAGAAGAATATTGAAATTTTATTTATGATAGTGATCTACTTTACTTTTTGTAGAAATTATAGGATGAAGGAGCTTATAGGATAGAAGAAGATCGAAGAACTAGGAGAATTAAAATCTAAAATGAGAAATAATAAAAATGAATAAATGAAACGGATGGGAAATATAAAAGAATAAATTAGGAGCAGGTGAGTAGGTATAGTACCATGTCTCACGTGAAGTGTCAGGAAGGAGCCTCTTCTTCTTTTGACTTTTCATTTTTTGGCTTTTCATTTACTTTAGACAAAATTACATGGTTCGTCCATGTGGTTTACCCAAAATTACACTGGTAGTCCCTGCAAGTTTTTTTTGGCATTGATCGTCCCTGTCATTGCACGTTGTTTCACTGGCAGTCCCTCTCCCTAACGTCCGTTAATTTTTCTCGTTAAATCTCGTCACGTGCACAGCATGTGAGGGTATATAGGTAATTTTAACCGACAAAATTAAATGGTTCGTCCCTGTGGTTTGCCCAAAATTACACTAGTAGTCCCTGCAAGTTTTTTTTTGGCATTGGTCGTCCCTGTCATTGCACGTTGTTTCACTGGCAGTCCCTCTCCCTAACGTCCGTTAATTTTTCCGTTAAATCTCGTCACGTGCACGGCATGTGAGGGTATATAGGTAATTTTAACATCAATTCCCTAGCCGCTTGCTTTATTATCTCCATCAGCTTTTGAACATCATCAACCTAAATTTCCAAAGAAAAAAAAAACTAAAAACACTAGAATATTCAGGAAAATATGAGGTCAAGAACTAGAAATAATATATACCCCGGAGAACAAGTGAGTATTAACCGAACAACTGTAACATCCTCCTTGTCGGTCTGGTAATTTCTTATTTTAATTGATTGTTTAATTGATTTATGAATTACCTGATATTAATTGTTTTACTATGAAACTTAAATAAATAGGTCTCAGGACATATTGTGAATAGTAAACTATTAGTTATTTTAAATTGTTATAGATGACGGTAAAACAAAATACTATTTCTCGCAAATGGTTTTCGGGTTCCAGACAATAGATTTAGGACGGGTATAAAATTATAACAAATGATACTAAGTCGGTTTGGGGAGCCGACCTTAATACTTCTTTTTACTTCAAGTTTTCTTCATACTTTTCAATTTCAAAATTCTCTCCAAATCAAGAAACCATAACCAAGTTTCACCAATTCGTTTGTGTGATTCTGATTCGAAATAACAACCTTAGTATCATCATCTCCATCATATCATCTTCTACATCACAAAAGTGAGTTTAATTTGAGTTTCAAAAAATTGGGTTTTTTAGAGATATGGAGTTATAATCGAAATTGAGACTTGATTTCGATGTTAAAGTGATTACTTATTATGTTAGATGCATTTAGGAACCTTAGAAAACTGAAAAATTGAGTTTTGGTGAGATTTGATTTGAAAAACTCGTAACAGCAGCGAAATTCGCAGAACTTGCGAACTGAGTTCTTGCTGCGAAGCGAACCGAGATGGTTTGCGAACCGAGATGTGCGAACCGAGTAATTTTGCGGTGCGAACCCGGTTCTGCGAGCCGAGATGGCTCTGCGAACCGAGTTTTTTTGTTGCGAGTCGAGTTTCTGCGAACCGAGTTGACCTGCGAACCCAGATCTCTGCGAACCGAGATTTTTAAACTTTTTGTTTTGCAAATTTTGAAAACGCGCAAGTGTTTTCAGGTCCCGGTTAGATGAAAATTTTATTAACTCGGATTTGGTTGAAATTCGCATGGTCACTCGGAAACGACCCAATGATCAAAACTATATGCTAATAGCCTTGGCAATTTTTAGCCATTTGGGGTCATCTAGGGGTCAAAAATGGCATTTTTCTGTTTTAAAACGTCATTTTGGGATTTTCAGATTTTATTTCTGATTGAACTTATGTTTGTTTAGACTTCAGGAATTACCTGATTGAATAAATATGCTAGAATAATGATTATGGAACAAGTTACTAACTTGGGTATTATGTGGTGTTTCAGATACGCCAAAGACTCAGTGATTTGAAGCTGAGTGTGGATACTCCAGAGGTATCGGTGAGTGGATTTAGAACTCACCCTTCGATTTAGTTGTAACTGTTTGGTTGCAACAAGTAAACGTAGATTGATTATAAGACTGTTTAGTCTGTGTTACTGATTATGAATCTACGTGATATGTGAATCTATGTGTATCAGATTATTGAGGTCAACGTGTAGTTGGACTGTTTGGTTATTATGTGATTTACACAGGTTTTGATTCATTTGTTGTGTTTGAGACCTGTGTATGAGTTTAATAACCAATAGTTATCGGTCTATTCTATATTGGCCATACAGATTGATGTTAAGTGTTCTGGGAGAATCCCCGGGTATTATGATATCTCCAGAGCCACCGATCCTCATTGAAAAAGAAATGTGTTTATAATTATTTGGTGTAAACTCATGGTTAAGCTAAGTTGAATTGTGTGTGATAAATTCATTCACTTAGCTTCGTGCTAATCCCTTCATTTACTTCCTGCATGTTATATTTTGAGTATGTGGGTGGCAGGAAGAGAATGCTATGGAATGTTTGACTGCTCTGTGAACTCTGATATAGTTTTGTTATAAACTAAAGTTTGGAATTTTATAATACCCCGTTTGTGTAATATGTGTACAGTGGTTTAAATACTTTAACCTATGTGGTGTACCATATTTTGAAAAAGTTATGTTCATTTTTATAATGTATAATAGTAAAGTATGTTTTTAATATACGCTTCCGAGTAAAATAATATAATAATGTGTTAAAGAAATAGGGGTGTTACAACAACCACGATCAACCAAGCAATAATCAAATTGACCTAAAGCCGCGTTAACGGAATGTTCAGCCGTCCATCCTGTACCATCGGAAACCATATAAATATGTTTCGCTTCGGCAGCCACAACTTCCTCCATCTCAGCTACACAAACGTCGTCTTCGTCCGAAGGATAGTACGGACTAGCAGCCGTTGATTCACTATCGTTGGACCGCCGAACCGGTCGCTCAATAACTTGTGTGTTTTGCAACGGTGTCCATTGAACCGGGCGGTCTAATTTGACGCCAGATCTGATTGCGCGAGCTCTGAACCATCGGAGTAATTGAGAGCTACCTTTGATGAGTTTACGGTTGTCGGATTGAGGTGGACGGTGGTTTGTTTGGTTCGGGTCGGGTGTAGGTCCAGCAATTGGCGGTGTGGGTTTTGGGGGAAGGTTGGATAACGTTGATGAAGATATCATTTTTCTTTTTTTCAGTTTTTTATTTTAGTTTTTAAACTTATCTTATTTTTAATTATAAATGAGAAATAAGGACAAAATTAACGTTGATGCCGAGCACGTGATGAGATTTAACGGGCAAAATTAACGGACGTTAGGGAGAGGGACTGCCAGTGAAACAACGTGCAATGGCAGGGACGACCAATGCCAAAAAAAACTTGCAGGGACTACCAGTGTAATTTTGGGCAAACCACAGGGACGAACCATGTAATTTTGTCGGTTAAAATTACCTATATACCTGATAAGCATCAAATACATAGAATATTTATAGTAAATTATCCCTATATTTATATACATTTTAGTGCATTTCTATTATTTTAGATACTTAATTGGTTTATAATTGCAGAAATGTAATTTAATTGAAGAAAGAAGAAAAGGGAATGGAAAAAGGATCAAAACTGAAGAAAAAGAAGAAATTGAAGACCAGAAGCCTTAAACTATGAAGAATCAAGGACTTAAAGTGAAAATATGAAGATTGGGCCAAGAAAATAAGCTAAAGCCGGATAAAAGAAGATAAAAGTCCAAAAAGAAGCCCGAGCCCGTTTTTGGAAGATTCTGGAATTTGAGTCCAACCGGCGGTTGGAAAGCCCAACCGGTGGTTGGCATTAGGGTTTCAAAGAGGCGGTGGACAACGCGGCTAGCTTGGAGAAAAAGAAAGGCCAACCGGCGGTTGGAGTCCCCAACCGGCGGTTGGAAGGTCGGGCAGAAAAACTATAAATAGAGGCTTAGTTTAGGCTAAACCATATACGATTCTTAGAATACAATTACGAAATATAAGGGTTAAGGTCGACTTGGAGCACGATTTTGGAGGCTAGAAGCTAGGGTTTGAAGGCCTATAACCCTAGGTAACGCTAATTCTACGATTGGTTAGGTTTCTTTATCTTTTGTAACTTCTGATAGCCCGATTTTGTTACTCTATGATATTGTTTATTTGATTTAATTGTGAATTGGATGTTTTCATTATATTTGTTTGAATGAAAGTTTATTAAAACTATTATATACATTATATGTCTATGTTGGAACTATATTATTGTTTATTTATTATATGAGAATTATTTATTGTTATATTGTATTCTTGACATGATAAACTGGTTTATTGATAACTTTTGATAGCCTGATTTAGTTCCCTGGATAAATTAAGTAATCATGTTCATGTCTTGATCTTCATCTGCTGCGATAGAATTAGAATATTAATTGACATTAAATAATCTTGTATTGATAAATAGTTGATAGAGCTTAAAGAGATAATGGTACATTTGATAGCCTGATTTTGTATTGTTATCATGAAGGTTGACTTAATCTAAAGCAATCTTTTACAATAGTAATTCACCAGTAGTAATAGCCAACAAAGCAAATAGACATGAGTATATATAGTAAGTTTAATAAAATATAGTTTAAATGAGTATAATGTTCTATCCAAATGAGTAATCTGAGTTGTACCTGAACCTATCTATTAGAATCCGTATCAATTATAAATATGTTCGTTCGGAACTAAAACGTCCCCCTTATCTTGTATATTATTTGTAAATTGTATATTCTCTGTAAAATATTGTAATATATTGTAAATAGTTGTAATTAGGAATAAATAATTAGTTATAGATTAAATCACGTTCCCTGTGTTCGAACTTGGACTTACTTAATAGCTATATTATACGAACGGGTTAATCTTGCCTGAATTGTGTGATAGTATATATTTAGTATTTCCTTATTTAAAACTTGTTGATTATAATTGCCTATACTTAGCACACATCAAGTTTTTGGCGCCGCTGCCGGGGAACACTTAACCGGTTGGACTTTTGTTCTGCCGAGGAGCGGTGTATTTTAATTTAAACTAATTATTTTCCCTGTATAATTTTTCATTTCTAATACTTTGCAAAATCAATATGAAATATCGGCTCACCCATTGAGAATACTGACAAAAACAAAGGTATAAGGAGAGTAAAGTCCTACTTCATTGATTTATCATATAAGGAGTAAGGTGCTTCTCGAAAGAGATAGGTTTTTAATAAGCTTCGCGCTGACCTGTTTCTCCGCTTTTGTGTACTATCTTTGGAGCTACCGAGATCTATTGACTAGCTTTGTGGAAGAAATTTAACAAGCTAACTTTAATTAAAAAAAAAATCATTTGTACAACAACTAACTTGCATTACTAATTAAACCATTTATAAAGTTGGGTTGGGTATTATTTTTCAATCATTTAATTTTGAATTTGTTTTATTATTAAATAATTGTGAGTAGTTTACATCAACCTACTTTTAACTGACATTGCATTTACTGATGGTATGACCCGGACATAACATCTGAATAAAAAAAATAAAAATAAAAAAATAAAAAAATTTATTATTTAGTTAGATTATATTTTATTTTCTTTTCTACGCTTTTTCTTTTTCTTCTAGTTTTACAGGTATGTACCAACCCATGGATAATAGACCTGTGATTTCTCAAAACTCGAGAAACTATCATATGAATGAAGATATTGCCAACATGACGATTGAGGAGTATATGAATAAATTTCCTGATGACATTTTCACAAGTTTATCCGAACCATCGATTGTGAGAGCTCCACAATTTATGGAAACTCCAAGTAAAAGAACGGAAGAGACCGAAACTCTTGATCACAGTGGAGGAATCTCCATTCAGCAACTTGAAGGGATTAACAACCAAATCGATAAGTACCCTCAATTTTCTAAATCCTTATTTTCTAATGAAATTTTTAGTGAATTTAAACATGAAGAAGATTTGGAGGTAGATTGGTCAATTTTGCCTAAATATGATCACTATGATCCTGACGAGGAGAAACTTGAATTGGGAAACCAGAATGGGGTGATGGCAGAGGAAGAAATAATGACGATTATTGATAACTCTTTATCATTACACCGGGAGGATGAACAATTAAAGGAAGATGATCAATGGATTAGAAAAGATACTAAAAACAAAGATTGCGTTAATCAGATATTACACACTAATTGGATCAAACCGCTGTCTATGGTGGAAATTCAAACGAAGGTTGTGTCTATGCAATCAACGAGTGGAGTATCTATAAGCACAAGTTCATTGTTTTACCAATATGAAGATCCTTTTTGGCAACACGAGCAGAAGGAAAGTTTCTCACAATTTTTGGAATATCATGGAGCATCTCAGAATGGACATTTACCAGCTATGAACGATAAGTATCTTCGTACTTTAATTTTAATAAATTTACATTTAAATGATATTTATCGATATTACCATCCATGCTTTACACTAAGTGTGGGAAAAATCACTAGATTTTTAGGTAAATAAAGTTAGAGTCAAGCTAGTGACTCGAACAAAAACAAGCGCTTCTCGGGAGGCAACCCGTGCTTGTATATTAGGTTTTAGTTTTAAATTCGTAAGTAGTTTTTCTTAGATTTTAATTTTTAGGTATTTTATTTTTTATTTTTACTTTTTAGTTTGTTATTAAGGATAGGTTTTAGGAACCATAATCACTAGAGAACGTTGCTACGAGAATTAAATTAAAAAGGGCTGATTAAATAAAGTATGAAAAAGGTCGTTGTTTTCAAAAATCGCTGCTATTAACCAACCGGCGGCTGATATATTCAACCGGCGGTTGGACACTTTTTCGATTAAACACTAAAAGCAACAGTTATCATTACCACACTTTTTCACAAAAACCAAAGAACACCAAACAATTATTCTTAAAATAAATTGTTATGATAATAAATAAATGTAATATTTGTTAAGGTTTCATATTTTGAGAATATCTAATTAAGAAGTTGTCATATTTAGTTTCTGAGAAAAATGTTATTTAGGGTTCACTCTAGTAAAATAATTTCTCTTTAAATTGATTCTAATATTTTCAATTTTTGTTTAGAGATTCAGACTAGGTGATAAGTGTAAAACTTTGGGGTTTAACTTAAAACTTATTAATGTTAATATGAATGGTTTATAATATATTTGATAACATAGTTTTTCATAATAAGTTAAGATCTTTAATTTAGTTAACCCCAGTAGAAGATTTGATCTAAGTTTTAATTTTAAAATAAGAAATTGGAGCTACATTGTATCTACTTTTATCTAAGACTCCTGCCAGTAATTGAATTAGGAAACCAACGGTTGTAGGATCCCAACTAGCGGTTGAATACTTTTTGGCTTTATTAGGAGATGAATTGAGGAATAATAGAAGTTTCATAAGTTTTAACCAAACAATAAGCCCATAAGAGAAATGATAATGACTTAGTAGCATGTGATTATGTGTTTCCTGACTATCTTTAGTTTTTTATATTTGGTATGTTTAATTTGTTTGTTTGTTTTGCTAGAATTAATAAGTACTTATGAAGCTGGCAGTCAGTTCAGCTTAATTTTTGGAAATTTAATAAGTTTAACTTATTAATTATGAACTTTGTGGGTATGTTCTCTGGAAACCCTCACGAGACTATAACTCGTCCACTCGGGATACCGAGGGGTTTAAAGGCTTATTGCATATGCTAAATGCAATCGTGATTAACTACGAAAGTGTGGATGTTGTATATTATTAAGAAGATAGAGAGACGACCAATTACATTTGAACTAGCCAACAAATCTTATTGCCCTAGTCGACGACAATTGCTTCTAAGTCAGGGGAGTATTCTGTTCTAATTTCTTTTCTCCCTCTACTCACTTTATTTTTATATGTTTATATACAATGAGGACATTGTATAATTTAAGTGTGGGGATGAGATCGGTAGAAAAGAAATATTTATTTAACTTTTACTTAAGCTTTTACTTGTCCTATGATTCTTTAACTTTTCAGAAAATTTTTAAAATTTTTAAGTGAATAACTACGTATTTATTAGTTAGAATACTTTTGTTAAAAGTTTTGTTTTGTATTTAAGAGTTTAGACTTTAATATGGATTAACTGTTTTGTATAAATAACGTAAGCTACTTAATAAGGAGTAGTATATAATTATGTGATATGATGTACTAATAGGCAATCTATATGAAATTTCTGAATTTTAAAATAATTAAATTAATAACTTGTATATTATTTTATGGTACATAATATGATGTATGACATAAAAGTCTTAATTTTTAAATTTATCATGCGATAATTTTATATATCTTTTTACTTATATAAAAACATTTGGGGGTTTACTAATTGTTTCCTCTGTTGTACTAAGTACAGACCTGGATTCTAATTAGTATTCTTAAATAAAGCAAAAGAAAGAAAAATCTTTCAAATAAATAAAAATCAAACTATGTCGCTTTGTTGTACGATTGTACAGACCTGTCACCGCTGGTTTGATTAAAAAAAAAAAAAAAAAAAAAAAAAAAAAAAAAAAAAAAACGTTACTTGAATCAAGTTATGTCGCTCTGTTGCATGGAAATGCAGACCTGTCACCAATGTCTTGATTCTTAAAAATGGATTTTATATATTTAATTGGAATATAAAAGTAAATTGCATGATTAAGTTTAAGAGTATATCATATATGGAAATCATAGGTAATATACATACTAACAATAAAAGTATATTCAGAAATATAAGTATAGATTGTTTAAAGTGGACAAATATATTAGTAATCATTCATGGATTATATGTTACATAAACAATAATAATTTTTATTTGTACATTATAGTTATCCATGTTAATTAAATTGTTTAAATTTTTAGTTTATGAAACAGGTTTTTAGTATTGGTATTTTGATTCTTAAATATTAGTTTGATGCTTATTTAATTTTAAATTCAGTAGTCTACTTGAGGACAAGCAGAACTTAAGTGTGGGGATATTTGATAAGCATCAAATACATAGAATATTTATAGTAAATTATCCCTATATTTATATACATTTTAGTGCATTTCTATTATTTTAGATACTTAATTGGTTTATAATTGCAGAAATGTAATTTAATTGAAGAAAGAAGAAAAAGGAATGGAAAAAGGATCAAAACTGAAGAAAAAGAAGAAATTGAAGACCAGAAGCCTTAAACTATGAAGAATCAAGGACTTAAAGTGAAAATATGAAGATTGGGCCAAGAAAATAAGCTAAAGCCGGATAAAAGAAGATAAAAGTCCAAAAAGAAGCCCGAGCCCGTTTTTGGAAGATTCTGGAATTTGAGTCCAACCGGCGGTTGGAAAGCCCAACCGGCGGTTGGCATTAGGGTTTCAAAGAGGCGGTGGACAACGCGGCTAGCTTGGAGAAAAAGAAAGGCCAACCGGCGGTTGGAGTCCCCAACCGGCGGTTGGAAGGTCGGCCAGAAAAACTATAAATAGAGGCTTAGTTTAGGCTAAACCATATACGATTCTTAGAATACAATTACGAAATATAAGGGTTAAGGTCGACTTGGAGCACGATTTTGGAGGCTAGAAGCTAGGGTTTGAAGGCCTATAACCCTAGGTAACGCTAATTCTACGATTGGTTAGGTTTGTTTATCTTTTGTAACTTCTGATAGCCCGATTTTGTTACTCTATGATATTGTTTATTTGATTTAATTGTGAATTAGATGTTTTCATTATATTTGTTTGAATGAAAGTTTATTAAAACTATTATATACATTATATGTCTATGTTGGAACTATATTATTGTTTATTTATTATATGAGAATTATTTATTGTTATATTGTATTCTTGACATGATAAATTGGTTTATTGATAACTTTTGATAGCCTGATTTAGTTCCCTGGATAAATTAAGTAATCATGTTCATGTCTTGATCTTCATCTGCTGCGATAGAATTAGAATATTAATTGACATTAAATAATCTTGTATTGATAAATAGTTGATAGAGCTTAAAGAGATAATGGTACATTTGATAGCCTGATTTTGTATTGTTATCATGAAGGTTGACTTAATCTAAAGCAATCTTTTACAATAGTAATTCACCAGTAGTAATAGCCAACAAAGCAAATAGACATGAGTATATATAGTAAGTTTAATAAAATATAGTTTAAATGAGTATAATGTTCTATCCAAATGAGTAATCTGAGTTGTACCTGAACCTATCTATTAGAATCCGTATCAATTATAAATATGTTCGTTCGGAACTAAAACGTCCCCCTTATCTTGTATATTATTTGTAAATTGTATATTCTCTGTAAAATATTGTAATATATTGTAAATAGTTGTAATTAGGAATAAATAATTAGTTATAGATTAAATCACGTTCCCTGTGTTCGAACTTGGACTTACTTAATAGCTATATTATACGAACGGGTTAATCTTGCCTGAATTGTGTGATAGTATATATTTAGTATTTCCTTATTTAAAACTTGTTGATTATAATTGCCTATACTTTCCGCACATCAATACCCTCACATGCTGTGCACGTGACGAGATTTAACGGGAAAAATTAACGGACGTTAGGGAGAGGGACTGCCAGTGAAACAACGTGCAATGACAGGGACGACCAAAACGTACATTGAAGGTTGTTCGGTTTCGTCTCAACAGTGAGGTCAGTCCAAAGACTCGTGTTTTTAGCTATGATCCGTGAGGATCTGGTCCAAGGTCCAAAAATAAAAGTTGTAGTCGACATCCTAAGGAACATCTTTCGTTTAGAAGTCGAGAGTTGATTCTTCCTAGATATCAAGATATGGTCTCGAGAAGTTACTGAAAGTTTCTGTCCGCCGGAACAGTAGTTCTATGTCACCGGAGAAAATTATTTTAAAATAGCAAACGAGGTCGAAATGTTACGAAACAAATTTTGTTAGAAACCTTACTTCTTGTACTACATTTTAGGCTTAAGAAAAATCTATTTTCATATTAAAATGAATTTTATAAAAATCGTTGAAGTTAGAACAGAATCTTGACAGGAGACATAAACTCACATTTTCGAGTTTTAAATTGCGTTTCGCTTAATTATTTGGACATCTTAGAGTTGAGTGAGCACTAGAACATGTAAATATACATCATTATAGATAATCTAATGGAAAAGATTAGAAATCTTACAAGAAAATAGCGATCTAAAGCCGGAGATGAGATGAGGAGGTGATGGGCTTCGTTTTCTCGCGTTTATCTTCGGTTTCCCTTCAAGATCAAGGTGGTGGCTCTAGGTGGTGGTGTGGTGGTTTGTGACAGCCTTGAGGGCTGGAGAAATCTCCCAAAAGGGAGAGAGAATAGGGTGTGAGAGAGAGAGATAAGTGAGATGGTGGTGAAATGTGATCATCATGGGGATGGTTGTGAGGTTAAGGTCAACAAACAAGATCCATGTTTCATGGATCTTGTTGGCTGGTTTTTCAACTCAAAAAGGGGAGGCAAGGTTGGCTAAATCTTGTCTCCAAAGTGTGGTATTTTACCCGTGTTTGTTTACCCGATCGTTTAAACGTTAATTCGTATTTTAAACTTTATACGTACGTTTTCATAATGGCATTCGAATTTTGATATGTTTACATTGAAGTATTGTTTATAATACTTGGAAAACATTTCTAAAAATGTTTGGTTATGGTGTCGGGTCTTGATTATGCGTTTGTGTATCGGTCGTTTTATCGCGTGGCATTAAATGTGCACATTTTTGTCATTGGTTTAAAATACGATATTTATAATGAGAGTATTTAATCAAAATACTTTTTTTGAAGTTATTAAAATATAACTTAAGATTATTTGATTTGCCGGGCGTATCTCATGCGTTTAATTCGTGTCGGTTACGTTTTAAACAAAACGTACATTATTTTATATATTATTAATACATAATAATATAATGTAAATAACTACTATTTAATCGCCAAATAGATTTATGTTATTTATTAAAAAAAATTCACCAACGTCCGTATTTGTATGTTTTGATATTGAGCGTATATAATACGCGGAATAAAAAGTTTAAATTGGGCTCGAATTTTGGGTCATTTTTGACCGGGTGTTACATTCTCCCCCTGTTAAGAAAATTTCGTCCCGAAATTTCAAGTGTAGTTATGATTGTGTGGGGTCTAGGGAGAAGTGCGTGAATATGTGAATACTTCGATGCGAGTACATCTCGATGTATGGATTAGCTCTAAATCACGTATTGAGTTTAGAGTGTTGATTAAATGATTGCTACTACGAGCAAGGTTATGGGCACTATGAAACCTAAACTCTATTTCAATATAGAATTCTAAAGGTTTTTGACTGAAACCCTATTGAAATTCTTACTAGATGATGTATTATTTCATTTTCACAAAATAATGATTTGTATGCGATAATTGAAGCCTAACAGCTTTTCTGCCCTGCTAATAGGGAGATTCTAAAATGTCACCTGACATAGGTTATGGCTCAACAGCAATAATGGTACTATTCTACTAGTAATGAGTTAGCTATAAATCATGTATATCAGTTTGACCTCGAACGAGTCGTAGTATCTTAAGTTTCTTGTATTTAGGTTTCTTGAACTATTCTTGATGGTGAATATTAATCCACTAATTTCTTGTTAACTAGTTCTAGTATCCTCAGTCTTGATCCTTAGATTCTTGTCATTTCTATATTCTTGAGGTCTTGGTATTCTAACTTTGATTTCTTGAAATTTCTAAATTCTTATATGTTCTTGACATATAATCACAATAAACCTAGAAAGTGTCGAGTTGTGATTGTGAGGAAGATGGCGATGTGCCTCTTCGCGAGTATATGACAATACAGCGGAATGTGTTATGAACGGTGGTGCGTGTATAACCAGATAAGCAGTAGTGGATGCGAACAAGTCTCATTATTTGTATTGAGTAATGTTGTAATGGCCATACTTGGCGTTTTTGATAGCGTGTGTTTTGATGAATGTGTTATCAAGTGAAGTCTATATATATTCTACATATATAATGACATAGAAAACAACACACAGATAAGGCCTATTCACATATACCTAAAGTACATAAAATAGCCTAGAAGTAATATGTAAATAAGGCCTATTCATATATACCTACAGTACATATAATAGCCTAGAGTGTCTAGCACCAAAACAGTCAGAGTCAACTAACGCATTCCTGATTATGTATAACCCCTTTCAGCTCTCACACCATCTTCATTTAATTGTACATAACTGGCCAGGCTATGTTAAATTAACCTTGTATGGTGAAATCATTGAACCGGTCATACCTAATAAGGAACACTGCCTAACGGTCATAGTCTAGGCCCACCAAATGCAACCTAGTTCACTATAACCTTAGGCTCTGATACCAATCTGAAACACCCCCAAATTTCGGGTTGCGGAAGCGGTCGGGTCGGGTGTTACCAATCAAATATCACAAGCACAAAGGTACATAATGAACGACTCTAAATGAGACGTTTGAAAATAGTAATTACATTACTGAATAAGATGTTTACAAAACATTTGAGTTCGCAAAATAATTTTATTACATTTCTAATAATACAAAAGTATGCAATGAAATTCAGTGATGAAAAGCATGCGACTCGAGCTAGGATCCTGACGGGCCGATCCTACTAAGCAGTACCTGAAAATGCACACTAAAACGGTCAGCTGGAAAGCTGGTGAGTCCACAGGTTTAGTTAAACAATTTGTAATGTTGAAAAAAACATTATGAGATACGAAAATAGTTTGTAAATCGTGTTATGATGTTAAGTCATGATTGCTCACACGAGCAATATTAAGGACCATTAAGTGAACCCACAGATCTAAGTCAATAGGGTGCTAATGGTGATAACCTGAGATCAAGCATAAGCTAGCGTGAATTCTACTACAACGAGTACAACTCGTAGCAATACAAATGAGGACAAGTATTAACCTATATTAATACTAGAGATAATGGTGGCGAGTAACAACTCATAATGATTCACTAATGACGAGTACCTACTCGTAATGATTTACTAATGTCAAGTAATAACTCATAGATATGATGACGAGTAATAACCCGCATTGATTTATGATGGTGAGTCCCCAACTCATCGAGATTTAATGATAACTAGATTTAACTCGTATTAACTAATGATGACGAGTAACAACTCGTATTGATATGAAATGATGCCGAGTAATGACTCGTATTGATTTAAAATGATGACGAGTAATAACTCGTATTGATTTGAAATAATGACGAGTAACAACTCGAATTGATTTAAAATGATGACGAGAAATCATCTCGTATTGATTTGAAATGATGAGTAATAACTCATTATGATTTAAAATGATGACGAGAATTCATCTCGTATTGATTTGAAATGATGAGTAACAACTCATTTTGATTTAAAATGATGACGAGAATTCATCTCGTATTGATTTGAAATGATGAGTAATAACTCATTTTGATTTAAAAATGATGACGAGAATTCATCTCTTATTGATTTGAAATGATGAGTAACAACTCATTTTGATTTAAAATGATGACGAGAATTCATCTCGTATTGATTTGAAATGATGAGTAATAACTCATTTTGATTTAAAATGATGACGAGAATTCATCTCGTATTGATTTGAAATGATGAGTAACAACTCATTTTGATTTAAAATGATGACGAGTAACAACTCGTATTTATAATGACGTATCTAGATTTCTTGACATTTTCTTGAGATTCGAGATCTATTCTTGACATATTTAGATTCTTGACATCTATTGACACTTGAGATCTATTCTTGGCATTTCTAGATTCTTGACAATTCTAGACAATTGAGATCTATTCTTGACATTCCTATGTTCTTGTCATTTCTTGTCATTTCTTGTCAATTCTTGTCATTTCTTGTCATTTCTTGCCATTTCTTGTCATTTCTTGTCATTATTGACAATTTCTTGCCATCACATAAGTTCTTGACATTCTTGACAATTTCTTGCCATTACATAAGCTCTTGATGATATCTTGACAATTTCTTGCCATCACATAAGTTAACAACTAGTAGCAACTAGATTTAACCTATATATATTATACACATACATGAACTGCGTATTGGCTAACTACAGTAAACACAATACGTAAGATTAATCCCTATGAGAGGCTATGACACATAAAGTGTACACCTAGAAGGATTCACACAACTGAGAGCTATGATATCTATCCAACAAATCGAAGTAACTAAACTACCATCCTAGGCCCTGATGGTAAATAGTTACAGTTATATAATAATGATCTTGATAAACAACCGTTTATAAAATAGTGAGCATGCATTCTCCCCCGAAAACATTAAAACAATTTAAAGAGTGGGGCCGTGAAACTCACCTTTGGTTGCAAGCGTTCCTAAGATACGCGTGATCCAATGAAAATCCCCTAGTGTCCTAAACACGTGAGATTATGTAAGTAATAGACTAATAAATCGGACTAGTCGAATTGTGCAATTATTCACTTGTTATTTAAGTTTAGGGATTTTGTACGGCCCGTTGGTGTGTTTTGTAATAATTATTCCAAAGTATAATCATCATAATGTTGTCACGATGTACTTATAAAAGTATATTTGTTTCGAGTATAAATCTTAACATTTCTCAAATCGGTTCAAGTTTATGTTTTATGGCTCGTTTATGTTGACTTGGTCAAACGTGTTCGGTTTGACCCGAAACTTTTACAAAAATCCTAATATGTCAAAATAAGTTTATAAAAGTTGTCGTTACGTTTCATGGGTCTCTCGAAGTGCCACTTTCACAAAATGACTAAAACAGTCCCTAGAGTTTCTGTTTTCCAGATTTTTCCCTTTATTCGACTTCCGATTTCTCCACTTTTTAGTCCGATTCAAGTCCCACGAAAAATCACACATGTTCTTATATATGTGATGTTCATTTCTGAACTTTATGATATTTTTGTATGTCCGTTTACTATTTTTAACAAAAATGAATATGAAGGTTGTTCGGTTTCGTCTCAACAGTGAGGTCAGTCCAAAGACTCGTGTTTTTAGCTATGATTCGTGAGGATCTGGTCCAAGGGCCAAAAATAAAAGTTGTAGTCGACATCCTAAGGAACATCTTTCGTTTAGAAGTCGAGAGTTGATTCTTCCTAGATATCAAGATATGGTCTCGAGAAGTTACTGAAAGTTTCTGTCCGCCGGAACAGTAGTTCTATGTCACCGGAGAAAATTATTTTAAAATAGCAAACGAGGTCGAAATGTTACGAAACAAATTTTGTTAGAAACCTTACTTCTTGTACTACATTTAGGCTTAAGAAAAATCTATTTTCATATTAAAATGAATTTTATAAAAATCGTTGAAGTTAGAACAGAATCTTGACAGGAGACATAAACTCACATATTCGAGTTTTAAATTGCGTTTCGCTTAATTATTTGGACATCTTAGAGTTGAGTGAGCACTAGAACATGTAAATATACATCATTATAGATAATCTAATGGAAAAGATTAGAAATCTTACAAGAAAATAGCGATCTAAAGCCGGAGATGAGATGAGGAGGTGATGGGCTTCGTTTTCTCGCGTTTATCTTCGGTTTCCCTTCAAGATCAAGGTGGTGGCTCTAGGTGGTGGTGTGGTGGTTTGTGACAGCCTTGAGGGCTGGAGAAATCTCCCAAAAGGGAGAGAGAATAGGGTGTGAGAGAGAGAGAGATAAGTGAGATGGTGGTGAAATGTGATCATCATGGGGATGGTTGTGAGGTTAAGGTCAACAAACAAGATCCATGTTTCATGGATCTTGTTGGCTGGTTTTTCAACTCAAAAAGGGGAGGCAAGGTTGGCTAAATCTTGTCTCCAAAGTGTGGTATTTTACCCGTGTTTGTTTACCCGATCGTTTAAACGTTAATTCGTATTTTAAACTTTATACGTACGTTTTCATAATGGCATTCGAATTTTGATATGTTTACATTGAAGTATTGTTTATAATACTTGGAAAACATTTCTAAAAATGTTTGGTTATGGTGTCGGGTCTTGATTATGCGTTTGTGTATCGGTCGTTTTATCGCGTGACATTAAATGTGCACATTTTTGTCATTGGTTTAAAATACGATATTTATAATGAGAGTATTTAATCAAAATACTTTGTTTGAAGTTATAAAAATATAACTTAAGATTATTTGATTTGTCGGGCGTATCTCATGCGTTTAATTCGTGTCGATTACGTTTTAAACAAAACGTACATTGTTTTATATATTATTAATACATAATAATATAATGTAAATAACTACTATTTAATCGCCAAATAGATTTATGTTATTTATTAAAAAAAATTCACCAACGTCCGTATTTGTATGTTTTGATATTGAGCGTATATAATACGCGGAATAAAAAGTTTAAATTGGGCTCGAATTTTGGGTCATTTTTGACCGGGTGTTACAAGCAACCCATGGGAATACGACCGTTGGGCGGGAAAACGTAAACGGCTATCCCTGGAGGTATAAAAGCCCAGGGATGAGCCAAACACAAGATAAATCACTGGGAGCAAGGAAACCTCATCTTCTCCAAGAACACCAATCTAATCGGATTTTCACCACCTGGTTTACATAAACTCGGGTTAAAACAGCGACTGTAGTGTGAAGATCCGGTTCGCCCTCAAACTTAACAAATCGCTAAGCACTCAAGTAATCCAATGCTTGATCACTTATATTACGTGTTTTGCGATGTTCATTTATAGATGGTTATGATTCGTTGGACGATTACGAGCCATTAACAGTAAACTATGATGGTTTTGGTCGTACAATGAATGTCTTTGTCCAATAACCATGTTAGCTAACTTAACACAATTGTGTTCGACTTAAATGAGGCAATGGCAAGATTAAGGTTTACGGCGTTCCAAAATCAAGCTTATTTAGCAGGGCCAACAACGACGTATTAGATATGTACAAGTTGTGGTCCTTTAAACTTGCGGGTCATTCCAAAAGAAAAACATGAAATTAAAAATCGTTTTCTTGTGTAACCAATCATCAATACCGTGGTCCTAAAGCATTTATATGGAAAAATTTAATGAGAATCATCCACAAGATATCGAAAAGTAACATTTTTGAAAGTGAAATGAGAAGCTTCTTCTTCTGTTTCTGAAACTCTTTTTTTAGATGACTTAATAAGAGTCACGTATATTAGATATAGACATATAGAATTCCATTATAAATAGTATTTCAAAGACTTGGAAAATTACGTACATTGTGACAAAATTGAAAAAGAAAAAGGAACTAAGCGAGTAATTAAGAGGGTGTTTACATTTGACTTGAAAAAAATACATTTGACAAATTTGATGTGCTCTTTTATCACTAACGACTAACTTGTAACTAGAGTTACCAAACTATCTCATATATAACATGAGCAGCATGATACAACGAACTTACCAAAAACACAATCAAATAGTTGTAAATTACATCAATACCGTTAGGTTAAAAGTCATTGAGTTTACTAAAATAATAATTAATTAATACGAGTATATATTAAGGGGTGTTTGGGATTGCGTTTTGAAGAGATTATATAATTATAGCAATCACAAATTGCAAATAATTATAAAAAATGTGGTTGGCAAGAAAAGAGTCAAAAGACAAATAGAAAAAAATGATTATACTTGCTTTTGAAAAACCCCTGTTACTTCAATTATGAGAAGTGATTACAATTATTAATAAAATTTCAGACTACGACTTTTTGTTAAAAAAAATAAGCTAAACGCAAAATCTGTTTTGAAAATACAATCTCCAACTAAATCATACTTTATGTCATATTTAGATTAGACGTATTGATTATTTTGGTGTTGAGTAATGCTAAACGTGCCTAATTATACAGGCCTAAATTTAAGTCTAACCATACAGTTTCTGCCACATGGATTCCACTAATTCTCTCTCCTTATATTTGCCAATCATTTTACAATATGCACCAATCAAATCTTTAGGCCTAAATTTAGGTATCTTATTTTAAGCCTACCAATCATTTTTCTTTGGTGTTTACATACAAACTAATGTTTATGTCTATAGGAAGAAAACGAAAACAGCAACAAAAGTAAATTAAATTATGAAATGACTACTCGGTAATGATGCACCAGATTTTAAGGCGACGATGTGCAAGAATGGAGCTTCACATATCTCTCTCCAATTTATTAGATACTCCGGTTTTTAATTGTGTAAAAGCCTCTTAAAGGTTTAAGCATTCGAAATCAAAAATCTCTTAAACTCAAGGGGAGTGATCCGTATATCAAAATTGTATGAATTTTGCTAATTGTAGCTCTTAGAACTATGTTTAAGAGTTAAATTCATGCTTTAAGAGGTGGTAAATCAAGATTATTGAGATAAGTTATATTCAGGGGATGAGTGGTTATTATTAAGGTACAAACATTCAATGCATGTCTAAAATTCTTATTCATAGCCCTAAGGGCTACGTATAACATTTTTCAAATTATATGTATATCATTAAACTGATTCGAGATGGTCTTATTAAATTAGTGAGCTAGTTATTCATTCTTGCAAAAAAAAAAAATGTTTTATCCAGGACAAAATGAGATTTGGGTGCAGAGTAAAAGTGGTCGAAAGGACCAAGGACAAGGAGCAAACAGAATCCAGAAAGGCGGTGGTGTGCACTCTGTGAGTGACCGACTACCGGCTTTATCGGTAACTTTTAGTGGCAAAAAGGCACCCATAACATGTCTGTCAGCCAAAAGTTGCTAAAGTGACAAGCTGGACACGTAAGTAGCCAAGACAGCTTCCATACTCACACGTGCCCTTATCTTTCACTCACACGCTTTTCTTCTTTCGATGACCTATTAGGCTATTAGTAGTAGTATAGTAAAAAATTACTAAAATAATTCAAAGTCACCGACGGGTAGCACCACCACAAACAAGTGAACAACTACTAACCTGAGTCAAAGTCACCGACGGTACCGTACTACTCATTTAGATCACCGATATTTATATTTATTTAGTACTATAATATAATAATTATTTTAATTTTAATTATATTGTTTTTTTTTTTATTGTATTGTTTTTTTTTTGTTTTAATTCTGTGAACACAAACTAATTTATATAACAAAGATGTTGTAAGTTAACAAATGTATATAATGGCAAATTATCATATGAAGTTTGTATTTCGTTGTACAAGTTTCTTGTGTATCGGTACATTCCTTCATATTTATTTTATATCGGATATTGTAAGCTTTATTAAGATTATGAATATGGATATGAACGGTACAAAGTATATAGCTAAATAAAATATTAACAATATTAAGGACTTATGTGTTTTAAATCCTTTTTAAAAGGATATAGTACAAAGATTTAATGTTATACGTTGGAGTTCATTTTTTTAGTGTGAATTCATAAAAATTCTAAATCTTCGCTAAAATAATGGAGTACAATTTATCACACTTAAATATTTCTAACATTGGAAATGCTATAAGGAGCGAATTGAACCAACTATATATATATTATATATTAACTAGTGTATATCTATATCTTAATTTTATTTCACATTGGTGTGTGCAACTGTATAGTTTTCATTATTACTCTCTATATAAATTGTTAGAATATCATTAATTAATCATGTTAAAAATGTGCTTTAATTTCGTTTTTATTATATAACACCATTAATATTTTACTAAATATCCTTATAATTCATAGATATATCAACACTAAGTAACACATTAGATATATTTACTTTACATTACATTACATATATATAAAAATAAAATAAAAATCTATTATATAAACTCAAATGCAAAAAAGCAAAAGACATTCACCAACCAATTAAGAAGGTCGTACGAATGTGTTTGACTACGTATTTTAGGAAAAACTTGTCGGTTTTATATATTTGACATTTTTGCAGTGCAGAGACAGGATGGGAGCAGCGTAGGCAGCCGCCCCTTATAAATTATGTAAAAAATAAATATTTTAAGGTATTAATAACATTAAAAGAATTTACGCCCCAACATAACTATAAAAGAAAGAAAAATATTTTTTTCGCTCCCTCCCGTTGAATTTTTTGACTCCGCCACTATTTTTGTTCAGTCATATATTCGTTATTTAGTGTGGGAGTTGGGTTTTAACAACTTTTTTATTCTATAACGCTATATCCCGTACGATCTAGCAGTTTTAATTCTAATAAAAAATGTGAATCAAATAGCTAAATCAGGTAAGTATTAATATGGAACGTGGTAAATTAATATAGACGTGTTTCTAATGTCAACATTTATTATTTGAATAATCAATTCAGATTTCAGAGTGTTTAATGAAAACAAATTATTCATTAATTATAGTATAAATAAAAAATTATTTATCGTTGAAAACTTTTGAGGTACAAAACTTAATCGAAATTAGTTGTAATAGTAACAGTTTTGTTACACTACACAATGAAATAATTAAAATTATAGTAGTTATTTGAAAAGTTGTTAAGACCGAGATTTTACGTATTAATATTGTTTTCATATTTGTAAGAGCGAGATCGTAAGGTCTTTCTTTTAAAAAAGGTTTATATAGAAGATAACGTATATGAGAATTCTTTAAGAAATCAAACAATCTTACGATCTTAGTTAATAGTTATGATCTTATGCCAAGTTTTATGATCCTGTTCACGAGTTTACGATTAATATTCACGATCATGATCCAACAAGTTTTTGTGTACTATTATCGTAACATCGTATGATCCTACAATAAGATCGCGATTTTGATAAGCTTAGTTTTTGATTATAAAGTTATATAGTTATTTATGTATTTGACTTATTGTAAAAATATATTATACGCATGTGATTTAGTACAACTCGTGTATTAAAAGGACCAATGTTGGTATTCGATCCTTCTCCTTTTCGAGAATTTTTAGATTCCAAAACTCGATCGGCATGAGAATTATATCCTCCATCCTCCATAAAATATAAACAAAAAATAGTACGTATAGTGCTTATAAATAAAATGTAACCAACTATTATCAATTAAAGTTGTTTATTTATGTTATGAACTACTTTCTTTTAACTTAAAATGTCATTATGGCATCCCGTAACCATAAATAATTTCCAAAGATTTTAAGCCTCATTAGATCAACTAATACTTGTGTATGCAGTACAAGTACTTAATGCACAATTATGGTGGATTTATCAATTTAAATTATGGAAATATTACCACCCTATGCATAAGGTTATGGATCGAACACGTCATCAAATATACGAGAAATCTAAAATATACAATGACATTAACATCGGAGTTTTACAACCACTGTACATGTACATAAATGTAAAGTGTGACTATTTAATTTCCTTGCATTTGATTTAAGTTACGTCGAAAGGGTCAAAATTTTTATACATGAACGGAAACTAATAATCTTAATCCTAAATATAATATAGGAAGTGGTGTTATTACTTATTGATCATTAATTAAAATCAGATTAAATTAGTCAATTTCTCTCTATTTTAACTAAATTTAAACCTCTATTTTAATTACAAAATCAACGCTCGTGTGTATACATAGTTTTAAGATCTAAGTATATTATGTATAGTAGGTCGATTTGCATTTATCCGATACGTCTAGTTTCTGCACTCATCGACACTTCGACATTGCTAAATATTTTTAGTTTTACCATGTGTTTTCTAGAATTCTAGTCTTACATTTTGTATCATCTATCATCAATTTAAAAAGAAAAGATGGGCTTTATGACCCATATTGCGAGCAACTTGTTAAAATAGTTGTTGCAAGGCTTTTTTTTGGCCCAAAAGCTTCTTAGCCCATTCACTTACCTCAACGATGAATTTGTTTCACACATCACAGATTCACAGATAATTCAATACACCATGAATTTGCTTTCATTTCTCATTTTTCTTTATCTACGTCCATTATTTTTTACATATACCTCAAAAAATATGATGGAAAAAGATTTGATTGGTTCATTTGTTAAATGGTAATCAGTAGGTGAAAACATCAAACTGTAAAAATTCGTATGTGATATTTGAAATGATGAATGAATTAAACATAATTTTTACATGTATATTTAGGTGTATTTAAAATTATTACTACTTAATTTTATATTTAGAGATTTTTTTATTTTTTTTTGTTAAAAGTTTGTACAAATTCTATTACATTAAATTCTATGTCGTTGAGGAAAGGGTCACGAGTTAAGTGTCGGCTATAGTCATTTCATAAATGATCAGTTTACGTGGTGGTGATCATTTAATTTGGGTACCATTTTAGTCAACCATGTATTCTTTTTGCAATGTCATCACTCGTCGGATTGTAAGAGCGGAACTGTTTGGTCAAGGTTTCGGAAGGTTAAGTTTTAGTTTCAAGGTTCGTGGTTAGTTTCAACCTATTCCATGTTTTTCTATTGGGTCGTTGCCTTTAGTTATATTGCATTTGATTTTTTAAATGTCGTTGTTGTACCTTAAATTGTTAAATTTTTACCCTCATTTCTGAATGAATTGCTGGCCATATTTACATTCATGTAATTTCTAGCATATTGCTATGTTTCTAATGGTATTTATTAGTCTGTATATATATTTTTAATTATATTACATCAAAACTAAAAAGTATTCAAAAACTAATATAATTTGGAGAGTACTCCCTGTCCCCGTACCATATTTTATTGGTATGTGTTCGCCTCTACGTAAGAAGCGTGGATTCGAAGAACCCCGAACGTATAAGTTACATATGTGAGTTCTAATCGTTTGTGATAACGGTACCACTAGTCAATTCCGATTGATAAGGAAATAAATAATAATTAATTAATAATCAATAATCAACTAACAAAAATATAGAAATGAATTTCGTATGGGGCTACATGACACCACTCTTGTTCTTTCTGTCTGTCTCGCCATAGCCACTACTCGTGTTCCAATCAATCAATCAGTTAACCAAATAATCCAATAAAAAAAAAATCTACTGGTATTACAATTACAATTACATACAAATACATGAATACATACATCACCTGTTTGTAATTTCTTTACTTCCGGAACTCGTATATAATTTAAATAAGAAACCCTAAATAATATATTCCCGTCGACGACGTGTGGTGAATTATGGCGGTTTCCGAGGAGGAATCATCGTCGGCGAGCGGAAATACCTCCAGATCACCGTCGTCTCACGGCGGTCCTCATTATCTCGCTAAATGTGTTCTTAAAGGAAGTGTTGTTCTTCAAGTTGTTTACGGTCACATCCGATCCCCTTCCTCTAACGATATCGTATTCGGCAAGGTTTTCTTCTGCAAATTTGAGCTCAATTTCATGTTATACAGCTGTTTCATATGCTTATATTTTGCTCAATTTATAGAAATTGATGATATCATATCATTATATATGTATATATTTATATGATAGTTTGATGATACCATATACGATAGTAATAGTATTGCAGTATGTTGAGATGATTATGTTTGGTGCAGGAAACATCTTTAGAATTGGTAGTTATAGATGACTATGGAGTTCTGCAGTCTATATGTGAACAGCCTGTATTTGGAACTATTAAAGATATTGCTATACTTCCATGGAATAAGAGATTTCATAGAGCAAGCACTCAGGTACTTGCACTTGATCGGAATCTTAGAGGCTGTCATCAACATTGTATAAATTGTTAAGTTGCTTGCTTGTGTGTTGTTTATGTAGGTACAAGAAAACGATCTTCTGCTTGTTACTTCAGATTCTGGAAAGCTATCGGTTCTCACATTCTCGAATCAAATGCATAGGTTTCTTTTCTTTTTCAAGTGTTCATAAATGCACACATACAATGATCACAAAAAGATGGGTTTTATTGGTAATTTTATCGCTTTATGCTATGTTTCGTGATAAAATGTTTTGTACACTCGTTTCTTGTTTAGGTTCTTCCCTTTGACGCACGTTCAACTATCTAGCTCGCCTGGAAATCTAAGGCATCATGTTGGGAGAATGTTGGCTGTTGATTCCAAGTAAGTCGCTATATTTATCAAGTAGGTTATTAAGTGCATAATGATAACCGTTTTTATTTCTATTTTTCAGTGGATGTTTCATTGCTACGAGTGCATACGAGGACCGTCTGGCTCTATTTTCCGTTTCTAGTTCCTGGGGTGCTGACGTCATCGATAAGGTTAACATGCTTCTGTCATTATCGTGGGTTTTTAAGATCACAATAGTTATATATCAGAAAATAATATTATACTCGTAGTTATTGATCAAGTTTTTAAGGAAACCAATTTTTTTTCTGGCTGCAGAAAATATTCTGTCCTTCTGACAATGAAATGAGTACAAGTAAAAGCTCCGGAGTTTCTAGTATACATGGTACAATATGGAGCATGTGCTTTATCTCTAAAGATATGAGTCAATTGAGTAAGGAGCACAACCCTGTGTTAGCAATTCTTCTAAATAGGTATGATGATTAACTTCAGTGACATGGAAAGTTGTTAAGCTGATGTCGTAATAGATTCAGGGTTCACGTTGGACTAGATTTGAATTTTTGAACTCATCATCTGAGTAGTTTTAAATGTTCGAATTAACAGATTGTTCTTTCGAACTGTTAGGGGGTAAGAGAATTCTACTTGTCAGTTTTTAGAAATTAGTCGAATTGAAACAGAGTTGTATAACCCTTTCTATTTTATTATTACCTCTTTATTTATATTATAAATTAGTTTTGGAGAACCACTTATATACAACTTACAATTCTTACCCAATAGTATTATAATAACATATACTTATAACTTTGCAGAAAGGGATCACTCCTTAATGAGCTTTTGCTATTAGAGTGGAATACTCGGGATAATTTTGTGCATGTACTCTCCCAATATGCAGAGCTTGGACCACTAGCACATGATATAGCTGAAGTTCCCCACTCTTATGGATTTGCATTTCTTTTCAGAGTTAGTGATGCTCTTCTAATGGATCTTAGGGACCCACACAACCCTTCATGTGTATACAGAACAAGCCTAAACTTTTTACCATCGGTGGTGGATGAACATAACTTTATCGAGGAGTCATATCGAACAAATGATGTTGATGAAGAGGGTAATATATGCAATGTCGCTGCTTCCGCTCTTCTGGAGCTGAAAGACATTATTAAGGACGATGATCCCATGAATATAGACGATGATAACGGGTACTCATCAAAATCAACATCCACCCGTGTATGTTCATGGTGTTGGGAACCGGTAAATGTAGAAAGCCCAAGAATGATATTTTGTTTGGATACTGGGGAGCTTTTTATGATCGAAATTGTTTCCGAGTTAGATGGTCTTAAAGTCAACCTTTCTGATTGTCTTTATAAAGGTTTACCATTTAAAGAGCTTTTATGGGCTGAAAATGGATTTTTGACTGCACTTGCAGAAATGAGTGACGGAGTGATTTTGAAACTTGAAGATGGAAAGTTACATTACAAGAGCCCGGTTCAAAATATTTCACCAATTTTGGATATGTCACTCGTCGATTACCATGATGAGAAGCATGAACAAATGTTTGCTTGTTGTGGGATGGCACCCGAAGGATCTTTACGGGTTATCCGAAATGGTGTCAGCTTAGAAAAATTATTAAAAACTGCCCCTGTTTATCAAGGAATGACGGGTACATGGGCAGTTAAAATGAGATTAATTGATTGTTACCATTCTTTCCTTGTGCTATCTTTTGTAGAAGAAACACGGGTGCTCTCAGTTGGTGTAAGTTTTACCGATGTGACTGATTCGGTTGGTTTTCTCCCCGATGTATGCACTTTAGCATGCGGGGTTATAGGTGATGGCTTGCTGGTTCAGATTCACCAGACAGCGGTTCGACTTGCCTTACCCACCGCTGAAGCCCACCCTGATGGCATCCCTTTCACATCTCCAAATTGCACATGTTGGTCCCCTGATAAGACTACCATTAGTCTTGGGGCCATCGGGCAGAACTTTATAGTTGTGGCAACTTCAAATCCGTGTAACTTATATGTTCTTGGTGTCAGACACGTGTCTGATTATCACTATGAAGTATACGAGCTGCAAAGTATAGGATTGGAGTGTGAATTGTCATGCATTTCCATTCCTCAAATAACCGTTCAAGAAGACCTGTTGAACTCTGATAAGATTGATCCTTTAAATGGGGTTGAAATTGGCAGTACATTTGTTATAGGGACACATAGGCCTTCGGTAGAGGTTCTATCTTTTACACCTGATGAAGGCATAAAAGTCCTTGCTATAGGAGCCATTTTATTAGTGAACAGCATTGGAACAGCCATTAGTGGCTCGGTGCCTCAAGATGTACGGCTTGTAAAAGTTGACCGACTATATATCCTTGCAGGGTTGAGGAATGGTATGCTACTAAGATTTGAGTGGCCATCTGTCCCTACAAATGCATTATTAGTGTCTCCAAAATTAAAACCATATGTTAGTTCAGTTAACTCATTTGCTTTAACTACATTGCATAGCACCTCCACTGTGCATTCGTCTGTTGTATCTGAGCCAACAAAAGAGAATTACGTGGTTAATCTTCAGTTGATTTCGATCCGCCGAATTGGCATTACTCCGGCTTTTTTGGTTCCATTAAATGATCTCCCAAATGCTGATATAATTGCTCTCAGTGATAGGCCTTGGTTATTACAAACTGCAAGACACAGTCTTTCATACACCTCTATATCTTTCCAAGCATCGACACATGCAACTCCTGTATGTTCGAGCGAATGTCCTAATGGGATTTTATTTGTCTCGGAGAACAGTCTCCATTTGGTAAGACTCCAGAACTATAATAACAAATCCATTGGATACTTGTTTTGGAACTGATTTTTCTAAGTATTCATAATCAAAATCACCTGTAAGAAAATGTGGTGTAGGAAGCAGTGTTGGATGTGTGTATGCTGTTTGAAGCTGTAGTAATCGAATGTTCGAGTATTTATGAAGTTAATAGATAGAATGACCAAAAAGCCGTGCACATAGGGGTGAGGCAATATGTTGAAATTTAAAGATAAAAGAATTGGTAATTAAGTAAGTTACATTTTACCCTTAGAAAACTGATTTTGCTGTAGCTGGTATGAAACTGTTTATCTGGTCCTACTCCCTAAATAATCCGAGTATCAGAAGCAGAATGTGTTTAGTCAAAGACTAGAAACTTATCATTGCAACCGTAGGTAATCAGTTCCAAAATGCAAATGAAAACTCTTATCTCAAAACTTATCATGCTACGAGAATGATATTGTAACAATCACTCACATTTTTATCTTTATTACTAGCTGAAATTTTATGTCATGTGGTAGTTGGAGATGGTGCATAGTACGAGGCTGAATGTCCAAAAGTTTCATCTTGGAGGCACACCACGTAAGGTGTTATATCATGCTGAAAGCAGATTATTGCTGGTCTTGAGGACAGATCTGAGTGAAGATTCGTGTTCATCTGATATTTGTTGTGTGGACCCCCTTAGCGGTTCAATTCTATCTTCTTTTAAACTTGATCCTGGAGAAACTGGGAAGTGCATGGAGTTATTAAAGGCAGGGAGTGAACAAGTATTGGTGGTGGGTACTAGTCTATCCGCGGGTCCTGCTATAATGCCCAGTGGTGAAGCTGAAAGGTTAATATTCTTTTTGAATTACCGACTCACGATCTTCTATACTATCAATGAGTTTTCTTTTGCTTGCTACAGGCTTCCTGTTACTGTTTAGTTTAATTTTGTTGTTGTTTTCATGATGCTAATTTCAGTTAACCCTCATAGATTGTGATGGATATCGAACTTCTTTTTATTATTTACATAAGTTATTCATTTATGCATAAGTATACTATTTTCTGCAAGTTTCGTAATCCGTAGGAACAAGAGTTCTTTTGCAATATAAAACCCAGTATATTGAACGGAGAAGTTGATCATTATTCTCACTGCCCCTATGAACTGTCCCATTTACCATATTAGTCGGGTGAAATACAAGCCGTATCTTGGTATTAAGGCTATAAAACAATACAAATTGCAATTAATCGTATTAAAAATTGCATAACAAGGCAGCCTGCTATAATAGGAATTTTATTTAGGTGACCAACTTTGTTACATAGAAAGAACCAATGAAGTTTTAAAATTCTCAATTTAAGGTAATCGAGTAATTAAATCAGTTTCCACGCGCCACTTCTATGAAAGTCAGCGTGGTTGCTACACCCTCTTTATGAATTAATAATTTGGCCGGATTACCTAAAAAAAAAGATGGTAATTTGAAATTGAACTCTGACTAAAGTTAATTTTTTATTCAGTTGGCCTAATTCTTGTAATTCATACCATGTTTAATATCTGGGGCTGTTATTGTTTAGCGTTCACACTTCACACGCTACATTCAGCCAGGCTAGATTACTACCTATCCTGTTAGAAAGTTGTTTTAATGCATTTAAATAATAATATATGCTAAGCTGTGTTTTTATGTTTTTGGTTAATGTTTGGTGACAGTACAAAAGGCAGATTGATAGTCCTCTGCCTGGAGCACAAACAAAACTCGGATAGCGGCTCAATGACATTTTATTCAAAGGCTGGCTCATCTTCTCAACGAAATTCTCCTTTTCGTGAAATCAGTGGTTATGGAGCAGAGCAACTTTCAAGCAGTAGCCTCTGCAGCAGCCCTGATGATAATAATAGCTCTGATGGAATTAAGCTTGAGGAGACTGAAGCGTGGAATTTACGATTAGCCTATTCAACCATTTTGCGCGGGATTGTACTTGCCATCTGTCCTTTTCTTGACTGCTATTTCTTGGCCTCTGCTGGGAATGCTGTAAGTTTCTCCTTTTGTGTTATTTAGAAATCTAGAGGTGGCAAGATGGGCGGGTCAAATAAAGGTCAAAAACTCAAAATGTTTGGGCTGAGGCTGGTCATTTTCTAGCAGTCAGATTGTGTTGACACGCACACCCTAACACCTGTTCAAATTTTTATTTCGTGTTGTTTTGTAAATAGTTAACCCCATGTTAAATATGATCAGACAACCAATATTAATACGATAATAAATCTAATATATGGATAAGAAGATTTAAGTTGCATGCACTGAAAGCAGACTTTGGGTGTCTTTCAACTCGTCTGACCCATTGGGCTTGTTCCCCTTTTAGCTATGTTCTTTGATTTGACCGGGTTACTTAGACTACAATTCCTTGACCCATTTAGTAGTTACTGGGTTAAATGTGTCTTCTCTAATGCTTTTTGAGAGCAACTCTCAGCTATGAATATGAAGCTTCGTATATAAATAGTTATTTGCTTTGTTGTCATTCTGTTTTCCCAGTTTTACGTGTGCAGCTTTCAGAATGACAATTCTCCGAGGGTCAAAAGATTGGCTGTTGGAAGGACACGGTTTATGATTCTGACTTTGACCACTCATTTCAATGCTATTGCTGTTGGTGATTGTCGTGATGGCATTCTTTTCTATGCATATGACGAGGTTATGACGCAATGTCAATTTTTTAAATTGAATTATGTTATGATCCAATTATATTAATTAATTTTCTATATCAGAGGAATTATACACAACTGTGATTTTAAAAGTAATCATTTGTTACAGGATGCTAAGAAGGTGGAGCAACTATACAGTGATCCTGTGCAGAGGTTGGTTGCTGATTGCCTTCTTATGAATATTGATACAGCAGTAGTTTCAGATCGCAAGGGGAGCATTTCAGTCTTGTCCTGTTCTCATCACTCAAGCGGTAAGCTTTTCATGCACTTCTTAATCAGTTAATCTTTACCCAGAGGTGGCAATATCAAACCATTACTTGTGACGGTGACGACTCGGGTCTTGTTTTATGTTTAAAGATAAATTGCATCAGAATTTGTTAAGTAGGAAACGGGTCAACCGTGTACAAAATCGCCTAGGTTTTTTCTTTAATGCACAGAACATCTCAAGTCATTTTGCTTAGAGATTAGGCTTGAATCGAGATAGTATAATTGTTATGATCATATTTAACACGATTAATAAAGATAAATAGCTTTGACAAAAGTATTTTAGGTCAACCCAATAAGTTTCAATCTGTAAAAAGTTGCTGCTTGTTTTGAATTGTTGCCCAAACCCACCCATTTTGTTACTGCATGGTTCCATATTCTTCCAAGATGAACGTTTACATTGAACAGTGTCATTGTCCTTATATATAGTTTTGATATTTATATTTGGACTTACGTTGCTAATCTGATGTAGACAATGCAAGTCCAGAATGCAACTTAAAGGTTTGTTCTTCCTTCTATATGGGTGAGATCGCAATGAGCATCAGAAAGGCAAGTTCGTTACTCCCTTACGTATTTTAAGACTCTTGCTCTCAAACTAAATGAATGAATTGACGATGCTCTTATTTTTTGTCAAATTTTGTGGAAATGCTAGATGCAAAAAAAAGAAAAGAAAATAATAATACTAAAAGAGAAAGAAGAACAAAATGTTACGCTTTGTAAATATGGGTGATTTTTGACAAAAAGGTGTGAGATGGTTTTGTTTTGCTTTTACATTTTCACCATTCGTGTACAATCTTTTGTAGTTGGAAACCTTTAATATTTTAAACAGCTAGAACAATAGTTTGTTTCCAGCCAAGTACAATGGCTCAAAAAGTAGATTGCTCATATTAATGTTTGAATGGTGATGTGCTTAAGTGTGAGATTATTGCATAAGTTTTTTGTTTATGGTAATAACAGATGCTTTGAGTTCTTATATAATATTAATGGCTTCCAATCTTTCTTGCTTATAATTTGCAGGGTTCATTATCATACAAACTTCTGGCTGATGATGATATGAGGGACTGTGACATTGCTAGTTCTATTTTGGATTTATCACACAGTAGTATTGTGGCAAGCACATTGTTAGGAAGCATAATAATCTTTGTTCCTATATCAAGGTTTGAACTTTGTATGTTATATAATGATTTGCTAATTAAAATTTCCCTTAGGTGACGCGTCACTCATATTAGGCCTTTGAATTAGTGTTCAGATATAGTACAACTTATTGAAAAATAATGGCCGTTATATTTACTTAATTAGATGAAGTAATTACTTTCTAATATGAATCTGATCTTTCAGGGATGAATATGAGCTTTTGGAAGATGTACAATGCAGGATTGCAGTTCACCCGCTGACTGCTCCTATTCTGGGGAATGATCATAATGAGTTCCGGAGCCGTCAAAGTTCGGTAAGAGAAGTACACAACTATATATTTATAATTTAGTTTTTGTGATATCTGTAGATCTATTGTAACTAGTACAATATGCTTTTCTGCATTCCTTTTTTCTCTCTTTTTCTTCTTTTTAAATTTTTTTTTTATATTTTATTTTATTTTTTTTAATTTTTTGGGTGGGAGGTGGCAAAGTTGAAGGTCAGGCAGGTGGTAAGGATGGGTTGGGGCATTTTTTGCTATAGTTGCTAGCATGACTTCTATTTTCTGCAAAGAAGGCTGTACCATTCTGGTCTTCTTTAACTTTAAACCTGTACCATATGACCTAGTATCATTCTTTAGTTTATCTTTTCAAAATTACAGGCGGGCGTGCCGAAGATTCTTGATGGTGATATGCTAGCTCAGTTTTTGGAGCTCACAAATACCCAACAAGAAGATGTACTAGCTTTACCTCGAGCCCCTCATAGTATCTTCACATCCAGTAGTTCAAAGTCATCTCATTTGCGAATCAACGTTAATAAAGTTGTGCGACTTCTTGAACGAGTTCACTATGCTCTAAACTAAAAACTGTCACCTTCACGCCCTTCCAAAAGATCATGGTTTTGGTAGCCTTCACAAGTCCTTTTTAGCCAACCGAATCTCTCGCAAATAATGCAGCATCCAATTTGGCAACAAAACAGACAAATCACAGTTGTACTGTATGTACCTGATAATAGCCCTGTATGTACCTGATCAATTCCTGATTTCAATAAGCTGACCCGGATTGGATCTTGAACTTGAAGAACAGCCATTTCCGTGATGCCGGTAGATAAATGACTTGTAACTTCTTTTGCCTTTTGTTTATTTTAGTTTCCAGATATAATATCTTTTCTTCATGTTAAATACAACCTATGCTTAGCTTTTGTTGTATAGAATGAGAGCTAGAAAGTCTTGTAGAATTATAAGTGCATCGTTGTTGCCCTTGTTTTTTTTGAGGCAATGGATTCTCTACAAAATGAGTATGTAAATGTTGAGTTAGAATCATTTTGAAGTTTTTTTTTCTTAGTTCAAAATCCTGTGTGGTCTTTATTGGTATCTTACTCTTGCATTTATATGCTACTTATGTATTAACACATCGCAATATATCCAAAACATATTTGTCAGGAAAAGTATGAGATATAAAAATATTTACACATTGTTCAACCTGCAACGTATTCAGTGGATTGTAATGTAGAATCCCGTTACATGTATGTTTTTATTATTCATTATTATATTTTTTATATTTCAATTTTTAGAACATGTAAATGTGGGTGTTAGTTTTTGAGGTGAGTTATGTAGCTTACGGTTAAGGGTGCACTAAACTAACTCTGGACCGGCAACTGAAAAACCAAACAAGGACTGGGTTAAAACTTGCTATCTGCGGTTTGGGTCTCAGTTTTATATCATTTGAATATCACTTCTAACTACACGTTTTTAGTAGATATAAATCTGAAAAAGGTGTACATTTCTGCAAATTTGAAAAGAAATAGTCACTAGTGCTCAATTCACGGTCCGGGTTGGGATCCAATCTCAACTGAGCGCAACCGGTTTAGAGTGGGTGGGTCTTTATTTCATCATATTTGGATTGTCAACTTTCGGTTCAGTCCCATTATGATTATGCCCATTCTCACATTTGTAACCCATCTATGTTTGCATGTCATGTTAACCAATGTTTAAATTTGGATCTCAATGGGGAATGTGTACTCTATCTGTCATTGTATATATGAGACAACCAACGCTACAGGTAGTCTCATGGGGACGAAATCCTCCAACAATAGTTATTAGTTAGCAGTGCTGAACCAGCGAGTCATCGGTCTCCAAGGAAAGAAAAGGACTACCGTTGAAAATATAAAAAAGGAACTTGCTTGATGGTGTATCAACACCCAACCACCATCATATTACTTTTTACAACTGTTCCGCCGAGCAGATATATTACATCTAATAAATATTACAACAAATGATAAGCATGTCTTAAAAAGACCATATCGGTGCACACAAACGAAATGGGATTAGGTGTTAACAAATATATAGGATTAAGTGTTAACAAAATACACGGACACGTGAAGGGAAATAATATTCTGAAGTTAGGAGTTACCAATAAATGACATACATACTTGACGGTTCACTCCAACAGTTGAGTATTGCTGCCGCTAATTGATCTTCTGTGTTACCATTCAAATTTTAGATGATTCATATTTTACAGAACTACATGAGCAAACACCAACAGATCACGCATACCACCTCCGATGTGCTCTCACTCGGTTACAGCTATATTATAAGTTCCAAACTCATATAACATGTCCATTAACTCAACTGTAGACCATCTAAATTTATTATTACCTCAGAACTTTAAGAACATAAAATAAATAAGTCGGTATATGTCTGCCACGTTATCCCATTGCATAACACACATAATAAATCTTTTATACATGCAAAATTAACTTATATTTAATAGAGAAAAATGATGCAGAAGATAAATTGAGCAAATTTACTAAGCCTAAAAATGTACACAAAAAAGCTGTTCATAAATTTAAGCCACATACATCAACTGCATAAATGTCTTCCCTTTGCCTCTACAAAACCCTAGAGTTCATATGCAGCCTTTTAAACAATCTCCGTATAGTTGCAAAATTCCAAAGGCGGTAACAGCCCCCTTTCCCTACAAAACTCTGGATTTGCTTGGCGATTCAAAAAGTTTCAGCTTTTAAATGTTCCTGGATTTCTGGCTTACCAATCTCAAATTCTTCAAATATCTGAATATAATATGTATTGTGCATGGTCAACGCCCTTCTCCAAGTTCAAAAATGCTGAAGAGCAAATTGCTCCAATGGAGGGAACATATTAAGGGCGAGCTTTCTCAACATATTTAAGTGCCTCTGCCTTAACATATTCAACTCTTTCTTCATCGCCATAGGACTTCTCAAATTCAAGATATTTTTTAAATAAGAACTGCAAAAGTCAGAAACTCCATCAATAATGTGAATTATATAAGTGTGTGCTGTCAAAAGTAATACTAGAAAAACAAATCAACACAATAAAGAGAATGGTTTCACCCAATTAACTTGTGTAACAACATACTTTATCTTTTTACTGTAAATAACAACCTACTCTTAGATATATTCGTATTTATTGCAATGTGTTACTGGATTTTGGTAACGGAAGGGTCTATGGAACTTGAAGTTTTTGTCTAATAGCATGATTGAACACCTTTACAAGAATAAACAGATTACATATCAGTGTGTTTGCACATATATGGCAATAATTCACCTTCATCTTTTTCAGTGGCAGCTCTAGACATATGGTTCTCTCAAATAAAGCACGAATCACATCCACATCTCCGAGCCGAATTTCCTGAAATTTAGAAAAAAAATATTTTAAATCAAAAGTGTCAATGAAGTATAAACCCAAAAAAGGAAATAAATAGATATTGGTAAGTCGAGTACTTGGTCCAGGTAGACACTCCACAAGTCTGTTCTTTTTGGGTACTCGCGAAGCACTCCTTCGAACATTGATCTTCCTCTATCAGGAACGCCAATCTTGAACTCAGATATTGCTGTCTGTGTGATGAACTTGATATGTTTGTGTTTGGGAAGGCATATGAGAGCACGTTTTACAACCGACTGAACCAGATCCTCGTTTTGCTTTAATACTCTCTGAATCCGCCTTAACCAGACCTAAATTTTGTAAACGATAAGTGTACGTTCAAAACCGTAGCACCAAAAAAGATCAAAGTAACCTGGAGTTGATAATTTTGATTTACTAATGAATTATGTTAAATTACCAATGGGTCAATACAGGTGAAATTAAGAAGTTAAGAGCACAGGCCAAAAGTCACCATACGTGTATCTTTGTTGATATTATTTGACATGCTTTTCTATCTTTTTTAAAGACTTGGACAAAAAAGTGTGACGGTTAACCTACCCCAAGCCATACCAAGTATATTCCATTTTGACCCACTAGTCCACTACCACCCCACCCACTTGACCACCTATAAAGAGACAGGTTGTATTCCAAGGCACCTTGCATGAACGCTTAAACTTCTTGATCATCTTTTCAAGAAGCTCGTCGGCCAATTTGTGTTGCTCAGTCCTCTCGTACATGCCTAATAGTGCAAAATGGACCTTTTTGGGGTCACAGACCTGCAATGCCCTTTGAAATACTTTTACAACGTTTTCCTGAAGATCAAAAAACTCTAAGAAGATTAGTTAAAGGATACAAAAAAACCAAGAAAGCCTCTGTTTATCTAGTGAGAAAACTTTAGCGTTTTTTTTTACCTCTGGAGGGTTTCCAAATTCATTTTCTAAATTAAAGTAGGCAACCCAGACATTTAGCTTCTCTGACTCTTCTCTGATATTGATCGTCCTTAAAGCCCTGCATTATCATATGAATTGTCATGCCCACTAAACATTAAAGTAGAGGCGGCATTTTCATCCCATGTATATAATAAAGGGTCAATTATGCTTGGGTTTATCTCATGGGTTCATATTGAAAAGTGGTCCAGTCTATTTTCAATGCACATGTGATACAGTCTTCTAAATTGTATTAATGAAAAAACCTTGATAGATGCATTGATCGTTTACAAAATGAATTAAAAGAAGTGGTGTTTACGTGTCACCCGGTCTGTTTCTATACATAAAAAACCCAGAAATCTTTTGACTTGTTACCCGCCCCAAGGATTCAACCTGAAACGCTGTTGCCACCCTTAACAGCATGAGGCTAGGTGAATTAACAGATATGTTATATACATATACAAAAGCAGCAGGGTTGGATTAGTGGCTGAGTCCCTTACCTCTGAACAAGAGGTCAGGGGTTCGAATCCCATCCCCTGCAAAAAGGCCGGAGGTCCTTTCTACCTTTAGGTAGAACCGGAAGCAGCCTCTCTACCTTTGGTAGGGGTAAGGCTGTCTACATCTAACCTCCCCCATACACTGTCCTAGACGGTATTGGGCCCTAACCCACGGAAGGCGGTATGGGATGTTACTTTTTTTTTTTGTTATATACATATACAAACCTACGCATGGGTATGTATTAATACCTTTCAGCCATTGATCGAGCCTTCTCAACTTCCTTCAAAGAGAGCAAAAATGCCATGTACTTTATCCAGATAAAGCTGCTATTGGGCGAGCTTCTGATCAACTTCTCAAAGTCATCAGCAGTTCTTGGTACATCTTTCTGCAATAGTCTTTCTTCAGCAGCCCTAATTTCTCGCTCCCTGCATACCACAGTATTGGTTATATAACACAATTGACATGACCCGCCATTACCAATGTCATATTTTGACATACGTGAATTTGTAAATGAAGAAATATTAGGCACCTTTCTTCCATCTCTTTCTTCTTGCTGCGTCTATTTTTGTTTTCACTAGTTTCGATTTTGTTATCAAGTGACTCTGGACTTTGAGCAACTATGTCATCCACAGGAGAGTCCTCCATTTCATCCAAAGGAACTTCAAGTGGAAGGACAGAAGCCCTGGATTCAACTTCAGCCAACACTGGATGATTCCCAGTCTCAAATGAAAAAGATGGCTCCTGAAACTCGGAAGGGTTTGGATCTTCTGAAATGGGATCATCCTCATCAAGTAAATCAGGACTTTGATTTTCAGGTGATCCAACATCAGTATTGGTATCAAAATATGATCCTTTCATCCCTAAAGAGATTCTTTGTCTTTCTTCATCAATCTAATGACAAATTTGAGACAAAAGGTTATCCAACAACAAAAATAAAACGCCAATCAATTTTGTAGAGAAATAGTATTGTAGTTAAAACAGATGGTAATTGCAGGATTTAGACTACATCCGGGTACATGCTTATTCGGCAACAGCGATAATAGTTGAAATGGCTGTCATATGAGTTCAAAGGTAAATGAGATTTATAATGGTTTATAAAAGAAGGAAGTTGCTCCCTTATTAAGTACATGTTTATGTTTATGTTTATACTGACCTTCAAAATTTTTGCCTTAACTCTCTCACGAACTTTGTACTTCGTCTCAATGTTCTCAGCATGATCCTCAGAGAGCTCAGAGACATGGCAGAGACCAACCTATGAAAAGAAAGAGAAAATTATTGCCAGATTTCAATAAACATGCAACAAGGTTAGAGTCCCAATCTCAAGAATTATACGAACAACCAACTACGTAATGCCTGTGCAGCAAGCCGGTATATCAGTCTAACTAGAGACTACAGATTCAATCAAGAATTTGTGTTCGATCATGAAGATTGATATAGATATTCAGTTAGCACAATAGAGAATATAAAATTGAAGTTCCATGATGGTTACTAACCAACTTAGATTGATCAATTGCAATAAACAAGCCATACGACTCAATACGCTTCACTCTTCCAGATATTATTTCTCCAACCTGGAGACTACTGATATCACCAACATCAGATTTTGGTTCCTTTGTACCACTTGTTTTGCGAAGACTGACTTCAATTCTCTTCGACAGAGGCTCCAGAGAAAGCACCCTGTGCAAAACAAGTTATCACATGAGCATTCTCATGACGTATTCATTATAAAGTTGAACGTGCAACAATCATCACCTGCCAGTTACAAGTTTCCCAATAGGGAACTCTTCTTCAGGTTTTGAGACGAAGTCATCAGACAAGTTTGAAATGAGAATTTTAGCATCAAGCTTCCTAGAAAGCATAACAAAACATCCCTTTGGTGTGATGTTCTTAATGTAACCCTAATAAGAGGAAAATAGTTAAACCTATGCAAGGGAATAGTTGGCATCATAAATATAATATTCTCGTGAATAAAGATAAGAGAATTGGATTTACCTCTACGACCATATCAGCATGAAGGTCTTCAATCTTTTCATAGCGAACACTTTGAGAGTTCCTGCAAACATTTATCCCAGTACAGTTAGTAATTAAAACCACAGATGGAGATAAGAATAAGGATTTGAGCATGCACATTCTTAAAGAAGGTTCTTCACCGAATACCAACACTGTGTCAATAAGACTATAGTGTTTAGAGGCTATTCAAGTACAGAAATTCGTTTCCCAGAGACAATGTGGGAGGTCATAATGTGCTTAATGAATTTACTCAATAAAGAAGAATATTATACACCGACTGTCAAACATATATTAGAATTAGGGCAGGAATATAACATTCTGATTTCAGCTAAAGACGGTCGACAGGCTCAAAGGGAACTTGGTAACTATGAATTACAGGTTTGCTTTGTGATCATTATTAGCAAAGCAAAATCAAGTTCAGCCAAATAGCACTCCCTCCCTTAGAAATAAAGCACAACACTGGAAATGGCAACACTTGTGGCTCCATTTTTTCAAAAATGTCTTTCCAATCAGTTGGTGAGAACGATTTCAGTCCATAAGTTCTCGGGAATTTGGGTATATGGTTACTAAAGAAAGACATTTTTTTATCAAATAAGTGCATTCAGAGTTTTTCTCTTTCTAGAGTAAATATATAATAAAGCTAGTGAAGTACTTACATATCCTTCCCAACTAAAGTTGGGCGTAAAGAGAGATCAACATGGATACTGCCTGTCCCAGAGCGACCAACGTCAAGTACTTTACACCTGACAAACTGCCCTTCATGATATTCGGACAATGGATCGGATATCCAAGAATCCGCTAGCTCAGTAAAATGAACCTTGCCTGAAAGGTGTGGATCAATTTGCACAATCAAACCACCAACACCTGGCAGTATTTTAGAGATTCTGCCACCCACGACTGCACCCTTACAAATATGAGAAACGACAGTTTCACTATCATCTGACATAGAAATTCCACAAGCATGTAGTCTACCAGCTAATGGCTGCAATCCAATACGCAACAATCTTTTGTCTTTATTAGCACTTAGAATGTAACCAGAGACAAATTTTCCTATGCGATACCGCTTCTGGAAACCGTGAAGCTCAGAAGGGTCACACGCACTGTCAAGAATATACAGCTGTGCCCGTATATCTCGAGTTGCTGCTAACCACACCCAATCTTTATCTACTTTATACACAAAGCCAGTCACACTTTGACCAATTGAAAAACTGAAATCTTGTGATGTAGACACATCTGATTCGTCTGCATGTAACATGATATGGTTATGTGAGAGTATGCTAGACTTCATAACTGTTGAAATATGAAGTAATGCACACTTAAACTAGACCATCTAATCAGGACATAAAATGTGTGCTGAGTGCTATACATATGTACATACACACATGATAATAAACATGGGAAACCATTGCAATGTGACACAGAAAGGATACCACTACACGAATGAAAAACATGTTTCACCTGCAAGCACAGAGGGTCTGATGGACAAGTCCCAACGCAAATTATTACTACTTTCGGCTTTAGCTTTGGACACAATCTTTGCTGTCAGCGTCTGCCCAATTTTGAAGTTACTAAATGGCTCCTCTAGGATATTACCATCAAATGCCTGTTACCATGAAATATAAAGTTGCACATATATAGCAGTAAAGAGCAGACTGATCACATTATTCAAAAACCACATTACCTCTGTGATATGTATCCGCCCATGTAAACCTGAACCAAATTTCAGTTTAAGCTCAAGAGGCTTTATTTCTGTAACCTGAAAAGCAATAAATAATATATTTAATATGCACACATGTTTTGACAACTTTACTCTGAAATGCTATTCGTATGCCGATGTTTATACAAATCACAGTAAACCAAATCAACCTCGGCTTGGACAACAGATCCAACATCATAATTGGACTTCTTTTTTGCCCTCTTTGCGCTGGAAGAGTCCACGGCCTCGCTGTTAGATCTAAGCAGCAACAGTAACCTTTGTGCTGTTGATGCATCTGGAAGAGCCATAACAGATGCAATCACCCTACAACAAAAAGAACACATATCAACTTGTCTTGTCAGATCCATTAGAATATGAGATAAATGATATTGTCCTTGAATGTTGTCTCTTAAGATCATTTTGAAAACAATGGTACGATTGACATGTGAAGAAGGCAGATCCAAAAGATTGCAACTGTTTCCTCTAAAGCAGTTGGTCACTAGAGACCTGGTTCTCAATTTTAATAGAGCGACCACAGTGAGTTCAGAACTAAACATTGTACTGAGACTGCAAGTGTTTCGAGTACTGGACCACTATTTTACTATATGGTCTGAACTGATATTATAATGGTTAAGTTCCATGTTACTGTCTTCCTCAACACATCGAAAAATTAACTTATCATCCTCTCTCCATAATGATAAGAAATTTGAAAGAAAAAAAAAACCAATAAGCAGATCAACAGAGTAGAGGTATACAGCGTGGCTTAAGGCACAAAGGCTTGGGGCATGCCCAACAAAGTACATCAGTACCACTTGTGACACTATGCCACTTTTGCTTTCTCTAAAAGGAATTATTTTTAGGTTAGAAAACCAAAACCAGTTCAACAATTTCCCATCACACAAAGGTCAGATATCGACTTAACTACCGATCGCAGAAATTATTCAAAGCATACTCGCATCATATATATGGTAACAAAATCGGAGAGCCTGAATCTCAAACTACTACATCAATTAGCTTTAAGATGTTTGGTTTACTCTCCACGAAGTTTGCAATAAGAAAAGATATGTTTCAACTGATTCGAAGACATCTATTACGATAACAGAATGAATCAAAAGGTAACAATATACAATCAACTAAATATACCTTTGTCCGCTGACGAACTGTTTTGGTTGGAATGCTTGAGTATTGTAGTCGCTCAGAGATGCGTATCCCAAAGCAAACTTAGCATCTGGAATAGAAAGAACCTAATGCCAATGTGTAGCACAGCAGGAAAGAATGAGTATTACAGAAGAAAAGATTGTTCATAAGAAAAGATTGCTCATATTAATCTACTATAGCTTAATGAAGAAGTCATGCATCACTTACCAAATAACTCTCCTTCACAATTTCCACTACAGCATTTACAGTTTGATGCACCTCCAAGTCCTTGTGGGCTGACCTTTTGCGCATCTGAACGACAGAAGGTAAACAGGAATTGAAAGACAGAAGCAACAATTAATCACCCCATGTATACAATAAATTTAAAACTGGACATGCTAAAATAACCAAAACAATTGTCTATTATAAAATAGAAGAAAGAGAAGGTGCCGGGTGGGCACTAACAATTAAGCATTTGCAACATGGTAGACAGATAAGGCATAAATTAAGAATAGATAACCTTTTTAGGAGTTAAGGAATCAGTGTTCTCCATGTATCTATTAACCAACTCTGGTTTCAATGACAAATCCACAAGGCGATCCATCTTGGCTACATCAAGAATTATGGCTTTAACAGAAGAGCCGATATCTACATTTGATCCACCAACTGCATAGATTTCATACTTTATATAATTAGCAATATGTTACATAAAACAACTGGCTACTTGCTGTACATTACTTACGTTGGTGATGTGTGATAAACCCAAAAACATCATTATACTTCTTGAAGCTGATAATAACTCCAGATTCTTTTGTTGCATGGACAGTTCCCTCTGTCACATTACCAATAGGAAACTCTTTCACCCATTTTAGACTAGAGGACTTTAAACCAGAATAATGCAGCTCGGCAATCTGAGAAATTAAGCAAGGGCCAGACCTCAGATATTCTCCAGAGAGGAAGCAACCAAAAAGAATAGTAAAATATATACAAAGGATGTTAAAATATAAAACAAGATCTTGCCAGTGTCATTTTGGAAAACTATTGGATATAAGATTAAAGATACAGAGTACACAGAAACAAGTACACACACATAAATAAAATCACCATTGTAGTACAAATAGTCCTTGTGATCTACAATAGGCATTCTGAAATGAGCATGGTGTCCAAACAAACTACTCCTCAACGTAAATATCTAACATACAATTTCAATCATAAATAGGGCACTGATAAGTATATCAAACTAAACAAAGACCATGGCAGATAGAAAAGACTTTTGAAAAACCAAACTAGAAAATCTCTTTTTTATTAGGAGTTACATGTGGAAAAAAAAAACTTAATACTTAGTTTAAACACTCTTAAAACTTAACGAGGCTAAATGAGGATTAAGGGGTGCATGCAGTATATAGACACAAAATACTAAAGTTCATGAACAACTTTCTTTTATCGATTATTAGAACTCTATAGGAGAGCTACTTGTTCTGTTCTCCAATAACATGGCTACGCCTTAAAACATGTACAAAGAATCACCTTTTCCTGCAGGACAAAGTATTCTTGAATAAAAGATGCATCAGTTGAGGAGCACAAGGACTGCTTCAAGGATAGGGTAACCCGACCCGTTTCACTACTTACCTGGATAATAGTTAGAAAAACAGATCAATGCAAATCTACAAACTCATCTAGATAGTAAAACTAACGAAGAATATTATCTCCAAATTCTTCACGTACATCCTCTATGTTACTACGAACAGACTGTCCAACATGATAAACTTCTGAAAGATCAACTCTGTGGTCATCAGCAGCCTAGTCAATAAAGCACAGATGTTTATGTAAGCAAAATTAAGAACAATAATCTTGAGTAGAGCATAAATGATATATTAGCAGACATACCCGATTTTTCGGAGCAAAACCGGTTAAACGCCCAACAAACCGCACAAAGCAACCACTATCAATGATATTACAGATATAACCCTGGTTCAATGTATTAAAAGGTTATCAGAGTAAGTTGTACTTAGCGGGCCAACAACCGGAATTATCAAAAACTCTATCTATGTCTTACATTTCGCATTATGCTAGGCATTTAAAACAAAGCTATATGTATAAAAGCTACAAGAAAGAGGATCTTACAGGCACCACTGAATGTGGGTAAACTTGGCTGGCATCCATAGGCAACTGCTGAGCCGCATTGACAAGAGAATATTTTGCACTTAGGACCAAGTTTTTGTTCTCGACATCTGTAAGAAGTAGAAATTCGTGAAGCTAACTCATATGACAGACTGCAACTTTTCACTGAAACTAATCATTAGAGTCACTAGCATAGGCATTAATTATCTTTCCTTTTGTTGCATCTTAATGAAATGAGATTCATCCAGACGCATGACCTTTTAGGCCCATACCAAAAGGTTATCAGATGAGTCTTGAGTTCTTTATTCAAGGAGAGTTAAAATTTGTTACATTTTTAGCTACAAGTCTAATCTGCTTTATTCAATGAGAGTTCTCTCCTGGCCTGTCACATCATCATCATGCTTATGTCTTTTTCTCTTTTTACAACAAAAAACGGTATCCATGTTACTGATTCGGATATTTTCCATATCTAGATTCTCAAAGAGTAAAGAATAATGATAACATCCTTTTGTGTGATCACAGGGCACTCAGATATAAGAAATAGGGTGAGTCATGTATCGTAGTAGAGAAGAGTTAATAAATAGAACTGTCCTGGTAACTTGACCTTGACTTCCTTGTAGCAAAAGACAAAACAGAGAAGCCAACTGATGCTGCTAGTGCATTATTCGTTTACCTACATATATTAGAAGTTATAACATGAACAATACATACTTACCTAGAACCAAGAGTCTTTCAAAATTGTATCCCGGCTTCAATACAGACTTCATTATAGAAGCAAGTCCTGCACAATGACAAAAGAAGTTGTATGATAGGAGTAAAATATTCTGCAAGACACCAAAACCATAAAGAAGAATACGGGAACATATAAAAAGCCCTGAAAAGCAACTAATATAGGGTCCTTAGCCGAAATAAAAGCTTACCATGGTTGTCTGCCAGATGTTCTGAAGAAATCATGCCTTTGACGTAGCCCTTAACACCAACATCAACTATTACTGCATTAGCAGTTACTCGTTCAACAGTGCCCGACACAAGACTTCCAAGTTTGACTTCATCATCTTCAGATGTCCTACAAACAAAGAACGATATATTCAGGTCATTGTAGTAATTACTTACAAATGAAATTATGACTCCGGTGTGGTAACAGCCACAGTAGAACCAGTGAAGGATGTCTGAAGCAGACCTTGAGGATGTCACTAAGAAACTAAGGTTGATTCTCCGTGAAGCAGGAACTGAACTTGTGACTCTGCATTTTACCACTTGCTCAACATGATACATTGAGCTCACATCCGATCCTGGATCTAGTCCAAGCTCAGCTCTGAAAGAGATAAAAATAAATAAGGTAATTATAACTGACGTCAAGCAACACATAACATCAACTCGTCAAGAAAATGATTCTGGGCAAAGCAGAGAAAAAATATGAGGCTTTAATTGAAGAAGACCTTTAACAGTTAACTATATTGAATATAAGAAGCTGAAGACAGAATACCCAAACAAGTTGAAAGTTTAACTTCATCTACAAGCATAATTAAGCGATCACGTAATATATCTAAATGATCCACTACACATATTGACACTGATGGAAGAGAACGAGTTTTTCCATGAAGGGACACTCAATTCTTTCTTTGATCAAGTGAGTAGGAGTACCACATAAAGTTTCATGTCTAGAGCACAAGAAGCACTAGCAGACCATTCGACAGGTCATCTCCTGCTCAACAAGGTGGCAGATTTTACGGTAAGGTGGAAGTAACTAGGGGTAAGGTGGCTTCAGATGTATAGATTGTGCAATTGGGTCCTCTAAATTTGATTCCTTATATAAAACACTTCAACTCCAATCAGTCTCTAACATCGCTAGACAAAGTAGCTTAGACACGGAAGGTTTGACACCAAAAGCAAATACTGGCATAAACTACAATATGACCTTGCATGAAACAAAAGAAATACCAATAATACAGCAAATCATGCAATCATTGCTAAGACCAGAAGCATTTCCAAGCTGACCACCAAGCAACAGAATTATAACTACATTCCCCAGGGGTAAACCACAAAAAAGGTGGTCATGTAAATGTCATAAGGACAACGTATGAAGTATTGAAATTTAACCTGGGGGCAAATCCTTGCACACCATTGTAAAATCGAACAAAACAGCCATGACTTTCAATTTTTGTTATCCATCCATGTGTCCATAATCCTTCAGTCGCGTCAGTATATGAGCTAAGAACCGGAAGCTTCGATTTTACCTGACAAGATCAAGCAGAATCCTTCATTAACTTAAACGTACGAAATCAACACATCGCTGCATTTATTTTATATGAACAATAGTATTGGAACCTGATGGTCCACAAATTACATGAATGAGCCAGTGCAACAGTAATCAAATAAAAAACGGTTGAAGAAAGTCATTAGTGCTGTGAAACATGATGCATAGAATGTAAGCAACAACAAGAGCACATATCAAAACAGTGTGAGTCACCGAGTTGAAATTTTTACTCATCAACAAGACGATTGAAGAAAGTCATTAGTGCTGTGAAACATGATGCATAGAATGTAACCAACAACAAGAGCACATATCAAGACAGTTTGAGTCACTGAGTTGTATTTTTAACTCATCAACAAGACCAACTATGATACGCCAACTGAGCCACTACCAGCAATATCACCATACGGAGTATACAATAGTTAGATAATATTCATAAACTGGAGGCATGGAAGAAAAACCAATTAAGCAAAGAGATCACAGTAGCATAACTCTTGTAGAAAGAAACTCCCATTCAAAAGTAACTAGGCCATTCATCTTCAAAACTTTAGACCTTGCCCACCCATAGTAAACATTTCAATGCCAACTATAGAAAGCCTATGAGAAACCACAAAAGCAAATCACCATGAAGGCTGTACATGACAATAAGAGATGTTTGATAGTGATATATTCCTACTTTAGAAACGGTTTCCTCTTGCTGAACTAACTGAGTAGAACTTTCTGAAACAAATTATCTGGGAAGAATCTATTAAGAACTGTAATAGTTGGTAAGAATATACATGATACCTGGTTCTTTCAAATTATTTGACAATAAGAGTTGTTATTTGGCAAGAATCTACATGACACCTGGTTTTTTCAAGTCAACAACCAGTCCACTTAATAAAGTCCATAGTTCCCCGATTCTATTGTGGCAGCAACCTTTTGTAGAAGTGCAGAACTAAGACTAAGCAAACCAAAAACTTACCACAAACGCAACATGCGTAGAGAACTAGCCAGTAAGTATATATGACATATCAAACTAATTATGCTTTCGATATCTTTCTAATATGCTGTAAGTAGCAGGTATGTGCAATATTGATGTACACAACCAACCATACTAGTCTTTTCAGATGTTTATAAAAAGCTATGTGCATTATAGGGCGAAAAAAACTCTCAGACCAAATCTCTCACTGAACTGAAATGGATTCCAGTATTCACACAAGCCATCACGTTAACAAAGTAAGACATAAATAAAGATAAAATAATTGGCAGGCTCAACAAAATTCGCCAAGTATTTAAGAATCCAGATATGGCTAGTCGTAAACTGGGCAATCAATGGTACAACAGTAGGAACCACATTCTACTTGAACATCAAAAGATGTACCTCTACTTTATCAGAACACTTAATGAAGGGTAAAATAGATGTATGAACAAGTTGTCATTTCATAGATGTACAAACATAGCATAAATTCCACTTCATAAAAACAGATGATTAAATATAGATTTACAGCAACAACAACAACAACAAAATAAAATAATAAAAAAATAAAAAGAAAAGGAAGAAGAAGAGTATATCAGGGAAAAGAGCATACGAGTGTTTTCTTGTGTGTGACGGTAATTCTCTTAGACTTGCAACCAAGCACACGGAAGACTAACTCAGCACCAATCTGAATTGATAAGCATATGCAAAGTAAAGTTGGTCAAACTATGCATACATGAGCGTGGTAAATAGTGTGAGATGGCTTGATTTAGATAAATAAAATAAATAACATTGGAAAAATCTTCACAATGTAGTTCGTTGTCCACATCACCTGAAACTTTTTTCTAGGTTTTACAATTTCAAGTTCTGACATATGACGAAGAGGGCAGAGTGCCTTCACACCACTAGCAAATTGCACAATCGCACCAAAGCTATCAACAACAATAATTTTGGCTTTCACCACCATTCCAGGCCTGACATCAGAGTGAGTGAAAACAGAGCCTTCAAATGCACTCGTCTGATTAAATCAAAAAACTTGAGATGTAAGTCAAGTATTCATGCTTGCTCAAGTTAGAAACCGCATCAAAAACAATGAAAGAAACCTTTATAACACCAGTAGCAAGCCCCTCCAAAAGCCGGAAACCAAAAACTCTCACACGAACAAGGCTTCCTTCCTTGAAGCTTTTTTCCCATTTTCGGATTTCCTTGTCGGACAAATCTGACACCTATTCGATCATGAAATGTATATAGTAACAAGGTTTTCAGATAAAGAATAATGTCAAATAAACAAACTGAATCTTCCAAGAAACTTACATTGACATATGCTGGAGTCGGAATTGGAGCAGAAGGAATTTCCAATAGCAAGCCAGATCCTCTATCAACTCGAACCACTTTTGAATCGTCAAATATATCTCCAACTTTAACAAGCTACATGACAGAATATATAGACCTTATTATGGAATCAAACATTCACCTCAGACACTAGCAGTCCACAGACTCTATAGCGTGACTGTAAGTTCTTATACCGTCTATTCACGCCAGCTTCAACAACTTAGGTTGCCTTGCTTTTCAAAAAAATCCTTTAGTTATTAGATATGTACTAGAGAGGTCTTCTAGTCATAGTACACCTTTAAAGACAGTGGATCCCTAAGACAAAGTGCATCATTATGAACTTACTAGCATCTCCATTGGACATCGTGAAATACTTGAAATATACAGAACAGCACATTAAAGCATTGGAATAGGCCTATTGCATTGGCAGGTCATAAGATTGGTAAATAGTTTTTAGATGAACATAGTTAGACAATTTTAAAGGTTGTCAGTTCACCCAAGGTAACACAAGTCCATTATATAGGTAAGCGAGCAATATTGACTACACAACCTTTGAATTAGGATACCCGCTTACAATTAACAATATAAAATGCATTAATTGTTCGGCAGCTGCAAATAACTACCCAGACCCTAGCCCTGTTCATTGACATGAGATACAACCTAACCTGATCACCATCTTGTACAAGACTAAAAGATATCTGGTCCAATGCAGTATTTTACTCGGATATAAATCAACGATTAATAACAATTACTCACACCAGATTAATTGATAAATTCCTCTGCTACTCCATGTATCAGTTAAACAAAGTCAACCAACTAAAATTAGTGTCTGGCTCATCATTCAATGCAAAGTTCATAATTGAGGAAACCCGAAACCAGGCTACAAGCCTAATGTCACATCAGATACATGAAAGTTTGCAATTATATTCACACTATGTACAAACTTTGGTCATTGGCAAACACTTACTGCAGGTGGAGCACTGTTATGAACAAGATGTGGATTTAGGGTCAAACCAACAGCTCTGGTTAATGGATCGACAAACAGAATCCGAGCATTGACCTGATAATGGAAGAAAAACAATAGTGAAGATAAAGATGCGAAAAGGAAGAACAGTTAACTGCAAGTGACATATAGAGAGAGAAATCCATTTGGACATAAACTGTGACTGCTATTATAAGCAGTATTTATTTTATCTTTTTGTTATATATTCCAAGGTAATCCACACAACAGTTGAGCTTACTCCTAAGCATAAAAATAAAGATAACAGAAATTTGGCCTCCCTCATTTTGTGTCTTCTCAGAACTCATTATAAAATAGAAAGAGATTGTGCAAGAAATCTGATGTATGCACCAAGATGAGACCAACATTATCCTTATACAAGTGTAGCAAACAGTTGAAACCCTGAAGATGCATGACTCGATGACTAATACTCTAATAGATATTCAGAAAGAAAAAGAATAGTTGAACACCATCAGAATTTATATACATAACAATCAATTGGCTCACAAAATTAACAAGTGTACTAAAAACCTTATTGAATCTGAGCTTGAGCAGCAAGGACAAGACATTTGAAGCGAAAATTGAAAGGAAAAACACCAGACAAAAAGATCCTGAATTTCTTCCAGAAAACATAAAAATGTTCACCAAGAAAAGGTGCGGCAATATAGATACAAAAAATAATAATAAAGCCAGTAAAGGAACATTTTAAGACACGCAACCACTCAGGACATTCCACTAACAAATCCAAAATCAAGAGATAAGTACACATACAACTTAGAATAATGATAAGAGCCTAAAAAGATACTCGTAATAGATAAGAAATTAAGAACTATCACATTTTGCAATTCAGACATTTATAAATTGTTTAAGGCAAGATTATTGAATAAGATGTCATGTGCAAAACAGCAGCTATTTGGTAAACATAACAACAAATGGATATTAACAAAATCTCCACTTAGACACAAATGTTTTATAATGCAATATAAAGCTTTACAAATTAACTTCCTCTCATCTCTGTTTCAACTTGGCTCTCTTATGCATGCATAAAGTAAAAGATGTTCAACAGTACACAAAGTAATTTCATTTATCAAATCCCTAGAACAAAAGTATGGTTGTTTTTACCTTCTTGTTTTGAGTGTACTCATCTTTCCACTTTGAAGTGGGAAGAGTTTTTCCCAGATGAAATATATCAACCTACAGAAATTGAAAGAACGGTAACATGACATCATACATCACAAATCAATTCCAAAGCTTGGTTAGCTACTAGCTAAGTAATGTAGAAGATAGCCTTTCAGAGAGAAAGGGGAAAAAGTAATATGTACAGAGTAGGGCACACATACAGTTCCTGTAAAGAAGGTGAGGAAGGATAGCATGATGCCATTTTCGAGAGTTGAACGCACACGAGCATTCACCATCATACCAGGCACAAGCAGATTGAATGGAATGCCTTTAAGATCCTTTGTCTGCATAAAAGAACAACAATGACATAAGTCGTAACAGTTTAACAAGGGATACGACCATAGAAATAATGAAGATGATGACAAATACATACCACACATTTGGCCACCTCTTCAACATCAGAACTAAGATTAACAACTTTCCGAGTTTTATCAATACTCTTTACAACTCCTTGAACGAGTCTCCCAACAACCAAATTAGTGTCCCTGCTTCCTGTTTGTTACCATGTACATGTGGATTAGCCAATTAGGAGTACAACATATCAATAAATATCGATGAAACATGTTTCAATGCAACCAAAAGATGTTATTAAATGGAACAAGATGTACTTGTTTTCGATCATGAAATATACTAAAAAGAATGTACAAATACAAAATAGACTAACTAGCAATCTAAAGTGGATGGTATCCAATCCAACCCCTGCGTCACATGCAAATCTGATAATATGAATCAATGCCCCACTAAAAATTAGAAAAGAATGCAGAAATTCTATTCCAATATTCAGCAAGAAGCCACACAAAGATTGTGATGTTAAGTATTCTAACACTAGTATGGCTCGCACAACCAATATGTTCTGTGAGCATATACGGGGACGTTATATATTTCACAATAACATAAGGTGTTAAAGAACAGTTTAGAAAAGGAAAAAACAATGTTTATGATGATGATATTGATGATGATGATGATGATGATTGTAAAACTTCTGAATTCACCAATAAAAAGGTGAATGGGAATGACAGGCGACTTATGATGGTAAAAAGAAAAGCCTATTATTTAATAAATACCCCATAAGTACACTTACCGTCTTTGTTGTTATTTTGCATAAATCCAGTAAACGAAGTTACTCCAAAATGAAGCATGTAGCCATGGTCTTCAATACTCTTCACATATGCATTAATGACCTACAAGTACATGAAAAAACATATCAGAAGCTAAAAAACTTCGAAAAATATATTCTAACAAAAAGGAGAGATGACACTGTTCTCTATCTTAACACAACCATCCAAGAATAAGCTATCCCAGCTTCTAAAACAAGTACATGCCAGTCTCTCTAACAAAAGATTCCACTTTAAGCCTCAGTAACATGAAGATATCCCAATTATCTATATAGTTTCTTTAACACCTTAAAAAAATGTATTACCCATGTGATTGATGTAAAAATCAGTAGCTATTAGTCAAGCTAGCATATGACAAGTATAAGATCACAATGACGAGTGATTTAAAGATGTAATGTTTTTGAGCAGTGGGCAGAGTGAATATCCATTTAATATATGGAAAGATGTTAAGCATCATAGAATATAGCACCAGAACATTCTCACCATCCCTTCTTGAAGAGTGTCCAATGAGAAGTTACTATGCAACAAAGCTAGACGCAGAGATAGCCAAATCCTACGCTTCCCTTTCTCTTTCTTGTCGTCATCTAATTGGAGTACTATGCATGAAACCAGTTGACCAATGGTATATATGGAAGAAAGAGCATCAACCTCTGTGCCCTGTTAACAAAATGAAATTTATACATCAAAACACACTCATTCATGAGAAAACACAGAGAATATAGTTTTAAAAAAATCCAACTACCGTGGTACAATAAATAATGCACTATGCAAAATTTTAAAAGAATATTACCCCTTTCATTTCATCATGTAGCAAAGAATCTATTGCTTCGCTAGCGCGAACTAACCCGCGAAGGCCCCCTGGAAGACTAACTACGAGATCCTTCTCATTCACTTCGGAAATTACACCCCAAAGCTTCATTCCAGGAGTAACATTCTAGATGAATTCAGAAAAGCAGAAGGAAAGTATGAAGTAATGTTGGTCAATCATATAACATACCAACAATAATTTACATACGAAAGTTCAGAAAATCAGTGAAGAAGAAGATTAAAAGCGAACTAATGAAACAGCTTGACAGACTAGTGAAATGGATTGAGATTCAACCGTGCATCGCAAGCATATACTTTATTAATCGATTAATGTGGGCTATGTCACTCGAGCACATTTACGTTACAAAACACTCATTAAAAAAGAATGCTGTCCATTATACTTCAATTTACGTTCCTTCAGTTAAAAGAATAAAAAATCACAGCAACACGCACAAGCAAACTGACATACATAATTGCTAGTTATTTTGTTTAAAATCAGTAATACTATCCCATAATTGATAGACACGTAACACCCAAGAAAGAACTAACAAATCTTTCAAAAATTGATGTACCTTCAAAGTGATCTTATTGGCAAACCTAGGCAATTTCCCAGCGTTTCCATCAGCAAAAAGTGAACCGATGTCATCATCGTTTGATTGTGTCGAGTTCTTAATTTTATCTTTCCTCTTCTTCTTCATCAAAACCATACTCCCGGATTCGAACTCTTTATCAACTTCTGCCCGAACTTTATTAACCTCTGCCCTACTGAGGGAACTCTGCCCACCTGCAACACTCATAACCTAACATCAATGCCCATGTACAAGCATATAAACGCATACATAGTTATAAATAGGCTTTTTTTTTTACCTCTAGGGAAGTCAGGGACATCGTCTTCAAGCTGAATAGGTATAGCATCATTCGATTTTTGAGGCGGTTTAAAAGGCTTTTTAGATGATTTTTGAAATGTCTTAAGCTTATCCTCTGATTTCTTGTTAAACGATTTCTTCGAAGGTTTTGTCATGTCCTGCTATAATATAAAATTAACCAATTAACACACCGATACGCATGAATTTATGTTCATAAATTCAATAGTTGAAATGTGGTAATGGCATCAATTAGAATATGAATAAGATTGAATTACGATTAAACGTACAAAGATGTTGAGCTTGACGTGGAGCTTCAGATAGTCGGTAATCACGCGACGGTCGGAGATGAAATAGACGTCGTCGGCGTCTGCAGTCTGCACAAGCAGGTGAAATTAGGGTTTAGGGTTCTGCATTTTCGCGGTTAAACCTTATACTATAAAAATGAGGTTTTTAATTTTATAATAGGACCACTTATCGTTTTTATTATGATCCGTTTATACACTAAAGTTTAATATACTATAAATTAGACACTAAAATGTGAAATTAGTGCGAATCACAACCTCTAAAAATGTGCCTTTGCTATAATTTGATTTATTCTAGCTCAACAACATAATAAAATAAATAAATATATATATATATATATATATATATATATATATATATATATATATATATATATATATACATTTATTGGTGTTTGGCTTTCTTTCTTTTTTTCAGAGAACCATGGGTGTTGGGTTATGAAAACGATTAACATACAAAGTAAGAAAAAAGGTTCATAAGTATGTTCATGAACAGACCCGGATCTGAGGGTGTGCGATCGCACAAGGCCCCAAATTTTAAAAGTTAGCGATTAGTATAAACAGATTTGCAAATGATTTAGTATAATTAAACGAAGCTTTACAAGGAAGATGAGACGTTTTGTAGTACCGTAATATAATTATTGAGTCATATCAAACAAAGCTTAAAATTGTATTTTAATGGTGAAAATTGAATTAGGGGTTAAGAGTTGGAAGATTACTCAAAGTTTTCCCGTGTGTATAAGAAACTTTTATTCCTTTTTACATTATCACCCCCTTATTAATATTTGAGGTTATAGTTAAGCCCTTTAAATTTATGGTTCATTAGATTAATTCACGATTTTAAAGCCTTTTAACTACGTATATAATACTAATACTATAACCTACTCCTAATTTTTGAATAACAACATGCTTCTAATTTAACAAAAATCAATATTTTAAACTATAAAGATCTTAAATCAAAGTTATATCAACTCAGAAGTCAGATTTACAAAAATATACAAAAAGCTAACGTTTCTAAAGTTAAGAATTACATGAGTTGTGAAATTTAATGACAAAAAAAAAAAAAAGATTAAAGTAAGTGTCTTGCATGAATAAAAAAATTATGTTTTCGAGGGCCTCATTCTAGATTTCACACAGTGCCAGTAAAATTCACGGGTCATGCATATAATCATGAACCTACAAGAATGATAATCATCTTGGGAATATGACAAATTTCCTTGAAGTTGATTCACGCAGGGGAAACAAGCCTTCACATTACGAGTGATGTCGAATGAGGATTTTGAATTGTGCATGACGAGTGAAACACACATGACACATCCATTTCTAATATATATTCATAAACAACGGAGCATACATATCTTTTTTGGAGCATTGGCTTTCTTTCTTTATTAGTTAACGATAAGTTTTTGTAGAAACATGAATTATTGCTCCATGGGAGCCTTCTATCAAACAGTTTTCAACTTCCTAAATATGAACGTCAACCTCGATACCTCACATCCTCTTTGATCTAAGTTTCCAAATCGCATGTAGATGATAACATATTTTTACAGACGACATCTTTATGCCCTTTTTACATATAAAAAACAACATACATTTATTCTCATATTTTTTATATTCAATCGCAGTATGACATTATGACAAGTAATTAATTAATGCTAGATATTCATGCCCGTGCAATGTACGGGTCTCACATTTTACTAATTTAATCTAGTCAAATGTATCATTTAATTAAGAAGCATTTAAGATAAACATGACTTGTTATTTTGTCATTTTTGTTATTTGTTTATATCTTTAGTAGTTTTATAAAGATGACAATTAATAGTTTTGCAAAAATGAATAATGAAAATTATATCTAAATCACTTCAGAGAATTAATATCTTGCGTTAACTATCAAGATCCAAATCCAATTTTATGGTTAGTGTGTGTCTTTAAGTAATCAAGTCACTTTGGAAGGAAGTTATATTGATTACAACTAGAAGGGCACCCGCGCATTGCGGCGGTGAAAATTTCAACAATGATCAATAATGATGTGATCAAGTGTTTGCGAATAATGTGTTTGTATTAGTATTATCGGTTGACCTTTTAAAATAATGTAATCTCTTGCAAACATTATATCTTATTTACAGATTTAGATAAATATAATGAAATATGAAGAAACTTTTCATTTTCCAAATTATTATGATTCTTCTTCAAATGTAATAAAATAATCTAAAATCGAACATAACTAATGTAAAATACTAAAGAAAAAGTAGTCTTAGTCTTGCCTGTATATTTATGATGATTATTTGACACTATCGAACATTTTACCATTTTTACCATATAAAATCATGTGAGAATGGGATGCAATTTAAATTGTTTTTAGAATGGAATGTAATTAAAATAATGTAGATAATGGAACGTATTATGGTAGGGGTATTATAGTACTTTTTGATCTTTATTCTTGTAAGGTTATAAAGGAAATGGCTAAACAAATTATAAGGTGTAATGATGTAATGATAATGATAATGATAATGATAATGATAGTGGAGTTTTGGTGCAACTTTTTTCCTTTTTTTTAAGGGAAGGCTTACGTGGTATTTCAAAGTAGGGGTGTTTATTAAATGGTTTTACCCGAAAATCCGACCGACCTGAATGACTTCGGATGAAGTGGGTTTGGCTAATTTGGATTTGGTTCGGACTTTTGGTGGCACCCGAATTATAAAGTGGTTCTTTGGACCGTATTTGGGTTTAAATATACATATTTGGTTTTCACCCGAATAACCGAATTATTATAGAATTAAGGGTGTCTTATTTTATAGTATATGAAACCATCCAATAAAATATTGGAACTTTTGTTCTTTGCAAGTTCCTCTTGTCAAACCAAAATTAAAGGTGATTCAATCTCTAACTTTTGCAAGTTCTTTTAATCAAACCAAAATCAAGGCCGATTCTACAATTTGATCATTGATTCTCCATGGATTATTTCTTATTTTGATTAATTATTTAGAACTTAGTATGTTCGTTGGTTTTGATTTCATTTAAATGTCTGGTTTCTAAGAACTTGGTATGATGCATCAATGATATTCATCACTTATTAGTTTCTAAGTTTGCTTATATTTATATAATAATTGAGAGTTTTTCATTTGTTTTATAGGTATATTTGTTATGTCACTTTGCTATGTGATATCGCATAAAAAGTTACGTTTTTACTACCGATATCTCTCTCATTCTGGAACAATACTTGGCATTTGGACTCAAACAATGCACAAATCAGTGATAATATGCTAAGTAGGTCAAAACAAGGTTGCACGAGAAAAATCAAGCAAAACGAGCAAAAAACAAAGATTCCACGCACAATTGAAGATTCAAGACATCAAAACAAGATTTAGAGACGAAGTACCCACTACTGAGGTTTCTCTTATCCAAGATGTTCGTTTTCAAAATACGAATCTAACAGAAGAAGAATCGGCAAAAACGGATGAAGAATGAAGATTCTACGTACGTCGGAAGATTCAAACGATTCGCACGACACATCCAAAGTTCAGAGACATATTTTTGAGATTTCTTTTCATCAAAGTCTTTGTTTTTGAAAAACGAATCCAACAAAAAAAGAATTGATGCAAACGGACGCATAATGAAGAAAACACGCACGAATAAAGAAACGAAGCAAAAGACGGCGAACCGGGGCGGCAGCACGCCGGCCGCCGCCGGCCACCAGCCCTCCGCCGCCGGCTGCCTGCCACCCGTCCCCCGGTCGCTTTTTGGTCCTTGCCCTTACTCGCCTCGTACTTGGTGCCACACCTCTCCGCAACTTTAGGGTACATGTGCTACACCTTTACACGCTTTAGGGTACATGTGCCACTAACTTTTGCACCTTTTGCTAATGTGCTCCTCAAGATGCTAACATGAACCGGATTTCACCTATAAATAGGAGGCCAATGGTTCATTTGCAAGACACACCTTCTTTGCTACACCTTTTCTTAGCACATACACCATTCTTAGAACAATATACTTCTCTTAAGATATTGCTTCTACTTTCTTTCTATTTTCTTACTAAAAATTAGTTTTGGGCTAGTTTAGGAGCTTGTTTAGAATAGAAGGAAAGTACGGAACGCATTGTAATCTTCGGTGTAAGCTTGGAATTGTGTCAATTAATTCAAGTCTACTTTCTCCCGCATTTAATCTTGGTTCTTTCTAATCCTTATCTATCTTAAATAATTAGTTTATATTGATTATGCTAGATTTAGTTATTGCCATAATTAGAGAGTACTACGCTTGTTGTGTTTGTTTGCGATGTAGTTAGTTAATTATGAGATGATTTATAATTAAATATTAAAGATCGGTAGTATTGCTTTGATCGTCTTATTGCATGTTCTTGTTTGATTGTTGCCTTATGATCATCATAGTAGTAAAATATAAACGGTCTTAATTATCGTGAAATAATATGATGGCCCATATTCGACTGTTACTCGATATAGTACTGGAAACACTTTAAGGTGGAGTACAAATGTATGGAAGTCGAGGAACGACCGAAGGTAGTCATGTTACGAAACGGTACAATATCACGAAGTAATGTGACGGCCCCTATTCAACTGTTATGCAGTATAGCGTTGGAAACACTTTAGGTGTAGTACAAACACGTGGAAGCTGTGTAACGACCGAAGGTAGTTATATTACGGACTAATATGTAAAATGAGAAACCTAGTTTAATTAACCTTTCTAAATAGACTTTTAAACTTCAAATTAATCTATCGCATTTCCACCAATAAACGTGATTACAACACCTTTTTAACGACGGCCAATTAAAAGGTAGTCAATCATCTGTGTCAATATAATTTGTCAAAGGTATGAAACTATGGAACCGCAAGGCTACATGGGGGATTACCGTAGGACAAGACATGGCCAAGGTTTGAAGCGGCGGAACCACTTTAAGTGAGGAACGCTGTGGATAATTAGGGGATTTATTGGGTAGTCTTAAGCAAGGGCTGGTTTAAAGTCATAAATGAACTTTTTAAATATACGAATCTGATAGGATGATGAGGAATCGTTATATGATTCAGTTATGTCTAGTACATTAAGATTTTGTTCCCGTTCATATGAAAGTATTATCTATAAACCCTTATAATGCATTTAGGGTCTAAGCTTAAAGTTTATAAATGTCATATGCGAAATACCAATTTTACCCTTTTCTTTTAAATTGACAAAACTAATATGGTAAGTTTAGTTAACCTTATTACTCTTTACTCTATATTAAATATCGATAACTATATTATTTCTATATGAATTTTAGAGATATAAATTAAAGTGTATACTTTGTCTTTGAGTTTATTATAAAATTTACAACAATTGATCACATAACTTCTTAGTCGATTTCTAAAATACCGCTGCATAGCGCGGGTAATGTACTAGTTAAACCATAATTAAGATCTTGCTTATTATTCTAAATACTTTGTAATGTTACCATAACCTAGCTCCTGGTGTGATATGCTAATGGGATTTTAATTAGTAAGGAGTCTAGTGTTTACATACAAGTATTCAAGAATGATAACTAACTAATATCTTTCAAAACAGTTTCTCCAAATATCATCCCATAACTTAATTAATGAAATCTCAGCAAACACTATCTTTATTTTATCTGCTTTACGTTTTATTATTATTTCACTTTTATTTATTTACTTGCCTAAGTTAGTTTATAGAAAAACCAAAACTCCCCCACTATTTTATAAACCATTCACTAGTTTGAAAGCCCTCATCTGCCATGCCTTAGTTTCAATTCAGTCGGTTTGAAGAACGACTCTAGGTCATACCTACCACTTGCTCACCCTTAGGATTAACATTGTTAGGGAAAACTTAGGCCCCGCAATTATAAATTTAAAACACCCACTGATGCCCGTCGCCAATAGCCGGTGCAACGACAAAGGGTAAGTAATTTCCCTTACCGACCGCTGGTGGCGCATCACTATGGTAACAAAAACAAGGACCAGGCATGCATATGTTCCGTTATTTAATTTGATAGTTCAATTTTTCATCCAAGTTTTTAATATGGTTTAATGGAGAACCAACCCATATAAACCGATTTCATTTTGGTTGAATTGGTTTAGTTTTGACAAATTTGTTTGGTTATTGGTGATTAAAAATAATTCTGTAAAACCGATTTATCCAAACCGATTAAACCAAATATTCCGTAAACATACCCAACATACACCCCTATTTCAAAGTGTGCAAGCGTTTTATCTTCAAACTTCTATCTCTTCCTATCATTTACCATCTTTCTTTATATTTCCTTTTTGAGTATGGTTCAGGAGAGCAGGTGTCAAGTGGAGAGCAGCGAGGGAAGGGTTAAACAACGAATCACAGTGCACCATGTGTCCATCACAAAGTTTCATTCTGGCCCCTCCACTATAATTATGTTTTAGTTTCTTCTCCCAACTTCTTTAATAACACTCCCCCACCCCCATCACCACCAACCACCAACTCCCACCCTCTGCCACCAGCTGCCGCCAGCCACTGCCCGTCGCCGGATTCCGACCAATTTTATTTGTTTTCAAAATTTTTTTCCAAAATCTTTTAACTAATTTTTTCCTCCATAAAAACACTGCATATTAATTAAAAAAAAAAACATTTTGTTGCATCTTGTGGTTATTTAACTGCATTTTGTATATATATATATATATATATATATATATATATATAGTTAGGGGATCTAAAAAGAAGAAGTTTTTGGTGGAGAAGAGGGAGAAGGATTCCTAGCCAATCATTCCAATTTAAAGTCAACGGGTATTTGAGTCTTTTCAAATGTAGTTAATAAATTAATTAATATATGTAATTTAAACTCATAAATGTTGGCGGTTATTGTGTATCCACAAATTTGGGAAGTTAACAAAACAAATCGCTGCATATCACTATCAATTTTGAAACAATTCTTCACGTGAATTTTGGCAGCGAATTTTTTTTTTTTTTGGAGATCTTCACAATCAAACGACGATTTGTGACCCAATCATTTTAATTTCATTGCATATTGTAATACAATCAACAACATTTGTAACAATCCCTTGGATCGATTCGTACTCAATTTCTATCGATATCTATAACGTTTTTTGGGAATCATTCCGTGGATCGATTCATATGGTGAATCATGAACAACCGATGGAACTTATAGATACGTATTCAACAGAGGAATCCGATGATATTGGTAGTACATCCGAAGCAAGTAAGTTCTTCCCGTTGTGTTTTGGAACGTGTTATTATTGGGGTTTTTTTGTTTGATTTTAATGATGATACTTGAAAATAAAAGCACCTGTTTCACACATTCATTATCGATCGACATGTTTTGTAAGGTACATATGTTGATCGAGCAAAAATGACGTTGAGTCACGGACTAGTATAAGTTAATCGTACTTACAAAACAGCCATAGTTCAATAGTATATCTGTTGTCATAGTTCCGAGGAAGGCAAGAGGTATTGCTATTCACAATTACTTAAACTTACACCATTGATTCGCTACTTCTCACATAGTGATTCACCGTTTACTTACATATTTCCTCTGTGATTCGTCAATTTTCACATAGTGATTCACCAAAACTATTATGCATTTTAGGAGATACTGCAACAACATTAGTACACCAAAAATCCTAAATTGCCATTCATAGCGTACTCAAACTAGAACTAATTATGACTATGATTCACCAACATAAATTGAATATTCGCCAATGGTTAGTGCAACACTAATATTGATTATAAGCGTCTAACAAGTCCTATGATTCAACATTTATTATAGTCACACACTAATAATAATTTGATATTTCATACACAATTATACACAATGAATTATTGGACATTATAAGCGTCTAACAAGTCGTATGATTCTGCATTTATTATAGTCACACACTAATAATAATTTGATATTTCATACATTTCAATGATTATCAGCTATGCTGTTGTTGGTTCACAATAGCATAAGTTTGATTCATCAATCTAGACAAAAATAGCAGTGATCCAGACAAAAATAGCAGATGATTCAGCAAAGCGGTGTATCACTTTTTATTTTGTTGGTTTTGCTCTAATGTGACATAAAGGTGCAAAAGCCTCACACCGGAAACCATACAGCATGTTTCAATTAGATGTTCTACACCCAAACACAAATCATCAGCCATTAAAACACTTAATGCAATCAAACATATAAGTGATTCATCAAACTACGTTAACTAAAACACTTATTGCAATCAAACACAACTTGTAATTAGCTGTTCTAGGCCCAACAACAAATCATCATCCATTGAAGCACTTACCGCAATCAAACACAACTAGCCCAAATCCGAAAAAGTGTACATTTGATTCACTACAATCATGTATTGCAGAATTTTATAATGTTTTGAATCACTGTGAAAGAACCCTTCAAAAACACGGAGTCACGCAAGGTTTACAGCAACTAATTACATGTTGAATCATCCATTCACAAAAATAACAACAATAAAACCCAGAAGGAGAATCATATACCTTTCTTGCTCGTTTGTTGCTTCTTCTTTCCCGTCATCATCTTTCCAAACTACAGCAAGAAAACCGAAACCCTTTTTATCCTCGAACAAAACCCTGCTTCAGTTTTATAAACGCACAACCACATAAACGCTTGAACCAGAAATTCTTGTTGGATTCGTATCACTTTCGCAATCACACTTTAGGGTTTTTGATTTTCACTATCGCCGATCGAATTGGAAGAGAAAAAGAAATTGATCGGGTTTTTTTTTTGTGCATGTTAACCGATCCCTTATTTTCTTTCTTAGTAACTGTAATTAGTTTCCTATTTTATGTGATTCAATGTAATTGACCAGATTGCCCTTCACGCCTAAATTTTTTAAAGAAAGCCCATTGAGTGATCTGAGCCGTTGAATCGATCATCTGATGGTCAAGATTGCTTCTCCAATTTCTCCACTTTAAACTCTTCTCCCTTGATCCCAATCTTATATATATATATATATATATATATACACACACACACACATATATATACTACTGCATATTGTAGTATTTGTGTTGCATCGTATATGTTTACATATTCATTTTTACTTATTTTTCTATACGTGATATCACATTTGTACTGCATTTTGTATATATATTTACTGCATCATTCTTTTTGTATACATGTCAGTCTTTTTACTACATTTTATAGTTTATATTTTACTGCATCTTATATATTGTATATACGCCGTTACCAAAATGCAAGCATCATATGTATAATATAAAATGCAGTACAAAACGAGCAATACGTACTAAAAATATAAATATAAAATGCAGTAAAAACAACTATATGTAGTATAATTTTATAAAAAATGCAGTACAAAAACAAACAATATGTACTAAAAATATATATATACAAAATGCAGTAAAAATATAATGCATATAATACAAAATGCAGTACAAAAACAAACAATATCTACTAAAATTATATACCCAAAATGCAGTAAAAAGAACAATATGCAGTATACTTCTATATAAAATGCAATAAAAAGATAATACATATGATACAAAATGCAGTACAAAACAAACAATATCTACTAAAATTATATACCCAAAATGCAGTAAAAAGAACAATATGCAGTATACTTCTATATAAAATGCAATAAAAAGATAATACATATGATACAAAATGCAGTACAAAACAAACAATATATACTAAAATTATATACCCAAAATGCAGTAAAAAGAACAATATGCAGTATATGCAGCACAAAACAAACAATATGTACTAAAAATATATATACAAAATGCAGTAAACACAATCATATGCATTATAATTTTATTAAAAATGGAGTACAAAAAAGATAATATGTATAATACAAAATGCAATACAAAATAAACAACATGTGTTACAAAATGCAGTAAAATAAATAATATGCAGTATAATAAATACAAAATGCAGCATAAAAATGGTAATATGTATAATACAAGATCAAGTTTAAAACAACAATATTTACTAAAAATTATGTATACAAATTGCTAGTAAAAATAACAATATGTAGTAAAATTTTATTAAAAATGTAATAAAAAAAAAAGAATGTCAAAAAAAAATTTGATTTTTTTTTTAATTTGGTCGGAATCCGGTGGCGGCGGCGGCTGACGGCGATGGGGTGGTGGCAGACGGCGGCATGGTGGGGGTGGCTAGTGGTAAGGGGCGGGAGTGGGTGGTTGGTGGGGTTGGGGTTGGTGGAGTGTTGTTTAAGAAATTTGGGAAAGAAAGTTAAAATATTTCAAATGTGAAGGGACCAAAATGAAAGTAGATATGTGACACTTGACACTTTCTGGATGGTTGTGAGGGCTGCCCTCCTTTCTCTCCAGATGGAGGCTGCCCTCATGATCCTCTATCTTCCGTTTTAGCAACAAAAAAAAAAAAAACAATGAATTTCTTGTGTAGTATCGGTAATTAGCCGTGGTCATTATTTCAGTACCCACGACAAAACATGCCGAGTCCAATTAACCCTTAGTTATAATTTTGAATTTAACAACACATTTAAATTTCTATATTTGTTAAACTCTATCAAAAGGGGATTACGACAATATACGTCGGCTAAAGTTACACATTAATTAGTTATATATATAGTGTGTTTAATGTTTTAATAGCTTTTGAAACTATGAAAATTAGAAAATTATATCGACTAATCAATAATAATTATAACCATTAGTTATGTTTAGTTAATACTAATGTTCTTATACTTAACTTTTAGTGCCAAAATAGATAGATAAGCCAAATAAATTAAACTTAATTTATACATTAAAAATATACTTATAGAGAATGTCTTATTTTTAAGATATTTGGCATTGATCATATCTAATTTAAGTAAAATGATAGCATAAATAACGCAGCTAAGATTTATTCATTTAAGTTAAAATGTTAACATATTCTATTTAAACGATCAATGATACATATATGGTTGATAAATCACGACTTATTGAATTTCAAGCTGTTGAGACATAGATTGTGACAACAGATCTAGCTTGAAATAGGACTGGTGTAATTATTATTACGTTTGTACATTGGTTTAGATTTGTAAATAAATATTTGTTTTGTTAGTAATATTCGTTAAACATATTATTGTGCTAAGTTAGACGAATGTTTAAATACGAAATAAATAATAGACGTTTCATGCAAAGCGAGTCGAGATCTCAAGTCGCAGCGAGTTGAGCTGTGAGGTGAGATCTGAACTCGCGAAGCATTAGTCTGGCGAGCCGAGTCCTATACTGGGCTTGGGCTGTGAGTTGGACCGAACTCGCAGGCCCATGCGAGCCGAGCCGGGACCAGATTATATAATGTTTTTCATTCGTGAAAAATATAACTTTTGGCATTCCATATTCTGATCTGCGAATTCGATAAACCCAGAGAAAATAAACCTAACGGCTAGGCTTTGACGTATTATTGTTTTAAAGCTAAGTATTAGTATACGCAATTGCGAACTTACTCGTTATTAGTAAGATAACACCGTATTGAGGGATTCCGCACCTTAATACTACAGATAACGAAGTTATCGATCCTAGAACTAGGGACCTACATATGGTATCAGAGCTTTCGGGCTAAATACGAGTGTGTTCGTGAGTTTTAGTGATATTGCGTTTTTGATTCGGGTCGTTTTTACGTGCTTTCTTGCAATACTAACGATCAAAATCACTCTCTGGACGTTTTAGGGTTTGTTTACGGTCGAAATTCTCAGTTTCAGTCGTAAAAATACCTTAAACATTCGTTTTCGGGTTTAACAGCCGTTTAGCGAGTCGAGATTAGGGTTCCAGCTTCGTCTGCGAACCGAGTTGAACTAGCGAGTCGAACTAAGACTTGCGAGTCGAACCGAAATCCCTCGCGAATCCAAATCGCTTGCGAATCGACATCTTTAGCAATCCGAACTGAGGCTTGCGAATCGACATATTCTGCAAGTCGAGCTGAGATTGCGAGTTGAGCTGAGTCCTGCGAGTTGAGTTTTTCTGAATTCGCGAAACAGTTTTACTTTACGTTTTTAAGATGTCTGACTTAAGTAGAATGATCGAGATGGACCACGAGGTGGGAAAATCGAATGTTCCACCTAAGTTGTTGAGGATCGAAGATTACTACAATTGGAAGGACAGATTTGAATCTTACTGTAGATTCCATGACCTGTCAATCTGGATGTGTATCAAGAATGGATACACCGCACCTACTCAAACTGTTCAAAATGCCATTGTGGTTCTTTCCTATCCAAACATGAGTGATGAACAGAAGGAAGCATACAGAAATGAAAATAAAGCACATTCTTGCATAAAGATGTGTCTTCCTAAGGAAATTGCTCATCAACTGAAGTATTTTCATACTGCTAGGACGCTCTGGGAAGCTCTAGAGAAAAGAGGTGAGGGAAGTCCACAGGTGAGAGCTGGCAAGAGGAGTCTTCTCAAAAAGCAGTTTACTATGTTTAAAGCTTTAAAGGGAGAAGATCTTGATGCCTATGTCACGCGTTTCTACCATCTGCTAAGTGAACTGGAATACCATGAGATTGTTGAAGAAGAAGTAGCTAAAACCGACAAGTTTCTTGAGGGTTTGCCTTCTAAATGGGAAATGTATGGCGTTATGATTAAGGATAACGAAACCAGGTATTCTACTATGACCTTAGAGCAAGTCATTGATAAGCTGAAAGGTTATGATTTCTCCAGAAAGTCAAGAGATAGTGATTCTGATCAGGTTCAGAACCCTGGGTTGTATCATGGAAAGACAAATCTTTCGACTGTGTCCTCTAGTTCGACAACTGCACTGTTAGTTGGTGATACTGGTGAAAATGGAGAAATGATTACTGAAGATCTATGCTTTATTTCCTCCTCTAGTGATGAGACAAAGGGAAAGAATTCTGAGAAGTCACCTCAAGAACATCAGAAGATGCCGATGAGTGTGAAATCTGCTGAACAGCAACTGTCTGTTCTTGCTTCCTTTGTGGCATCATATGAGAATTACATAGAGGGAAAGATCAATGATCCTGTTCTATTTGACGAGGATTATGAGCAGATAGATCCGGATTATGTTGAGGAATTGGAACTTCAAGAGATGTTAGCATTAGTTTCAAGAAAAGTTAAAAATTTCCTCAAAAGAACTGGTAGAAAGGTGTTGGGCAATAGATCAGGGTTTGATAAAACCAAGGTCAGATGCTTTAACTGTCAGGGTATTGGTCATTTTGCTAGAGAATGCCAAAGACCTAAAGTAGAAGCACAAGGAAAACAAGGTTCGGGAAGTACTCTTGCTTCCAAAGCCTTATTGGTGAAGCAGTTGGATGGCTCTTATGATTGGCAAGCTCATTCTGAGGAAGCTTTGATGGCCGAGATCGAAGAGACAACTGCTGGATCAGTGTCCTACATGCCCACTGATATGGAACAGAGAGTAGAGATGCCTGAGTCTGAAATGAAAGTAAGTGATGATGATGTGCTATATATGGATTCAACTCCAGATATGAGTCCTAAAGAATTCGTGGCACGCATGGCTGAAGTACAAACTGACAAGAAGAAGGTATGTTTAGATATTCTTAATCTTGCTGATGTTTGTTACTTAGTTACTGATTTACAATCTCAGAATAGTGTTTTAACTGTGTCCAATAGCAATCTGTTATCACAATTGAATGTGGATAAGGAATCCTATAAGACTGTTAGATCTGAACTTGATCAAGCCATTATGGATATTCGTAGATTAAGTGATGATAAACAGGCTTTAAAATATAAAATTAAGTCTGATGCTTCGGATAGAACAAAACTTAGAGATACCATAAGTGAAAAATCTGTTGTCATAGATGGTCTCTATATGAATATCAAAGACTTAAATGAGACAATTGCTAGTAAGGATCAGGAAATAGTGAACCTTAACTTAAGGTTAATTGAGCAAAATCGTAAACTTGAGAACTATAGGACATCTCAAATGGATAAAATGTTAGATGCTCAACGTAGTGTAAAGGACAAGACTGGGTTAGTTTACAATGATGTATCCCCTCCTTTTAATGCCAATTACACTCCTATTCCTGAAGATTCTGAAATGACTAAAGTTAATTCTGAGATTTCAGTAGCTGATAAACCTGAACAGTCAGAGGCACAGAAAGATGTTATTAGGAACGTATCATTAGATAATAGCAAGGCTTCTCAGTTCACCAAAATACAGTTTGTATCGGGTGGAGTGATTAACGATGCTAAGATTGATGATAAATTTGATAAGGAACAGTCTAAACCTTTAGTGCCTAAGACTCCGGATGAGAAAGCAAAAGTGAGTAAATCACGCAAGCAGATGTCATGTTTCAAGTGTCACCAAAAGGGAAACGTGGCTTCGTGTTGTCCTAACAAAAAGCCAGAAACACCGCATAAGCTTGTGATTGATGAAAAGACACAAACCGACTCTAGTATGAATGTAGATAGGTTAGATACCAAACCTAAGTTAGGTAATAAACCTGTTAATATTCTTAAAAGAGACGGTAAACATAGTGTCTCCCCACCTAAACCTAAACGGGCATATACTCAAAGTGATGATTCTGTCTATAAGTCTAGGGATGTGACACCGTCGAGGTTTAGAACTCCAAGTAGAGGCCATAGTCATTATGAGAGTGGTACTACTTCGCGATCAAATGAGTTTAATTATAATTATCATAATAGAGCTCATAATTATGTGCCTAGGAGGTTATCCTCAAATTCACCTCTTAAGGCTGATCGTTCACAAACTCAAGCTACTTCGAAAGTAACCAAAGCTCCTGATGGGAAGGATGGTTATTTTAAAGAGCTTAAATTTGTTGATGATAAGGGACAAACCAAGACCGTAATGACTTGGGTCCCTCTTGACAACTGATCGTATTTTGTGTTATGTGCAGGAGCATGCTGTGAACAAGGACAGCTGGTGGTATGTAGACAGTGGATGCTCGAGGCACATGACCGGAGAAAGAAGTCTACTGAAGGACTTCAAGGAGAGTCTCAAGCAAAAAGTAAATTTTGCAGGAGATAAAGGAGGAGTAATTTCGGGAAAAGGAAAAGTTTCAAATGGAACTTTGACTCTTGAGGATGTGAACTATGTTGAAGAACTAACTCACAACCTAGTGAGTGTTTTCCAAGTCTGTGATAAAGGTCATCCAGTTTATTTCAATGAAAAGGAGGCCTTAGTCCTGAAGCCAGGTTTCAAAATTCCTGATAAATGGATATTGATGAGGGCTCCAAGGAAGAAGGACATATATGCTATCAACATGGGTGTTCCTAACTCTTCAATGGTGTCTACATGTTTATTATCCAAGGCTTCGAAAACAGACGCATTATTATGGCATAGGAGAATGGCACACCTAAACTGGAGAAAGATGAATTATATAACCAAAAATGGTTTGGTTCTAGGTGTACCACAAAAACGTTTCGAGTCTGAGGATAAGTGTGTTCCTTGCATGAAAGGAAAGCAGCACAAGAAACCACACAGATCTAAGACTGAAAACTCTATCTCCTCGCCATTTGAATTGCTACATATGGACCTCTTCGGCCCTATAAGCAAGAGAAGTCTAGGTGGCAAATGGAACTGTTTGGTTGTCACAGATGACTACTCTAGATTCTCATGGGTATTCTTTTTGGGATCAAAGGATGAAACTCCTGGAATTCTAATTGAGTTCTTTGATCTAGTAGAGAATTTCTATAAAAAGAGAGTTAAGCGTATTCGTAGTGACAATGGAACAGAATTCAAAAATTCAACGTTGAATATCTATTGCTTAAGCAAAGGGATATTACATCAATTCAGTGCACCTTATGAACCTCAACAGAATGGTGTAGCTGAAAGGAAGAATAGAACGTTGATTGAAGCTGCTAGAACAATGCTTGCTGATTCAAAGCTTCCGGTCATCTTTTGGGCAGAAGCAGTGAATACAACATGTTATGTTCTTAATAGAGTTCTTACGGTTAAGAGACATAACAAGACTTGTTATGAGCTTTTGAACAATAAGAAACCTAACTTAAAGGGGTTTGAACCCTTTGGAGTTTCATGCACCATATTAAAGACTGGACATCAAGCAAAATTTGGTGAGAAGGCTGACGAAGGATTTTTCCTAGGTTATATGCCCAATTCGCCAAACAAGAGAGTCTTTAATAAAGTCACAGGACGTTTGGAGGTAGTTTATAATATTGAAGTTACGAGCTACTCACCGGATGTTCATAAGGGATTAGATTGGCAATTTGATTATTCTGATCTTTTTGCATCATTTAAAGTTCCTATTAGTGACTATGTCAGTGATTCAGAGATAGCTGAACATTTATTGTTTGAAGATGGGAATATTGGTCCCGCTTCAACATCAAGTGTTAAGCAGTCTGGAATTAAGACTAATGTTGACTCAGATAAAGCTTCCACAAGTGAGTCACAACAACCTTCAGAGGATAAGTCTCAAGAAACGGAAGATCTTGATGATCTTACAACAAAGTTTGATGATATACTTACTCCTTTGAAACATTTAAGGATATCTTCTGCTCGTACGGAAGATGTACCTTCATTGGAAGAGATTGGTACTAATTTAGGAGATGATATACCGGTTGAACCAGTTACTACAACTAGAACGAGTAAGAATCATCCCGTTGAAAACATCATCGGTGACATTAATACTCCGGTTCAAACTAGGCATCAATCCAGAGCTAGTACGTCTGAGAATTTAGAATACCAAAGCTTGTATACTGCAATGAAAGAGACAGGGATTCCAAATCAATGTCTATACTCATGCTTTATCTCACAAGTCGAGCCTAAAAATGTTCAAATGGCTTTAAAAGAAAGTTCGTGGGTAGAAGCAATGCAAGAGGAACTATCACAGTTCACTAAATTACAAGTGTGGGAGTTGGTTGACCTACCAAAGGGAGAATATCCAATTGGAACTAGATAGGTATTTAAGTGCAAGAGAGATGATAAAGGAATCGTTACTCGCAATAAAGCTCGTCTGGTGGTTCAAGGTTTTAATCAACAAGAAGGTATTGACTACAATGAAGTGTTTGCACCAGTTGCTAGGCTAGAAGCAATTAGAGTATTTTTAGCATTCGCATCATATTTTGGTATAAAAGTGTATCAGTTGGATGTTAAGAGTGCCTTTTTGTATGGCAAAGTGGAAGAATTGGTGTATGTTTCACAACCGCCAGGGTTTGCTGATCCTGAGTATCCAGATAAAGTATATTGTTTGAATAAGGCTCTATATGGATTACATCAAGCACCTAGGGCATGGTATGGAACACTATCAACGTATCTACTTGAGAATGGATTTACAAGAGGATCGATTGATAGTACACTGTTTGTGAAGTGGAAAAAGAAAGACTTTCTTCTTGTGCAAGTTTATGTTGATGACATTATCTTTGGATCATCTGATGAAAAGATGTGTCAAGAATTCGAGAAAGTCATGAGGAAAAGGTTTGAAATGTCTGCGATGGGAGAGTTGAATTTCTTCTTAGGATTACAAGTTGATCAAAAGAAGGATGGATTCTTTATTCATCAATCTAAATATACATATGAGCTATTAGAACGCTTTAAGATGAATGAAAGTAAGGTCTACAATACTCCAATTCCAGTCAATCATGGACTAGGTCCAGATACATCGAGTGATGGCGATGTGGATCCAACTCTTTATAGAGCCATGATCGGATCACTAATGTATCTAACAGCCTCTAGGCCTGACATAATGTTTGCTGTTTGTTTATGCGCAAGATATCAGGCTAATCCGAAAGAGTCACACATGCAAGCTGTTAAACGAATCTTTCGTTACCTCAAAGGGAAACCTAAGCTGGGTCTTTGGTATCCGATTGATGGAGACTTAGATCTTGTAGCTTATACTGATTCGGATTACGGAGGATGCAATCAGAATAGGAAATCTACGACCGGAGGATGTCAATTCCTAGGAGGTAGATTAGTATCCTGGCAGTGCAAGAAGCAAACCTCGGTAGCCATTTCTACATGTGAAGCTGAGTATGTTGCAGCTGGCAGCTGTTGCTCTCAAGTACTTTGGATTCAACAGCAACTGCGGGATTACGGGTTAAATATAACCAATACTCCTATGATGATTGATAACGAATCTACTATGTCGATCACCAATAATCCGGTAAAGCACAGTAAAACTAAGCATATTGATATTCGACATCATTTTATTAGAGATTGTGCTGAAAAGAAGTTGATACAGTTAGTTAAGGTTCCATCATTGGATAACTTAGCAGACTTATATACAAAGGCGTTCGACAGAGCAAGATTTGAGACGTTGGTTCAACTAAACGGAATGAGAAATCCAGAGTGATTAGTCTTCCAAGGGTATTTTTGTGATAGTTAGTATTTCTGTGTTCATTAAAAAAAATTGTATTGCATTCATTTGCTTGTTACCTAAGGGGAATCACCTTCATTTAAGTTTTTATTTGCAAAAACTAAGGGAAATGATAGTACATTAGGAGAATAAGCTTCATAATAATAAGCTTAAGTCCTAAGTATGATATGGTAGTAGGTTCAAATAAAGTTGCTTTAGAACTACAGCGGTTCTATCAGGTATGTGTTTATATTTATTTGATTATACACCTATATCCACAAGTTATAATTTGTCTATTTTTTAGTGAAAACTTGATAAACGCTCAAAAGTACTATATTTTAGTAGTATTTTACCCCTAATCTTGAATGTTTTTATTGCATTTTGTTTAGAATAGATATTGATTTCGTTCATATTTGCAATTAGATGTGGAAATGGAGCGTTTATGGAAAAGGAACGGAAAACAGTCAATAATCAAGCTAAATGATACATATTTGAAGAATAAAGTAAAGCCGAAGTCGAAGAAAAGAAGAAATGAAGAAAAGTAAAAAATGGGCTGGAAAAAGCATCCATACGCCGTATGGAATCCATACGCCGTATGGAATCCATACGCCGTATGGATTGCAGCAGTGGAGGCCCAGGTTACGCGGACTTGGGCTGGGCTTGAAATCAATCCATACGCCGTATGGAAATCCATACGCCGTATGGATCAAAAACCACAGAAGTATAAATTCGCGGAAAAACCCTATTTCGACAGTTTTTGATAGTTTTGAAAGGGTTTTCGTTTTCTTTCAGTTTCAGATGACTTTAGGGGTTTATATTTCGTAATTTAGGGTTAGTTTGGAGGTACGAAAGGTGAAGAACGAGGATAATTCGCTCTAATCTCTCGTAGTTTATCGTTAATCGATTCGGTATATTTTCGTTTCTTTATTTCATTGAAGAATTTGATTTATTGAATCTGATATATATTGTGTTGATGATGAATTGAATATTTAATGTGATTGTGTAGTTGATTTAAATTAGATTATGATTATTGAACGATTATAATTGCGTATTGAATAAGTTATTTGATTGAAAACGGTTATATTGCTCGTGGACACTTGTTTATTGGTAACTAGTTATTATTGTTGCTTCACGTGGTTAATAATTTTAATGAGATTGAGTTCCTTTAAGATTATTGATTATTGCTAGTACTACCTTAGGGTTTTGGACTATCACTAAATACGTTGAGTCTGATAGGTCGACTATACAATAATAATCTACTTTAAAATGAGCAAGACAATAAGTTAATTATTGAGTATTGTTGAGTCATACCAATAGAGTTGATTATAACGCGTTGTGAATGTTTAATGCATAATTTAGGGAAAGGCACACAATTGACTGATCATCTTGTGACATTGAAACCAGTGTTTTATGTTGGACCCTAAATTATAGGAATTAGTTGGACCCGAAACATTGGCTAGTTCATATTCGACTTAGTATTCATTGAAGAATTTGGTATTAAGTTGATCTAAAAGAATCACAATTAGATAATCAATACGTAATAAATCGGGAAATATGAATCTAAGTGACATTAACTATAGAATTACTTATTCCTTCCAATTAGGATTTATTGTTATTATTTATTTATTATTTTAATTTAAAAGTATTTATTTAAGTTTGTTTATTTTAAATTAAATGTTTTCTAAAATGTTCGTATGGAACTATAACGCCCCCCATATTTACTGCTTTCTAGTTAATTGTTAATTTCTATTTTAAGTATTCCACCTTTTCCCTGTGTTCGAATCTGACTTACCAAATCTATATTTACAATTGATCGGGTATTCTTGCCTGGTTGCTTGAAAGTATTTATTAGGTATTTCTATTTATAAATTATAAAACAAGACGCGCTTTCATAGGCGACATCAAGTTTTTGGCGCCGCTGCCGGGGAAAGCGGTTGTGTTTATTTAAATAAAAATTAGTAATTTTTAATTCTTTCTTTTTACAAAGTAACTTTTGTTAAATAAGTTTCAGTAAAGTTGTTTTAATAAGTTTAATTAATTTTGTAACCTGTTTTCATTAATTCATTGGTTGAAACTAATTATCCTTTAATTGGTTAAACTTTTGGGGTTTTAGTTTCAACCGGCGGATGGAAATCCGTCCGCCGGTTGGACTTCCATTTATTTAAAGTTGTACAGGTTAGTTAATTTTTGTTTATTTTGTGTGAACTAACTTGTTTTTCGTTAGTGGTGTTTTGTATTTCCAGATTTATTTTTATTTAGGTTTGTCCAATGGCGAGGAGCTTTGAAGGTGATGCAAACAATTACGATTTGGTTGGTATTTATGATTCTGAGAGTTTGGAGTCAAGAGTAGAAAGTGAAATTCCATCATTCACTCATTTGGGCCGCAAGGTTGTGCCTATCACATCATCATGTGAAGAATTATTGGGTGCAATTGCTAATGTGAGATGGGACATCCCTTTTACAGCTGAACTAATCAGGATATCCCATGTTTATTTCTCCGACTATCAACTGGCACTAGTACAGAACTTACTAGATAGTGCAGAAGTGGAAAGACAATTTGGGGATTCTCAGCAGTTTCTGGATGATCTCTTTGATTTTGAGGAATCTATAACCTTAAGGATCGAAGAGGAAAAAGTATTCTTTGCCAATCAAAAGAGGCGATATGTTGAGATTTATGAAATTTTAAGACAACATTCGTTTCCTTATTCGGCTAAACAGGCCGCATGTCTTAGTCGTATGATTAGAGCTTTGTATGAGTTAACAGGTCATCCAACTTCCGAAGCTGATAAGGAATTTTTAACTGGTTTAAAGGATCCAGTTCAATTGTTAAAAGTAGATGATCATCTCAGGGATGAGACACCTCATTGTTTTGTAGTGAGTAACACTATTCACTATCACATGAATAGAATGGTTGAACAGTTAGATCGTCTTGCTAAGGAAGAGGAAGGAAGACCACGCCCGGATTTTATTCACCCAACTGGTGAGATTGATTTAGCAACATATCTAGTGGCGAATATGAGAGAGTTAGTAGATGAGACTAAGATTCTGTACCCAAATGAACATTTCCACTATGGAATGGTGGAAATCTACATGAGATTTGTTGAAATATTCAGGAGTTCAGGTTTGTGTTTTAACAGACTTCAAGAGCAAGTTCTGGGTGAGATTGAAAGCTTAATCAGAAGTTTGAAGGAAGCTCCATTGATGAGCAAGCATCATCAGATTGGAGAGTCATGTTTAGAATTTATTGGTGAGCTTGAGGATGACAGTCCGGAGCGAGAGGTTAAGTTAGTTGGTAATGATGAAGTATGGGATGAAGAAGGAGAAGTAACTAAGTCAGTATTGAAGATTAGCTGGGATTTAGTTTATCTGCTTCCTGTGGTTAACGAGCATTTGGCAAATTTTCCAAGTTTTGGTCATGGGATCATTAACATCATTCCCATAATCACTGAGCATTTCCTTGCTATCTATCCTAATCAGTGATTCTATCATCCTTTTATATTTCTTATGCTATTGGATTGTTTCTAACATTTTGGTTTGTTTTGGATTATGTTAGACTTTTGTTTGTTTTGGATTTTTGTTTTTGAATGTGTGATTTGAATATTAAGTATTATTTTTGAATATTATTCTTTTTAATGTTTGTTAATTATTGTTATTTATTTTATAGTGTGGAATTGTGAAGATTTTGAAGTCGTGATTATCATCCAGGTTTGAGATTTAATTATATAACGTTAGTGATGAATTTGGGTTAAAAATGGGTTGAAAATCATTTTTGAAAAAAGTCTGATTTTTCAATCCATACGCCGTATGGAATCCATACGCCGTATGGATTGATTGGGCCGCTGGACCGGGCCGTTGACTGGGTTTAATGAGTTGACCTGGGCCTATTTAATCCATACGCCGTATGGATCAAAAATGCAGAAAACCGCCAGCAGCTTTCTTCTTCCCCATTTTTTTATTCCAAAACCTTTTTTCTCAAAACCACCCACGGCTTCCACACCTACAACCCCCAAAAGGAGATTCCGGCCACGCATTGATCGCCATTTTTACATATTCGTGTTACACACACTTTCCTCTACAAGGTATAACTTCCCGTTTTCATTTTCGTTGGTTAAATCGCTCGTTTGGAAGTTAGGGTTTATTATAAATTTTTGGGTATTTCGAATATGCGTATGATTATTAGCATGTTTTGATTGGTTTATGTTCTAGTTGCTATATGCATTGCAATGTTATGTTCGTTTTTCTATTGTATTGCATATTTGGTGTTATTCGAATTATTCGTTAGTGATGATTAAATGAGAATATAAGAAACTCAATTATGCTATGTTTTAATTTAGTGCTTATTAATTTTCTGACCGCATGATGATTAATGCAAATATTTGTTTGGTACACAAGTGTTTGTGATTACGGTTATGTGATAAATTGTTATTTTGATTAATTGTGTTACAATAATTCATTTTGAGATTGTATGGATATTTGCTAGTTGCTAATACTCGAGTTTAGTGATTGTGCAATTTCGTATATTCATAATGGTACCAAGTTATTATAATACATTTGATTAGGCAATTGTCAGGGATATTTAATTAAGTATATACATGTATGCATATTGAGTAGTTTTTGTCTAAAAGTTGCAATTTAGGTTCATGAAATTGGTTGTTGCGGTAGTTTTAGGCTGAACCTTTATGGTGGATTATTCAATTTTAAGCCGAAATGCTGCCGAAATTTTTAGTGACCTTTTTGCAATTAACTGCTTATTCAGTATTATTAACAATTGTTTTGTTTAGCAGTTATCATGTCTAACAGGAGAGCACGAGGAGGTGAAACTTTGGGAAACCCGTTGATTAGATCACATAGATACCTCACTTTTCATGGGTCATATTCTGAGACTGCTAGGATGCAGTTTAGAGATCGTCTGGCTTCCAATATTGGCCAGTCTATTGAGGTGTTTGATGATGTTAACTGGAATGTTTTGGAGCATGTGATTGCTAGAGAGGGGTTTACTAATGGTGCTGATGCCATTAGGAATTTACTTGCTGTTCCATATGCACTAGAGGATGAAAACATTGGATTTGTTTCCTATGCTTGGTCCCGGTTATTCAGTATCAGGGAGGATATCTACAGAGAGTTGGTTGTTGTGTTTTATAGCACTTTTAGGTTTGATGCCAGGTCGACCCAATGGACTGAGAACTCCATTTTCTTCCAGCTAGGGGGACAGCCCAGACAGATGACCTTGGTTCAGTTTGCTTTGGGATTGGGGCTTTATGAGCCCAATGAGCTGGATAATCCTCACTTTTTAAACCACATTTCTGCAGGTGCTGTGAAGAAGCTCACTGACTTGGAAGTTGAGTAGGAGTGGCAGTTTATTGCCCAGGGTAATTATGGCAGTTCGACACCTTCTTACACGCGTATTCGAGATCCTCGTCATCGACTCATTCACAGATTGTTGACTTACACCATTGTGGGTCGCAAGGAGGGGCCTGAGAAAGTTTCGAGGCCTGACTTGTTTTATTTGAGTTCGATTATCAGGAAGAGGTTAGTGAATGTACCTTGGAGGTTGGCTAAGTGGATGTCGAAGAGAGCTACTGGTACTAGAGATGGTAGTAGTTTGTGTGGAGGTCACTTTGTTACTCGATTGGCGAGATACTTTGGTTTGGCTACTCAGGATGAGATGGGGTCGTGCACGATTGTTCAGCCTAGTATGGGATGGTTGACTGCACGCCGGTTGGAGGCGTTTACCCTTATTGAGCCATGCATTACGTATGGTGGTCCTGCAGAGATGTATTACTGGGTTCCGATTACTCCAGTAGGACAGACTTTGCAGTCGAGGCAGGGTAGAGCTAGAGGAGATAAGAGTGGCAGTGATAGAGGTCGAGGTACGGCACGAGGCCGTAACAGAGGTTATGCTACAGAGTTTGATCAGTTGTCTCAGCAGATGCACCAGATGCAGTTACATCAGACCCAGAGGTTTGATCAGTTAGATTTTATGCAGAGACAGCATTTCCATCAGACTAGTGCACACTTGGACTACCAGGATGGCTTGTTTGAGCAGCTGTTTGGTCAGTTTCCTTCTGGACCCACGTATCAGCCATTCCAGTACCAGATGCCACCTGAGTTCATGCCACGACCACCACCACCATCGCAGTCAGAGTATGGAGCGCCTTCTCATCAGTACCAGTACCGCCAGGATGATGACAGTGATTAGGATGATGTTCATCCTATTTGGTTTATGATTCCAGACACTATTATTATTATTGTTTTATTATTATTATTATGACTGTTTTTATTTGTAGGTTTTATTAATTGTGTTGGATTGGTAGTTTTAAGATTTGGTAGTAGTTGTTTTTAATTAGGATGTTTTTATTTGGTATTATTTAATTATGTTTGTTGATTGTTCCTTCAGAAGTGTGTTGTGAGTACGTGTCATGCTGGCAGTAAGTTCAGCGCAACGAATAATTGAATCGAAAGGATGTGGGAAATTCGTATCATCCTTGTCATTAAACTGCACACTATTCCAGGGGAGTTTTTCTGTTCTAAGTTCTTTTCTCTTTTTCCCGTTTTTAAGTATGTCATTATTTGTACAATGAGGGCATTGTACATCTTTAAATGGGGGATGGGAGAGAAAAGAAGTTTAATTTCCACATAATAGTTCTGTTAATAAGTAGATGATTTTGTAATTTGGTTAATAGTTGTCTTATTAAGATAAGTAACTAGGAGGTTATGAGTTGCCCATTTTTCAAGCAAATTTTTGCATTAAAATTTTTGTTTTCTAGAGATAATTATTTTGTAACTTTGTAGGTTGAATTAAAAATTTTCTACACTTTTAATTAAATACTAAAGCTATTAAAGATGTTATTTAGCTTCATTATATGATGTATTGATAGGCGATTTATATGAGAATGTTTGAGCTGTTAAGAAATGATAATTAAGGAGTAAATGTTACTTGTAGATGAACTTTAGCTATATATGACGTATGTCTTAATTTTCATATGAGTAATGTGTGATATGCCATATTTTTGGGAATTTAATTAATATCATTTGGGGATATACTGGGTGTTGTTTCCTATGTTGTACGAAAGTACAGACCTGGTTTCCGTCAGTATATCTAATGAAAAAGAGCAAAAGAGTTTAATAACTCATGATCTTAAAATGTGGTCAAATTAAGTCACTTTGTTGTACTGAGGTACAGACCTGTCACCAATGGTTTGACTAAAAACATTATTGCTAAACCAAAATCAAGTTATGTTGCTTTGTTGTGTTGAGGCACAGACCTGTCACCTCTGTCTTGATTTGAAAAATGATTGTTTTGATTAAATTTCAAGATATGTAATAGTGGCATATTATGAGTATGAAAGTATATAGTTTTTGGGAGTCTAAGGGAATATTTACACGAATAATAATAAGTTGAGCTCGAGTATTCAATTATAGATTGTTTAAGTGGATAACAATATCAATAATCATTGCGAACTATTTGATGTTTAAGAATAATAACTCTATGTGTAGATCAGTTTTTGTAAATCTCATAGTTTCTTTATAACTGTTTTTAGAATTAACAAATTTTTAAATCTAAACATTTGAGATAAAGATGGGTGATGTTGTATAATTCCTATTTTAGTTATTTAGATTAATATAGATGACTGTTTTCCTAAGAATTTGATTTTTGAATCGATAGTCTACTTGAGGACAAGTAGGATTCAAGTGGGGGATGTTTGATAAACGCTCAAAAGTACTATATTTTAGTAGTATTTTACCCCTAATCTTGAATGTTTTTATTGCATTTTGTTTAGAATAGATATTGATTTCGTTCATATTTGCAATTAGATGTGGAAATGGAGCGTTTATGGAAAAGGAACGGAAAACAGTCAATAATCAAGCTAAATGATACATATTTGAAGAATAAAGTAAAGCCGAAGTCGAAGAAAAGAAGAAATGAAGAAAAGTAAAAAATCGGCTGGAAAAAGCATCCATACGCCGTATGGAATCCATACGCTGTATGGATTGCAGCAGTGGAGGCCCAGGTTACGCGGACTTGGGCTGGGCTTGAAATCAATCCAAACGCCATATGGAAATCCATACGCCGTATGGATCAAAAACCACAGAAGTATAAATTCGCGAAAAAACCCTATTTTGACAGTTTTTGATAGTTTTGAAAGGGTTTTCGTTTTCTTTCAGTTTCAGACGACTTTAGGGGTTTATATTTCGTAATTTAGGGTTAGTTTGGAGGTACGAAAGGTGAAGAACGAGGATAATTCGCTCTAATCTCTCGTAGTTTATCGTTAATCGATTCGGTATATTTTCGTTTCTTTATTTCATTGAAGAATTTGATTTATTGAATCTGATATATATTGTGTTGATGATGAATTGAATATTTAATGTGATTGTGTAGTTGATTTAAATTAGATTATGATTATTGAACGATTATAATTGCGTATTGAATAAGTTATTTGATTGAAAACGGTTATATTGCTCGTGGACACTTGTTTATTGGTAACTAGTTATTATTGTTGCTTCACGTGGTTAATAATTTTAATGAGATTGAGTTCCTTTAAGATTATTGATTATTGCTAGTACTACCTTAGGGTTTTGGACTATCACTAAATACGTTGAGTCTGATAGGTCGACTATACAATAATAATCTACTTTAAAATGAGCAAGACAATAAGTTAATTATTGGGTATTGTTGAGTCATACCAATAGAGTTGATTATAACGCGTTGTGAACGTTTAATGCATAATTTAGGGAAAGGCACACAATTGACTGATCATCTTGTGACATTGAAACCAGTGTTTTATGTTGGACCCTAAATTATAGGAATTAGTTGGACCCGAAACGTTGGCTAGTTCATATTCGACTTAGTATTCATTGAAGAATTTGGTATTAAGTTGATCTAAAAGAATCACAATTAGATAATCAATACGTAATAAATCGGGAAATATGAATCTAAGTGACATTAACTATACAATTACTTATTCCTTCCAATTAGGATTTATTGTTATTATTTATTTATTATTTTAATTTAAAAGTATTTATTTAAGTTTGTTTATTTTAAATTAAATGTTTTCTAAAATGTTCGTACGGAACTAAAACGCCCCCCATATTTACTGCTTTCTAGTTAATTGTTAATTTCTATTTTAAGTATTCCACCTTTTCCCTGTGTTCGAATCTGACTTACCAAATCTATATTTACAATTGATCGGGTATTCTTGCCTGGTTGCTTGAAAGTATTTATTAGGTATTTCTATTTATAAATTATAAAACAAGACGCGCTTTCATAGGCGACATCAAAACTTTAGATAGTTTCATCATATGATGTACTGGTAGGCAAATTATATGAAATTTTCTAAGCCTTAAGAAGTTAATTAACTACTTGTTTATTATCTTGTGTTACTACTCTATGATGTATGACATTAAGTCTTAATTGTTGAATGATGGTATTGCCATACACTGTTATCATGCAGTTTTAATTGACAAATAGTAGAAATATGAGTATTAACTTAATTACTGGTAGCTTTGTTGTACTAAGTACAGATCTGAAACCTTTAATTAAATTAATATTCTCAAATATATTTTGAATAATGCTAGAAGGGATCCTCTGTTGTACTACGTACAGACTTGGATAACATAGCATATTCAAAGTATGTCTGATATTTGTCTAACCTTAAAATTCAGGTGTATGTTATATGTTTCGAAAAGATACATCATTTAGTAACCGCTACCTTGAAATTTAATGATGCAGTGTTATGAGTTTTACTTGAAATTCTTCAGTATGTCATATAATAGGAAGCACTTGATAATATTCATACTAACAATAAAATGTTTGCTTAGAAAATCTAGTATAATTTGTTTATGTGGATCATAATACCGGTAATCGTCTTGAATTGTCTATAATTAAAATTATTAATTATGCTATGTGGATAAAGGTACCTAAGATATAGTTTTATAAATATAAATATATAAATGATAAATTTAGTTGTAATTCTATAGTAATTTACTTGAATTTCATGAGGTATGTATACTACCAATCTGCTTAGACTTTTGAATATATAATTAATTACTTATTCTTTCTAATATGATCCCTAAGCAGATAAAATCTTATTTATTTTGTATATTTACTTTGTTTCGAGTGATTAATAAAATGGTACTTGATACCAAGGTTTATATAATTGTGTTTTTATTTTATTTTTATTTGTTTTTAATTTAAGTTTTTGTGTTTATTAGGTTTTACCCTTCGGAATTAAATTATACTGAATATTTTTGAGTTGAACAAACGTAACAAATACAAGTGAAAATTAATTTTATTTTAGACTTGTACAAATGATGGGTTTTTATTTTATACTAAGTATTTAATTCGCATTTTTATTTATTCCTGTTAGTTGACTAAGTCAACTTGCGTATCCGCTTGAAATCTCGCGAATCGGATACAAGGTATAAAGGGAGTCAAACGAGTCAAGCCAACCCACCGAACCCACAAACTTTGAAAGTTCACTTAAACTTTGCGAATCCGTTTACAAGCTGAAATGAAAAGTCGATGATACAGATCCATATTTTGTGATACATGATTTGGATGCTGAGGAGACTGATACTCCTTTGATGAAGCGTCCGAGAACGCTGACTATTAGAGAAGGTTAGTATTGATTATAAAAGTTAAATAATCTTAACTTGTTGTTTATCAGGAGTTAAACTGAGACAGTTAATTCTGTATACAGTTGCTCAGGATACACCATAGGTGGAGACGAATACACCGGTGGTTTCTGAACAGATATCTGTACCGCTTCAGGTATGAGACATAAGTTCTATAACTATGAGTGTTATGCAGTTAATTAGAGTTTTGGGACAGAGTAATCTGTAACAATAACTGATTTTAATTGTGTTTAACTTTACAGCATGAGGTTGCTGATCTAGTTCGTGCGGCGTAATTTCTGACGAATAAAGCAGCTAGATTTGCTACAAACTTGCTTACGCAAGCTTTGTCTCAACCTCATACACCGCTGACCAGAGACTGGCATATTGAGTCTCTTACACCGCCTGGACCCAGAACGATACCTGTTACTCCAACGACTGATGCTGAAAGGATTACATCCTTAGAGTCTAGAGTAAAGGATTTAGAGAAGCTCACTTCTCAGATTCCAGAGCTGGTGTCGAATAATCTTCTTCTTGCTCAGCAGATGCTCAAGCAGAGTGAATCTTACAATCTGCTGATGAAGACTCATGAGACTTTGCTTGCGGACTTCAATGTGCAGAGACTGAAGTTATCTTCTTTGGAGAGTCTGGTCTTGACATCGCATTCAGGATAGTCTACTCAGGGGGAGATATTGGTATATCTGGAGTCTTGCAGAGAAAATGAGCTGAAGAGGAAGAGAGATTCAGACAAAGACGATGATCCCAATGCACCAGAAGGTGGTGAGCAGACTGGTCCTTCAAAGACTGGTGAGCAAGCTACGATTCAGGGGGAGTCTGGTGGTGATGCTGGTGCTAGTGGTTCTGGAGCGGGTACAAGTGCATATAAGACTGTACCGGGTGATACTGAAGCTGGTAAGATAGCTTAGTATTATCATAGTACTGTAATATTTGTAATAGTTTGTAGTGAACAAGTAGTGAACAAATGTAAACGTAATTTATTGTGTAAATATATTTGGCTTAGGGTTATTATTATTTTAAGTAAAATATGTTTGATGTAATTTAAGTTTATATAATTATATGTTAAGATAAAATAGTGATCGAAAGACTTCCGACTCATTGAGTAGTCGAGCGGCGTGTTCCGAATAATATCGGCGGTCAAAATTTTATAATAACATATGCATTTTAGACTTGAGAGTTTTTATACTGACAAGTTAAAAATGTATTAGTATTAACTAGACAAATGATATATAATTTAAAGGTTAAATTGATAATGAATGAGATCAATTAACACTTGGAAATTATATAAGGTAATTAATAGTAAATTTAAATGTTTGGTGATTATTCACAATGCATTAGAATTTAAAATTAATTATTATTTGTTAAGTAGGTTAATAAGACTTAAGAGATTTTGGATTGATTCAGGGTAATCAATAAAAGATTTTATAAGTTATTTGTAAATTGCGTTATAATATACAAAAGAATTAATAAAGAAATTCTTAGGTTGATTCAGGGAAATCAATAATAGAGTTTTAATTATTAATATTAATTTGTATTTGTGGTTTCCTCTTAGGATTGGAAATGCTTGATCTATCTGATTCGGAAGATGATATTTTTGATGAGATAGATGAAGACATTGATTTTGATCTTGAGGATGGAGAATTTCTACCACCAACTGATTGGACTGCTGTACCTGAGATTGTGCAAGACATTGGTGTAGATCCAGATGCAAATATTGATGAACACCATGTGAGCCCATCTAGGACAGAAGTTATTATTGAAAATGAACAAGGTCCAATGGTTGTCGATGTAGATGAAGAAATCAATGACTCAACCGATTCAGAAAATGATGAAACTTTGATTCCTACCAAGAATCCTGTTGTTTTTCTTAGGAAACTTCCAAAACAGAAGAAGAAGATTGGAGTTTCAGAAGTAGATATTACGGGAAAACGTGTTCCTTGTAAAGGGATTGTTGGATGGTACTTTGACTCTGAGCTGAAGCTTTTTTCTATTAAAAGGTTTGATGGAGTTCAATATTTTGAGCGAAAGCTTGCAGTATTTAGTTCCTTACCACGTTATGAGATATGTGACTTGGCTAGATTAGAGATAAATAATCCGAGTAATGATGATTATGCAAATCGTGTTGAACGAATAATCAGAACTGAAGTTGGTACAAATAAGTTTGTACAGATTAAGCCAAGAAAAGGAAGGACTGTGAAACTACAAGAGAAAAGTCAAAGGACTGGAAGAAGAAGGAGGAAGAAAGTTTATCCAGCTGTTAGATGCATACATCAGATTTCATTGAAGACAATGCCACAGGATATTTTGGGAAATATGAAGAGTTGGCACGTGGATTCAGGAACTGGAGAAGCTGTTATGGTTGAAGCTGATGATGAGGTTGAAGGTGGTGAAAGAGAAATCTTCAGAGTTTATGATCATCGACACCTGATGAATATGTCGAGAAATGATCTGTTAAAGTTAAATGAGAACAGAATTTTGACGACTATTGAATGGGCAGATTTAGCAAGAGATTATCAGTTGATGGTTAAAACTTGTATCAAGATGAAGATTTACGCAGGTAGTAAGATTTACAAATGAAGACCAAAGACAGCGTGAAAATAAAGACGCTAGAGCTATTGTCAAGGGGGAGTCTGTTGAGACATAGATTGTGACAACAGATCTAGCTTGAAATAGGACTGGTGTAATTATTATTATGTTTGTACATTGGTTTAGATTTGTAAATAAATATTTGTTTTGTTAGTAATATTCGTTAAACATATTATTGTGCTAAGTTAGACGAATGTTTAAATACGAAATAAATAATAGACGTTTCATGCAAAGCGAGTCGAGATCTCAAGTCGCAGCGAGTTGAGCTGTGAGGTGAGATCTGAACTCGCGAAGCATTAGCCTGGCGAGCCGAGTCCTATACTGGGCTTGGGCTGCGAGTTGGACCGAACTCGCAGGCCCATGCGAGCCGAGCCGGGACCAGATTATATAATGTTTTTCATTCGTGAAAAATATAACTTTTGGCATTCCATATTCTGATCTGCGAATTCGATAAACCCAGAGAAAATAAACCTAACGGCTAGGCTTTGACGTATTATTGTTTTAAAGCTAAGTATTAGTATACGCAATTACGAACTTACTCGTTATTAGTAAGATAACACCGTATTGAGGGATTCCGCACCTTAATACTACAGATAACGAAGTTATCGATCCTAGAACCAGGGACTTACACAAGCCAGATATTCAAGAACAAAAACAAATCCTCATGAAATGCATATAACCCACCCTTGAATCCAACAACAAAACAAACCAAACAACTACACATCCATAAACTTTTAAAAAATAAAACCAAATATGATCCAAAAGGCAACAAAAGATCCTAAATGCTTATATGCACAGAAAGCACATCTTTTAATATGATAAATGAGAACCCGAAACTTCAATATTTGCCGGTTTCATGGAAACTCAAAACCAAAATAAAGAAAGCATGGCCAACAAAAGATCCCAAATGCTTATATGCACATATCTTAATACAATGAATGAGAACCCAAAACTTAAATATTTGTTAGTTTCATGGAAACCCAAAACCAATGTAAAGAAAATCATGGCTTTACAACAAGGTGACAAAGATTTTATAACACGTCCGTTGATCGTGTTTAGACAATTAATAGCAAATCTGCAAAGTAATTGAGCTCAAATTAGAGGGATAATAACTCATAGACATATATTTAATGATGTGTATGAGACTGTAAGAGTGTTTACATAGTAAATAAGACCATGATAGTTTTCTATGTAATTAGCTTCACTTGTGAATTATCTATTACGTCTTTTGTACTTTTGAGATCAAAGGTGCCACTAATTAAGTTAAATGGTTGATGTGCATAAAAATAATTGAGTATTTATAGATATATACCAAATACTCAACTTAAATGTAATATGCATCGTCTACAAAGAATGTGAAAAGTGGAGCATTTTAGAACAAACAATCACCAAAGGTGATTAAAAACTGTTCATAACCTGTTCATTGTGAAGTGCATGACTTGAGTGGATAACTTGCTTCATTGTTGTGCAATAGGTCAAGTGTTCGAATATGATGGGTTATCAATCCTCACATTTTACTTGCAAGTAATTTTTTCAATCGATGTGTGTGTGTATGTATATGTATGTGTATGTGATTATAGAGTACAAGAGTACATACATCATCCTTATTTCCATCCCTTTCACCCATGCTTCCCATCCTTTGTCACTGTTTATGTTTCACCCATACTTCCCTTGCTTTATCACTTTTCACACACGTTCTATCAAAACAAACTTTAAAAGTCAAGATGTAAGGTGTAAACTTATATCTCATCTCACAAAGGGAGGAAAACACAGCAAACATCATCCCAACCCTCCACCTGCAGGCAACCTTTCCACCTTCAGTCAGCCTCTGCACCTCATTTCTATCAAAACAAACTTTAATGTTTTTGGCTAATTTGAATTTATTATATTTTGTTTGAATTTTGTTGGTTTAGATCTAGAGTTTTTGTTATTTGGTTAGTCTGTATTTTTAATTACGTAGTGTTTGTAGTAGGTCCTGGTAGTTTAAGAAGGTATATATGAAGATATATGACGACTTAAAGACATCATGCATAAAGATTAACTGAAAATGAATGAATAGTTGAATACAAATCAAAGGTTATCTTTTAAAAACTAGCTCTACTGCTCTACTTTTTATGTTTTTGTAAATGTTGAAGTTATTGGTTTTTTATGCTTACTTTTGTAGGCAGAACCTAAAAAATAAAGGTCAGGTGAACACTACACTCTTATCTTTCCATGTGGTTGAGGTAATTTTTTCTCAATCAAGCTATATTTTCATCTTTTATATATGTAGTATTTTTATTTTGATCTTATCATAAGAAAGTTGATTGATTTTTTTTTAAACTAGAAAGAAAGAAAGAAATAAAGAAATATGAGAGATATCAAATTTGAAATTTTGTAGCATATGCCATTATATAAAATTTCGAACAACATATTACTCTATATAATATAATATATGTTTATGATGATGAAATAATGGGTTTGTATAAAGTTGATGGAATTTGGAAAATAACTTTTCAATTTTCTTGCAATTATGTTTTAGTTTCATCAGTCTAGAAATATGTTTGTATAATTTTGAATTAATTGGATACATAGTAGCTCTTTACTTTCTAAGATTAATTAAGTATTACTTTCCTCTTAGTTCTATACTTTTCTATATGTAAGGTACATGCATAATACGAAGATGTGTACATGAGCAGTTTCATTTTTGGCAGTGTTTTGTCTCGAGAGGCAAGAGGCACGGATGGTAAATGGTTATTTCTATCTTCAAGTCTTCAACATGATTTGAGCATTCAAGTATTTCTTTGAAAAAAGGTACTCCGTATATAGCTAATAGATAGGTTGTTATTTATTAGACTAGTTATATTGAGTTGTAATATATTAGTTCTACAGGGTACCTGTGACACCCGTCAAATTAGAACTAATAATTAGTGCATAATCAAGTTTTAATACATGTAATTAGTTCTGAATTAGGCTAATTTGTGTATCAAATAATATATATATTGTTGAATATATATACGTACTGTAAGTCCCCTAGTTTTAGGATCGATAACTTCGTTATCTGTAGTATTAAGGTGCGGAATCCCTCAATACGGTGTTATTTTACTAACAACGAATATGTTCGTATTGCGTTTTAACTAGACTTAGCTTTAAACAACGAATCGTCAAAGCCTAGCCTTAGGTTATGTTTTTCTCTGGTTTGTTGAATTCGCAGCAATTGAAATCAGAATGCAAAAGTTATTTTTTAGTGTTAACGATTTTACAAAGAAAAATCGTTTAAATATTCTGTCTCGGCTCGGCTCGCATGGGCCAGCAAGTTCAGCCCAACTCGCCTTGCAGCCCAAGCCCATTACCAAGCTCGATTCGCTACTGACTTCCACGAATTCAGTTCTCATCTCGGCTCGTTAATCTCGCGACCTGAGAACTCGACTCGCACAGAATGTATTTATTTCGTATTTAATAATTCGTCTAACTTAACACAATAATATGTTTAACGAATATTACTAACAAAACAAATATTTATTTACAAATCTAAACCAATATACAAACGTAATAATAATTACACTAGTCCTATATCAAGCTAGATCTGTTGTCACAATCTATGTCTCAACAGACTCCCCCTTGACAATAGCTCTAGCTTCTTTATCTTCACGCTGTCTTTGGTCTTCATTTGTAAATCTTACTTCCTGCAAAAATTTTAAGCTTGATGCATGTTTTAACCATCCTATGATAATCTCGTGCTAAATCACCCCAACCAACAGTAGATATGATCTTGTTCTTGTATAACATAATCAAATCTTCCTTTGATAAATTCATCAAATGTCTGTGATCATATACACGAAGAATTTCTTTTTCGCCATTAGGATAATCATCATCAGCTTCAATCATAAAGGCTTCTCCTGTTCCAGCATCTACCCCCCAATATTTCAATTTTCCCAAAATATTCTGAGGCATAGTCTTCATTGGTATTTGCTTAATGCATTTGACCGCTGGATAAACCTTCTTCCTTCTTCTTCTTCCAGTTCTCTGACTAAGTTCGTTTAGCTTTATCATTTTTCCTTTCCTTGGCTTAATCTTCGAAAACTTCATAGATAATCCTTCAGTCCTAATGATACGCTCAACATACTTAGCATAATCATCATCACTTGGATTTTTCATATCTAATCTAGCCAAGTCTCGAATCTCATATCGAGGCAATGAACTAAACACGGTAAGCTTCTTCTCAAAATATTGAACCCCGTCAAACCTTTTGATCGCGAAGAGCTTCAGGTCAGAGTCATAATACCATCCAATAATGCCAGTTTTAAGTACACGCTTTCCAGTAATATCAACTTCTTTCAAAATGCGTTGCTTATTTTCCTTTTTCTTTTTCAGCATTTCTTGGATAAACATAGGATTACCAACCATATGTTTGTATTTGTCCTCTATTTCTTCAACTTCAGTATCTGAATCTTCAGAAGCATTCTCAAAAGCTTCTAAATCAATAACTGATTCTCCTTGTTCATTTACAAAAACAAATTCAGTCGTTGATGGATTCACAACATGTTCATCTACATTTGCATCCAGATCAACACCTTCATCTATCACTGATTCAAATACTGCCGTCCAATCTTCAGGAAGTTTGAACTCTCCTTCTTCAATATCATAATCAATCTCTTCATCTATCTCATCCAGAATATCATCTTCCGAATCTGATAGATTAAGCATTTCCATTCCTAGAGAAAAACATAAATACAAATATATTAATAATTCAAATTCTTTATTGATTTCCCTGAACCAATCTAAGAATTTCTTTATTAATTCTTTTGTATATTTTAACCTAACATATAAACGCAATATAAATATAACTTATAAAATCTTTTATTGATTACCCTGAATCAATCTAAAATCTCTTAAGTCTACTTAACAAATATTAATTAATTTTAAATTCTAATGCATTGTGAATAATCACCAAACATTTAAATTTACTATTAATTACCTTATATAATTTCCAAGTGTTAATTGATCTCATTCATTATCAATTTAACCTTTAAATTATATATCATTTGTCTAGTTAATACGAATACATTTTTAACTTGTTAATTACTTATAAACCTTACAGTCTTAAGTCTATAATCAAATCTAAAATGCATATGTTATTATAAAATTATGACCGCCGAAATTAATCGGAACACGCCGCTCGACTACTCAATAAGTCAGAAGTCTTTCGATCACTATTTTATCTTAACATAATTTTATAAACTTAAATTACCAAACATATTTTACTTAAAATAATAATAACCCTAAGCCAAATATATTATTTACACAATAATTAAGTTTACACTTGTTCACTACAAACTATTACAAATATTACAGTACTAAGATAATACTAAGCTATCTTACCAGCTTCAGTATCACCCGATACAGTCTTATCTGCACTTGTACCCACTCCAGAACCACTAGCACCAGCACCAGACTCCCCCTGAATAGTAGCTTGCTCACTAGTCTTTGAAGGACCAGTCTGCTCACCACTCGGTGCATTGGGATCATCGTCCTTGTCTTGATCTCTCTTTCTCTTCAACTCATTCTCTCTGCAAGACTCCAGATATACCAATATCTCCCCCTGAGCAGGCTGTCCTGAATGCGATCTCAAGACCAGACTCTCTAAAGAAGATAACTTCAGTCTCTGTACAGTGAAGTCCGCAAGTAACGTCTCATGAGTCTTCATCAACAGATTGTACAATTCACTCTGCTTGAGTATCTGTTGTGAAAGAAGAAGATTGCTCGACACCAGCTCTGGAATCTGAGAAGTAAGCTTCTCCAAATCCTTTACCCTCGACTCTAAGGATGTAATCCTTTCAGCATCAGTCGTTGGAGTAACAGGTATCGTTCTGGGTCCAGGCGGTGTAAGAGACTCAATATGCCAGTCTCTGGTAAGCGGTGTATGAGGTTGAGACAAAGCTTGCGTAAGCAAACTTGTCGCAAATCTAGCTGTTTTGTTCGTCGGAAAATTAGCTCCACGAACTAAATCAGCAACCTCATGCTGTAAAGTTAAACACAATTAAAATCAGTTATTGTTACAGATTACTCTGTCTCAAACTCTAATTAATTGCATAACACTCATAGTTATAGAATTTATATCTCATACTTGAAGCGGTAAAGACATCGATTCCGTAACCACCGGTGCAACCATCTCTACCTGTGGTGTATCCTGAGAAACTGTATACAGAATTAACTGTCTCAGTTCAACTCCTGATAAACAACAAGTTAAGATTATTTAACTTTAATTAATACTAACCTTCTCGAATAGTAAGCGTTCTCGGACGCTTCATCAAAGGAATCTCAACTTCCTCAGTACCTTCCTCCAGAATACTCTTACCCTTCCTCTTCTTTTCAGAAGCAGATGGAGGAGGAGAAGGTGTATTATCAGAATCTTCATCTGAAGCCGTCTCACCATCACGACCTCTAGATGATCTAACAGGATCCTAAATTTTAAATATATTAAACATTTATGATTAGCGTAAGCTCTATCATACAAGTTCTATATATTTAAGATTAATCAGATATAATACCTCAGTTGGTACAACAACTGATCTATCAAGCTGTATCTTCTCATCCTCAAGTAATATAACTTCTGGATGTGCAGCCTCAGCTTCAGCTTCCTGTTCGTATAATGATATTTATATTTTTAAAATCAGAAATAATATCCAATTTACTAAATATCTAATATCAGAATCATTATATAATAATATTATGCATCTATGATCAATAAAAACAATCTATCAACTAAGCATCTATATTATTACATAAGTAACAGATTACCTCAGGTGGTGCCAAGTAACTCTCAATGTCTTGAAGCAAAGGATTTGTCTCATCATCATTCTGCTCCAAAACTTCTTGCACAACCTGTGCAGCAACCTCTTGATTCACCTGCTGATCCACCTGACCAGCCTGAATAAGAACATCCTCAAGGAGCCCTTGTGGATCTTCAGGTTGAGCTTCCTCAGCTACAGGTGCAGGTACAACATCAGCAACAGCAGGAGCAACAACAGCAGCAGGAGCTACGTCCAACCACCCATGATTTGGCGGTGCAACGTAGTTCGGATCAACAATATATCCAAAAAGTGGTCTAATTTCCGGTTTCACCACTCCTTCCTTCCTAATCGTCTGCATAAACATGGCATTATAACCACGTTGATCAATGGTATTCACCGATAAAAACGGCTCAGGAATAACCAAGTTCGGTAGACGCGCACGTATGATAAGCATACAAAACCTCGGGTAGATCATAAATCTAGATCTAACAGAACCCGATATCTGTCTAGCTATCTCTCCAAAAATGTAATCACAAAAACTGTATGGTTTATTGTAAACCAGTGACAGTACAGCCGATAGAATCGCAGGGCTCAACTCATCAAAGCCACCTTTCTTTGCTGCGAAGACTATATTCATCACGTGCCAAAGAAACCTCCACTGACCAATGACCAGAGGCTTCTGGAACTGACGTCCACGCCTGTCTCCTGTATATCCCATACGTCCAATAGCACCCTCAATAAAGTCCATAGGATACTCAATATCCCCGTTCTCCTGTTCTACCGTACCTAGCTGCAAAATCTCACGAAGATTACCAGCTGAAAAGGTAACAGGTTGTCCACCAACTGTAGCTCGAATCTCTGGCGGAGTGACAGATTCGTCATAAACAATATCCGTCCAGAAATCGTTCAGTATAGTCTGTGAGATAGGAGGATTGGCCGTAATAGCATATCTAATCCTTGATCGTGCTAGAAAACGTAATATATCAGCAACCCTGTCAGCCCGTTTGGCCTCAAGGTTCAGATCAACCAGGATGTTGTGACCCTTATCAAATGCTCTAGCCATATCTGTAATGAATACAAACAACAGATATAATTTAATGCACGATAAAAAATATTTAAACTATTATGTATTATGAATCGAGATTCATCAAACATCTTAGTTTAAAATTGTAATTATATATAACTTGATACAAAAATAATCTCAAGTCGTATATAAAAATTTTACTTATAACTAAAAAGTCTTAAGTCTAATTTAAATCACGTTAGGTACTTGTTATTTTAATAAAAATCTCAAGTCGTTAACGTTAAAAATTATACCGCTAATGTGAAATTAGGACACGCCACTAATTTTCTTCTTAAATTAGTAGACTTTCGATATAATCATATAAGAATTAACACAAATCCATTTCATAAAAGTTATTACTTAAAAAGTCTTAACATTTATATCACTACTTTAAAAAATAAAATTTTTCTAAGTACTGGACTCGCATAAACTGGCCTAACGAGGTGAGGTCAACTCGTTTTGCTTATGAACTCGCTAAACTTATAAAGCAGCTATTGAAGTGAACTCGCTAATCTCATGGATTCGCTAGTCAACTCGCTGCGAGTTGATTCACAATGTCAACTCGTTTCATTCAATCAGGGAGTCGAGGTAAAATCTCAACTCGTTCGATGAACAGCCGTCGATAATTTTTAATTAAAATCGATTAATCTGTTGAATTTAACATGATCTATCAATTGATTTACGTTTATTAACATCCATTTAACATAAACCACAAGGATTTATGTCCAATAACATCGTAATCGACGCAAATCGTTTAGTTTTTAACCAGAAACCCTAAGTTTTATAAAAACTTCGATTTCTTGTTATTTACACGGTGAAATCCGTTGGTTTATACCTCAAAATGTTCGCAATATGAAGATGTATAAAGTCCTCGGATTGAATAACTCGTTCCCGTAATCTAAGAATCGAAATCAAACGAAAACAATAAATCGCCTCGTTTCGCCTTGTTGACGGATTCGCAAGCTTTACTGAACTCGCGAAGTATGTGGGTTCGGTGGGTTGGTCTGACTCGTTTGACCACCTTTATACTTTACATTCGATTCGCGAGATTTGAAGCGGACTCGCAAGTCGAAGTCAACTCGCAGAAATAATTAAAAACGCGAATTTTAATTCTAAGTATAAATAAAAACCCGATATTTTCACAAGTCTAAATTATAATTAATTTTCACTTGTATTTGTCACGTTGTTCAACTTAAAAACATTCAGTATGATTTAATTCCGAAGGGTAAGCATAATTAACACAAAAATTAAAAACTAAAACAAAATTACATAATCATAGGTATCAAGTACCATTTTATTAAACACTTGAAACAAAATAAAATACATACATAAAATGAATAAGAATTTATCTGCTTAGGGATCATATTAGTAAGAATAAGCAATTCATGATATATTTAAAAAGTTTAAGCAGATTGGTAGTATACATACCTCATGAAATTCAAATAAATTACTATAAAATTACAACTAAATATATCATTTATACATTTATATTTATAAAACTATATCTTAGGTACCTTTATCCACATAGCATAATTAATAAATGCATTACGCACATAAAGTAAATATTTTAATTATAGATAGTTCAAGACGATTACCAGTATATGATCCACATAAACAAATTATACTCAATTTTCTAAGCAAACTCTTTATTGTTAGTATGAGAATTATCAAGTGCTTCCTAGTATATGACATACTGAAGAATTCAAGTAAAACACATAACACTGCATCATTAAATTTTCAAGGTAGCGGTTACTAAATGATGTATCTTTTCGAAACATATAACATACACTTGAATTTTTACGGTTAGACAAATATCAAACATACTTTGAATATGCTATGTTATCTAAGTCTGTACGTAGTACAACAGAAGATTCCTTCTAGCATAATTCAAAATATATTTGAGAATATTAATTTAATTAAAGGTTTCAGTTCTGTACATAGTACAACATAGTTACCAGTAATTAAATTAATACCCATATTGCTACTATTTGTCACTTTAATTAAAATGCATGATAACAGTGTATGGTAATACCATCATTCAACATTTAAGACTTAATGTCATACATCATAGAATAGTTACACAAAATAATAAACAAGTAGTTAATTAAATTCTTAAGACTTAGAAAATTTCATATAATTTGCCTACCAGTACATCATATGATGAAGCCATCTAAAATTTTACTAAAAATAGACAAATTATAACTTGTGGATATAGGTGTATAATCAAATAAATATAAACACATACCTGATAGAACCGCTGTAGTTCTAAAGCAACTTTATTTGAACCTACTACCATATCATACTTAGGACTTAAGCTTTATTATTGTGAAGCTTATTCTCCTAATGTACTATCATTTCCCGTAGTTTTTGCAAATAAAAACTTAAATGAAGGCGATTCCCCTTAGGTAACAAGCAAATGAATGCCATACGCCCTTTTTTTTTTTTTTTTTTTTTTTTTTTTTTTTTTTATATTTTTTTTTTAATAATAAACACATAAATACTAACTATTACAAGAATACCCTTGGAAGACTAATCACTCTGGATTTCTCATTCCGTTTAGTTGAACCAACGTCTCAAATCTTGCTCTGTCGAACGCCTTTGTGTATAAGTCTGCTAAGTTATCCAATGATGGAACCTTAACTAACTTTATCAATTTCTTTTCAGCACAATCTCTAATAAAATGATGTCGAATATCAATATGCTTAGTTTTACTGTGCTTTACTGGATTATTGGTGATCGACATAGTAGATTCGTTATCAATCATCATAGGAGTATTGGTTATATTTAACCCGTAATCCCGCAGTTGCTGTTGAATCCAAAGAACTTGCGAGCAACAGCTGCCAGCTGCAACATACTCAGCTTCACATGTAGAAATGGCTACCGAGGTTTGCTTCTTGCACTGCCAGGATACTAATCTACCTCCTAAGAATTGACATCCTCCAGTCGTAGATTTCCTATTCTGATTGCATCCTCCATAATCCGAATCAGTATAAGCTACGAGATCTAAGTCTCCATCAATCGGATACCAAAGACCCAGCTTAGGTTTCCCTTTGAGGTAACGAAAGATTCGTTTAACAGCTTGCATGTGTGACTCTTTCGGATTAGCCTGATATCTTGCGCATAAACAAACAGCAAACATGATGTCAGGCCTAGAGGCTGTAAGATACATTAGTGATCCGATCATGGCTCTATAAAGAGTTGGATCCACATCGCTATCACTCGATGTATCTGGACCTAATCCATGATTGACTGGAATTGGAGTATTGTAGACCTTACTTTCATCCATCTTGAAACGTTCTAATAGCTCATATGTATATTTAGATTGATGAATAAAGAATCCATCCTTCTTTTGATCAACTTGTAATCCTAAGAAGAAATTCAACTCTCCCATTGCAGACATTTCAAACCTTTTTCTCATGACTTTCTCAAATTCTTGACACATCTTTTCATCAGACGATCCAAAGATAATGTCATCAACATACACTTGTACAAGAAGAAAGTCTTTCTTTTTCCACTTCACAAATAGTGTACTATCAATTGATCCTCTTGTAAATCCATTCTCAAGTAGATACGTTGATAGTGTTCCATACCATGCCCTAGGTGCTTGATGTAATCCATATAGAGCCTTATTCAAACGATATACTCTATCTGGATACTCAGGATTAGCAAACCCTGGCGGTTGTGAAACATACACCAATTCTTCCACTTTGCCATACAAAAAGGCACTCTTAACATCCAACTGATACACTTTTATACCATAATATGATGCGAATGCTAAGAATACTCTAATTGCTTCTAGCCTAGCAACTGGTGCAAACACTTCATTGTAATCAATACCTTTTTGTTGATTAAAGCCTTGAACCACTAGACGAGCTTTATTGCGAGTAACGATACCTTTATCATCTCTCTTACACTTAAATACCCATCTAGTTCCAATTGGATATTCTCCCTTTGGTAGGTCAACCAACTCCCATACTTGTAATTTAGAGAACTGAGATAGTTCTTCTTGCATTGCTTCTACCCACGAGTTTTCTTTTAAAGCCATTTGAACATTTTTAGGCTCGACTTGTGAGATAAAGCATGAATATAGACATTGATTAGGAATCCCTGTCTCTTTCATTGCAGTATACAAGCTTTGGTATTCAGAATTCTCAGACGTATTAGTTCTGGATTGATGCCTAGTTTGAACCGGAGTATTAATATCACCGATGATGTTTTCAACTGGATGATTCTTACTCGTTCTAGTTGTAGTAACTGGTTCAACTGGTATCTCATCTTCCAAATTAGTACCAATTTCTTCCAATTCAGGTACATCTTCCGTACGTGCTGAAGATATTCTTAGATGTTTCAAAGGAGTAAGTATGTCATCAAACTTTGTATGAAGATCATCAAGATCTTCTGTTTCTAGAGACTTATCCTCTGAAGGTTTTTGTGACTCACTTGTGGAAGCTTTATCTGAGTCAACAGTAGTCTTGATTCCAGACTGCTTAACACTCGATGTTGAAGCGGGACCAATATTCTCATCTTCAAACACTAAATGTTCAGCTATCTCTGAATCACTGACATAGTCACTAATAGGAACTTTAAATGATGCAAAAAGATCAGAATAATCAAATTGCCAATCTAAGCCCTTATGAACATCCGGTGAATAGCTTGTAACCTCAATATTATAAACTACCTCCAAACGTCCTGTGACTTTATTAAAGACTCTCTTATTTGGCGAATTGGGCATATAACCTAGGAAAAATCCTTCGTCAGCCTTCTCACCAAATTTTGCTTGATGTCCAGTCTTTAATATGGTGCATGAAACTCCAAAGGGTTCAAACCCTTTTAAGTTAGGTTTCTTATTGTTCAAAAGCTCATAACAAGTCTTGTTATGTCTCTTAACCGTAAGAACTCTATTAAGAACATAACATGCTGTATTCACTGCTTCTGCCCAAAAGATGACCGGAAGCTTTGAATCAGCAAGCATTGTTCTAGCAGCTTCAATCAACGTTCTATTCTTCCTTTCAGCAACACCATTCTGTTGAGGTTCATAAGGTGCACTGAATTGATGTAATATCCCTTTGCTTAAGCAATAGATATTCAACGTTGAATTCTTAAACTCTGTTCCATTGTCACTACGAATACGCTTAACTCTCTTTTTATAGACATTCTCTACTAGATCAAAGAACTCAATTAGAATTCCAGGAGTCTCATCCTTTGATCCCAAAAAGAATACCCATGAGAATCTAGAATAGTCATCTGTGACAACCAAACAGTACCATTTGCCACCTAGACTTCTCTTGCTTATAGGGCCGAAGAGATCCATATGTAGCAATTCAAATGGCGAGGAGATAGAGTTTTCAGTCTTAGGTCTGTGTGGTTTCTTGTGCTGCTTTCCTTTCATGCAAGGAACACACTTATCCTCAGACTCGAAACGTTTTTGTGGTACACCTAGAACCAAACCATTTTTGGTTATATAATTCATCTTTCTCCAGTTTAGATGTGCCATTCTCCTATGCCATAACAGAGCATCTGTTTCCGAAGCCTTGGACAATAAACATGTAGACACCATTGAAGAGTTAGGAACACCCATGTTGATAGCATAGATGTCCTTCTTCCTCGGCGCCCTCATCAATATCCATTCATCAGGAATTTTAAAACCTGGCTTCAGGACTAAGGCCTCCTTTTCATTGAAATAAACTGGATGACCTTTATCACAGACTTGGGAAACACTCACTAGGTTGTGTGTAAGTTCTTCAACATAGTTCACATCCTCAAGAGTCAAAGTTCCATTTGAAACTTTTCCTTTTCCCGAAATTACTCCTCCTTTATCTCCTGCAAAATTTACTTTTTGCTTGAGACTATCCTTGAAGTCCTTCAGTAGACTTCTTTCACCGGTCATGTGCCTCGAGCATCCACTGTCTACATACCACCAACTGTCCTTGTTCACAGCATGCTCCTGCACATAACACAAAACACGATCAGTTATCAAGAGGGACCCAAGCCATTACGGTCTTGGTTTGTCCCTTATCATCAACAAACTTAAGCTCTTTAAAATAACCATTCTTCCCATCAGGAGCTTTGGTTACTTTCGAAGTAGCTTGAGTTTGTGGACGATCAGCCTTAAGAGGTGAATTTGAGGAGAACCTCTTAGGCACAAAAGTATGAGCTCTATTATGATAATTATAATTAAACTCATGTGATCGCGAAGTAGTGCCACTTTCATAATGACTATGGCCTCTACTTGGAGTTCTAAACCTCGACGGTGTCACATCCCTAGACTTATGGACATAATTATCACTTTGAGTATATGACCGTTTAGGTTTAGGTGGGGAGACACTATGCTTACCATCTCTTTTAAGAATGTTCACAGGTTTATTACCTAACTTAGGTTTGGTATCTAACCCGTCTACAGTCATATTAGAGTCGGTCTGTGTCTTTTCCTCAATCACAAGCTTATGTGGTGCTTCAGGCTTTTTGTTAGGACAACACGAAGCCACGTGTCCTTTTTGATGACATTTGAAACATGACATCTGCTTGCGTGATTTGCTCACTTTTGCTTTCTCATCCGGAGTCTTAGGCACTAAAGGTTTAAGCTGTTCCTTATCAACTTTATCATTAATCTTAGCATCGTTAATCACTCCACCCGATACAAAATGTATTTTGGTGAACTGAGAAGCCTTGCTATTATCTAATGATACGTTCTTAATAACATCTTTCTGTGCCTCTGACTGTTCAGGTTTATCAGCTACTAAAATCTCAGGATTAACTTCAGTCATCTCAGAGTCCTCAGGAATAGGAGTGTAATTGGCATTAAAAGGCGGGGATACATCATTGTAACCTAACCCAGTCTTGTCCTTTACACTACGTTGAGCATCTAACATTTTATCCATTTGAGATGTCCTATAATTCTCAAGTTTACGGTTTTGCTCAATTAACCTTAAGTTAAGGTTCACTATTTCCTGATCCTTACTAGCAATCGTCTCATTTAAGTCTTTGATATTCATATAGAGACCATCTATGACAACAGATTTTTCACTTATGGTATCTCTAAGTTTTGTTCTATCCAACGCATCAGACTTAATTTTATCTTTTAAGACCTGTTTATCATCACTTAATCTACGAACATCCATAATAGCTTGATCAAGTTCAGATCTAACAGTCTTATAAGATTCCTTATCCATATTTAATTGTGATGACAGATTACTATTTGACACAGTTAAGACACTATTCTGAGACTGTAAATCAGTAACTAAGTAACAAACATCAGCAAGATTAAGAATATCTAAACATACCTTCTTCTTGTCAGTTTGTAATTCAGCCATACGTGCCACTAATTCTTCAGGACTCATATCTGGAGTTGAATCCATATATAGCACATCATCATCACTTGCCTTTTTTTCAGACTCAGCCACCTCTACTCTCTGTTCCATGTCAGTGGGCATGTAGGACACTGATCCAGCAGTTGTTTCTTCGATCTCGGCCATCAAAGCTTCTTCAGAATGAGCTTGCCAATCATACGAGCCATCCAACTGCTTCACCACTAAGGCTTTGGAAGCAAGAGTACTTCCCGAACCTTGTTTTCCTTGTGCTTCTACTTTAGGTCTTTGGCATTCTCTAGCAAAATGACCAATACCCTGACAGTTAAAGCATCTGACCTTGGTTTTATCAAACCCTGATCTATTGCCCAACACCTTTCTACCAGTTTTCTTGAGGAAATTCTTCACCTTTCTAGATATCAACGCTAGTTGATCTTGAAGTTCCAGTTCCTCAAGATAATCAGAATCTATCTGCTCATAATCCTCATCAAATAGAATAGGATCATTGATCTTTCCTTCTATGTAGTTCTCATATGATGCCACAAAGGAAGCAAGAACAGACAGTTGCTGTTCAGCAGATTTCACACTCATCGGCATCTTCTGATGCTCTTGAGGTGACTTCTCAGAATTCTTTCCCTTTGTCTCATCACCAGAGGAGGAAATAAAGCACAGATCTTCAGTGATCATCTCTCCATTTTCATTAGTATCACCAACTAACAGTGCAGTGGTCGAACTCGATGACGCAGTCGAAAGACTTGACTTTCCATGATACAGCCCAGGGTTCTGAACCTGATCAGAATCACTATCTCTTGACTTCTTGGAGAAATCATAACCTTTCAGCTTGTCAATGACTTGCTCTAAGGTCATAGTAGAATACCTAGTTTCGTTATCCTTAATCATAACACCATACATTTCCCATTTAGAAGGCAAACCCTCAAGGAACTTGTCGGTTTTAGATACTTCTTCTTCAAAAATTTCATGGTATTCTAATTCACTTAGCAGATGGTAGAATCGTGTAACATAGGCATCAAGATCTTCTCCTTTTAAAGCTTTAAACATAGTAAACTGCTTTTTAAGAAGACTCTTCTTGCCAGCTCTCACCTGTGGACTTCCCTCACCTCTTTTCTCTAAAGCTTCCCAGAGCGCTTTAGCAGTATGAAAAGACTTGAGTTGATGAGCAAGGGATTTAGGAAGACACATCTTTATGCAAGAATGTGATTTATTCTCATTTCTGTACGCTTCCTTCTCTTGATCACTCATGTTTGCATAGGTAAGAACTACAGTAGCATTTTGAACAGTTTGAGTAGGTGGGGTGTATCCACTCTTGATACACATCCAGATAGACAGATCATGGAATCTACAGTAAGATTCAAATCTGTCCTTCCAATTGTAGTAATCCTCGATTCTTAACAACTTAGGTGGAACGTTTGACTTTCCCACCTCGTGGTCCATTTCGATCATTCTACTTAAGTCAGACATCTTAAAAACGTAAAATTAAACTGTTTCAGCGAATTCAGAAATCTCAACTCGCAAGACTCAGCTCAACTCGCAATCTCAGCTCGACTCGCAGAATTTGTCGATTCGCAAGCCTCAGTTCGGATTGCTAAAAGATGTCGATTCGCAAGTGATGTCGATTCGCGAGAGATCTCGGTTCGACTTGCAAGCCTCAGTTCGACTCGCTAGTTCAACTCGGTTCGCAGGCGACGCTGGAACCCTAATCTCGACTCGCGAAACGGCTGTTAAACCTGAAAAACGAATTTTAAGGTATTTTTACGAACGAAACTGAGAAATTCGACTGTAAACTAACCCTAAAACTTCCAGAGAATGATTTTGATCGTTAGTATTGCAATAATGCACGTAAAAACGACCCGAATCAAAAACGCAATAAACTAAAACTCACGAACACACTCGTATCTAGCCCGAAAGCTCTGATACCAGATGTAAGTCCCCTAGTTTTAGGATCGATAACTTCGTTATCTGTAGTATTAAGGTGCGGAATCCCTCAATACGGTGTTATTTTACTAACAACGAATATGTTCGTATTGCGTTTTAACTAGACTTAGCTTTAAACAACGAATCGTCAAAGCCTAGCCTTAGGTTATGTTTTTCTCTGGTTTGTTGAATTCGCAGCAATTGAAATCAGAATGCAAAAGTTATTTTTTAGTGTTAACGATTTTACAAAGAAAAATCGTTTAAATATTCTGTCTCGGCTCGGCTCGCATGGGCCAGCAAGTTCAGCCCAACTCGCCTTGCAGCCCAAGCCCATTACCAAGCTCGATTCGCTACTGACTTCCACGAATTCAGTTCTCATCTCGGCTCGTTAATCTCGCGACCTGAGAACTCGACTCGCACAGAATGTATTTATTTCGTATTTAATAATTCGTCTAACTTAACACAATAATATGTTTAACGAATATTACTAACAAAACAAATATTTATTTACAAATCTAAACCAATATACAAACGTAATAATAATTACACTAGTCCTATATCAAGCTAGATCTGTTGTCACAATCTATGTCTCAACACGTACAATTATGCAATTTGATTAAATCGTACAAGTTTCAAATCGAATGTAATTCGGTTCCAAATATATACGGACGTTGGTGAACAATTTAATTAAATAATATAATGTTATTTAATAACACAATTACATCCAAAATATTATTTTATTAAATAATATTTCGTACACAATTCGTATCGTACAATCAGGGGCTACGCGATTAAAATATTAAACGCACAAATAAACAAAACAAGTAACTTTATATTTTATAACGCAATTATTAAGTAATTGGTAAAATACTTCAACAAAATATTGGGTAATTATTCATAGTTTAAGATGTACATTCAAACGTATAAAATATTAATTAAACGTTTAAACGATCGGGAAAACGAACACCGCACGGAGCACGAAGGCAGGGAACGAATAATGGGTGAAGCCCACACACGTGGGTCCCACCCAATCAGCCAACAAAGGGGGAAACCCCCCTCCCCACCATCTCATTTTCATCATCATCATCTTTCTATCTTTTTCTCTTTCTCTCATTTTTCTCTCAAACTACATCACCACCACCATCACCTAAATCTATCAAATAACACCATTAAACGACATCAAAACCCAAGATTTCTTTGGAGAAAAACAATCACCACGCAACGATCTACCTTTCTATCTTTTCGGTTTCTCACGACGTTAAGTTTGTAACTTTCCGACAAAACCCGAAACTCTCCGATTTTACTTGTTTTTACTTGAATATGGTTTGTTTAAGTTGATAATGTCCATATAAGGGTTGGGTAAAAGATTTGGACCAAGTGGTCGCCGGAAAACTCGTTTTTGGCTCAAAAATCCGTCTACAGCTCGAAGTGACGCAACGACGACTGCAGTATAGCGTCACTTCGTGCGTCACTTAAGTGACGCATTGAGTGTCGCTAAAAGCCCTAATTTTGCGTCACTTGCCTGAGTGCCGCATAAAACCCCTTTTTCCCGACACTTGCCTAAGTGTCGCAAATTCAATACCCATCACTATGAACCGACACTTATAGCGTCACTTGTCTAAGTGACGCCTACAATCGAGAACTGATTTCATCCGTCACTAACCTTAGTGACTCATGACCTTTATACCGACACTTACAACCGACACTTCCTTAAGTGTCGCCCTCTATGCGTCACTTGCACAAGTGACGCCATTAGATCAGAATCCGTCATTTCATGCGACACTTCGTAAGTGTAGCCTAAATCCTAAGTGTCGCTATAAGTGACGCTAAAAACAGAAGGTTTGCAACTCTATTTTACTAAGTGTCGAGACCTAAATTTTATCACTTGATTTCACCTAAAATCAAGTCCAGATGCGTTTATCACTTGACCTGGCATCTCGACCCCAGCCAGGGGCCAGCCCCTTGGACCCCGCCAGGGGTTGCCACCCCTGGAACCCCGCTAACCAGGGCGCTGCCCCCGGACCCCCGTACCAAATTTACTACTGTATTAAGTACAATGAAATTAATTCAGAGATTATTATTGTTTTCACAAACCATCACCAACGGGCCGTACACGTTTTTAAAACAAACAACTCAATCAACCAAATGGGGATAATTTGGACATTATAGTTGAACGAACAACTACAAAGGTAGTCTTTAAGATACCTATTCAATTAATAACCATCACGCGTATTGGACGCCCTCAGGTTACAAGTCTTCGGACATCATTTCAAGTTATTTCGATAAACACTCAAGGCTCAGGTGAGTCTCATGGCCCCTATTTTACTGTTTTTCAAGCAGGGGTGTGATTACATTGCACGTTTTATTTACATGTTGAACGCAAGTACAAAACAATCAAATACTACATGAGTTTCAAGCTAATCAATTTAAAGCCCTCCATAGCATAGTCTGGTAATACGTAGTAGCGTGAATGTTAGTATATGATATCATATATGATTGACAATCCTCGTCCGGGTTAGCACGCACTAACTGGTCAAACGCGCGTATTAGCATTTGGGAAGACGAGTGTAGATTAGGCACTCGTAGGAGGCATTCAGTTGGGTTTCCTTAATTGGACCTGACACTCAAGTTAAGCTCAGACTATGTGCTCATGGCTGTATAACTTTTATTTTGCTTAATTGCACTTTAAATTCAATTATAAACCTTGCGGTTCATACAATTATGTGTTGAGATACAAACCTGTAAGCTCACCAGCGTTTCGCTGACCCATTTTAGCATGTATCACAGGTAACCCGCAGTAGGTTGGACTGCTCAATCAGGATCAATTAGCTCGAGTCAGCATGCAAACAATCAGAGATTTAGCTGCATTATTATATTTTTGTATAGATTAATTATGTACTTAAATCTCTCAATTTCAACCGAGCTAATGTAACTATATTTTTGATGTAAACTTTGGTTTTATCAATACAAGTTGTAAAACGACGCATATAGAGTCGTTCATTATATCTTATGTGCTTTGATATGTAATTAGTCGTGCCCCGACCCGAACCGCTTCCGCATCATAATTTGGGGGGTGCGACAGTACCTATGTGTAAACCTGTAACTATGTAAATACATTGCTGCTGTAACCCTATTTCAATAATAATAATATACAACACACATCATCTGGTTTATTTTGGTATCAGAGCCGTACACAAGGCTAAACCCTAGCTGTTAACAATAGCAGCAGAAACCCTACTGAAGGTGCGTCTGGACTACACCATTGCCACCAACAGGTTCGTAATCAATAAAAGAACAAACCCTAGTCACCAATTTTTCGTTCACTGCTGTTTGCTGCCGCCAGCAACCGCCACCTGTACTTGCCAGAATCCTAATATTAGGCCTGTCAAATCCTAATCTATCATGGCTTTAATTGCCGCCTTCACCACAACTGAGAAAACATCCCATAATTCCCACAAGTTTGCATTCACTCTAACTCCTACCAATTATGGATATTGGAAGACCATGATTCAACCTATTCTTGTCACAAACAACATGTTTGGATATGTGGACGGAACAATCCCTTGTCCTTAAAGCTTCTGAAACAAACAGACCCCACCGCTGCTCCTAAAGATGATCCTAATTACAGGATTTGGATTTCGAATGATGCACATGTTCGTATGTTGATTATCTCTACCATCTCTGAAGCCTCCTTTAGACATGTTCTAGGAGAAACTTCTCGGGATGTTTGGCTTGCACTTGAACAAGCCTATGCACCTCAAGAAAAATCTTCTATCTGTTCAAAAGTTCTGTCTTGATAATCACGTGTATTTTGAATTTCACTCTACTTTTTTTGTTGTGAAGGACGAGTCTACACACACTATCCTACTCACGGGCCCCAGTGAACACGGTCTCTACTCAGTATGTCTTCCACAATTTCAGTCGGTCAATAAAGTTTCTTTTTCAGCTGATCGTGCATCCTCTACCACTTGGCATAGGCGGCTCGGTCATCCACATCAGCGACTTTTACATTCTATGTTTTCTAGATTTTCAATTCCTGTTACGAATAAATCTTTATCAGTTTTATGTACCTCCTGTCAAATGGGAAAATCATCAAAACAATCATTACCTGTTTCAACGTTTCGAAGTAATAATATTTTAGATTTAGTTTATTGTGATGTTTGGGGACCCGCACCTATTTTATCTTTTGAAGGTCATCGTTATTTTTTTGTGTGTGTTGATCATCATACTCGATACATGTGGATTTATCCTTTAGCTCTAAAATCAGATGTCTACAACACTTTCAAAACCTTTGTAACCATGGGTGAACGACAATTCTCCACTAAATTAAAACAAGTTCAAACTGATTGGGGTGGTGAATTTCGTAATTTATCTAACTTCTTCTCATCGCTTGGTATTATTCATCGACGATCTTGTCCTCATACAAGTGAGCAAAATGGCTTTGTCGAACGTCGCAATCGACATGTCGTTGAAACTGGTCTCACTCTTCTTGCTCAAAGCAATGTTCCACAACGTTTTTGGCACTATGCGTTTGATACAACCGTATACCTTATCAATCGCATGCCATCTTGCACATCGACTAACAAGTCACCTTTTGCACATCTTTTCAAAAGGTCTCCTGATTACTCATTTCTTTGGGTCTTTGGGTGCCAATGCTTTCCTCATCTTCGTCCCTATAACCGTCATAAGATGGATTTTCGATCCATCCCGTGTGTTTTTCTTGGGTACAGTCCTGTTCACCATGGCTATCGTTGTCTTGACCTCTCTACTGATCGCCTTTACATAGCCCGTCATGTCTGTTTCAATGAGGACAATTTCCCTTTTGTCAACCCCAAACAACCGATTTCCATGCCATCTACGTCGTGTCCATATACCTCATCAGCGTCACCTTATGTGGCAACCGATACAACACCTCCTGACATCCCATCCCCGACAATGACGGACCCTCCTAGTCCCACCACTCAATCTTCACCCGAGTCTGATACGTTTGTATCTCCATCATATCCAACATCTCCATCCTCACCTTTATCTTCTGACTCAGCTATGCCTATTAACACTGTTTCACCATCAGCTACACCGACTTCAACCCAAACTCCACCACCTCCTCCTCCTCCTCCTCCACCTACTCGTCAACGTCCTCGTAATCTTCGTCCGAACCCGAAACAATGGGTTCCCTACAATCCTTCAGCGAATCACGTCACCACATCTCCTGATCTAGTGAGTGAACCCTCTTCGTTTGCCATTGCCAACAAATACCCCGAATGGCGCCAAGCCATGTCCGAAGAGTATTCCACTCTTGTTAAAAATGGCACGTGGTCTCTGGTTCCTCGTGTTCCTAACGCTAATGTTGTTGATTGTAAGTGGGTTTACAGGTTAAAATGGGATAAAAATGGTGCTATTGCTCGTTACAAAACGAGATTTGTGGCAAAAGGATTTCGTCAACAACCGGGAGTTGATTTTCATGAAACATTCAGCCCAGTTGTAAAGTCGACAACCATAAGAGTTGTTTTGTCTCTTACAGTAACTCAAAAATGGCAACTCAGATAATTAGATGTTCAGTATGCATTTCTTCATGGAAATTTGAAAGAGACGGTTTATATGAAACAACCTCCTGGTTTTGTTGATCCACAACGCCCTGATCATGTTTGTCTATTGCATAAGTCTATTTACGGTCTCAAACAAGCACCACGAGCATGGTTTCAACGCCTCTCAAAGGCTCTTGTTACACTTGGCTTCACAGGTTCTAAGACAGATCCTTCCCTTTTCATTTACTCACACGAAGGCATCATCTTGTACATTCTCGTATATGTCGATGATATTATTGTTACCGGAAACAACAGTGCTGTTATTGACCAGATTGTTACAAAGCTCGGATTAGCTTTTGCTCTTAAGGACCTAGGTTCTCTTAATTACTTTTTGGGTATTGAAATTGTTCCTCATGGCTCCAACATTATACTCTGTCAGAAAAAGTATATTTTGGAACTTCTTCAACGGGCTGGTCTCTCGGACTCGAAACCCATGCCTTCTCCCATGGCTACATCTAGTCCACTCTTTCTAGCCGATAGTGATGCTTTTTCTGATCCGGTTAAGTATAGACAGGTTGTTGGTGCTCTTCAATACGTTACTTTATCTCGACCAGATATCACATTTGCGGTCAACAAAGTATGTCAGTTTATGCATGCTCCCACAAACAATCATTGGATTGCTGTTAAGAGGATCTTACGCTACCTTCGGGGCACAGTAGACTATGGTATGCTTATTTGACAAGCCTCTGGCTCAACACTTCAGGCTTTCACCGACACTTATTGGATGAGTGGTCCTACAGGTTCCACATCATCTCTTAAAGCATTTTCGAATGCTGATTGGGCTGGTTGTCCAGATGATCGTCGGTCCACGAGGGGATTTGCTATCTATCTAGGTAACAACCTTATCTCATGGACCGCTCGCAAGCAACGTACAGTTTCTCGTTCTTCCACAGAATCTGAATACAAAGCTTTAGCTGATACAGTAGCCGAACTTACTTGGCTTCAAGCTCTTCTTCTCGAACTTGGTGTCCATTCACCTTCAGCTCCTATCTTATGGTGTGACAATCTTGGTGCAACCTATCTCTCAGCTAATCCTGTTTTCCATGCTCGTACAAAGCACGTGGAAGTTGATTTTCATTTTGTTAGAGAAAAGGTTGCCCAAGGAGATCTTCGAGTACAGTTTATATCGACGAATGATCAAGTAGCTGATATCTTCACAAAGCCGTTATCAACTCCTAGATTTCTGTTTTTACGATCCAAGCTCCAGGTCGTTCCGCGTCCTTGGCTTGCGGGGGCGTATTAGCCTAGTTATATTGAGTTGTAATATATTAGTTCTACAGGGTACCTATGTGTAAACCTGTAACTATATAAATACATTGCTGCTGTAACCCTATTACAATAATAATAATATACGACACACATCATCTGGTTTATTTTTATTGAAATGAACGATTTGTCATGAGATTTGTATAAGTATTGGATATTCATAGATATTTTTCACCTTCAATAAGTATTGCAATTGCCAACTTCAAGATGTGTTTTTCCTTTGTATGTATTTAATAAATAAAGATAAGCGTTTTTATGCAAACCTTTTAGGTATGATTTCTTTGCAAATCTTGGAGGTACATTCTCTCATTCGTATCGTGCAATCTCGTAACTTTTGTTGATCTAAATTCAAATTCAAGATGCTTTTGTTCTTTGCATCAACTAAAGTAAAAAAACATATATTTCATTCCGTTGATTTTAGGCTTCCATTGTAACGTCTAAATAGAACTACTTCAATTTCGTTGTACCAAAAACTTTGGGTATTAGTACATTAGTCTTAACTTTAAGTATGAGTATGTGCATCAATTTGTTCATCAAATAGTATGTGTTTTTATACCCCGTCGCAATGCGCGGATGAAAAAAACTCGTTTATAAAGATGATAAATACTTTTTGGTTTATTTGCTACAAGGTATTTAATATATATACATGTCTTATACTCTTATGAGTTTTTTAAAACTGTAACTTGCAATTATAAGTTTTTTCGAGTTTATCTACCTTTACCATGCTAATGAAAGAATTGAATGATAGTTTAGATATTGCTATCATTTTCAACCTCTACATTTAGAGTATGGGGTGTGGTAGCACTGTTTTCACAGTGTTTAGGATAGTGTTCTCGATAATGTTGTGAGTCAGAATTCTGTGGTGTGGTGACAGTGTTCTGGACAGTGTTCTCGAAAATGTTGTGGGATATTTTATCATTTGTTTTATTTGTTTTTTTAATGTAATTAAATGTATAAATTAATTAATGAAAACACATTGTGACACCCGCCAAATTAGGACTTTAATTAGTGTCTAACTATCTTGTAATTACATGTAATTAGTTTAGTATTAGGCTAATTATGTGTAACATTTTGTATATTTATAAATATACACGTACGCGATTTGATTAAATCGTGCGATTGATAACCGGACGAAGTCCGCAACTGTTATAACACGGACGTTGGTGACAACTTTTATAAATAATGTGGAATTATTAAAAGTAACATTATTTACTTCATATTATTTCAATAATATAACATATATATTATGTTTTGTTAAAACGTAACCAAATGCAACAAAAACGCGCGAAACGCGTCTGACAAACGAACGAAAACCCAAGTTATATTTTTATAACTCAAAACGAAGTATTTAAATTAAATACTTCAGTTAAAAATATCACAATTATACGATAACCATTAAAACGTTTAAAATCGTGACCCGATTAAATAAACGCGAAATGAGCGCGCTAATTGAGGCCAACAACTTAACGAGACATTTTATAAAATGTTTACTAAGTATTTTAAGTAAATACTCCAATAAAAAATATCGAAATTTTATTGTTAGCTAAAACGCGTATAATAAACGTTTAACGTTTAAACGAACGACGAAACGAACGGGTAAACGAGCACCGAGCGCTACGCAACTTTGGGAAATAAGATTTAAGCACCACATGGGGTGGGACCCACCTGAAAATGCAGAAAATCTGCATTGGTATGGTGTCCCATACCTCCCTTTTTGTTGACTTATACACCAAAAACCAACCCATACCCTCATATCCATCATTCCACCCTTCATCATCACTTTCAACTCTCCCTCTCTCTCTCTCTTGTTGCTGATTTCAGCAGCCACACCACACCCACAATCGCCATCCTCATCCATCATAAGCCACCACTGATGCGTGTGAAAGCGTCTAGTTTATTAATTTATAAAATGGAAATACCTTATATATACTTCTCACACAACCAGGCAAGAATACCCGATCGAATGTTAGTATAGACTTGGTAAGTACGAGTCGAACACAGGGAACGGATGTCAAATTAAATAAATTGGAAATTGATGCAAATAATGAAAGCAGTAAATATTGGGGGGCGTGTTAGTTCCGATCGAACAATTGATAAACAATTATAAGAAATGATTTATTAAATAAAACTTAATTATAAAATAAAGAAATACCAAAATAATTACTTAAATAAAAGATTTAATTCAAATGATAAAAGAAATGCATTTACTTAGATTACTTTCCTTAAAATCTGGAAATCACTTTATTTAGAATGCTCACGTATGGATTTTATTGTGCTATAACAAATGTATCAATTTTCCTTACAAGATAAATTGAATTAACACAATTAAGAAAGACATGAAGTTGTTTTCAACCCGCTAACAGTTCAATTTAACGTTGCCCACCTAATTGTGTTTTATATTAATTCAACACCGTTTATGTGATTTATTCTCATAACTTGAATCAACAAAGTCTATAACTATTTCTAGTTATCTTGTTCATCAATAAATATTACCAATTATTATCCCTAACCCGTCAAACTCAATCTATTCGGTGATAATTCTCAATTAAAACCAACAATCATCAATAATCTTATGATCAAAAGGAACTCAATCTCTATTAATCATAAAACCACGTTAGGTAATTAGCAATATTCATTCAATAACCAAGGATCAACGTATGAACACATAAACTTGAATAAAATCCAATACGATTCGCATTTTTTTTAATAATCAATCCATCATTTAAGTATTATCATCTAAGCAAACACACAAAATGCTTAGCCAATCATGCTATTACAGATAATCAGATTCTAATAAATACTAGAAATCATAATCAAATGAAAGATAGAAACGAATTCGAACCGAGAAACCGAAAGAATGATTGAACAATCGAAAGGGTTTCAAATCTTCTTGCTTTCTACCTTCTTGTGCCTCCAAAACATCATCAAAAAGCCTCTGGAACAAGCTTTAGTCGACTTAGGGTTTATGGTGGAAGTTAGGGTTAAATGAGGCAAAGTGAAAATTTAAGGATTCTGGCCGACCAATCCATAAGCCGTATGGATGTCCATACGCCGTATGGATTGCAAAACTAGCCCATGGCCAAAAAATGAAAGTTGTAGACCTGTTTGTTAGATAAATTCTCCAAGTTGAATCACCCCAATCGGAGTTCGTATGAAGAAGTTATGGCCAAAATACTAACGCATAGCCGAAAACTCAGCTTTTACACTTTTCTTCATTTTCAGCTCATCTTTCATTCTCTTTCCGATTCGAACTTCATTTACACTTATTCAAATCCAATATTGCCTATCTTCACTCTCTTAGCTTCTTTTCCTCGATCCAATCTTCTCTTGTCCAATGTTTTATTCTTTTAGTAACTTTTCTTCCAAATAAGCTCGTTTTCCGTTCCTTTTTGATCCAAGCTCCAATAAATCTCCTAAATGCAAATATGAACGAAATAAGTATCTTATTCACACAAAATGCATTAGAAACCTATCAAACAAAGGGGTAATTAGTACTATAATTTAGTACATTTTGGCGTTTATCAACCACATCAAACCATAGCATTTTACAAAGGATTTCAAGAGGAAACGAGTACAAGGACGTCTACACGTTATTATCATCTTCGTTCTTTCATCTTCATTGTAAGAACTTCATTTCTACTTTAAAATACTTTTAACAACTTTATTACATGTTAGTATGTTCATATAACTAGAAAATGTCCAAAACATAAGTCGAATTGCATTTTAAAACTCGAAAACTGGAGCTTAATCCTCCTGTCTAGATTTTGTACCCACTTCCATGATTTTTATAAAATTCATTTCTAAATGAAAAATGATGTTTCTTGAGCCTAAAAATAAGTTCAAAGAGTTAAATTTCCATTAAAAATTATTTCGTGATCTATCGAGCCCGAATGATGCTCGAAAACGCGTAAACAAAATGATATAACATTTCTGTCTCTGTGGACAGAAACTTTGAGTGACTTCTCGAGACTATATCTCGAGTTATATACCTCAAAAACGTATGAGACCACTTGGAAAATCTTCGTAATTTTGTTATCTATAAAAAGTTCTTCTTTGGCTCGTTCCAAAAATACACCGATTTTTCCAGAAAATTAGATTTGTGATCAAAGGTGTAAATTCAGACTAAACTGAACCCTTATATTTTGTGAATTTTTTAAAAATATCAAACGACCTCCAAAAGTCATGAAAAAATACAGGAAGTACATAAGATATGTGGGAACGTTGTGTAAAATGTTAGGAACAATTCGATAATGTTTTCTTAGTAAAAACAATTCCCAAATATCACTCTAACTTTCACTCCGAACTTTGACTTTCGGATGAACAATAACTCCGAACTTTGACTTCGGATGAACAGTAACTTTGACCGTTTGAACTTCGGATGAACAATAATTTTGACTCCGAAAGTCAACTTTCGAAGTTGACTTTCGTTGACTTTCGGACTTTTATGCTAAATTCGGATTTCGTAGTTTCGGATCAACACTTTCGGACCAAACACACACACACACACACACACATATATATATATACATTCGGACCACACTTTCAGATACTTATACATGGGCATACTTTCGGACAAAATTATATATATAAGTATAATTATAAATTCGGACTCATATACGTATATACGTTCGGATATATATATATATATATATATATATATATATATATATATATACATTCGGAAATCCATATATATATATATATACACTTTTAGAAATAATATTGCAAGCAAATGCATACTTTTACATACTTATAAACTTTTATAAGTATATAAAATAACGAAACACATAATAATAATACTTTGTAATTATTATTACAAAAACTCACCAACGGGCCGTTCATGTTTTCAAAAACCAAACAACTAAACAATCAAATTACTTGGACATTAAATAGTTGAGTGGACAACTAGCCTTGATAGTCTTACGAGACATCTACTTACACAACCTTATGCATTTAGGGTGCTAGAAGGTTGCGGGTTCGGAGAACTTACGTATTGATTATAGCTTTCGGCTACTTGTTTATTTATATAAACGCTTGCTAAACTCAGGTGAGTTTTATAGCCCCTTTTTATTGTTTTTCTATGGGGTGAGATATATTACTTTACTGTTTTACGCATGAATACGAGTACTTTAACTTTTCAACGGATTGCATGAGTTGTTTTCACTAAACCACTGAAGTCCCTCATTTTTACATAGTTTGTTAGTATGGATTTAGCGCGAGTATTAATGAATAGATCTATTTGGGATTGACCATCCCCGTCCGGGTTAGAAGCCCTAACTGGTCAAACGGACACATTAGTATTTGATCCTAACGGGTGTTCTGGATTAGGCACCTGCGGGGGCACGAGGCTGTAATTGATTTTACAGGTCCTCACTACTTGGTTAAGCTTCGGACTATGGGCTCATGGCATGACATTATTTATACTTACGTTGCTTATTTGCAATGCTTACTGAAATCTCGTGATTCATAAATTGTATGTTCATTACTTAAACCTATGAACTCACCAACCATTGTGTTGACCTTTTAGTAATATATTCTCAGGTACACAACATCAGTAAGGATGCCCATCAGGAATGATAGCTCGAGTCCCATGCATACAAACTTTGGAGATTTTCTTACTTTACTTTTTGTCGTGCCCCCAGCGGTCGGTCGGATTTTACTCCGGTCGTTGGTCCGGCCACCGAGATACACGGCAGGGTAGTTTTAAATTTGTAATAGTCGGGGGGAGCCTAATCCTCCGTACTACTTACTGGAACTGGTATGAATACCTGATACGAGTAAGCGGTAAGGATGATCCAGGGTCGTTCCTCACGACGGCAGAATTGAAACAGAGCTCGTTCCGATTAAGTAGTTATTAAGCTAGGGTTTTTATAACTTGGAAGGGTTTTGTTTTGGTTTTTATATCTAATTAAACTAAACTACTGAAACTAATAAAACATAAAACTAAAGGGAGACTAGCATATATAACACATAAGGATAACAAAGACGTGGTTCACCATGACTTAAAATAGCTGTTATGATATTTTAGTTTGAAAACGTCTTTTAAAGATTTGTGTCTTGCGTTCACGTAGATACCCTGTGGTGTAAACACTAGTACCCTACTGATCGGGTTAACCGATCAATATGTCACTGAGTACTAGGCTGTCAAGATTCTGATCAGATCGGACTGTCTTGAAACCCCCCTCACCGTCTCTTATGATGAGACCAAGTGACCCTCCAGATGGGGTGCAGGAATAAGGCGACAGTCCGCAATTTGTCCACTGATCTTTCTTAACACAGACAAAAATATCTAAGCTAGGAAAGGCATTTAAGATTTAAGATAGGTGGTGACTGATTAACATATACATTAATGGTTGTGATTGAGTTCAGAGATATTTGGCTGTGATACAGTCTTCAACCCACAGAGTTTTCCACGGTTACATTGTGTATTCACCCGTATTACGGTCTTTCCTGGATCACAGACTCAGCCAGGATGTAATACAGTAGACATCCTTCGACCTTTCCGTAGTTTGTACGTGTTTGTATTCCACCATAGGTGTTTCAAACGTTAAACCGGATACTCAGTCGTATTAGGGCTTTAACTGGGCTACATACTTTACAGCCATCTGAACTCAATATATCTAAGCTTGTATTACAGTAAAACCATCTATGATAGCTAAACAACCCGTTCACTTTATAAATTCCAGTCCAATAAATCCCTGATTAATTCACGGTGTACTATACGATAAGTTGGGCAGTATTTCCACAGCTTCAAAATCAGACCATGTTTATTTTGGAAAACATAGATAGGTAGTGACCGTTTGATCAATGGTTAGCTACTCCTTGTCATAAAGGTTCAAACCACGTTTATTGGAGGAAAGGCGATAGTTTAGTTTAAAATCACAAATGTATAGTTAAACAGCACCACAAGTTTTCAAACCTATCTGTATTACATTTATCATGTTTATGAAAACATAATCATTAAGGCAGCAACAGTGTTATTGTATGTCTAGTATGCAGTACCTAAGCAACAATCAAACAAGAACATGCAATAGGACGGAATACTAGCATCACAGTACTGACCTAAGGATTACATCATGGGTACCCCGGAAGTTGTCCCAAAGATACACAACAGATAAGCATGAACCTAATCTATCTCTAATCCTATACTTCGTGTCCCTCACAGATATATTTCAATCAAGGGAACAACGACCATGTTGAGTTCATTGATCATCAAACATAGAATAGTTGGCAATCCTACTTCTAGCAATTGGTCAGGTTCTAGGGAGGAGGATACAAACCACATCATAAGTTGGACAGATAAAAGGGTAGAGGTTCAGCTTATAAGTTCACAAACAATTGTAATATATAATAATTGGAAACATTATTCCACAACGGATTGTGCCCACGACTTTCATAGCTTCCACGTTCCGTACTACACACATTCGTGATGATTCCGGAACTATACAAATGAAAGCCGTATAACGTTACCTCCGTTGTTTCATAATGGTGTTATCCCAATTAGATATATCACCACAAACTACTCATTAATCATGGCAAACATACAAGTAATTACTCGCAATGCATAACAATAAACATTTCTAATATTAATAAATCACATACATCAAATAAGAACAATATGAAAAATTAATAATAGAAAGGACAGAAAATACCGATATGAATTGCGAGCAGAATAACACTTGTATTTCTTCATTAATATCCAAGCATTACATAAGCTAGCCTCTACTAATTAACTACATAATTAATCTAATCCTAATCTTCTCTCTAGTTCTCCTCTAACTCCTAAGAGTAGTGCTAGAGAGAGAAACTAGAGAGAAGAACTAACTACAAGAACAATTCTCCTCTAACTCCTAAGAGTAGTGCTAGAGAGAGAATTCTATAGAGAGAAAGAGAAGTATGAAATGAGAGGTGTAAGGTGTGTTGAAATGAGAAATGAGGCTTGGTATTTATAGGGAAAGAGTGAAAGCCATGGTACAAGCCTTGAAGCATCAAATACAAGCATCAAAGCAGCATACGGGGCAAGCGGACCAAGGGGGGGTCAAACGGCACCTCACAAGGCAAACACCCCCGTATACGGCACCCTAAGGGCCGTATACGGCACCTAGGGTACCTTATACGGTACCTAGGTGCCCGGGGGTGGGGGGGGGGGGGTTGGTGCTCCGTTTGGCCTCCGCTGATTCATCGGTTGCTTGGTTCGTCCGTATCTTCTTCGTTTGGAGTCCGTTTTGCTTGATTCTTGCGCCGTTGGCTTCATTTTTCCGTTACGCTTCTAATGACACTAAGTTTGCCAAATTTGGAAGTATTTGAGTTTTGCGTGTTCCGGTTGACGATCGGCGAGCTTCCGAACTGCACATCTTCTTCGTTCTTCGTCCGTTTCTTCTGATTCTTTCACCTCCGGTCTTGGATTTTCCTATAGAATCATAAAATATGAATTAAGATCTAATTACATAAGAAAATCAAGAAGGGAATATTTAAGGTGATAGTTTTGCCTCGGTTTGCGTGTTATTTGGACTTTTAACCGATTTTTGCAGCAACGTCTGTATTCAGACTACCTTGGTGATTTTTAGTAAATAATGATGGTTTGGAAATGTTTTCACCAAATAATAGTCCAAAAAGTGCGGAAATATGTACTTAAAAACATGACTTTTTAGGTCACATCAAGTATCCCACACTTAGAAGTTGCTTGTCCTCAAGCAACAACTCATTTATTTCCAGCGAAAACACTTTTATAATAGTTTGGGTGAGTTAAAACATTTCCAAGAAGTCACTACTTTGTCGTATGGGAAAATTATTTAGAGAACACTGGGAAAGTTAAGATGATCTTTTCAGAAATAAGTACTAACTTTCCCAGGCATACTTTCCAAATCTCGTGATCTTGGAGTATACATGACAAGGCGATCTCACTAAAGGTGGTCACTCAATTCACTCATAGTGTATCGGGTTTCCTATCATTCTAGCACAATTGAAATCGCTCAAATAGCCAGTCATGCAGCACTCATCATCATAGGCTTGGTCGAGAATCGGATCTCCACCACTTAGGAAGAGGACGGTGCTAATTATCCCAAGACATTCAAGTGGGTTGTAATGTTTGTGAGGGTTAAGGGGTATGGATAGTGGTGATTTTTGGTTGAAAGGGTTGCTTATCTAAGGCATCCTAAGAATCATGAAAAACTTATTGTGGAACGAAGGAGACAGCTACTCGTCTTCAGTCGGATCTTCCTTTGAACGGTTGATACTTTGAAGCACTTAGCCTTTTTTTTTTTTTCTTTTCTTTCTTTTTCTGCTTTTTATTTTCTTTTTCTATCTTTAGAACTTCTTTGCCCGAGAACTTCCAAGGATATTTTTCTTTGCTTTTCTTTCGGAAATCCTTTCTTTCTTATCACGGACTTCTTCGAGTCTTTTCTTTGGTGCCAATTTTTCGCACCTTTGATTTTCTTCAATTTTTGGTGAACACGAAGGAGTAGATCAATTCAGAAGAAGATTCTTCAAGATGTTTTTCATAATCCTCGGAAATTCTAAGATAAGTTGTTGGAAGTTTTGGATAAGTGGGTTAAAAATGTAGGGTTTTGAAGAAACGAAAGGTTTAGGCTCAACAGGGTTTTCTAAGCGGATCATCGATACTAAAAATGAGTATCGGGAGGGTTTTGGGCTTGAAAAGATATGTAAAAATGGGTTAAATCCTAAGGAATTTCGAGATCATCTAATTGCACCTATACCGCGTACAGTACTCACCAATGTGGTCTCGAAACGTATGTCAGGAACAAGTTCTAACTTAGAGATACTAGCATCGGCACACACAAGAAATGAACAATGAAGCATTTAAGATGAATGCTTTTAAGGCTCAAAACCTCACTGCAAATAGGGTTGTATGTACCTAGCCATGTTCCTTTTAGATTATCACTACTTATTTAAGAAATTTCTACCTTAATTTCCCTAATATTCCTGAATAACTAACTCATATTAGAAATGGATCCTCCTGAAAGATATTTTAACTCAAAAATAGCAGAGCTAATCGAATGATTTGGCCCATACTTTATTAGTTTTGTTAAAAATTTTGAAAAATTTGAGGAACATTTTCCGAGTTGAGCTATTCGGACATAAAAATCTGTAAACATCCAATCCAAGGTATTCTATACCTGCTATCCCACACTTAGAGGAACATTGTCCCTAATGTTCTCTTGAGTTGAGATTGTATTGTAAAGTATAATCCCACACTTAGAGTTTTGAACATATAGAAAATGTTACTCAAGTGTATGTAATGGGCTGGAATCCCACACTTAGTGATAAGCTTTAGGATAGAGTATAGATTACTTCTTAGATTAACAGACTAACAAAGCAAAATTTAAATCAAGAAACAGAGTTAAGATTTAGAAACTCCCCAGATGACGATTGTCATTATGAAGCTGAGATCGATAAGTGAGAGGAGATGAAGTGGGTCTTTGATCCTCTGATTCCATGAAGAGCGGTTCAGCTTTGGACGTGTCGATCTGGTGCACAATGCCTTGTATCCAGACTTAGCAGAGAATCGTTCCATCATGTAAGTGGAGATTCTTTTTGGTGATTCCCACACTTTAGTGTTTAAAGATTTGGAGACGATTTTTGCTAAGTGGTTGCAGTGCGGGTTGAGATCCCACACTTAGATCTTTGACACGTGCGAGTTTCGGAAGAAGATAGACCATGCTCCTTCCCTTAGAGATGTATGTAAGATCCGTGGTCCGCAGGTGTGTGAGCTTGTTTGTCTGCCTTTGATTCCACGGTTTCTTCCTTGAATGCTCGTCATCTCTTGGATCCTCCAGTCATCCAACATCCAATCAAATCACCAAATTCTCTCGAAAATAACTAAGACTAAAAGGATAGATTGTAGAAAATGAAGCGAAGTGATGTCGTCCTCCGGACACAAGCAGAATCAACCAATAAACACCAAATGTTGGATAGAGGTTAGATTTTCACCGACAAACTGATGTAATGAATCTAATGTTGTTCTTTTATCGGCTGAGATCTCCAGTTTCCAATTTAACCCCGTATCTATTCCTTCATATGAATGGTCCCTGATGGTGATGGTTGTATGTGTGAAGGGGTGGATGGATGGGTGAATGTGGGTGGCTATGGTGATAGTGGTGATAGTGATGGTTTTAGGTTCCATTATGTGGTAGGACATAGGTATAAGGTTTGGAGTATGAGGTGAATATTGAGCTAATCTACTTGATGAAATATGATCATCCATGTGTTTGGAAGTGCCATCTCTTCCCCTGCAAAGCAATGCTCCAGAAGTTTCTAAATTTAATGAACTATAAGCTCCCCTTGTATTCTTTCCATTATTCTCGAAGATTCTTTATCCATAGGCGTCAGTCCCTGTTTGTTAGGCATTCGAACAGATAGAACAAACAAACGTGATCTAACAAACAAGTGATTATTCTCCAAATCACTGGTTCAATGGTTTACAAAGAACCTGTCAAAGTAAGTGCTTTGTAGATGAAATAAACCAGTGTATGACTTGGAGTCTAATCCTACACAAAAAGTGTTAGTGGCCTATAATTTTACCGCAGCACAAATAGCAGATATGGAAACACTAGCATGAGCATTTAAATCAGGCAACCAAGTATAAAGATTTCCAAAGCACACATTTTTAAACGAGTTCGAGCATAATACACATAGTGACATACATCTTTTTAAAGATCTTATATGTATGCTCACAGATTTATATGTAAGTACCTCAAATGCTCGAAACATGTGAATGGGTGATATAAGATAACTAAGGTTCCTAATTCTCATTCTAGTAGGTTTCCAGATATGTGAGTGAAGGGGACATAAGAACTCTTAGATAATGGTGAAATGTAAATGTTGCAATGAAGTTCAAACAAGCGGGAGTAGGAAGTTTTAAAGTTTGACAAAAATTGGACTTTTAATGGGGCAATTTTGCAAACAATCCTATTTGTTCATAAAATATAAAATTTGGAACATTCATTTTAGGGTTTCAACTTCTATTTATTGGATTAGCTAATATTACCAAACTAAGTTAAACACGGGTTGCCTCCCGAGAAGCGCTTGTTTTTGTTCGAGTCTCTAGCTTGACTCTAACACTACATATCAGGTAATCCTAGAGGCTCCCTAGCATCCATCAGTAGACACAAGGGGTAGTATTGGAACATACCTAAAAGTTTAAAGCAGATTAAGGCCAGGGTATGTCTAATATAAGGAGATGGTTCGAAGTGAGGGAATTGTTCTACCGTGGGTGTAATAGGTCTCTCAACTTCTAATACCTCCTTGGTCAGAATGGGTTGGTCAAAGGAATCCTCACCTCTACATGATGTATAGGACATTATATGGTTGAGAGATAGTTTGAAGGGAAACCAAGACGCAGAACCCACCTTGCTTCCTATGGTCTTTTGGTCAATGATAGTGTTGTACTCTGGGCATGGAGGTGGGACAGTTTCCATTTTTTTCTCCAATCTTGTAGCAACATTCTCATCGACTGCTTGGTCTAAGGCAATTGAGGGTTCAACTAGATCAGGGGGTGATTCATTCAGAAAGATAAGTGGGACAGTGTCAACCACAACTTGTTGCGGAATGTTGTCAGCCACGTCGGTTTGAATTGGAATGAGATCACTTCTCAGAGTTGGTGCGTATTTCTTCGGTCCTTCTGAAGCTTGGTCTTCTGTGTAAATCTCCATATCCGAGCTCTCTACTTCTATCTCTTCGTCTACCTCGTCATACTCGTCACTCCAGCCGAAAGTTTCAAGTTGCAATGACTCGGAAAGTTCCTCTAGAATGAACTCCTCATCGGTCTCGGACGTAGATAGGTTGAGAATGGGTGGAAGTGGGGATTTAGAAGATTGGGTAGGTGAAGGGTTTGATGGAAGTTTGTAACCGGACTCAAGAGAATGAAGGTCTGAATCAAGTGTTGTAGTAGATGTGGTGTGTGAGTGCCTATCATCTTCCTGTAGCCAATAATCAGTTGTAACTTGATCCCTAGTTTCATTACTTCTTGCTTCGACTAGTGTTTCTATTTTAGACATCTTATTAGTACATCTTCTAAGAATGTCCTCTTGGTCTTTAAATGATTTGCTCAAGTTGGTTGCAAAAAGATGAAAACATATCTCTCAAGTTAGAACTCTCACATGGTTGTGGTTCAAATACAGGGTAAGATGATTGTTGGTAGACAGTGAATGGTTCGGGATAGTAAGGTTGGTATTGATATGTTCGGAAAGCATAAGGGTCATAATGATTTTGTGATTGAGGAGCTAAGCACCCTATGTTATCCGAATAATTCATACTACACCTTTGCCACTCATTCTCTAACTCGGCATCACTCCTATATCTATCTTGGATTGATTTAAACAGACTATCAATTTGATCCTTTAGTTGTTGTTGAGTTGCCATTTGCCCAAGTTTTCAGAAAAAGACAGCACACGAAGAAGGTTTAAGAATTAAAGTTGTAGTATGGAGGGAAGTTATTCTAAGCTAATCTAAGCTAACTACGCTAATCTACGGGCGGAAAGTAACTTCTGACAAGGAAGGTGAATCCAAGTCAAAAAGGATCGCTTAAAAACTAATTTATCTAAACAGGCTCTGAATCATACTACCGTCCCCGGCAGCGGCGCCAAAAACTTGTCGTGCCCCCAGCGGTCGGTCGGACTTTACTCCAGTCGTTGGTCCGGCCACCGAGATACACGGCAGGGTAGTTTTAAATTTGTAATAGTCGGGGGGAGCCTAATCCTCCGTACTACTTACTGGAACTGGTATGAATACCTGATACGAGTAAGCGATAAGGATGATCCAGGGTCGTTCCTCACGACGGCAGAATTGAAGCAGAGCTCGTTCCGATTAACTAGTATTTAAGCTAGGGTTTTTATAACTTGGAAGGGTTTTGTTTTGGTTTTTATATCTAATTAAACTAAACTACTGAAACTAATAAAACATAAAACTAAAGGGAGACTAGCATATATAACACATAAGGATAACAAAGACGTGGTTCACCATGACTTAGAATAGCTGTTATGATATTTTAGTTTGAAAACGTCTTTTAAAGATTTGTGTCTTGCATTCACGTAGATACCCTATGGTGTAAACACTAGTACCCTACTGATCGGGTTAACTGATCAATATGTCACTGAGTACTAGGCTGTCAAGATTCTGATCAGATCGAACTGTCTTGAAACCCCCCTCACCGTCTCTTATGATGAGACCAAGTGACCCTCCAGATGGGGTGCAGGAATAAGGCGACAGTCCGCAATTTGTCCACTGATCTTTCTTAACACAGACAAAGATATCTAAGCTAGGCAAGGCATTTAAGATTTAAGACAGGTTGGTGACTGATTAACATATACATTAATGGTTGTGATTGAGTTCAGAGATATTCGGCTGTGATACAGTCTTCAACCCACAGAGTTTTCCACGGTTACATTGTGTATTCACCCGTATTACGGTCTTTCCTGGATCACAGACTCAGCCAGGATGTAACACAGTAGACAGCCTTCGACCTTTCCGTAGTTTGTACGTGTTTGTATTCCACCATAGGTGTTTCCAACGTTAAACTGGATACTCAGTCGTATTAGGGCTTTAACTGGGCTACATACTTTACAGCCATCTGAACTCAATATATCTAAGCTTGTATTACAGTAAAACCATCTATGATAGCTAAACAACCCGTTCACTTTATAAATCCCAGCCCAATAAATCCCTGATTAATTCACGGTGTACTATACGATAAGTTGGGCAGTATTTCCACAGCTTCAAAATCAGACCATGTTTATTTTGGAAAACATAGATAGGTAGTGACCGTTTGATCAATGGTTAGCTACTCCTTGTCATAAAGGTTCAAACCACGTTTATTGGAGGAAAGGCGATAGTTTAGTTTAAAATCATAAATGTATAGTTAAACAGCACCACAAGTTTTCAAACCTATCTGTATTACATTTATCATGTTTATGAAAACATAATCATTAAGGCAGCAACAGTGTTATTGTATGTCTAGTATGCAGTACCTAAGCAACAATCAAACAAGAACATGCAATAGGACGGAATACTAACATCACAGTACTGACCTAAGGATTACATCATGGGTACCCCGGAAGTTGTCCCAAAGATACACAACAGATAAGCATGAACCTAATCTATCTCTAATCCTATGCTTCGTGTCCCTCACAGATATATTTCAATCAAGGGAACAACGACCATGTTGAGTTCATTGATCATCAAACACAGAATAGTTGGCAATCCTACTTCTAGCAATTGGTCAGGTTCTAGGGAGGAGGATACAAACCACAACATAAGTTGGACAGATAAACGGGTAGAGGTTCAGCTTATAAGTTCACAAACAATTGTAATATATAATAATTGGAAACATTATTCCACAACGGATTGTGCCCACGACTTTCATAGCTTCCACGTTCCGTACTACACACAATCGTGATGATTCCGGCGCTATACAAATGAAAGCCGTATAACGTTACCTCCGTTGTTTCATAATGGTGTTATCCCAATTAGATATATCACCACAAACTACTCATTAATCATAGCAAACATACAAGTAATTACTCGCAATGCATAACAATAAACATTTCTAATATTAATAAATCACATACATCAAACAAGAACAATATGACAAATTAATAATAGAAAGGACAGAAAATACCGATATGAATTGTGAGCAGAATAACACTTGTATTTCTTCATTAATATCCAAGCATTACATAAGCTAGCCTCTACTAATTAACTACATAATTAATCTAATCCTAATCTTCTCTCTAGTTCTCCTCTAACTCCTAAGAGTAGTGGTAGAGAGAGAAACTAGAGAGAAGAACTAACTACAAGAACAATTCTCCTTTAACTCCTAAGAGTAGTGCTAGAGAGAGAATTCTAGAGAGAGAAAGAGAAGTATGAAATGAGAGGTGTAAGGTGTGTTGAAATGAGAAATGAGGCTTGGTATTTATAGGGAAAGAGTGAAAGCCATGGTACAAGCCTTGAAGCATCAAATACAAGCATCAAAGCAGCATACGGGGCAAGCGGACCAAGGGGGGGGGGGGGTCAAACGGCACCTCACAAGGCAAACACCCCCGTATACGGCACCCTAAGGGCCGTATACGGCACCTAGGGTACCGTATACGGTACCTAGGTGCCCAGGGGGGGTTGGTGCTCCGTTTGGCCTCCGCTGATTCCTCGGTTGCTTGGTTCGTCCGTATCTTCTTCGTTTGGAGTCCGTTTTGCTTGATTCTTGCGCCGTTGGCTTCGTTTTTTCGTTACGCTTCTAATGACACTAAGTTTGCCAAATTTGGAAGTATTTGACTTTTGCGTGTTCCGGATGACGATCGACGAGCTTCCGAACTACACATCTTCTTCGTTCTTCGTCCGTTTCTTCTGATTCTTTCACCTCCGGTCTTGGATTTTCCTATAGAATCATAAAATATGAATTAAGATCTAATTACATAAGAAAATCAAGAAGGGAATATTTAAGGTGATAGTTTTGCCTCGGTTTGCGTGTTATTTGGACGTTTTAACCAATTTTTGCAGCAACGTCTGTATTCAGACTACCTTGGTGATTTTTAGTAAATAATGATGGTTTGGAAATGTTTTCACCAAATAATAGTCCAAAAAGTGCGGAAATATGTACTTAAAACATGACTTTTTAGGTCACATCACTTTTGTATTATTAGTTATGTATTAGAATCTCTAGGAATCTACACGAGAACTCGGAGCTTATATTTACATTTGGTTAATGATGTAATACTTTTGAAACTATTTTACAAACGTTGCATATAGATGTCGTTTGCTTTACCTTTGAGCTGTTGATACTTGATTAGTCGCGCCCCGACCCGAACCGTTTCCGCAACAGTGAATTTTGGGGTGCGACACACATAAATTAAATAAAACAACATTTAATTCATTCAAAACAAATAATAAAAATTACAATTCCTAAAAATTAAAATGCATAATTTAAACAAACGATTTAAAAAGTCCTAAAAATTAAAATGCATAATTTAAACACACGATTTAAAAATTACTAAAAATTGAAAATACAATACGAAATAAAATCAGTCATATCCAGCCCCTGATCCCGAACCCGAAGCACCACCTCCCGCTCCCGCTGAGTATGGCCATCCCATTGTCTCGCAAATCTTCCGCTTCTCCATTTTCAAGATGAACCTTGCTTGCTCCGATAAATTCTCAGTCGGCAACGACAAGATTCGAAGTTTGGCCTCGAGATCCTTCGTCTTGTAGTAGCCTTGCTTGTCCATTCGGATGCCTTCGAATGTTGTTGCGAGTGATTCATCAAACGAAGAACGGGATGAACCGGCAGTCGAACCAGAAGACGTTTTTTGGGACTTTGGTTTTCTTGACTTTCCTTGCGGTCGTGGATGCGGATCGTCACCAAATAAACCCTCATTCGGGTTTTGATCCGTTTCTTGCTCCAGTTCATCTTCAAAGTCTTCCAAATTCACCGTCTCGCGGCGTTTGGGGACATTTCGTCTACCGACGACAATCGGATCAGGATGAAGCCACTTTTGTTTATCCTTCAAAAAGTTCCACGCCATCAAATTTGTGAAACTTTTTTGCTCGTTTTCCACCTTGTATTGATGGTGACAACGGATTAGCAAATCGTCTTTGCCTTCACCACTCCTTTTTTGGTCGTCAAGCCATTTATAAACCCCCTGAAACTTGTTGCAATCCACGTTTAAAGAACGTCATTTTGACGACAACGCGTCTTTTCCCCGTTGGAATGGTGGATTGTGGGAACTGTAGGAATCCATAACGAGATACCAAAAAGAAGACCCTTCTTGGTCAGTGCCACGTTGGGAATTTTCGGATACCGAAATCCAACTTTAAGCCAAACAAAGCTCATCCTCCGGTGACCAAAGGTTGCGGTTTGGAACAACTTTCTTGGTTTTGACCGGTGAGTCTTTTTTAGACTTTTTGCCTTTGCCACTTTTGGATGGTTTGGGTGTCGGGTTGGTTTCTTCAACGGACAAGACGCGGGTTTGTTGTTGACTTTGACGCCACATTGTAAATTGAGCGTATTTCTCGGGTGACCTTTGTGGTGGTGGTTGCATCGGGTGTGGTTGTTGGTTGTATACGGGAGTGTATGGTGGTGGTGTCGAGATGTTGTAAGTATAACACCCCATGTTTTCAAACAACTACCATTTATATTTATAACATAGGAAGCGCAAGTCCCTTCATAAACTTTCATAAACATTATAAACTAATTACATATGTAAAGTGTTAAAATTTCAAAAGACAACATTTTAAGATTTAAGATATTACAAAACATATACGAGGGACTGAGTGTTATATAAAAATCCAAAACCATAACATTGAATTGGCAAAACATCAGAGTACTATGTAGTAGTAGTCAAACATCCCATCCAATCTACATGCCCAATCCATAATCTAACAATAATCTACAAAATGTTAAACATGGTGGGATTAGCTCACAGCTAAGTGAATGGAACTGTATCCGACAGTTCAATCAAGAAATAAGAAATCTTACAACACATAAACAATAACCACACAACATTTAAAAGGACCGGCGGTTCTTGGTATGCCATCACAAGAACACCTTAACCACTGGTATACCATCACAGTGATTTACCGATAGTTTGAAGCTATCTTCACTGACTAGGGTTCATCCATCAACGATGTGTATCGGAAACCCCGCCAGCCAAACAATAGCACCAAACCTAACCAATGTTGACATCTCATTAATCCACATATGCCCAGCGGCCAAGAATCACATATTACACAATAATCATACCAATACAAAATATAAACAACCAATCAACAATAACAATAACCCAAGAGACTAATCAATCAATAACTCATTACCAAGTATGTTCATCCGTTGTAACTAAACTTGTTACAACTGGGTTGAACCGAAGAATACAGTTACCACTCACCGAAAATTCCCAGTCTCCACTCAGTTGTCTAATATCACCGAGTTTCCTTTTGCTTATCTGAAATTACTACAAAACAATACAAGTCAGTAACTTATTAATAACGATTAACTGATATTATAATCATATAGCATATGTCAACACATAGCATCACACAATTAAGCATTATGTGCTTTAAACTATATATGAAGTGTATATAATACAAGTATTCAAGCTATAGAAAAGTTACCAATCCGAAATGAATTTAGAAAGTCCCGAAATGATGTTTAAAAACTGAAAAATGCCATTTTCGGCCCTTAAATGACCCCGAATAGCCAAAAAAACGCCTAGGCTATTAGAATATAGTTTTGATCATTGGGCCGTTTCCGAGTGAACATGTGAATTTCATCCCAAACCGAGTTAATGAAATTTGTCACTTACTCGCGACCCTGAAATTGTGCATTTTCAAAATTTGCAAAACCCGTCAAAATTATTCATGAAAACGCGATCCGGGTTAAGGACGTGGGATCGCGTTCCACTTTAGAAAAACTTCTGTAACCATTTTACACTTGGAAACGCGATCCGGAAACGAGGGCGGGATCGCGTTCGCTAGTTCAAAATTCGACTGACAAATTATAACTAAGGAACGCGATCCTGATAAATTGTTGGGATCGCGTTCACTAGTTCAAAACGACCTGCACTTCATTTTTAGCTTCAACTCCGAATTCTAAACACCCAATTCATAAACCCAGATACTATAATCGATTTTATACCATATTAACCTCAAATACTATCATATAAACATCAACAACGACAACTAAAATCATTACAACCATCCTAGTTCATATATTCAATTTCAATTTCATATTAACCCATTTTACCCAATTGAAACTTGAAGAACATCAAGTAATCTTGTATAGTAGCTCCATGCAATCAGTAAAGATCATAACATAATCATCATATAACATTATATAACAACATTCAAGCATAAATTTCACATATAATCACTAATTTCTAACAATTTCAACCATTAACCTAACCAATTTCATCAAGCAAGTTCATAACAATAAATACAAGAATACTTACACTCAAAATGGTGAAAGTAAGATGATGATGATGATGAACGAGCTTGTTTAATTTCAAATTCACATAAACAAACCAATTTTAATTTGTGTGTAGTGTTGTTGTTGAGAATTCTCAAGAATGAAAAGGAAATGGATTTGGGAAAAGTTAGGTGAATAAGTCGGTCTGAACCAACCGACCCAAATAAATACAATGTAAATATTATACCCCTTTCTAAGCCTATTGTCTGGAACCTGAAAATATTCGCGAGACAAAATATTTTATTTTACCGTCAACTCTATTAACTTAAAACATGTACTATTTTATTAGTCACAATAAATCCTGAAACTCTTTAACCTATTTATTTTCAAATAAACCATTTAAAATTATTTCCCATTACTTTAAATAATCATTTTAAAACTTAATAAAATACCATTTATTTCTAGGTCCAAAAATAGGATGTTACAAATCTACCCTCCTTAAAAAGATTTCGTCCTCGAAATCTAATTATACCCAATTAATCCAAATCCTAATCTTCACAATTTCTAATTTACCACATTACAAACATCTCTATAACTCAATCATAAATAAAACACATACTAAAACAAAATTAACTCAAAATATACTTGTTTCGACATCCTCAACCCCAACAGTCTCTTCAACAGCCTCCGGAATGCTCTAGCAGTCGCCGGCGGCACATTCTTTCTTTTCTGACCCACAGATGACGACGAACCCGAGCCCGAACTTCCGGCCAAACCTAAACCCTGCCTCACCTTTTCCGGACACTGCCCTGCCCTGCCCTGTGACCCTCTTTCTGACAATTCCAGCACACAAACCGCGGATAGGCACAATCCCTAATGTTATGTCCAAACAATCCACATTTCCCACATCTCGCAGTCTCATATGTACACGGTCCCGTGTGTCTAGATTTACAATCAACACACCATGAAGTTCTATCAGTTGAATCATCACTAAAACTCAATCTTCTGCTTTGTTGATTTCATTTATTCCCCGATGAACTACTCTTAGACTGCAACAAAGTCCTATCCTTGTTCAACTTATTTGAAGCTCGTATGTCACTATCCACCGAAGGAGCTAAGGTAAAAGCCTGGGTAAGTGTACCTGCCAATCTTACAGTTGTCCGATAATGAAAAGGTAACATTCCAACAAAATGTTCAATTCTATTTCTATCATCTGGAACCCATTGTTGTACAAATCGCAATTTCTCAGAGAATTGGGTAATATTGTAACATCCTCCGTACCGGTCTGGTAATTTCTATTATTTTAATCGCGTATTTAATTGTTTTAGAAATTACTTGGTATTAATTGTTTATTTGAGAAACTTAGATTAATAAATCCCAGAACTTATTGTGTATAGTAAATTTGTGCCTGTTTTAATTTACTATAGTTAACGGTAAAATAAAATAAGTTTCTCGCAAAATGGTTTTAGGTTCCAGACAATAGATTAAAAGGGGACTAGTTTTAAGTGGATACGGGTCGGTGTAAAGAATTGACCGACTTATAACCTTTCCTCTTTAGGAAAGTTTTATTATTCATTTAGAAAACCTAAAACTAAAACTTAGATACAAGAACTCATCAAATTCAAATCAATAAGCAACTTGTGGAACTGAAATCTGGAGCTAAACATCATCATCATCATCATCTGTCCATCTTTGAATTTGTAAGTAAGTATGTGTACTAGAGCTTTTGAAATTGAATCATGACTTCTTAAATTGAATTCTTAGATATAGGATGTTGTATGATGTTATTGCTGCTAAAATGAAGTTGGTTGTGGTTTGAAACTAGTTATAGTACCTGAAACTGTGAGACTTCTTGGTATGAATTCGTGCAGGTGATAAACAGTTGCAAGTTCAGCTGTTCTGTGCGAAATCCTGGAATCCGGCGGATTCCCGGGAATCCGGCGGATTCACCCGAAAAATGAAACCTAATTCTTTTGTGAATCCGGCGGATTCACAACCGGATTCAAGACCGGATTCGTTTAAAATTGGTCTGATCAAAATTGGTTATGAAATAGGCTTGGGAATCCGGCGGATTCAAGTAAATCCGGGCGGATTCCCTGGTTTACAAAGGTTGATTGTGTTTGGTCTAAACCAATACCAACTCTGAAACTTATGATCCTAATTAGCATGTATATTGATACATTTAGCAAATGTGTACCTATCATTTTATTATATGTTTGGGAATGTGTATAAACATATGTTATATTCGAATATAAGTTACGATTTTAAGAATGTTGTTACTAACTTATATTTGATTCTTGATTTCCAGATTCTCCAAAAGATAAGTGATAAGTGGAATCTGAGTTTGTGAAGACTAAGGTATCGGTGAGTGGATTTAGAACTCACCTTTCGATTTAGTTGTAACCGTTTGGTTGCAACAAGTAAACGTAGATTGATTATTAGACTGTTTAGTCTGTGTTATTGGTTATGAATCTACGTGATATGTGATTCTATGTGTATCAGATACTGAGGTCAACGTATAGTTGGACTTTTTGGTTATTATGTGAATTACACAGGTTTTGATTCATCTGTTGTGTTTGAGATCTGTGTATGAGTTTAATAACCAATAGTTATCGGTCTATTCTGTAATGGCCAAACAAATTGACGTTAAGTGTTCTTGGAGAATCCCCGGGTATTATGATATCTCCAGAGCCACCGATCCTCATTGAAATTGAAACAGAAATGTGTTTACGTTTAATTGCTGTAAACAGATTGTTATGCTAAGTTGAATTGTGTGTGATAAATTCATTCACTTAGCTTCGTGCTAATCCCTCATTTTAACTTTCGCATATTATGTTTGATATGTGGGTGATCAGGAAGTGGATGCTTTTGCAGGAAAGTTTGACAGCTTGTAAACTCTGATATGGTTTTGTTATAAACCTGGTTTTGTAATACATAATACCCCAACTTGTGTAGTTTTTAAACAGTTTAAATTTGTTGTGTTCTGAACAGGTAACTGTTTATGTACATTATCTTAATGTACAGTATATAAATATGTTTTAAATTTATACGCTTCCGAGTAAAATAATAGAATATAATTGTAAAGAAAGAGGGGTATTATAAGTTGGTATCAGAGCATAGTTTTGGGTTAATTGAGCATTGTAAAGTGTTCAATCCCAATTCTGAAGCATGTTTTGTCAAACATTCCTGGTATGGGATTTAGCATTGGTTATAAATTGTTAGTAGTTAGGTGCTAACGATTAACAATTGTTGAGTTGTTGTGGTGAAAACAGATATGGCAGATAACGAGCAAACGACCGCCAACCCTAACAACGCCTCAAGAACCGATGCTCCTCCTCTGCATATTCAGAATGAACCACCGGCTCATGATGGTACTTCTGCTCGTGTTGGTGAAGAATCAAATCAGGATGAGTATATGCACGAAATGGAAGATGAATTGATTTCCCTTAGAGAATTTAAAAGACAAACTGACACTGCGTCATCTCAGTAAAGGTTTCAACAACAAACATTTCCATTTGGTACTGTTCCTTCATCCCAGACTAATAAGACATGTTCTTTCAAGACTTTTATGGCTAGTAAACCTCCTGAATACTCTGGTAGTCCTAATCCTACTGTTACTTTAAATTGGTTGAGAAACATCAAAAGAAAGTTTGAAGTGACTTGTTGTGAGGAAAAGTTTAAAGTTCCATATGCAGTACAGTGTCTTAAGGATGATGCAATGGTCTGGTGGGATTCTATTACCGGCCATTTGACCCAACAACAAAAGGAAACTATTCAGTGGTCCGAATTTCATCAAGCGGTTCGAAATCAGTATTGTTCAGATTTTGAAATGGCTCGGATCAGACGGGAATTTGTAAATCTTCAATTAACTGATAAGATGACGATGGATGAGTTAATAACCCAGTTTACTGAAAAGTTAAGGTTTGTTCAGCAGTGGGTCCCTGATGAGAAAATGAAAATTGAACAGTTTGTTGATGCCTTACCTTCTAATTATCGTACCACTGTGAGATTAGCAGGTACTCTATCCCAAGCTTTTAACCTCGCACGTTCAGTTGATAGTGATATGAGAGGTTCAGTTTATCCAGCCAAGGAAAGATCCGATCAGAAATCCAGAAATGAATCTTCCGGAAAAGGGAAACAGAGATGGCAGGGTAACCGATAGGGCCAGAAAAGTGGTAGTAAAAGCGTTTCTTCTGGTAGTTCCAATTGGTGTAGTACTTGCAGGTCTAAGCATACTGGGCCGTGTACACCTCAGACAACTAAATGTGTTAAATGTGGTGAGCTTGGTCATGAGTTTAAGAATTGCAAGTTTCCTAATTATGTGTGCTGGCATTGTAAGAAAGAAGGGCATCGTGTTGGTCAGTGTCCAGAGGCGGGGAAACAGGGTTCGGTTTCGGTCGGGAGTTCGTCATCTTCCGGGCAAAAGCGGAAGAATCCTCCGCCAGCTACTAGTAGGGCGTTTCAGATGACAGTCGATGAGGCTGTTCACACAGATGATGTGATTACTGGTACTTTTCTTATAAACTCTGTACCAGCACGTGTTTTATTTGATTCTGGAGCAAACTGCTCTTTTATATCTGTGTGTTTCTGTGATAAGTTGAAACTTATTCCTAATGTGATAACTAAGTCCTTAGAAGTAGAAATTGTTAGTGGCAAGTTAGTTCCTGTTACCACCTCGGTGACTGGAGCTAATATTGTAATAGATGGTCAGACTTTTCCAATTTCATTTCTGTTAATGCCGATTCCAAGTTTTGATGTGATTGTTGGCATGGATTGGTTGAGTCAGTTTAAAGCTAGTATAGATTGCCACCATAAGCTGAGTAGAATTCCAATCTCTGAAGAGTCATATCTTGTGGCTCGAGGAGAAAGGGATGGTGAGTGTATGCCTCTGATTTCTATGATGAAAGCTAGGAAGTCGTTGTCTAAAGGATGTGAGTCTTACCTGGCTTATGTGATTGATGTGAAATTAGAAAAGAAATCCATTTCTGATGTTCCGGTTGTTTCTGAATATCCGGAAGTGTTTCCCGATGAACTGCCTGGTTTACCACCAATTAGGGAAGTTGAATATCAGATTGATCTTGTTCCTGGCTCGTCGCCTGTAGCCAAAGATCCCTATAGATTAGCTCCTTCTGAAATACGCGAAATGATGAATCAGATACAGGAGTTATTGGATAAAGGGTTCATTAGACCTAGTTCTTCTCCATGGGGTGCACCCGTTTTGTTTGTGAAAAAGAAGGATGGGTCTTTTCGTATGTGTATTGATTATAGGGAACTGAATAACGAACAGTGAAGAATAAATACCCTTTGCCTCGAATAGATGATTTGTTTGATCAGTTGCAGGGATCTTCATTCTATTCTAAAATTGATTTGAGGTCAGGTTATCATCAAGTTCGTGTTCGTGAACAGGATATTCCTAAAACTGCTTTTCGAACCAGGTATGGTCATTTTGAATTCCAGGTTATGCCTTTTGGTTTGACTAATGCTCCAGCAGTTTTTATGGATTTGATGAACCGTGTTTGTCGGCCTTTTCTAGATAAATTTGTTATTGTGTTTGAAGGCAGCCGAACGGTCGGTCTTTAGGAATCGCTTCCTGTCGTTGTGGGCCTTTCGCTTGGCTGGGTCAGTGGGTTTTTAAAATTTGTTTTGCTGGGCCTAAGTATACTAAAGCTATGGGTGAGTACAGCGTTAAGTATGACCTAGGGTCGTTCTTCAAACTACAACGGGCATGGGATCTAGGACTTTAGTTATCTATGGGGATTTAGCTAGGGTTTAAAAGAGATTTTGGTTAGTTTTGGTTTTAACTAACTACTAATTATCTAAAATTAAATTAAAGTAAAGTGGAGGTGAGGTGGCAACGAGAACTTATAGGTGAAGCGAGTGTTTACTATGATAATTACTCATGCTATTTAGGGGTAGTTAATGGGATAAAGCTTTAGTTAAGATGACAGCTATATTTCCTAATGAGCCATAACTCCTAGCCTATTATCTATCTAACGTAGAGTTGTCCGCAATCAGATAAATAACATGTCACGTGGATAACAGTTATGGAATGTAAACTACACCGGAAGTTGTCCCAAGTGTAGCAACCAATTTAACCAACAACCATCCTCGAGTCTTGTTCCCCAATCTCGGACATTTGAGATATCCGAATCATGGCATGAATTGTTGAATAAACAAAAACATGAACAGGGGTTTCCTACCTGAACAAGTTGGGATGGTCTGGTCTAACGGCTGATTAAATTGTTCATCATTATTTCATAAAAATCATTTTAACTATTCTATGCATGTTAAACTGGTGTATGCAATTGATAAATATTCGAAAACCTAATCATGTAACTAATCAGCATAACAGATACTAGCATGCAAACCCTAAGCAACAATCAAACAAGAACATGCAGTAAGGCAGCATAGCAGGGATCAATTATGCAGAGTGATGGGGTACATGGTTAAGTCACAAGTGTCCCAAAAGTTCTCTCTAAGACACTTGTTGAATGACCTGAATCTAATCTATCTCTAATCCTATGCTCCGTGTCTCCCGCCGGTAATATTTCCACCAGGAGAACACCGGCCATGTCGAGTTCAACGATAATCAGACACAGAATAATTAGCGGCATACAACTAGCAATTGGCCAAGCCTAGAAGGATGTTACTAACCACATCATAAGTTGGATAGATAAACATTTGAGATTCAATTCATAGATTCAAATATATTTCAACAGCATACGGACAGAGTAACAGCATGATTTAAGTATAACTATCCTAGCATGGCAACTATCATAGCAAACACAGATTTGTCTAGCTAAGCATGGCAATAATCCTAGCAAGTGATTCTAAACAAGTATAGCAACAGCACGACATTATTTAAAATAACAAGATAGAGATTATAATAGAACCTGACAAAGCGTTATTACAAATCGTGCGACACCGCAGTCTCGGAGCACCTCCGTTACAAGTAAGCTACTAATCTACTAGCTTAACTAACCTAATTAACTAACTAACTAATTTTAGAGAGAGAGTAGTGAGAGAAAGAAAGAAAGAATGAGAAAAAAATGAAAGTGTGTGTGAAAATGATGAAATGAGGCTTCTATATATAGAGATCGCACAACCGTATCCGTAGACCATATCCAAACCATGAAATGCACAACCGTATCGCAAAGGCGAATAAAAACCTGATTTTTATCACCCAAACGCAAGATACGGCTGAGCTAGGGTGAATACGGCTGAACTGGACCGTATACGGCTGTGCATAGGGTGAATACGACTGAGCTGGCCCATATACGGCTGAGCACAGGCCGTATACGGTCTGCACAGGCCATATACGGTCTGTGTCCAGCCGTATACGGTCTGGCTCAGCCGTATACGGTCTGTGTTCAGCCGTATTCGGTCCGTTGGTTCTCCGTTTCTTCGATTTGGCGTAACTTCTTCGTCGTTTATCCGTTTTGAGTGATTCTCACACTCACGGTTTCATAATTTCCTAACGAAGAAAATGACATAAGTTAGAGGTCATAATTCCAAGTATAGCTTAAATTGTGCTTAAATGCGCGAACGGAAGATTCGTTAATCGTTTGTGCTCTATTTTACTCGTTTTTAGGTCTTTTTGGTTGAATCTTGAAACATCGTCTATATTTTTGCCCTTATGATGAAATGTGATGTTTAAGTTCATATTTAAGTGTTTTCATTAATAATTGGGCTAAAATGGTGAGATAATGGCACACAAAAACATGACTTTTTGTGTGTCATCAAATATCCCACACTTAGACATTTGCTTGTCCTCAAGCAAACTCACCCTCTTATATTTTACCATAAAAAAGAAGTTTTTGATTTTGACCCACAAAGAAGAATTCACACATATTGGAAACAAGCATTCGCCTGTTAGATAAATAAGAGGTGTTCACATGAAGTATCTAAAGGTTTTCAAGATGATTCACTTAGACAAACTTTCAATTCTCGAATTTGTGGAATATACACGACTGGGCGATCTCACTGGTTGTCACTCGATTCACTCAAAGTGTATTGGGGTTCCTATTATCTTAAGCCAAATGGAAAATCGCTCAAATACCAGTCGTGCAGCACTCGTCGTCTTAGGCTTGCCCGAGGATCAAATCTTCATCACTTAGACAGGAACGGTACTGATTATCCCAGGACATTCAAATGGGTTGTAGTGTTTAGTGTGGGTTTTAAGGGGTATGGATAGATTGGGGGTATCTAGGTTTTTAAGGGTGTTTGCTTATCTTGGGATTTCAAATTTTCGAAAAAACTCTATCTAGATATCCTTTTTAATGAAAACGGAAACGGATAATACATTAAGGGGATAAGATAGCTATTTTGACTCCTGTCTTTTGAAAAATACACGGAATGATTTTTCTTTGAAGAGTAGAGTTTTCGAGAGAGTTGAAGCACTTAGCTTTATTTCATCTATTTTTCTTTCTTTTTCTTTGCTTTTCTATTTCTATTTTTGGGCTTAGATTTTTCTTGCCAAGAAATTTCTAAGGGATTTTCTTTTATTTCCCTTCTTGAGATCCCTTCTTATTTTCATTTTTTTCAATCCTTTGATGATTTTTGAGTTTACTTTTGTGCCAATTTTTCGCACCATATGACTCTCGATTCTTTAGTATAGATCGATAAAACGCACACGAGAAGTTTTAGTAAACATTATTTGTGATTTTTGGAGTGAAAGCAAAAAGGAATACCTAAATATCGTTTTTTTCAAAAAGATTTAAAAATTCTAAGATAAGTTTTTGGTAAGTAAGGGAATAAGTGGGTTTAATAATATGGGTTGAAAGAAATGAAAAGGCTAAGGCTCAACAGGGTTTTCTAAACGGATCATCAACACTAAAATTGAGTGTTGGAAGGGTTTTGGGCTTGAAAAGATATGTGAAAAGGGGTTTAAATCCTAAGGAATGTCAAGGTCCTCTAATCGTACCTATGTCACGTATGACACATGTCAATGTGATCTCGAAATGTATACCTGGGGCAAGTTCTAATTCAGAAATGCGTGCACCGGTCACACACAACAAACGAACAGTGAAGCATTTAAAATGAATGCTTATAAGGCTCAAATTCCTCACTGCAAAAATGGGTTATATGTGTCCAGTCGTGCGATGCCCCTCTTAGATCCTCATCTTAAATTGTTTAGAATCCGACATGATTTCGACCTCATATTTACCAACTTTTGACATACTTGTAAAAAAAAAATAAAAAAAAAATCTGTACTTCATCTTACTTTATGACTCAGAAAAGTTTAAAATTTTTGAAAATTTTGGCAAAATAAGGGTTGAAAATTTATTTTGAGGACTAGCATGTTTCTAGATCAACTTAAAAAGATATTTTGACAGACGAGAGATATACCGCTATCCCACACTTAGAAATAAACATTGTCCCCAATGTTTCTCCACTAAGTAGGGATAAAATCCCACACTTAGGGTTTTGGTTTAGGAAAAATGTGAATTTAAAAGTTATAAGCGAGGGGGATCCCACACTTAGAGATTTAAGTGGTCAATAGGCATATCGAAGTTATATTAAAATAGGAAGAACGGGTTTAGGAGAGATACTTCCCTACGGACAGTGTATACTGGATATAGGACCAGATTCGTGTAGGGTTGGTGTAAATAATTTGCTGGATTGTGAGGTTCAGGCTCTTTTCAAAGCTCATCCAATTCCTACAAAGATAAGGTCTGCAATGTCATAAAATACCATCATAATCATCAGTTAAACAACATAACAGGTCTAATAATAAATAAAGTTAACTAAAGATAAAATAAACTAGAGATCGTCTAGTAAATCATCCATGTCTGGATCAAATGCTGCAAGTGCGTCAGGATCTGGATATGAAGCAAGTGACAAGGCAGCAGTGCGATCAGACATCATGGATGCATCAGCGGGAATCCGAGGTGGCCTAGAATGAGCAACAGCAGTGGGAGGAACAGTCTGTGTTGGGGCAGCTGGGAAGAAGGACCAAGGTGGGAGAGCTGGCCTGGGACCCTGACCAAGCTGATACGGCTGGTCGGCGAGTCTCGGTAGTCCTATTGCCTCTCTGATTTCGGACTGAGAGTTACGCTGAATTGAATGCTCACTGAGCATCGCCCAAGTCACCATCGAATCTGAAGTGGTAACTTCAAAGTCAAAAAGTGGGGCAGACATAGGAGCAGTCGGAGCATGCTCATCAGTAGTGGTGGTCGTCTTCTTTCTTTTTCCTCTGCGGGTCCTCTTCCTCTGTTGTTTCTGAGTAGCTTGTCCTGAAGTCTCAGCTGAAGCGTCCATCCTGAAACATAAAGATAAACAGGTAATGCTATAGTTTTAAATGGGTATACAAATGCAAAATAATCAGATGACTTCAAGAAATGTTTGTTTAAATGTTAAAGCTTTGCGAGGTCATCTGTTCATTCGCATTTGTATACTATGAATAAAACTTATCTGATGTATATGTAGGAGTGTGGCATCGTTAGATTTTTGGGTTATCCTGCATCGTTAGTTTAGGGATGATAATACTAAAGCAAAAATAATTAAGAAATAAATAAAATAAAATAAGATAAGCAATGGGGTGCCTCCCAAGAGCGCTTGTTTAGAGAGTCTCTAGCTTGACTCTTTGTACCTACTAGTCGGCTCAAGGTGGTTCAAAGATATAGACTTCCTCACTAGAGGGGAAATCTTCGATGTAGTGCTTTAAGCGATGGCCATTGACTTTAAAATTTCCGTCCGGGGCTTCCAGTTCGACTGCTCCGAAGGTATAGACTTTTGATACAACAAATGGTCCGTTCCACCTTGATCTGAATTTGCCGGAGAATTTCTTAAAGCGCGAATTGAAGAGAAGAACTTTGTCTCCGGGCTTGAACTTAGAATATTTGAGTTTAGCGTCGTGAGTATTCTTTGTTCGTTCTTTGAAGTTAGAATATGCTTGGTCTCTTAATTCGGCTACTTCATTCAGTTGCATTTTCCGATGTGATCCAATTGCAGAAGGGTCTAAATTACACTCTCTTAGTGCCCAGTGAGCTTAATACTCCAACTTTATCGGCAGATGACACGCTTTTCCGTAGACTAGTCTGTAGGGCGTGGTTCCTAGTGGCGATTTATATGCGGTTCTGAACGCCCACAGAGCATCGTCTAATTTTTCAGCCCATCTTTCCCTATGATTAACCACGGTTCGTTCTAAAATTCTCTTGAGCGCTCGATTCGTCACTTCGGCTTGCCCATTCGTCTGCGGGTGGTAAGCCGTAGAGGTCTTATGGGTGACACCATAATATTGTAATATCCTCATAAACTGAGCACTACAGAAGTGCGTGCCCCGATCACTAATGATCGCTTTTGGAGTACCGAAATGTGAGAAGAGCTGCTTTAAGAATTTCACCACTACTCGGGAATCATTTGTAGGAAATGCTTGAGCTTCGGCCCATCTGGAGACGTAGTGGACAGCAACCAGAATATACTCTTTCCCATATGATTTTGGGAATGGTCCCATAAAATCCAACCCCCATATATCAAAGATCTCGCAGGCCTGGATGTTAGTAAGTGGCATTTCACTCCTCCTTGTGAGATACTTCCAAACCTTTGGCAAGCATCACAACGTTTTACCAGGTCATGAGCGTCTCTGAATATAGATGGTCAATAGAATCCGGAATCGTATACCTTCCTTGCGGTCATATTTGCTCCATGATGTCCTCCAGTTGGTCCGTGATGACTTTGGTGAAGAATGTTCCTTGCCTCCCTCTCGTCTGCGCATCTTCTGATGATTTGGTTCGGGCATACTTTAAATAAGTATGGATCGTCCCAATAGTAGTTCTTTACGTCTCTAAAGAATTTGCGTCTTCTAGAGGTGGGCATTCCTTTTGGCACAATTCCTCCAACCAGATAATTTGCGTAGTCTGCATACCAAGGGTTGTAAGTGAATTGAGGTCCCTTTTGGTATCCTCCAATATTCATGAGTTGTTCTTCAGGAAACTGGTCTTGAATTTCTCTCTCATCAAGCTTCTCCATCGACGGATTTTCCAATCGACTAAGATGATCTGCTGCGACATTCTCGGCTCCCTTTTTATCCTTGATTTCTATGTCAAATTCTTGGAGGAGGAGAATCCATCTAAGCATTCTTGGCTTAGCGTCTTGCTTTTTGAAGAGATACTTCAAGGCTGAGTGATCTGTATAGACAATAGTTTTGGACAATATTAAATAAGAACGAAATTTATCAAAAGCGAATACTACTGTGACACCCGTCAATTTAGGACTATAATTTAGTGCCTAATCAAGTTTTAATACATGTAATTAGTTCTGTGTTAGGCTAATTAATGTATCAATTATTATATATATTGTTGAATATATATCTACAATTATGCGATTTGTTTAAATTGTACGAGCTTCAAAATCGAATGTAATTCGATTTAATATATACGGACGTTGGTGAACAATTTTATTGAGTAATACAAGGATTATTAATGACGTTATCGTGCTTAAAAATATTATGTCAATAATATTGAGAATCCAAGTTTTTTCACACAATTAATATAAACGGGAATAAAATGTAAATTCGCAAACAAAATGAGACAAATCACCGTTTATAATATAATTACTAAATGTTTAGTAAAATACTTCAACAAAAATACTGAATAATTATTCGTATTTTAGAACGCATATTAAAACTTAGAAAATAAATATTTAACGTTTAAACGACGGAGACAACGAACATCGCACGGAGCACAGTGCGCGAACTGAAAAAGGTGGGGATTTAACCTCCACCACCTTATCCCCTTTTCTTTCATTTTATTTTCTTTCTTCTCTCTCTTACTCCCTCCTCTTTCATTTTTCTCTCAAACAAACCACAAACCACCATCAACGAAAATCGTAAAATAAACACGCTAAACGACCTCTGATCTTCAAGCCCATTCGGAATAAAACGTTCACCACTTCGCGATCTACAATCCTATCTTTCCGGAATTTCATTTCGGCGATTTGTAAGTTTCCGACACAACTCCGAAAACTCTCGTTTTTAAGTTTTATAACTTGCTAGTTGTTTGTATAACCTTGTAATGTCCTAAAATGGGTTGGGTAAAAATATTAGGCCAATCGATGGCCGGAAAATGCGTTTTTGAAGTTGAAACTCCGATCAGACTCCGTACGTCGCATTTGGCCTGGAGCAAATGCGACGCAGCGACCTATGTCGCACTATATCCCCAACGTCGCATATAGCAACGCAGACCTTAACGTCGCAAACCGAACCTACGTCGCATTAGCGACGCAGCGCCCTACGTCGCACTTAGCGACGCAAACCCTTACGTCGCAGAAATCAACTACGTCGCCTATAGCGACGCCACGTACAACGTCGCATTAAATTGCGAAAGTCGCACATAGCGACACCGTGCCCAACGTCGCAGTCAGGAATCTGCGACGTCGCACCCAACGTCGCACAAACCAGAACCTTGAAAACACAAATTTTTACTAAGTGTCGAGGCTCGAAATTTTATCACTTGATTTCACCCAAATTCAAGTCCATATGCGTTTTTCCTTAAAGCAATATAGTAGAAATAAAAATTTTCCAAGCTGACCTGGCAGCTCGACCCCAGCCAGGGGCTCTGCCCCTTGGACCCTGCCAGGGGCTGCCGCCCCTTGGACCCCCCAGGGGCTGCCGCCCCTTGGACCCCGCTAACCAGGGGCGCTGCCCCCAGACCCCCGTACAAGACTCCGTAAGCACATTTTTACACCAAATGTCGAGCTTATACAACTTCAAATGCTTATACAATACGACTTTTAGAACATAATGGGACTTATACTTCAAGTGTAACACTTCAAAAACAAGACGACAACAACAACACTTTTATTCCAACTAATCACCAACGTGCCGTACGCGTTTTCAAAAGACAATTCAACTAAGTTATTGTAACTTGGAAAAATTCAATCAAACAAGTCGTTGTAACTTTTAACTATACAAACAACCAAATCGGGGTAATTTGGACATTAAGTTAAACAAACAATTCAATGGTAGTCTTTCGAGATACCGGTACAATTAATAACAATTCAAGTGTCATGGACACATTCAGGTTTCAAGACTTTGGACACCAAATTACAGCTAATTACCTCAAGTTTATTAAATTAAACACTTCAAGAATCAGGTGAGTTTCATGGCCCCATTTTCACTACTTTTACTAGGGGTGTGATATTACTACTTCATTTTGTTTTACAAGTAGAACGCAAGTGCCAAACTTCAAATACTACATGAGTTTCAAGCTAATCAATTTAAAGTCCTCCATAGCATAGTCTCTAGTATTTATAGCGTGAATGTTAGTATATGATATCATATGGGATTGACAATCCTCATCCGGGTTAGCACGCACTAATCGGTCAAACGGATGTATTAGCATTTGGGAAGACGAGTGTTGATTAGGCACTCGTAGGAGGCATTTCAAGTTAGGTTTCCTTAATTGGGCCTGACAAATCAAGTTAAGCTCAGACTATGTGCTCATGGACAGTATAACTCTTATTTTGCTTAATTGCATTTTAAATTCAATATAAATCTTGCGGTTCTTACAAATATACATTGACATACAAACCTGTGAGCTCACCAGCGTTTTCGCTGACCCATTTTAGTATTTATCACAGGTACCCAGCAGTAGTTTGGCTGCACAAGCCGGAATTATTAGCTCGAGTCAGCATACATACAACTAGAGATTGGACTGCATTATTATATTTTGTAAAAGTAATTATGCTATGTAATCTCTCAATTTCAGGAACCGAGCTAATGTAACAATATTTTGATGTAAACATTTACTTTATCTATACAAGTTTAAAACGACGCATATAGTGGTCGTTCATTATATCTTATGTGCTTTGTATATTGATTAGTGACACCCAAATTGAGCTTCCGCAAATCATTAAATTTGGGGGTGTCACAGATCGCAAGAAGCTCTTTCTCTATTGTGGTGTAATTCTCTTGTGCATCAGTGAGTGTCTTGCTGGCGTAGTAGATTGGCTGAAACTGCTTCTCCTTCCTTTGCCCTAAGACAGCTCCAACAGTGAAGTCACTAGCATCGCACATGATCTCAAACGGAAGACTCCAATCGGGGGCGACCATGATCGGTGCATGTGTGAGCTGATCCTTCAAAATGTTGAAAGCTTTAAGACAGTCATCTGAAAAGACAAACGGAGTATCCTTCTCGAGAAGGTGCGTCATAGGTCGAGAGATCTTAGAGAAATCCTTGATAAAGCGACGGTAGGATCCGGCGTGACCTAGAAAACTGCGAATGGCTTTAACAGAAGTAGGTGGCGGAAGTTTGGCAATAGTCTCAACTTTGGCTTTGTCAACTTCGATTCCAGATTTTGATATTCGATGTCCTAAAACTATTCCTTCTTTCACCATAAAGTGGCACTTTTTCTAGTTTAAGACAAGATTTGATTCTTCACATCGGGCTAGCATCCTTTCAAAGTTGGAAAGACAAGATGTGAAGGAATCACCGAAGACTGAGAAGTCATCCATGAATTCCTCCATACACTGTTCAATCATGTCATGGAATATTGCCACCATACACCTTTGAAATGTTGCAGGCGCATTGCATAAACCGAATGGCATGCGGCGGTAGGCAAATGTACCATATGGACATGTGAATGTCGTCTTTTCCTGGTCCTTTGGATCGAGAGGAATTTGAAAATAGCCGGAGAAACCATCGAGGAAGCAGTAATATTCATTCCCCGATAATCTTTCCAACATCTGATCGATGAACGGCAGAGGGAAGTGATCTTTCTGAGTGGCTTCATTTAATTTCCGGTAGTCGATACATACCCTCCAGCCGGTGACCGTTCGTGTAGGAATCAATTCATTATCTACATTAGCGATAACCGTCATTCCTCCTTTCTTTGGGACAACCTGAACTGGGCTGACCCATGGGGAATCTGAGATAGGATAGATCAAACCAGCATCCAAGAGTTTGATAACCTCTTTCTTGACCACGTCTTGAATCTTCGGGTTTACTCTCCTCTGTCTCTGTATGGAAGGTTTGAAGTCGTTTTCCATGAGTATCTTGTGCGTGCAGTAATTTGGACTGATCCCTTGTATATCAGAAATCTTCCATGCAATCGCCTTCTTGTGTGACTTCAAGACCTGGATAAGTCTTGCTTTCTCTTCAGGTGAAAGACCTTTGGCAATTATGACGGGTAGATGTGAGGTTCCTTCAAGAAAAGCATATTCCAAGTGAGGGGGTAATTCCTTCAGCTCCAATTCTGGTGGTTCTTCGATAGAAGGTTTCATTCGAGCGATCTCGTCTCTTTGTAACTCGTCATACTCCTTTTGGAACTCTGATTCTTCTGGAGATGAGTCGGCTGTAGTGGTTGATGCTATTTCTACTAGTTCTGTCTCATTGGAAAGCACGTTCTTCATTGGAAAGCAGGTAGATGATGAAGAAGTTGCATTATCCTCAGTGATGATGACATCATTGTTGTCGGTGAGTGCGAACTTCTGAAATTGAGCTTTAGAAGAAGTACTTATGGTAATTTTTGGATTTGATTTCTCACAACCTTCAGATAGTTGTGGCAAAGTACCGGAATCCATCTCCTCGAAAGATTTGAGAATCTCAGGTACAGACGGAGATGATTCGGGTATCGGAAAAAACTGATTTCTTCTTAAAAGTGGGATAGGGATGCCTTCGCCTAAAGGAACAGTAACAACGGAGTTGTTCGTGGGAGAGTAGTTAGGCGGTGCTAAAGGATTCTTCATTTCAGGTAAGGGAAATAGCAGTTCTCCGGAAGGTGCTGGTTGGTCAGAGATAGCCGAGCAGAGTCCAATGTCGTCCTGGCAAAGTCTTCTTTTGGTGATGACAGTACTGGAGAAAGGTTCGTTACTGCTGACTGCTAGAATCTCCTCCAAATGCTCGTCATATATTTCCTGCATGGCATCCACAAGACCAAGATCTTCTTCCATAGAGTGCTTCATCAACTTATCGATATTAAAGGTGACTTCCTCCGCTCCGACCCTCAGTTTTAAAGATTTTTTGTTTACATCTATCACAGCCTTGGCAGTGTTTAGGAAAGGTCTACCAAGGATGAGGGGAACGTGGGTATCTTCCTCAATATCCATAATGACAAAGTCAACTGGGAAGATAAATTTACCGACTCGGACCATTATATCTTCAGCAATTCCTCGGGGGAGTTTAACTGATCTATCAGCTAATTGGATGGTCATTTGAGTGGGTAGCAGTTCACCTAATCCTAGTTTCTTATAGAGAGAGTAAGGCATAAGATTGACACTAGCACCTAGGTCAGCTAAGGCGTTACTAACTTGGATGTTTTGAAGAAAACAGGGAATAGTGAAATGGCAAGTATCTCCTAGTTTGGGTGGAAGGCCATGTAACATGATTGCTGAGCATTCAGCATCTAAAGGTAAACTAACTATTTGTCTTAATTTTTCCTTATTTGAGATGAGTTCTTTGAAAAACTTAGCACAACTAGGCATCTCTACTAAAGCGTCTAATAGTCTAACGTTTAAGTGCAGGCTTTTAAACATTTCTAGATATTTCCCAAATTGTGCTTCCTGTTTCTCTTTCTTAAGCCTACCAGGGAAGGGTATCCTAGTTCGTGGAATGATTTCTGGGGCTTTAGGTGATACTGGATCTGGTGCAGTGACAGGGGTGTCACTAGGCACTGGATCAGTGGTCGGTTCAGAGATAGGAAGTTGATTTGAAGAATTATCTGAGGACTTCTCATTTCTGGTCTCTTTACCTCCTCTAGTGATGACCATGATTCCTCCTTGGTTCTCAACTTTTAAAAACAGTTGTTTAAGACTAACTTCCAGGTATTTGATCAAATCTTCTGATATTTTAAGTAAAGCATCAATTTTATCTTGAAAATCTATTACTTGTTTATTTATGTTCATTTGATCAACCATGAAATTAGTCAAAGTTTCATTATAGTGTTGTTGAGAATTTTCGGGGGGATCTGACATATTAGAGAATAAAGGTTGCAGAAACTGAGTAGGTGGGTTATTGGTTGGCCGTTGAATGAAAGGTTTAGAATGAAAGGTTGATTCAGGGTTTTTAACAGTAGTGACAAGAATTTCTTCCGTACCTTTACTAGGTTGAGGTGTAGAAGACCGAAGATCCTTGAAGATTCTGGAGAGATTGTCCACTTGAGCTTGCAAGGCTTCCAAGGATAGGCTTGAAGTACTAGTTACTTCCTTAGTTAGTTCACCAAACTCCCAGTCATGTTGATGCATTGCTATCGTCTCAACTAGCTCCCAGGCTTCTTCAGAAGTATGTGACATGAAATTTCCTTGAGAAGCAGCATCGAGGGTTGACTTGTGCTGAGGAGTCAGACCATTGTAGAATATGCAGATTAGGTTCGTCTTACCCATTTGATGATTTGGACATCTGTTAAGCATCTTCTTAAATCGTTCCCATGCTAGATATAACGATTCATTGGTTCCTTGTTGGAAACTGACGATGTCATCCTTGAGCTTGGTTTGCTTGGAAGGAGGGAAAAACTTAGCCATAAACTTAGTAGCCAACTCCTCCCAAGTATGAATCGAATTGGGTTCGAGTTCATCAAATCAGGTTCGAGCACGTGAAGATAAAGAATAGGGAAAAGGATATAGTCGGGAAACTTCTCTTGAAATCCCTGATTGCTCACAGGAATCAGAAAGATTGATGAATCTATCCAAATGTGAATTTGGATCATCAAGCGGAAAACCGTGAAATTGGCAGAAGGTTTTGAGTAATTTGATAACACTAGGCTTAATTTTGAAGTTTTCGTCGGGCAGCACGATAGGTCCTCCTCTTCCCTCCAGCAGTGGTGTGCAGGTTGAGGCGAGAGTAATACGATTCGTCATAGCTGATGAAGTTCGAGTTTGGTAGAAAAGAGAGTTTTGGAAAGAAAAGAACAGAAAAGGAACTTTCGGATGATATTGATCTTCCGAAAGGATCGCTGTCGCGGTCTCAGCGGTCGGTCGGGTTTTTGGAATCCGAATCATTGCACCGACGGAAACCGAGACGCGGCGAACGGTTGAAAGTTTTAAAAATTTATATTTGCTGGGCTCAAACTATGCAAGCTACCTACCTTGTGGGTAAGGCGGCAAGTATAACTCGAGTGTCGTCCAAAATCGGAACGAATTGAATTGAATTGGAACCTACCAAAGATAACTTGATAATAGGATGGGTTTAAAACAAGGTAGGTATGGGTTTTGGTTTAATCTAATCTAATCTAAAGACAGAAATTAAAATGCACAAAAGTAAACGAGAATATAAGCAGCAGGTAGAGAGTGATTGCTGAAACTTCGACGATTAGGGTTTCGGGATGATATTATATTGATGATAGGTGATTACTCTGGTTAAGAATCTTCTAAACAGTCGGTGTAAACACTAGGACCCTACGTCTAGGTGTAACCCTAAAGCATATGTCACTGAATCCTAGGTTATCCTGATTCTGGTCAGATGGGACTGTCTTCAGACCCACCTCACCGTCTCTTTCGGAGACCAAGCGACCCTCTGAATGGAGTTAAGGAATAAGGCGACAGTCCACAACACTGAATTTTCTTAACACCTATGTCTATCCAATTTTAACAGAGTAATACTGGTTGTATGCTGAATAAGTTAAACTATCGGTTAAGTAGAGTTTAGGGGTTTTAAGCATCTGGAAACACTGCCGACATCCTTGCTTTCATTTCCTAACTCACGTTTTATCTGTTTTAGTTCTAATACTTCCGTCATGGATTAGACCCTCCTTTGCCATCGGTCGTTCATCCCTAGGCATGCGTACAGTGTATAGTGACCTTATTTTCCACGGTACTCTAACCCTAGGTATATCTACGGTGTTTTAAAGACCTAATGTATCTTTACACAGCTTTATAACTAGAGGTAGTTTAACGGTGTACTATAGCATTTTCACGGCTTAACAAAACCTAGACCCGTGTCTGGAAGGGTTGCTTCCAGGTAATCCACGGTGAGATAGACCACCGGCATTTCCTTGGCTTCCACGTATTTGTACTCTACCAGCGGTATTTCCAACGCTATACCAAGTATTCTGACGTGTTATGGCGATCTCACAGTTTCATACAGACAGGAGATAACTGTGTATTCGTAGTTAGGGTTGATCAGATCCTATCCTAAGGCAACAGTCACGTGAGAGACCAGAAAGGGTGATTAATTAAGTCTACATCCAGGATAAGTCTAAACATGTATGCAGCATAACAACTACCGATCATATATAAGATATATTAATTAAACATCATCCCTAATCCTAACATCTACATTTCAACAATCACATATTAATCTAGCTAATCAGTATGGCAACAATCACAAATCGTACTGAAATAATATGCAAAGTAAACATTATAACAGTAAGAAAGTAAGATAAAATCACCGGATTAGAAGAGTAATACTGAGGATTACAACAGTCTGACTTGAATAACCTTGCTACAGCTTGATTACCCAATTACAACTTTCCTCTAGCTCTAACCGCTAACTTATATCTCTCTAGTTCTCCTCTAACTCCTAAGAGTAGTGCTAGAGAGAGAAACTAGAGAGAGAACTAACTACAAGAACAATTCTCCTCTAACTCCTAAGAGTAGTGCTAGAGAGAGAATTTTAGAGAGAGAAAGAAAAGTATGTGAAATGAGAGGTGTAAGGTGTGTTTGAAATGGTGAAATGAGTGAGGTATTTATAGGAGAAGCTAGTTGGTCTTGGTACAAGTCTTGAAGCATGAAATACAAGCATCCAAGCTGCATACGGGACCATCGGACCAAGGGGGGGCAAACGGCACCTCACAAGCCACCAGGCCCCGTATACGGCACCCCAAGGGCCGTATACGGCACCTAGGGTACCGTATACGGTACCTAGGTGGGTAGGGGGGGTTGGTGCTTGGTTTGGCCTCCGCTTGTTTCTCGGTTGCTTGGTTCGTCCGTATCTTCTTCGTTTGGGCTCCGATTTGCTTGATTCTTGCGCCGTTGGCTTCGTTTTTCCGTTACGCTTCTAATGACACTGAGTTTGTCAAATTTGGAAGTGTTTGACTTTTGCGTGTTCCGGATGACGATCGACGGGCTTCTAGACTGCACATCTTATTCGTTCTTCACCCGTTTCTCTTGATTCTTTCACCACCGATCTTGGATTTTCCTATTGAATCATAAAATATGCATTAAGATCTACTTTGATAGGATAATCAAGAATGGAATATTTAAGGTGATAGTTTTTGCCTCGGTTTGCGTGCAAAATGGATGTTTTTACTGATTTTTGTAGCAACGCCCGTATTTAGACTACCTTGGTGATTTTGATGATAAATGATTGTTTTGAAATGTTTTCACCAAAGAATAGTCCAAAAAGTGCGGAAATAAGTATTTAAAAACATGACTTTTTGGGTCACATCAAGTATCCCACACTTAAGCGTTGCTTGTCCTCAAGCAACACTCAGTTGTGTCCCTGTGAAAACATTTTATAGATTTTAGGTGAGTTAGAGCACCTCCAAAAAGTTACCACTTTGTCATATGGGAAAATTATTTAGAGAACATAGGGAAAGCTAAGATGATCCTTTCAGAAATAAGTATTGACTTTCCCAGGCATACGTTCCAAATCTCGTGATCTTGGAGTATACATGACTAGGCGATCTCACTAAGGGTGGTCACTCAATTCACTCAGAGTGTATCGGGTTTCCTATCAATCTAGGACAATCGAAATCGCTCAAATAGCCAGTCATGCAGCACTCATCATCATAAGCTTGGTCGAGAATCGGATCTCCACCACTTAGGAAGAGGACGGCGCTAATTATCCCAAGACATTCGAGGGGTTGTAGTGTTTGTGAGGTTTTGAGGGGTATGGATAGTGGTGATTTTTGGTTATAAGGGGTTGCTTATCTTAGGCATTCTAAGAATCATGAAAAACTTATTGTAGAACGGAGAAGATAGCTACTCGTATTTCATTGAATCTTTCTTTGAAAGATTGATACTCTGAAGCACTTTAGCTTTATTTTCTTTTCTTTTTCTGCTTTTTATTTTCTTTTCTTTCTTCAGAACTTCTTTGCCAGAGAACTTCAAGGATATTTTTGATTTTCTTTCGGAAATCTCTTCTTTCTTATCACGGACTTCTTCGAGTCTTTTCTTCTGGTGCCAATTTTTCGCACTCTTGATTTTCTAATTTTGGTGAACACGGAGGAGTAGATCAATTCAGAAAGAGATTCTTCAAGATGTTTTTCATAACCTTAGAAATTCCAAGATAAGTAGTTGGGAATTTGAGAAAAGTGGTTAAAGATATAGGGTTTTGAAGAAACGAAAGGTTTAGGCTCAAAGGGTTTTTCTAGGCGGATCATCGATACTAAAAATGAGTATCGGAAGGGTTTTGGGCTTGAAAAGGTATGTAAGAATGGGTTAAATCCTAAGGAATGTCGAGATCATCTAATTGCACCTATACCGCGTACGGTACTCTCCAATGTGGTCTCGAAACGTATGTCAGGAACAAGTTCTAATTTAGAGATACTGGCATCGGCACACACAAGAAATGAACAATGTAGCATTTAAAATGAATGCTTTTAAGGCTCAAAACCTCACTGCAAATTTGGGTTTGTATGTGCCTAGCCATGCTCCTTAGATTGTTAATACTTATTTAAGAAATTTTTACCTTAATTTCCCTAATATTCTTGAATAACTAACTCATATTAGAAATGGTTCCTCTTTGAAAGATATCGTAACTCAAACATAGTAGAGCTAATCGGATGATTTGGCTCATACTTTATTATTTTTGTTTAAAAAGTTTTGAAAATTTTGAAATTTTGAGGAACATTTTCTGAGTAAAGCTATTTGGACATTAAAATCTGTGAAACATCTAATTCAAGGTATTCTATACCCGCTATCCCACACTTAGAGGAACATTGTCCCTAATGTTCTCTTGAGTTGAGATTATATTTGAAAATATAATCCCACACTTAGAGTTTGAACATATAGAAAATGTTTCTCAAGTGTTTGGTTTGGGCTGCAATCCCATACTTAGTGATAAGTTTAGGATAGAGTATATATTACTTTGCACTCCTAAGCTAACAAAATTAATCAATGTAAACGAGGTGAAAGGTAAGAAACTCCCCAGATGACGATCAGTCGTTTAGAGGCGAAAGCTGAGGATTCGAAGATCTTCATTAAGAGTGATTCAGCTCTGCATGTCCTATTCTAGTGCACAGCGCTTCTCATTCATGCTTAGCTAAGAGTCGACCCATAATGTAAGTGGAAATTCTTATTAGCGAATTTCACACTTTTGTGATTTAAGATTTGGAGACGATTCTGGCTAAGATGTCTTGGAGTGTGGGTTGAGATTCCACACTTAGATCTTTGAAGAGTCTGCGGTGCATGTGCGAGTTTCAGAAGAAGATAGACCAAAGCTCCCCTCCTGAAATGTGTGTAAGTTCCGTGGTCTGCAGTTGTGAATTCCTTGGTTGTCTGCCTTTTGACATCACGGTTCTTTCTTGAACGCTCGTCATCTCGTGTGGGCTTATTTCTCATTCATCACACATTCAATCACTTATTCTAAAATAAAGAAACAAACATAATACGTAACTACGATAAACGAAATATAAAGTTTCAACCATAAAGGTCAAAAAATATCCCAAAAGTTTAACCAAGTGCAAGATAGAGATCATTGTAATCTATACAATACGAAAGTCAGTGATATAAATATGAATCATAAGATAAGTAGTCTAGAATGGAGGATCCTCTGCTGGTATGTCATCAGGCTGAGCTGGAGGTCCTATAACTGACTGCTGTCCGCTAGATACCCTCTGCTCATCTGGAGGTAGTAATCCTCTCTGAATCAATATCTACCTGAGAGTCATCGCTGGAAGTGCCATCATATCATCATAACCCTGTGCGAGCATGTCTGCAGTGGTAACACCAGCCGTCTGTAACATATCAAGGTAGAGTTGCCTGAGAGTGCTCTCAGTAGGAACCTGATCTGAGAAGATGGGGCCCAAATCCAAGTAAGGGCCGATGCTACCAGTGAACAATGCAGCGGTACCAATGTAGAGCAGATCTGGTCTGTATGATATGCTAGCCTCTGGATGCTGGTCATGGGTCGGAATGGGTACAGTCGGATGAGGCAATGATGCCTGCTGACAGGCTGGTGATGGTATGTGTACTGAGTAGACCCTGGCTATATCAGATGTGGATCTGTGAGTGGGTAATGGTGCGGAGTAGGTGGTAGGTGTGCGTGGGCGTCTATATGGATGTGGTGGCTGAGTGGAGGTATGTGGATGTGGTGGAGGGAATGTGGTGTATGGGCGAGTGGCGGTATATGGGTGAGTGGCGGTATGGGTAGTGGGTGGAGGTGGTGGTCCACATCTATATAAGAAGTGATCAGGCTCAGGAGTACCATGTGTCCTAGCTGTCAGAACCTGCTGATCACGGATAACCTGTAAAGCATGTAATAGATAGTAATGAGTAAGAGGAATGACTGGATCCGTGTGATGCACAACGGCCTGCGTAGGCAGTACTGATGTGTCTGCTCCTCGTGATGTCTCAGGTACCTCTGCTGCAACTGGTCTCTGTGGCTGGGGACCAACATCTCTATCCTCTGTAGTCACGCGCTTCCTGGTCATGAAGCATCCAGGAATGGGCTGCCTAGTCTGATACCATAAGCACTGTCTCTCAGGTCCCTCATCAATGATCCTGATCAACTTACAATACTCTAGATCAAACGGCTGCGAGCTAGCGTGATGGGTGTAATCCTCACGGTGACGGTCAGTGAGAATCCCCATGCCGACTAACAATCTCGTGATAAGGGCTCCCATGAATACGTGGCGTCTATCCTCTCTCTTCTCCTTCCACAATCTTTCCGCGATGATGTATGCGACATTCAGGTTCTGCTTCCTTATGATCGCATCCATGAACTTAAGCACCTCTGATGTAGCAGGTCCAGCATCTCTCTTCCCAAAGATAGTACAGCACAGGAGCTTGTGAAGAATGTGATGAACTGGTCGGGTCATGAGTGAAGCTTTCACTCCACTCCTGAAGGTTGTCCCTGTCAATCCTCTCCATATCTCCTTGTGATCCCGTGACGGTAAACTGGAGATAGATTGGAAACTGCTGGTGAACCAATCAGAACTGGCCTGAGACTGTGTGTAAAGGCCAAGGTATACTCCGAAATCTCCAACTGTCATATGATATTTCTTCCCACGATACCGAAAAGTGATCTTCTTCTTATCAGTGATCTCCAATCTCTCTCGAAACTCGTAAGTCATCATAAACTCAGTGACGACCTCTCGGTATATAGCCTCATCAATGGAGAAAAGATGGAAAAATGCAGCATGTTCCTCGCCATCTTTATCATACTTAATCAAATCTTCCAACTCATCCCTAATACCCAAGCGTCTCATATCCGGCCACATGATGACTCTGTTTGACCCTAAGTATCGTCCCATCCATTTCTCAATATCGTCCATATTCTCGGGGGATGAAGCAAGCTTCCTCAACGAAGGGTTTGATAGATCCATCTGTTGACAAGGAAATGAGATGCATAAGTAATAACAAATTGCTAAGTACATTTCCAAATTTAAAAAAAAATTGGAAATGTAGGCTTTAAAATATGAATAAATCCGCAATTTATTTTAAACTAAACCTAGGCCTAACCAATCCTCAATCCGCAATTTTCGCAACCATAAGTGTCTAACCTATTCCAAGGGTATTAAAGCAACAATAATACTAGCGTTTAATCTAAGTAAACTCGTCATTTCAAACAACTAGCAAATATTTTTACTTTCATTCATGGCAACTTAATCTAAGTGAGCTTAACCATGTAATTACCTCAAATATATCAAGTAAACCAAAAAGAGCATAAACTAATTTATTTATGCAAACACCATATGGTTAAAGACACGTGTTAACTTATTCGGTTACTTTTAACAATTTTGCAAGATTTAAAGATTTTGATAAATGAATGACGGTAGCTTACGTGTGATGGTCATATTAAAAATATTCAACACTTTATTAATTAAAGTGGTGAATAATTAAAATATTCAAGGACCAAAAGCTAACTAATGATTTATTGAAAATCTAAGAAGCTTGCCATGATTTAATTAACTTAAGTACCATTTAAAAATTGAATATTTAAAATAAAGTATGATACTTAGTTAATTTTTAATCACAACGTGCTTACTTTAACTTTCAATACTCCTAGAGATCATTCAAAATAAACTAGCAATCATGTAAACATGTTTATCAAATCATACTAAGCATGAATTAATCAAAACAAGTCAAAATAATCTACTAGTTACCAAAAGTCAACAAATCTAGCAACTTCGACAACTTAAAGTCAACACTTGAAGATCAAAGTAACAAATTATCAAGTAATCTATTCAATCAAGCATGTAATCATGTTAAGCAACTATGCAAGAACACTTTTGAACCATAAAACACAAGTTTTCACCATGGATTTTATAGATCAAAAGTTGAAACCCTAACTTTTAAAAAGTTAATTAAATTTAAAGATTTGAGTTAGGAATTACCTTGCAAGTGATGAAATGATGTTATGTATGCAAGAGAGATGATAAAATGAAGAACTTGAAGTTTTAAATCATCAAAAATGGAGGAAAAATGAGGGTTTGGTGATGGAGAGTGAAGGCCGACGGTTTGGAGGAAGGGGAAGGAGAGAAAATTTTGACTTTTTGACTTTTTGTTTGTAGTGGATCCCTTCCTCTTGGTTTAAATACGTTTCGATTTAAAACGCGAAAGATACGATACGTACGATTGGTTTTCGAAAGGTTTTAAGATTTTTAATAAAGTAACCAAAAGTAAATACGAATCTTTATAAAAATTTTTCGCGAATTAAAATTGTGTTTTAAATTGCGTGCGAAAAGTTCTTTGCGTTTAAACAGAAACGAGTTTATTTAAAAACGAAACGATTTTTTTGTGTGCTTTAAACTTTAAAACAAATCATAATTAATTTACCAAAATTTTAAAATTAAAACTTTGTTAAATTTTTCTGAAAAGTTCGAACTTACGCAAATTGCGCGAGTTTAAAGTTTAAAGGACGTTTTCTTGATTTTTTTAAACGAAAGCTTTAAAACGAAAAATTAATACTAACTAATATTAATTAACCTAGATAGGCTTGGGGTGCCTCCCAAGAGCGCTTTGTTAAAGACGAAAGCTCGTCCATATCAGACTTACTGTTTTACCGGATAGTGTCCGAGATGACACTGTTGGGTACAGTTGATGCTTTGGATAGAGACAAGGTATAGCGGGAAATAAACGTACCTCGGAGAGCTCGGATGACATAGTAAACTAAATCAGCAGGATTTATGAAATACCGTTCAAATTCTGTTAAGAATTCTCGTTCTTCCTGACTGAGTTGTAACAATGCATCGACAAAACGATTAAATTCCCGTTTCACCTTTTTCTGGTTTGAAATGCCATCCCTAAATCCTGTATCTAGATAAGACAGATCATAGAGCAGTTTTGAAAGTAAATCCACAAATTCCGTTTCCTCAGAAGAATCGGGATTTCCGTAAGTAGTGTGAACTGCTTGCGAAAGTTCTTCGATATAAATCTTCTGTTGGTTAGTAAACGGGAATTTGGTTTTTTTGGAATAACTGGATTAGCTGGATATGGATCTGTTTCCTTTTTGCAAAGAAAGCAGCGTCCATAGCTTCCTCAGTTGATTCGGGAAAAATAGCTCTAAGCTCATTAATTAAATAAGTAGCAGGATCAACAAAGAATGGAATATCTGCAAGAATCATGTCAGATTTGATAGGGCTTCTTTCTATCCAAAATTCAAGCTCGTCAATCAGGAACGCAACATAACGATTAATCCTAGGTTGTGAATCACAGGGATAATCGGTGCTGGCAAGTAAATCCATTAAAAGATCTAATTCTGATTTTAACAATAGCTCGGCTTTTCTATTGTGTTTAGCACGAAGAAGTCTAATTATTCTATCAATCTCAACAAAGGTCTTTCTATGCTCAAATGTAAATGGAAAATCAGATATCTTAAGATATTTTAGAAAGTTGGCATGGATATCTATCCTTTTATTGGGTTTGAGAGAATTTCCTAAGTGATGGTCTGTTTCTGATTCGGGTAGATGATTCCTAGATTCAGTGTTTAATCGGGTTGGTGTTTCTATCCTAAGTTCATTCTCAACCTGATATTGGAGACACTCTTCCTCAACAATACTTGAATAAAGTGTAGTGGAGTGAGTTCACAAAATATCTGGGAGATCGTACTCAAAATATTCATCTAAACAATGAAGACGTTCATTCAAATCCATCCAAGGCATGGGTGGATAGAAGAACACTTCGATTCCAAATGGTTCATCATCAGGTAAAGTAGCAGGTCTAATATAGTGTGGATACCTAGACAAGATTGACAGAATCTTAGGGTCAAGTGTGGGTTGACCACCTAAAGCAACAGTAACAGAAGCTGGAATCTTCTGCTGAGATTCATCAAAACCTAAGTCTAAGCTCGATATTTTTGGGTTCTCAACTTCATAGTTAACACAGATCTCTCTAACGTCAGAGGAGTTTGACTCATACTCTGGACAATCAAAGATTTCTGCATCTACCAAAGCCGTCATCTCATCCGTCATCATTTGATTGAGAGGAGAGATGGGGTTTGAAGGAGAATTAGGGTTTTTCATTTTTAATTTTTATGTATTTTCTAGGGTTTAAGAACTAAGTTATCTAACTAAATAAAGCAATTAACTTCTTAAGTAATGATAATCTTAGGGAAGGATCTCCTAAAGTTAATTATCTAAGGCGGAATTCAATTCTTGACGAAACCGATCCCCGGCAGCGGCGCCAAAAACTTGTCGCGGTCCCAGCGGTCGGTCGGGTTTTTAGAATCCGAATCGTTGCACCGAAGGAAACCAAGATGCGCGAACGGTTGAAAGTTTTAAAAATTTATATTTGCTGGGCTCAAACTATGCAAGCTACCTACCTTGTGGGTAAGGCGGCAAGTATAACTCGAGTGTCGTCCAAAATCGGAACGAATTGAATTGAATTGGAACCTACCAAAGATAACTTGACAATAGGATGGGTTTAAAACAAGGTAGGTCTGGGGCTTTAGGTGATACTGGATCTGGTGCAATGACAGGGGTGTCACTAGGCACTGGATCAGTGGTCGGTTCAGAGATAGGAAGTTGATTTGAAGAATTATCTGAGGACTTCTCATTTCTGGTCTCTTTACCTCCTCTAGTGATGACCATGATTCCTCCTTGGTTCTCAACTTTTAAAAACAGTTGTTTAAGACTAACTTCCAGGTATTTGATCAAATCTTCTGATATTTTAAGTAAAGCATCAATTTTATCTTGAAAATCTATTACTTGTTTATTTATGTTCATTTGATCAACCATGAAATTAATCAAAGTTTCATTATAGTGTTGTTGAGAATTTTCGGGGGGATCTGACATATTAGAGAATAAAGGTTGCAGAAACTGAGTAGGTGGGTTATTGGTTGGCCGTTGAATGAAAGGTTTAGAATGAAAGGTTGATTCAGGGTTTTTAACAGTAATGACAAGAATTTCTTCCGTACCTTTACTAGGTTGAGGTGTAGAAGACCGAAGATCCTTGAAGATTCTGGAGAGATTGTCCACTTGAGCTTGCAAGGCTTCCAAGGATAGGCTTGAAGTACCAGTTACTTCCTTAGTCAGTTCACCAAACTCCCAGTCATGTTGATGCATTGCTATCGTCTCAACTAGCTCCCAGGCTTCTTCAGAAGTATGTGACATGAAATTTCCTTGAGAAGCAGCATCGAGGGTTGACTTGTGCTGAGGAGTCAGACCATTGTAGAATATGCAGATTAGGTTCGTCTTACCCATTTGATGATTCGGACATCTGTTAAGCATCTTCTTAAATCGTTCCCATGCTAGATATAACGATTCATTGGTTCCTTGTTGGAAACTGACGATGTCATCCTTGAGCTTGGTTTGCTTGGAAGGAGGGAAAAACTTAGCCATAAACTTAGTAGCCAACTCCTCCCAAGTATGAATCGAATTGGGTTCGAGTTCATCAAATCAGGTTCGAGCACGTGAAGATAAAGAATAGGGAAAAGGATATAGTCGGGAAACTTCTCTTGAAATCCCTGATTGCTCACAGGAATCAGAAAGATTGATGAATCTATCCAAATGTGAATTTGGATCATCAAGCGGAAAACCGTGAAATTGGCAGAAGGTTTTGAGTAATTTGATAACACTAGGCTTAATTTTGAAGTTTTCGTCGGGCAGCACGATAGGTCCTCCTCTTCCCTCCAGCAGTGGTGTGCAGGTTGAGGCGAGAGTAATACGATTCGTCATAGCTGATGAAGTTCGAGTTTGGTAGAAAAGAGAGTTTTGGAAAGAAAAGAACAGAAAAGGAACTTTCGGATGATATTGATCTTCCGAAAGGATCGCTGTCGCGGTCTCAGCGGTCGGTCGGGTTTTTGGAATCCGAATCATTACACCGACGGAAACCGAGACGCGCGAACGGTTGAAAGTTTTAAAAATTTATATTTGATGGGCTCAAACTATGCAAGCTACCTACCTTGTGGGTAAGGCGGCAAGTATAACTCGAGTGTCGTCCAAAATCGGAACGAATTGAATTGAATTGGAACCTACCAAAGATAACTTGATAATAGGATGGGTTTAAAACAAGGTAGGTATGGGTTTTGGTTTAATCTAATCTAATCTAAAGACAGAAATTAAAATGCACAAAAGTAAACGAGAATATAAGCAGCAGGTAGAGAGTGATTGCTGAAACTTCGACGATTAGGGTTTCGGGATGATATTATATTGATGATAGGTGATTACTCTGGTTAAGAATCTTCTAAACAGTCGGTGTAAACACTAGGACCCTACGTCTAGGTGTAACCCTAAAGCATATTTCACTGAATCCTAGGTTATCCTGATTCTGGTCAGATGGGACTGTCTTCAGACCCACCTCACCGTCTCTTTCGGAGACCAAGCGACCCTCTGAATGGGGTTAAGGAATAAGGCGACAGTCCACAACACTGAATTTTCTTAACACCTATGTCTATCCAATTTTAACAGAGTAATACTGGTTGTATGCTGAATAAGTTAAACTATCAGTTAAGTAGAGTTTAGGGGTTTTAAGCATCTGGAAACACAGCCGGCATCCTTGCTTTCATTTCCTAACTCACGTTTTATCTGTTTTAGTTCTAATACTTCCGTCATGGATTAGACCCTCCTTTGCCATTGGTCGTTCATCCCTAGGCATGCGTACAGTGTATAGTGACCTTATTTTCCACAGTACTCTAACCCTAGGTATATCTACGGTGTTTTAAAGACCTAATGTATCTTTACACAGCTTTATAACCAGAGGTAATTTAACGGTGTACTATATCATTTTCACGGCTTAACAAAACCTAGACCCGTGTCTGGAAGGGTTGCTTCCAGGTAATCCACGGTGAGATAGACCACCGGCATTTCCTTGGCTTCCACGTATTTGTACTCTACCAGCGGTATTTCCAACGCTATACCAAGTATTCTGACGTGTTATGGCGATCTCACAGTTTCATACAGACAGGAGATAACTGTGTATTCGTAGTTAGGGTTGATCAGATCCTATCCTAAGGCAACAGTCACGTGAGAGACCAGAAAGGGTGATTAATTAAGTCTACATCCAGGATAAGTCTAAACATGTATGCAGCATAACAACTACCGATCATATATAAGATATATTAATTAAACATCATCCCTAATCCTAACATCTACATTTCAACAATCACATATTAATCTAGCTAATCAGCATGGCAACAATCACAAATCGTACTGAAATAATATGCAAAGTAAACATTATAACAGTAAGAAAGTAAGATAAAATCACCGGATTAGAAGAGTAATACTGAGGATTACAACAGTCTGACTTGAATAACCTTGCTACAGCTTGATTACCCAATTACAACTTTCCTCTAGCTCTAACCGCTAACTTATATCTCTCTAGTTCTCCTCTAACTCCTAAGAGTAGTGCTAGAGAGAGAAACTAGAGAGAGAACTAACTACAAGAACAATTCTCCTCTAACTCCTAAGAGTAGTGCTAGAGAGAGAATTTTAGAGAGAGAAAGAGAAGTATGTGAAATGAGAGGTGTAAGGTGTGTTTGAAATGGTGAAATGAGTGAGGTATTTATAGGAGAAGCTAGTTGGTCTTGGTACAAGTCTTGAAGCATGAAATACAAGCATCCAAGCAGCATACGGGACCATCGGACCAAGGGGGCAAACGGCACCTCACAAGGCACCAGGCCCCGTATACGGCACCCCAAGGGCCGTATACGGCACCTAGGGTACCGTATACGGTACCTAGGTGGGCAGGGGGGGTTGGTGCTTGGTTTGGCCTCTGCTTGTTTCTCGGTTGCTTGGTTCGTCCGTATCTTCTTCATTTGGGCTCCGATTTGCTTGATTCTTGCGCCGTTAGCTTCGTTTTTCCGTTACGCTTCTAATGACACTGAGTTTGCCAAATTTGGAAGTGTTTGACTTTTGCGTGTTCCGGATGACGATCGGCGGGCTTCTAGACTGCACATCTTCTTCGTTCTTCACCCGTTTCTCTTGATTCTTTCACCACCGATCATGGATTTTCCTATTGAATCATAAAATATGCATTAAGATCTACTTTGATAGGATAATCAAGAATGGAATATTTAAGGTGATAGTTTTTGTAACAACCCCAAATTTAATGATTTGCGGAAGCTTGATTTGGGTGTTACTAATCAATTACAAAGCACAAAGATATATAGTAAACGACTCTATATGCGTCGTTTTAACAAAATATATTGATAATGGAAATGTTTACAACTTTTAAAGCTTTACATAGCTCGAGTTTAAATAAAAAGGAGATTTCAGTACATAAGTATTTGTACAAAATATACTAATGCAAGAAAAATCTCTATCGTCTGTATGCTGACTCGAGCTAAAGTCCTGAAGCAGAAACATCCTACTGCTTGGTACCTGCGATATATGCTAAAAGGTCAGTTATAAAGCTGGTGAGCTCACAGGTTTGAAATCAGTTAATATAGTATGAACCGCAAGATTTAAATAATGAATTGCATCCAGCAATTAAATGATAGTCATCGTGTATACAGCCATGAGCACATAGTTGAGCTTAACTCGAGGGCCGGGTCCCCTATAGAGAATTCCGGGCGAGGTGCCTCCACGAATGCCTAATCAATATTCGTCCTCCCAAATATTAGTACGTCCGTTTACCCGGTTAGTGCTTGCAAACCCGAACGAGGAGGGTCAATCCTATATGGTACCATATACTAATATTCACGCTACAACGTATTAACAACTATGCTGACGGAGGACTTTAAATGATTAGTTTAGAAAAACTCATGTAGTATATGAAATGTTTGTACTTGCGTTCACATGTTAAAAGTTGAGCAATATATCACACCCCTGAGTAAAACGGTAAAAGAGGGGCTATGAGACTCACCTGAGTCTGAAAGCGTTTAAACAAACGTAAGTTGATTAGCCGAGTATGAAGTCCAAAGACTTGTAACCTGAGGGTGTCCACGACACGCGATGGTTATAAACATGATTGGGTATCTCAAAAGATCACCCTTGTAGTTGTTACACAACTATATATATGTCCAAATTACTACGATTTGGTTGATTTGTTAAGTGTTTGAAAACATGTACGGCCCGTTGGTGACGGATTTGTAATAATAATCTCAACTATTATTATTTTGATTTCGTGGCGTTTTACTTGAAAAAAAAGGTGTTTTGATTGTGTTTTAGAAGCCGTTACGGAATCTAAGTACGGGGGGTCCGGGGGCAGCGCCCCTGGTAGCGGGGTCCAAGGGGCGGTAGCCCCTGGCGGGGTCCAAGGGGCAGAGCCCCTGGCTGGGGTCGAAAAACGCATCTGGGATCTGAATTCGGGTAAAATCGAGTGATAAATTTCGAGTCTCGACACTTAGTAAAAATCTGAGTTTTCTGTGTTTTGCGACACAATATGCGACACAAGGGTAGTTATGCGACACAAGGGGTGTGTCGCATAGAAAATGCGACACAATGTCTATGCGACACAAGGGTTGTGTCGCATAGATGCGGGATGCTGATTCAACAGCGACATAGTGATTGTGTCGTATGAAAATACGACATAGAATACGACAGAATGGTTGTGTCGCAAGGATTGCGACACTAATTATTTGGTACGACACAAGGTGCGACACAGGGGCTTTTATACGACACAAATGCCAAAATACAACACAACATGCGACACAAGGCTTGTGTCGCATGGAAGAACACCAGCCTAGAAAGTCCGGCTGTTACGATTTTTCCGGCCAAAAATCCGTTTTAAACCCGTTTTCAAGCTATAAATTAATGTTCTTTACATTGTAATGGACATATATAGTTATATAAACATTTAACAAGTGAAAAATACTAAGAATCGAAAGATTTCGGGATTTTGTCGGAAACTTACAATTTGCCGAAATGGAAATCCGGAAAGATAGAAATGTAGATCGTTGCGAGGTGGTCGTGAATCTCTAAAAATATTGATGATCCGGTTGCGTTTCGTGGTGTTATTTGCGATTTTTAGTGGATTGGTGGTTTTTGGAGAATGAAAGAAAATAGAGTAAGAGAGAGGGAGTGAGTGGGTGAAATGAGGAAGGAAAAGGAAAGTTGGGAGGTTTAACCTCCAACTTTCCAGTCACCGCAATCGCGGTCCGTGCGGTGTTCGTTTGCTCCGTCGTTTAAACGTTAAACAATTATTTACATTTTAATTATAAGTTTTAAAATACAAATTATTACGCGATATTTTATTTAAATATTTTACAAATCAATTTATATTTGAGTTATAAAAAGTAAGTTTGTTTAGTTAGTTTGCGCGTTTTAGTATTTTTAAATCGTATAGGTTTTGTTTGTATGGTACGAATGAATACGAAATATTATCATAATAATATTTTTGATATAAAAGCGTTATTTAATAAAATTGGTCACCAACGTCCGTATTTGATTGAATCGAAATACATTCGATTTAAGTCGCGTACGATTTAATCAAATCGCATTTTCGTATATATTCAACAATATATATAATTCGATACATTAATTAGCCTAACACAGAACTAATTACATGTATTAACATATGAATAGGCACTAATTACTAGTCCTAATTTGGCGGGTGTTACAGTTTTTGCCTCGGTTTGCGTGCAAAATGGATGTTTTTACTGATTTTTGTAGCAACGCCCGTATTTAGACTACCTTGGTGATTTTTGATGATAAATGATTGTTTGTCCCTTACTTAGGATCTAATCGAAACGAGTCACTCAATCGAAGGCGGAAACAACGATTAAGTTATAAACTAAACACACTAATGATCAATACGCAATAAATATGAAACGTAACGTTTGTATATTGATTCTAATCGACCAGATTACAGAGATTTCGACAAATTGCGTTTAGGGTTTCGTCAACCCTAAATCAGAAAACATAAAACGAATAAATACAAAACTGGCACCTGCGACGTCGCACGCTACGTCGCAGGCCCAAGCCCATGCGACGTTGGCTACGTCGCAGGCCCAATACCTGACGTCGCACCTGCGACGTTGCACGCTACGTCGCAGGAGTCAGGATCTCTAATTCTATTACAAACTACGAGCTAGACCAACTGACAGACACTAAACATGTACTAACAAACTCCCCCGTGTCTTCAGCTTGGTCTTCAAAAATCTTCTTTAAACCCAGCCCGCAGGAAACTGGCCGTCGGCATGAATTCCATTAGCTACGCAAACAGTAACAACATTGTAAAACTGCTGTGCTAATCGTCTGTTGAATTCATTCTTCTGACCAACCCGAATCCGATTATCATAGAGTTTTCTTAAATCCTTTTCATGAAAATTAATCAAACTCATCGGATCATACAGCCTAAACGTTGCTTGCCTCAAATTCCATATACCTCCAACTCCTGGCCACGGTTCAGAATCTGGAACGAAAGTAATAACCGCTTCACCAGTCTGTGGATCAAGTTCCCATTTTACAAGTCTTCTAAGAAAATAATAAGGAACTGATTCCAGAGGTATCTCAGTCAAACATTTAGCAGGCGAATAGTGAACTTTAACCATAGGCTTCCTGGTGACTGGATCAATCTTTTTCTTCCACGTATACCGAGTTCCTAACGTCGGCTTCAATTTCGAATAAGTCTTCGATAACACTTCCCGACGTAAATTTCTCTGAATGAACTCAGCATAATCATTCTCGAAAGGATTAATCAATTTAAGCTGAGCTAATCGATTAATCTCTCCTTTTGGCAACGTGCTCAATCTATCAAAACGCATTCTGAAATACTGAACTCCATCTTCTCTCTTTATCATAAACAGATTCCTCTGACACTTCCAGCTTTTAATAACACCGGTATAATTTCTACTAACCCGGTACACTTGACATTTAACTGGAATAGGAACTGGATTTCGTCCCTTAGGCCACCATTTCTTGTTTCTCTCTCTCTTTTCTTCAGCAGTTAATTTCTTTGCTGCTGAGTCCGGTGCCTGTGTCTCTGAAACTGGAGTTGCAGCAGAACTTGATTCTCCATGCTGAGCTTTAGGAGGACTCTCGTCTTCACTTGAATCAGATTCTATAATTGGTGCACCATCATAAGCTTCCCCAGATTGTGCATCATCATACGTTTCATCTGCATTCAACTGTTCCTCTTCAATCGAGACATCCTCGTTCATCTCAAAAACATTCTCTGTTTCTTCCTCAGAGCCAACTCCACTAGCCATTCTTTGAATAAACGATAAGTCAGCGAATGAGTAATCAACTGCCAGCGGTCTCGGTTGCCCTGGAATATCATCAACACAAAAATAATCCAAACGAGAAATATTTTCATTAACATTTTCAATTACAGGGTTGGGATTTACAGACGCATGTTCACTTGACTCTAAAGTGGGTATCCCAGACCCATACTCCCCCGAGGCAAGTAACCTGCCTTCCAAAACATTAACCCTATTCTTCGTTTCCTCAAGCTCCTTTGATTGAACCTCGATCAACGCAGCTTGTTCAGCAATCTTCTCATCTTGAGCCTCCAGCTTTTGCGTCATCTTCTGCATATCTTCCATAATCTTTTGCATGAAAGCTGGAGTCGGTTGAATCTCAAAAGCAGGTTGCTGCTGAGGATTGACTGGAGCTCGTGTTGACGAAGAGCGACGAACACGACGTCTCGGTTGATAAGTCTCATCAGCAGGATCATCACCGTCACGTGTACGTTTTCCCTTATCCCTTGGAGGTACAAACTTACGTCCTGCCCGGATCCGACGCTGAATTCGCAGATATCGAAATGAATCGGAAAGCCTGATACGTTCCATCTCAGAGGGATGCGGAACAGTACCATCCGAATGCTCAGGCGTCGGACCCCCATCCTGAGGACCTACATTGGCTGGTTCGTCAGAATCAGAACTCTCGACCGTGTCGTGAGATGCTGGATTATCCGAATCAACGTGCCCAAACTGCTCAATGTTTTCCAAAAGAGCATCCACATTCTCCCCCGCAGCTTGAACATGAACGTTCATTAGTGGTTGCTACGGTTGCTGCGGTGCTGGAACATCCATATACTGAGGATCTGGGGGCGGTACATAATGTTCATCCACAATAGCACCGAATAAAGGAACATCCCTTGGTGCCTCGACCCCTTTCTCATACCCTGCACAAATAGTGAAAATCCGACTCATCATCGGTGAAATCTTGAGCGGATGATCGATATCACCCTGTGCCTGAAGCTCCGGATGATGACGATTGATGTGCAACTGTACAAATCTTGGATATAAAATCCATTTCTGATCCCCGGCATTTGCATTATCAACCATAGCCCTGAAGATAAATCCCGAGAAGTTGAACGGCTTGTTGTATACCAACGCTAACATAGCAGAAGCCAGACTTCGGCTCATCCCATCCGTTCCACCTTTCCTATTCCCCAAACAAACAATAATCACATGCATCAAATATCTCCAGACGCGTGTAAGATTCGCCTTTCGATACTGATCAGAGGGAATCCCGGGATATCCGATCCGTTGCATAGCTCCGGTAACAAAAATATGATCAAAACCGACAGGCATATCCGGTTGATCATTCAACTGTAAAAGTTCCCGAATGCTCTGTTCTGTAATAGTGATCTCCGTACCCAGAACGGTAGAGACCAATCGTCTAACGTCGTTTTCAGTAACGACAGTTGCGTTCCTCCAAAAAGGGTTAATCAGATTTCCAAACGCCATAGTGTTATCGGAAATGGCGTGGAATACCCTTGAACGTCTCAAAAACGCTATCATCTGACGATACGGTGCCGCTTTATCAGAAGTGTCAGTAAGGTAAGCAGCCGTATTATGACGAGCTTCAAAAATCAAAGCCATATCTGCACAAACAGAAACAGATTGCAACTCGAAAAAGGTTAGAAAAAATGTTACATTTTTTAAACAAAACCTTTTCAAATTCCCTGGAACTAGCGACGTAGCCACGTACGTCGCAGCAACACAGAGCGACGTAGAACAGTACGTCGCTAAAATTCAAAATAAATTGGAAAGCGACGTAAGGCCTGACGTCGCATAAAATTCGAGCGACGTCAAGAGGGACGTCGCATTTTGCAATTTATTGTGAATTTAATCACTTTATTAAAACAGCGACGTAGAGTGGTACGTCGCATCGGACGTCGCAGTAAAAGCGACGTAGGGAAGGGCGACGTAGGAAATGAACAATAAATAATAAAAGCGACGTAGGCCACTACGTCGCATCGTACGTCGCACTGATGAACATTCATCCCCAACCCAGAAACCCTAACCCTCGAATTTAGGGGTTTTCAAAATCAAACGCACTACAACGTGCGGCTAACGATGGTGATCACGAAAACATAATGTATAACCAGTAATTTACACAATAGACCATCGAATTTATCCCAAAACCGAAACCCTTTAACCCGTAATACATACATAGCAATTAAACATAATATACACGGTGAAAAATGGTAAAATCGGTACCTAAGTGTGCGGAATAACGAGTAGATCAAAAATACGTAAGTGAATCGGAATGAAAACAGCTACAAATCACGAAAATTGATCGAAAATTGCTACGTCGCAAATCGCCTCTCGTACGTCGCAGGCTACGTCGCACGTGAATAGTGAATAGTGTGACGAGTTACGTCGCAGTGGATACTATTTAAAGTCTAACCCTATGTGCGACGTAGGCTGGGACGTCGCAGGCGACGTAGAACCGGACGTCGCATAAAATCGTTTGATCCAATTTTGAATTTTCAAACCGTTTACTCGCTATTTTAGCAAATAATTTCCAAATAACTCGTGACTTTGGAAAAAATAACTCAGAATAAAAATAAAGCATAAAACTAAAAAATCTTTTTGGTATTTTCTTTAATTTTACAAAAAGTAAAAATGAACAAAATAAAAATACTAACACTCTATTTTTGGTGACGGAGTTGAATTGTCTGATTAGGGATCATATCGGAATAACATGCATTTATTAGGAATAGTAAGTGTTATTTCGATCATCAGTATGTTGGTCCATTTTAAATTTACGTGGCACATTTAAAACACCTGTTATAAAAATTATTTCAAAACGATTATTGGTATTGTTTGTCCACCTAAACACGTTACATCCGTGTCTGTGAGTTAACCTTTTATTGTTAGTACGAATATTAATTTTGAGAGACCTTTTATATGATATACTGATAAACTTCAGTAAAACAAACACTGCATATTCACACAAGGTAGAGATTACAAGACCAAGGTTATCTCGGTTTTCTCGTAACATACACTTGATATTTATATTTAGGCATACATCAAACCGACTATGAAGATACTAGAGGCCCCAGATCTGTACAAAGTACAACAGAGGGTCCCTTAGTATGAACATAACAAGTTTGAGACTATTTGCATAACTAATGGATTCAGGTCTGTACGTGAGTACAACAATAGTCACCATTAGTTAGGCGAATAATCATATTATCACTATATGCCCATTTTACATTTACATAATTATGACAGTGTATGATAGTACTTCCATTTATCAATTAAGACTTTTGTCATACATCATATAACATTTTTCTCAAAGTAATAGACAAGTATTTAAATTACTTCTTAATATCTCAGAGACCGGTGTGTACCATGCCTACCAATACATCGTATGATGAAGATAATTTAGATAAAAACTGTTTTAAGTGTGTCAGATAAACCTACTGACACATCCAAGATAAACCTTAAAATTCCATTTTGTGCATGTCACCCAATGTAGTATCATATCCCAAGTTGTTTACAGACACAACTTCAACGTCTATTTTAAAAATGTAGCAACCTTGCGTTTTCTTTAATACTAAAGAGTATAAAGAGTGGCTGTTGCGATTTTTTTTTTTTTTTTTTTTTAAATTGAATGTAAAACTAAAAAAAAATCCAAGTCACAAATCATTGCTTTGACTGAAAGAACCTTAAACCTATCAGATTGACCAGTTCAATAAAACGTGATCGCAAAAAGGCTTTTGTGAAAAGGTCCGCACACTGTTTAAGGGTCTCTATATGTACGACATCTATAAGGTGTTTCTCAAAGCAATCCCGTATGAAGTGGAACCTAAGTTCAATATGTTTGGTCTTAGAGTGCTGTACGGGATTGTGAGTTATAGATATAGCAGCTGTATTATCAATGTAAATAGGAGTCATAGAGAGATTGAACCCGTAATCACGCAGCTGATGCTGAATCCAGAGAACCTGAGAACAGCAACTTGCAGCAGCAACATACTCGGCTTCAGCTGTGGAAATAGCAACCGCAGTCTGCTTTTTGCACTGCCAAGAAACTAAGCGCGATCCAAGGAACTGACATCCTCCAGTAGTTGACTTCATATCTATCTTGCAGCCACCAAGATCCGAATCCGAATAGGCAGTTAACTCGAAGTTTTTCTCGTTTGAATACCATAGACCCAGAGATGGCCTAAACGCGAGATATCCAAAAATGCGTTTTACTGCCTTCATATGAGACACCTTCGGATTTGCTTGAAATCGTGAGCAGAGAGAAACAGCAAACACTATATCTGGTCTTGAGGCAGTCAGGTACATGAGAGAGCCTATCATTGAGCGATAGTCTTTCTCCTTGCAATCTTCATCATCCTCATTAGGTCCAAGATTGTGTCTTGCTTCAATTGGAGTGCCGTAGTGTTTACAGTTGAGCAATTCATATCGCTTTAACATGTCAGTGACATATTTTGACTGGTGGATATAAATTCCATTGTCAGATTGCTCAACCTGTAGTCCCAGAAAGAACGTGAGTTCCCCCATATCACTCATTTCAAACTCAGATTTCATCAGTCTTTCAAAATCCTTGCACAACTGATCATTAGTTGATCCAAAAATTATGTCGTCCACATAGACCTGCACAAGTAACAAATCCGCTCCTTCCCGTTTGATGAAAAGCGTGCTATCAATCTGTCCTCTGTCAAAACCATTCTTCAGCAAGTACTTGGCAAGTCGCTCATACCAAAGTCGAGGAGATTGATGAAGACCATACAAAGCTTTCTTCAGTTTGCAAACATGATTAGGATGCTTTGGGTCTTCAAAACCAGGAGGCTGACACAAATAAATCACTGCGTCGACATCTCCATATAGAAAGGCACACTTCACGTCAAGTTGATACACACGGAATCCTTTAAATGAAGCATAGGCTAGAAAGATCCTAATCGATTCCAAACGAGCAACAGGAGCGAAAACTTCATCATAGTCAATACCTTCTAATTGACTATATCCTTGAACTACTAGACGGGCTTTGTTTCGAATAACAGCCCCACGATCATCCATTTTGTTACGGAAAACCCAACGAGTACCCGTCAAGTGAGCACCCTTGGGTAGAGGAACAATTTCCCAAACATTCATCTTGTTTATTTGCTGTAGTTCCTCCTGCATAGCCTCGACCCAAGATGGATCCTTTAAGGCTTGTTCAACCTTTTTAGGTTCAATTTGAGACAAATGACATGAATCGATATGAGCTATAAGTCCCAAAAGCTGCTGAGCTGAAGTCTGCTTTGCTTGCTGTCGTGTTTGAACAGATGCATGAGGATCACCAATGATATTATCAATGGGGTGATCCTTATGTATACGAGTTTCTGGTATGGCACCTGGCACAAGATCCACACCCAGATTGTTCAAATCTCCCTCAGTTTCAGGAGTAGCAGCAGACTCAGGAGAGGCTAACTCTTCTTCTTCTACTTCATCTTCATGAGAAAATAAGTGAGAGTAGGCCATTGTTTCTTCCATTTCATCTTCTTCTTGAGGTTCCTCTAAAGGAGGCATATTTGGATCATATGGAAGCTCCTTTGTGTAGGTATAAACTGTTTTAGAAGGAGCAGCCGAAGATGATGGAGTAGGAGATGGTGTTGATGGTGGTGATTTGGTAGTTGTTTGTGGTTGTGTGGGTGGTTGTGTGGGAGTAGGTGTAGGTTGTGGAGGTGTAGGATTAGTTGGTGGAGGTGCAGGTGTTGCATTGGGAGATGGGTCGGATGGTTTATTAGTAACAGGTGTATCTTGAGAGAGATCAAGCTCATGGAGTATAGAAACCAACTCCTCCGTTTCATCTTCTTCCGGAATATTGAAAGAGTTGAAGAGGTTTCCATAGTTGAAAAACCAATCCGGACCCGTTCCTTGAGGAGGTTCCGTATACCTTAAACATTTCACTTCAAAATGCTCCTCAATCTGATTCGTTGATTTGTTAAAGACTCTTTTGTTCGGAGAGTTGACTGAATATCCAAGAAAAATCTCTTCAACGGCTTTATCACCAAACTTAGAAACCTTATCTTTTGTTATCATGATCAGACATGGACACCCAAATGGTTCTAGGAACTGCAGATTTGGCTTACGGTTATTGAAAAGTTCGTAACACGTCTTGTTCTTTTTCTTAACCGTGAGTACTCTGTTGAGAACATAACAGGCAGTATTAACTGCCTCAGCCCAGAAGATAATCGGTAACTTGGAGTCAGCTAACATAGTCCGAGCTGTCTCGATGATTGTCCTGTTCTTCCTTTCAGCAACTCCATTCTGTTGTGGAGTCCTCGGAGCACTAAATTGATGCTCAATACCTCTTGTAGCACAAAACAATTCGAGAGTTGAGTTCTTGAATTCAGTTCCATTATCACTTCGTATCCTTTTCACCTTCAAGTTGCACAGATTTGCCAACTTGTCCAACAAATACACCAGAATCTCAGGAGTTTCCCCCTTTGTGGTCAAAAAGTAAACCCACGAAAACCTTGAGTAGTCATCAGTAACTACCAAGCAATAAGACCGACCACCAATGCTCTTTGTAGACACTGGACCGAAAAGATCCATATGCAGTAGTTCCAATGGAGCATTTATAGAATTCATCTGCTTAGACTTATGGGACTTCTTACGTAACTTTCCTTTTTGGCAGGAGATACAGTCATCCTTTAGAGCAAATGACTGTTTCGGAACTCCTAGCACTAGGTCATTTTTAGTCAAGAAATTCATTTTTCGGAAATGAATATGTCCCATTCGTCTGTGCCAAAGCAGTGATTCCTTTTCAGAAGCCTTAGACAAGAGACACGTATACTCGTTTGATGTCTCAACAGTTCTCATATTCAGAATGTATGTGTCATTCTTTCTTGGTGCTCTCAGTAACACCCATTCTTCCGGAATGACATACCCAGGCTTCAGTATCACACACTCTGTCTTTGTGAACGTAGTTATATAATCCTTATCACAGACCTGTGAAACACTTAGCAAGTTGTGCGTAAGCTGTTCCACATAGTTCACATTTTCAAAACTAACATTGCCGTTAGTTAACGTTCCTCTTCCAGAAATGGTTCCCCCAGTATCTCCAGCAAAGGCAACATATCCTCCTGCGTATGGTTTAATATCCACAAGAAGAGATATATCGCCTGTCATATGTCGCGAGCAGCCGCTATCCAAATACCATTCACTATCTTTAACATGTTCTGACTGCTGCAATACACAAACGAAGGAGATTAGTGAGAAACGGTGACCCAAGCCTTTACAGACTTAGGTCGACCGTGGTCATCAACAATAATCACGTCAGATAGGATTTTATCTTTAAACAAATTAGAATTTTTATCTGATGTGTTATTGTTGACGACTGAAGAGTCAACATCAGACTCTTTACGTTTCCAAACTTTTGAAGATTCGGAAATGGTAATAGAAGTAATGTTGGGCTTTTAAATTGGCAAAGGTTTTTGCTCAACATTACTTGGTTTCGAAACAGGCTTGGGAGAGTTTGAGTGACGCCTAGGTGGAGATTTAGAAAAAGAGTTTCTATAAACAGATGTCCTAGGCATCTCTCTCCCATATCGCTGATTTGACAGCTTTGGACATTCACGTATTAAATGTCCTTGTTTCTTGCAGTAGAAACAAGAACGAGTCTCAACAAACGGTTGAGGCTGAGGAATTACCACAGGAGGTGGAGAAACATTTCTAGAACATGAACATTGAGTACACGTCTTAGAAAATGTTTGTTTTGGTTGAGAGGTTGAAGTTGATGGTTTATCATACGAAACATTTTCATTTACTGATTTTCTTTGCAAAATCTTTACAGGTGACTGTAAAGTTTGTTGTTTCGAGTTTAAAACCTTAGCTTTTCCCTTATTTGGTTGAACCTTGATTTCAGGTTCAACCTTTGAAATCACCTTTTCGGGTTTAAATGCAACCTTCTTAACCTCCGGATACTCCTGATCCGTAATGTCCTCAATCTCAACAATCTCCTCAACACTAACAGGAGATACATTCTTTACTTCAACATTCTCCTTAACACTAACAGGAGATTCATTCTTTACCTCAACATTCTCCTTAACACTAACAGGAGATTCATGCACAGACTTAACAAACTTTGGCAAGGGGTACTCTGGCCGCATGGTTTTCTCCTTTGCCGGTTTGTTATGTTTGGTCTCTTTGGCATCTTTGGCTTTTAAACCATAAAGCTTGGACCAGTCAACTGGAATCTCTTCAAAGCCTTCCTTAACAGGCAGGGGACAGTGAGTAGTAGGAGGAGGGACTGAATTGTATCCCAATCCCTCATTCTTTTTCCCTTTAGTACCGTGCTTGCTAAGTATTTCATTAAAGACAACTGTTGAGGAATTTGAACCTAAGATTTTACTCTTATAATTCTCATACTCAGCTTTTAAATCTGTAAGTTCTTTATTTAAAAGTTCAATTTCAACAAGATAGCTTTTAATGGCATCTTCTTGACTAAAAACCTTAGATTTATATTTCTGAGTATCTAACCGATGAGCCTCAAGATGTTTTTCATAAAGTTTCTCATTAGCTTTTAAAAAATTATTTGAGTCGGTTAGTTTTTCATTCTTTTTCCTCAATTCAGCGGTCTCTGTCTGATATGCCTTTAAAGATTCAGTTAACTTAATGCATGAAATACAATTTAACGGTTCATCGTGTACCTCATTCACAATGTGAGCCATCAGACACTGTTGGTAATGCTGGGAGACAGGCGTCCAATCTTGACTTGTAGGCTCAAAAGCAATCAGGGCATTATCAGCAGGCCCTCTCTTAGTAACTTCCGTTTCTTTGGCCTTTGGAGGAGTAGAAGGTGTTGTGAATCCCGAAGCTGGCATTTTGGGTTTCTCGCACTCCCTGGCGAAGTGACCCAAATTTTGACAATTGTAACAACGGACCTTACTCTTGTCAAATCCGAAACCAGTCTTTCCATCACCCTCCAAGCTTTTACGCCCTGTCCTCTGCAAGAACTTTTGAATTCTGCGAGTGATCATTGCCACATTCCAAGTTAAATCCATTTGCTCCAAATCGTCTTCATCAAGCTGAGCATAGTCCTCCTTAGTCAACTCCAAAGTTAGATTCGGTTGAGTAACCAAATCCTTGTAAGAGCTTAAGAAAGCTGTGTAGATGGCAGCTTGCTCCTGAATAGCAGGTGAGACTTGAACCTGTTGTTGATTTGAAGAAGGTCCAGTCATGAAAACCGAATGAATCCCATCAGAAGAAGAAGAAGTCGATGAAGCATTTGTATTTGATACAAAGGCAACTCCTGATCCATAAGTCTTTCCAGAGTTGATCTTAACACCATACACACTAGGATTCTGAACAGCAGAACCAGACCTAGTTTCTTTCTTCTTAATCTCCATCGAGTGAGCTTGAAGATCCCCTATCAACGCATCCAAAGACATGTTTGCAAGTTCTTCATTTTCTTTTAAAAATTGAACTTTAATATCCCAAGAACTCGGCAACACATCCAGTAGCTTCTTATTTACTTCAATTGAAGGAAAAGTATAACCCCCTTCAAACAACTCACCAACTAACCGTGAGTACCTAGTGAATAAAGAAGTCGTGTCTTCATCAGGAAGGATGTCAAAGATATCGTACTGTTTCTTAATCAGTTCGAGCTTTGCTTCCTTGTACTTATCATTACCCCCACAACGAGTTTCAATTGCCTTCCACAGATCGAAGGCTGTTTCATGAGTTCTAAAAAGCCATAGCACATCCTTGGTTAAACACATTTTAATCATTGAAAAAGACTTTCTTTCAGTATCAAAATCTTTCTTCTCCTCGGGAGACATGGCTTTATAGGGCTTAGCAGGACGAATACCCCGGTATTCTCCTTCAGCTAATGGAGGTACATAACGCTCACGTAACGGTCCCCATAATTCTGGAAAGTGAAAGTCAATATATTGCTCAACTCGGTCTCTCCAGTACACATAATCCATGTCCGCAGTAAATAGTGGAGGTTTATTACTTGAACCTATGTCATTGCTTTGTTTAATCATTTCTCTCAAACCTCTAATATCCTCTTTATCAGCTGCCATTTTAATTACTTAAAAAAAATATTCTGATCTTAGCGACGTAGAAGGGTACGTCGCACAAAGGATATGCGACGTAGGTAGGTACGTCGCAAAAGCAAAGGATTCAATTAAGAATCAGAAATATGCGACGTAGAGAGATACGTCGCAGATGACGTCGCAAAGGACGTCGCAGAATCACACTATGCGACGTAGAGAGGTACGTCGCAGATGACGTCGCAGAGGACGTCGCACGGACTAAATAAAGTCCAAATCACTACGTCGCAAGCGACGTCGCAGCTTACGTCGCAGTGGTACGTCGCAAAACGCGATGAACAGCGGCCAAAAACCCTAAAAACGAATTTTTTAACCCTAAACGAAAACCACGAATTTCGAACGACAGAAACCTTCAAGAATCCCAATAATACTGATCGAAAACCTGTAAAAACACAAAACAAACGTGATAAACACGAAAACACATGAATATCACGTCCTTTTAAAACCCAAACTCGATCCGAATCGCCAAAAACGAGCCTCACTGCTTTGATACCAGTTGTTTGTCCCTTACTTAGGATCTAATCGAAACGAGTCACTCAATCGAAGGCGGAAACAACGATTAAGTTATAAACTAAACACACTAATGATCAATACGCAATAAATATGAAACGTAACGTTTGTATATTGATTCTAATCGACCAGATTACAGAGATTTCGACAAATTGCGTTTAGGGTTTCGTCAACCCTAAATCAGAAAACATAAAACGAATAAATACAAAACTGGCACCTGCGACGTCGCACGCTACGTCGCAGGCCCAAGCCCATGCGACGTTGGCTACGTCGCAGGCCCAATACCTGACGTCGCACCTGCGACGTTGCACGCTACGTCGCAGGAGTCAGGATCTCTAATTCTATTACAAACTACGAGCTAGACCAACTGACAGACACTAAACATGTACTAACAATGATTGTTTTGAAATGTTTTCACCAAAGAATAGTCCAAAAAGTGCGTAAATGAGTATTTAAAAACTTTTTGGGTCACATCAATCGCTAAATAACTAAGACAACTAAATTTCTAAATCGGTCGTTGTAGTCCCCGGCAGCGGCGCCAAAAACTTGACGGCAGCCGAACGGTCGGTCTTTAGGAATCGCTTCCTGTCGTTGCAGGCCTTCCGCTTGGCTGGGTCAGTGGGTTTTTAAAATTTTTTTGCTGGGCCTAAGTATACTAAAGCTATGGGTGAGCACAGCGATAGGTATGACCTAGGGTCGTTCTTCAAACTACAACGGGCATGGGATCTAGGACTTTAGTTATCTATGGGGATTTAGCTAGGGTTTAAAAGAGATTTTGGTTGGTTTTGGTTTTAACTAACTACTAATTATCTAAAATTAAATTAAAGTAAAGTGGAGGTGAGGTGGCAACGGGAACTTATAGGTGAAGCGAGTGTTTACTATGATAATTACTCATGCTATTTAGGGGTAGTTAATGGGATAAAGCTTTAGTTAAGATGACAGCTATATTTCCTAATGAGCCATAACTCCTAGCCTATTATCTATCTAACGTAGAGTTGTCCGCAATCAGATAAATAACATGTCACGTGGATAACAGTTATGGAATGTAAACTACACCGGAAGTTGTCCCAAGTGTAGCAACCAATTTAACCAACAACCATCCTCGAGTCTTGTTCCCCAATCTCGGACATTTTAGATATCCGAATCATGGCATGAATTGTTGAATAAACAAAAACATGAACAGGGGTTTCCTACCGGAACAAGTTGGGATGGTCTGGTCTAACGGCTGATTAAATTGTTCATCATTATTTCATATAAATCATTTTAACTATTCTATGCATGTTAAACTGGTGTATGCAATTGATAAATATTTGAAAACCTAATCATGTAACTAATCAGCATAACAGATACTAGCATGCAAACCCTAAGCAACAATCAAACAAGAACATGCAGTAAGGCAGCATAGCAGGGATCAATTATGCAGAATGACGGGGTACATGGTTAAGTCACAAGTGTCCCGAAAGTTCTCTCTAAGACACTTGTTGAATGACCTGAATCTAATCTATCTCTAATCCTATGCTCCGTGTCTCCCGCCGGTAATATTTCAACCAGGAGAACACCGGCTATGTCGAGTTCAACGATCATCAGACACAGAATAATTAGCGGCATACAACTAGCAATTGGCCAAGCCTAGAAGGATGTTACTAACCACAGCATAAGTTGGATAGATAAACATTTGAGATTCAATTCATAGATTCAAATATATTTCAACAGCATACGGACAGAGTAATATCATGATTTAAGTATAACTACCCTAGCATGGCAACTATCATAGCAAACACAGATTTGTCTAGCTAAGCATGGCAATAATCCTAGCAAGTGATTCTAAACAATTATAGCAACAGCACGACATTATTTAAAATAACAAGATAGAGATTATAATAGAACCTGACAAAGCGTTATTACAAATCGTGCGACACCACAGTCTCGGAGCACCTCCGTTACAAGTAAGCTATTAATCTACTAGCTTAACTAACCTAATTAACTAACTAACTAATTTTAGAGAGAGAGTAGTGAGAGAAAGAAAGAAAGAATGAGAAAAAATGAAAGTGTGTGTGAAAATGATGAAATGAGGCTTCTATATATAGAGATCTCACAACCGTATCCGTAGACCGTATCCAAACCATGAAATGCACAACCGTATCGCAAAGGCAAATAAAAACCTAATTTTTATCACCCAAACGCACGATACGGCTGAGCTAGGGTGAATACGGCTGAACTGGACCGTATACGGCTGTGCATAGGGTGAATACGGCTGAGCTGGCCCGTATACGGCTGAGCACATGCCGTATATGATCTGCACAGGCCATATACGGTCTGTGTCCAGCCGTATACGGTCTGGCTCAGCCGTATACGGTCTGTGTTCAGCCGTATTCGGTCCGTTGGTTCTCCGTTTCTTCGATTTGGCGTAACTTCTTCGTCGTTTATCCGTTTTGAGTGATTCTCACGCTCACGGTTTCGTAATTTCCTAACGAAGAAAATGACATAAGTTAGAGATCATAATTCCAAGTATAGCTTAAATTGTGCTTAAATGCGTGAACGGAAGATTCGTTAATCGTTTGTGCTCTATTTTACTCGTTTTTAGGTCTTTTTGGTTGAATCTTGAAACATCATCTATATTTTAGCCCTTATGAAGAAATGTGATGTTTAAGTTCATATTTAAGTGTTTTCATTAATAATTGGGCTAAAATGGTGAGATAATGGCACACAAAAACATGACTTTTTGTGTGTCATCAGTGTTTATCGATGATATTTTGATATACTCTAAATCTGAATCAGAACATGAATTGCATTTGAGAATAGTGTTAGAAACATTGAAAAGAGAACACTTATATGCCAAATTTTCTAAATGTGAGTTTTGGATTCGAGAGGTACAGTTTCTGGGTCATATTATCTGTAGTGATGGTGTCAAAGTTGATCCTGCTAAAATTAAAGCTGTTATGAATTGGAATGTTCCAAAGAATCCTTCGGAAATAAAAAGTTTTCTTGGGCTAGCTGGATATTATAGAAAATTCATTAAAGAATTTTCAAAGATTGCTGGTCCGTTAACCAAATTGACAAGAAAAGATGTTAAGTTTCAGTGGGATGAGTCACAAGAGACGGCTTTTCAGACCTTAAAGCAGTTATTGTGTCAGGCACCTGTGTTAGCTTTACCAGATGGCTCAGATGATTTTATTGTTTATTGTGATGCATCCTATGCTGGTTTGGGTGGTGTTCTTATGCAGAGAGACAGAGTTATTGCTTATGCTTCTCGGCAATTGAAACAGCATGAAAGAAATTACCCTACCCATGATTTAGAACTGGCAGCTGTTGTGTTTGCACTGAAAATCTGGAGACATTATCTTTATGGTACAAAGTGTATAATCTATACAGATCACAAGAGTCTTCAGTACATGTTTTCTCAGAAAGAACTGAATATGCGTCAGAGACGGTGGTTAGAATTAATCAAGGATTATGATTGTGAAATTCGTTACCATCCAGGAAAGGCGAACGTGGTTGCTGATGCGTTAAGCCGAAAAGGTACTTCTGACCATATTTATTATTTGAAAGTTGGTGTTTCTTCTGACTTAGTGGATAAAATTAAAGATGCACAGTTAGAAGCTTTATTAGATCCTAATCTAAAGTCAGAAATCATGTTAAAAAGAAAAGATTTGTTAGTTGATGATTCTAAAGGATTGAAGACTTTTCAGTCTCGTGTATAGATTCCTCGGATTGGTGGTATTCGGGATATGATTCTGAATGAAGCCCATAAGTCACGTTTATCTGTTCATCCCGGCAGTACCAGAATGTATAATGACTTGAAACCCTTGTATTGGTGGCCCACAATGAAACCCGATATTGCACAGTTTGTTAGTTCGTGTCATATTTGTGCTCAGGTTAAAGCTGAACACCAGAAACCGTATGGGTCATTGAAACTGTTAGAAATTCCAGAGTGGAAGTGGGAACATATCACTATGGATTTTGTGACTAAACTTCCGCGTACGTCTCGAGGTAATGATATGATTTGGGTCATTGTTGATCGGTTGACCAAAAGTGCTCATTTTCTGGCTACCAGTGAAACTGCATCTCTTGGTAAGCTTGCACAGTTGTATGTGAATGAAATAGTTTCGAGACATGGAATTCCTTTGTCGATTATGTCAGATAGAGATTCTCGATTTATTTCTCATTTCCGGCAGAGTTTGCAGCAAGAATTGGGTACACGTGTAAATCTTAGTACAACTTATCATCCTCAGATCGACGGTCAGTCAGAACGTACGATTCAGACATTTGAGGATATGTTAAGAGCTTGTGTTTTGGAGTATGACGGTTCTTGGGATTCTCATTTACCGTTAGTGGAATTTGCTTATAATAATTCTTATCATTCCAGTATCGGTATGCCTCCTTATGAGATGTTATATGGTAGACGTTGCAGAACGCCTACTTGTTGGTTAGAAGCTGGTGAGAAACAGTTTGCAGGTCCAGACATTGTTCAGATAACGGCTGAGAAAGTGGCAGTTGCACGAGAAAAGTTAAAAGCTGCACGTGACAGACAGAAACAGTATGCAGATCCACGTAGACGACCAGTGTCATTTTTCGAAGGTGAGTTAGTTTATCTTAAAGTATCGCCGTGGAAAGGTGTTATCATATTTGGAAAATGAGGTAAATTGGCCCCACGATACATTGGACCGTTTAGAATCAGTCAAGTTGTTAATGATCAGTCGGTTATGCTTGATCTTCCTCCTGAACTTGCTGGTATTCATAGCACGTTCAATATTTATTATTTAAGAAAATGAAACGTTAAAGATCAGTCGCAGATTCTCCCTTTGAAAGACTTGAAAGTCGACCAGAACCAGAAATTAGTTGAAGAACCTATTGAAATTGTTGATCGAAAGATTGCAAAACTTAGGAAGAAACAGATTCCTATGGTTTTAGTGAAATGGAGACATAGTTTAGGTTCTAATTTGACCTGGGAGACCGAGGAGTCTATGAAATCTAGATATCCTAGATTATTTGATCGTGATGAGATTTCGGGGACGAAATCTTCTTAAGGGGGGGAGATTTGTAACATCCTCCGTACCGGTCTGGTAATTTCTATTATTTTAATCGCGTATTTAATTGTTTTAGAAATTACTTGGTATTAATTGTTTATTTGAGAAACTTAGATTAATAAATCCCAGAACTAATTGTGTATAGTAAATTAGTGCCTGTTTTAATTTACTATAGTTAACTGTAAAATAAAATAAGTTTCTCGCAAAATGGTTTTAGGTTCCAGACAATAGATTAAAAGGGGACTAGTTTTAAGTGGATACGGGTCGGTGTAAAGAATTGACCGACTTATAACCTTTCCTCTTTTAGAAAACCTAAAACTAAAATTGTGCAACTTGTAATACAAGACTAAAACTAAAACCTAAAACTAAAACTAAAACTAAAACTTAGATACAAGAACTCATCAAATTCAAATCAATAAGCAACTTGTGGAACTGAAATCTGGAGCTAAACATCATCATCATCATCTGTCCATCTTTGAATTTGTAAGTAAGTATGTGTACTAGAGCTTTTGAAATTGAATCATGACTTCTTAAATTGAATTCTTAGATATAGGATGTTGTATGATGTTATTGCTGCTAAAATGAAGTTGGTTGTTGTTTGAAACTAGTTATACTACCTGAAACTGTGAGACTTCTTAGTATGAATTCGTGCAGGTGATAAACAGTTGCAAGTTCAGCTATTCTGTGCGAAACCCCGGAATCCGGCGGATTCCCGGGAATCCGGCGGATTCACCCGAAAAATGAAACCTAATTCTTCTGTGAATCCGGCGGATTCACAACCGGATTCAAGACCGGATTCGTTTAAAATTGGTCTGATCAAAATTGGTTATGAAATAGGCTTGGGAATCCGGCGGATTCCGTCTGAATCCGGGCGGATTCAAGTAAATCCTGGCGGATTCCCTGGTTTACAAAGGTTGATTGTTTTTGGTCTAAACCAATACCAACTCTAAAACTTATGATCCTAATTAGCATGTATATTGATACATTTAGCAAATGTGTACCTATCATTTTATTATATGTTTGGGAATGTGTATAAACATATGTTATATTCGAATATAAGTTATGATTTTAAGAATGTTGTTACTAACTTATATTTGATTCTTGATTTCCAGATTCTCCAAAAGATAAGTGATAAGTGGAATCTGAGTTTGTGAAGACTAAGGTATCGGTGAGTGGATTTAGAACTCACCTTTCGATTTAGTTGTAACCGTTTGGTTGCAACAAGTAAACGTAGATTGATTATTAGATTGTTTAGTCTGTGTTATTGGTTATGAATCTACGTGATATGTGATTCTATGTGTATCAGATTACTGAGGTCAACGTATAGTTGGATTTTTTGGTTATTATGTGAATTACACAGGTTTTGATTCATCTGTTGTGTTTGAGATCTGTGTATGAGTTTAATAACCAATAGTTATCGGTCTATTCTGTAATGGCCAAACAGATTGACGTTAAGTGTTCTTGGAGAATCCCCGGGTATTATGATATCTCCAGAGCCACCGATCCTCATTGAAATTGAAACAGAAATGTGTTTACGTTTAATTGCTGTAAACAGATTGTTATGCTAAGTTGAATTGTGTGTGATAAATTCATTCACTTAGCTTCGTGCTAATCCCTCATTTTAACTTCCGCAGATTATGTTTGATATGTGGGTGATTAGGAAGTGGATGCTTTTACAGGAAAGTTTGACAGCTTGTAAACTCTGATATGGTTTTGTTATAAACCTGGTTTTGTAATACATAATACCCCGACTTGTGTAGTTTTTAAACAGTTTAAATTTGCTGTGTTCTGAACAGGTAACTGTTTATGTACATTATCTTAATGTACAGTATATAAATATGTTTTAAATTTATACGCTTCCGAGTAAAATAATAGAATATTATTGTAAAGAAAGAGGGGTGTTATAAATATGCTCATCAATAGTCATTTTATCAGTCAAGTGCAATTCCATAAACTCCCGTCTGATCCTGGACATATCAAACTCCGAACAGAACTGTTTACACACCTCATGATGAAAATCTAACCACCTAATAGATTGTCTTTGTTGTGGGGTCAATGATGCCGTAATGGAATCCCACCAAGTCATGGCCTGTCCTTTCAAAAGGTGAACCGCATAAGGAACCTTTATTTCTTCTTCGCATTGGCAAACCTCAAACTTTCTTTCAACGTCCCTTAACCAATCCAAAGTCACTGTAGGGTTTGTACTTCCCTGAAATTCTGAAGGTTTGCTGGACATGAAGGTTTTAAAAGAACACACTTTTTTCTGCTGCTGTGGAGGAATAACAGGTAACTGATAACCAAAATCTCTCTCCTGGGATGTTCTAGCTTGTTGATCCTGTAAGTACTTTTGTTCAACTCCTCTAAGTCTTAATACCTCATCCTCTAACTGCAATAGATAATCCTCTCTACCAGAATCCTCCTGATTTAGATGTGAAGTTCTAGTGTGCCCATGTCTGTCATTCCGAGTTTCTGGAGGTGGAACATCATTTCTAGAAACATTATTAGGAGTGCTGATCGGGTTCTCGTTATCTGCCATTTCTATTACAAAACAACATCTCACAACTCATTAATCGTTAGTACCTAACATACTAACCAATCAACCCCCATTCAATAGCTAAATCCCACACATTGGAATGTTTGACTAACACCAAATAGATTTGGGATTGAACATATACCAATGTCCAATTTACCCAAACCTATGCTCTAATACCAATTTATAACACCCCATATTTTCCAACAACTTGTATTTATAATTATAACATATGAAGCGCAAGTCCCTTCATAAACTTTCATAAACATTATAAACTAATTACATATGTAAAATGTTAAATTTTCAAAAGACAACATTTTAAGATTTAAGTTATTACAAAATATATACGAGGGACTGGGTGTTATATAAAAATCCAAAACCATAACATTGAATTAGCAAAACATCGGAGTAATATGTAGTAGTAGTCAAACATCTCATCCAGTCCACTTGCCCAATCCAAAAATCTAACCATAATCTGCAAAATGTTAAACATGGTGGGATTAGCTCACATCTAAGTGAATGGAACTGTATCCGACAATTCAATCCAGAAATAACAAATCTTACAACAAATAAACATAATCACACAACAATCAAAGACGACCGGCGGTTCTTGAGTAAGCCTTCACAAGAACACCTTAAACCACTGGTATGCCATCACAGTGATTAACCGATAGTTTGAAGCTATCTTCATTGACTAGGGTTCATCCATCAACGATATGTATCGGGAACCCCGCCAGCCAAACAATAGCAACAAACCCAACCAGTGTTGACCTCTGAATAATCCACATAGTCACATAATGCATAATAGTCAAAATAACAATAACCCAAGAGACTAATCAATCAATAACTCATAACCAAGTATGTTCATCCGTTGTAACTAAACTTGTTACAACTGGGTTGAACCGAAGAATACAGTTAACACTCATCGAAAATTCCCAGTCTCCACTCAGTTATCTAATACCACTGACTTTCCTTTTGCTTATCTGAAATTACCACAAAACAATACAAGTCAGTAACTTATTAATAACGATTAACTGATATTATAATCATATAGCATATGTCAACACATAGCATCACACAATTAAGCATTATGTGCTTTAAACTATATATGAAGTGTATATAATACAAGTATTCAAGCTATAGAAAAGTTACCAATCCGAAATGAACTTAGAAAGTCCCGAAATGATGTTTTAAAACTGAAAAATGCCAATTTCAACCCTTAAATGACCCCGAATGGCCAAAAACCGCCTAGGCTATCAGAATATAGTTTTGATCATTGGGCCGTTTCCGAGTGAACATGTGAATTTCAACCCAAACCGAGTTAATGAAATTTGTCACTTACTCGCGACCCTGAAATTGTGCATTTTCAAAATTTGCAAAACCCGTCAAAATTATTCATGCAAACGCGATCCGGGTTAAGGACGTGGGATCGCGTTCCACTTTAAAAAAACTTCTGTAACCATTTTACACTTGGAAATGCGATCTGGAAACGAGGGCGAGATCGCGTTCGCTAGTTCAAAATTCGACTGTGACAAAATATAACTAAGGAACGCGATCCAGGAAAATTGTTGGGATCGCGTTCACTAGTTCAAAATGACCTGCACTTCATTTTCAGCTTCAACTCCGAATTCTAAACACCCAATTCACAAACCCAGATACTATAATCGATTTTATACCATAATTAACCTCAAATACTATCATATAAACATCAACAACGACAACTAAAATCATTACAACCATCCCAGTTCATATATTCAATTTCAATTTCATATCAACCCATTTTACCCAATTGAAACTTGAAGAACATCAAGTAATCTTGTATATTAGCTCCATGCAATCAGTAAAGATCATAACATAATCATCATATAACATTATATAACAACATTCAAGCATAAATTTTACATATAATCACTAATTCCTAACAATTTTAACCATTAACCTAACCAATTTCATCAAGCAAGTTCATAACAATAAATACAAGAATACTTACACTCAAAATGGTGAAAGTAAGATGATGATGATGATGAACGAGCTTGTTTAATTTCAAATTCACAAAAGCAAACCAATTTTAATTTGTGTGTAGTGTTGTTGTTGAGAATTCTCAAGAATGAAAAGGAAATGGATTTGGGAAAAGTTAGGTGAATAAGTCAGTCTGAACCAACCGACCCAAATAAATACAGTGTAAATATTATACCCCTTTCTAAGCCTATTGTCTGGAACCTGAAAATATTCGCGAGACAAAATATTTTATTTTACCGTCAACTCTATTAATTTAAAACATGTATTATTTTATTAGTCACAATAAATCCTGGCACTCTTTAACCTATTTATTTTCAAATAAACTATTTAAAATTATTTCCCATTACTTTAAATAATCATTTTAAAACTTAATAAAATACCATTTATTTCTAGGCCCAAAAATAGGATGTTACAGTAAGAGTATGGTGCGAAACCTTGGATTTGTGCGTTGGAAGATGGTGGATTTTGTTGCGGTTGTGGTGGTTTCCACTCGTTCGTAAACGGGTTCCAATTGGATTGTAAATTATATGGGTTGTTTTGGTTGTTCGACATTGAAACGAAAATGGGTGAATTATATAGAAATTTTTGGAGAGTATTTGAAAGTGTTTTGGTTAAGAGTGAGATGTTTGAAGTGTGTTTGAGGTGTTGGAGAGGTATTGTATTTATAGGTAAAAATGTATAAAGTTTATAAAATAAAATAAAAATAAAAATTCAAAAAACTGCCGTTGAATGGATTTTTTTTTTAAAATATTATTTTATATATATATATGTTTTTTAAAAAAACTAACCGTTGGAAAAAAAAGAAAGGGAAAAACGGCATCGAGCAGCGTCGGGAATGGAACGGCGACAGGTGAACGACGCCAAAACGTCGTCGGGAACGCTATCCCGGGGAGGTTGAATGCCGTCCGACGGCGTTCTCGGCCTTGAACGCCGACGATAACGGTTCGACACCGGATGCTCTTAGCAAATGTTAGTTGACTATTTCAAGAATAGTACCATGAATAGTTACTTTTTAATTTTTATTTTTTATTTTAACTTTATTCAAAGTGATGTAATAAATTTTATATAGTTTGACAGTTTTCTGAAATCGTGACAATTTTATTCTACCATCCAAAAAGAAAGTTTATCGATTGATATACTTTAGTAATAAGATTTCATAAACATTAACTTATATAAATTTATACAATCATCAACTGATGGACTATCTTTTTACTAACCGCTTAATTCGACATAATAAAATAACATGGCATCGGTGTGTATTAGTTAACGCTAAGTGCTAATTTATTTAATATTTTTTACAAGTTGAATTTTATCTTTTTTAGAAGTTGAATAGTTGTTGATTTTAGGTGTAATACAAAGTATATGATAGTATGAGTTTTTTCAATGGGTGGTGATAAATTCACCACTCAATTTGATAAATCCACCACAAATATGCATTAACAGATTATACTGTACAACTTGCTAATGCACACTTATCTATTTGGATGGTGAAAATATCATTTAGCTTTTTCAATTTGTAACATGTCACATAATCATCCAAGTAATTATTAGTAACAATATCTATATTTATACTTATTTATATAGTGGTTTTACTTAAACCACAAATACTTAAATTACATATGCACACATCATATCCATAGCTATTAATAACCAAATCTGAAAGATATTAACCCAAAATATTTCGTTTGACATAGATTTATACGAGTCAAATGAATTTTAAGTTTAATTTGACACACATCACATTTCTTATGTTAATCATTATAATATAAAGAATTAAATGGAAGATAGACAATATTTGATTTGAAATATATAGACAAAAAAAAAGTAATATAACCAAATGTAATCCAAAAATGAGAACTATTCACACCTCCAAGTATTCGAAAGTGTTATCATATTAATTTTCCGCCGAAACGCACGGGTAAATCCGCTTGTTTAATAACAAAACTCAAATAAACTAGTAAATAGTTAACACCATCACTTATAATAAAAATGACTCAATCTTTAAGGTATTGTAAATGTGGTTTGTGTGATGTAGTAAATGCTCTCTATCGGAAAATTGAAATTCACAATCGTTATGAATAAAAATCACGTTACTTCCGAAATGAAAAGAGTATAATGAGCATCTCCAATGGGATGTTTTTTTAAGTATTTTTGTTAGAAAAAGAAACCTTTTAAAAAAGCTCAATCTCGTTAGAGTGTATAGCTCAATTAGATAAAAGTTTAACAAAATTGAGCTATTATTGTCAAACAACCCAAATAAATAAATGTGTGTGTGATTTCTTTATAAAAAATACTTTTCAAAGACTTAATACATTGGAGTAAAAAGTTTGTTGTTTAAATAATTTTAGTGATTAGATATCTACCTATTTTACAAAAGGTAGTTTTGTTTGACTATAACATCACTTAGAAAGTTACACCTCAGCATTGAATAGTCTACTACTGTTTAGAGATGGCAAATATACTCAGCATAACCATTCCTAACCTATTCTCATCCCATATCATGTCTCAGACTTGTCTATATCTCTCCCTTCTTACTTCTTCCGTTTGTTTTGTTTTTATTCTTGATTTACCTAATTGTTTAGTTGTGCTCGTCATGCTTGCAACTTTGTTTTTATATCATCATGGATTTGAAGAACAATGGTTGCTACCATATTTTACGAGGGAGGTGAGATGCATCTTCTAACACGGTGCTGATAATGGTGTGCTAATAAGAGAATAAAAAACAAGTAAGTAGCATTTCAGTTTTTATTTCATGGCACGATTTCATAACTTCTCACTCTTTCTTTACAAATTTTTGCTTTCCGAACCAGAAATCACACAGAATTTAAAGTTCCATGATTTTCCCCGTACTGTCTTTCCTTTCTTCAAGAACTGCAGGTATGATTATTGATTATTGTCTAACTATTTTTGCTAATTTGGTTGAGAGATGATTAAACACTCATGAAGTGATGTCATTTGATCTTTTCGGTTTATGAAACGCCCCGATTTTTTTTAATCTTAAAACTAAATAAATAATGGTCCATTAATTAGAAAATACATCTTGAACGCGTTGTGTAAGTGTGAAATCAATTTGGACTTAAAACGAAAAATTTTCACAAAATGTTGTCCCTTTGTTAAGTACGCGATCACGTACTAAACACTAAAAGACCACCGATTAAAATTTAACACAAGGTACGCGATTGCGTAAGGGGTACGCGATCGCGTATTCTGTGTTGAGTTTTCAAAATCTTAGCAAACTCGGTTTTTTACTCCAATTTTGACTACAATCAATCAAGACTATGTATACAATACCAAAACAATATCTTTTGACAACATTTTAACCATTCTCAACAACCAAGTTTCGACAAGCATTCAACATTTTACAACTTGACTCAAGCTCAATTATGCAACACAAAATCGTCATTCTTAAACAATTGCCTTCAACTTAAATCACAACACTTTTAAGCAAAGATTTTCTAACTCAATTTACAACTCATTCCAAGGACACATAAAAATATGCAAAAACTTCATATCGTCACCATTCAAACTACACCAAACATTTACATACATTTACTTGACTCAATTGTTTTCAAACTCAATTAATTATGATGTCAACAAACGAATCAAGTTACAACTAAAAATATGATCATACTCAAATGATCATAAGATTTCTCAAAATGGGGCTTCAATATATATCACGAGCATCATTTATAAAAAAGGATTGACTTACTAATCCAATAGCAAGTCCCACCAATAGTTGACCTTGGCTCCTCGTCCATATAACCCTTTTACCCCGCTTAGCTTACCTATACAAAACAACAACAACAAATGGGGTAAGCCTCATGCTTAGTAAGTAATGAAAAAGTAACTACAAAAACAACTACTACAAAATATCGATCATACTCAAATGATGAAACTACAACAAAATATAGAACATACTCAAATGATCAATCTACACCACAATTAAGGATCCATAATAGCTCTACTTGGTTCCCACTTAAAGGAACATCACAATGGTGTCAAGTCATAAACAATGAGATTTCTCAAGCCTCATTGCTATCCTTGAATCCCCCATTCCACTCATACTTTTTTGACATACTCAAATGTCATTTTATCAACTCTTTAACCCATCACTAGTTGACACACACTCGATCATCACTCAAGAATCTCAAGTGTTGTCAACCAATAAATCCCTCCCCCATTACTTACCTTGAAAATCGGTTTGGTCTAGCTCAAGCCACATCAACTCTCTTATGGACCTAAAAATAGTATCATCACACAATGTCACACATAAACTCAATATAACTCATGTCTCATTTATCAACCAACTCAATGTTGTTATTTAAGACAACAATCTCTCAAAAAATCACATAAACTCTTTTTCTCATATAAATTAAGTAATTATCTTTAACAACAATAACATACCAACTACAATTTATCATCAAACACTTAAATTAAATCTCGATTCTGGACAGTGTGTAGCATTTTAATTATTTGACAAATTTAAACTCATTTACAGCTCTTGAAATAAACTTTTCTGGAAAATAAAATCATACACCTTTCCAATGACCCCGACCACACTAAAATACGTTACGATTATTTAGTTATGATTTTTAGAAAACAACCCATTTTCTGCACATTAAGACGTCCAACTTCGAATTCTCACCAAAAACTAGGGGTGTTCAAATGGATGGATCGGTTCAAAACCGATCCGTATACATGAATCCAAGTGGATTATGGTTTCAAAAATATAAATCCGATATGTCCAAACAAATAAAAAACTGAACCAATTCATCTGAATTATTATTTGGATGGATCGGTTTGGTTTTTGGATATCCAAACACATACATAAATATTTACAATATCTACTAAAAATATGTTAGATATTATAATAAACTTATACAGAATGGATAGTTCTCATTTAAACCTCCCAGTACATATACATATATGTGTAATATAATAGTAAAATGAAAAACGAAACTATAATTTACCTACATATATAAGTAAACAATTTTGTAAACTATAAACTACCTATTATATTTGGATATTTATAGAATATTAATAAGTTAGTAAACTATTTTGTATGTGCATGTATACATATAATGTTTGAAAAATAAATATTTATTTGTTATTTGGTTTTTTTAGATAATCCGGTTTGTAATTTACTAACCAAAATTCGTGATCCAAAATAATAAGTTTGGTTTTGATCCGAGCCGGTCCAAAAATCCAATCATCCAAACCATATTGTCCGATCCGAGTTATCCAATTGGATAATCTGATTTTATCCGAACTGTGAACAGCCCTACCAAAAACATGTCAAATCGGCTCAAACATGTATATAAAACTCTTTATTGATAACTCAAACTCAATTAGCACATTTGGGACTGATTTTGATACGGTTATCATATCAAATGAGAAGCACTTAATCACACAACCTAATTTGGTGATGGATACAAGTAGGGCTGTAATCGAGTCGAGCCGAGCTCGAGCTCAACAGGGCTCGAGCTCGAGCTCGACAGGGCTCGAGCTCGGCTCGATTCATTTATAATAGGCTCGAGCTCGGCTCGATAGCTCGACGAGCTTTCATGATGCAAGCTCGAGCTCGACTCGAAAATGTTTTAGGATGGCTTGAGCTCGGCTTGAAAAACTCGAATATTCTTATACAAAACAATTTTTAATACCCAAACTTATTTATATTATTTTATATATATAAATACATACCAAAAATTATTTGAAAAATATATTTAAAATAAGTATAAAGTGTTAAAATTACTTGTAACATATGTATAGTAGTATAATAATATTTAAAGTATAACAATAAAATTATTTTAGATTTAAAATTACATATATACATTATAAAAATATACATATTAATAAAAGCTCGATAACAGCTCGAGCCGAGCTCTTATAGGCTCGAGCTCGGCTCGATATTTATTTTGAGCTTTACTTTTAAGCTCGAGATCGGGCTCGAACTCGATAAAAGCTCGACTCGAACGAGCTCAAGCTCGAGCCGTGCTCGAGTTGCTCGATAAAAGCTCGACTTGTTTGCAGTCTTAGATACAAGTCAAGCTATGGTTGTGATACCTGCTATGTCTCATTTTGAGAGGTTGTTTGGTGACCCTAACTTCAGCCAGGGGTGCACCTTACTTAAATGGATGGCTTAGGGTCATTACCATTCCTATCTTAATTACTTTCAATAACCAGGTCTCATGCATTATGTTTGTATGAATATGCAACATATATGTGTGTGATTGTAGTAGTTTAAATTAAGTTATGTTAGTTGCAAAAGAAGCTTAAAATCCAACCAATCAAGTATGTAGGAAGATAGAGACAAAATCAACAAGTCAGGAAGAGACAAAATGGAGCAGAAAGTGGTCCCAACTTATGCAATTTCTACTTGTTCTACTATTGGTTGAAGATAGTTGTACTAGGGAGCAACTTCTTTACATTTCCAGCTTTTGTTTATTTTTGTCCAGTGTTTGGAACTTGAATTCCTCTACTAATAGAGGCTGCTGTAATAAAACAAGACAGATTTGATGAATATGAATTTTAATAGAGTTCAGCCTCTATTTACCCTAAATCTTCATTTTCTTTTATAGATCTTTTGATCTTGGTGGTGTGAAGTATTTCCTTTATCTTTGATCTTGGTGGATTAACATCCTTTAGAGATTAAAGTGGTGGATTCCATTGTTTATTTTCTGTTTTTCTTCCTGAAAGTCAGCTAGTTCAAACCCCTTGTTTTTGGTGTTCTTGTTTTGGTTTTAACAAATCAGTTTCCAGAAAGTCTATAATCTGTCCTACATTTGATTTCACATCAGATTTCAACCATGTCTACCGATCAATGACATCAACAAAATCACAACTCAATGTTTCATCTCGTAACATATTTACATGCATACAATCACCAAAGTGATTGTTAACTATTCATAACCTATTTAAACTCAATAAAACACTATAGCAACTCAATGATAATAATATTATATATATTGACTTTTCACATATTTTGTTAAAGCCTATCTTATTTTATTTCTTTCTCTTTACCTTGTAATAATTATATAATATACTTTTCTATGAAAAATAAAGAAGACAAAACAAATATTTAAAGTTCTTTCCACTACATTACTTGATGTGCATAATCATATTTTAAAAAAATTTCATATTAAGTAAATAAAATAATTATTGTGACAATTTATAAAATTCATATTTTGTATTAAGTTGCTAATTATGTCTTATTGCTCCTTTAAACAAATAATCAAAGTTTATATGTAAAATATTATTTTAAATGATGTTTTAAATAAAAGTTGAACAAGTAAATTGTATGCAAGGTACCGAAAAGCAGTATAATACATTAACTATGCAAATGAAATATGAACGAAGAAGATGATGAGTGGTAGCGCTATAAGTTCATTTTTTAAATTGTTACATAGATAAAAACATCACAATTAACCCATTCATATAACTCAAAATAATTGCAAATCGGTTGCATTGATAGTTTATTAGTGTATTATTGTTACGTAATGTAATAAAATTATATTCAAGTTTCACTTGAGATTTGAGAAATACAATTTCACTTAAAGTTGAATAACTTATACAAGTGAAATATATCTATTACATAGAAACTTAACGATTAATCTGGTTGCTGATTTAAATATTATACAATATTTACAATTTTAAAAAATTGATCGACATAAAGAAAGATTACTCTCATATATATATATAAAATTGTGTGTTTTTTAAAACCCCACCGCACCGCGCGGGTGAAAAAAACTCATAATCATTACATTTATCAATTATCAACCTATCCTCATGAAACTCACATAGGTGTATGTGTGTGTGTGTGTGTGTGTGTGTGTATATATATATATATATATATATATATATATATACAAGTTAGTTCTCTTTTGTGATACCCGTCAAATTAAGACTAGTAATTAGTGCCTAATCAACTGATAATATATGTAATTAGTTCTGTGTTAGGCTAATTTATGTATCGAAATATATATTGAGGAATATATACAATTATGCGATTTGATTAAATCGTACGCAATTCAAATCGAATGTAATTCGATTTAAATTAATACGAACGTTGGTGAACAACTTTATTAAATAATATAACATTATTTAATAACATTATTATATCCAAAACATTATTTTGATAATATTTCGTATTTATCTCGTATCGTGCAAACAATGGCTACGCGGTTAAAATATTAAATGCGCAACAACCAAAACAAAGCTAAGTTATATTTTATAACTTAATTATTAAGTATTTGGTGAAATACTTCAACCAAAAATATCGAATAAATATTCGTATTTTAAAACTTACATTTGAACGCGTAGTGAATTAATTAAACGTTTAAACGATCGGGAAAACGAACACCGCACGGAGCGCAAAAGCAGGAGAAAATTTGGGACACACCCACATGGGGTGGGCCCCACCATAAACCGGCCAAAAGGGGAGGGACATCACCCCCTTCACCCTTTCACTTACACAACACACACACACACACACACACACACACACACACACACACACACACACACACACACACACCTATCTCTCTATCTTCTTTCCTTTTTCCTTTCAAAAATCACCTCCACCATCCACCTAAATCCACCAAAAAGTACCATCAAACGACTTTGGATCGCCCTACTCATTTGGAGAAAAAGAACCACCACGTCGAGCTCTACGATTCCATCTTTTCGGTTTCGCCTCGCGATAACTTGTAAAATTCTCGACAAATCCTGAAAACTCTTAAATTTCATTCATTTTACTTGAAAGTTGTTTATTTAAGCTTGAAATGTCCAAATATGGGTTGGGTAAAAGTTTCGGGCCGAACGGAAACCGAAAAACTCGTTTTTGAACTCAAAATTTCCGACCAGATGTAAGTGTCGCACGGACCAAAGCAGTGATACGTCACTTCCTTCAGTGACGTATTAAGTGTCGCTAAAAGCCCTAATTTTACGTCACTTGCCTAAATGCCGCTAAAAGCCCTCTTTTCCCGTCACTTCCTAAGTGTCGCGAATTCCATACCGTCACTCGAACCCGACACTCGCTTAAGTGTCGCCCCGAAATCGATTTGAAATTTAACGACACTTACACCGACACTCATACCCGACACTTGCCTAAGTGTCGCCTCTTATGCGTCACTTCTCCAAGTGACGCTACTAATACAGAATTTACCATTTTATGCGACACTTCTTAAGTGCTGCTTAAACTCTTAAGTGTCGCATTAAGTGACCCTAAAAACAGAAAGTTTACAAACTATTTTTATACTAAGTGTCGAACTTATATAACCTCAAACCTTTATACGATACGACTTCTAAAACACCTTGGGACATACTTTTAAGTATAACACTTCGAAATCAAAATAATAATGTTGAGATTATTATTACAAACAATCATCAACGGGCCGTATACATTTTCAAAACTCAATCAAATCAACCAAATCGTAGTAATTTGGACATTCTAGTTGGACGAACAACTACCAAGGTAGCCTTACAGATACCTACTCACGTTTATAACCATCGCGTGTCATGGACACCCTCAGGTTACAGTCTTCGGACATCTCTGCTTGGTTAAGCAACCCACGTTTATAGAGATAAACGCACTCAGACTCAGGTGAGTCTCATGGCCCCTCTTTTACTATTTTCTTAGGGGTGTGATATACTTCTCGTCTTTATTTTACAATATGAACGCAAGTACAAACTTTTCATATACTACATGAGTTATTTTCACTAATCATTTTAAAGCCCTCCATCAGCATAGTTTGGTAATACGTTGTAGCGTGAATATTAGTATATGGTACCATATAGGATTGACCCTCCTTGTTCGGGTTAGCATGCACTAACTGGGTAAACGGACGTACTAATATTTGTTCAGACGAGTGTAGATTAGGCACTCGTGGGAGGCACCTCGATCAGGTCCTTGAATGTGGATCCTGACCCATCGAGTTAAGGTCAGACTATGTGCTCATGGCTGTATACATTATTATTTGCTTGGTTGCAAATCAGTACATTTAATTTTGCGGTTCATACGATATTACTTGATATACAAACCTGTGAGCTCACCAGCGTTTCGCTGACCCATTTTAGCATGTATCACAGGTACTCAGCAGCATGATTGGACTGCCCTCAGGATCACTATAGCTCGAGTCAGCATGCAGACATTAGAGATTTCTTTGCATTAATATATTTTGTAAAAGTATTTATGTATTGGAATCTCTCCTTTTCAGAACACGAGCTCTGTATAGCTTCAAATGTTGTAAACATTTCTTATATCAATATATTTTGTTAAAACGACGCATATAGAGTCGTTTGCTATATCTTGTGTGCTTTGATATTTGATTAGTCGTGCCCCGACCCGAACCGCTTCCGCATCATAGATTTGGGGGTGCGACATCTTTCAACAACAACAAAAACAAGAATCTCATTACATTAACATCTCTATTTGACCTCAATCATCCAATATAAGTAAATTGAATAAACTCATCTCTATTTTGATAACCTATTGTGAATTAAAAAATAAAATGCTTTTGTGGATTTATTTTAATTCGGCATATAGAAAAACAATATGCATATCCATATTTCTATCTTAACTTTACCAAAATAAGTCTTATTCTTATAATAATAACAAAGATTTTTTTTCTTTGTAAATGTACATGCTACATGTCGAGATTCGTTTGTCACGTTGTCATGTCGTTATGTATGATACAACATTTCATATATCATGAAGAGTTTTGATTACGACCTTGTCACTATGTAGTTATGTACTGTATGTATTAGTTTATAAGTTTCGAATGAAAAAAAAAATGAATTTATCAATTAAAAATTGGATAGCATGAAAAATAAGTTAAATAGCAACACAAATGTCATCATGCCTAGTGACTAGTGACATCTCTCCTTAAACTAAAACTATCTTTCCTATCTAATAAAAGGGAGTTGCCGCTAATGTCATAACGATGATTTGTCACCTTCTTAAACAATAATCTTGCTGACTTGGCGACTTAATATGTAATCTTTTTTCTCATAATTTTGAATTATTTTATTAAATTGAAAATCAGTGTAAGCCATTTTTTTATGATTTCCAAGAGATGCAGCTGCATTTTTCAATAATTATACTTTTGCATGCTTAGCATTTGATTGGTTCTCTATTATCAATGTACCGTCCTTCTCTACCAATTAATTTTTATACCATTAACACCCCATCTAATCTAATACATTTTGAATTCGTGAATTAAAATCCCCTGTACTTACTTCATTATTGTAGGCTTATTGACTTATTCACCTCTTTATTCTCTCTTTATCTTCTCCATCTCTCCAAATTTTCAAATATCCATTTATGTAAATCTCTCCAGTTTCTTTTTTTTTTCTCTTTTCAATTCGATTTATTTAATAGTCCATTTAAATGGTTTGTTTGAGTTTTTTAGGGTTTTCCAGTCACAAATGTATCTGAAAAAATGAAGCTGTGGAAATAATGTCTGAAGAATCTCGACATCTAAATATAGATGAAAAGCAAGTGTTTGATAAAATTACTCAACAATTGGGTTTCTCTTTTTAAGCTTGCTGATTTGCGATTTTAATTAATTTGAATAATCTAACAGGTACCAAAAGTTGTGGATGAGACTTTCTTTTTTGCAAGGTTAGTTTTGTTGATTTTAAATTGGTTTGATATCATGGGCTTTTTTTTGTTAGATTTTATTTTTTAATATATTGATTTGTAGTACTAATATAATTCTGAATGGTTTTCACTTTGTGATTTTCTTTGATTTTGCAGTAGGTGAGATGTTGGTTCAGAAGATTGGTTAGCTACGCCATAATTATGTAAGTTTTTGCCATCATTTTACTTAAAATGGGTTCTAATTGATAATCATGGATGAAAAGGTTCTATGTGTTGTTTGTTGTCTTTCCTTAGCTTTTAAGGTTGAATTAAATACAAGCATCACTTTGATGGAATAATGCTTATGCTTTGATGCACTCCAACTGTTTGTCAAAATGTCCATGTTTTTGGTTATTATATGTTTTTCATCAACTATATAGGTGGATGATGTTGCTGAGATACATCCACAACTACACGTGGTATTATACGTTTGGTAGTGTACGTTCTGGAGCTTCCAAAGAGAAGTACGTGCATGCTATTTAATGAGGTAACTTTTCTTTGGTCGATATTATATAGTGAGCTCTCTTTATATCTGCCTTACGAGTATGATGGCTTGATTAATTATGTGGCTGGGTACTCATTGTAGATATATGACTTGATTAATTATGATGGCTTGCTTTAAAAGTATAAACTTTAAAATTGGTTAAAACTGACTTTTCAACACTTTTTAATTCCAATTTATGTACTAAAATGAATTATATAGTATTGTGGAAGTTTTAAATATGCTTAACAACTATCAAGTTACTAATGTATTATAAACTTTGAATAAAATAGTTGAGGAGGTTGTTTTGCAATTGTGAATGCACCTCGGGTGAATCAACCTATTTCCATGTTTATAAAGAGGCAAGGATAGCAGGGCTAAGGACTGAATCGAATGATGAAGTGATGCAGATGCAATAACTGGAAGGGATGATGAAAACGCAAGTACATAATGATAAGGAAATTTTAAAAATGGAGTTCCTTCATACTATTCTTTCAGCTTCTACCATACCCGTTGCATTATGTAAGGTTTGTGTTTATGGTTATTGTGAATATCTCAATTTATTTGAAGCTCTTTTCTAACGATTCATGTAAGATTTCAATTGGTGTTATATGATTCTGCCAAGCAACGAGTCTGAGAAGATGTTTCTGACTTAAACGGTTCCAAAGATTGTTTCTAATTAACAAAAGTGGGATGCCAAAAGTAGGATGCCGATGAAGGCAGTGGTTGTTGTGGTCGTAACAGTATCAGAAACTATTGCCTATCATGTGTTCAATCAAATGCCTGGCTAAGGTACCTTTGTCTATTCTAATATTTCTGACTTAAAATCGTCACTATCTGATTTCAGCTTCGATTTTTCTTTGATGGTAGCTATTCTAATATTTGGTTTTGATAACTTAGATTTCATGTCTTCTTTTATGTGAGTGTGGTACTCATATGTCATGCATGCATACTAAGTGTTCGTTGAAATGTCTGACTTGAATGTTATATTTTGTAGGTTCGAAGTATTGAATTATCTAATGCACACCGGGTGTTTGATGAAATGTTTTTTTGTGAAAAGAAAAGGTTTGAGACTTAAAAGGTATGTCGAATTAATCTTCATTTATGGTTATTTACTCAGTTTTTACAAAGTAAACTAGCCATTTGCTTATTGTGTGTTATCCATTATTTGGTTACTCTTTTTGTTTTTCTTTTATGTTCCAAAAAGAATCATTGTTGCAGCTGTATATTTGAGTTCGGTTATCAAATGTAATGCAACTTACGGATCGGTTATATGGATGTCAGGAAGTTGAAAGATGCTGGTTCATGTATAGTTGAAGCAGTTACCTGTTCTCTTCGAAAAGACAGCTTTGTCACACTCTATGTGTCACTTGCCAAGTAGGACACAAATATATTTATCCCGAATTATTGTGTGTTTTACAATGGACTACGAATATGCTGATTTTTGCTATATATATCATTTTCAGCTTCTATTAGATCAAGCTGGTGGTGAAGTTCAGGCAACGTACATTGATGTGGAAGGTATTGTTACAGATATCATGTAACACCTCAAAATTTAAAGGTTTTATTCTAGTACGCGAGGGTATAAATATTTTAAAGTGGTGTTACTTAAATGAGGTGAAATAATAAAATACGCAAATGGTTTTCTAGTTACATACAATAGAGTTTAAAGGGAATAGGAAGAAAAAAAATTAAACCGACTTATGTGAGTACGTATGATTAGAGAGTTTGTCCAGTTGCATTTTTTAAACCTTCAGAACATTCCCCACACATGAAGAAATCGCAGGAGCCTTTTTATCTTATCAAATCATCAAAGTTAATTCATGAATCAAGATTTATAGGGTTTAATTCATCATCTTCTTCATCCTTTATATCATGTAAGTTGAATTTCTTGATTTGTTGACCTAGTTTTTGGGGTTTCATGAGGTTTTGATGGGTTTTGAGAAATTAAGGGTTTTAATCCAAAATTGATATTAGAAATTTAATGAATTGATGATAGTTAGTGTTTTTATGATCATGGGTAATCATATAACATAATGAAAGTGATGAAATTATGATGGGTGATTCTAGGGTTCATGCTAGATGTCTATGAAATTATGAAATAAGCTTAAAGAAGTTAATTATGATGTTAATAGAGTATAATTATGATGAAAGAACATGAATTTAAGGTAGTAAAGTTGATATGTGATGAATTGTAAGATGGGTGTTCATGGTGATTCCTATAAATTATGTTAAAAATCATGTTAATAAGCTTAATAATGAATTAGTGATGTTAATGGAGCATGATTATGATGTTGGAATATAAATTAAAGTAGTGAGGTATGATTAGTGGAATTATTATGATGTATGTTAAAGAAGTAATATGATCATGAATGGTGTAGTAAGGAAGTATGATTAAAGATTTAACATAGTTTAATCAAAGTGGGGGAGGGATTGAATATGATTAAGATTGATGATCTATAGTGTCTAAAAGTGTTGTTATGTGTTATGTATAATATGATAGGGATTTAAAGATGTTGAGAGCTTTCGTTGGTGAAATCAATTGTCTAAAGTATCAAGGTGAGTATTATGGGGGTTAAACGGGTAAGGTTTGTGTATGTATGTATCTTAGTTGTATATATGTATAGTGGATTATAATTGTTTCATGTGTTGAATCGATTGTATGTGTTTCCGGATTGCTTACGAGCAAGAGGATCATACAATCGGGTGTATCTTATGTTTGAATCGATTGTATGCGTTTCTGGATTGCTTACGAGCAAGAGGATCATACAACCGGGTGGAAGATTACATGTTTCTTATACTTGTTTCTTGAGCCTTGTTTCTTGTGTTTGTATCTTATTTGGAGAATCAGTGTTGATCAGAACACTAACTGCGGTTAGCATAGTGTTTACGAATACGTGCTTGCACGTTATGATGATTTGGTATGCATATTGACGTGATATGTGTAGAGAGATATTTAATCAACCACACATTGAATTGTGTGTAAGATATGTATATATAATAACAAATTACAACGATTGAGCTCCTATAACTACTCCTATAATTAAGAAGAGATAAATACAAATATACATTGAAATGATGAACTCATATTTATCTAATATCCCACCTCAAGCGAATGGGTGGTGGAGCAAGACGAAGCATGGCACGAAAATGTTCAAATTGAGCGCGCGGAAGATTCTTGGTGAAAATATCTGCCACCTGAAGCTTGGTTGAGACAAATATTGTATAAAGCTTACCTGAAGCAACTAGTTCTCTTACAAAATGATAATCAAGATCAATGTGTTTGGCACGCTTGTGAGAGACCGGGTTTTGAGTCATAAATAATGCACTTTTGTTGTCGCATAGCAACGTGGGTCGATCAGGAGGTAGGGCATGAAGCTCCCGTAGAAGGTGAGTGATCCAAACAATTTCAGCTGCCGTGTTTGCCATTGCCCGATACTCCGACTCGCAACTTGATCTTGAAACTGTGGGTTGTTTCTTGGCGCTCCAAGAGACTAGATTGCCACCTAGAAATATCGAGAAACCGTAAGTGGAGCAGCGAGTTTCAAGACAGCGAGCCCAATCAGCATCAGAGTAACCTAAAATAGTGTTGGACTATGGACGATGAAAGATGAGACCAAAAGCAATTGTGCCTTTAACGTACCGCAAGATACGTTTTACAGATTGAAAGTGGGCATCGGTTGGGGCATGAAGGTACTGGCTAGCTTGATTAACGGCATAAGAAAGATCCGGTCTAGTGATAGTTAAGTACTGAAGGGCCCCCACTAACGAGCGATAGAGAGTAGGGTTGGAAAACCGAGGTCCTTCGGAAGCAAACGTTTCATGAGTAGCTAATGGAGTAGTCACGGGTTTGGAGTCTAATAAATCAGCTCGTGTAAGAACATCTGTAGCATATTTAGACTGACTTAGAAAAAGACCATCATCGGTATAGCTCACCTCTAAACCAAGAAAATAGTTAAGATCACCAAGATCTTTAATAGCAAATTCATGGTTTAACCGGGTAGTGAAAGCAGTGAGGACCGATTCTTGATTGCCGGTGAGAATTAAGTCGTCCACATAAACAAGTAAGTACATAATGCATGAATCTCTTACAAAAATAAATAAGGATGTGTCGGCACGGCTGCAAACAAAGCCATTAGTAAGAAGAAAGGAACTAAGGCGTTGAAACCAAGCACGAGGTGCTTGTTTTAAACCATACAGAGCCTTAGATAATTTTCAAACATGATTAGGAAATTGATGATCAATGAAGCCGGGTGGCTGCTCCATGAATACGGTTTCGCTTAGGTGACCATGAAGGAAAGCATTTTTAACATCTAGTTGATGTAAATGCCATTTTTGTAATACCGCAAGAGAAAGAACAATGCGAACAGTCGATGCTTTTACAACCGGGCTGAAAGTGTGAGAGTAATCAAGTCCTGGAATTTGGGTAAAACCCTGAGCCACAAGTCGAGCTTTAAAATGTTCAATGGAGCCATCGGAGTTATACTTTGTGCGATAGACCCACTTAGAACCAACAACGTTTGAGACAGTGGGACGAGGAACCAAAACCCAGGTATTGTTGTGGCGTAAGGCATCCATTTCTACATGCATTGCAGCCATCCATTGAGGGTGTTTGGCCGCTGACTTGTACCCTTTGGGCTGAATGGCAGAGAACAAGGCAGTATGCAAACCATGCGTAGAAAGTGATGCAAAATCTGCTATATGACGTTTCTTGAAGATTCCAGATTTTGAGCGAGTTTTCATCGGATGAAAAGATGCAGATTGACATGGAGCTGGTGGTTCACGAGGCGGATTGGTGTTATCATTATTGACAACTGGATCGTGATTGTCATTGACGACAATAGGATCGGGTATGACGGTGTTTGTAGGAGGCTCACATAGATGGCAAGGTGATGTATCATGAGCCGGTGATTGGACAGCCCATGGATGACTGTGGACCGAGATGGGGATGAGGAAGTCTGACACTCATCAGGCCCATTTGGAGGAGAAGTGGTCGAGCTGGCAGGCCCATCGTCCAAAAAACTGTACAAATCCAGTTTTGAAAAGTCTTGATGATTAACAGAACCAGCAAAGGGAAAAGAGGTTTCATCGAATCGTGCATGGCGGGTGATGTAGATGCGAGAGGTGGCCGGATCGAGACATTTATAGCCCTTGTATTGTGAATTATAACCAATGAAAATACAAGGGAGACTTCTCGGAGCAAGCTTATGTGCCGAATAATCACGGATATAGGGATAAACTTGGCACCCAAAGGTGCGAAAGTTTCCATAATTCGGCATTCGTGAGTAGAGCAACTCAAATGGAGAATGATTTCCAAGGACTTTTGTAGGCAAACGATTTATAACAAATGTAGCTGAACTGAAGGCATCGACCCAATAAGATGCAGGAACATGAGCATGAAAAAGCATAGCCAGCCCGGTTTCAACAATATGTCTATGCTTACGTTCCGCACGTCCATTTTGCTGAGGAGTGTATGGACAAGATAGTTGATGAAAAGTGCCATTTTCTTCAAAGATTGTGCGAACGGTATGATTGACAAATTTAGTGCCACCGTCGCTTTGAAAAACTTTGATTTTTCTCAAAAACTGTGTTTGCACCAGCTTAATAAAGGCTGTTAAAATAGCATAAAACCCTGATTTGGTTTTTAATGGATAGAACCATGTGAAACGCGAGTGATCATCCACAAATATGACATAATAAAGGTAGCCAGCTGATGAAATAGGAGCTGGCCCCCACAAATCACAATGTATTAAATCTAAAGGATGCAAGGATCGTTTAGGATTCAATTCAAAAGATAATCTTTGTCCTTTAGAAAGTTGACAAGGTTTGCAAACAATAGGTGTTGGTAAAACTGAAGTAACATGTAAGACACCCATTTTATTTAAGCTAGAAATAACATCAAAAGAAATGTGTCCTAAACGATTATGCCATAACTCAAAGGAAGCCTTGTTGGAAACACCAGAAGACGCAACAAAGGCCGTGGGGCCATCTCGAAGCACATATAATCCATCTTCACATAGTCCTTGTGCTATCACCTGTTTGCTTTCCCTGTCCTGAATATAAAAATATGGTTGAGAAAAAAGAACATCAACCGGATGATCCATTGTAAGTTTAATAATAGATAGCAGATTTTTGGTTAATTGAGGAATGACCAAAACATCACGTAATAGAAGATTTTTCGAAACCATAGAACTACCCATATGAGAAATAGGAAGTTTGTTACCATTACCAAAAGTTACATGCATATTACCCGAGTAAGGAGCCGACTGAGAAACATTGTCGGTGGAGGGAGTCATGTGTGTCGTTGCTCCAGAATCAACATACCAATCTGGATGTCCCTGCATGACATGGCATTGAGAATGGAATGCCTGTGCCAAGTTTGCATCTGAAGTGATTGAATGAGATGCATAAGTGGGAAGACTAGGACAAGAGGAGGCATAATGTCCATTAGTGCGGCATAGTTGACAGTGAGGAGGACGTCGACCTCCACGGCCTCTGCCACCATTGGAGCTACCACGAGTACCACGACCACGTGAGTAATTTTGTGAACGACCTCTGCTGGTGTTGGAATGAGATTGTTGAGAAATAAAAGTAGCGGGAGGAGTGGCAGAGCCATGAAGAGATTGCAAAAACATCTTATGACTTTCTGCTTGAGACAAGAGATCTCTAAAAGCTGGAGATGGTCGAGACGTTCGAATAGCTGTAGAAAACATTTCAAACGAGGTTCCCAAGCCACAAAGAAACCAATGGAGTTTATCCATCTCATCAATGGGTTGCCCAATTGCAGCAAGTTTATCACATATACTCTTGAATTTTCGACCATAATCAGAAACCGAAGACGTACCTTTTGTCATCAGACGAAGAGAATCGCGAAGGGAGTGAATACGTTCAACAGAAGAGTGGCTGTATGCCTGTTCCAACGCAGACCAGATGGAACGGGCACTGGTGAGGCCGAGAACTTCGGCAGCTGCTTCTTCGGTGAGGGAAGAGTTGAGAAGAATAACAACCCGTTGATCAAGATCGTTCCACATTGAAAACGCCGGGTTTGGGGCTGATTTGTTTTCTACTTCAATAGTTGCAGGTGGTGCGATGGAGGTGCCGTCAATATGGGCCTGAAGCTTCTGATAGGAGAAGAGAGGAAGCATCTGATTTCGCCACAAAAGATAATTGGTGGAACATAATTTGATGGGAATCATATGAAGAAGAGTATTCATAGGAAAAACACCATCTTGAGAAGTCGACATGATTAGGTACCAGGAAGAGGAAAAGCAGATGATTTTAAGGTGAGGGAGGAGAAAAGTTAGGCTGATACCATGTAGAGAGATATTTAATCAACCACACATTGAATTGTGTGTAAGATATGTATATATAATAACAAATTACAACGATTGAGCTCCTATAACTACTCCTATAATTAAGAAGAGATAAATACAAGTATACATTGAAATGATGAACTCATATTTATCTAATAATATGGTACCACCAGACTTGTTTCTAATGGTCGCGGATCCGCATAGAGTTCAGAGTTCAGTGGTTGTTCAGCGTTTGCTCAGTGGTTTCTCATTGGTTGTTCAGTGGTTGATATGATAAGTATTTATATGGTGTTAAGATTTATGTGTACTATGTGTTATGTGTATTATTTGTTTAACTGTCTATATGCTCACTAAGCGGTGCGCTTACCCCGTTGTTGTTTCATGTTTTTAGGTGAATGGTTAGTGCTTTCATGAAGATAATGTGGATATGGAGCTAGCTATGCGGTTAGAAATGTTCCATCTCTTTGAATCGTTGTTTTGATTATCAATTGTGTAATTTGCCCAAGTAAAAAGTTTTTGATATAAAAATGTTGGTCAATATGTTGTATTTGACTTTGAAAGTCAAACATGGAAAAGAGTCTTGTGTATGTGTATTGAAAAGGGTATGAAGTCTTTGGGTTATGATTGGTATTGTGTTCGGGGCAAACGTAGTGAAATGTGGTCAAGAGTCAAATGTGATTGGTTGGTCAAATGTGAAGTTGACAAATAGTCAACGATGTTGAAAGAGTCAAACATGTATGGAATAGGGTGTCGTTTAGTTACAAATATGGACATTATAGTAACGGGTCAAAAGGGTGTCAAAACGGGTTCAAAGAGGTCGTATGGTGAATTTTGAGTGTGTTGATGTTATGGATTGGTTATCATATGCTCTAAGTGTGTTTTGATAAGTCAAATGAGTTTGCAAAAGTCAGAGTTTGAATGTGTGTGGTTTATGAATTGATATGTCATCGCAAAGTGGTCAAATTCGAAAACAACCCATACGTTCAAAATGGTCATTTTTGCGAAATTTGGAAAAGTGTAAAAAGAGAAAGTTTCTTAATGTCATTGTGGAGGTGTGTGTAAATTTTCAGGGTCTAACTCGTTGTGGTTTGGGAGTTACGCATGTCGGAAGTTCGTATTTTTAGTTGAAAAAGTGCAGGCCTGTTTACTGAATCAAAGTGTTAAATTACTGAATCAAAGTGTTAAAAATTCACTGAATCAAAGTGTTAAATTTACTGAATCAAGGTGTAAAAAAAATAATATTTTTTAGGGCGTTTCATATCAGTTAGCTGTGAGGTCCTTTAAGATCATTATGTGGTATTGTGTGTGCTGATTCTACCACGATTATGCAAGAAGCATGAATATATGGAGGCTATGAAGAATCGGTATAAGCACATTCCTGAGGTAAAAGTAGTAGGTTTTCTCCATAGTTTGTTAGTTGGACCATGACTCGAAACCTGGGTCTTGATAGAATGGCTTAAGAATGGAGTAGCACATTCAATTGAGTATGAGAAGCTTTAAAATTGTATATGAGTTGCAGAGTTGGTGTTATTGGTTTTGGTTGTGGTTGTGCTTGGTTGACTATGTTTTTTGAGTTGTTATCAATGTTTTATAAATGCTAATTTCATGTAAAGTTGTTCATTGCTAACCTGACCACGAGTATTGCCAATGGGTACTATTATGGTTTGGTAATAAACTTTGCTATTGAGTTTGCTTAGTTGTTGTGTTTTATTTTAAGATTAAGATGTTTACTTAGCTATATAAGCTCTCTGTGCCGTTCAAAAAAAAAAAAAAAAAAAAAAAAAAAAAAAAAAAACTCTCTGTCATTACTATTGGGAATGAAGTAACTTTCTTTCCCCTTATTTCTTTGTATCCATCCGGCCGCAAGGATTGTGTCATATTGTTCCATGACTCTGTCAGTCATTTTCTACACATATGTATTTAATATTTACATAATAATAATTCTTAAATCACAATAATTAGAGGTCGAATCTTTATATGACGATTAAATGTATGAATCATCACTAAATTGGCTATCAATAAAAGGAAACCATTTTGTAGAATTTGTATTAACGTATATTACGGATACACATTTTTTTAGATTTATTTTCTTCTAAAATAAACTTATAATTTTGTTTTTCTAAATAAAACCCGTGTAATCACGGGTCATTGAACTAGTATTTCACTAGAGTAGGGAGATTACAATTCATTATTATTATTTTTAAATTCCAAGTGTTCGAAACACCTTATAAATTAATATTAATTGATTTAATATTATTAAGATATAGGTTTTATTAACTAAAAATATAATAAACATAAAGTTACATTGTACAAAAAGCCGCTCCCAGATTACAAATCACGTTGTACTTTATTGGGATGGAAGAAGTATCATTTGTAAGCGTTGTTTTGGAACAACTTTAGTTGTGGAGTCAAACGAGACATTTGAATGTTTCATGGAGTACTTTTTATTCTATTATAATCAATATTTATTTTTATTTTTTTAAAAATCATCATAATCATAATATAGTAGTAAACTAAAACTATGTAATAGTGGGTGATAAATCGGTCAATTAATTCAAAGAATGTGGTGTGTGGCGGAGAGTAATTTGTTATTGCTCGTTTGTTTCGAGGATAAATTTAAAGAAAATAAAAAAGAAATTGGTTAACAATAAACCCATCACAATAGGTATGGGATGCGAATTTGTTATAAATTGAATGTACAACCTAAACCTAAGTGTAAGATTACGAGTGACAAGTGCATTTTAAGGGTAAATAGGGGCAGACAAATTGAGTCGTTAACTTATGTAATCAATAGTCTATTTACATGCACCAAAAATCCTATGGCCTAGCGGTATGTGTGGGTTCAAGCCTCATGAGAGACAATTTGTAAATATTCGTGATTGTATATAATAATCATGAGTAGATACTAGGTAGTGTATATTTTCCTTTATAAAAAAAATAGTGTATTTACATGCACATGATCAGATCATATGAGCATTCTTCCCGTAAACATGAAGATGACCCTTTTATTGCACACCACAACCTATAAAATATAAATATTAAATGATGCTTAGTTGCTTACCCACCACACGAAGATACTTTGATTTAAGAATGTATAGTAGAAACTTCACTAGATAAAGTACTTAAAACATCCATTTACTCATGGTTATACATATTCAATTACATTTTCCTTTTTCTTAATAAAAATTGAAAGAAGGAACATGAACATCAACTCTACCACTACCAATACTACTCATAGCATTTTTTTTTTCTAAAAAAAGAAAAGATGAAAATGATACGAGTTTCACGACAAAACGAAAAGAAATAAAAAATTAAACCTCAACAAAGCAACCCGATTGTACAAACCCGGAAAACTCATCCGGAGTATCCACTTTAACGAATTTACAATTCTGCCCTTGCTTGTTATCTTCCGTCAACAAAAAAGTTTGTGGTCCACCCTGATAAGCCGAGCCAGTAACAAGGGTCCGATCACCAAGGTCAACCCCGCATGCCCCGACTTGAATAGCGGAATCCGAATCCGCCCAGCATGTAAAATTCCCATTTTGCCCTACCCGCACGCACGCTCTTGGGCACCTGCTATCTCCCCACACTTCCTCAACGCGCCGCCACGTTCCAGTCGTTGTATCCAAAACCTCCGCCGTGTTTTTGAACCGGCCTTGGTTCTCGGTATCGTACCCGCTTATGACCCAAAACTCCGACTCGACAAATACTCCTTCACATTCATCTCGCTCTTCACTCATCGGAGCTAATTCGGTCCACTCGTCGGCGGTAACATCGTATACCCACGCGCTTTTCAGCGCGTTTTTGTTCTCATCGTGTCCACCGGCAACGTAGATTTTTCCATCACGTGCGCCGGCGGCAAAGAAAGAACGATTGGAGGGCATATGGACTCGTTGAGTCCATCTTTGAGTCGTGAAATCGTACACAAAAACATCTCGTAAAGGCTCCCAACTCCCTGGGTTCCACCCGCCCATCATAACTAACTTTCCCTCCAAACTTTTGACCTGACAAAAAACCGGTAACCCATTCGGGTATTTTGGAACCGGGTTTATCTTGTCCCAAATACCGGTACCCGGTTCCAAAATGGATATCCCGTATTGAGATTTTTTCTCTACCTTAGAACAAGTCGCTTCCTGTTTTGTCATTTCAAGCATAACAGGAAGCAATTGAACAAAACAAACGATTTTACTTGTGAAACCGTTTTGTTTACGGTGGTAATAGAAGCCTCTTGACCGAAAGAGACTTCGCCACCGTTGACAAACATGAGAAGCGACCTCATGGACGCTATAGTGCATTCGAGTTAAACACTCCAGTGCTATTTCTTCCGGTAATCCCGGAATCAACTCTTTGAAATCTTCCATTAGATGAAATTTATGCTTCTAGAAAGAAAATTTGTACTTGAGAAAGGGTAAAAGTTTGACGAAGGAAGAGAATAATGACATTGGATATTTATAGAGACAACATTATTAACATTGGATAGGGATGTAGGGTGGGGATTAAATTCAATACGTTGAGTACTATACTGAGCTTAAGCAATCAGTGTTCGACACCTGGCGATCGCTCATTGGATCATGAAGCAATAATTTGATTCGACTGATAATTTAAGGGGACCCAAACTTGATTTATTGATGGCGGGTTGAAATGAATGGGGTACATGGCTACATATATATACTAGTATGATATGATAGAATATATGTAGAAAATGGATAAGAAGATCATACACTATTTGAATTCAAATATAGCAATTGTCATCTTATTCGTAGAAATGGAGGGTGATTCGTATACTATGAAAAATTCCGCATAAATTGGTAAACGTGTTTTATTGTTTTGAACAATATAACAATGTAAAACGCAATTAACGGTGAACGAAAAAAATTTAGTGGTGTACGAAAATTATCTCGTTAATGGAATATATGCTTCTATTTTTAAAATTTTGCATATTTCATTATATGTCTGTTTATTTTGGTTTCAGGGGCATGAATGTATGATATTCTCTTAATATTCTCAAAGCTTAATCAAATTTTTATCTGAATTTTTTAATTAAACACTAATTATTGCTGTTTGGGGTCAAACGTCCCTTTCTTGTCGCATAGCAACAACTTTTATATGCAGTGTAAAACATTTTTTATAGAACTAAAAAGAGTGGTTAATTATAAAAATGTTTGATTTTTAGAACCAAAAAAATAATATCATACATTCAAAATTATTTAAAATCATACTAACGAATCTTATTAGCTAAAGCCAATGTCAATGGCTCATCACTATTCTGATACATCGCATATGGCCAGTCAGCATTATATAGTGATTTTGTTTCGGATAATGCAAAAGTATTTTAGTTACATGATAGGGAATGTATCTACTCAAGTACTCATAAAAATACATATTTTGTATTTAGAAGTAGTTACAACACTTGATATTTGAAAAAAAAATGCAAAAATGTGATTTTTTTTTATTTTTTATTTTTTTTTTACGTTCAGTTAAAATAAATCAACAATAATGTTTATAATATTTTGTTTCTCATTTAGTTACCCGTCTTCGGTCGAATTGAATATTGTTGTTGTTATTGGCTATTTCTCATTTATCAAGTAGAGACTTGATTCATTTTCCATATTGTGTAAAATTGGTGATCACTTTAGTGAGGCAATTAAGTAGCGAATGACCTAAGAATACAATCGGTTATGAAGACGTGCGATTACTTTTACATACATGTTTGATGTGTTAAATCTGATTTAGTAAGAATAAATAAGTTATATCCAAATGATTTCTGTAGTATGGATAAGATATATTGATTTTGAGAAACAACATGTACAATGATAATATGCAAAAAGATATAAAGAAAAATTATTACTATTGCTAATCAAAATGGTATTGCCGACCTTGTTATATTGATGGTTTAAACAAAGAAAACATCTTTGTTATTTTCTAATCTATCGATTATCATTAATCATTAGCAATTTAGCATTAACTACTTATAATGCATCTCGTCATTTATCTTAATATCCTAACATTACGTTTGGTTCGCGGAACACTTTTGATGAAATTGGAATTCATCAAAGGAATTGGAATTTCATGGGATATGACTTCCTTTTAACGAAGGAATTTGATGACTTAAACTGAATTCATTTGTGAACCAAACATGTTTGTGAAATGGAATTGAGATTTCAATTCAATCGAATTCCGTTGAATTCCACGAACCAAACGTAATATAAGTTTTCTCAACAATTAAAGTGACTAAAATATCCCTTACGTTGTTGATTAGAAAGTCAACTTGCCATCCAATCATTGTTTCAAGTGACCGTAAAGAAAAAACTATAAGATGTATACTACTGTTTATGTTATTTAATAAAGTTTAATGTTTTCAAAAAGGTTACTCGAGGTACTAATTGTGCAATACTATTTTCCACACTTATTTCATTCACTTTGTTGAGCTAATTATATAATGTTGAACTATAGTTTCAAACTTTTAATGCTTTTTCTGCTGTTTTGTGGAGTATAAGTTTTTATACCGTTTTAATTACATTTACAAGTTGTTTTAGGTTATGCTCTTGGCCTCTTGTAACATAAAATTCGGAAATCTGAATCCCCTCGAATGAGAAATATTTTTGAAGTTTTGTACGCAAATATTTATATTATCGAATCAATAATTCAAAGACAATGATTAGTATACAAGTGGCTTTGGGTCATTGCCAAAAAAAAAAGGCTGTTGAGACGGATAAGGCCTTCGTCGAGGTTGTGGGACACTTGGGACCCGCCGGCCGTTTGTCTGATTTGGATCCATTTTATTTAGTAAAAAATACATTGAAAATTAAACTCAAAACTCAATGGAAAATACCTCGAATTAAAATTGGTAAAAACGATAATGAATACATCATTGGCTAACCTACACAGTTGTTTTCAGAGGCGGATCCAATGAACAATTAGGGGGGTCACGGGCCCCCACTCAGCTTGGCCCAGCATGTTGTATTTTTTTTAGCCCAAACACTAAGACCCCACAAAATAAATTGAATGACCCCCTCGCATGTCAAAAATTGAGCCCAAAAGCTGTATCTATTGCGTACAACAAGTTAAACGTTATTTCCTTTCTAATTCTTGGACCTTTTCTGCATATTTGACTATATTACTCCATTAATTATAGTGTTTTAAGTATAATTATAAACTTAACTTGCAGGAATTATATTAACTAAATTGTTTAATTGTTGTAATTGATTAAGTATAAATTGTCATAAATGCATCTAGTTTAATTAGTACTACGTTTATTATTTTTATAGTGTTTTGTGAAAAGTTATGTATGAATTCCAATACTTCAATCAAAGTGACAAATTTTAAAAATTGAACATAATATTTGCTAAGTGAAAAGTTATGCATGAATTCCAATACTTCAATCATAGCTTGCTAGTATTTTTACAAGTGACGATTAATATTTATATATATTTTTGTACTTGACTGTTTTTGACCCGACCCGTTTTGACCGGTTATCAACCTATTATTATCGATACATGTAGTACGTGTCAAATGCCCCCCCTAAAAATAAATTCTGGATCCGCCACTGGTTGTTTTAGTAACTAAGCAAGTTCAAGATACCAAATTTATAATTGAGATGAGAGGGCAACTGCATTTTAAGAGAGACAATCTTAATCGTTAATTTATGTGATCAACTACTGAGATTTACAGTAAAATGCACTTTTGTTAAGATGTAGCATATACAAACCGTTGGTCATTAAATTCAACGATTGAGATTGTCTGCACCTATTTTCCCTCAACATGCGGATGACACTTAGAATCTTACCTTACAAATTTATAGATGATCGCCACATATATTATCCCAAAAACCCAACATAAAACATGTATACACATTCTATTAAAATTGTAAAGTAAATAACATGAATCTCGTTGTTCCTTTTATTATAGTTTAATAAAAAATTTATAAAATTTGTATTTCATGCTTTTTGTTAAAGTGTTTATTTATATATAATTAAAAATTAACAAGGACCCTTAAATATATATTGTGTTCCATCGTTTTGTAAAAACGTTCTAGAAGGTTTTATTGCTATTGCCACTTTCGATCCCTAAAAGTAACTCACTTTGTTACTAAAAAAATACGTTTGTATCCCCAAAATGGAGTCCAGTCCAGTCCACTACATAACAAAACTAAAAAACTTTACCCACAATGAGGTTTTTAATCAGGATAACATAAAATTGTTTTACTTACGGTAAGTCATAATAAAACTTATGCACAACGACATCAATTTTGGATTCTTCTCGTATTCTATTTTGCTTTTGGTGAGTATAATAATAATAATAATATTAAACGTTGTCATAGGCTCATAAGTATTTTAATAAGACGTATTTGTTTGTTACCTAATAGTCACACTCACTTTTGAGAACCTTGAATTGAAATATCTTGAGGCAAAACAAATATAAAATACAACAAAACTTTTAATTCATACAACAAAATTTTACATAATTAATGCATAGAGTACAACTCACAAATGCACAGTTTTGTTGTATCAATCAAAATTGATGTTGTATCTATCGGTTCCCATATAGTAATGGGTATCAGTTTTTGATACAACTTAACATAGTTAAAAGTAATATTATTAAAGTTATTTTGCAAAATAAATTGTGAGATTTAAACGTTGTGTTTATACGTGCTCAGATTACTTTCTCAGTCCAATTTTTTTTTTTTTTTTTTTTAAATATATCATTTTCGATCGACATAAAACTTTAAAAGAAACTTGTATTTTCATGATATCGATCACTGGGGTGTGTTTGGATTGCGGGTATGGACATAAGAGAATTGATATGGGAATGATAGACAATGATTGTTTTATGAATATGGAATTCAAGAAGGGGCAATGAAATTATAACTGTGTTCTTGAGTTAAAAAACTAAATGAAAAAAGAAGATAAATGAATAATTAAGAAGAAAAAAGAAAAAAGAAAAAAAATAAATGAAAATGAGCAAAATTATGGAGTTGTATTCTTAATAGGGGTGTGCATGGGTTGGTTTGGGTCGGTTATGACCCAAAACCGACCCATAACCGACCCATAACCGCTAAAGTCGGTTAACCATATTTAGAAATCGATCGGTTTCGGTTAATTACGGGTCGGTTAATCGGTTAATCCGGGTCGGTTAATCGGTTAACCGTCGGTTTTGAGAGAAAAAAAGAAACATAGGTTGGTTTGTCGATTATATCCTCTGCCATTTTTTTTAGTTATTGGATTCACAGAGAAATATGAGAAACACGGGTCCAAGACTAACCTTATTTACTGCTACGTTATAATATACTTATATTGATAAATAATAGTAATATTTGTTTACATAAAGTCGCGAGAAATTACTACCGGCTTAACATAAATACAATAATAATATATTAAAATAAATGGATGCATAATATAAATCATTATCGTAGCATAAAAGTTAAACAATATAGAAAATGGATGCATAGTATACATCATTATCGTAGCATATATGTATATATATATATATATAATGGCGGTTAAAGTCGGTTAATTTGGGTCGGTTAATTTATGTTAACCGTAACCGACCCAAGTTAGTCGGTTAAGTCAAAATCTATAACCGAACCGTCGGTTAATGAATTGGATCGGTTAAATTGGTTCGGTTAAGTCGGTTAATGTCGGTTATGGGTCGTTTCGGTTTTTGTTGCTCACCCCAAATTCTTAAGATGAAAAGAAGAAAAAGGAAGGAAATGGATTCCTGCCCGATCATCCAAATTGTGAGAGGAAATGATAAAAGAGAAAATGCATTACAACATTTCTTCACCTTCATTTCTTTTCACTTTCTCCTATTAAAAAACTCAAAAACAACATCTTTCTTTTTTTTTATAAAATCTTTTCCATTCTTTATATAACTAGAAAAACAGAGATTTTCTCAAACTCATCTAATATGAGTTTGTAGATCATTCCATGTTCATTCCATTTTAGTATTATATAATCAAACTCATAATCATAGTGAGCAAACCTAACGCACCCCGATTGTTGAAATCTATCACACTACGAAGCATTTTAGGATAATAAAATGTTAGTTTTCGTGTGTAAACAAAGTATACAAATGTGTGTAATGTTAACTTACGTAAAAAAATAATTTAACTAGTATGTTTTGTGTGAGTTTTCAAGCTACACAATCACCACTCCTAATCATGATCATTGTCGCACTTTATGTTTCATTATCGCTGCATAACGCGAGCTTTATGCTAAGTTTACAGCAAAAAGTTGCACGTGATTCAACTGAAAAAAACGTCTCCATTAAAGGTTAAGCACCAAACTAACTTTCTGATAATGACTTAAGTCGTAATTAATTAACTTGGATATTCAGGTGAGAATAATTAGTGAACCCCACAATGAATTATTTGGGGTAGCCACATGCTACTTCTATAGGAATAAAGGGTGGTTTTGAGTGTAAGTCAGTTTTATTTGGTTAATAATGTCTTAAAATATTCGGCAACTTACGGGACCAAAAGTTGATTTGGGCGGTCCACAATATCTTTTCCCTGTAGACAAAAAAATATATACTACAGTACATCGTTATAATGGTGATTGGGTAAAGTAGTGATTACAAAGTAAAAGTTTCCTAGTTGATTTTCAGTGAATTGCTTATCTACTGCAATGTAACCTGGGTCCAAGGACCCACGTTGTATCATAAAATCCTTAACAGAGTATGTAGTAATTATATCATGGACCCAGGTTAAAAAAAGTTAAGGACCCATATTAAATTTAAATGGACTAATGTTACAGTTAGAAGACAATCTCTAAAGCCCATAATAGATTATTGTCATAGTTTTGATTATTTATAAAAGCCCATAATCGCTTAACCATACAAAACCCAATGCTTAAATCATACGAGTACTAAACTTAATCTAAAATAATACCCAAATTTTTATTTCAACCTAATCGAATTCCCCAAAATCTAATTTGGCGCCCAATTCCAAAATCCAGAATTCTCATCTTCCTCCAATCTTGATCTCGATTAAAATAAGGTGAGTTGTCAACACTTCTTTTCTTTTTTATTGAATGAAAGTATGAAAATCAAGTATATGATTGTTGATTTGTTGATTAATAGTATGAAAATCACAATTGAATAGTTAAGGACTTGAGGTTTTATTAAGTCAACTTGAGGTTTTGTACTAACTTTTGATGGTTTTAATGTATATTTGATGTTATGTAAAAACCCGACCCGACCCGACCAATTGCCCAAATCGTCAGGGAAACATGTCATACACACTTATTTTGTCGCATTGATTAAATTGGACCCACGTGATATTCAATCCTGGATTCGCCACTGGAATTACCTTACTTTTAAGGGGTGATCAAAACTTAACTGTCAACTGATCTATATAACTATTTAAGTAAATCATAAATTAACCAACTCACACCGATAAATGATGGTTTGACTTTGAATTTTTTATTAATAAACTAATTTAGACCGGTTACTGTTTTACTGTTAACATACCATAACCGACTCTAATTAACTGAATATAACCAAATCGTATAATTATGTGTTTTTAGAATTTTCATAAACATACATATAAGTTAGGAACTTTGAGCCCGAACAAAAACATATAATCACAAGACTATACCTCACGACAATAAACAGATCAAATCAAAAGCAGATACGCAAATAAGATTACAAGAAAAGCAAACAAATTTACATAATCAACGTGGTTATATCCAATCTACTCGATTGGTTTAATCCATAGCCAAACTAGATAGAATTGTATTAATTTTCTTAGGTCTAGTATGGCGTTTACAATACATAAGGGTTTATATTTATATATAGCTTTGGCAACAAGAAAATGTACCTCCAGCCGATCCCCTTTTTTGTCAGGCAAAACATGCTCTCACCGTGTGAAAAATGCTCTCATTAGGCGGAACACGTCTCTATCCAACTTTTCTAGTTTCGGTTCTTTAAGTTTAAGCTTCACACCAAACAATAATAATATCCGATCATGTTGGTCAAGAATACCTAATTTTGGTGCAATTAAGTATTAACAACATATTCTCTATCTACTCAGATATAACTTATAATGGTTAGCCGGCATGTCTAACCTGCAGCTCGAGTGATCAATCTATATCACTATATGGAGTAACTATCGCAACGATAGATGAATCATTGAATTGTGATGACAGCTTAAACATGTGAAATCACTACGTATCGTTTATTAAAATTGTCGTATTTCGACTACATTATTAAAAGAACGCTACGGTTAAAATGTGATAATATTGAGCTGAAAAAAATGCATCCGCTAAGAGACTAAGACCAGATATTTTTAATGTACAACTCACTCCTAGTTATGAAAAAGTGCACAATGTTTTTGTTTTTCAATCATGTTGTTACCGCTTGTTTTTGGTCATTCCAATTTTCTTCTATAAGTTATATTATAACGACATTTTATTATCATTAATAATAATAATAATAATAATAATAATAATTATTATTATTATTATTATTATTATTAATATTATTATTATTATTATTATTATTATTATTATTATTATTATTAATTAATTAATTAATTAATACGTAGTATAATTTTTTATTTTTTAATATAGACGTTCACACCTATATGGCAAATTATACCAAACCTACTAAAGTAAACTCAATGACTAAAAAGTTTTTTTACCAGTAGTAATTGTGATAAAAGTTTAAAGTTAAGAGTAGAGGTGGCAAAATGAATGGGTCGGGTCGGGTCGGGTCGGGTCACGGGTCTAGATGGGTTTGGGTCTAAATGGGTCCGCGTCTAGATGGGTCATTTAGAAGGATGGGTCTAAACGGGTCCGGGTCAAATGAGTCTCGGGTCGGGTCGGGTCATCGGGTTCACCAAATTTTTTTTTTTTATTTGAGTGAAAAATGAAAAAAATAAAATGAGGTGAAAAAAAAAAAATTACCCGCTAGACCCATCTAAACCCGTTGGTTAATTGTTACATAATTAGAGGTTATATTGAAAAACCCATTTAGACCCATCCAAAAAATGGGGAGGAGACCCAACAAACCCACCCCCTCCTAAAAATTAACCAAATTGACCCAAAATTAACCAATGGGTCTAAAATTGCCACCTCTAGTTAAGAGAGGTAAAAAGGGTCTAAAACCCAAATTTCACTTTTCTATATTTTTCGGGCCGATGTCAAACAACCATGAGTCGATGGTTCATTGTCAGAAATACCCGTTCTATAGGAAGCCTTTTGATGTTTCGCACTTTCGATATGAATGATAATACATGCATGTCTCATCGATGTTGTGGCGGATCTAGAAATTCAGGTGACCCGTAGCACAAATTTTTGTCATAATACTAAATAAACAATTTTTTTGTGAATATGTAAGATTTCATTAATAACATGGTTTAGTTAGTAATTTTTCAATGAATATTATACAAAACGGACTAATCATCTATCAAACTAGTAGCCGAACTTGTTTGGACACGTAGCAATAGTGATAAAATCAATTGTTTTTATTTTTTTACACTTCGCATGACAAATGGACCAGTAGCAAACGCTACCCCTAGCTTCTACATGGCTCCGCCCCAATAGTTACGTCGATCTAATTATCGATTGTGAACTCTAAAATCTAACTGTCGTTAATTAAAAGCTAATCTTTCACAGATATCACATGTCGTTGAAACAAATTAAAAGTTCATTAATGGTTTTTTTCTTTTCTTTTAATATTTCTATTTGTTATAAAATTATTTAATCTGATTGAATACTTTTCTATTTATAGTGCATACAAAATTTACGTTGATATACTTGGTAATTTTTAAAAATAAATCAGACTATATATTTCATTATACATGGTTAGAAATCATCAATAATTAAATAATAGTATCTAAAAATGGCAAATGATATTTCCAACCTCCAATTTGATAAATCCACCAAAAGTATGCATTAATAGGTTGTACTGTACAGCCTGTTAATGCAAATATATGTATTAATAGGTTGTACTGTACAGCCTGTTAATACATATTTTTGGTGGATTTATCAAATTGAAGGTTGGAAATATCAACTTCCTCTAAAAATATATTAGAACTACGTTTAGTATTTTATATATTTTTTACGAGTGATAGGAAAACATATTGGAAGCCAATTACGGACTAATTCAAAATATTTTATGAAAATCGTTGGCCCAAATTTGGTATAGCCCGCTACATATTAAGTCCAGTTTTCTCTGTATTTGTCCAACTATATATTTAATGGATCTTTATTTATCGTACATTCAAATTTTTCTTATTAAATATTAACCGTTAGCCTTACTTTATACACCCTCCATCCCAAAATTATAGTGTATCTTTTATTTGAGGGACAGTCCCAAATTAATTGTTCACTTCAAAATATAAGATAGGGAAGTTTGATTGTGATTACCATATTACTCTTAATTGAAATAATTATTACAAACTTTTAAAGAAACATAAATTAATTGGTTAAGGGTAAGATTGCTATTCTGTAAAAAGTAAGAAAGAAAAAGCAGTAATGATTATGTTTTTATTAAATTGGGTGTTGTTTGTCGGGTAACAATTATTTTGAAACGGATGGAGTGTAACACAATTTACGTTAAGTAGGAGCGGATATACATTGAAAGTAGAAGTATGACTATGAATCCATTAATTATGGGTGGTGATAAATCTACCACTCAATTTGATAAATCCAACACAATTATGCATAAACAGGTTGTAATGTACAACCTTTTAATGCACAATTGTAGTGGATTTATCAATTTGGAGGGTGAAAATATCAATTGCCATTAATTATATGAAGTTTAAATATATACTCTATGAAAAAGGCATATAGTGAATGATTATTATAAGTTCCTACAACAATTTAGGCTTTTAATACATTTTAGATGAATTTGACCGAAATGACTAGTATCGCGATCGCCTAACAAATTCATAGTCGAGCTCAACAATACGGTTGTTTCAATTTGGGCCAAACCATACACGTTCGTAATGGTTGGATTGGTCATTGGTGGCTTGTATTTTATTTTATTTTATTTAGAGAAAAGAAAACAATAATCATATGTTTTTAACATGAATTTTTTAAAGAGTTTTTTTAACGGAAGTTCTTAAGGCTCCCTTGAATAAAAATCTTAAATGCATAAATTATTGTACATTTAAACAAAATTTAACATAAAGTTTGTTATGATCTTGTTACAACTTTATATGCATTTCTTAAAGCCTTAATGAAAATCCTAAGAGCTGTTGTTATCATTTTCCTAGCAATATTCTATTTTTTGGTAAGCTTTTCGTTCAAATTTATTTTATTATTTGTCCGTTTTTACTAATGTCAACATTGGTTTGCGAAATTTATTTTTTAGTATGTTGTTTGTCGTTGAATAATAATATATTATACTAAGACTATCCTTAGCTAGTACTTAATTAAATTAAATTTGATTTAAAGAACATTCAATCAAGTTATTTCTTTATGATGGCACCCAATGATCATTGAACTAGCGGTATTGAGGCAATTCTTCAATTATAAGGCTGTAAGTTCAAGTTCAAGGGTAGGCATATTTATAATTTTATATATTCACGAAAAAACTTGTATTCGTTGTGAGGTGGGTGAACTCATTGCCTTTCTAAAAACATTTATTTATGATTGCTGAATGTGGAATAGTAAACATTAGCTTGTATGTTAGATTACTTACCAAGCAATATAGTATAGAGTATAGACTATAATGAAAAAGAATTGAATAAGTAATTATTATTAAAAAAAAATAAAAGAGTGAAGTGAAAAGGAGGAATTGAATAAAACAACCAACACTAAGAATTTGCATAATTGCATGAATGGTATTTGGATGAAGACATATTGTCTTCCTTGCCTCCCTTAAAAGCACCATTTCCTAGTTTCCTACTCCCACCAAATTCCCATCCCATCCCACCATACTACATATCTATCTATATTCTTATTCTATATACATTATAATCATATATATACTTTATAAGTTTTATTAGATACCTTGTTTATTAAACACAATATCCTACAAGAATATGATATTTCAATATACTTTGAGAAATAATATGATAACTTTTTTGCTTTAAACTTGCAAACCCATAACTAATATATAGTAGTGATATGGAAAAAGTTGATTGCTATGAATGGCTTTCAACTTTTATTTACCCAACAAATTTGAATGTCATTATTTTAGTAACCTTTGTGAAGAGAGGATTTTATTTTATTTTATTTATTTATTTATTTTTGACGAATAAACGAAGAATTTTATAAATAATCTCTTCGACAAATATTGAAGAGAATATAGATTACATAATACTTAAAAGAAACTTGCCCAACCCATATATCTAAGAACTTAGTAGGATTCGAAAAGACCTTCGCTAAGTCCCTCGAAAAGAACTTCGCTAAAGAGAGGATTGTTACACATGAGGTAATTTTGACCATGATGCCCACTTTAAAGTGAATTTAAAGTGAACATCGTAAAGCTTGAAGCTTGGTTACCATTAAATTAAATTAAACAAATAAAGGAATCAGATTGAGGAGTAATTATTGTATTTAATTAATTAAATATCAAGATAAGATCAGTTTTTAATGAACACTTCAAATATACTCCGTATAATATAAAAAAAAGTTCGTACCTTTGCCAGTACAACCATAATGAAACTCTTGTTAATTTCAAAAGTCCATACTTTTTCTTCTCTTTTCGAAGATCAATAATAAGCTTTTATTATTAACCAACCCTACTATATTCATGATTCCATCCAACTCCAAAACTTACAAAATTGTATATCCTTAACAAAAGGTGAAATGATTTTCTAAGTAATAATACCATCACTACTTTTATAACGTGTGTTGTGAAAGTCAGGGGCGGGGCTAGGATATTTTGTATATGGGGGGCAAAAAAAATTTTTTTTTTTTTTTTTTTTTTTTTTATCATTTTGGAGGCAAAACTTCAAAACTGTCACTAATAACCTTAAAAAAATTACTTTTTTTCACAATTCTAGATTTTTAGGGGGGGCGACTGCCCCCTATGCCCCCTCTAGCTCCGCCCCTGGCGAAAGTAGTGTTATGCTTGAACAATAATAGTGCATCGGCAAGTACATGTTTCATTTCACCCATTTTTCTATTTAACCACGGTTTCGACCTTTAAGAGCACACGGTATGCTCCTACGTGGCATCAACGTTCATTGACGAGAACACCGTGCCACGGCGTTCTGCCGCACCGTGCCGGCGTTCTCGCCGGCGTTCTGGTCAGCGTTTGGGTGCCGACGTCCGGTTCAAGACGGTGGACTCACTCGATGTTCTGCCATTCTTTATTATTTTTTCTCCTTTTTCTGTTTGTGTGTCAAAACATGAATTTATTTTGTGTTGTTTGTAAATGGAGGGGGGTTGGATTTTTGTTCTGCAAATGGAGGGACAGGGGGCGAGAGAGGCGGTGGATAGATGATGAATTGAAGACGATGAAGGGTTTAAAAAAAAGAGTTTTGGGGTTTTTTTTTTGGGCTATTAAATGTTTACTAAATGGATCAAATATAATAAGTATCTGGAAAAGTCTCAAATAATAAAAATGGGAATACCATACATAAAAAGTCTCAAATAATAAAATTGGGAATACCATACATAAAATTTGCAAATGTTGTTTTATTTCATTTATTTGTTTTTAAATATCAATATATGTAACACCCCCGAATTCACTGTTTAGCGGAAGCAAGTTTGGGGTGCTACTAATCAAATATCACAGCACAAAGATAAAGCAAACGACATCTATATGCAACGTTTGTAAATTAGTTACATTCCATAGATATAATGTTTGAAAACTTAGTGTTTTCGTATATAAAAATGTAGTTTCCTAGAGTCCACGCGTATAGCGGGAGATTCTATTACATAATCGAAATATACAAAAGATAATGCTAAGAATCTCCGTTAATGCAGTTGTGTTGAAATCATGCGACTCTAGCTAAAGTCCTGGAGTAATCCTACTCCGTTCGGGTACCTGAGAAAACATGCTAAAAAGGTCAACACGAATGTTAGTGAATCTCACAGGTTTGTAAGTAATATCAGTTTTGAACACAAGATTTCATCAGTAGTGCCCGTAGGCGTAAAATCAGTATTTGCAATCCAGCAAATGTAAACCCAGTATTTGCAATCTAGCAAATGTAAGTAAGTAAGTTATACCGTTGCCATGAGGCTCATAATCGAAGCTTAACCCGTAAGTAATAATTTGCTCCCGTGACATGCTCGTAACTGAGCAAGCATAAGTAACGAATAATAGTCGCCCGTTTATACAGAACGGTTCGTGGTAGCGCTACTACCCCGGGCGGGGAGGGTCATTTCCCTAATGGATCCATTAACTAGTGTTCGCGCTTAAGTCCATAACTAACGATATATGATGGAGAGACTTCTGTAAATAGTAAACAACTCATGCAATTCCGTTTGGTATAGTAAACAGTTTTTGTACTTGTGTTCAAGGAAAAGTAGTAGCATGTATCTCCCCCAATAAGATAAAACAGTAAAAGTGGGGCCGTAAGACTCACCTGAGTCTTGTAGTAATCAGTTGCAAATAGCAAGTAGTAAGTAAAGCAAGTAGGTTCTCCGAACCCGTAACCTTCAAATGCCTATACATATGAGGTTATGTAAGTATGTGTCTCGCGAGACGTTTCGTTTAGTTGTACACAACTAGTATATCCAATGTTTGTCCGTATGTTTGTAATTGTTTGTTTTGAGAAGACAGGTTTGGCCCGTTGGTGACGGTTTGTAATAAAAATTTTAAAATGTCGACTTTGCTACAGTAAATGTGCTACAGTGAATTGCTACAGTAAAAATTTGACTTTGCTACATTAAAATTTGACTTTGCTACAGTAACTTTGACTTTTCTACAGTGAAAATCCTTCAAAATTTCCAAGTTTTTCTGTTTTCTGCGACATAATTTGCAACACAAGGATTTGTATGCGACACAGGCGTTGTGTCGCATAGAGATGCGACACAAGAGCTCTGCGACACAGTGGTTGTGTCGCAAAAGCTTGCGATACTGATTCAACAGCGACATAAGGGTTGTGTCGTATAAGGTTTACGACACAAGGTTCGACATAAGCTACGACACAAAATACGACACAAACGGATTTATGCGACACAACTTGCGACACAAGCGTTGTGTCGCAAAGATGAACACCAGCCCAGAAAGTTGCGACTGACGCGTTTTTCCGATCCAAAACCCAAATCTAACACATTTTTAGGCTGTAAAACCGTGTTCTATTCATACATATGGACAATACTAAGTTGTGTAAACATTATAACATCCAAATATTACACCAAAATTAGTAAATCTAAGTTTTTATAAATTTTCTTACAAATGTAAATCGGAGCTAGAGGAGGCCGAAAATTGTAAGACCCGACTTTTTACACAAACATATATCATATTATATTCGATGGAAGCGCGTCCCAAAACATATTTACCTATAATTACATATGTCCAAAAGTACCAAGTTTTTAAAACATTACACACTTATATGTTTAATTACAAACATCTACTAAAGAACCGGGCGTTATGTTAACTATCCAAAAACCAAAGTTAGTTTCCCAAAAAGTCAGAGTATGCGCTGTGACAGTCAACCATCCCATTAAGCATCTACAACCCAATCCATATCTAACAAAAAACCTGCAAAAAGATTAACAACGAGGGATTAGCTCACGCTAAGTGAATGGAACCGTAACCGACGGTTCATGTAACACCTGCATAATTAAGATAATTAATTATGCCTAATTATTTGTAACTAGTTGTAATTAGTATGTAATAGGACTAATTACAGACTCTATTTGTATATATATAAGGTGATTTGTATATATATGTGTGTACTTACACGATTTGGATGAATCGTACGAATTAACCGGACGGGTCCGACACAGTTTATTTGGACGTTGGTGGCAGAAATTTACTTAAATAATGAGAACGTATTTTGTTATATAAAATACACAACTGAACGAACATTATTTACATATTATCGCGACGACATTTTAAATAATGCAACAAAACGTATTAAACGCGAATTAATAATTTAAATACTTCGACAAATGTTTTTATTATTAATTTCAAGGTATTTTTATTTAAATACTCCAGTTACATTTTAAAAATATAAACGTTTGGTTAAATATTAAAAACTAACGATTAATCAATTAGGACCCGGAGTAAACACTGTATTTTAGGGAGCGTTTTCCCCTCCCTTGTCTTTTGGATCAGCCAACCCCACCCCCACACCCACTTCTTCCTTTCATTTTCATTATTTCCAAAACCACACACACCTCCAAACTCTCTCAACCTTAATTCACACCAAAATTTCGGAATCAAATCTCGACCACGAAAATTACATATTCGGAATCACCATCACGAGTGGAGCAAGAATATCAAGACCGTTTTCATCATTTCATCCTCGACCTAGCTCGATTTGCAAAAGTAAGAAATTTCTAAAATCTTAGATCTATTCAAATTGGTGTAATGTTTTGATGTTTTGATGTGTACACAACATAGTTATAACCTAATACAAGAAGAAAACACGATTTTATAGCTCAAAAATGGGTTAGATTTGCGTTTTTGGTCGGAAAATCACGAAACCCGAAAGTTTCTGGGCTGGTGTTCATACGTGCGACACAAGCCTTGTGCCGCACACTGTGTCGCATAAACCCAATTGTGTCGCATCTTGTGTCGTACCAACCCTTAGTGTCGTAACCTTTGCGACACAATATTGTGTCGCACTATATGTCGCATACTATGTCGTATTTTATACGACACAACCCTTATGTCGCTATTGAATTAGCATCGCAAGCTTTTTGCGACACAATCACTGTGTCGCAGGGCTCTTGTGTCGCATCCTTCATGCGACACAACGCTTGTGTCGCATACCAAATCCTTGTGTCGCATATTATGTCGCAGAAAACAGAAAACTTGGAAAATTTGAAGGATTTTCACTATAGCAAAGTCAAAGTTACTGTAGCAAAGTCAAATTTTACTGTAGCAATTCACTGTAGCACAGTTACTGTAGCAAAAATCAACATTTTAGAATTTTTGATACAAACCGTCACCAACGGGCCAAACATGTTTTCCAACAAACAAACAATTACAGACATACGGACAAACATTGGATATACTAGTTGTGTACAACTAAACGAAACGTCTCACGAGACACATACTTACATAACCTCATATGATTAGGCATTTGAAGGTTACGGGTTCGGAGAACCTACTTGCTTTACTTACTACTTGCTAATAGCAACTGATTACTACAAGACTCAGGTGAGTCTTACGGCCCCACTTTTACTGTTTTATCTTATTGGGGGAGATACATGCTACTGATTTTTCTTGAACACAAGTACTAAACTGTTTACTATACCAAACGGAATTGCATGAGTTGTTTACTATTCACAGAAGTCTCTCCATCATATATCGTTAGTTATGGACTTAAGCGCGAACACTAGTTAATGGATCCATTTAGGAAATGACCCTCCCCGCCCGGGGCAGTAGCGCTGCCACGTACTGATTTACACGTAGAAACGGGTGACTAATTATTCGTTACTGATGCTTGCTCAATTACGAGCATGTCACGGGAGCAAACTTATTACTTACGGGTTAAGCTTCGATTATGAGCCTCATGGCAACGGTATAAATTACTTATTTACATTTGCTGGATTGCAAATACTGATTTTACGATTGCTGGATTGCAATTACTGATTTTACGATTGCTGGATTGCAATTACTGATTTTACGCCTGCGGGCACTACCGATGAAATCTCGTGTTCAAAATTGATATTACTTACAAACCTGTGAGATTCACCAACCTTTTGGTTGACACTTTTTAGCATGTTTTCTCAGGTACCCGGATGGAGTAGGATTACTTCAGGATTTTAGCTAGAGTCGCATGATTTCAACACAACTGCATTAACGGAGATTCTTAGCATTATCTTTTGTATATTTCGATTATGTAATAGAATCTCCCGCTATACGCGTGGACTCTAGGGAAACTACATTTTTGTATACGAAAACACTAAGTTTTCAAACATTATATCTATGGAATGTAACTAATTTACAAACGTTGCATATAGATGTCGTTTGCTTTATCTTTGTGCTTTGATATTTGATTAGTAACTCCCCAAAACTATGCTTCCGCAAAACAGTGAATTTCGGGGGTGTTACAGATTGGTATCAAAGCCTAAGGTTATAGTGAACTAGGTTGCATTTAGTGGGCCTAGACTATGACCGTTAGGCAGTATTTCTCATTAGGCATGACTGGTTCAGGAATTACAGCATACGACTTTAATTTAACATAGCCTGATCAACTATGTACAATTAAGGAAAGATGATGTGAGGTCTGAAACGATTATGTTGAACGGGAATATGCTAGTTGACTCTGACCACGAGAGAACCGGACCATTACTTGATACGTGCTAGACACTAGGCTGGATATTATACACTTATATATATTAGCCTCGTCTTACTTACACTCTGCCACAGGAATGGCAAACACACCACCTAATCCGTCACACTCTCACCCATATGGGTCACGGAACCCACGAGTAGCCAGGAGGAACACAAGGTCACCTCGAACCAGCCCCTATCCTGTTCACAACTCTCAGAACTCGGCACATCTCACGATGCCAGTGTTGGCTACCCAATTCCGCCATCAGGAACAAAGGCTCGAAAGTCTCGAACGGGAACAACACCGAATGACCTACCTGCTTCGCCAAGCACTTGATCACATATCCCAACTCCAGCGAGAACAAGAGGATACCAACCTCTCTGTAAGCATAATTCAGGATTCAATGACCGCCGAATTAGGTGCGGATGAACTTGTAAGAAACCGACTAAAGGAATGTGAACAGCGTTCACAGGAGACTGAGGACCACTCTCGAACACTAGCACAACGAGTAGCCTTGGTTGAAGACAACGCCAGGTAAACCAACAGACTAGCAGAAACCGTTGACCGTCTTGTCACGGTGATGGAACAAATTAATCTACATTAAGACTAGTGTAGTCTTTGTCTTGTAATCTATCTCGTAATCTAATGACTACCTAGCGCTACTCTATAAACTAGTCGGATGTAACAATTCCCGACACCTTTTGTAATATCTCTGTAGGATGTAACCTTTGAACTCGCATTATCCATCAAATATTCCTTGTTATTTCAACTCATATTAATTGTCATTCTCCATGTGATGTTATGTATTACTGCTTCTATACATGTACATCTGTGACAATTACAAGTTTCTACAAAATCTCATGTATCTTCATTTCTTTTATTGAAGAATCATGCCGCCAAAGACGAGACCATACACAGATGCCCAGATTACCTCCCTTATAACCCAGGCTGTTACTGAAGCCTTGGCTCGGAATACTCCACAAAATTCCGTGAGAAACAGCGATGCCGCTGAAACCCCTGCTGCTAAACCTTGTTCTTACAAGGACTTTCAAAACTGCAAACCTCTGAACTTTGCAGGTATTGAGGGAGCTATCGGTCTTGTACGCTGGATCGAGAAAGTCGAATCTGTATTTCTTATTTGCAACTGTGCTGAGAGAGACAAGGTTAAGTTCTCCGTTAGTACTTTTACTGACACCGCACTCACCTGGTGGAACACCTATGCCCAGACTGTGGGCGTTGCTAATGCTTACAAACTCCCGTGGGAGGAGTTGAAGGAGATGTTGAGGGGCGAGTACTGCCCCAGGGATGAATTGAAACAGCTGGAAATGGAATTTTGGAACCACAAGATGCAGGGTGATGACATCACCGGATACACAAACCGCTTCCATCAACTGGCACTTCTGTGCCCAACCATGGTCGATCCTGAGTACAAGAGGATCGAGAAATTCGTCGATGGACTTCCCGAGAGACTACAAGACCTGGTGACTTCATCCAAACCGGGTACTATTCAGAGCGCCATCCGTATGGCCCATGAACTAACGGCAAATTCTGTCCGACGTGGCACAACTTCAACCCCATCTGCAAACAACAAACGCAAGTGGGAAGGAAACCCCAACTCATCCAACCAAACCTCCAACAAAAAGCCTGAGTTCGTTAAGGCTTATTCATCTGGAACTTCGGAGAAGAAAGGGTACAGCGGGAGCAGACCCTACTGTCCCAAATGCAACCGCCATCATGACGGTTCTTGCCCTTGCTCCAACTGCAAATGGTTCGGGCATCTAGCCAAGGATTGCCGAACCAACATTTCTACCCCCAACACTAATGCACCAAAAGCCTGCTTTGGGTGCGGAAATTCAGGGCACTTCAAGAAAGATTGCCCAAAGCTGAAAAACAACAACAACGCTGCTCGCGGCAGAGCATTCGTTATCAAGGCTGGGGAAGCCAGACAAGACCCGAATATCGTGACGGGTACGTTCCTTCTCAACGACCTTACTGCTTCTGTATTATTTTATACTGGTGCCGATAGAAGCTTCATTTCTGAGAAATTTAGCCCTTTACTTGATATTACTCCCACTGCCTTAGATGCTAAATACATTGTAGAATTAGCTAACGGTAAACTGATTGAGACTGATAGCATCATACACAACTGTACACTTAACCTCACGAATGAAACGTTTCCCATTGATTTAATCCCTGTCGAGATCGGCAGCTTCGATATTATTGTCGGTATGGATTGGTTATCCAAGCACCGAGCTGAAATCATCTGTCATGACAAACTCGTTCGCATACCTCTTGTCTCCGGTGGAACCTTAGTCCTACAAGGGGAGACCGGCAGATGAAATCTGAATATTGTATCCTGCCTCAAAACTAGAAAATATCTGCGAAAAGGGTATCAAGCTATCCTCGCACATGTAACGGAAAAGAAGTCGAAGGAGAAGCGACTTGAGGATGTTCCGATCGTGCGGGATTTCCCGGAAGTCTTTCCTGAAGACTTGCCCGGACTTCCGCCACCTAGACAAATCGAATTTCAAATCGAACTTGTGCCAGGAGCTGCACCCGTGGCACGAGCCCCATACCGTTTAGCACCATCCGAAATGCAGGAGTTGTCTAACCAATTACAGGAACTCCTGGACAGAGGATTTATTCTACCAAGTTCCTCGCCTTGGGGAGCTCCAGTCTTATTCGTGAAAAAGAAAGATGGATCTTTCCGCATGTGTATCGATTACCGAGAGCTGAATAAGCTAACCATAAAGAATCGGTACCCGCTTCCTAGAATCGATGACCTATTTGACCAACTCCAGGGATCGAGTGTTTACTCAAAGATTGATCTACGGTCGGGTTATCATCAACTCCGAGTCCGCGACAATGATATCCCAAAGACAGCTTTCCGAACTCGTTATGGGCATTACGAATTTCAAGTGATGCCATTCGGTTTAACCAACGCACCGGCCGTATTCATGGACCTTATGAATCGGGTGTGCAAACCATATCTTGACAAATTCGTCATTGTGTTCATCGATGATATCCTGATTTACTCTCGCAATGAGCAGGAACATGCTCAACATCTGAAAACCATTCTAGGACTTCTTAAACTCGAAGAGTTATATGCCAAATTCTCTAAGTGTGAGTTCTGGATTCGAACCGTTCAATTCCTCGGGCACGTGATTGACAGCCAAGGAATTCATGTTGATCCCGCCAAGATTGAAGCAATCAAGGGCTGGGAGTCACCGACCACTCCAACCGAAGTGAGACAATTCTTAGGTCTTGCTAGTTATTACCGCCGATTCATCGAAAACTTTTCAAGAATAGCTGTTCCCCTAACCACACTGACTCAGAAAGATAAGAAGTTCGATTGGACCGATAAACAAGAGTCAGCTTTCCAGCTATTGAAAAACAAACTTTGCAGTGCACCAATCTTGTCCTTACCCGAGGGCACCGACGATTTCGTAGTTTACTGCGATGCCTCACACCAAGGACTTGGTTGTGTGTTAATGCAACGGGAAAAAGTCATTGCCTATGCCTCACGACAACTAAAAATCCACGAGAAAAACTATACGACCCACGACCTCGAGTTAGGTGCTGTGGTCTTCGCATTGAAAATCTGGAGACATTATCTCTACGGTACGAAAAGCACTATCTTTACCGATCACAAAAGTCTCCAACACATATTCGATCAGAAAGATCTAAACATGAGGCAACGTCGCTGGGTTGAGTTACTTAGTGACTACGACTGCGAGATCAAATACCATCCGGGCAAGGCTAACGTAGTTGCCGATGCCTTAAGCCGAAAAGAACGAGTGAAACCCCTTCGAGTCCGAGCACTTTCTATGACAATTCATAACGAGCTCCCTGCTTAAATCCTTACCGCTCAACTTGAAGCACTCAACGATGAAAACTTGAAAAATGAAGCCTTGCGAGGCTTGGATAAACAATTCGAAATCAAACCCGATAGAACTCGATACTTCTCTAATCGGGTGTGGTTACCCAAATTCGGAAACTTGCGAGATTTGGTGATGGCTGAAGCTCACAAATCTCGATACTCTATACATCCTGGATCTAACAAGATGTATCATGACGTCAAAGGGTTGTATTGGTGGCCTAACATGAAAGCTGACATCGCCTTGTACGTCAGTAAATGCCTAACCTGTTCCAAAGTCAAGGCCGAACACCAAAGACCCTCGGGGTTGCTCCAACAACCTGAAATTCCTCAATGGAAATGGGAACAGATTACCATGGACTTCATTACCAAACTACCAAAAACTTCGAGTGGTTGCGATACCATTTGGGTGATCGTGGACCGTCTCACGAAATCTGCTCATTTTCTGGCCATCAAGGAGACTGACAAGATGGAGCGTCTGACTCGCATCTACGTCAAAGAAATCATCTCGCGACACGGTGTACCTATCTCGATCATCTCGGATAGGGACAGCCGTTTTAATTCTAACTTTTGGCAATCACTACAGAAATCTCTTGGTACTCGTATGGATATGAGTACTGCTTATCACCCGCAAACCGATGGCCAAAGCGAGCGAACTATTCAAACACTGGAGGATATGCTACGAGCCTGCGTAGTTGACTTCGGTACTTCTTGGGAAATTCACTTACCGTTGTGCGAGTTCTCGTACAACAACAGTTACCATACCAGCATAAAGGATGCACCCTTTGAGGCACTTTACGGGCGTAAGTGCCGATCACCTATCTGTTGGACTGAGTTAGGAGATTCCCAACTCACGGGTCCAGATATCATCCAAGAAACTACTGAGAAAATCATTGGTATTCAAAACCGGCTGAAAGCCGCACATGATCGTCAGAAAAGCTATGCTGACGTGAGACGCAAACACCTTGAGTTCCAGGTAGGGGACAAGGTACTTCTCAAAGTGGCACCATGGAAAGGTGTCATTCGATTCGGAAAACGAGGCAAACTAAATCCTAGATACATTGGACCATTCGAAATCCTTGAAAAGATTGGTCCAGTGGCATACCGCCTGCAACTTCCTGCTGAGCTTAGCAGCGTTCACAACACATTCCACATTTCTAACTTGAAGAAATGTCTGTCTGACGAGACACTGATTATACCACTCGACGAAATTCAAATCGATGATAAACTTCATTTTGTCGAGGAACCTAAGGAAATCATGGACCGTGAGGTCAAACGATTGAAACAGAGTCGTATTCCCATCGTAAAGGTCAGGTGGAATTCTAGACGTGGTCCTGAATTCACCTGGGAACGGGAAGACCAAATGCGACAGAAATACCCACATCTCTTCCCAGACAACGCACCGTCCGTGCACTCGAGCTAATTTCGGGACGAAATTTCTTTAACAAGGGGAGAATGTAACACCTGCATAATTAAGATAATTAATTATGCCTAATTATTTGTAACTAGTTGTAATTAGTATGTAATAGGACTAATTACAGACTCTATTTGTATATATATAAGGTGATTTGTATATATATGTGTGTACTTACACGATTTGGATGAATCGTACGAATTAACCGGACGGGTCCGACACAGTTTATTTGGACGTTGGTGGCAGAAATTTACTTAAATAATGAGAACGTATTTTGTTATATAAAATACACAACTGAACGAACATTATTTACATATTATCGCGACGACATTTTAAATAATGCAACAAAACGTATTAAACGCGAATTAATAATTTAAATACTTCGACAAATGTTTTTATTATTAATTTCAAGGTATTTTTATTTAAATACTCCAGTTACATTTTAAAAATATAAACGTTTGGTTAAATATTAAAAACTAACGATTAATCAATTAGGACCCGGAGTAAACACTGTATTTTAGGGAGCGTTTTCCCCTCCCTTGTCTTTTGGATCAGCCAACCCCACCCCCACACCCACTTCTTCCTTTCATTTTCATTATTTCCAAAACCACACACACCTCCAAACTCTCTCAACCTTAATTCACACCAAAATTTCGGAATCAAATCTCGACCACGAAAATTACATATTCGGAATCACCATCACGAGTGGAGCAAGAATATCAAGACCGTTTTCATCATTTCATCCTCGACCTAGCTCGATTTGCAAAAGTAAGAAATTTCTAAAATATTAGATCTATTCAAATTGGTGTAATGTTTTGATGTTTTGATGTGTACACAACATAGTTATAACCTAATACAAGAAGAAAACACGATTTTATAGCTCAAAAATGGGTTAGATTTGCGTTTTTGGTCGGAAAATCACGAAACCCGAAAGTTTCTGGGCTGGTGTTCATACGTGCGACACAAGCCTTGTGTCGCACACTGTGTCGCATAAACCCAATTGTGTCGCATCTTGTGTCGTACCAACCCTTAGTGTCGTAACCTTTGCGACACAATATTGTGTCGCACTCTATGTCGCATACTATGTCGTATTTTATACGACACAACCCTTATGTCGCTATTGAATTAGCATCGCAAGCTTTTTGCGACACAATCACTGTGTCGCAGGGCTCTTGTGTCGCATCCTTCATGTGACACAACGCTTGTGTCGCATACCAAATCCTTGTGTCGCATATTATGTCGCAGAAAACAGAAAACTTGGAAATTTTGAAGGATTTTCACTATAGCAAAGTCAAAGTTACTGTAGCAAAGTCAAATTTTAATGTAGCAATTGACTGTAGCACAGTTACTGTAGCAAAAATCAACATTTTAGAATTTTTGATACAAACCGTCACCAACGGGCCAAACATGTTTTCCAACAAACAAACAATTACAGACATACGGACAAACATTGGATATACTAGTTGTGTACAACTAAACGAAACGTCTCACGAGACACATACTTACATAACCTCATATGATTAGGCATTTGAAGGTTACGGGTTCGGAGAACCTACTTGCTTTACTTACTACTTGCTAATAGCAACTGATTACTACAAGACTCAGGTGAGTCTTACGGCCCCACTTTTACTGTTTTATCTTATTGGGGGAGATACATGCTACTGATTTTTCTTGAACACAAGTACTAAACTGTTTACTATACCAAACGGAATTGCATGAGTTGTTTACTATTCACAGAAGTCTCTCCATCATATATCGTTAGTTATGGACTTAAGCGCGAACACTAGTTAATGGATCCATTAGGGAAATGACCCTCCCCGCCCGGGGCAGTAGCGCTGCAACGTACTGATTTACACGTAGAAACGGGTGACTAATTATTCGTTACTGATGCTTGCTCAATTACGAGCATGTCACGGGAGCAAACTTATTACTTACGGGTTAAGCTTCGATTATGAGCCTCATGGCAACGGTATAAATTACTTATTTACATTTGCTGGATTGCAAATACTGATTTTACGATTGCTGGATTGCAATTACTGATTTTACGCCTGCGGGCACTACCGATGAAATCTCGTGTTCAAAATTGATATTACTTACAAACCTGTGAGATTCACCAACCTTTTGGTTGACACTTTTTAGCATGTTTTCTCATGTACCCGGATGGAGTAGGATTACTCCAGGATTTTAGCTAGAGTCGCATGATTTCAACACAACTGCATTAACGTAGATTCTTAGCATTATCTTTTGTATATTTCGATTATGTAATAGAATCTCCCGCTATACACGTGGACTCTAGGGAAACTACATTTTTGTATACGAAAACACTAAGTTTTCAAACATTATATCTATGGAATGTAACTAATTTACAAACGTTGCATATAGATGTCGTTTGCTTTATCTTTGTGCTGTGATATTTGATTAGTAACTCCCCAAAACTATGCTTCCGCAAAACAGTGAATTTCGGGGGTGTTACAGTTCAATTCAGAAATAACAAGCCTACAATGAATCAATCAACCAAGCAAGCAATAATTACCGCCTAAAGCATCGTAAACAAACAAACAAACACACAACTATGATTACCGCCTAAAGCATCGCAAATCATAAACACGTATCGTCAAAGAGGACCGGCGGCCCCTGGTTAGCCAACCAGCGAAAGCCCTTAAACCACTGCCGGCCACAACAGTGATTTACCGATAGTTTGAAGCTATCTTCACTGACGAGGATTCATCCCTCAACTACAGATATCGGGAAACCCTGCCAGCCAAACAATAGCCACAAACCCAACCAGCGTTGACCTCTGAATCCACATATTCCCGAAGGCCCAAGCATCACATATTGCATAATCGTCATGCCAATACGTAGCATTCCAAATCATTCCGCATAATAATCATGCCAACCAATAAATACTAATAACCAAGTAACCCAATTCATATTATCAATAATCATGCCATTATCTCGATAAATAACAAATCAAACTAATAACCGAAAGTTCATCCGTTGCAACCAAACTCGTTACAACGGAATTGAACCGAGGAATACAATTCCACTCACCAAAATTCCAAGCCTTCAACTCAGTTGTCTTATATCACTGAGTTGCCGCCCGCTTATCTGAGATTACAATAATAACAACAAGTTAGTAATAATTCAACACTAACCTTCATATCATAAACATATAACATGTACCCACATAGCACATACTAGCCCACCAATTAATATCATAACCTTTTCCAACTTATAATATCAATCATTACTAGCGAAACCAACCCATAGTTCCAAAGCTCCTTTATTAATTCTTTTTATATTTAGACTCCAAGGATATAATCATCAAAAAGAAGACTCTTTTACCTTTTCAACGATATAAAGAACGTCAAAAACGGAGTTACGGTTAATCTTTTATGACTATTTTAAAAGCTGTCCTGAATTTTGAACTACATAAGCCGATCTTCTTAGCTTAGCCGATATTCTTAGCTTAGCCGATTGGCTTTCCTAGTTAATTTTCAGACTTTTGGTTAAAAGGCAAGACGCTGTGTTGGTTTTGAACTAGCTTAGCCGATATGCTAAAATAAGCCGATCGGCTTAGAAGCTGAAACCCAGAACCCTCGAGCTAAACCTGCATTTTTCTTTCAGCTCAACCCAAATCAGTTTGTAACTCAAAATTTCACCAATAATTAACCACAAACTTGAACTACAAACATATTACAACTACTATCAAGCAATTCTATCATGTATTTCTAACATGCATTATCATCAAATTCACAAAATCACCAAACCCTAACTAACATTCGAGCTTGAAGAACACCAACAATTTCTATCATTCAATCATCATGTAATCAGTATCTTTATGCACATATAATCATCAAACAATGGTTATTAACTTGAATTCAACCTCAATCTTAAATATATTTCATCATCCATCTCTTTTCAACATAAACTCAATTTCTACAAGATGAAGAACACTTACTTACAATTCAATGGAAGAGGAAGCTAGAGATGATGATGAGAAACTGATTCCTTAACTTAAATCCATAATTTAGATGATAAACTCTTTGATTTCTTTTTGATTTACTAGTTAGGTTTTGAGAGAGAAATGAATGAGGAACCAAGAAATGAAATGGGGAAAAGGTTGGTGAATGAGTTGGTCCATACCAACGACCCCATCTATTATTGTGTATAAATTATACCCTCTTTTAACCTATTGTCTGGAACCCGAAAATACCCGTATGTCAAAATACTTTTATTTTACCGTTAACTTTGTTTATTTATAACAATCAATATTTTATTAGTCACAATTAAATCGGTAACTCTTTTAACTATTTATTTTCAAATAACCCGAATAAAATAATTTCCGTCATTAAAATATTCGATTATTTCCAGGCCCAGAAACCGGGTGTTACAAAAATGATGATGTTGCCTTTGTTAATCTTGTTCCTTGTTTGATGGTGATTCCGAAAATATAACTTTCGTGTGTCGGTTTTGTAATTCCGAAAATTTGAGAGAATTTGGGGAGAGAGTTTTGGTGTGTGTGTGTGTGTTTTGAAATAATGAAAATTAAAGAGAAGGAGAGGTGGTGGTGGTGATGTTGGCTGATCCAAAAGAGGAGGGAGGGAAAACACTCCCTAAAACACAGTGTTTGCTCCGTGTCCTAATTGGTTAATCGCTTATTTTTAACATTTGTCCAAATGGATATACCTTAAGATTGTTTAGAGTATTTTAACGAAATTATTCTGCGAATATAAATAAAAATATTTGCCGAGGTATTTAATATACTTTTGTTGAATTATTCAAAATGTCGTCGCGATAATATAAGTAATGTCCGTTCGACTGTGTATTTTTGATAGTAAAATACGTTCTTATTATTTAGGTAAGTTTCTGTCACCAACGTCCAAGTAAAATGTATCGGACTCCGTCCGGTTAATCTGTACGATTTATCCAAATCGCGTAAGTACACACATATATATAAATCACCTTATATATACAAATAGTGTCTGTAATTAGTCATATTACATACTAATTACAACTAGTTACAAATAATTAGGCATAATTAATTATCCTAATTAGGCAGGTGTTACAATATATACAATTATCATCATTAAAAAAACAAATAATAAAAAATTGAAGAACACTGTCCAGAACACTGTAAATTCAATTTCACCACACCACAGAATCCTCACTTTTAACATTCTCCAGAACACTGTCCAGAACATCGTGTACCACACCCTGTGCTATAAGTGACTAAATCATGGGGTATGAGCCCACCGCCATACTAACTTAAACCAGATAAATCCCTCCCAGCCTTGTTAGGAGGTTGGCGTGACCACTTTAGAATGTTTGTACACAACGAGATTCAAACTTGAGACCAATGTTGTCAGGATCGGGATCATACGTAGAATCGTTTATGCTTTGCAAGTTCTTGATCGTAAGATCGGATCCGGATCGTAAAATCCTGCCAAAATATCATTATTTATCATTTCCAAATTCGTGTAGAATACTAACAATTAGAGAAATTAATTAATATAACATTCATACTTTTAATTTACAAAAATGATGCAATTTGTCAACATATATTTCTAGTACGATAAACGTACTAAAACAATAGATAGTAGCATAGTACAATTGCATCAATAGTCATAACAAGTATAAGAACATACGAGCTTACAAATGAAAATTACCAATCTGAGATATCAATCGTAACTTCATACGGACCATCAATGTCATTGGACTTTGGACTGTGGTATAAGCTTTATAAATATTTTAGCCTAATTGTAAAAAAAAAGTAAAAAATACAAAAAATAGCCCATTTGTAGGATCGGATCGTTACCGATCCTACCTCCTGTGCGACCATACTTCGATCCTGCACGTTTCACTAAGTAAGATCATAGGATCGTGCGATCCTACAATCAAGATCTCGATCTTAACAACTTTGCTTGAGACCTCTCACTATTTAGTAAAGTCCCAAATTTTACCGGTTGGAGGTTGTTCATTTCACCCATTTTTAGTTTCTTATTATTATTATTTTTTTGTTTTGAATAAAAGTAAAAATTGGTAATTGATATTATTTAAATATGCAAATATCATCTAGTGACGTATCATGTAAGAAAAATTCAAATCGAATCGATCAATTCAATGACATCAGTAAATTTGTAGTGATTATAATAAACAATTAAGTAAATTTTTAGCTTATGACAAAGACAATAAAAAAATCGATACAAAGAATTTATTTTGTATATATCGGGTGAAATAAATGACTCGTTTGAATTTTGGTCCTTCATACATTTGATTGACTGAAACTATGTATGAATATACCAATCATCCACATGTTGACATATTAAAATGGGCCATATAAATTTTTAGTGGAAATGTTTCGTCCAAATTTGAGATAAAAAATATCACCTACGGAGTATTATTTTTACCTATTTTCTTATTGATTTTCTTTTCTAACTATTACTCATGAGGACTTTTCAAATCGTAACCCTTAGTGCTATGGTTAATGATGTCCAAAATAGACTTACAAACTCGATTCACATTAATATGAAATGGTTAAGTTCGATAGTATTTATATTCACTTTTCGTAATTAAAGATGCTACGATCTTAGTTATTAGTTTGAGAAGTTTTAAAACATGTAATACTTAATCGTAGCCTTTAGAACTATTTTTAGTGATCCTTCTAATCCATCTTCGTTCTAATAAGAAAATGATTGTGTATGATAGAAGCACAATTTTGTTTTACAAAAACAGAAAAATAAATATATAAATTATTCTTATATTTTGTGATTACGCCCGCGAGGACATTCCTAGCTTACACTAGGATTTAGAACGACTAGTAGCAATTCCTACCGTGAGAATGCTATAAATCAAAACAAATTACTTTCTCTTACAAATTGATAACATATAACTCTAACAAATACACACATCACCTAAAATTAACATAATGTGAAAGACAATGTAATGACTTATCGGTCTCTCAAAGAAAGTACGACGTGTCGGTTATCATTTTTTTCACATAAAAGAATAAATAGCAAGATATTATATATAAAAAAAATTAAATAACTATACTAGTGTGAGAGAGAGAGAGAGAGAGAGAGAGCGCGCATGACATGCACGTGCACAAAGGGAAATGGAAGGGAGTGGGGTGAGATGCATTTAAGTGGTACTTTTCTAGTTTCAGGCTTCTTTGAATGAAACCAAGAGAAAAAAAAAAGAGAGATCGATCATGAGTAGTAGCAGTAATAACAGTATTATAAACGGAGGGCGTTTGGCAACATTATCAGAAGAACCCATTGATGAAGATGGAGAGTACAAGCATCATAGCATATGGTACACATCATCAAAGAAGGCACAAACATGGCTTAAATCCCATTTCTCCTTGTCCAATAAACACAAACCCAACAATTATCTCAATATTCTGCTAAGTGTTTTGGGGTGTCCACTCTTTCCTGTCTCAATACTCCCTCCTACATCACCATTTTCTCAGGTAATTAAGTTGGTAGTAGTAATTAATTAATACGGAGTAATAATTACTCCTCATATATGCATGTAATTAACCCATAATCATCAATAGCTATTAGTATCTTTCTTAATTGTGTTTACTAGCTTCCACATAAGATTGTTCAAAGGGGAGAAGCTCAACACTTTAAATATAGTAGACGACATTGTTACGAACTCTTTTAATTGGATTAGAAATAGATCCAAAATTTTTAAATACTCTTGGACACAACGGTGTTGTAATCCCCGAGTTGTCGGGTAAAAGGTTTTCATATTGTACTGTTCTCTTCGTCACTAGCTTCTTGTTAGTGAACGTTTTATTTCAATAAATTCTTTCTTGCTGTCCAAAAAAAAAAAAAAAAACATAAGATTGTTCATATATGTCAATAACAATGCATGTTTAAACAAAATAAACCATATTTTGATGGTTGAGGATTGAGATCTTGAATAATTGTTTCAACCCATTGTTTTCTGTATATGATTAGTGGTAACTTAAGTTTAGGATCTTTGGCATGTATATACTGAACATGTATATAATTATATATAATTTTTTTTTAATATATATGTGAGTACATGTCATGAATATTATATACATATTTTTTGGAACATGCATCCGGTCGATCTTGCATAGGTTTAACTAAATAGATCTTGATGTCTAACCTCGTTGATGAGGAGAAGGTTAATATTTCAGGCCACCATGCTTAACCTTTTGTGGTATAAGAACCATAATGTAGGGAAAAACACCGCACATTTCAAATATAAACAAATCTCTAACCAATAATTGACTAATTGTCTAATATCTATTTTTTTTTTTTTTTTTTTTTCGTTTTACATTTATATTATCAGAACATTAATTAAAGGGAAATTGATACTTTCATTTCTATAACACAAATGTTATGTGCGATAAAAGTAAAAAGGAGGGTCAATGTATATAAAGGATCCTTTCTAGGTTGGTCTAATCGAAGCCAACTGACTCGCATGGAAATTGGAATACGGGGTTAGTTTTCACCGAGCTCATCACTTGAGTCTAAATTAAAATATTTAGAGGACTGAGTGTAACTTTTTAATTAGTTAACATATATCCCATTGTTCATTATGCTTTAAAGATGATGTCCAACAAATATGCTTCCAAAACAAGATTTATCATATAATTACGCCAAGAAATGAATATAAAGAGTTTGTGTAATGTCTTAATGTACTGAATCTTAGAGAATAAAAATTGGATAGAAAATGTGTAAGTTTGAAGAAAAATAGAAAGGGTAGCTTTAAAGTGAATTTTTGGGTATGGCTTAAAGTCTAGTGTTTATGTATATAAGAAGTAAAAAATATATATGGTTGGGTAAAAGTATTCATAAATGCAATTAAGACCCCTACTGTTTTTGTTTTTTTATATCTGGCCACCAGTCTATGTCAATATATGTGCCTTCTTAAATGAACAAACATTTATATAAATTTTCAACCTAACTTTCCAACCAATGTATAATTCGTCAAAGTTCCAGATTCATGGAATGGTCAAATCAAATCAAAATTTGAATTAAACGGTTGAGTTTTTGAGAACCAAACATAACGATCTGTGTTATATCATGAACCAAACGCAACGATCTCATAGCATTTGATTGATCTTGTATTTACACAACAAAGGGTGCAAGATTCACATTGACTGTACAATCATGTAGTTTGTTGCTAGAAGCCTTCTTGTAGAATGTAGATCGTAAAAAAGCGTGTCACATTCCATCTGCATTAACAATATGAGAGACAACGCGTTTATAATGTTATTTCAAAATTTGTAATACACAGTTCAGACATACGTTATACATTTTTCACTAATGACTATACGAGGGAAATTACGTTGTCATTCCAACATGATTTCTTCACACCTTATGTGTGTTCCCTAAGCATGAAAGTGTTTAACTTTACCTACTACAACAAATTTGATTAATATTGATACCGAATCATCACCCATAATTATAACTGTTGAACTGTTTTGTTCTGTTAGGTTTCATCATCAGCACAATACATAATACAACATTTCACAGCAGCCACTGGTTGCAGAAAACTAGAAGGGACTGTAAGGAACATGTATGCCACCGGAAAAGTTACCATGGCCATGGTGGATGAACTAAGCTCAAATGGATCGACAACCATCAGTACTATCGGAGTGCCACAAAAGGGTTGTTTTGTAATGTGGCAAATGGTACCGAACAAATGGTTGATTGAGCTTGTTGTTGGTGGCCACAAGGTGGTTGCTGGCAGTGATGGCAATGTTGCTTGGCGGCATACACCATGGCTGGGGTCTCATGCTGCCAAAGGTGGTGTCCGTCCACTCCGCCGCGCTCTACAGGCAAGAAATCATGATCATTATCAGTAACATTTACTACTTAATTATTTATGCGATAAACGTGTGAACAAATTTATCTCACAAACACTAAAAGATGCACTAGCTTAAATACATACAAAAATAGGCAAATATCAATGACCACCTAACATGCATTTAGATAACATAAAAGATGTACATGATCACCAAATATACCATGTCCTAAAAGCCTTTCACATAAATTTTAATCAGATTTTGTATAACTGATATTTTATGATTTAAGATTATTTAAATTTTAAATTTTCTAAATTTGTACATCAGCAAGTTCATACAATAACTACCATTACACGCTATTCAAAAGACTGATTTCAGATAGTAGAAAAACTTGTCATTTGTCAAAAGTTTGAAGATTTTTAAACCTTTTCAGTAACAATTGACATATTCATGTAACTTTATATGTATCATATTGTTTACATGGAAAATTCCAAGCTAGAATTACCTACTTTCGCACAACGATAATTATCCATCGTTGATGGTATGAGTTTGGTCAACAACACTTTTCTTGCTTAAGTAGTTTTTTTCTTATATACAGTTAGTCTAAGAGAAATTTACATATACATCTTCACTCCAAACTGGCAAGGAGCTAAGCTAATCCTAGTAACATGGATCATTTGCACATACTTTAAGTAATAACAAGAAAATTCAATATTGAACCTACAACTTTTTGTGATGTTACAAGATGATACTGTGGATGAAATTATTCCAATGGAATCATTCTCGGACTAGATATTTAAATGTGCAAAAGATATAAGTGGCAAACAGCTTTAGCAAATGGCCCACTTTGGTGGGTGTGTTATACTGTTATGTCATTTTCCCATTTTGAGAGGTACCTCAATATTCTTCAACTACTTTTTCTTTTCCAATGGATTCTAATTGTCATGGGATCAAATTCACATGTATTAGGATGGTCCACATGCTTATAGAGTTAGCAGATTCGGTCCCTATGAATTCCCAATTATTTCAAAAAGGTTACAAAATATCACAACTTGGCCTATAGAGCCACCTTCAAATATCACAAGTTGACCAAAAGGCCACTAAAAGTCTAAAACCCAGTCTACAGTTCCTTAAAGATGTATGCAGCCATCGAATATCTAGATGTGGTAAAATGAGGTGACGGGGGAAGATTTGGTAACGGGTTCAGTTCAAAAGAGTATTTTTAGTTAGAAAGGGCCAGGTCGGGTTAGGTTCTATAGATGAGTAGTGTATAAATATGATAAAAAGATATATATAATTGAGAATATTATCTAATATATGTGAATGTGAATACACCAGCTTAAAAAATTTACAAAACACTTGAGCAGATACTTTAGAAAACTTCTTACCCATTCTACTCGCTTCAGTCGCTTGATTGTTACATTTCTAGTCAGGTAGACATGTTTTAAATTTTACTCATTTGACTGCTTATTAATTAGATCCAACCCAGAGTCCCAGACCAGTCCATTTTCATGCCAATGGGCCTAATTGCCACCTCTAATACCTTTTTGGGTTCTATTCCCCCTTGTTCCTATCCCTTGTCCATTTTCATTTCTACTCAAAAGCATTGCACCTTAAACTATGATTAAATATAACCTTTTATTGAGTTTCAAATCAGTAATTTAAGAGTTTGGGATAGTGGCGGTTAGTAACCTGTCGCTTTGGGAGGAGTACCTCCTTATGGTTGGAGATGTATCAGTCAAGAGTAGAAGTTAAGTATTTATCTTTACAAAATTGACAGATGGTAGGTGCAAATTACATACAAAAATGCAAGTATAATTTTCACATTACCTCCTTAATTTTGCTTGTCAACACTTCAGTCCATTAACTATCGGCTTCAATCACTAAGGTCCATAACTTGTAGCAAAGATGAAATTAATCTTGATTTTTTGGTAACTCTTTTTTTTATATGTAGGGCTTAGATCCTATGGCAGTAGCAGGTGTGTTCTCCCAAGCACAATACATTGGAGAAAAACGAATAGGGGACATTGATTGCTTTGTGTTAAAACTATCAGCAGACGATGCAGACCTAGCTGAGCGAAGCGACACTACTGCAGAGATGATTAAACATGTAATGTTTGGTTATTTTAGCCAAAAGAATGGGTTGTTGGTACACTTAGAGGACTCTTACTTGACTAGAGTTCAAGCACCGGGTTCATTCCCTATGTACTGGGAAACCTATATGGCAACAAAAATCGAGGACTACCGAATTATTGAAGGTGCTATGATCGCACATTCTGGCCAATCAGACGTAATAATTACGAGATTCGGAGATAATTTGAGAGCAGGCCCTGTCATCACAAGGATGGAGGAGAAATGGACCATTGATGATATGGCATTTAACGTTCCTGGCCTCTCAATGGATTGTTTTATCCCTCCGGAAGAACTGCACAAGGATTATATCGATACAAATTTAGATTGGAGACCAACGGATAATGTATTACCTTCCTCATCATCATGATCAGAGTCAAGCTTATGATATCAATAAAACTTTTCCTATCACTAACCTTGATCTTCTTCCTGTGGTTGTGTAAGCAATTAATGTGTATATAAATCGCTTATATTTCTTGACATGTAACGCCTCTAGAGGTGGACACTATGTTGTTTCTTATATTATGGGAATAAGTGAAATATGACATGAATCTCGACCTTGTTTTGATTGTTTCCAGCACTTTTTTTGTTGTATGTTAATGCTAGTGAAAGAAACAACAGACTAAGTGCTAGAATATAAATCATAAAGATGAGCGGACTTACTTGAATAAATAGGGAAAGCAAAGTTCAAATTTCAGATGATCGATTTTTGTAGTAGAGAGTCCAGTCTGAGTCTCCAGATGCAATTAGTCCACCATCATCAGTGCATACAGACTCCGCACAAGGGTTTGGCTGAATAGGACATGAAGTTTCTTTACCGTTTCCACCAGCTCTTACCTCATGCCCAGGAAGTCTAGGAGACTTTAAAAGTCCATCAGCATCCATTTCTTCATCTGACAACAATCTGCAGCAATCGAAATCTTCCTTATCAAAAGAACCACTTATGAGTCCATCCTTCCAAGATATCCGCATCTGTGACTCAAACACATTCTCTGAAGTTGAGTTGGAAATCCAGGATGCATGAATATCCGAGTTTTCTCTAAATTGGTTAGGGTTTGTAATGTTGGAAGGTGAGGATATATCTGCCAAATCAACACTTAACCTAGGCGGGTCCCATGGTGGTGAGTTGCCATTGGGCCAAAAGCTTTCATGTTGAAGAACATCTGTCACCTGATCAAGTTCAGATTCAAACTGATGTTTCTGTTGAATGCCTTCCTTCAACCATGATAAACTTGCATGCCTTTCTAAGCTTGTATCTGAGTTTGGAGTTTGCATGACATTCCCACTGCCTAACGAGTCAGCAGAAAATGGAGAACATTCCCCATTGAAATCAAACGATGATGGTCTCTCTTCTCGCAGAATAACATGTTCATGGCAAGGAGTGTCACTAGGAGAAACTGAGGATAACTTATTTATACCTTTCTCTGAAGACGGATCTGATATTCCTTGAGACTTGGGATCGCTAAATGTACAAGGGGACTGACAGTGTGAAGAAGGTGAAGATTCTACTAGTTTCCAAGATTGATGTGACCCTTTTAGGGGATCGCCTTTCCCAACAACACTATTATCTTCACTGTCATCTACATAAGAAAGTGACGTATGCCAATTAATTGAAGCTTCAACAGGACAAGGAATCAAAGAGGGTGTATCTTTTGTAAAGATGTCTTTCCCCCTGTTACCATAACTAACACAATAAATATTGTCATCAGAGATGTCCTGTTCAAGTGGTTGTTTATGTCCTACAGAAAGGATTCCCCTAGCCTTGCATTTTCGTCTGTCAATGACACCAGAAATTACATGTCCGGCACCATAACAAGTAGAAGGTGCAGCTCCTGAAACAAGCACGGAACGGCACAAGCTGGATTGGATTTCAGGAGACACAGATGGCTCCGCTGAAGGGGTTTTTGTGGTAGCAGTGCTTGAGCTTTGTTCTGTAGACTTGGCAGAATTGGCACAATTAAGAACAGACCCACATGAAATCTTGGCAATAGGAGTATGATCATCAGCATCATTTTTGTTATTGATAGTAAAACCAGGAAAGGGGAATAGGTCAGCTTGGTTACCCTCTAACTTATGAAGTGACCTATCCAGAATAGTATTATTATTTTTATTATTACACTTACTAATCGCAGATCTTGGCTGTGCCATCCTACACAAATAGAAGAAAAACTCATGGTCACTATTCACATAACATATGGTTCATATCATAAAAGAATAGCCATCAAAGCATTCACTAATCTGTACACTTTAGTCCATTATCACAATCACGGCTCATTACAACAGTCATACCACAATAACAATTCTACATGTTTTTCACACACTACCTGAACCAAGTTATACTTATACCACTGTTGACATGCCAAATATACATCAGATCATACTTATTACATGCTTATAGAAAGCCAAAGAGCATGAACACAAAATGCATCATAATAGAAAATGCTATAAATGTGATGAAACATCCTTGCATCGATCCTACACATTTTCAGCAAGTAAATCATTATCTACACGTTGTAAAACACCTATGCATGAGTCATGGTTTATGTGTTTAGCTTACGGAAAGCCTAAAGCATAAACTTTTAGCACTAATTCATCCTAGATTCAGTATCATTTAAGTCTGATATCAGTGACTAGGGTTAACACAATTAAATCCAGATTTGAATATAGCATGAAATATAAAATTAGGTTTTAGTTGTGCCCTAGTAACATGTCTTGATTTTCACTCAGAAACAGCAATGCGATAAATCTAATTCAAGCTCACGAGTTGAATCAATATCGTAAAAATTAATAATAGCGATTTCATACCAAAGAAATTTGAATTAAATGAGAAACTGGAAGTAAATATCGAAATAGTTATAATGTATTAGTGGCGAAAAGAGATAAAGAAGTGAATTGGTAGTTACCTGAAGTTAGGGTTTAGCAGATTTGAGGTTAGGGGCTTAGGGCAAAATGCAAAGGGGGGAGATGGAGGTCAACTATTTCAAATCTTATACGTCAAAATGCATATTGGTACCTGAAACTTGGCTAACCAGATACTCTGAAGTTGAAATGTGCATAGCATGTGCCTTATTTCAATTAAAAACTTGACGACAATGGTAAATTGAAATTCTCAATTCGAGGTATGTGACTATCTGGCACTTTTTCTTCCGAAAGATGTGATTTTTGAAATTATGTTTTTCATAAAGAAAGTATACATTTCAACGGAAGGGAAGGGTATTTGGGCGGCAAGAAGTAATACCATTTGTCGATGGAAACAAACTCTGAATATCACCCAATTCTTTAATGGGATGGGTTTTTATACATACATACAGATTATATAAATCGAGTAGCAGATGGTTATATAATTGCATCACACATCACCCAAAAATAATAGTATTAAAAATAACAAAACCCTTTCTTTTATGATTCAAAATCCCACTGCCCCAACTTTTTTATTTTTTAAATGAAATAAAAGAGCTCAAAAAGTGAACACGATGTCAACGTTTTAATCTTGATCTTGAATTTCTGGGTTTTATTTCATTTCGAAGTCTGATCACTGGAAGGAGATATTAACGTGATTGTTTAATGTCGGTCAAGTTTCTAATTGGGAAATGATTCGTACACCACCTATTTTTAGTCATATACCACTAAATCTGCTTTACAGTATTGTACAGTACAACACTTTATAACATGTTTGGTGGTGTATTACTAAAAACAGTGGTGTACGAATCACCACCCTTTCTAATTGAAATAAGGCACATGCTATGCAGATGACTGAGTCAGGGTAGTAAATTGATTGATTTTTCAATTTCAGGGTATTATGCTACACCTTTAGAAGTTTGGGGTACTAGAAAACCTAGTTAGTCAAGTTCAGGATTCCAATATGCATTTTGACCAATCTTATATGTCCGCCATTGGACGCTTTGGATATCTTTTATTTTTCCTTTTTTACTATGCAAGGAAAAGTAATATTTTAAATATTAAAATCTCCTCTCTTTAATATTAAAAGAGAGATTGATTTGGCTAATCACATTTAAATTAGGTTTAAATGGTCTAATATGGGTCTTCGATTGCATAAAAATTGAAAACTCTTAATCTCAACTGTTAATCACTAAATCTAGGATTGATTTGCCAATAAATCACAATGGTGATTATATAATGACTCTTTAACTCATTCCTAATTTAATTTAATACTAATCATTTTGAGACTTAATTACTAATTAATTGAAAATGAAAATTTAATTTTACATTAAAATTTAAAATTGAAAAAAGGAAATTAAATAGGATTTGAATTTGAAACGTGCAAAGGTCAATTGGTATATTAGATTAAATTAAATGTAGAATTAAGGTGAGAAATTACATTATTACTTGGCACTCATATAGCACTTACGTTTTTTTTTTGGCAAGGAAATATCCAATTAAGTATTTCAAAACATTAATAAGTTGAAAACTTATCACATTTATTAATATGTGATTACATACGATTATAACAAGCACCATTTTTAAATATTTTTTAATATGTGACCGACCAGAACTCATAATGCCCATAAACCATGCAATTTTTTAAAATTATAAATAATAATCTTTATGTTAAGAAAAACGTTAATGTTAATCTATTAGAGGGGTTGAGATAATATTCTTCTACAATGTAAGTAGATCTCATATTGTCTCATATTTACAAAAATACACGAACTTATAAGGAAAGAAGGAATCAATTATTATCAAATAAAAATAAAATAAAAAAAAGGAGAAAGATACATTACTAATATAAACTATTTCAAATCAATGTCATTATTGTTTTAAATGGATATCTGATTTTTTAAAAATTGAGTACACATACATTTTCCCTCTACACACTACAATTTGAATTTTGAATCACCTATCATCTACTATAAAGGTATATAGTATAAAACTACACTTGGGTTACAATAATAATCCGATTCAAACCAATAGTAAAAGATTACCAATGGCCGCCGAAGTTGTTTTCACTCCGCTAAATTTGACCAGTATTGAAAGAAGTGACTGGAAGATTAGGGTCAAAGTTTTGATGTTGTGGAAACAAAGCTACAAAGACACGCCAACGCAGGTCGCTTCCATGGATATGATCCTACTGGATCCACTGGTAAATCTTTTGTATTTCATGAATAATGATCGTGTTGTTAATTTGGCAGATATGTGCATTATTAGAGATTGATACATCGTTGTGCTGGTTTTTATGAAATCTTTATTACATGATTCTTATGGGATAACCAAACTAATGATAAATTTGCATTACATAAAAGAATAACATTGATAGTCCACATTTATCAAGCCAGTGTGTATTACCCGACATGTACTCGCTGGTAAATCTGCATTATATGAAGGGCTTATTGTTTTTAAATGTATCGAAGTTGTCCCAAAATGTTTTTGTATGCATTCATGTTTCAAATGTTCTATTATATGCAACTAACATGCTAATCACTTCTTTTGTATGTAGTAATTAACTTGTTACAATGGTTAAAGGTTACCATTGCTTACGTGGATAAATTTTGCTGATGTGTATTTGCCACGTCACGCTAAAGTTCATTACATTAAATACATAGTAATTGAATCAGATTTTTTACCATTATATATTCGATTCATTATCTTCATATGGTTTAGTGAGTATAAAATAAATTACTTTAACATTTATAAATTACTCCATTTGAATTTCATAATTTTCATCAAATTTTTCTTAATTATTATAATAATTTGCAATAATTATTAAGGTTTTACAAATTTTATTTCAGTTTTATATTTATTGGATTTCATAAGTCTTCTAGATACCTCATCTCCACCCACCATCCTCACCACTGTTCACCACCAGACCATCAATCACCTTTGTCTTCAACAACCAAATACAACAAAACCAACCACCACATATAACCATCGCACAAACAACCAACAAAAAAAATACTAATATATAAACAAAAATAATCAAGCCCTAAAAATAAAATCAGATTTCAAATGTTTACATTAATCGAAAATTGAAATCGTTTCAGATCTGAACACAAAACATCCGCTATGAATCGAAACATTTGAGATATGTTCTAAACATTTCAGATTTAATCTAAACATAGATATGAATAGAATCATTCAGATCGAAAATAAGAAAAACGATGAATATAAGGAAAACGAAAAAAAAAATAACGATTTTGTAAAACCGACGGCGGTGTGGTGGTGGTGGTGGTGAACCTAGAAATTTCTTTGGTGTTTGTGGTGAATCCGGTCGTCGGCGGTGGTGAATCAGGCCACCGATTTGGTTGTCTTGTAAGAATCGAAGTAGAGGGACGATGGTTGTGATGCGGTGGTGGTGAATCCGGCCACCAATTTTCCGTCGCCGCCATCCATCAATTTATAACCCAAAATCAAAGATGAAATCTGTTAAATCGGGGGTGTTAACACGATGGTGGTGGCGGACTTGGTTCGGTGGTAATGATCGTTTGTGTTTAAGAGTGAGATAGAGTAGGAAGTCTAAATGTTAGATCCGATACTAGAATTGGGGATTTGGGGGCTAGGATAAGGGTTTGGAAGTTGGAATGGTCAACTCATGTCAAGCATATTTTGGTGAGGATAAGACGATGATACCACTGTTAATTTTTATTTCTTCTAAACTCAAAATGAAAAAAGAAGAGGAAATTTATGGGAAAAAGGAAAAAAATGAATGTGAAGAAAATCAAAGTTCCATACATTTTATCAACACTTGGTTACATTTTCTAATCCAACGTGGCTTTTATGTGGCGGGGGACGTGGCAAAAAAAAGATTAACTGGTGCCACGTAAGCTAAAAAACGGTTTTAGGTTAATGACTACATATAATAAGCACGATTAGTAATTTTGATACATACAATAGAACATTTAAAACATGGATGCATACAAAAGCATTTTGGGACAACTTCGATACATTTACAAACAATAAGCCCTTATATGAATGTCAGTTTGTATACTTAATTACATCATAGTGGTATTTTTATGTAGGGTTTATGGTACAGATCACCAACGTACTTTACCTTTTGTCTCAATGTCACCAATAAACCGGTTTTATTACCAATGTCGGCAACAAACTTTTACTTTTTATCCCAATATCACAAATGAACTAATTTTATTACCAATGTCGACAATGAACTTATTAAATATTCCGACGTCACCAAAATAACTTTTTTTTAACAAGCTACGTTTTAAATTAGTTGATGTGGTGTTGTCATGTCATTTCATTTAGGTGACTAGGCTTCCACGTAAACTAAACATGTACACATATGGTTAACTTCATCTTCTCCAATTGACTAACATGTAATTTTCGGCTACATTTTCGAAAAGATGTAGCAAGTGCGTTTAGATTCGCTGGAAAAATGGTGATTACCGTAAAAGTAGCAAAAAATTACATGGTAGTCAATTGGAGAAGGTGAAGTTAATCATGCACGTACATGTTTAACTTACGTGGAAGATTGGTCACATAAATGAAATGACATGGTAAAGCCACATCAGAAAATTCAAAACGTAGCTCGTTGAAAAAGAAGTATTTTGGTGACCTTGAAATATTTTTAACAAGTTCGTTGTCGACATTGGTAGTAAAATTAGTTCGTTGGTGACATTGGGACAAAACGTAAAAGTTTGTTGTTGATATTGGTAATAAAACCGGTTCATTGGTGACATTGGAATAAAAAGTAAAGTACGTTGGCGATCCGTACCATAAAGCCTTTTATGCAATATTTTAAAACCCGGGTTGACCCGGCCGGTTCGATCGGTCGGACTGGGACCCGGGCAAGGGACCGGGTCAACTAGGACCGGGTTTGGGGTGGTTTTTGACTCGGGTTCGCCTGCCGGGTTTTTCGGTCGAACCTGTGACCCGGACCCGACCGGGTTTGTTGTTTTCGATTTTTTTTGTTTTTTTGTTTTGTTTTTTTTGCTATTTAACTAGATGAATTATTAAACTCTAATGCTTATAACACTCCGTTTTTTCAATAGAAAGGTATTTATGTACTTTTATTGTTTAGTATTGTAGGAAATGAACTTAGGAAATGGACGTAAAGTTTAGTTTTGTAGGAAATGAATGTAAATTTATACATTTTTTTAATTGCTCGTTATGTATTTATCTATATTGTTTGTTATTTGTAAAATAATTGATTTTACTTTTATTACTCGTTTGTAATATATATTTAATGAAAATTTGTTGGAAACCGGGTCAATCGCCGGTTCAACCGGTTGAACCGGACCCGGTCACTAGGCCGGGTCAACTTGAAACCCGGGTTTCAGAACATTGCTTTTATGTAATAGCCAAACTAATGATACTAATCTTATATTCCATTTGTATGATATGGATTATCTAAACTTCAATTGTATCTTGGTTATTCCAATTACTGCATGATTTTTGCGACTACATATGTATATTTATATTTGGTTACATATATACTACTTTATAATTTATTTGGCCCATAAGTCTTACTCACCTCAAAAAGGGACAATACAATTTACTATATTACCCTCACTCAATACTCATATAATCCAACTTAATACCATATCAATTTAATTGTTCCACTGTTCAAGCCATACGTTATTCTTCCACCAAAATAGGGATAGCTAATAATTTAAATCCCACATAATTATCCACCAAATGCTCAGATGTTTTTCTTCCCAAGGACATACTTGAATATGTAAATCTCACCAATCATTATCCAACCAAATAAATATCTAAACTTTTTATAATAAAAAAAGTATTCAACTACAAAAGGGGGAATGTAACATAAATCTACACATTACAATTTTAGATGCTGCTAAAATCTATATCTGATGAACGTTTTCTTCAACTAGAAAAGTAAATCTTTGGTTGATGCATAAAGATTTGGCTTTCACAATGAACACGGTTTCTACAGTTGTCATTGTGTGTGATACTTTCCAGAAACAATCCATTACAATTTTAGTCATTGCTAAAAATCTGCACCAACTCAATTATAAAATGATGAGTAAAATACTCCAATCATTCACATCAAGCGTTTACAATTTTTCCACCCATATATGTGTAAAATTAAGATGCATTCAGAAACAGTTCCTACTACAATCAAACTGAGCATTATGATACTTACCATCACATGCCAATAGACTCTATCAAGAACCTCAACAATTCTGCTCCTATTAGCACTTATGTCAACGCGGAACCTGCTGTCCAACCACAGGTAAGAAAGCTCATAAAATCACACAATAGGTTAATATCTCAATTCTTTTTCAAGTACAATTGTCTTTCACATATTAATCGAATGGACAAAAAAGAAGCTTGACGAAAACTTACAAAACTAGAAATGAGACAGTGTTATATGTATACATTGAGAGTTCCGATGCTGAGGAAGAAGTCACCCAATCAAACGATATACTGGAGTTGGAAGTTTTCGGTGCAGTGCCCATACAAAGTGTAAATCAAGTGAGAGTAAACCATGTTGCGTGACGCAAACGATGAAGCTGGTGAAGACTAATATCCTAAGATACCAAGCCTATAAAAGTAGGTTCTATACTGAATTCTTCTTTCATTATTATGTTTCGTATTTTACTTTATGGTAATTTTTCAGAATTCCTGATATTAATATCAATGGTTATTTTGTTAAATTATTGTTTTGTTTAAAAAATGGTTATTTTGTTAAATAATTGTATTAGCGAAAAATTCTAGAATCTCATAGCTTACGATGTGCTCATGAGTTAAAAGTATAATCAGCTCAATCAATACAACCAGACATGAGCTAATTGTTGGAATAGTGTCCAAGGTCATAACTAATTTAGTAAGACTATCGTTAAAAGTGATGTCCTTTTTAGGTTGCCCTCAATGAACAGTAAGAGAAATAAAAGAGAGATAATATTAATTGGAATTAATATTAAGATTAGTTTATTAATTTATCAAAGTGATAAATTAATTAGGAACTAAAACTAAAATGTTAGTTAGTTTATTAATTGGATATTAATAAGAAACTAAAAGAATATTTTGGAAGCTGCATCCAACCGCCGGTTGGAAGGTCCAGCCGGCGGCTGGGATTAGGGTTTGGCAGGTCAGTGGAGCACGCGGGTCGTGGCTCGGATACGTGGGCAAAAAGTAAGCCCAACCGCCGGCTGAAAGGTTCAACTAGGGATGGCAATGGGTCGGGTTCGGGTCAGGTATTAATGAACCCGTACCCAAACCCATTTAGAATATTCATACCCAAATCCAACCCAATAACTAGCGGGTACCCATTTAATATTACCCATCGGTTTTTCGGGTTTCCCCACGGGTATCGGTTATCCCCGTTTGACTATTCCGCATATAAAATCGCAAGTATGGCGATTATAAATGATGTCTTAAAACGGAAACGTGACAAAACATAAGAAGCAAACCAAGATACCCTAAATAATAGAATGGTTGTTCAAACTGGTCATAATACAAACAATTACATGTTTTTGAAAGTACAAAATTCAAATGTCATGATCATTTAAATTCAAAGAAATAGATGCAAAATATATAGATAATATGATCATTCTTAATCTTCATTATTCAATTTTCATTCACAAATTAATTATGGTTTAATTATATTATATATATTATAGATTACATATAATTAAGAATAACAATTATGCGGATACGGGTACGGGTAATTGGGTATGGGTACGGGTACGGGTAATCGGGGCGGGTATTACTAAAACCCGTACCCAAACCCAAACCCGCGAAGAAAGAAAAACTTGTACCCAAACCCGTATCCAAACCCATCTACCCATACGGGTACGAGTATTAATTGGGTCGGGTTCGGTTTTCCCCATCGGGTTCGGATGTTTTTGCCATCCCTAGGTTCAACCGACGATTGGAGGTCGTAAGAAGCTGTCCCACATCGGCTGAAGGATAAAACCTCAAGGCTCATCTCCCTATATAAATAGGGGCATAGCCTAAGCTTTCAAATCATCCCAATCGAATAGTTTTCGATTCTCTATTCTTTATAAGTTCCTAATCCTTGTAAGAGTTTATTCGATTTATATCGGTACCAAAGGATTTGGAATTTATCTTGGTTCGTGGGTGTGAGCTATTAGAGGTACTCTGGTTTGAGTACTCGTCTCCAAAGCAACAAGGTCGTGCAAGGTGTCTGCGAGTGAGAAATCCGATTTTCTCATTTATCTATTTATTTTGTTTTGTTGCTTTCATTTATTAAGTTAAGGTCCTTAGGGTTTAGTTTCCTAGTTGCTCTAGATTAATTGTAATTTTTCACTTCTATGTTAATCTAGTTAGGGAATACAAAACCCATCACTAATTAACCCGACATACCATAAATATGATAAATGGAGTAAAACTTACTTACCTTTCATTTCGCTTCTAATGAGTTATCTGACATCGTTATGTTTTACGGTTTATAGCAAGAATCCGTAATGCAAACACACAACTTATAACTGCCAACTATAAAAAAAATAGACACATTTATTTATGTATATGCACAAAAAGATTGACACACACACACACACACACACACACACACACACACATATATGTGACACCCGGACAAAAATGGCAAATTTTTGCGCCCAATTTAAACTTTTATTTCACGTGTTATATATGCGTTAATACCAAGTACTCGAGTATTATATATATATATATATATATATATATATATATATATATATATATATAACATAAAACAATTGTTTCGAATCACATATAAACAAATATGAGAGCGCGCAGAATTACAAACACGGACGTTGGTGCAAAACAATTATTAATAATATATTATTGTTTAAAATAATATTTATTTACTTAGACGATATTTGGACACATCTCGTTTATTTAAAATGTGTTCTACTAAGCTGAAACAACGCGAAAACTATCCGTGAAACGGAACAAAAATAAAGTTATATTTTTATAACTCAACTAAAGTATTTTTACAAAATACTTTGATTGAAAGTATATTCGAAAATATTTTTACAAATTTATCATTTCGAAATATTATACAACTTCACGATCGGGTACACAAATACGGAGCCAAAATACCCATTAGTATCAATTATTGGAGCTGGTTTTATTCAACCAACTCCAATAATTTACACACACACACGAACCATTCTATATCTCTCTGGTCTCTCTCGTTCTCTCTCGGCTTCACATCAAGAACAACAACAACAACAGCAATTAGAGTAACAACAACAACAAGGATTATTGTCATCCTCATCATCATCATCCTCGAGCTCTTCATCATCACCCCAGGTTCTTCATTTTTCGTTGTAAGAAAACTTCGCTTTTAACTTTGATTTTTCGTTTAGAGTGATTATATCGCATATATTAGTGTTATACAAACTGATTGTGTCCAAGAAATTGAGTTAAACATCGTTTGCTGTGTAAATGGCTCAAAACAGACCTGAACCAGGCTCAGACCCAAACGGGTGAGAAACCCAACCCGGACGGGTGAGTTAACCCACCTGAATGGGTGAGATCAACAACCCGGAAGGGTCACAAAACTAACACGAAAGGGTGTTGGGCCCCACCCGGACGGTTAACACACAATTAGCCCACCATCTTTTGTAGTTTTGTAGTCCTCTCAGTTACGCACGTCTGGGCTTTTGAATCACCTTAATCCGAGTTCGTATGAGGGAGATATGGCCAAAACGGTGCAACCTCGCCAAATCAGTTTAACGACGAATGTTGTTACGAAAATAAACCAAATTATGTTTTTGAAATATAATTTCAATTCCGTCACCAACGGGCCGTACTTATTTACGAAACTCAAACATAAACAATTATTAAATACTTTGGGGCATAATTAAACCGAACAAACACTTATACGGATGGTTTAGTTAAACATCCACTTACTCGTTATAATCTCACGTGTTTAGGACACTAGGAGATTACTATTGGTACAACGCGCGTATCTCAGGATCGCTAGCAACCACATGTGAGTTTCATAGCCCCACTTTTAAACTGTTTTTACTGTTTTTGGGGTGAAAATGCATGCACTCTATTTTCATGAAACTTGTTTTATGAAAACAACTAATGTAATTGTTTTACAACTATTTACTCTATACAATATACAAGAATACTATAAACTTTCATTAAACTTATAACCGGATAAGTTTCACATACAAGGACTATTTAAGTGATAGGAAGTCTCGTAGCTCCTACATAGAACTATAAGAACATTAGATTACCCTAAACTATGGTGCAAGGATACAAGGAAATAGTAGATTGCCTACTAGGAATACAAGAATACACGAGGTCAGAATACAAGAACACTAAGAATAAGAATACAAGAAACGCATTTAGATACAAGACACTAGATTACAAGAACCTAGATGTCAAGGATTCAAGAAACTAAGATACAAGAAATAAGATTTTCAAGAAACAAGAACTTTATGTGCAAGAACCTTATGTGCAAGATCAAGAACCATACGTGCAAGAAACAAGAACTTATGTGCAAGACCAAGAACTCAAGAATTCAAGAATGCAAGAAACTTTGTGTGTTTTATTATTTGCATTATGTTTTTTATTAAATGTGATTTATTTGTTTGCTAGTACTGTTGTGTGCACTCTCTAGATCAAGAAAACTAGAAACAAGAACCCAAGGAACTAGAAGCTATAACAGAATCAAGAACGCTAGAAACAAGCAACTAGAACTCTAGAACTCAAGAAACAAGAAACTAGAACTTTAGAACTCAAGAACTCAAGGGACTAGAAACTAGAACAGAATCAAGAACGCTAGAAAATAAAAACTAGAACAGAATCAAGAACGCTAGAAAATAGAAACTAGAACAGAATCAAGAACGCTAGAAAATAGAAACTAGAACTTTAGAACTCGAGAACTCAAGAAACTATAAAACAAGAAAACTATTTTGGTTGATACCATTAAACAAGACTTTTGTTAACTCTCTCACAGGTTTTACGAACGTATGGCGTTCATACGTTACAACTTACTTCGTGACTTAAGTCACACAACATACTGTTTTCATAACAAACCTATGAACTCACCAGTTTTATAGCTGACAGTTTTAGTGTGCATTCTCAGGTACAAGAAGATAGTAGGATTGACCACAGGATCCTAGCTCGAGTCGTATACTTCCAACATAAGGAATTTTCATTGCATTACTTTTGTATTACTAATTCTGTAATGAAATCAATTTGCGAACTCGCAACTTTGTAAACACTTTGTTTTGGTTATTGTAACACCCAGTATTCGGGTCTAGTAGTATTTAATATTTTCTGACTGTGAATTATTATTAAGTGTGTCAGAAAATAGGTATGTTGTATTATTTGAAATAAATAGTGATAATAGTCGAATAATTTATTGTGACTAGTAAATTGTTAACTGTTTTAATTTAATTCAGTTGACGGTAAAATAAAATAGTGTTTTCCCGCAAATGGTTTTTAAGTTCCAGACAATGAAAAGTACGGGGAATGAAAGTAAACACTTCTAGTATACTACTAAGATATTAGGTCGGTTGTTTATTTGATATTTATCCCCATTTATACACACATATACGTATCATATATCCATACAAACATGAGGAACCCTAAATCAATTCACCCAAATCATCTCTTAACATGGAATTGAAGCTCAAGAACTCAAATTCAAGCCTCTTTAATCAATCTAATCAAGGTATAATCTTGTGTTCTTCATTTTCTAAAATCTAGAAATTTGGGGTTTTGGTGTTTTTGTCTTTAATCCGAAATTAGGGTTTCAAATGGTGGAATTGATGTTGGTTAAGCTTTAAAAACATGTATTAATCATTCCATCATCTTCATAAACATGTTTTGATTACTATTTCTTGAATTTTATGTAACCCTAGAAAGTGGGTTTTGAGTATTTGATTGAATTAGTATGTGTAATTTGGAATTTAAGCTTGAAATGCATTAATAATTGTTAGTGGATGTTAATTTCATGATTAGAAGTGAAACCCTACCTTGAAAATGTAGAAATTGATGAATGATCATATAGATAGTGATGGGTTTAGTTGATTTTGGAAGAAACAATGTTTTAAGTTGATTATCATTAGTGAATAATTGATATTAGTTCATTATTGATGATGATTATCATGATTTGAGTTATAAATTGATTAAAGTGTTCTTGAGAATTATAATGATTATGATGATTATCATAAGTTATATGAGAAATTTGGTACGGGTTACGATTAAGAACACTTGATTAGTAATCAAAGAATAAAGTTATAACTTATGTGGTTAAGTATTCATTAGAATTGTAGTTTTGATGAATTAGTGATATTTGAGGTTAATAACCTTGGTGATGGTTTAACCATGTTGATTAGTAATAATTGAAGTAGATTAAGAGTGATGTTATGATTATAACTTGTTAAGTGAGTTTGAATTATGTTGTTAATATGGTTAATTTTAATATTGGAATAATGTTGTATAAATCTTGAGATAAGTGACTAACTTGTATTATTTTGTTGTAATTCCAGTTGAGCAGAAGACTCAGTGATATTAGACTACTGAGTGGATGCCTGAGGTGGTCGGTGAGTGGATCTCTAATCCTCAGCTTAACTTGGTTGTAACAAGTTTGGTTACAACAAGTAATGTATTATTACTTTATTAGTTGCATTGATGATTATGTTGATAGTAATAATACTGTTGATATGTTGCCTAGTTGAATATGTGACTTGTTGATTACGTGATCACTTGAATTAATTGGCCTTCGGGCATCAGTTGTTGGCCTTCGGGCATCAGTTGTTAATGAGGCAACGAGTTGTTGAACTGTTGGTTGGGCTAGTTGGTTATCTAAAGTTTAACACACCTCCTGTGTTAGTTGAAGATAATCACTAGCTATCGGTCTCGTCCGTATGGCCATACGGTTAGGTTGGATAAGTGTTCTTGGGGAGCCACCCGGGTTTATGGTTATCCCCAGAGCCGCCGATCCTCATTATGGTGTTGTTGATTAGTTGAACTGATGTATTGTTGATTTGTTGTATGGTGTACTTGCTTGTTTAGTGTTAAGTGTTGTACACAAGGTTGTTGAGCTAAGTTAGGCTGTTGATTAGTTATCTGCTCACTTAGCGTTATGCTAATCCCCCACATTAACACTTCTTGCAGGTTTCGGTTTGAATAATGGGTGTGCAAGAAGTTGGGCTAGCAGGAATGTTTGACCACGAGGCATTACTCTGATAATGGATTTGTATAATATAATGTTTTAAAATGTTTTATATAACACCTCGGTTGAAGAAATTGTGTTTTGAAAAGGTTGAATTTTATTAGTTGATAAAACTATGTAATTTAACACTATCTATTTGGACTTACGCTTCCGATTGACTATATTTAAATTAGTATAAATGAGGGGTGTTATAGTTATGTAACCACTGTTTTCAAACGTCTCATTTAGAGGTCGTTTGCTTATGATTATGTGTTGTTATTACCGGATTAGTCACAACCCGAACCGCTTCCGCACAGTTAATTCGGGGTTATGACAATATATATATACTTGAAGTCAACTTTCACAAGTTTCATGTATGATAATATTACATTTAGTTGAAATAAACAAGAAACCCGTATGGGTCTTGATAATTCAACTTTCATGTAACATTATTCTTGATTTCTCGATCATCATCGCCTTCTCGCTTCTTCGGTCTTGATAATTTTTGCAGATCACCACAACTTCTGTGTAAATTGTAACATCCACTCCTCGGGTCTAGTAGTATTTTAATATTTTCGGACGTAGAAACATTATTTAATTTGTCAGAAAATAGTTTCGTTGTATTAGTTGAAATTAATTGGGAAAAAAGTCAAATAATTTATTGTGATTAGTAAATTATTGATTGTTTTAAATTAACCTAGTTGACGGTAAAATAAAATAATATTTCCCCGTAAATGGTTTTTAAGTTCCAGACAATGACAAGTATGGGGAATGAAATTTAACTAATTATGTAATAGACTCATATCTTGAGTCGGTTTATTCACAAACATATTTACATACATACTGTACGTTCCATACGTACATACAGAAACATGAAAACCCTAGATCAATTCACCAAATCAGTTCATAACATCAAATTGAAGCTTCCTAACTCGAATTCAAGCTTCTTTAATCATCATAATCAAGATATGGAGAAGACTCAGTGACATTAGACTACTGAGTGGACAACTGAGGTGTTGGTGAGTGGATCTGTAACTTCAGTGTAATTTAGTTGTAACAAGTTTGGTTACAACGGGTAACGTATTATTACTGTTTAGTTTTCCATTATAATTATGGTTGTTAGTAATAATACTGTTGATAGACTGTTTAGTCTGATATGTTGACCTGATTGAATATGTGAATATGTGATCACTTGATATTTGGCCTTCGGACATCATAGTATTGAGGTCAACGTGTTAGTTGGGCTTGGTTACTATTGTAAGACGACAGGAATTTCCTTGTACTTATCGTTAATAGGAAATTAGGTCGTATGAGATTAGTACCAAACTATCAGTCTCGTCCATTATGGCCATACGGATATGTACGGTAAGTGTTCTTGGCTGAAGGTTTTCCCCAAGAACCACCGGTCCTCATTGAATGAGATGTTATCTCATTGAAATTAGTTGTGTGTTCTTGGCTGAAGGTTTCCCCAAGAACCCTAGATACTTTGTGATATTGGGTGTTTACGATGCTTGATGTAGACAAAGTTGTTATGCTAAGTTGGGCTGTTGTTTATTTATTCACTCACTTAGCGTTATGCTAGTCCCCCACATTCTACTTCCTGCAGGTTATGATTGTATGAGAATATGTGGGTGGGCAGGAAGCTTTGGAATTGGATGGAATGTTTGACGGGATAATTACTCTGATGTGGTTTTGATAACTAATGACATATTTTGAATCATATAACACCTGTGTTGTAGTATTTTAGTTTGATGAGAACTAAACTATTGTATAATGCATGTGTAATGCATTTGGAAAAAGTTTATAGACATTTTAAAGTATTGTATAGTAATAATATATGTTTTAAAGATACGCTTCCAAGTTAAAATCATAAATATAATGGTTAAAGAAATGATGGGTGTTATAAGTTGGTATCAGAGCAAAAGTTTGGGTGAATTGGACATTGTATAATGTTCAATCCCAAACTTGGAATTGTGTCAAGCCAAACATTCCAGAGTGTGGGATTAGTAGTTGTATGAGAATTTAGTTAGTTGAATATGTACTAACGATTAACAAGATGCAAGAGTGTTGTTTTGTTTGCAGAGACGGAGGAACATGAGTAACCGAATGGTATTCTCAATGATTCCTCAATATTCGTGGGCCTAAGTGTATCAGGTAATTTCGATAAGCTTGGTGAATTTTAATAAGCTTGAATTGTTTACTTTGCTATGATATGATTAGTAGTAAAGTAAATTGAGTCAGACTGATATGAATCCCTAGTTGCGAGTCATTGATGATTATTACTTGTTAATATGAAGATAAGAATATTAATGAGTAATTTTGAATGAACTAGAAATGAATTGTGTAGACACGTTGTTGAATAAAGTGTAATAGTTGCATTATTTGGATTAAAGTGTGTCTACGATATGAAAATAAAGTATAAATCATTGTGTGATTATGATTTGATAAATGCAAGGTGTGAGTATAAATTCTTGTTAAGGAATTATTTGATATATGATAGATTTATTTGATATGACTCAATATAGTAAATTTAATGAGATGTTGGTAATCTCAATTAATAAGTTTGGAGTCCTGTTGTTGTGTGAATTAGAAAGTGTTCATTGATTTGAAAGTGTGTGTTGACTTGGAAAAGTCAAAGTTGAATTTAGTAAAGTCACGTTTGGTAATAGCGATGAATAAAGTGATGAATGTGACTAGGGGTTTATGTGTAGCATTGATCATGATTTCGGTAGAATTATTGATTGTTTTAAATTAACCTAGTTGATGGTAAAATAAAATAATGTTTCCCCGTAAATGGTTTTTAAGTTTCAGACAATGACAAGTACGGGGAATGAAATTTAACTAATTATGTAATAGACTCATATCTTGAGTCGGTTTATTCACAAACATATTTACATACATACTGTACGTTCCATACGTACATACAGAAACATTAAAACCCTAGATCCATTCACCAAATCAGTTCATAACATTAAATTGAAGCTTCCTAACTCGAATTCAAGCTTCTTTAATCATCATAATCAAGATATGGAGAAGACTTAGTGACATTAGACTACTGAGTGGACAACTGAGGTGTTGGTGAGTGGATTTGTAACTTCAATGTAATTTAGTTGTAACAAGTTTGGTTACAACGGGTAAAGTATTATTATTGTTTAGTTTTTCATTATAATTATGGTTGTTAGTAATAATACTGTTGATAGACTGTTTAGTCTGATATGTTGACCTGATTGAATATGTGAATATGTGATCACTTGATATTTGGCCTTCGGGCATCATAGTATTGAGGTCAACGTGTTAGTTGGGTTTGGTTACTATTGTAAGATGACATGAATTTCATTGTACTTATCGTTAGTAGGAAATTAGGTCGTATAAGATTAGTACCAAACTATCGGTCTCGTCCATTATGGTCATACGGATATGTACGGTAAGTGTTCTTGGCTGAAGGTTTTCCCCAAGAACCACCGGTCCTCATTGAATGAGATGTTATCTCATTGAAATTAGTTGTGTGTTCTTGGCTGAAGGTTTCCCCAAGAACCCTAGATACTTTGTGATATTGGGTGTTTACGATGCTTGATGTAGACAAAATTGTTATGCTAAGTTGGGCTGTTGTTTATTTATTTACTCACTTAGCGTTATGCTAATCCCCCACATTCTACTTCCTGCAGGTTATGATTGTATGAGAATATGTGGGTGGGCAGGAAGCTTTGGAATTGGATGGAATGTTTGACATGCTAATTACTCTGATGTGGTTTTGATAACTAATGACATGTTTTGAATCATATAACACCTGTGTTGTAGTATTTTAGTTTGATGAGAACTAAACTGCTGTATAATGCATGTGTAATGCATTTGGAAAAAGTTTATAGACATTTTAAAGTATTGTATAGTAATAATATATGTTTTAAAGATACGCTTCCAAGTTAAAATCATAAATATAATGGTTAAAGAAATGAGGGGTGTTATATAAATGGTCAGCCGCAACGCGCGTGTACCATTCTAGTACATCTAAATTCATCTATAAAGGACCGTGTGACGATTATGATTACCAATGATATTCTTATCTCCAGTTGAATATAAATGTACTTTACAATTTGCTTATAACTGTTGGACTAAATACATTATACATTATGATTATTTGAATACAGAGGATTAATATGGATCATTTTAAATGCAGATTTACTCTTCTTTATTTGATTTTTAGAACTCTATCCATAGTATATATCGGTTATCATAACTATAACTTTATTTTAGTCCAAATGATTTTGTGTTTTGTGATCACGATGTAACTAAGATGTATAAGAACATTAATTGCATAAATGTTTCATATTTCTTACAAATCACAGGGGAACAAGATCCACGCAACAGTTCAGAATTTCATGTTTCCGGATTTTGAGGATACTATTGTAACACCCGCCAAATTAGGACTAGTAATTAGTGCCTAATTCTATGTTAATACATGTAATTAGTTCTGTGTTAGGCTAATTAATGTATCGAATTATATATATTGTTGAATATATACGAAAATGCGATTTGATTAAATCGTACGCAATTTAAATCGAATGTATTTCGATTCAATTTAATACGGACGTTGGTGACCAATTTTATTAAATAACGCTTTTATATCAAGAATATTATTAAGATAATATTTCATATTCATTTGGATTATACAAACAAAACTTATATGATTTAAAAATGTAAAACGCGCAAACAAACTAACTTACATTTTATAACTCAAATATAAATTGATTAGTAAAATATTTAAACAATATATCGCGTAATAAATTGTATTTTAAAACTTATAATTAAAATGTAAAATAATTATTTAACGTTTAAACGACGGAGCAAACGAACACCACACGGAGAACGGAGGCTGAAAAGTTGGAGGATAACCCCCCAACTCTCCTCTTTCTTTCCTCATTTCTTTCTTCCTTTTCTCTTTCTTCCTCCCTTTTTCTCTCAATTCACCAAACACACACACACTCACAAAATCACCAAATAAATATACTAAACCCGCTCGGATCACCTCGGCTCTTTGGAATAAAAGACTCACCGCATCACGATCTATCATCCTATCTTTTCGGATTTCTCATCTGACACTTTGTAAGTTTCCGACAAATCCCGAAATCTCTCATTTTTAAGTGTTTTTGCTTGTTAATGGTTTGTAACAACTTGTAATGTCCATAAAAGGGTTGGGTAAAAATATTGGACCGAACGGTGGCCGGGAAACTCGTTTTCGACACAAAATCCGGCCAACAGCCCGTAACGTCGCATCTGGCCTGGAGCCTTTGCGACGTCGCGAATAACGTCGCCTTAGCAACGTCGCACATAACGTCGCATTGAATTGCGAAGTCGCACATATCGACGTCACCTACTACGTCGCTAGAATCAACAACGTCGCGTATAGCGACATCATCCTTAACGTCGCATTAAATTGCGAAACGTCGCCTCTAGCGACGTCATGTTCAACGTCGCAATCCTTACCTGCGACGTCGTACCCAACGTCGCACAAACCAGAACCTCAAAAACACAGATTTTTACTAAGTGTCGAGACTCGAAATTTATCACTCGATTTTACCGAAATTCGGATCCAAATGCGTTTTTCGTCAAAGCAATATAGTAGAAATAAAAATTTTCCAAGCTGACCTGGCAGCTCGACCCCAGCCAGGGGCTCTGCCCCTTGGGCCCCGCCAGGGGCTGCCGCCCCTTGGACCCCGCTACCAGTGGCACTGCCCCCGGACCCCCGTACTTAGATTCCGTAACGGCTTCTAAAACACAATCAAAACACATTTTTCAAGTAAAACGCCACGAAATCAAAATAATAATAGTTGAGATTATTATTACAAATCCGTCACCAACGGGCCGTACATATTTTCAAACATTCGAATCAATCAACCAAATGTAATTTGGACATTATAGTTGGACGAACAACTACAAGGTAGTCTTATTAGATACCTTCGCATATTATAACCATTGCGTGTCGTGGACACCCTCAGGTTACAAGTCTTTGGACTTCATTACTCGGCTAATCAATCAAAGTTTATTAAGTTAAACTCGCTAGACTCAGGTGAGTCTCATAGCCCCTCTTTTTACTGTTTTACTCAGGGGTGTGATATATTGCTCATTTTTAACATGTGAACGTAAGTACAAACATTTCATATACTACATGAGTTTTTCACAACTAATCATTTAAAGTCCTCCGTCAGCATAGTTGTTAATACGTTGTAGCGTGAATATTAGTATATGGTACCATATAGGATTGACCCTCCTCGTTCGGGTTAGCTAGCACTAACCGGGTAAACGGACGTACTAATATTTGGGAAGACGAATGTTAATTAGGCATTCGTGGAGGCACCTCGCCCGGAATTCTCTATAGGGGACCCGGCCCTCGAGTTAAGCTCAACTATGTGCTCATGGCTGTATACACGATTACTATCATTTAATTGCTGGATGCAATTCATTATTTAAATCTTGCGGTTCATACTATATTACTTGATTTCAAACCTGTGAGCTCACCAGCTTTTAGCTGACCTTTTAGCATGTATCGCAGGTACCAAGCAATAGGATGTTTCTGCTTCAGGATTTTTAGCTCGAGTCAGCATACAGACGATTGAGATTTTCTTGCATTAGTATATTTTGTACAAGTACTTATGTACTGAAATCTCCTTTTATTTAAACTCGAGCTATGTAAAGCTTTAAATGTTGTAAACATTTCAATTATCAATATATTTTGTTAAAACGACGCATATAGAGTCGTTTACTCTATATCTTTGTGCTTTGTTATTGATTAGTAACACCCAAACCAAGCTTCCGCAAATCATTAAATTTGGGGGTGTTACAGATTGGTATCAGAGCCTAAGGTTATAGTGAACTAGGTTGCATTTAGTGGACCTAGACTATGACCATTAGGCAGTATTCCTTATTAGGTATAACTGGTTCAGTGATTACATCATACGAGTTTAATTTAACATAGCCTGATCAACTATGTACAATTAAGCAAAGATGATGTAAGATCTGAAAGTAGTTATGGCTGAACATGGTACAATAGAAGACTCTGACCTCGAGAGAACCAAGACTGAAACATGTTTGTGCTAGACACTTAATAGGCTATATTATATAGGAACTATATGAATATAGGCCTCACTCTTACTAACGCTTTGTCTCAGAAATGGCAAACACACCATCAAATTCATCTCGCTCTCAATCCGGGTCGCAGAACCCAAGGGTAGCAAGGAGGAACAACAGGTTGCCTCGAGCTGGCCCGTACCCCACTCACTTCACCTTGCCGGCCTTAGCCGCTAGGGTGAACCAACACGAGCAGCGACTTCGCACCATGGATGTCGTGCTGCAGGAAACGAACGAAAACTGGAGACTTACATCCCTTGAACGCATCGAACAAGTTGATAACACGCAAAAAGTCATGTTTTTATGTGCCATTATCTCACCATTTTAGCCCAATTATTAATGAAAACACTTAAATATGAACTTAAACGTCACATTTCATCATTAGGGCTAAAATATAGACGATGTTTCAAGATTCAACCAAAAAGACCTAAAAACGAGTAAAATTGAGCACAGACGATTAACGAATCCTCTGTTCACGCATTTAAGCACAATTTAAGCTATACTTGGAATTATGACCTCTAACTTATGTCATTTTCTTCGTTAGGAAATTACGAAACCGTGAGCGTGAGAATCACTCAAAACGGATAAACGACGAAGAAGTTACGCCCGAACGAAGGAACGAAGAACCGAGGAATCAAGATACGGGAGAGCTAGACCGTATACGGCCAAACTAGACCGTATACGGCCTAGCACAGATCGTATACGGCCTAGCTAGACCGTATACGGCCTAGCACAACCGTATACGGTCTGTGTTCTCCCGTATTCACCCTATGCTCAACCGTATACACTCCAGTTCTCCCGTATTTGCCCTAGCTCAACCGTATCGTGCGTTTGGGCGATAAAAATCAGGTTTTTATTCGGGTTTGCGATACGGTTGTGCATTTGAAGATTTGGATACGGTCTACGGATATGGTTGTGCGAATTCTATATATAGAGGCTTCATTTCAACATTTCAACACACTTTTCTTTCACACTTCTCATCTCACACACACACTTTCTCTCTCTAGAATAAATTAGTTGGTAGTTAGTTTAGTTAATCTAGTAGGGTACGAGCTTTAAGCTCTTTTGTAACGGAGGTGCTCCGAGACTGCGGTGTCGCACGATTTGTAATAACGCTTTGTCAGGTTTTATTACAATCTCTATCTTGTTATTTTAAATAATGTTGTGCTGTTGCTATGCTTGTTTAGAATTACTTGCTAGGATTATTGCCATGCTTAGCTAGATAAATCTGTGTTTGCTATGATAGTTGCCATGCTAGGGTAGTTATACTTAAATCATGCTGTTACTCTGTCTGTATGCTATTGAAATATATTTGAATCTATGAATTGAATCTCAAATGTTTATCTATCCAACTTATGCTGTGGTTAGTAACATCCTTCTAGGCTTGGCCAATTGCTAGTTGTATGCCGCTAATTATTCTGTGTCTGATGATCGTTGAACTCGACATGGCCGGTGTTCTCCTGGTTGAAATATTACCGGAGGGAGACACGGAGCGTAGGATTAGAGATAGATTAGATTCAAGTCATTTAACGAGTGTCTTTGAGAGAACTTTCGGGACACTTGTGACTTAACCATGTACCCCGTCACTCTGTATAATTGATCCCTGCTATGCTGCCTTTCTGCATGTTCTTGTTTGATTGTTGCTTAGGGTTTGCATGCTAGTATCTGTTATGCTGATTAGTTACATGATTAGGTTTTCGAATATTTATCAATTGCATACACCAGTTTAACATGCATAGAATAGTTAAAATGATTTATATGAAATAATGATGAACAATTTAATCAACCGTTAGACCAGATCATCCCAACTTGTTCCGGTAGGAAACCCCTGTTCATGTTTTTGTTTATTCAACAATTCATGCCATGATTCGGATATCTCAAATGTCCGAGATTGGGGAACAAGACTCGAGGATGGTTGTTGGTTAAATTGGTTGCTACATTTGGGACAACTTCCGGTGTAGTTTACATTCCATAACTGTTATCCATGTGACATGTTATTTATCTGATTGCGGACAACTCTACGTTAGATAGATAATAGGCTAGGAGTTATGGCTCATTAGGAAATATAGCTGTCATCTTAACTAAGGCTTTATCCCATTAACTACCCCTAAATAGCATAAGTAATTATCATAGTAAACATTCGCTTCACTTATAAGTTCTCGTTGCCACCTCCCCTCCACTTTACTTTATTTTATTTTAATTTTAGATAATTAGTAGTTAGTTAAAACCAAAACAAACCAAAAATCTCTTTTAAACCCCAGCTAAATCCACATAGATAACTGAAGTCCTAGATCCCATGCCCGTTGTAGTTTGAAGAACGACCCTAGGTCATACCTATCGCTGTACTCACCCATAGCTTTAGTATACTTAGGCCCAGCAAAAAACAAATTTTTAAAACCCTCTGGTGGCCGTGCCCGGAGGAAGGTCCGCAACGAAACGAGTGAAATCGCAACCGACCTCTTGGCACCCATCAAGTCTTTTGGCGCCGCTGCCGGGGACTACAACGACCGATTTAGGAATTTAGTTGTCTTAGTTATTTAGCGATCCTTTCGGAAGATCAATATCATCCGAAAGTTCCTTTTCTGTTCTTTCCTTTCCAAAACTCTCTTTTCTACCAAACCCGAACTTCAGCTATGACGAATCGTATTACTCTCGCCTCGACCTGCACACCATTACTGGAGGGAAGAGGAGGACCTATCGTGCTGCCCGACGAAAACTTTGAAATTAAGCCTAGCGTTATCAAGTTACTCAAAACCTTCTGCCAATTTCACGGTTTTCCGCTCGATGATCCAAATTCACATTTGGATAGATTCATCAATCTTTCTGATTCCCGTGAGCAATCAGGGATTGCAAGAGAAGTCTCCCGACTAAATCTTTTTCCCTATTCTTTGTCTTCTCATGCTCGAACCTGGTTTGATGAACTCGAACCCAATTCGATTCATACTTGGGAGGAGTTGGCTACTAAGTTTATGGCTAAGTTTTTCCCTCCTTCCAAGCAAACCAAGCTGAAGGATGACATCATCAGTTTCCGTCAAGAAACCAATGAATCATTATATCTGGCATGGGAACGATTTAAGAAGATACTTAACAGATGTCCGAATCATCAAATAGGTAAGATGAACCTAATCTGCATATTCTACAATGGTCTGACTCCTCAGCACAAGTCAACCCTCGATGCTGCTTCTCAAGGAAATTTCATGTCACACACTTCTGAAGAAGCCTGGGAGCTAGTTGAGACGATAGCAATGCATCAACATGACTGGGAGTTTGGAGAACCGGCTAAGGAAGTAACTAGTACTTCAAGCCTATCCTTGGAAGCTCTGCAAGTTCAAGTGGACAATCTCTCCAGAGTCTTCAAGGATCTTCAATCTTCTACGGAAGAAATTTTGGTCACTACCGTTAAAAACCCTGAATCGAACTTTCATTCTAAACCTTTCATTCAGCGGCCGACCAATAACCCACCTACTCAGTTTCTGCAACCTTTATCCTCTAATATGTCAGATTCCCCCATGAATTCTCAACAACACTATAATGAAACTTTAACTAATTTCATGGTTGAACAAATGAACATAAACAAACAAGTAATAGATTTTCAAGATAAAATTGATGCTTTACTTAGAATATCAGAAGATTTGATCAAAAACCTGGAAGTTAGTCTTAAACAACTGTTTTTAAAAGTTGAGAACCAAGGAGGAATCATGGTCATCACTAGAGGAGGTAAAGAGACCAGAAATGAGAAATCCTCAGATAATTCTTCAAATCAACTTCCTATCTCTGAACCGACCACTGATCCAGTGCCTAGTGACACCCCTGTCACTGCACCAGATCCAGTATCACCTAAAGCCTCAGAAATCATTCCACGAACTAGGATACCCTTCCCTGGTAGGCTTAAGAAAGAGAAGCAGGAAGCACAATTTGGGAAATATCTGGAAATGTTTAAAAGCTTACACTTAAACGTTAGACTATTAGACGCTTTAGTAGAGATGCCTAGTTGTGCTAAGTTTTTCAAAGAACTCATTTCAAATAAAGAAAAATTAAGACAAATAGTTAGTTTACCCTTAGATGCTGAATGCTCAGCAATCATGTTACATGGCCTTCCACCCAAACTAGGAGATACTGGCCGTTTCACTATTCCCTGTTTTCTTCAAAACGTCCAAATTAGTAACGCCTTAGCTGACCTAGGTGCTAGTGTCAATCTTATGCCTTACTCTCTCTAGAAGAAACTAGGATTAGGTGAACTGCTACCCACTCGAATGACCATCCAATTAGCTGATAGATCAGTTAAACTCCCCCGAGGAATTGCTGAAGATATAATGGTCCGAGTCGGTAAATTTATCTTCCCAGTTGACTTCGTCATTATGGATATCGAGGAAGATGCCCACGTTCCCCTCATCCTTGGTAGACCTTTCCTAAACACTGCCAAGGCTGTGATAGATGTAAACGAAAAATCTTTAAAACTGAGGGTCGGAGCGGAGGAAGTCACCTTTAATATCGATAAGTTGATGAAGCATCCTATGGGAGAAGATCTTGGTCTTGTGGATGCCATGCAGGAAATATATGACGAGCATTTGGAGGAGATTCTAGCAGTCAGCAGTAAAGAACCTTTCTCCAGCACTGTCATCACCAAAAGAAGACTTTGCCAGGACGACATCGGACTCTGCTCAGCTATCTCTGACCAACCAGCACCTTCCAGAGAGCTGCTATTTCCCTTACCTGAAATGAAGAATCCTTTAGCACCGCCTAACTACTCTCCCACGAACAACTCCGTTGTTGCTGTTCCTTTAGGCGAAGGCATCCCTATCCCACTTTTAAGAAGAAATCAGTTTTTTCCGATACCCGAATCGTCTCCGTCTGTAGCTGAGATTCTCAAATCTTTTGAGGAGATGGATCCCGGTACTTTGCCACAACTATCTGAAGGTTGTGAAAAATCAAATCCAGAAATCACCATAAGTACTTCTTCTAAAGCTCAATTTCAGAAGTTCGCACTCACCGACAACAATGATGTCATCATCACTAAGGATAATGCAACTTCTTCATCATCTACCTGCAAATACGAGTTAAAGAAGAACACACTTCCCAATGAGACAGAACTAGTAGAAATAGCATCAGCCACTACAGCCGACTCATCTCCAGAAGAATCAGAATTCCAAAAGGAGTATGAAGAATTACAAAGAGACGAGATCGCTCGAATGAAACCCTCTATCGAAGAACCGCCAGAATTGGAGCTGAAGGAATTACCCTCTCACTTGGAATATGCTTTTCTCGAAGGAACCTCACATCTACCCGTCATAATTGCCAAAGGTCTTTCACCTGAGGAGAAAGCAAGACTTATCCAGGTCTTGAAGTCACACAAGAAGGCGATTGCATGGAAGATTTCTGATATACAAGGGATCAGTCCAAATTACTGCACGCACAAGATACTCATGGAAAACGACTTCAAACCTTCCATACAGAGACAGAGGAGAGTAAATCCAAAGATTCAAGACGTGGTCAAGAAAGAGGTTATCAAACTCTTGGATGCTGGCTTGATCTATCCTATCTCAGATTCCCCATGGGTCAGCCCAGTTCAGGTTGTCCCAAAGAAAGGAGGAATGACGGTTATCGCTAACGAAAATAATGAACTAATTCCTACATGAACCGTCACCGGCTGGAGGGTATGTATCGACTACAGGAAATTAAATGAAGCCACCCGGAAAGATCACTTCCCTCTGCCGTTCATCGATCAAATGTTGGAAAGATTATCGGGGAATGAATATTACTGCTTCCTCGATGGTTTCTCCGGCTATTTTCAGATTCCTCTCGATCCAAAGGACCAAGAAAAGACGACATTCACATGTCCATATGGTACATTTGCCTACCGCCGCATGCCATTCGGTTTATGCAATGCGCCTGCAACATTTCAAAGGTGTATGGTGGCAGTATTCCATGACATGATTGAACAATGTATGGAGGTATTCATGGATGACTTCCCAGTCTTCGGTGATTCCTTCACATCTTGTCTTTCCAACCTTGAAAGGATGCTAGCCCGATGCGAAGAATCAAATCTTGTCTTAAACTGGGAAAAGTGCCACTTTATGGTGAAAGAAGGAATAGTTCTTGGACATCGAATATCAAAATCTGGAATTGAAGTTGACAAAGCCAAAGTTGAGACTATTGCCAAACTTCCGCCACCTACTTCTGTTAAAGCCATTCGCAGTTTTCTAGGTCACGCCGGATTCTACCGTCGCTTTATTAAGGATTTCTCTAAGATCTCTCGACCTATGACACACCTTCTCGAGAAGGATACTCCGTTTGTCTTTTCAGATGACTGTATTAAAGCTTTCAACTTTTTGAAGGATCAGCTCACACATGCACCGATCATGGTCGCCCCCGATTGGAGTCTTCCGTTTGAGATCATGTGCGATGCTAGTGACTTCGCTGTTGGAGCTGTCTTAGGGCAAAGGAAGGAGAAGCAGTTTCAGCCAATCTACTACGCCAGCAAGACACTCACTGATGCACAAGAGAATTACACCACGACAGAGAAAGAGCTTCTTCGGTAGTATTCGCTTTTGATAAATTTCGTTCTTATTTAATATTGTCCAAAACTATTGTCTATACAGATCACTCAGCCTTGAAGTATCTCTTCAAAAAGCAAGACGCTAAACCGAGACTGCTTAGATGGATTCTCCTCCTCCAAGAATTTGACATTGAAATCAAGGATAAAAAGGGAGCCGAGAATGTCGCAGCAGATCATCTTAGTCGATTGGAAAATCCGTCGATAGAGAAGCTTGATGAGAGAGAAATTCAAGACCAGTTTCCTGAAGAACAACTCATGAATATCGGAGGATACCAAAAGGGATCTCAATTCACTTATAACCCTTGGTATGCTGACTACGCTAATTATCTGGTTAGAGGAATTGTGCCAAAAGGAATGCCCACCTCTAGAAGATGCAAATTCTTTAGAGACGTAAAGAACTACTATTGGGACGATCCAAACTTATTTAAAGTATGCCCGGACCAAATCATCAGAAGATGCGCAGACGAGAGGGAGGCAAGGAACATTCTTCACCAAAGTCATCACGGACCAACTGGAGGACATCATGGAGCGAATATGACCGCAAGGAAGGTATACGATTCCGGATTCTATTGGCCATCCATATTCAGAGACGCTCACGACTTGGTAAAACGTTGTGATGCTTGCCAAAGGTTTGGAAGTATCTCACGGAGGAGTGAAATGCCACTTACTAACATCCAGGCCTGCGAGATCTTTGATATATGGGGGTTAGATTTTATGGGACCATTCCCAAAATCATATGGGAAAGAGTATATTCTAGTTGCTGTCGACTACGTCTCCAGGTGGGCTGAAGCTCAAGCATTTCCTACAAATGATTCCCGAGTAGTGGTGAAATTCTTAAAGCAGCTCTTCTCACGTTTCGGTACTCCAAAAGCGATCATTAGTGATCGGGGCACGCACTTCTGTAATGCTCAGTTTATGAGGACATTACAATATTATGGTGTCACCCATAAGACCTCTACGGCTTACCACCCGCAGACGAATGGGCAAGCTGAAGTGACGAATCGAGCGCTCAAGAGAATTTTAGAACGAACCGTGGTTAATCATAGGGAAAGATGGGCTGAAAAATTAGACGATGCTCTGTGGGCGTTCAGAACCGCATATAAATCACCAGTAGGAACCATGCCCTACAGACTAGTCTACGGAAAAGCGTGTCATCTGCCGATAGAGTTGGAGTATAAAGCTCACTGGGCGCTGAGAGAATGTAATTTAGACCCTTCTACAATTGGATCACATCGGAAAATGCAACTGAATGAACTAGCCGAATTAAGAGACCAAGCATATGATAGCTCTCTGCACTTCAAAGAACGAACAAAGAATACTCACGACGCTAAACTCAAATATTCTAAGTTCAAGCCAGGAGATAAAGTTCTTCTCTTCAATTCGCGCTTCAAAAAATTCTCCGGCAAATTCAGATCAAGGTGGAGCGGACCATTTGTTGTATCAAAAGTCTATACCTTCGGAGCTGTCGAACTAGAAGCCCCGGACGGTAATTTTAAAGTCAATGGCCATCGCTTAAAGCACTACATCGAAGATTTCCCCTCTGGTGAGGAAGTCTATATCTTTGAACCACCTTGAGCCGACTATTAGGTACAAAGAGTCAAGCTAGAGACTCTCTAAACAAGCGCTCTTGGGAGGCACCCCATTGCTTATCTTATTTTATTTCTTAGTTATTTTTGCTTTAGTATTATCATCCCTAAACTAATGATGCAGGATAACCCAAATATCTGACGATGCCACACTCCTACATATACATCAGATAAGTTTTATTCATAGTATACAAATGCGAATGAACAGATGACCTCACAAAGCTTTAACATTTAAACAAACAATTCTTGAAGTCATCTGATTATTTTGCATTTGTATACCTACTTAAAACTATAACATTACCTGTTTATCTTTATGTTTCAGGATGGACGCTTCAGCTGAGACTTCAGGACAAGCTACTCAGAAACAACAGAGGAAGAGGACCCGCAGAGGAAAAAGAAAGAAGACGACCACCACTACTGATGAGCATGCTCCGATTGCTCCTGTATCAGCCCCACTTTTTGACTTTGGAGTTACCCCTTCAGACCCAAGAGTGATTTGGGCGATGCACAGTGAGCTTTCGATTCAGCGTAGCTCTCAGTCCGAAATCAGAGAGGTGATGGGACTACCAAGACTTGCCGACCAGCCGTATCAGCTTGGTCAGGGTCTCAGGCCAGCTCTCCCACCTTGGTCCTTCTTCCCAGCTGCCCCAACACAGACTGTTCCTCCCACTGCTGTTGCTCCTTCTAGGACACCTCGGATTCCCGCTGATGCATCCATGATGTCTGATCGCACTGCTGCCTTATCACTCACTTCAGATCCTGATCCTGAAGCACTTGCAGCATTTGATCTAGACATGGATGATTTACTAGACGATCTCTAGTTTATTTTATCTTTAGTTATCTTTATTTATCATTAGAACTGTCGTGTTGTTGAACTGATGATTATGATGGTATTTTATGATATTGCAGACCTTATCTTCGTAGGAATTGGATGAGCTTTGAAAAGAGTCTGGTCCTCACAATCCAGCAAATTATTTACACCAACCCTACACGAATCTGGTCCGATATCCAGTGCCCAATGTCCGTAGGGAAGTATCTCTCCTAAACCCGTTCTTCCTATTTTTAATATAACTTCGATATGCCTATTGACCACTTAAATCTCTAAGTGTGGGATCCCCCTCGCTTATAACTTTTAAATTCACATTTTTCTTAAACCAAAACCCTAAGTGTGGGATTTTATCCCTACTTAGTGTAGAAACATTGGGGACAATGTTTATTTCTAAGTGTGGGATAGCGGTATATCTCTCATCTGTCAAAATATCTGTTTAAGTTGATCTAGAAACTTGCTAGTCCTCTAAATAAATTTTCAACCCTTATTTTGCCAAAATTTTCAAAAATTTTAAACTTTCATGAGTCGTAAAGTAAGATGAAGTACAGATTTTTTTTACAAGTATGTCAAAAGTTGGTAAATATGAGGTCGAAATCATGTCGGATTCTAAACAATTTAAGATGAGGATCTAAGAGAGGCATCGCACGACTGGACACATATAACCCATTTTTGCGGTGAGGAATTTGAGCCTTATAAGCATTCATTTTAAATGCTTCACTGTTCGTTTGTTGTGTGTGACCGGTGCACGCATTTCTGAATTAGAACTTGCCCCAGGTATACATTTCGAGATCACATTGACAGGTGTCATACGTGACATAGGTACGATTAGAGGACCTTGACATTCCTTAGGATTTAAACCCCTTTTCACATATCTTTTCAAGCCCAAAACCCTTCCAACACTCAATTTTAGTGTTGATGATCCGCTTAGAAAACCCTGTTGAGCCTTAGCCTTTTCATTTCTTTCAACCCATATTATTAAACCCATTTATTCCCTTACCTACCAAAAACTTATCTTAGAATTTTTAAATCTTTTTGAAAAAAAAAACGATATTTAGTTATTCCTTTTTGCTTTCACTCCGAAAATCACAAATAATGTTTACTAAAACTTCTCGTGTGCGTTTTATTGATCTATACTAAAGAATCGAGAGTCATGTGGTGCGAAAAATTGGCACCAAAGTAAGCTCAAAAATCATCAAAGGATTGAAAAAATGAAAATAACAAGGGATCTCAAGAAGGGAAATAAAAGAAAATCCCTTAGAAATTTCTTGGCAAAGAAAAATCTAAGCCTAAAAATAGAAATAGAAAAGCAAAGAAAAAGAAAGAAAATAGCTAAAATAAAGCTAAGTACTTTTACTCTCTCGAGAACTCGATTCTTAAAAGAAATATCATTCCGTGTGTTTTCAAAAGATAGAAGTCAAAATAGCTATCTTATCCCCTAAAAGTGTTATCCGTTTCCGTTTTCATTAAAAAGGATATCTAGATAGAGTTTTTTTTCGAAAATCTAGAATTCCCAAGATAAGCAAACACCCTTAAAACCCAGATACCCCCAATCTATCCATACCCTTTAAAACCCACACCAAACACTACAACCCATTTGAATGTCCTGGGATAATCAGTACCGTTCCTGTCTAAGTGATGGAGATTTGATCCTCGGGCAAGCCTATGACGACGAGTGCTGCACGTCTGGTATTTGAGCGATTTTTCATTTGGCTTAGGATAATAGGAACCCCGATACACTTTGAGTGAATTGAGTGACCACCAGTGAGATCGCCCAGTCGTGTATATTCCACAAATTTGAGAATTGAAAGTTTGCCTAAGAGAATCATCTTGAAAACCTTTAGATACTTCATATGAACACCTCTTATTTATCTAACAGGCGAATACTTGTTTTCAATCTGTATGAATTCTTCTTTGTGGGTCAAAATAAAAAAAAAAAAAACCTTTTTGCATGGAGAATTTCTGGCGGTAAGAAGGGAAGTTTGCTTGAGGACAAGCAATTGTCTAAGTGTGGGATATTTGATAACACGCAAAAAGTCATGTTTTTGTGTGCCATTATCTCACCATTTTAGCCCAATTATTAATGAAAACACTTAAATATGAACTTAAATGTCACATTTCATCATTAGGGCTAAAATATAGATGATGTTTCAAGATTCAACCAAAAAGACCTAAAAACGAGTAAAATTGAGCACAGACGATTAACGAATCCTCCGTTCACGCATTTAAGCACAATTTAAGCTATACTTGGAATTATGACTTCTAACTTATGTCATTTTCTTCGTTAGGAAATTACGAAACCGTGAGCGTGAGAATCACTCAAAACGGATAAACGACGAAGAAGTTACGCCCGAACGAAGGAACGAAGAACCGAGGAATCAAGATACGGGAGAGCTAGACCGTATACGGCCAAACTAGACCGTATACGGCCTAGCACAGACCGTATACGGCCTAGCTAGACCGTATACGGCCTAGCACAACCGTATACGGTCTGTGTTCTCCCGTATTCACCCTATGCTCAACCGTATACACTCCAGTTCTCCCGTATTTGCCCTAGCTCAACCGTATGGTGCGTTTGGGCGATAAAAATCAGGTTTTTATTCGGGTTTGCAATACGGTTGTGCATTTGAAGATTTGGATACGGTCTACGGATACGGTTGTGCGAATTCTATATATAGAGGCTTCATTTCAACATTTCAACACACTTTTCTTTCACACTTCTCATCTCACACACACACACTTTCTCTCTCTAGAATAAATTAGTTGGTAGTTAGTTTAGTTAATCTAGTAGGGTACGAGCTTTAAGCTCTTTTGTAACGGAGGTGCTCCGAGACTGCGGTGTCGCACGATTTGTAATAACGCTTTGTCAGGTTTTATTACAATCTCTATCTTGTTATTTTAAATAATGTTGTGCTGTTGCTATGCTTGTTTAGAATTACTTGCTAGGATTATTGCCATGCTTAGCTAGACAAATCTGTGTTTGCTATGATAGTTGCCATGCTAGGGTAGTTATACTTAAATCATGCTGTTACTCTGTCTGTATGCTATTGAAATATATTTGAATCTATGAATTGAATCTCAAATGTTTATCTATCCAACTTATGCTGTGGTTAGTAACATCCTTCTAGGCTTGGCCAATTGCTAGTTGTATGCCGCTAATTATTCTGTGTCTGATGATCGTTGAACTCGACATGGCCGGTGTTCTCCTGGTTGAAATATTACCGGAGGGAGACACGGAGCGTAGGATTAGAGATAGATTAGATTCAAGTCATTTAACGAGTGTCTTTGAGAGAACTTTCGGGACACTTGTGACTTAACCATGTACCCCGTCACTCTGTATAATTGATCCCTGCTATGCTGCCTTTCTGCATGTTCTTGTTTGATTGTTGCTTAGGGTTTGCATGCTAGTATCTGTTATGCTGATTAGTTACATGATTAGGTTTTCGAATATTTATCAATTGCATACACCAGTTTAACATGCATAGAATAGTTAAAATGATTTATATGAAATAATGATGAACAATTTAATCAACCGTTAGACCAGATCATCCCAACTTGTTCCGGTAGGAAACCCCTGTTCATGTTTTTGTTTATTCAACAATTCATGCCATGATTCGGATATCTCAAATGTCCGAGATTGGGGAACAAGACTCGAGGATGGTTGTTGGTTAAATTGGTTGCTACATTTGGGACAACTTCCGGTGTAGTTTACATTCCATAACTGTTATCCATGTGACATGTTATTTATCTGATTGCGGACAACTCTACGTTAGATAGATAATAGGCTAGGAGTTATGGCTCATTAGGAAATATAGTTGTCATCTTAACTAAGGCTTTATCCCATTAACTACCCCTAAATAGCATAAGTAATTATCATAGTAAACACTCGCTTCACCTATAAGTTCTCGTTGCCACCTCCCCTCCACTTTACTTTATTTTATTTTAATTTTAGATAATTAGTAGTTAGTTAAAACCAAAACAAACCAAAAATCTCTTTTAAACCCCAGCTAAATCCACATAGATAACTGAAGTCCTAGATCCCATGCCCGTTGTAGTTTGAAGAACGACCATAGGTCATACCTATCGCTGTACTCACCCATAGCTTTAGTATACTTAGGCCCAGCAAAAAACAAATTTTTAAAACCCTCTGGTGGCCGTGCCCGGAGGAAGGTCCGCAACGACGCGAGTGAAATCGCAACCGACCTCTTGGCACCAATCACAAGTCTCCGACGACCTTGAAACCACAAACAACAACATGGATGTCCTTCGCAATCAAGTAATAGAAATAAGCGTGGAAAATGTCCTCCTGCGACAAAGGATGGAAGAATGTGAACAGCGCTCACATGATGCAGAAGAGTATGCCCGTGGACTAACACAACGACTAGCACTAGCAGAAGATAACGCCCGACAAGCTAGCAGACTTGCAAACACTGTTGACCGTCTTGTCACGATGATGGAACAAATTAATCTACGTTAAGACTAGTGTAGTCCTTGTCTTGTAATCTATCTCGTAATATAATGACAATCTAGGCACTACTCTATAAATTAGTCGGATGTAACAATTCCCGACACCTTTTGTAATAACTCTGTAGGATGTAACCTTTGAACTCGTATTATCTATCAAATATCCCTTGCTGTTTCAACTCATATTAATTGTCATTTTTCCATGTTGATGTCATGTATTACTGCTTTTATACATGTACACCTGTGACAAATACAACTTTCCTACAAAATCTCATGTATCTTCATTTCTTTTATTGAAGAATCATGCCGCCAAAGACAAGACCATACACCGATGCTCAGCTTACGTCCCTTATAACCCAGGCTGTTACTGAAGCCTTGGCTCGGAATACCCCACAAAATTCCACAAGGAACAGTGATGCCGCTGAAACCCCTGCTGCTAAACCTTGTTCTTACAAGGACTTTCAGAGCTGTAAACCCTCAAGCTTCAAGGGTTATGAAGGAGCCATCGGACTGATCAGATGGTTCGAAAAGATGGAAACTGTTTTCCGTGTCAGCAAATGCGCGAAGAACGACAAAGTAAACTTCGCCACCTGCTCTCTCGAAGATAATGCCCACTCTTGGTGGAACTCATATACCCAATCAGTGGGTGCTGACACTGCCTACCAACTAACTTGGGAGGAATTGAAAACAAAACTCACTGCCAAATACTGCTCGATCGCCAAACTCCAAAAGCTAGACGAGGAGTTCTGGAACCTAAAGGTTCAGGGTGGTGATATCGATGGTTATACCACCAGATTCCAGCAACTCGCTGCCCTCCGCCCAGCTATGGTGAGCACAGAACCTGATAAAATCAGGAAGTACATCCTTGGCCTTCCTGAGCCTGTTCGGGGGCACGTCGCCTCTTCAAACCAAACCACCATTGACGGTGCAATCCTACTGGCCCAAGACCTGATGTCAATGAGCCAGGACTCTGAACCACTCACTTCATCCTCCCACAGCAACAAACGAAAGTGGTCCGACTACCACAACAACCACTCAAACCAACAAAACAAGAAACCCGACACCATCAAAGCCAACAACACCACCACTGACATCACACGAGGCTACACTGGGAACAAACCCTATTGTTCCAAGTGCAGTCGCCACCATGAAGGTTCCTGTGGTCCCTTTTGCAACAATTGCAAGAGGTACGGCCACCTCACCAAAGATTGTCACTCCCCTACCAACAACAACTCTAACCACACCAGGTCACCCAAAGTCTGCTTTGAGTGTGGAAGCCCCGGGCACTTCAGGGACACGTGCCCAAAGCTGAAGAATAACAACAACAACCGCAAAAGCAACAACAACAACACCCGAAGCAGAGCCTTCGTCATCAAATCCGGGGACGCCCGCCAAGACCTGAATGTGGTCTCGGGTATGTTCCTCCTCAACAACTTAACTGCTTCTGTTCTATTTGATACTGGTGCGGATAGAAGCTTTATTTTCGATGACTTTAACCCATTACTTGACATCACTCCTGTTGCCTTAGATGTTAAGTACACTGTAGAGCTAGCAAATGGGAAACTTATAGAAACCAATAGTGTGATACCTAATTGCACTTTAAACCTTGCTGACGAAACCTTTCCAATAGATCTTGTACCCATTGAAATCGGAAGTTTCGACGTCATCATTGGAATGGACTGGTTGTCCAAACACCGAGCTGAAATCGTTTGTTACGATAAGATCGTCCGCATTCCACTCGCTGCCGGTGGAACCTTGATCATACAGGGGGAGACCGGTGGGACGAGACTCAATATCATCTCATGCTTAAAAACCCGAAAATTTCTGAGAAAGGGTTACCCTGCAATACTCGCACACATCACAGAGAAGAAGTCGGAGGAGAAGCGACTTGAGGATGTGCCAATTGTTAGAGACTTTCCCAAAGTCTTTCCGAAAGAACTACCTGGTCTGCCTCCACCTAGACAGGTTGAGTTCTCAATCGATCTCGTGCCGGGTGCCGCACCGGTGGCCCCCGCACCGTACCGTTTAGCCCCATCCGAACTTCAGGAGTTGTCCGCCCAGTTACAGGAACTCCTGGATAGAGGATTCATTAGACCGAGTTCTTCACCTTGGGGAGCCCCGGTCTTATTTGTTAAAAAGAAGGACGGTTCATTCAGAATGTGCATCGACTATCGAGAGTTGAACAAATTGACCGTCAAAAACCGATACCCACTTCCTCGCATCGATGATCTATTAGACCAACTTCAGGGTTCAAGTTTCTACTCAAAAATCGACCTACGATCAGGCTATCATCAGTTACGAGTTCGCGACACCGATATTCCAAAAACTGCTTTCAGAACTCGTTACGGGCACTACGAATTCCAAGTGATTCCCTTTGGTCTAACCAACGCACCGGCTGTATTCATGGACCTCATGAACCGGGTGTGTAAACCTTACCTCGACAGGTTTGTCATTGTCTTTATCGATGACATACTTATTTACTCGCGCAACGAGCAAGAACATTCGCAACACCTCAAAACCATCCTTGAACTACTTAGACACGAGGAGTTTATGCCAAATTCTCTAAGTGTGAGTTCTGGATACAAACCGTTCAATTCCTTGGTCACGTGATCGACATTCAGGGAATTCACGTTGACCCATCAAAAATCGAGGCTATCAAAGACTGGCAAGCACCCACCTCTGCAACTGAAGTACGTCAATTCTTGGGTGTTGCTGGATACTATCGGTGATTCATCGAAAATTTCTCCAAAATAGCTCAACCACTCACGGTACTGACTCAGAAGGACAAAAGGTTCGATTGGACCGATAAACAAGAGTCAGCGTTCCAACTTCTGAAACAAAAGCTTTACAGTGCTCCAATTCTATCCTTACCCGAAGGCACCGATGACTTCGTGGTATACTGCGATGCTTCTCACCAAGGTCTAGGTTGCGTGCTGATGCAACGAGACAAAGTCATTGCTTATGCCTCACGACAGCTGAAAATTCACGAAAAGAACTACACCACTCATGATCTCGAACTTGGAGCTGTCGTTTTTGCTCTCAAAATCTGGAGACATTATCTCTACGGCACTAAGTGCACAATCTTTACCGATCATAAAAGTCTCCAACATATATTCGATCAGAAGGATCTCAATATGAGGCAATGTCGATGGGTCGAGTTGCTTACCGATTACGATTGCGAGATCAAGTACCATCCAGGGAAGGCTAATGTTGTAGCCGATGCCCTCAGTCGAAAGGAACGACCAAAACCACTTCGAGTCCGAGCCCTCAGTATGACCATTCACAACGATCTTACCGTTCAGATGCATACCGCTCAGATCGAAGCCCTGAAACCTGAAAATATCAAAAACGAAGCCTTACGGGGTATTGACAAACAATTCGAAACCAAATCTAACGGGATTAGGTACTTCTCAAACCGAATCTGGTTGCCTAGTTTCGGGAACCTACGAGACTTGGTGATGGATGAAGCTCACAAGTCTAAATATTCTATCCATCCGGGATCCGATAAGATGTACCACGGCATCAAGGAATTTTATTGGTGGCCGAACATGAAAGCCGAAATCGCCACTTACGTCAGCAAGTGCCTTACTTGCTCAAAAGTCAAAACCGAACATCAAAAGCCTTCCGGCTTACTCCAACAACCTGAAATCCCTGAATGGAAATGGGAACAAATTGCCATGGATTTCATAACCAAACTACCAAAGTCGTCGAGCGGTTGCGATACCATTTGGGTGATCATCGATCGTCTCACCAAATCTGCTCATTTCCTGGCAATCAAGGAAAACGATAAAATGGAACGCCTTGCACAAATCTATATCAAGGAAATTGTTTCTCAACACGGTGTTCCAATCTCGATCATTTCTGATAGAGATGCCCGTTTCACTTCTCACTTTTGGCAGTCACTTCAAAAAGCAATGGGTACCCGCCTTGATATGAGTACCGCATACCATCCTCAAACCGATGGTCAAAGTGAACGAACCATTCAGACATTGGAAGACATGCTACGCGCCTGCGTAGTTGATTTCGGGACAAACTGGGAAAGACAGCTACCGTTGTGCGAATTCTCGTACAATAACAGCTATCACGCCAGCATTAAGGCTGCACCTTTTGAGGCACTGTACGGTCGTAAGTGCCGATCACCGATTTGTTGGACCGAAGTGGGAGATAGCCAACTCACTGGTCCTGAACTCATACACGCCACCACTGAGAAAATTGTGGAAATCCAAAACCGACTCAAAGCCGCACGTGATCGTCAGAAAAGTTATGCTGACGTGAGACGCAAACCACTCGAGTTCCAAGTTGGGGATCGAGTACACATCGGGCCTTTTGAGATCCTCGAACGGATTGGCCCCGTAGCTTATCGATTGCAGCTGCCATCTGAACTCAGCAGCGTACACCCTACTTTTCATATTTCAAATTTGAAGAAGTGTCTGTCTGATGAGACACTTATCATTCCACTCGATGAAATTCGTGTTGACGACAAACTTCATTTTGTTGAGGAACCTTTCGAAATCATGGACCGTGAGGTCAAACAACTAAAACAAAGTCGTATTCCCATCGTCAAGGTCAGATGAAATTCGCGGCGTGGTCCGGAATTCACCTGGGAACGGGAAGACCAAATGCGACTCAAATATCCTCAACTCTTCACTGATTCTACAACAAATTCGACCTCGAACTAAATTTCGGGACGAAATTCTTCTAACAGGAGGAGAATGTAACACCCGCCAAATTAGGACTAGTAATTAGTGCCTAATTCTATGTTAATACATGTAATTAGTTCTGTGTTAGGCTAATTAATGTATCGAATTATATATATTGTTGAATATATACGAAAATGCGATTTGATTAAATCGTACGCAATTTAAATCGAATGTATTTCGATTCAATTTAATACGGACGTTGGTGACCAATTTTATTAAATAACGCTTTTATATCAAGAATATTATTAAGATAATATTTCATATTCATTCGGATTATACAAAACAAACTTATATGATTTAAAAATGTAAAACGCGCAAACAAACTAACTTACATTTTATAACTCAAATATAAATTGATTAGTAAAATATTTAAACAATATATCGCGTAATAAATTGTATTTTAAAACTTATAATTAAAATGTAAAATAATTATTTAACGTTTAAACGACGGAGCAAACGAACACCACACGGAGAACGGAGGCTGAAAAGTTGGAGGATAACCCCCCAACTCTCCTCTTTCTTTCCTCATTTCTTTCTTCCTTTTCTCTTTCTTCCTCCCTTTTTCTCTCAATTCACCAAACACACACACACTCACAAAATCACCAAATAAATATACTAAACCCGCTCGGATCACCTCGGCTCTTTGGAATAAAAGACTCACCGCATCACGATCTATCATCCTATCTTTTCGGATTTCTCATCTGACACTTTGTAAGTTTCCGACAAATCCCGAAATCTCTCATTTTTAAGTGTTTTTGCTTGTTAATGGTTTGTAACAACTTGTAATGTCCATAAAAGGGTTGGGTAAAAATATTGGACCGAACGGTGGCCGGGAAACTCGTTTTCGACACAAAATCCGGCCAACAGCCCGTAACGTCGCATCTGGCCTGGAGCCTTTGCGACGTCGCGAATAACGTCGCCTTAGCAACGTCGCACATAACGTCGCATTGAATTGCGAAGTCGCACATAGCGACGTCACCTACTACGTCGCTAGAATCAACAACGTCGCGTATAGCGACATCATCCTTAACGTCGCATTAAATTGCGAAACGTCGCCTCTAGCGACGTCATGTTCAACGTCGCAATCCTTACCTGTAACGTCATACCCAACGTCGCACAAACCAGAACCTCAAAAACACAGATTTTTACTAAGTGTCGAGACTCGAAATTTATCACTCGATTTTACCGAAATTCGGATCCAAATGCGTTTTTCGTCAAAGCAATATAGTAGAAATAAAAATTTTCCAAGCTGACCTGGCAGCTCGACCCCAGCCAGGGGCTCTGCCCCTTGGGCCCCGCCAGGGGCTGCCGCCCCTTGGACCCCGCTACCAGTGGCACTGCCCCCGGACCCCCGTACTTAGATTCCGTAACGGCTTCTAAAACACAATCAAAACACATTTTTCAAGTAAAACGCCACGAAATCAAAATAATAATAGTTGAGATTATTATTACAAATCCGTCACCAACGGGCCGTACATATTTTCAAACATTCGAATCAATCAACCAAATGTAATTTGGACATTATAGTTGGACGAACAACTACAAGGTAGTCTTATTAGATACCTTCGCATATTATAACCATTGCGTGTCGTGGACACCCTCAGGTTACAAGTCTTTGGACTTCATTACTCGGCTAATCAATCAAAGTTTATTAAGTTAAACTCGCTAGACTCAGGTGAGTCTCATAGCCCCTCTTTTTACTGTTTTACTCAGGGGTGTGATATATTGCTCATTTTTAACATGTGAACGCAAGTACAAACATTTCATATACTACATGAGTTTTTCACAACTAATCATTTAAAGTCCTCCGTCAGCATAGTTGTTAATACGTTGTAGCGTGAATATTAGTATATGGTACCATATAGGATTGACCCTCCTCGTTCGGGTTAGCAAGCACTAACCGGGTAAACGGACGTACTAATATTTGGGAAGACGAATGTTGATTAGGCATTCGTGGAGGCACCTCGCCCGGAATTCTCTATAGGGGACCCGGCCCTCGAGTTAAGCTCAACTATGTGCTCATGGCTGTATACACGATTACTATCATTTAATTGCTGGATGCAATTCATTATTTAAATCTTGCGGTTCATACTATATTACTTGATTTCAAACCTGTGAGCTCACCAGCTTTTAGCTGACCTTTTAGCATGTATCGCAGGTACCAAGCAATAGGATGTTTCTGCTTCAGGATTTTTAGCTCGAGTCAGCATACAGACGATTGAGATTTTCTTGCATTAGTATATTTTGTACAAGTACTTATGTATTGAAATCTCCTTTTATTTAAACTCGAGCTATGTAAAGCTTTAAATGTTGTAAACATTTCAATTATCAATATATTTTGTTAAAACGACGCATATAGAGTCATTTACTATATATCTTTGTGCTTTGTTATTGATTAGTAACACCCAAACCAAGCTTCCGCAAATCATTAAATTTAGGGGTGTTACAGATTGGTATCAGAGCCTAAGGTTATAGTAAACTAGGTTGCATTTAGTGGACCTAGACTATGACCATTAGGCAGTATTCCTTATTAGGTATAACTGGTTCAGTGATTACATCATACGAGTTTAATTTAACATAGCCTGATCAACTATGTACAATTAAGCAAAGATGATGTAAGATCTGAAAGTAGTTATGGCTGAACAGGGTACAATAGAAGACTCTGACCTCGAGAGAACCAAGACTGAAACATGTTTGTGCTAGACACTTAATAGGCTATATTATATAGGAACTATATGAATATAGGCCTCACTCTTACTAACGCTTTGTCTCAGAAATGGCAAACACACCATCAAATTCATCTCGCTCTCAATCCGGGTCGCAGAACCCAAGGGTAGCAAGGAGGAACAACAGGTTGCCTCGAGCTGGCCCGTACCCCACTCACTTCACCTTGCCGGCCTTAGCCGCTAGGGTGAACCAACACGAGCAGCGACTTCGCACCATGGATGTCGTGCTGCAGGAAACGAACGAAAACTGGAGACTTACATCCCTTGAACGCATCGAACAAGTTGATAACACGCAAAAAGTCATGTTTTTATGTGCCATTATCTCACCATTTTAGCCCAATTATTAATGAAAACACTTAAATATGAACTTAAACGTCACATTTCATCATTAGGGCTAAAATATAAACGATGTTTCAAGATTCAACAAAAAAGACCTAAAAACGAGTAAAATTGAGCACAGACGATTAACGAATCCTCTGTTCACGCATTTAAGCACAATTTAAGCTATACTTGGAATTATGACCTCTAACTTATGTCATTTTCTTCGTTAGGAAATTACGAAACCGTGAGCGCGAGAATCACTCAAAACGGATAAACGACGAAGAAGTTACGCCCGAACGAAGGAACGAAGAACCGAGGAATCAAGATACGGGAGAGCTAGACCGTATACGGCCAAACTAGACCGTATACGGCCTAGCACAGACCGTATACGGCCTAGCTAGACCGTATACGGCCTAGCACAACCGTATACGGTCTGTGTTCTCCCGTATTCACCCTATGCTCAACCGTATACACTCCAGTTCTCCCGTATTTGCCCTAGCTCAACCGTATCGTGCGTTTGGGCGATAAAAATCAGGTTTTTATTCGGGTTTGCGATACGGTTGTGCATTTGAAGATTTGGATACGGTCTACGGATATGGTTGTGCGAATTCTATATATAGAGGCTTCATTTCAACATTTCAACACACTTTCTTTCACACTTCTCATCTCACACACACACTTTCTCTCTAGAATAAATTAGTTGGTAGTTAGTTTAGTTAATCTAGTAGGGTACGAGCTTTAAGCTCTTTTGTAACGGAGGTGCTCCGAGACTGCGGTGTCGCACGATTTGTAATAACGCTTTGTCAGGTTTTATTATAATCTCTATCTTGTTATTTTAAATAATGTTGTGCTGTTGCTATGCTTGTTTAGAATTACTTGCTAGGATTATTGCCATGCTTAGCTAGACAAATCTGTGTTTGCTATGATAGTTGCCATGCTAGGGTAGTTATACTTAAATCATGCTGTTACTCTGTCTGTATGCTATTGAAATATATTTGAATCTATGAATTGAATCTCAAATGTTTATCTATCCAACTTATGCTGTGGTTAGTAACATCCTTCTAGGCTTGGCCAATTGCTAGTTGTATGCCGCTAATTATTCTGTGTCTGATGATCGTTGAACTCGACATGGCCGGTGTTCTCCTGGTTGAAATATTACCGGAGGGAGACACGGAGCGTAGGATTAGAGATAGATTAGATTCAAGTCATTTAACGAGTGTCTTTGAGAGAACTTTCGGGACACTTGTGACTTAACCATGTACCCCGTCACTCTGCATAATTGATCCCTGCTATGCTGCCTTTCTGCATGTTCTTGTTTGATTTTTGCTTAGGGTTTGCATGCTAGTATCTGTTATGCTGATTAGTTACATGATTAGGTTTTCGAATATTTATCAATTGCATACACCAGTTTAACATGCATAGAATAGTTAAAATGATTTATATGAAATAATGATGAACAATTTAATCAACCGTTAGACCAGATCATCCCAACTTGTTCCGGTAGGAAACCCCTGTTCATGTTTTTGTTTATTCAACAATTCATGCCATGATTCGGATATCTCAAATGTCCGAGATTGGGGAACAAGACTCGAGGATGGTTGTTGGTTAAATTGGTTGCTACATTTGGGACAACTTCCGGTGTAGTTTACATTCCATAACTGTTATCCATGTGACATGTTATTTATCTGATTGCGGACAACTCTACGTTAGATAGATAATAGGCTAGGAGTTATGGCTCATTAGGAAATATAGTTGTCATCTTAACTAAGGCTTTATCCCATTAACTACCCCTAAATAGCATAAGTAATTATCATAGTAAACACTCGCTTCACCTATAAGTTCTCGTTGCCACCTCCCCTCCACTTTACTTTATTTTATTTTAATTTTAGATAATTAGTAGTTAGTTAAAACCAAAACAAACCAAAAATCTCTTTTAAACCCCAGCTAAATCCACATAGATAACTGAAGTCCTAGATCCCATGCCCGTTGTAGTTTGAAGAACGACCCTAGGTCATACCTATCCCCGACAAGCTAGCAGACTTGCAAACACTGTTGACCGTCTTGTCACAATGATGGAACAAATTAATCTACGTTAAGACTAGTGTAGTCCTTGTCTTGTAATCTATCTCGTAATCTAATGACAATCTAGGCACTACTCTATAAATTAGTCGGATGTAACAATTCCCGACACCTTTTGTAATAACTCTGTAGGATGTAACCTTTAAACTCGTATTATCTATCAAATATCCCTTGCTGTTTCAACTCATATTAATTGTCATTTTTCCATGTTGATGTCATGTATTACTGCTTTTACACATGTACACCTGTGACAAATACAACTTTCCTACAAAATCTCATGTATCTTCATTTCTTTTATTGAAGAATCATGCCGCCAAAGACAAGACCATACACCGATGCTCACCTTACGTCCCTTATAACCCAGGCTGTTACTGAAGCCTTGGCTCGGAATACCCCACAAAATTCCACAAGGAACAGTGATGCCGCTAAAACCCCTGCTGCTAAACCTTGTTCTTACAAGGACTTTCAGAGCTGTAAACCCTCAAGCTTCAAGGGTTCTGAAGGAGCCATCGGACTGATCAGATGGTTCGAAAAGATGGAAACTGTTTTCCGTTTCTGCAAATGCGCGGAGAACGACAAAGTAAACTTCGCCACCTGCTCTCTCGAAGATGATGCCCACTCTTGGTGGAACTCATATACCCAATCAGTGGGTGATGACACTGCCTACCAACTAACTTGGGAGGAATTGAAAGCAAAACTCACTGCCAAATACTGCTCGATCGCCAAACTCCAAAAGCTAGACGAGGAGTTCTGGAACCTAAAGGTTCAGGGTGGTGATATCGATGGTTATACCACCAGATTCCAGCAACTCGCTGCCCTCCGCCCAGCTATGGTGAGCACAGAACCTGATAAAATCAGGAAGTACATCCTTGGCCTTCCTGAGCCTGTTCGGGGGCACGTCGCCTCTTCAAACCAAACCACCATTGACGGTGCAATCCTACTGGCCCAAGACCTGATGTCAATGAGCCAGGACTCTGAACCACTCACTTCATCCTCCCACAGCAACAAACGAAAGTGGTCCGACTACCACAACAACCACTCAAACCAACAAAACAAGAAACCCGACACCATCAAAGCCAACAACACCACCACTGACATCACACGAGGCTACACTGGGAACAAACCCTATTGTTCCAAGTGCAGTCGCCACCATGAAGGTTCCTGTGGTCCCTTTTGCAACAATTGCAAGAGGTACGGCCACCTCACCAAAGATTGTCACTCCCCTACCAACAACAACTCTAACCACACCAGGTCACCCAAAGTCTGCTTTGAGTGTGGAAGCCCCGGGCACTTCAGGGACACGTGCCCAAAGCTGAAGAATAACAACAACAACCGCAACAGCAACAACAACAACACCCGAAGCAGAGCCTTCGTCATCAAATCCGGGGATGCCCGCCAAGACCTGAATGTGGTCTCGGGTATGTTCCTCCTCAACAACTTAACTGCTTCTGTTCTATTTGATACTGGTGCGGATAGAAGCTTTATCTCCGATGACTTTTGCCCATTACTTGACATCACTCCTGTTGCCTTAGATGTTAAGTACACTGTAGAGCTAGCAAATGGGAAACTTATAGAAACCAATAGTGTGATACCTAATTGCACTTTAAACCTTGCTGACAAAACCTTTCCAATAGATCTTGTACCCATTGAAATCGGAAGTTTCGACGTCATCATTGGAATGGACTTGTTGTCCAAACACCGAGCTGAAATCGTTTGTTACGATAAGATCGTCCACATTCCACTCGCTGCCGGTGGAACCTTGATCATACAGGGGGAGACCGGTGGGACGAGACTCAATATCATCTCTTGCTTAAAAACCCGAAAATTTCTGAGAAAGGGTTACCCTGCAATACTCGCACACATCACAGAGAAGAAGTCGGAGGAGAAGCGACTTGAGGATGTGCCAATTGTTAGAGACTTTCCCAAAGTCTTTCCGAAAGAACTACCTGGTCTGCCTCCACCTAGACAGGTTGAGTTCTCAATCGATCTCGTGCCGGGTGCCGCACCGGTGGCCCGCGCACCATACCGTTTAGCCCCATCCGAACTTCAGGAGTTGTCCGCCCAGTTACAGGAACTCCTGGATAGAGGATTCATTAGACCGAGTTCTTCACCTTGGGGAGCCCCGGTCTTATTTGTTAAAAAGAAGGACGGTTCATTCAGAATGTGCATCGACCATCGAGAGTTGAACAAATTGACCGTCAAAAACCGATACCCACTTCCTCGCATCGATGATCTATTCGACCAACTTCAGGGTTCAAGTTTCTACTCAAAAATCGACCTACGATCAGGCTATCATCAGTTACGAGTTCGCGACACCGATATTCCAAAAACTGCTTTCAGAACTTGTTACGGGCACTACGAATTCCAAGTGATGCCCTTTGGTCTAACCAACGCACCGGTTGTATTCATGGACCTCATGAACCGGGTGTGTAAACCTTACCTCGACAAGTTTGTCATTGTCTTTATCGATGACATACTTATTTACTCGCGCAACGAGCAAGAACATTCGCAACACCTCAAAACCATCATTGAACTACTTAGACACGAGGAGCTTTATGCCAAATTCTCTAAGTGTGAGTTATGGATACAAACCGTTCAATTCCTTGGTCACGTGATCGACAGTCAGGGAATTCACGTTGACCCATCAAAAATTGAGGCTATCAAAGACTGGCAAGCACCCACCTCTGCAACTGAAGTACGTCAATTCTTGGGTCTTGCTGGATACTATCGGCGATTCATCGAAAATTTCTCCAAAATAGCTCAACCACTCACGGTACTGACTCAGAAGGACAAAAGGTTCGATTGGACCGATAAACAAGAGTCAGCGTTCCAACTTCTGAAACAAAAGCTTTACAGTGCTCCAATTCTATCCTTACCCGAAGGCACCGATGACTTCGTGGTATACTGCGATGCTTCTCACCAAGGTCTAGGTTGCGTGCTGATGCAACGAGACAAAGTCATTGCTTATGCCTCACGACAGCTGAAAATTCACGAAAAGAACTACACCACTCATGATCTCGAACTTGGAGCTGTCGTTTTTGCTCTCAAAATCTGGAGACATTATCTCTACGGCACTAAGTGCACAATCTTTACCGATCATAAAAGTCTCCAACATATATTCGATCAGAAGGATCTCAATATGAGGCAACGTCGATGGGTCGAGTTGCTTACCGATTACGATTGCGAGATCAAGTACCATCCAGGGAAGGCTAATGTTGTAGCCGATGCCCTCAGTCGAAAGGAACGACCAAAACCACTTCGAGTCCGAGCCCTCAGTATGACCATTCACAACGATCTTACCGTTCAGATTCATACCGCTCAGATCGAAGCCCTGAAACCTGAAAATATCAAAAACGAAGCCTTACGGGGTATTGACAAACAATTCGAAACCAAATCTAACGGGATTAGGTATTTCTCAAACCGAATCTGGTTGCCTAGTTTCGGGAACCTACGAGACTTGGTGATGGATGAAGCTCACAAGTCTAAATATTCTATCCATCCGGGATCCGATAAGATGTACCACGGCATCAAGGAATTTTATTGGTGGCCGAACATGAAAGCCGAAATCGCCACTTACGTCAGCAAGTGCCTTACTTGCTCAAAAGTCAAAACCGAACATCAAAAGCCTTCCGGCTTACTCCAACAACCTGAAATCCCTGAATGGAAATGGGAACAAATTGCCATGGATTTCATAACCAAACTACCAAAGTCGTCGAGCGGTTGCGATACCATTTGGGTGATCGTCGATCGTCTCACCAAATCTGCTCATTTCCTGGCAATCAAGGAAAACGATAAAATGGAACGCCTTGCACAAATCTATATCAAGGAAATTGTTTCTCAACACGGTGTTCCAATCTCGATCATTTCTGACAGAGATGCACGTTTCACTTCTCACTTTTGGCAGTCACTTCAAAAAGCAATGGGTACCCGCCTTGATATGAGTACCGCATACCATCCTCAAACCGATGGTCAAAGTGAACGAACCATTCATGTAACACCCGCCAAATTAGGACTAGTAATTAGTGCCTAATCAGATGTTAATACATGTAATTAGTTCTGTGTTAGGCTAATTAATGTATCGAATTATATATATTGTTGAATATATACGAAAATGCGATTTGATTAAATCGTACGCAATTTAAATCGAATGTATTTCGATTCAATTTAATACGGACGTTGGTGACCAATTTTATTAAATAATGTTGTTATATCAAAAATATTATTATGATAATATTTCGTATTCATTCGTATCGTACAGACAAAACTTACACAATTTAAAATATTAAAACGCGCAAACTAAATAAACAAACTTACATTTTTTAACTCAAATGTAAATTGATTTGTAAAATGTTTAAATAAAATATCGTGTAATAATTCGTATTTTAAAACGTACCATTTAATATGAAAAATATTTATTAAACGTTAAAAGACGGAGAAAACGAACACCGCGCGGGGGACGGAGACGGAAAAGTGGAGGATAACCTCCACCTCTCCACCTTTCTTCCTCATTTCTCCAACCCACTCTCTCTCTCTCCTTTCCCTTTTCTCCCTTTTCTTTCAATTTCACCATCCACCACCACCTCATTAAATCACATAATACTACCACTAAACACGCTCGGATCTCCTCGCTCGTTTGGAACAAAAGAATCACCACCTCGCGATCTATCATCCTATCTTCTCGGATTTTTCATCCGACACTTTGTAAGTTTCCGACAAATCCCGAAATCTCTCGTTTTTAAATGTTTTCATTTGTTAGTAGTTTGTAACAACTTATGATGTCCATATAAGGGTTGGGTAAAAGTTTTGGACCAAACGGAAACCGAAAAACTCATTTTCGACAAAAACTCCGGCCAACAGACCGCTACGTCGCAGTTGGCCCAGAATTTATGCGACGTCAGCTGCGACGTCGCAAAACACATCACGACGTCGCACATAGCGACATCAGCCACTACGTCGCCCTAATTGACCGACGTCGCACTTAGCGACGCAGGCCCTTACGTCGCAGAAATCAACAACGTCGCATATAGCGACGCCACGCACAACGTCGCATTAAATTGCGAAACGTCGCCTTTAGCGACGTCATGCTCAACGTCGCAATCCTTACCTGCGACGTCGCACCCAACGTCGCACAAACCAGAAAACTCAGATTTTTACTAAGTGTCGAAACCTAAAATTTTAACACCTGATTTTACCCAAATTCGGATCCAGATGCGTTTTTCGTCAAAGCAATATAGTAGATATAAAAATTTTTCAAGCTGACCTGGCAGCTCGACCCCAGCCAAGGGCTCTGCCCCTTGGACCCCGCCAGGGGCTGCCGCCCCTTGGACCCCGCTACCAGGGGCGCTGCCCCCGGATCCCTGTACTTAGATTACATAACGGCTTCTAAAACACAATCAACACACATTTTTCAAGTAAAACGCCACGAAATCAAATATTAATAGTTGAGATTATTATTACAAATCCGTCACCAACGGGCCGTACATATTTTCAAACATTCGAATCAATCAACCAAATGTAATTTGGACATTATAGTTGGATGAACAACTACAAGGGTGATCTTTTGAGATACCCAATCATGATTATAACCATCGCGTGTCATGGACACCCTCAGGTTACAAGTCTTTGGACTTCATACTCGGCTAATCAGCTTACGTTTGTTTAAACGCTTTCAGACTCAGGTGAGTCTCATAGCCCCTCTTTTACTGTTTTACTCAGGGGTGTGATATACTGCTCAACTTTTAACATGTGAACGCAAGTACCAACTTTTCATATACTACATGAGTTTTTCGAAACTAATCATTTTAAAGTCCTCCATCAGCATAGTTGTTAATACGTTGTAGCGTGAATATTAGTATATGGTACCATATAGGATTGACACTCCTCGTTCGGGTTAGCAAGCACTAACCGGGTAAACGGACGTACTAATATTTGGGAAGACGAATGTTGACTAGGCATTCGTGGAGGCACCTCGCCCGGAATTCTCTATAGGGGACCCGGCCCTCGAGTTAAGCTCAACTATGTGCTCATGGCTGTATACACGATGACTATCATTTAATTACTGGATGCAATTCATTATTTAATTGCTGGATGCAATTCATTATTTAAATCTTGCGGTTCATACTATATTAACTGATTTCAAACCTGTGAGCTCACCAGCTTTTAGCTGACCTTTTAGCATATATCGCAGGTACCCGGCAGTAGGATGTTTCTGCTTCAGGACTTTAGCTCGAGTCAGCATACAGACGATTGAGATTTTCTTGCATTAGTATATTTTGTACAAGTACTTATGTACTGAAATCTCCTTTTATTTAAACTCGAGCTATGTAAAGCTTTAAATGTTGTAAACATTTCGATTATCAATATATTTTGTTAAAACGACGCATATAGAGTCGTTTACTATATATCTTTGTGCTTTGTTATTGATTAGTAACACCCAAATCAAGCTTCCGCAAATCATTAAATTTGGGGGTGTTACAGATTGGTATCAGAGCCTAAGGTTATAGTGAACTAGGTTGCATTTAGTGGACCTAGACTATGACCATTAGGCGGTATTCCTTATTAGGTATAACTGGTTCAGTGATTACATCATATGTTGGTACATGTTTAGTGTCTGTCAGTTGGTCTAGCTCGTAGTTTGTATTTAGATTTGCGTTTCCTGACTCCTGCGACGTAGTGCGTAACGTCGCAGGTGCGACGTCAGGTTTTGGGCCTGCGACGTAGTCAACGTCGCATGGGCTTGGGCCTGCGACGTCGTGTGCGACGTCGCAGATGCCAGTTTTGTATATAAACGTTTTACGTTTTCTGTTTTAGGGTTGACGAAACCCTAAACACAATTTGTCGAAATTCTCTGTAATCTGATCGACCATAAGCAATAATATAACGTTCGGTTTCATAATTATTGTGTTTGATTATTCATTGTGTTCGTGTTATAACTTAATCGTTGATTCCGCAAACGATTGAGTGACTCGGTTCTGTTAGATCCTAAGTAAGGGACAAACAACTGGTATCAGAGCAGAAAGTGCTCGTTTTTGGCGATTAGGATCGAGTTCGGGATAAAGCGACGTGATTCTCATATTGTTTTGTGATTATTACGTTTGTTTTTTGTGTTTTTACAGGTGTTCGATCAATATTACTGGGATTATTGAAGGTTTTCGTCGATCTTCATTCGTGGTTTTGGTTTTTGGGTTAAAAATTCGTTTTTAGGGTTTTTGGCCGCAGGTTTTCGCGTTTTGCGACGTTACCTGCGACGTCATCTGCTACGTCGCGTGCGACGTTAGTAATTTGGACCTTAATTAGTCTGTGCGACGTACTGTTGCGACGTCATCCGCGACGTTGTTATTTTGACTTTAATTAGTCTTCTGCGACGCTGTGTTGCGACGTCTTGTTGCGATGTAGTGTGATTCTGCGACGTCCTCTGCGACGTCATCTGCGACGTACCTCTCAACGTCGCATATTTCTGATTCTTAATTGAATCCTTTGCTTTTTGCGACGTACCTAACGCCGTCGCATAATCTTTGTGCGACGTAATCATCTACGTCGCTAAGATCAGAAGATAGTTTTTCAGTTAAGTAATTACAATGGCAGCTGATAAAGAGGATATTAGAGGTCTGAGAGAAATGATTAAACAAAGTAATGACATAGGTTCAAGTAATAAACCTCCACTATTTACTGCGGACATGGATTATGTATACTGGAGAGACCGAGTTGAGCAATACATTGATTTTCATTGTCCAGAGTTATGGGGACCATTACGTGAGCGTTATGTAGCTCCTTTAGCTGAAGGGGAATACCGTGGTATTCGTCCTGCTAAGACCTATAAAGCTATGTCTCCCGAGGAGAAGAAAGATTTTGATACTGAAAGAAAGTCTTTTTCGATGATTAAAATGTGTCTAACCAAGGATGTTCTATGGCTTTTCAGAACTCATGAAACAGCCTTTGATTTATGGAAGGCAATTGAAACTCGTTGTGGAGGAAATGATAAGTACAAGGAAGCCAAGCTCGAACTGATTAAGAAACAGTACGATATCTTTGACATCCTTCCTAATGAAGACACGACTTCTTTATTCACTAGGTACTCACGGTTAGTTGGTGAGTTGTTTGAAGGGGGTTATACTTTTTCTTCAATTGAAGTAAATAAGAAGCTACTGGATGTGTTGCCAAGTTCTTGGGATGTTAAAGTTCAATTTTTAAAAGAAAATGAAGAACTTGCAAATATGTCTTTGGATACGTTGATAGGGGATCTTCAAGCTCACGCGATGGAGATTAAGAAGAAAGAAACTAGGTCTGGTGCTGCTGTTCAGAATCGTAGTGTGTATGGTGTTCAGATCAACTCTGGAAAGACTTATGGATCTGGAGTCGCTTTCGTGACAAATACAAATGCTTCATCAACCTCTTCTTCTTCTTCCGATGGGATTCATTCTGTTTTCATGACTGGACCTTCTTCAAATCAACAACAGGTTCAAGTCTCACCTGCTATTCAGGAGCAAGCAGCCATTTACACAGCTTTCTTAAGCTCATACAAGGATTTGGTAACTCAACCGAATCTTACTTTGGAGCTGACTAAGGAAGACTATGCTCAGCTTGATGAAGATGATCTGGAGCAAATGGATCTAACTTGGAATGTGGCAATGATCACCCGAAGAATTCAAAAGTTCTTGCAGAGGACAGGGCGTAAAAGCTTGGAAGGTGATGGAAAGACTGGCTTTGGATTTAACAAGAGTAAGGTCCGATGTTACAATTGTCAAAATTTGGGTCACTTCGCCAGGGAGTGCGAGAAACCCAAAATGCCAGCATCGGGATTCACAACACCTTCTACTCCTCCAAAGGCCAAAGAAATGGAAGTTACCAAGAAAGGGCCTGCTGATAATGCCCTGATTGTTTTCGAGCCCACAAGTCAAGATTGGAAGGCTGTCTCCCAGCAATACCAACAGTGTTTGATGGCTCACATCGTGAATGAGGTACCTGATGAACCATTAAATTGTATCTCATGTATTAAGTTAACTGAATCTCTAAAGGCATTTCAGAATGAAACCGTAGAGTTGAGGAAAAAGAATGAAAAACTAACCGAGTCAAATAATTTCTTAAAAGCTAATGAGAAACTTTATGAAAAACATCTTGAGGCTCATCGGTTAGATACTCAGAAATATAAATCTAAGGTTTTTAGTCAAGAAGATGCCATTAAAAGCTATCTTGTTGAAATTGAACTACTAAAGAAAGAACTTACAGACTTAAAAGCTGAGTATGAGAATTATAAGAGTAAAATCTTAGGTTCAAATTCCTCAACAGTTGTGTTTAATGAAATTCTTAGCAAGCATGGTACTAGTGGGAAAAAGAATGAGGGATTGGGATACCACTCAGTCCCTCCTCCTACTACTCACTGTCCCCTGCCTGTTAAGGAGGGCTTTGAAGAGATTCCAGTTGATTGGTCAAAGCTTTATGGAATAAAAGCTAAAGATGCTAAAGAGACCAAACACAACAAACCGGCAAAGGAGAAAACCAAGCGGCCAGAGTACCCCTTGCCAACGTTTGTTAAGTCTGTGCATGAATCTCCTGTTAGTGTTAAGGAAAGTGTTGAGTTAAAGAATGAATCTCATGTAAGTATTGAGGAGATTGTTGAGATTGAGGACATTACGGATCAGGAGTATCCTGAGGTTACGAAGGTTGCAGTTAAACCTGAAAAAGTGATTTCAAAGGTTGAACCTGAAATTAAGGTTCAACCAAATAAAGGAAAAGCCAAGGTTTTAAACTCGAAACAACAAACTTTACAGTCACCTGTAAAGATTTTGCAAAGAAAATTATTAAATGAAAATGTTTCGTATGATAAACCATCAACTTCAACCTCTCAACCAAAACAAACATCTTCTAAGACGTGTACTCAATGTTCATGCTCTAGAAATGTTTCTCCACCTCCTGTGGTAATTCCTCAGCCTCAACCGTTTGTTGAGACTCGTTCTTGTTTCTACTGCAAGAAACAAGGACATTTAATTCGTGAATGCCCAAAGCTATCAAATCAGCGCTATGGGAGAGAGATGCCTAGGACATCTGTTTACAGAAATTCTTTTTCAAAATCTCCACCTAGGCGTCACTCAAACTCTCCCAAGCCTGTTTTAAAGCCAAGTAATGTTGAGCAAAAATCTTTGCCCATTCAAAAGCCCAACATTACTTCTAATATCAATTCCGAACCTTCTAAAGTTTGGAAACGAAAAGAGTCTGATGTTGACTCTTCAGTCGTCAACAATAACACATCAGATAAAAATTCTAATTTGTTTAAAGATAAAATCCTATCTGACGTGCTTATTGTTGATGACCACGGTCGACCTAAGTCTGTAAAGGCTTGGGTCACCGTTTCTCACTAATCTCCTTCGTTTGTGTGTTGCAGCAGTCAGAACGCGTTAAAGATAGTGAATGGTATTTGGATAGCGGCTGCTCGCGACATATGACAGGCGATGTATCTCTTCTTGTGGATATTAAACCATACGCAGGAGGATATGTTGCCTTTGCTGGAGATACTGGGGGAACCATTTCTGGAAGAGGAACGCTAACTAACGGCAATGTTAGTTTTGAAAATGTGAACTACGTGGAACAGCTTACGCACAACTTACTAAGTGTTTCACAGGTCTGTGATAAAGATTATACCACTGCGTTCACAAAGACAGAGTGTGTGATACTGAAGCCTGGGTATGTCATTCCAGAAGAATGGGTGTTACTGAGAGCACCAAGAAAGAATGACACATACATTCTGAACATGAGAACTGTTGAGACCTCGAACGAGTATACGTGTCTCTTGTCTAAGGCTTCTGAAAAGGAATCACTGCTTTGGCACAGACGAATGGGACATATTCATTTCCGAAAAATGAATTTCTTGACTAAAAATGACCTAGTGCTAGGAGTTCCAAAACAGTCATTTGCTCTAAAGGATGACTGTATCTCCTGCCAAAAAGGAAAGCTACGTAAGAAGTCCCATAAGTCTAAGCAGGTGAATTCCATAAATGCTCCATTGGAACTACTGCATATGGATCTTTTCGGTCCAGTCTCTACAAAGAGCATTGGTGGTCGGTCTTACTGCTTGGTAGTTACTGATGACTACTCAAGGTTTTCGTGGGTTTACTTTTTGACCACAAAGGGGGAAACTCCTGAGATTCTGGTGTATTTGTTGGACAAGTTGGCAAATCTGTGCAACTTGAAGGTGAAAAGGATACGAAGCGATAATGGAACTGAATTCAAGAACTCAACTCTCGAATTGTTTTGTGCTACAAGAGGTATTGAGCGTCAATTTAGTGCTCCGAGGACTCCACAACAGAATGGAGTTGCAGAAAGAAAGAACAGGAAAATCATCGAGACAGCTCGGACTATGTTAGCTGACTCTAAGTTACCAATCATCTTCTGGGCTGAGGCAGTTAATACTGCCTGTTATGTTCTCAACAGAGTACTCACGGTTAAGAAAAGGAACAAAACATGTTATGAACTTTTCAATAACCGTAAGCCAAATCTGCAGTTCCTAGAACCATTTGGGTGTCCATGCCTGATCATGATAACAAAAGATAAGGTCTCTAAGTTTGGTGATAAAGCTGTTGAAGGGATTTTTCTTGGATATTCAGTCAACTCTCCGAACAAAAGAGTCTTTAACAAATCAACGAATCAGATTGAGGAGCATTTTGAAGTGAAATGTTTAAGGTATACGGAACCTCCTCAAGGAACGGGTCCGGATTGGTTTTTCAACTATGGAAACCTCTTCAACTCTTTCAATATTCCGGAAGAAGATGAAACGGAAGAATTGGTTTCTATACTTCATGAGCTTGATCTTACTCAAGATACACATGTACATAATAAACCATCCGACCCATCTCCCAATGCAACACCCGCACCTCCACCGACTAATCCTACACCTCCACAAACTACTCCTACACCTTCACAAACAACACCCACACAACCACAACCAACAACCAAATCACCACCAACTACACCATCTCCTACTCCACCATCTTCGGCTGCTCCTTCTAAAACAGTTTATAACTACACAAAGGAGCTTCCATATGATCCAAACATGCCTCCTTTAGAAGAACCTCAAGAAGAAGATGAAATGGAAGAAACAATGGCCTACTCTCACTTATTTTCTCCTGAAGATGAAGGAGAAGAAGAAGAAGAGTTAGCCTCTCCTGAGTCTGCTGCTACTCCCGAAACTGAGGGAGATTTGAACAATCTGGGTGTGAATCTTGTGCCAAGTGCCATACCAGAAACTCGTATACATAAGGATCACCCCATTGATAATATCATTGGTGATCCTCATGCATCTGTTCAAACACGTCAACAAGCAAAGCAGACTTCAGCTCAGCAGCTTTTGGGACTTATTGCTCATATCGATTCATGTCATCTGTCTCAAATTGAACCTAAAAAGGTTGAACAAGCCTTAAAGGATCCATCTTGGGTCGAGGCTATGCAGGAGGAACTACAGCAAATAAACAAGATGAATGTTTGGGAAATTGTTCCTCTACCCAAGGGTGCTCACTTGACGGGTACTCGTTGGGTTTACCGTAACAAAATGGATGATCGTGGGGCGGTTATTCGAAATAAAGCCCGTCTGGTAGTTCAAGGATATAGTCAATTAGAAGGTATTGACTATGATGAAGTTTTCGCTCCTGTTGCTCGTTTGGAATCAATTCGGATTTTTCTAGCCTATGCTTTTTTTAAAGGATTCCGTGTGTATCAACTTGACGTGAAGTGTGCCTTTCTATATGGAGATGTCGACGCAGTGATTTATGTGTGTCAGCCTCCTGGTTTTGAAGACCCAAAGCATCCTAATCATGTTTGCAAGCTGAAGAAAGCTTTGTATGGTCTTCATCAATCTCCTCGACTTTGGTATGAGCGACTTGCCAAGTACTTGCTGAAGAATGGTTTTGACAGAGGACAGATTGATAGCACGCTTTTCATCAAACGGGAAGGAACGGATTTGTTACTTGTGCAGGTCTATGTGGACGACATAATTTTTGGATCAACTAATGATCAGTTGTGCAAGGATTTTGAAAGACTGATGAAATCTGAGTTTGAAATGAGTGCTATGGGGGAACTTACGTTCTTTCTGGGACTACAGGTTGAGCAATCTGACAATGGAATTTATATCCACCAGTCAAAATATGTCACTGACATGTTAAAGCGATATGAATTGCTCAACTGTAAACACTACGGCACTCCAATTGAAGCAAGACACAATCTTGGACCTAATGAGGATGATGAAGATTGCAAGGAGAAAGACTATCGCTCAATGATAGGCTCTCTCATGTACCTGACTGCCTCAAGACCAGATATAGTGTTTGCTTTTTCACTCTGCTCACGATTTCAAGCAAATCCGAAGGTGTCTCATATGAAGGCAGTAAAACGCATTTTTGGATATCTCGCTTTTAGGCCATCTCTGGGTCTATGGTATTCAAACGAGAAAAACTTCGAGTTAACTGCCTATTCGGATTCAGATCTTGGTGGCTGCAAGATAGATATGAAGTCAACTACTGGAGGATGTCAGTTCCTTGGATCGCGCTTAGTTTCTTGGCAGTGCAAAAAGCAGACTGCGGTTGCTATTTCCACAGCTGAAGCCGAGTATGTTGCTGCTGCAAGTTGCTGTTCTCAAGTTCTCTGGTTTCAACACCAGCTGCATGATTACGGGTTCAATATCTCTATGACTCCTATTTATATTGATAATACAGCTGCTATATCTATAATACACAATCCCGTACAGCACTCTAAGACCAAACATATTGAACTTAGGTTTCACTTCATACGGGATTGCTTTGAAAAACACCTTATAGATGTCGTACATATAGATACCCTTAAGCAGTGTGCGGACATTTTCACAAAAGCCTTTTTGCGATCACGTTTTATTGAACTGGTCAATCTGATAGGTTTAAGGTTCTTCCAGTCAAAGAAATGATTTGTGACTTGGATTTTTAAGTTTTTAAATTCAATTTAAAAAAAAATAAAAAAAAAATAAAAAAAATAAATTCGCAACAGCCACTCTTTATACTCTTTAGTATTAAAGAAAACGCAAGGTTGCTATATTTTTAAAATAGACGTTGAAGTTGTGTCTGTAAACAACTTGGGATATGATAGTACATCGGGTGACATGCACAAAATGGAATTTTAAGGTTTATCTTGGATGTGTCAGTAGGTTTATCTAACACACTTAAAACAGTTTTTATCTAAATTATCTTCATCATACGATGTATTGGTAGGCATGGTACACACCGGTCTCTGAGATATTAAGAGGTAATTTAAATACTTGTCTATGATCATGTGGTAAACACCTCGTGATGTACGACTCTATGTCTTAATTCCTTAGCATAGCTTGACATACTTCTATTTTTGGATCGTATATCTGAGATCTTTTGGGGGAGTATGCTGATTTTTTCCTCTGTTGTACGTAAGTGCAGACCTGGTCTCAATTCAGCTTACTCTCAAAACTAAGCAAACGTGAGTCAAAGTACTTGCAACGTCTTAAATTTAAGGTACTATACAAGGTCGCCACTCAATTTGGTTTGACTGCGTTTGGTTTTGCTTACACCTGAATCAAGTTATGTTGCTCTGTTGTACGCAAGTACAGACCTGTCACCGCTGGCTTGATTCTTAAAATTGATTCTCTTATATTCTTTCTAAATTTAGAAACTATGTTCATGTCTAAGTTATAGGGGTATATCTATGGTGGGGACCACGGAGAAATATTCATACTAACAATAAAAGGTTAACTCACAGACACGGATGTAACGTGTTTAGGTGGACAAACAATACCAATAATCGTTTTGAAATAATTTTTATAACAGGTGTTTTAAATGTGCCACGTAAATTTAAAGTGGACAAATATACTGATGATCGAAATAACACTTACTATTCCTAATAAATGCATGTTATTCCGATATGATCCCTAATCAGACAAAACAACTCCGTCACCAAAAATAGAGTGTTAGATATTTTATTCTGTTATATTTTTACCTTTTTGTGATATTAAAGAAAATACCAAAAAGATTTTTTCGTTATTTTATGCTTTATTTTTTATTCTATGTTATTTTTCCCAAGTCACGACTCATTTAGATAATTGTTTGTTAAAATAACAAGTAAATGGTTCTTGAAAATTTCAAAATCGACTCAAATCACATACTGACTGCTCTATGCGACGTCCCACTCAACGTCGCCTGCGACGTCCCAGACTACGTCGCACATAGGGTTAGACTATATATAGTCTCAACCGCGACGTAAAACGTCACACTATTCAATACTCACCTGCGACGTAGCCTGCGACGTACCATTGGCGATTTGCGACGTAGCACTGCTTCGAGCATTTTCGTGATTTGTAGCCGTTTTCACTCCGATTCACTCTCGTAGTTTTCTTCTACTCGTTATTCCGCACACTTAGGTACCAATCTTACCCTTTTTCACCGTGTATTTTTGCGTTAATCGTTAAATGTATATTGCGGGTTTTAGGGTTCTCAGTTTGGGTTGAATTAGTTGTGTAATCATGATCTAAACATCGTATAATTTATGTTTTCGTGATAACCATTAGTTTCCGCACCTTTTAGTGCGATTGATTTTGAAAACCCCTAAATTTGATGGTTAGGGTTTCTGGGTTGGGGATGAATCTTCTTCAGTGCGACGTACGCTGCGACGTCGTGGACTACGTCGCTCTCATTAGTTATTCTTACCTGCCTACGTCGCCCTTCCCTACGTCGCTTTTTACCGCGACGTCCTACGCGACGTCCCTCGCTACGTCGCTATTTTATTAATGTGATTAAATTCACAATAAATTGCAAAATGCGACGTACCTATCGACGTCGCTCGAATTTTGTGCGACGTCACGGTCTACGTCGCTATTGTTATTATTCTGATTTTCTGCGACGTCCTTTTCTACGTCGCTATTTGAAATGCGACGTGATCACCTACGTCGCTAATCACAGAAAAATGACATTTTTTTGTTACCAATCAAATGTTCGTTTTTTCTGACTTTTAAATTCTGTCCAGCAATGGCGAGTGATTTCTTTCAGTTCCTAGCTGAACGACAAAGATAGTGCTTACTGCTTCAGCCCAAAAGAGTGTCACTACTCGCCCGTCCGCGGCTAGAAGGATCTTCTTCCGGTCGTGGATTCTTTTGCGCTTTTTGGTGGTCCAGCACCTTAAAGTTTTTATCTGGTCACTTAGAAATGACCATTTTTGCTTCAGTTGGCTAATGATTCGGTGGAATTCTCTCTTTGTCCTGAATCTTGGTTTTATGGTCTGGAGGAATCCCTTTACCGTTATGTGGAATTCTCTCTTTGTCCTGAATCTTGGTTTTATGGTCTGGAGGAATTCCTTTATTATCCTGGATCTCGGCCTTCTGGTCTGGTGGGATACCATCCCTGTCTTGGATTTTAGCCTGACCTTGTCTTGGATTTTGGCTGTATTCGTTTAACCAGGATCTTCGGTCTAGGTTTAGGTTTAGGGTTTAGGGTTTAGGATTTGATATGTGTGTTTGTAACCTTGTACTTATTTAACATATCAATGAAACCTTTCGTTTGTGATAAGTTTGGAATACTTTGTTTGTTCTAACGCTTTTCGAGAATATCTTGTATGTTTCTGTTTTTGCAGATATGGCTCTTGTTTTCGAAGCGCGTCACAATACTGCTGCTTACCTTGATGATACTTCTGATAAAGCTGCACCGTATCGTCAGATGATTGCATTTCTGAGGCGTTCAAGGGTATTCCACGCCATTTCGGATAACACTGTGGCTTTTGGAAATCTGATCAACCCTTTCTGGAGAAACGCAATTGTTGTTACTGATAACGACGTTCGAAGACTGGTTTCTACAGTTCTTGATACGGAAATCACTATTACAGAACAGAGTATTTGGGAACTTTTACAGCTGAATGATCAACCGAATATGCCAGTCGGTTTTGATCATGTTTTCGTTTCGGGAGCTATGCAAAGGATTGGATATCCCGGGATTCCCACGGATCAGTATAGGAAAGCGAATCTCACACGTGTTTGGAGATATTTGATGCACGTGATTATCGTTTGTTTGGGCAATAGGAAAGGTGGAACGGATGGTATGAGCCGAAGTTTGTCTTCTGCTATGTTAGCATTAGTGTACAACAAGCCGTTCAACTTCTCGGGTTTTATATTCAAGGCTATGGTTGATAATGCGAATGCCGGGGATCAGAAATGGATCTTATATCCGAGATTTATTCAGTTGCACATCAATCGTTATCATCCAGATCTTCAAGCACAGGGTGACATTGATCAGCAATTAAAGATTTCACCGATGATGAATCGGATCTTTACTATTTGTGCAGGTGGGGTTCAGGCGGCAAGGGATGTTCCCTTATTCGGTGCTATTGTTGATGAGAATTACGTACCGCCTCCGGAACCTCAATATATGGACATTCCAGCACCCCAACAACCGCAGCAACCATTTGTGAACGTCCCTGTTCAAGCTGCGGGGGAGAATGTAGATGCTCTTTTGGAGAACATCGAGCAGTTTGGGCACGTTGACTCAGACAATCCAGCATCTCACGACACGGTCGAGAGTTCTGATTATGAACAAGCTGCAGAAAATGTAGGTCCTCAGGATGGGGGTCCGACGCCTGAGCATTCGGATGGTACTGTTCCGCATCCCTCTGAGATGGAACGTATCAGGCTATCCGATTCATTCAGATATTTGAGAATTCAGCGTCGGATCAGGGCAGGACGCAAGTATGTACCTCCAAGGGATACTGGGAAACGTACACGAGACGGTGATGATTCTGCTGATGAAACTTATCGTCCTTGTCGTCGTGTTCGTCGTTCTTCATCAGCCAGAGCTCCAGTCAATCCACAGCCGCAAGCTGATTTTGAGATTCAACCGACTCCAGCATTCATGCAAAAGATTATGGATGATATGCAGAAGATGAAGCAAAAGCTGGAGGCTAAAGACGAAAAGATTGCTAAACAAGCTGCACTGATCGAGGTTCAATCTAAAGAGCTTGAGGAAACGAAGATTAGGGTTAATGTTTTGGAAGGCAGGTTACTTGCCTCGGGGGAGTCTGGGTCTGGGATACCCACTTTAGAGTCAAGTGAACCTGCGTCTGTAAATCCCAACCCTGTACTTGAAACTGTTAATGAAAATATTTCTGTTTTGGATTACTTTTGTGTTGATGATATTCCAGGGCAACCGAGACCGCTGGCTGTTGACTATTCATTTGCGGACTTATCGTTTATTCAAAGAATGGCTAGTGGAGTTGGCTCTGAGGAAGAAACGGATAATGATTTTCAGATGAATGAGGATGTTTCGATTGAAGAGGAACAATTGAATTCAGATGAAACGTATGATGATGCACATTCTGGGGAAGCTTATGATGATGCACCTATTATAGAGTCTGATTCAAGTGAAGATGAGAGACCTGCTAAAGCTCAACATGGAGAATCTAGTTCTGCTGCAACTCCAGCTCCAGAGACACAGGCACCGGACTCAGCAGCGAAGAAATTAACTGCTGAAGAAAAGAGAGAGAGAAACAAGAAATGGTGGCCTAAGGGACGAAATCCAGTTCCTATTCCAGTTAAATGTCAAGTGTACCGGGTTAGTCGAAATTATACCGGAGTTATTAAAAGCTAGAAGTGTCAGAGGAATCTTTTTATGATTAAGAGAGAAGATGGAGTTCAGTACTTCAGAATGCGTTTTGATAGATTGAGCACGTTGCCAAAAGGAGAGATTAATCGATTAGCTCAGCTTAAATTGATTAATCCGTTCGAGAATGATTATGCCGAGTTCATTCAGAGAAATTTACGTCGGGAAGTGTTATCGAATACATATTCTAAATTGAAACCGACGTTGGGCACTCGGTATACGTTCAAAAGGAAAGTTGATCCAGTTACCAGGAAGCCTATGGTTAAAGTTCACTATCCGCCTGCTAACTGTTTGACTGAGATACCTCTGGAACCAGTTCCTTATTATTTTCTAAGAAGACTTGTAAAATGGGAACTTGATCCACAGACTGGTGAAGCGGTTATTACTTTCGTTATAGATTCTGAACCGTGGCCAGAAGTTGGAGGTATATGGAATTTGAAGCAAGCAACGTTTAGACTGTATGATCCGATGAGTTTGATTAATTTTCATGAAAAAGATTTAAGAAAACTCTATGATGATCGGATTCGTGTTGGTCAGAAGAATGAGTTCAACAGACGTTTAGCCGAGCAGTTTTACAATGTTGTTACTGTTTGCGTGGCTAATGGAATTCATGCCGATGGCCAATTTCCTGCGGGCTGGGTTTAAAGAAGATTTTTGAAGACCAAGCTGAAGACACGGGGGAGTTTGTTGGTACATGTTTAGTGTCTGTCAGTTGGTCTAGCTCGTAGTTTGTATTTAGATTTGCGTTTCATGACTCCTGCGACGTAGTGCGTAACGTCGCAGGTGCGACGTCAGGTTTTGGGCCTGCGACGTAGTCAACGTCGCATGGGCTTGGGCCTGCGACGTCGTGTGCGACGTCGCAGATGCCAGTTTTGTATATAAACGTTTTACGTTTTCTGTTTTAGGGTTGACGAAACCCTAAACACAATTTGTCGAAATTCTCTGTAATCTGATCGACCATAAGCAATAATATAACGTTCGGTTTCATAATTATTGTGTTTGATTATTCATTGTGTTCGTGTTATAACTTAATCGTTGATTCCGCAAACGATTGAGTGACTCGGTTCTGTTAGATCCTAAGTAAGGGACAAACATCATACGAGTTTAATTTAACATAGCCTGATCAACTATGTACAATTAAGCAAGGATGATGTAAGATCTGAAAGTAGTTATGGCTGAACAGGGTACAATAGAAGACTCTGACCTCGAGAGAACCGAGACTTAAACATGTTTATGCTAGACACTCAATAGGCTATATTATATAGGAGCTATATGAATATAGGCCTCAATCTTACTAACGTTTTGTCTCAGAAATGGCAAACACACCATCAAATTCATCTCGCTCTCAATCCGGGTCGCAGAACCCAAGGGTAGCTAGGAGGAACGCCAGGTTGCCTCGAGCTGGCCCATACCCCACTCACTTCACCTTGCCGGCCTTAGCCGCTAGGGTGAACCAACACGAGCAGCGACTTCGCACCATGGATGTCGTGCTGCAGGAAACGAACGAAAACTGGAGACTTACATCCCTTGAACGCATCGAACAAGTCTCCGACGACCTGGAAACCACAAATAACAACATGGATGTCCTTCGCAACCAAGTAATAGAAATAAGCGTGGAAAATGCCCTTCTACGTCAAAGGATGGAAGAATGTGAACAGCGTTCACATGAAGCAGAAGAGTATGCCCGTGGACTAACACAACGACTGGCACTAGCAAAAGATAACGCCCGTCAAGCTAGCAGACTTGCAAACACTGTGGACCGTCTTGTCACGATGATGGAACAAATTAATCTACGTTAAGACTAGTGTAGTCTTTGTCTTGTAATCTATCCTGTAATCTAGTAACTATCTACGCGCTACTCTAAAATTCGGTCGGATGTAACAATTCCCGACACCTTTTGTAATAACTCTGTAGGATGTAACCTTTGAACTCATATTAGCTATCAAATATTCCTTGTTGTTCAACTCATATTAATTGTCATTTTTCCATGTTGATGTCATGTATTACTGCTTTTATACATGTACATCTATAACAAATACAACTTTCCTACGAAATCTCATGTATCTTCATTTCTTTTATTGAAGAATCATGCCGCCAAAGTCAAGACCATACACCGATGCTCAGCTTACATCGCTTATAACCCAGGCTGTTACTGAAGCCTTGGCTCGGAATACCCCACAAAACTCCACCAGAAACAGCGATGCCGCTGAAACCACTACTGCTAAACCTTGTTCTTACAAGGACTTTCAAAGCTGCAAACCCTCCAGCTTCAAGGGTTCTGAAGGAGCCATCGGACTTATCAGATGGTTCGAGAAAATGGAAACTGTTTTCCGTGTCAGCAAATGCGCGGAGAACGACAAAGTAAACTTCGCCACCTGCTCTCTTGAAGATGATGCCCACTCTTGGTGGAATTCATATACCCAATCAGTGGGTGCTGACACTGCCTACCAACTCTCTTGGGAGGACTTGAAAGCAAAACTCACTGCCAAATACTGCTCAATCGCCAAACTCCAAAAGCTGGACGAGGAGTTCTGGAACCTAAAGGTTCAGGGTGGTGATATCGATGGTTATACCACCAGATTCCAGCAACTCGCTGCCCTCCGCCCAGCCATGGTAAGCACAGAACCTGATAAAATCAGGAAGTACATCATTGGCCTTCCTGAGCCTGTTCGGGGGCATGTTGCCTCTTCCAACCAAACCACCATTGACGGTGCAATCCTATTGGCCCAAGATCTGATGTCCATGAGCCAAGATTCTGAACCACCCACTTCATCCTCCCAAAACAACAAACGAAAGTGGTCTGATTACCACAACAACCACTCTAACCAACAAAACAAGAAACCTGACACCATCAAAGCCTACAACACCACCACTGACATCACACGGGGCTACACTGGGAACAAACCCTATTGTTCCAAGTGCAGCCGTCACCATGAAGGCTCCTGTGGTCCCTTTTGCAACAATTGCAAGAGGTACGGCCATCTCACCAAAGACTGCAATTCTCCTGCCAACAACAATTCCAACAACAACACCAGACCACCCAAAGTCTGCTTTGAGTGTGGGAAACCCGGGCACTTCAGGGACACGTGCCCCAAGCTGAAGAATAACAACAACAACAACAACAACAACCGTAACAGCAGCAACAACAACACCCGAAGCAGAGCCTTCGTCATCAAATTTGGGGACGCCCGCCAAGACCCGAATGTGGTCTCGGGTATGTTCCTCCTCAACAACTTAAATGCTTCTGTTCTATTTGATACTGGTGCTGATAGAAGCTTTATCTCTGATGACTTTTGCCCACTACTTGACATCACTCCTGTTGCCTTAGATGTTAAGTACACTGTAGAGCTAGCAAATGGGGAACTTATAGAAACCGATAATGTGATACCTAATTGCACTTTAAACCTAGCTGATGAAACCTTTTCAATCGATCTTGTACCCGTTGAAATCGGAAGTTTCGACGTTATCATTGGAATGGATTGGTTGTCCAAACACCGAGCCGAAATCATTTGTTACGATAAGATCGTCCGCATTCCACTCGCTGCCGGTGGAACCTTGATCATACAGGGGGAGACCGGTGGGACGGGACTCAATATCATCTCTTGCTTAAAAACCCGAAAATTTCTGAGAAAGGGTTACCCTGCAATACTCGCACACATCACAGAGAAGAAGTCGGAGGAGAAGCGACTTGAGGATGTGCCGATTGGTAGAGACTTTCCCGAAGTCTTTCCAGAAGAACTGCCTGGTTTACCTCCATCTAGACAGGTTGAGTTCTCAATTGATCTCGTGCCGGGTGCCGCACCGGTGGCCCGTGTACCGTACCGTTTAGCCCCATCCGAACTTCAGGAGTTGTCCTCTCAGTTACAGGAACTTCTGGATAGAGGATTCATTAGGCCGAGTTCTTCGCCTTGGGGAGCTCCGGTCTTATTTGTTAAAAAGAAGGACGGTTCATTTCGAATGTGCATCGACTACCGAGAGTTGAACAAATTGACCGTCAAGAACCGTTATCCACTTCCTCGCATTGATGATTTATTCGACCAACTTCAGGGTTCAAGTTTCTACTCAAAAATCGACCTGCGATCAGGCTATCATCAGTTACGAGTTCGCGACACCGATATTCCGAAAACTGCTTTCAGAACTCGTTACGGGCACTACGAATTCCAAGTGATGCCCTTTGGTCTAACCAACGCACCGGCTGTATTCATGGACCTCATGAATCGGGTGTGCAAACCTTACCTCGATAAGTTTGTCATCGTCTTTATTGATGACATACTCATTTACTCGCGCAACGAGCAAGAGCATGCGCAACACCTCAAAACCATCCTTGAACTACTTAGACACGAGGAGCTTTACGCCAAATTCTCTAAGTGTGAGTTCTGGATACAAACCGTTCAGTTCCTTGGTCACGTGATCGACAGTCAGGGAATTCACGTTGACCCATCAAAGATCGAGGCTATCAAAGACTGGCAAGCACCCACCTCTGCAACTGAAGTACGACAATTCTTGGGTCTTGCTGGGTACTATCGGCGATTTATCGAAAACTTCTCCAAATTAGCTCAACCACTCACGATACTGACTCAGAAGGATAAGCGGTTCGATTGGACCAATAAACAAGAGTCAGCGTTCCAACTTCTAAAACAAAAGCTTTGCAGTGCTCCAATCCTATCACTACCCGAAGGCACCGATGACTTCGTGGTATACTGCGATGCTTCTCACCAAGGTCTCAGTTGCGTGCTGATGCAACGAGACAAAGTCATTGCCTATGCCTCATGACAGTTGAAAATTCACGAAAAGAACTACACCACTCATGATCTCGAACTTGGAGCTGTCGTTTTTGCTCTCAAAATCTGGAGACATTATCTCTACGGCACTAAGTGCACAATCTTTACCGATCATAAAAGTCTCCAACATATATTCGATCAGAAGGATCTCAATATGAGGCAACGTCGATGGGTCGAGTTGCTTACCGATTACGATTGCGAGATCAAGTACCATCCAGGGAAGGCTAATGTTGTAGCCGATGCCCTCAGTCGAAAGGAACGACCAAAACCACTTCGAGTCCGAGCCCTCAGTATGACCATTCACAACGATCTTACCGTTCAAATTCATACCGCTCAGATCGAAGCCCTGAAACCTGAAAACATCAAAAATGAAGCCCTACGGGGTATTGACAAACAATTTGAAACCAAACCTAACGGGATTAGGTATTTCTCAAACCGAATCTGGTTGCCTAATTTCGGGAACCTACGAGACTTGGTGATGGATGAAGCTCACAAGTCTAAATATTCTATCCATCCGGGATCCGATAAGATGTACCACGGAATCAAGGATTTTTATTGGTGGCCAAACATGAAAGCCAAAATCGCCACTTATGTCAGCAAGTGTCTTACTTGCTCGAAAGTCAAAACCGAACATCAGAAACCTTCTGGTTTACTCCAACAACCTGAAATCCATGAATGGAAATGGGAACAAATTGCCATGGATTTCATAACCAAACTACCCAAGTCGGCGAGCGGTTGCGATACCATTTGGGTGATCGTCGATCGTCTCACCAAATCTGCTCATTTCCTGGCAATCAAAGAAAACGATAAAATGGAACGCCTTGCACAAATCTACATCAAAGAAATCGTTTCTCATCACGGCGTTCCAATCTCAATCATCTCTGACAGAGATGCCCGCTTTACCTCTCACTTTTGGCAATCACTTCAAAAAGCATTGGGTACTCGTCTCGATATGAGCACCGCGTACCATCCTCAAACCGATGGCCAAAGTGAACGAACCATTCAGACACTGGAAGACATGCTACGCGCCTGCGTAGTTGATTTCGGGACAAACTGGGAAAGACAGCTACCGTTGTGCGAATTCTCGTACAATAACAGCTATCACGCCAGCATTAAGGCTGCACCTTTTGAGGCACTGTACGGTCGTAAGTGCCGATCACCGATCTGTTGGACTGAAGTGGGAGACAGTCAACTCACTGGTCCTGAACTCATACACGCCACCACTGAGAAAATTGTGGAAATCCAAAACCGACTCAAAGCCGCACGTGATCGTCAGAAAAGTTATGCTGACGTGAGACGCAAACCACTCGAGTTCCAAGTTGGGGATCGAGTACTCTTAAAAGTATCGCCTTGGAAAGGCGTCATCCGTTTTGGCAAACGCGGGAAGTTGAATCCCAGGTACATCGGGCCTTTTGAGATCCTCGAACGGATTGGCCCCGTAGCTTATCGATTGCAGCTGCCATCCGAACTCAACAGCGTGCACCCCACTTTTCATATTTCAAATTTGAAGAAGTGTCTGTCTGATGAGACACTTATCATTCCACTAGATGAAATTCGTGTTGACGATAAACTTCACTTCGTTGAGGAACCCGCTGAAATTATGGACCGTGAGGTCAAACAACTGAAACAAAGTCGTATTCCCATCGTCAAGGTCAGATGGAATTCACGGCGTGGTCCGGAATTCTCCTGGGAACGGGAAGACCAAATGCGACTCAAATATCCTCAACTATTCACTGATTCTACATCAAACACGACTTCGAATTAAATTTCGGGACGAAATTCTTCTAACAGGGGGAGAATGTAACACCCGCCAAATTAGGACTAGTAATTAGTGCCTAATCAGATGTTAATACATGTAATTAGTTCCGTGTTAGGCTAATTAATGTATCGAATTATATATATTGTTGAATATATACGAAAATGCGATTTGATTAAATCGTACGCAATTTAAATCGAATGTATTTCGATTCAATTTAATACGGACGTTGGTGACCAATTTTATTAAATAATGTTGTTATATCAAAAATATTATTATGATAATATTTCGTATTCATTCGTATCGTACAGGCAAAACTTACACAATTTAAAATATTAAAACGCACAAACTAAATAAACAAACTTACATTTTTTAACTCAAATGTAAATTGATTTGTAAAATGTTTAAATAAAATATCGTGTAATAATTCGTATTTTAAAACGTACCATTTAATATGAAAAATATTTATTAAACGTTAAAAGACGGAGAAAACGAACACCGCGCGGGGGACGGAGACGGAAAAGTGGAGGATAACCTCCACCTCTCCACCTTTCTTCCTCATTTCTCCAACCCACTCTCTCTCTCTCCTTTCCCTTTTCTTTCAATTTCACCATCCACCACCACCTCATTAAATCACATAATACTACCACTAAACACGCTCGGATCTCCTCGCTCGTTTGGAACAAAAGAATCACCACCTCGCGATCTATCATCCTATCTTCTCGGATTTTTCATCCGACACTTTGTAAGTTTCCGACAAATCCCGAAATCTCTCGTTTTTAAATGTTTTCATTTGTTAGTAGTTTGTAACAACTTATAATGTCCATATAAGGGTTGGGAAAAAGTTTTGGACCGAACGGAAACCGAAAAACTCATTTTCGACAAAAACTCCGGCCAACAGACCGCTACGTCGCAGTTGGCCCAGAATTTATGCGACGTCAGCTGCGACGTCTCAAAACACATCACGACGTCGCACATAGCGACATCAGCCACTACGTCGCCCTAATTGACCGACGTCGCACTTAGCGACGCAGGCCCTTACGTCGCAGAAATCAACAACGTCGCATATAGCGACGCCACGCACAACGTCGCATTAAATTTGGACATTATAGTTGGACGAACAACTACAAGGTAGTCTTATTAGATACCTTCGCATATTATAACCATTGTGTGTCGTGGACACCCTCAGGTTACAAGTCTTTGGACTTCATTACTCGGCTAATCAATCAAAGTTTATTAAGTTAAACTCGCTAGACTCAGGTGAGTCTCATAGCCCCTCTTTTTACTGTTTTACTCAGGGGTGTGATATATTGCTCATTTTTAACATGTGAACGCAAGTACAAACATTTCATATACTACATGAGTTTTTCACAACTAATCATTTAAAGTCCTCCGTCAGCATAGTTGTTAATACGTTGTAGCGTGAATATTAGTATATGGTACCATATAGGATTGACCCTCCTCGTTCGGGTTAGCAAGCACTAACCGGGTAAACGGACGTACTAATATTTGGGAAGACGAATGTTGATTAGGCATTCGTGGAGGCACCTCGCCCGGAATTCTCTATAGGGGACCCGGCCCTCGAGTTAAGCTCAACTATGTGCTCATAGCTGTATACACGATTACTATCATTTAATTGCTGGATGCAATTCATTATTTAAATCTTGCGGTTCATACTATATTACTTGATTTCAAACCTGTGAGCTCACCAGCTTTTAGCTGACCTTTTAGCATGTATCGCAGGTACCAAGCAATAGGATGTTTCTGCTTCAGGATTTTTAGCTCGAGTCAGCATACAGACGATTGAGATTTTCTTGCATTAGTATATTTTGTACAAGTACTTATGTACTGAAATCTCCTTTTATTTAAACTCGAACTATGTAAAGCTTTAAATGTTGTAAACATTTCAATTATCAATATATTTTGTTAAAACGACGCATATAGAGTCGTTTACTATATATCTTTGTGCTTTGTTATTGATTAGTAACACCCAAATCAAGCTTCCGCAAATCATTAAATTTGGGGGTGTTACAACTATCAAGGAGGGCAATTACTTTGTAATGTCTAACTTTGGCGTTGAAAAGTATGAAGGGAACTATAGGCTTATTGATCACAACTGGAAGATAAGTCTTCTAAGGAATTCAAAGGTTCGAAGATGCCCATCATTTGAAGGGGTATCAGATGGCCTCAACTTGGTATCCTACCGTGCCATCAATGAATAGAGATTGTCCTTAATCTTTGGATTTGGTACAATGTTAGACAAATTCATACTATATTTTGATTCAATTTATATAAATGTTTATTTAAGGATGTATGTTTGTATTGATGTAAACTATGTATTCCAGATGTAGTTGGACTATTGGTAACTTGGTATATATTGAGCCATTGGTTGAACACAAGGATAATGGCATTGTTACTAAATCAACTAAATTCGTGTTGGAGGATCATGAGTAACCATCTATCTTTCCGTCATTACGAATATTGTTTTAATAAATATGACAATATAACCCTCCTTATTTAGATACCAAAACCAATTGGTTTCACCTACTTGGTTATTTCGACCAATTTTTGTTTGATTCAATTTAGATCGATTGAACCGAATAACCATTTGTATAAATTTCAATCTTCAAGATGCTCAACAAATATTAGCACGGCCACTACCATATATATATATAAACACATCTCTCATTTTACACATCACCACCTTAGAAGATGACACGTGGCCCTCATTCTTGATTATTACTCCTAATCCTATTTTTATGTTAATCATAATTATTATCTTAATCATTAATCATATATATAAATAAAATAAAAATAAATGTACTTAATTATATCCTAAACTTTAAAAATTTACACATCAATACTATAAAATATATTATTATATATCTATACTATTATATAATACATTTGTGATGTTTTTCTAAGAGGGAAATTACTAATTTACCCCTAACATTATTATTAATATTTGAAAAACCTACTTGAAATTACTAATATACCCATACATCTATTAAAATCTCATTAATACAATCATTATTAAACTTTAAAGTATTAAACATATGATATTGAATTATAATTATTTAGAGCTTTCTATATATATATATATATATATATATATATATATATATATATATATATATATATATATATATATATATATACTAATATATATAATGCATTTCAATGTTTTTTTAAGATAGAATTTACTAATTTACCCCTAACATTATTATTAATATTTGGAAAATCTACTTGAAATTACTAACATACGCTTACATATATAATTAAATCTCATATAGACTATCATCATCAAACATTAATGTAATCATGATATGACATAACTTTTTAACCGTAAGGAGTTACGAGATTTGTCAATTATGGACGGGAAGGTCAGAACAAGACGAAAATGTTAGCAAACTGTCGTAAGCGGTTTGTCCATTGTTTTTAATAAAATTCCATCCCTAAAGCTTTCAAAATCGGTTTTCCCTAATGTTACACATTTCTAAAGGTTTTGTAAGATATTAAAAACGAACTCTCAATAGTGTTTCTTATGAAATTATAAATTTAAGCAATTGTTTGTATTTTTAATTTCATTTTTGTACAATCAATTCCTATATTAGAGAGTTTCAATTTGTTTATCAAATTTTAAGATTTCAATGTGGTATACATAATGTTTAGTATCTAATACCCACATAAGATTGTATTTATCGTTAGTTTAGAAACAACCCATGATTTCACAAATCACAACTTGAATCTAGCCATTGTGAACTTTTAATCTAACAGCCGCAACTCGATAACCAAACATCGAGTTCGCAATGACATTTCTTAAAGAAAAAAGAGTAAAGATGTGATTTTTCAATTAAAGAAAAAGTATATCGTAGTTTATTGTAATATATAGATTTTAGTTATGATTTACATACTACATATATAATGAAATAAAACAAAAAGTTTGTCTCGCTGCATCGCGGGGGTATTCTGCTAGTATTATATTAAGTAAAAGAAAAAACACACTAACAAAGATAAAAGATTTATTTTAACTACTCTTTTAGTTTTAAAAAGAAACCTATCAATACTTTTCAAATGTTATGCACATTAACATTTTTGAAAGAGAAATGATATTTCTACCAATGAATTTGATAAATCCACTATGACTGTGTATCACCTGTTTGTATTGTACGAGTACTTAATGCATATTTGTGATGGATCTATCAAATTCAATGATGGAAATATCACCACCCTTTTTCAAATAGATAGTTGAGACTCTTTATAAAGAACATGTCAACATTTTTGAAATAATTTGTAACCAAAACTTGTAATATCTTGTGCTAATTTAGGCAATTCTAAAAACCGCAATATTACATATATCCCCTTATTAAACTCTACAAATATCATATATACCCGCTATAATATAAATATATCATACATACCCAATTCATTGATTTAATTACAATTAAATTTCAAAATTAGTAATAAACTTTTAATATGACTAATATACCCTTCAATCTCTTTATATTTAATATTTTACAACAATCAAATCAAACTAAAGATATGCCATTTAACATCAGATAGTACTATTTATTTGGAACACACCATTACATATAAAAATACTTCACGAGATACCGATCAATGTAAATCTGCACATACCTATTTGGAGCTCTACACCGAATGGATGAGGAAAAAGGAATTTAATCTAAATTGAAAGAAATAGTGATCGAGGAGGAAATGGAATTTGACGAATTGATGATAAACGGACTTTTTCATTATTTTCTTGTGTCCATTTTAGGTATTGTTAATGACGGCCCTAAGCTCTGTCAATAACGTGCATAAACTGGTTGTACTTCGATTGATATTAACGGGGTCAACTTAAATTCAGGGGGTCAAAGAGTTTATTATGGTATGGGTACAAGTTATAATGCATGTTTTAAATTCTTATTGACAGCTCTTAGGGCTGTCGTTATCATTTTCCATGGTAACCGTATAGACGCAGATTTAGGGCTTGATTCAATAGCATTTTGAAATCGTTTCAACGGAGGGATAATCGGAAAGAGTTCGGGAGAAAGAGAAAGGGAAAATAATGAGGGTATAATGGTGATTAAAAAATTTATTAATAATTTTAGACTTTTGATTGTAATATTTAATTAATCTATCTATCTATCTATCTATCCATTCTTATAACTAAAGGAGAAGACTCTAAATTATTTTTCAAATATTCACCTATGCCACATCATACAAATTTTATGTGTCATCACCATATAAAAAAATTGATGATGTGGATTTTCCTACACCATTACTCTATATAAGGTAATATTTAACTAAAAATTTTATTATAACAAACTTCATTTAATAATTTAATTGATAAAATTAAAATTATAACCTATTTAATCAGGGTGAGGTTCCTGGAAGAAGGGGTAAAAGTGAGAAAAGGGAAAGAAGCCAATGAGGAGGTGACAAGTGTCTCCTTATTTCTCCACATTTTTATCCATTTCCATCCCCTTTCTTATTTCTCCACATTTTTTTATCCAATTCTTCCCTTTCTTTATTTCTCACTTTTCTTTTTTATATTTCCTTTTTTTCTTAATTAAATTTTTTTTTGTTAAATTTTTTTACTATTAATAAAAAAACATTTTAAACTTAAAAAAAGATTAATTTTTTTTAACTAGTAAAAACTTCTATAACTCTTTTATATTAAAAAATAAGTAAATAATTAAATAAAATTTGTTAACATTTTTTTAGAAAAAATTATCACTTTAAAAATCTAAAAATTAGTTTTTACATTTTTTTATGTTAAGTTTTTTCTTTTTTTTTTTATATCATTTTCAAATTTGTGATGCACCGAGTATTATATATAACGATGCAGATGAATATCAAAAACAAGATGCAATAAAAGTAAATTATTATTGTGTTCACCAATATTATAGCTATGATACACTAAGTTTCTCTGAATATGATGCATCGAGTGTTTAAATATCATGCATCGACTTTCAAAATATACTATAAAAACATCGTTATTGAAAAAAAAATATGATGCATCATAGTTATAAAACATGGTGCATCAAAGTTATAATATATGATGCATCGTAGTTATAAAATATGATTATCCGATATACGATAAACATCATTAGTATATAAATCTTGGTGCATCATAGTTATAAAATGTAACATCCTCCCCCTGAGCCCACTGGGCTCACGCGGTCCACAGCTGGGCCTGAGGAGCAATGTCAGGTCTGCAGCCCAATACACCCCAACCACATCACCTGAGGAATTCACCTCCCAGGTAGGTTGTTGGATTCGAACTTGAATCCCTTTAATACTAAGTCTTACCACTTAGTATCAACAATTGAGCTGCAGCTCAATTGGGATTCAAGTTTTGTTAAACAAGTCGTGAAAAAGGTTAAACGAAAAGGTTGAAAAACGCAACAAAAAAATCCGATAATAAGAACTTTAAAGAAACGCAAACAAAAAAAAAATAAAAAAGTAAAAAAAATTATATAAAAAATACATAATAATAATGATAATAACAAAAATAAAATAGGAGGAAAAAGTATGGAGGACACTTGTCACCTCTTCATTTGCTTCTCTCTTTTCTCTCATAAAACCCCTCTTACCATTTAATCATGACATCTTTTAATCTATTTTTCCCCTTTAATTTTGATTTATAGAGTTTTTTAGTTTCTTTCATCATAATATTCACTCTTCTTTCACTAACTTCTCTCTCTCTCTTTCTTAAAAAAAATAAAATAAAATAGTGAGTTAGGATAACTTACTTTTATGCCATTATAGTTTTGTTAATTTGAAAATTTTGATATCATTTTACAATGAGGGAGCTCAATTCAAGTTATTTTGTAATCTGAATACAAGCTTTATAGATAGGTAGATCAAGTTCATCATCTCCTTTTAAAAAGTTTTTTTAGTTTTAATCACACAACTCAATTATAATTCAATATGCGATTGTTAGTTAGAAAAAAGTCACTTTATAACATACCCATCTATTTTAACCTTCCCATTTCATTGATATATCGTGGGGAGAGAAAATTATTGTTCTTATTTCATTTGAGAGGTCTTAAAATTTATAAAATGTCACTAATAATGATTAAAAAATGTTTATTTTATACACAATCTAAAAGTTTTTAAGAGACCCCCCCCCCCCCCCCCCCCCCCCCCCCCCAACAACAACAACAACTTACTAAATGTATTTATATTTTAAATGTTACCAAAAAGGATTATATAAATAATATAAAAAGAAACAATTTTACACCACTATACCACGATTAAAACATTTCATATACCATTTTAACTTATGACCCACATATTAAAACATTGTTTATTCCTAACTGTGCATCCGGGTTTAACACTAGTTGAATATATATGATAGTTTTAGATTTCATTGAGTATATATAATATTTGCTGATTTTAGCAAGGGGACATATGTAATTCTCCTATTTAAAACACATCAAAATATTTAAACTAAAAAATATTAACTATTAATGATATCTATCTAGGTAAAAGCTTTTTTCCACTAATTAGATTGAGATATTTTAGTTTAGTCATTTATGTAAAATTGAACATGAAATTTGTAGTCATCTATAAATCTTAATTCTTAATTATCAAATATATGATGAATATCTTAGTAATTTTTGAAGTCTATTTTCACTACTCTTAAACTGTTTCATTTCAGCATTTTCATATATATATATATATATATATATATATATATATATATATATATATATATATATATATATATATATATATATATATTTATTTATTTATTGAAAATTACAAAAAGAAAAAAACTTGACAACTTCTAAGACTTACACATAAAAACATTTGTTTACATCTAACTAACTCGATCAAGTATTATTGTTTTCTCAAGTATCTAACTAAATCATATTTGATGTCCGATCCGGTTTTTAAAACATTTGGGTATTATAATACTCCTTTTAAATATGTGTTTGTTAATGTATAAGTTTTTTATTTAATGAACTCAAAATGTCTTTGAATACATGTTTAATATTAATTAATTCAATCTAACACTTATCATTGTTGTGCATATCATAAATACATATTTTAGTAATCGATCAAAAGTAGTTTACCTGTCATTAATCCACGACCAAGTAAATGCAGAGGCATGGCAATTGTCCAAGTCTTTCTTTATCGGGTTTTTGTAGCATCACATTGACTATGCCGTTTCATCACAGTTGGTCGTTGTTAACATGTATATGTTGGATGTGTTTGGAAATAAGAAATCCTCAAAGACGCATGCTATGCAAGCGTCAACATACACGAGCTGATCAATGAAAATAATGTTTAATTAGTAACTATATGTGGGAAAATAGTTTGTACGGTTGGCAGTACATAGATTGGTTACTGCAGGGGTAATTTGGTAATTTCATAGCTCCATTCTATTTTGCACCCAAAAATTCATACACGCCTTTTTGTTTGTTTTCCTCTTTGATTTATTACTTCAATTGTTTCTCTTTTAAAAATCATACACCACTCTTCCTTCATCCATTTAATTATATTGCGATAAATTTCTCCTCTTACAATCTCAAGTTATCCTATTATCCTTTTCATTTTGTAAACCTTTCTCTTTTATAAATTGCTAATAGCACTCGGTGTCCCAACCCAGTTGATGAATTTTGTTTAACATGAAACAAAAAATAGGTTTTTTTATATATAATATTTGTTGATTTTAGCAAGGGGACATATGTAATTCTCCCATTTAAAACACATTAAGATATTTAAACTAAAAAATATGAACTATTATATACTGGTATCCATCTAGGTAAAAGCTTTTTCCACTAATTAGATTGAGATATTTTAGTTTGGTCATTTACATAAAATTGAACTTGAATTTTGTAGTCATCTATAAATCTTAATTCTTAATTATCATATATATGATGAATATCTTAGTAATTTTTGAAGTTTACTGTGACTACTCTTAAACTGTTTCATTTCAGCATTTTCATATATATTTATTGAAGATTACAAAAAGAAAAAAACATGACAACTTCTAAGACTTACACATAAAAACATTTGTTTACATCTAACTAACTCGATCAAGTATTATTGTTTTCTCAAGTATCTAACTAAATCATATTTGATGTTCGATCTGATTTTCAAAACATTTGGGGTATCATAATACTCCTTTTAAATATGTGTTTGTTATTGTATAAGTTTTTTATTTAATGAACTCAAAATGTATTTGAATACACATTTAATATTAATTAATTCAATCTAACACTTATCATTGTTGTGCATATCATAAATACATATTTTAAAATTTTACCAGGAGAGCTAAAGATATGCGATTCTTTCTTAGTGTAAAAAGGTCATGTGTTTTTGTAATTTTAAATAAATATATGAAAGGAAGAAATGAAGCGGTTCGCGGGTGGTGATACCTCTGTTCTGAAGCAATATTATGAGAATAAAGTTAAAGACTTGGAACAAGAAATGCGAACTTTGCAGGTTATAGATCTTGTTAAATCTTAACTTGAAAATCTATAAGCGTGCTAACTTGTTTGACTAATTGATTGACAGAAAGAGATCAAGCAAGTTAGGTGCAATATTTCAGATATTTCCTCCACCTCTGATCAAAAGTTGAAGAAATATTATCTTCAGAAGTTGATCTTTTTGGAATACTAGGTGAGTTCACCATCTTTTAATTACATATCATAGTCTCATAATGTTTCCTGTTTGAATAAAGAAGCAATTACTATACTAGTATAATATAGCAATAGTTTTATGTGTGCTTAACGACTTCACTAGATATCATAATATTCTAATGTGGATTTCTGGTTGTGGAGTTGAAGAAGATGCAAAATGCCCAGGCACAATTGCTAAGAGATAAAAAAAATAGCGACGAGGCAACGAAGAAAGATATTCACAAAATCTAAACACAGAAGGTACGTTTTGTGTTTTGGAGCTTGTTAAGCAACACCTTAATAAATATTTTTATTAAGCACGTCTTCTTTATATCTGATTACACATATTTAGCTTCAATTACAACAAAAAAACAAAGCAAGAATTGGGGCAGTTTAGATTATGGAAGGCCTCACGTGAAGAAGAAGTACTTCAAGTATTTAATACATTTGTTATCATGTTTCTACTTTGTTATTTTTATTCTTTAATTGCAAATGTAATAATCGTAATAGAATTTTGTTGTTAACACGTTATTTGTATGAACAGCTTAAGAAAGAGGGAAAAAGGAATAAGTATGAGATGCGTAAGCTGTTAGTAATTTAGAGTAATTGTGGGATATAATTATTAGATTTGGAAATGGGTTAGGAGGTACGGAGTGTACGTCCATCAAGTCGATAACATCCCTGACTAAAAGCTACTGCGGAAATGGGTGTTATCGCTGAAATAGACCTTGTCTAAGACGGAGGCCTATTTCCAGACAGAAAACCTGATTGCTGATTTTAAGGTCCTAATGGCTAATTTCTAAGCCCGAGTGCTGATTAGCCTCTTCACAAACATAGACCTAAACACGGACAAAAGCCTAGTGCCAGACATGAATCCTGATTGCAGATTTATGAAGGACTTGTTGCTGATTTATAAATCCCGATGGATGATTATTAAGCCTAAGTGCAGATTCCTGCCAAACGGGTTACGTGGCAAATTTGACCCGTTTTGATGTGACTGTTGATTGGCTTGCATGTTGGACTTTATGGTCATTAATACATTAATGATCCATGAATACTAAAGTGGTTATAACTGCAATAGCTTAATGAAGTTCATTATTAGTTACTTAATACCATTTAACTTCATTAATTGTTGGAAGCTATATAACTCCAACAATGGATTCATATGAGGTGACACTTAAAACACAAAATATTCTTCTGCAACCAGGTTCTTGTTTGTTGCCTCAAATCAAGAACATCACCCTTTGTCTTATCCCAAAACAAAATTCGTGTAACCCAAGGCATATAGGGTTGAATTGTTGTTTTCGGAAAGTGATAACACGATTCAAAGGGATATCCGGTCATTGAAATCTTTAGCCGGTTACACGGCACGGTTTCCTCCAACATAAGCTATTAGCTTTGAATCAAAGGCAGAAAATGGTAAATTGATCATCTACTACATCATTCATTTTTTTGTACCTTTTCAAATCCTTTTAGTAATTTAAATTCACCTATTAATATCGTCATACATATTTCAGGTTTTGGAACCAAAGACAGAAGAAGCTTCTATGGCTACAAAACGATTAAAAGAGTTGCTAGAATCACCACCAAAGGCTTCTACAACTGAAACATTTGGTAAACTTTCACTTGAACTATATATTCAGTTCGTGCTCTACGTTAGCCTATCAATATTAACCCTATGATCTTGTAAATATTTGTGTAGGAAATAGAAGTGGCCCTGGAGTTCAGGTATAATAATAACTGCACATGGTATAGATTAATTATATACACATATCCTATAAATAATGCTCTTTGATGCATGTATTGATCATTATAGTAGCAAATAATGGGCTCCTAAGAATTATGTATTGCTAATATATAATTTACATTACACAATAGACATTGGTGCAGGCAATTGAACATGAACTCGAGGTTACTGTGTGTGTGCATGAAGTACATTGTGAATATGAGCGTCAAAAGGATGAGCAAGTGCCATTGAATATTTTTATATACAGAGAATGAACATGCCTGTACTTTCTGTAACAATCATGGTCTTTGCTGATATTTTTAATTATGAATTTCCATTACCAGGAGTATTAAAATGGCCAAAGAGGTAGCAGAACTCAAGGGTGAAGCAAATATAGCAAAACAATCAAACTTTAAGGTTTTACTGAATTACTTTCTTGATATGTTGTTTATTCTATAGGTGGAGATTGACCTAACTGGAAAAGGCCGACCAGGTCAAAAGTCACCCAAATTGAATTTTGGATGAATGTAATCTACTAAATCATTTATTTACAGAATTATATCATTATTAAATTAATACAATTTTGTATCACATTTGATACACTAATTGTTTATAAAAAAATCTTGAAGTTTTGGACATGAGTATTTAGGCAATCTGAACTAACACGACCTTTCTGCCTTTCAAAAAGTAACTAGTTTTGACCAGAACCTGGGTTGACCTTTACCCAATCCACTGATCATCTAATCTTGTCAATTATGTGGTTCACTCACTTACCTTTGTCTATTCATTGAATAGTTTGATTTTCTCATTGTAATACTGCAGTCATTGTGCTCTGACAATGTCGCCTGGTGCCAGAAATTCTAGAATAGCTGCTCTTGAGAATATGCTTGCCACTTCATCCAGCATGATTGGTTTAATGGCCTCACAGTTATCAGAAGCAGAAGAAAGAGAAAGGGCCTGTAGTGGCGAAGGTGGTTGGAACCAAACTGATTTTCTCCCTGAAGCAAAATATATCATGAAACATTTGTTCAACCTGGCATCCTCTTCAAGGTATGTGATATAAAAGTTTTTTTTTTTTATCATTGGATACTTGTTTGAGAAGTGCCAACTTTAATAAGTTCTTCTCCATTAATAAAGGTGCCAGCTTTGGGATAAAGAAGTTGAGTGTAATGAGAAAGATTATGAGATTAGAGGTTTAAGGGAAAAGATGCAGAATATGGAGCTCAGTCACCAGAAGGACTGAAGGAGCTCAAGGTTTGTAATTCATTTCCCCCTTTACCAAGGCCATTTTTTGTTTCTCAATTTGAAATGGAAAAAAAAATCATTTTCTTATATGGCAACTTGTATGATGTTCAGTTATGCCAGAAACTTTTTATGTCTAAAAAGTCAACAATTGAAGAAGCTGATAATGGAGAGAAAGATTCAGAGATTAGAGGTTTAAAGGAAAAGATGCAGATGATGGAGCTCAGTCTGCTCAGCCAGCAGAAAGAGTTAAAGATTTGTGATTCATTTCGCCCTGTATAAAAGCTATATTTTTCTCAGTTTGAAACGATAAAAAAAACCATTTGCTTATATGCTAACTTCTATAATTTCTATAATGTTCACGTGTTATATAACAGAAATTTATTGTGTCATAAAAATCAGCTATTGAAGATTCCTCTATCATGGATGATGGTGAAGGACAGAAGGAGAAATACACATCTGACTCGGACCATTCTAGCTTGGACAATCAACCCTCAGTTATTTGCTGTTCATGTAGCAGACACTCGAGTTGTAAAACAGACAAATGTCCATGTCAACATAACAGAATTAGATGTTCTATATCGTGTACGTGTCCCCCGAAGAAGTGCCTAAACCGAGATTCACGTGTTTAGGTAAATGTGTCTCAGGAGAAAAAGCAGATTTATGATTTTTGTAATAGAACACAAACACAATCCGTAACTGTTTTGAGTTGAAGAAAAGATGCAACTTTCGTCTGTGTCTTTTTCCAAACAGAGAATACTTATCCATAAAGATATCCTTACCTTCTGTTGTCCAAGAATTTATAATTGACTTTTCCCATTCAACATCAATAGGGGTTTCCACCAATATATTATCCGAGATAAACCTCCTCCTCAAATGTGAATCTTGATGCAGCTTGTTTACATATTCAACCATCTCGGTGGTTCAAACCATACACAAATTACTAGCTACAAGAAAGAAACAAACAATAGAACTTCAGAAGTGAGATAATTCGGATTCATATCAAATCTGTACAAAGCAAAACGTAGATGATGAAAAAACCAACCACCAAATGGCATGCATCTGGTATAACAAGTAACTAACTACCAAGACTTCTTCTGATTACCGAGACAATATAAAGTAAATAACATATCAGATGAAAACCATAAATGGACTTTGCAAAACCAAAACTTAACAGGGGCATGCATTAAAACGAGATTGTGACACTCGTCAAATTAGGACTAGTAATTAGTGCCTAATCAAGTTTTAATACATGTAATTAGTTCTGTGCTAGGCTAATTTTTGTATCAACTAATATATAGTGTTGAATATATATATATACAAGTATACGATTTGATTAAATCGTACAAGTTTCAAATCGAATGTAATTCGGTTCCGGTAAATACGGACGTTGGTGAACAATTTTATTAAATAATACAATATTATTTAATAACACAATTATATCCAAAATATTATTTTTATAATATTCCGTATTCATTTCGCGTCGTACAAATAACGTCTACGCGATTAAAATATTAAGCGCGAAAACAAAACAAAACAAATTAAAGTTATATTTCATAATGCAACCATTAAGTATTTGGTAAAATACTTCAACAAAAATAGAGGGAAATTATTCGTATTTTGAAATGTATAAATAAATACTTAACGTTTTAACGATCGAGAAAACGAACACCACACGGAGCGCAAACGCGAGGAACAAGTTTGGGACACACCCACATGGGGTGGGCCCCACGAAAAATCTGCCAAAAGGGGTGAGGTCACCACCTCCCCACCCCATTTTCACTTATTCACTCTCTCTTTCTTTCTCCATTTTCTCTCAAAAACCTTCAAACCACCACCACACCAAATCATCTAATTACACCCTCAAACGACATCAAATCATCAAAATAATTACGGAAAAGGAACCACCTCGACGCGATCTACATTTCTATCTTTCCGGATTTTCGTTTCGGCACTTTGTAAGTTTCCGACAAATTCCCGAAACTTCTCGTTTTAGCTTATTTTTACTTATTTATGGGTTATTCAAGTGTATATATGCCTATTAAACAAGAGAAACACGATTTTATAGCTTAAAAATGGGTTAGATTTGAGTTTTGGGTCGAAAATTATCGACAGTCGCTGGGTTCTGTTTTGATGTTCATCTTTGCGACACAAGCCTTGTGTCGCAGGTTGTGTCGTATAAAACCCTTTGTGTCGTATCTTGTGTCGTATCTTGTGTCGTATAAACCCAGTTATGTCGGATCCTCTACGACACAATATTATGTCGTATCTTATGTCGCAAATACCATGCGACACAATCACTATGTCGCTGTTAAATCAGCATCGTACGCTTATGCGACACAACCCTTGTGTCGCTAAGCTCTTGTGTCGCACTTCTATGCGACACAACCATTGTGTCGCATAATCAACTTTGTGTCGCATAAAACAGAATGTTTAAAAACTCAGATTTTTACTAAGTGTCGAGACCTGGAATTTGTCACTTGATTTTACCTAAATCCAAATCCCAGATGCGTTTTTCACCAAAGCAATATAGTAGAAATAAAAATTTTCCAAGCTGACTTGGCAGCTCGACCCCAACCAGGGGCTCTGCCCCTTGGACCCCGCCAGGGGCTGCAGCCCCTTGAACCCCGCTACCAGGGGCGCTGCCCCCGGACCCCCGTACTTAGATTTCGTAAGCACATTTCTCACCAAGTGTCAAACTTGAACAACTTCAAAACGCTTATACGATACAACTTTTTCAAACATAATGGAATTTGCTTTTCAAGTATAACGCTTCGAAATCAATGTGATAACATCAAGACTATTATTACAATTAATCACCAACGGGCCGTACACGTTTTCCAATATACAAGTCAATCAACCAAATCGTAGTAATTTGGACAAACAACTATAAAGGTAGTCTTTCGAGATGCCTAAACAATTAATAACCATCGCGTGTCTTGGACACCTTCAGGTTACAAATCTTCGGACCACACTTCAAGGCAAATCAATCCAAGTTATTAATTCAAACTTTCAAGACTCAGGTGAGTCTCATGGCCCCTATTTTACTGCTTTTCAATCAGGGGTGTGATATTATTGCTCGTTTTGTTTTACAAGTTGAACGCAAGTACAAATCAAATCAAATACTACATGAGTTTCAAGCTAATCAATTTAAAGCCCTCCATAGCATAGTCTGGTAATACGTAGTAGCGTGAATGTTAGTATATGATATCATATAGGATTGACAATCCTCGTCCGGGTTAGCACGCACTAACTGGTCAAACGGACGTATTAGCATTTGGGAAGACGAGTGTGGATTAGGCACTCGTGGGAGGCATTTCAAGTTAGGTTTCCTTAAGTGGGCCTGACAACTCAAGTTAAGCTCAGACTATGTGCTCATGGCTGTATAACTTTTATTTTGCTTAATTGCATTTTAAATTCAATTATTAAATCTTGCGGTTCATACAAACATATGTGTTGACATACAAACCTGTGAGCTCACCAGCGTTTCGCTGACCAATTTTAGCATGTATCACAGGTGACCAGCAGTAGGTGGGACTGCTCAAGTAAGGATCAATTAGCTCGAGTCATCATGCAAACAATCAAAGATTTAGCTGCATTATTATATTTTGTATAGATTAATTATGTACTTAAATCTCTCAATTTCGAGCTGAGCTAATGTAAACAATATTTTTGATGTAAACTTTGTTTTTATCAATACAAGTTAAAACGACGCATATAGTGGTCGTTCATTATATATCTTTGTGCTGCGATTATTGATTCGTAACACCCAAATCGTGCTTCCGCTAAACAATAAATTTGGGGGTGTTACAGAGATCCACCAAGTAAATGGGTTGTGTTAATAGTACAAAACTTTATCATGCATAAATCACTTTTGTCACAATTATTTTGTGCACTTGATTTAAGATGCAATATTACAAAAACTACAACTATGACAGCAGTCAACTCAACTCTTTGCAACCAAACATATACCAGTAATACATAGGGTATCTTAAATTTGGCGCTAAAAAAGACTGTTACTCTCATCATCTGCTTCCTATATCACATTACCAGTACTTGCCTAAGATTCACTACCACTATCATTCTTGTGTTGCTGTCTTTTTGCATTATGCATCGGGCTGCAGCGTACGCGATTGATTACGAGTTAAAAATCTGACCAAATAGACATCCAATCCAATACATTTCCGGCCCATTCTAAAAAACACCATCCACTGCTCTCTACACCTTGTTCTCTTACACTGTGAGATCATCGAAAAATCCTTACCAAAAGATCCAACAACTTCTATAAAGATCGACTTCTCTGCATCCAAAGCGTCCGATGGTGACATATACCCAATAATCCCAGCTAATACATCAGCTTCAGCATCTGTTTCTAGCTCATCACAAAACATAGCGATCGTTGCTGGAATAGTAGAAAGAATGTAGGGGCAATTGGCCAGATTATGTTTTCGTTTTCTGGCTGTGATCAAGTATTTTGTATTAGTAGTATCGGAATCGGATTTGTCAGACACCGATTTTTCCATTTTCTTTGGAAAATAATCAGATTTATGATTCTTGTAATAGAACTCGACACAATCAGAAACTCTTTTGTGTTGAAGAAAAGATGCAATTTTCCTCATGTCTTTTCCAAACAAAGAATACTTATCCAAAAAGATATCCTTTTCTTCTGTTGTCCAAGATTTCATAATTGACCTTCCCCTTTCAACATGAAGAGGGTTTTTCACCAATCCATTATCCGAGATAAACCTCCTTCTATCTAGTAATAAAGTCGGCATCTTCAGTGTATTCCTGTAAATCCTCATGTGTGAATGTGAAAGCAGCTTCTTTGCATATTCAATCATCTCTGTGGTTGGAACAAGACTCGAACTACTGGCACCAAATCTTCTCATAGAAGGCATACTAGGATCTTTCTTCCAAAAGTATTGAAATGCCTGGAACTGAAGAGTGATAACTCTTTCCCTGAACTTTAGAAAACGTTTCTTCATAGAGATTCGTTTCTTAATCAGAGACTCATCAGCAGTTCTCAAAATACTCTTACGTAAATTTGTGTTTGGCAATAGCTTACTAAACTCATCCGATGATTTCTTTGCTTTTATTTTGTTTGAAGACAACAAATCATATAACTTCTCTTCTCTACCATAATGTATAGTTTTACGGCTACTGTCTATTGAAACCTGGCTACCATCCCCAGAAGACATTGCAACTTCTAACATATCATCAGTAACATTATCTTGCAAGCATTCAGCTTTCCTAGATTTTATATTCAAATCCCTTTGTTCAATTGAAGGACTAGGAAGCAAAGGTTCTGAGCTGCTGCCACCATCAACCATTCCGTATCTGGCTACAGCCTCTTTATCATCAGGGTTGACCTTTTTCTCATACTTGGCCAGCCCCTCTCCCCATCCAAGGCGCGTTTTTTTGCGGGAACTTTTCTCAGATATTATATTCACATCCCTTTGTTCATTTGAAGGACTAGGAAGCAAAGGTTCTGAGCTGCTGCCACCATCAACCATTCCGTATCTGGCTACAGCCTCTTTATCATCAGGGTTGACCTTTTTCTCATACTTGGCCAGCCCCTCTCCCCATCCAAGGCGCATTTTTTTGGGAGAACTGACCTCATCAAGAGTATTGGATGTCACACAGGGGGCATTTTCCCCATAAGGCGATTGACGATGAGCATTGGCACCCAGTTGAGCACCCATCTTGGTCTCCCAAAAGTTCAAGCCTTTTCGATCTTTCTGACTACCAACGTCCATGGACCCGCTTGGACTAGATTCAACTGACTTATCATGAACTCCTGTCACATACATCCGAAACAAAATATATCACCAGATCACTTAGTGCAAGTAACAAAAATGTTACACAAGAAATACATGGGAAAGAGAATGTGAACATCTGCAACAAAGTGATACTTTCAATTGCGGTAATCAAGATTCAAGTGAGACATGGCAATAGTAGAATTACTCTCATTCAATATAGCCTGAAATTAAGATTTAAGTAGCATTATATATATTAATAATCTCTACTAACTAATTATAAATGAAATTGAATTATTTAGAATAACCTCATGTCAATGTAGTAATTTCTTGAAAACAAGCAGAAAGACATCAAATATTATATAGCCCCTCAAGATTCAACTTATATACACATAATTCTTTTAAGAAGTGCAAGTAAATACATTGGGAAAGATAGTTAATTAAAAAATAAATAACACCAAAAAATAAATCAAGAACGAAAAACTAACCGGAAACAGGTTGGCTGTAATCAGAGGTTCCACCGCCGGAACGGCACCACAAATTCCGGTCAACTGGCAATGGCCTCGGCGGCATCAATTCAGTGGCGAATCTAGGATACGATTTAAGGGGGGGGGGGGGGGGTCCAACTTAATAATGCTATAAAATGAACAAGTTAGATAGGTTAACTGACGTGTCAGGTCGGGTCGGTTTAATTAAATTGGTTACAAATTTTAAGTTCCAATATAAGTATTATCTAATGACATGATTGAAAATTTTAAATGTTATAAAACTTTCAAGACCAAAACGAAGTATAATATGTATACATGTTAAACCTTTTTTAAAATACAATTATCGCGGCTCTACCAGCCCCAAGCAATGAGTTCAAAGAACCCCTGTCACAACGCTTGGAACAATGGGCAGGAACGGATTCGAATCCGTGATCATTTTCTAGCAAAGTCCTTATTGACCAAGTCAATAGTGCTTACTCGGGGTGCGTACTGGTACCAATTGAGCTAGGCTCGCTTAGTTCAATCATGATATTATGTCTTGGCACTGAAGGGTGTAAATTTTGTTAATGTAATCATTAATATATGAAATATTAGTATTAAAAATATGGGGCTAAAAATATTTATATTATATTCTCCTGAAACGTAATTGTAGTAAAATTTTTTTTCATTTTTCAATAAAGGTGTCCAATTCTGAAATAAATATATCATGTATATATTAATTAAAATATTTTAGAGCAACTGTTTTTCAGCCTGATGAATACTGCATCTCCTTGACTTCGAACAGTCTTGCCCTTTCAGTAACCGATGTTCATGAGTATCTCTAAAACGTAGTAAATGTTTTAAATTATATTTTGGGAATTGAAAGTAGAAAACTAGGAACTCAGAAGGTCTTGCTGTAGAGAGTGAAACATAATGATGAATATTAAGCGTCATTTAATTTTTCGTTAACCATTATTTATTATCTATCCTAAATTTTGTATTTAGATTCAAACTACTTGAAGTCGGAGATATATATACGGTTGATAATAACCTAATAATCCGGAAGTCACAATAGTAGTAGTGCAAAGAAATAGTAACAATGTATGATGTATGATTCTAAGAATAGTACTGTACAACCTCATGGAAACCACCAGCTTGAAGAACAATTTCTTGAGCTTTGTAGTTGCCCATCAGGAATGTGGGTTTATATGTGTTTTGAATGTATGTATCACACCACTCAAAATCATGTTCATGCTCGCTGCATGCCAAATTGCTGTCGTCTGCAAAATGTTTCTGATCCATCCGGTTGCTCTCACACGCAGCCTCCTGTTACCCAATCCGAAAAGAAACTTGAAAAGTTCACTTTGGATGATAAACCCTCAGTTAGGGTCTATTGCAAGTCTTTAACCAATTTCTCTCTTACAATCTGTAATGGTAAACTCATGCTTGCACTCATGGACCCATCTGATCTTCACCAGGTTCACTTTTTAATTTTAGTTTTTTTTTTTTCAATTTTGATATTTTTAGCATCAATGTGCATGTTGACTCTACTTGTTTGACCTTTGAAACAATTAACAGCATTGGATTAAGGATGACAAGTTCGGAAAAAATGAAAAGGATGAAGAGGGTCATTCCTCTTTTGCATTGGTCAATAAAGCAACTGGTCAAGCCATTAAACACTCCATTGGAGTCACTTATCCAGTAAGGCCACTCCTAACCCAAAAACTAACTGACTGAAACTGACAGAGCCACGTAAGCGTCACGTCAGCTTTTTCAGAAAACTAACTGAAACTGACTGATCACTCCCATCCCTGCTCCGTCACTTTAACTTTTGGGTCCCACATTTACTAATTTACCTTTAATATTACACACACAAAAAAAAAAGAAAAAAAAAAAAGTGACGAGCTTCGGAATTGTGACGAGGGACCAAACCGACGGACAAGTGACGAGGTGTGCCATCCCCGTCACTTGAGTGACGCACGTCGGTTGCAAGTGACGAGCAAACCGACGGATGGGTTGGGAGCCGCCTAACTATTCTTATTTTATGCACCTTTTTCATGACTTTTTTAAGTTGCTTCTTTTTTTTTTATTGATTGTGGTTGTAAATTCTTTTAAATCTCAGGCTCAGTTGACAAAGTATGACCCTGACAAACTCAATGAGTCTGTTCTTTGGACTCAGGGGAAGAGACTTGCTGATGGTTATAAGGCCATTAGAGCATGTTACAATATCCAGCTTAATTTAGATGCATATGATTCCCATAAGGATTTTGGTAAGACCAGAATTCTTTTCTATGAATGGAACGAAGGCCATAACCAGAGGTGGTCTATAGTCCTTTACTGTAAGTTTTTCAACACAGACAAGTTTTCTGATTCTCTCAACTTTTTGATGCTGTTTTGGTCTATAGTAGTGTTTTTTATGCCTTTCTAGCATGTTTTTTAACTACGTAATATATATTTTTACTAGCTACGTATATTTTTACTAGCTACAAGTACGTATCAGTGTTTGATCAAGTGTAACATAAACTTATTGTCTTAGTAATGGTTTGTGCAGGATATTGTGTCACTGAATTTTATGTTCAGGAGGCCAAGTTTTGTTGTCATACGGTCCTTGGTATCTCGGCTGGACGCTGATATGTTTTGCATCTTTAGATTGTTCAACACTTGAACCACTATGTGGTCACTATCATGCTATATTTTGTCGAACTTTATGTCGTTTTGTTTCTTATATATGTTTGGATTTGTGATCATTCTATAAGCTCTATGTCTACTATGTTTGTTATGCTAGTTATTGCAAAACCAAGGTTCGACATTGTCACCTTATTTGGCTTGTCATTTTAACCATCGAAAATATGCAGTATTCAATACACAAAGGAACCACCAATTACTCCGTAATATTTATCCTACTCTTTCAAACTTCCCTAGACGTACTTTTAGACAACGATTGAAGTCATGAAACATGTTTTAATTTTTTGGTACAAATAATGAAGTCGATACAATCAAAACACATGAATTGATAACGACTATTGGTTAAATTATTCCGCTTATGCTAACGCGTGTATCATTTAATAAAATTTTAAATGTTACTTCCTCCGTCCCATTTGAAATGTTCACATTACTATTTTAGGATGTCCCATTACAAGTGTCCACTTTGATATTTAACCAATCAAAAAATATTTGATTGGTGAAAAGTATAGTTAGTGGAGAATCTTAAAACTACGTGCAAAGTCAAAGTGGACATTTGTAATGGGACGGAGGGAGTATTTGCCTTATTGCTTAAGCAATCAAAGATATACTACGTCACGAGTTTTTAGCTTCTATAGCTCAACAACCTGGAATTTACAATTCTAGCCACGTACGTAAACACTATCCAAATTAGCGTACACACTTTCAACGACGATGTACAACTCATCATAGCATCATCCCCTTTTATGTACTCCCTCCGCCCCATATTAATAGTCCACTATTCCTTTTTGGGCTGTCCCAAATTAATTGTCCACTTCCAAAAATGGATAAAAATAATGAGCTAAAATCCTTTTATACCCCTACTTTATATATGTAAGACAAAAAAGTAGGTAAAAAGTAAGGGGTAGAATTGTCATCTTATCAAAAAGTAAGAGAGAAGTTGATGTTTTCTTAAACTGCGTGTTTCTTGTCTGGGGACAATTAAATTGGGACGGAGGGAGTATAAATTAACACAAGTCCTCCACAACAATTTTGTGCAAAACAACTTTTTAAAACTTTTTTCTAATTCCAAAAAATAAATAAAATGGACCCGTACGGCCGCAACCACCATCACACCACCCACCACCGCCGTGAAGAACCACCACTGTACCCACCACCACCGCACGGACCGCCTCATCACTACCCTCCTCCACCACCCAATGTTTATCCACCACCACCTACCCACCACCACCACCCCCATGCTCCTCACGTACCTACGATCGTCATCCATCACCACCATACTGATCACCATAAAAGACCTGAAAAATATACAGATAATAAACCAACTGTTAGGGTTTATTGCAAGGCTAAGACTGATTATGCTCTTACGATCCGTGAGGGTAAAGTGATTCTTGCACCATCTAACCCCTCTGATCCTTATCAGGTATTTGTTGTTCTTTTGACTAATTTGTTGACTTTCTGTTTGACTTATTTGTTGACTTTCTGTTTGACTTTGAAACATACAGCATTGGATTAAAGATGAGAAATTTAGTACAAGAGTGAAAGATGAACAGGGTTATCCATCTTTTGCATTGGTCAACAAAGCCACTGGTCAAGCTATGAAACACTCCATTGGTGCAACTTATCCTGTATGTTATGTTAATTGTTAATTCACTCTATGTTTCTATCATTTTACTCATTATAGTTTGAGTTTCTATATCATAAGTATGACTATTTGCTTCACTTTGCTCTTTGAGATTTTTGCTATTATTTAGAACATGCTTTCTGCTTGTAAAGTTGTAAACGTTATGTGATAAACAATAGGCCATACAACTAATTTGTTTTATGAAAAAGAACATGAACACTATGTTTCCTTTGTACTAGTAAGGGGGTGTTTGGCATTGTGTTCTGAAAGTGAGTATCTGATATGTAAATTATCTTAATCACCTGTAAGCATTATTCTGTTTTTTGTTGTGATAATCAGATCATTAGCTGTTTAAGTGTATGTAAAGTTTAAGTATTAAGGAATTTAATATGTAGATATTTGATAATTTGAATCAGTTTTCTTGCAGCTATTCTTAAACTGATTATCCAATGGAAACATATTTAAGTATAATCGGTTTCACTATACCCAAACACTAGAAATTGATTGTCTGCTATATGTAAACACAATAAATAGATGATTACTTTCAATATGCATTGCCAAACACCTGCCGTTTTAGTGTGATCAATAAAACCAAAAAATATAGGGAATCTAAACGAACAAAAAAAAAATAAAAAGGTTTACACTTCACTTTTTGGGTCAAATTTTATTTTAGGGTTAAAGCTATAAAGTAGCAACGTACTTTCCTTTTTGTACCAAAGTGTTTAACGTACCCATTTTATTACCAATGTGAGTAACCAACTCTTAAGTTTTGTTCCAATGTGAGTAACCAACTCTTAAGTTTTGTTCCAATGTGAGTAACCAACTCTTAAGTTTTGTTCCAATGTTAGTAAAATGGTACTTTAATCACCATTTAATTATCACCATTGCTCACATTTCACTAACATGTATACTTTTTAATAACATGACATGACATGACCCATTAGATATATTTAGTGTACTTAAACTTTATTTCTTGATGAAATTCATTTGGAACACTAATTTTATAAGTTGAATTCAACAAAAAGACCGGTTGTCGAAAAAATTAGGGTAACAAATGAATTTAATCAAGAAATAAAGTTTAAGTACACTAAATATATTTAACGTGTCATGCCAAGTCATTAGAAGTATACAGGTTAGCGACATGTAAGCAATGGTGATAATGAAACGAGTGACTAAAGTACCATGTTACTAACAATGGGATAAAACTTAAAAGTTGGTTACTCACATTGGTAATAAAATGGGTACGTTACTCACCTTGGTACAAAAAGGTAAGTACGTTGTTAATTTATAGCTTTAACCATTTATTTTAAGTATGGTATAGTTTTACACTTCATTGGTGCTAGTAAGGGGGTTTTTGGTGTTGTTATTAGAAAGTATGTGATATGCAAATAATCTTAATTAGCTGCAATGAAATGGCATTTTGCTGTTTGAGGTTGAGATAATCAGATACTTAGCTGTTAAGTGTTTCGAAAGTTAAAGTAATAAGGATTTTAATAGGTAAATATTTGAAAGCTTGAATCCATTTCATGCAGCTAATGTTAAATTGATTAAGCATACTAACAATTTGAAGCAGAATCGGTTTTTGTTATTACCCAAACACTTGTCTGCTATTTGTTTCTGGCAAGCTTCATAAATTTCCAAGCGTGTATCAATATAATTGTTGCTTAAACTTTAGATAATCACTTTTTATTCAACAATGTTGGAGTTATTATCAATATAATTGTTTCTTTTGCCAAAAATAAAATAAAAAAACTTGATAGTAATGGATAATCATTTTTCAAAACGCAGTGCCAAACAACCCCCGTGTTAGCATGATCAATAGCTGACCCAGGAATTTAGGAAATTTGGAAGAAAAAAAGTTTACAGTTCACTTTTTTGGGTCAAATTTAGGTGATGGTATTTTATTCTAAAATTTCTAGGCTTACTATTGGTCAATGTGGTTAAATATGCTCAATCCTATATGATGGGCATATGATATTTTACCTGAGTTGCAACTGAAGGTCTTTAATTATGCCGATTATGACATGTGAACCAGTCTGCATCATTTTATAAACTGGAAATGACTTATTTCATTTGTGGGTGAACTTGTACTTTTTTCCCCCTCAGGTTCAGCTGACAGAATTTAACCCTGATAAACTTGATGAATCTGTTTTATGGACTGAGAGCAAGGACTTGGGGGATGGTTATAGAGCAGTAAGGATGGTCAACAATATTCGGCTTAATGTTGATGCATTTAATGGTGACAAAAACCATGGTGGCGTGCGCGACGGCACAAAAATTGTTCTTTGGGAGTGGAAGAAAGACAGTAATCAAAGGTGGACCATGGTCCCTTACTGTAAGTATCTCAACACAAACTTTACTCGACAATATTTTTCAATAATTTGCAGTTGAACATTTGTTCTAATTGCACATGGTTCATAGGAAGCCTATTGACTGTTTGTTAGATGTCTAAAATACCCTGACTAGCGACATGAAGAGTAATGTTTTTTTCCTTTTGGATATGGATCTTAATCCGTAATACAAGGCTACAACTTCTAGGATCCAGAGAACTGTTACAAATGCAGTGTCTCATTTTGTCTCATTTGAGTTTTTTTAGACTGATGAAATGTTTTTATAGTTATTTTGATAAAATTGTCGAAACACCCAATAATGTATGTGAGTAATTCTTCATGATCTTTTACCATATAAATAATGGATCTATTTCTAAAATTATCGTCTCATTACACTCTCGAATGGTATGTGCAGGATATGTTATCACAGTGGAACTACATACTAGATATATATGTTTGTGGGAGGCGTTACATACCATGTGGGTGTTTATGTGTATCTGTGAATGATGAGTTTGAATAAGTCGATTGTTGAAATACTAGAGGCTTGTGGTTAGTATGCATCTATGCTGACTCTACGGCAATTGGTATAGTATTGTGCAGTTTATACATCTCAACTTCTGGTTATCTGATAAGCATTTATATCACCATGATTGCTTGATAAGCTGGTTTTTATATGACCATAGTTTCAGTTTATAAGGTTGCCCTTTTTGCTAAGGTTTTAAGTCATTTTGTATGCAATTACATAGCACCACAATGCACTACCAATGGATATTTTCGACTAAGCGACTTCTCAAATAAAGCTGAAATGTTTCTGGAGTCGAGTTCTTGCTTAGCATGAGCCAAGTTGAGTTGCCAAGTTGTAAAAAACACTCGATGATAAGCTTAACATTGCCAAGTTGAGTTGAGCTCAACCAATGGTTCTTCTAGTTGAAGAGAAATAAAATGAAAGCTTAAATTTATTAAAAATGTTTGGAATTTAGATAATATTTTAATAAAAACTCAGATGTGACATGCTAAAATTAAGAATTAGGTAACTAGGACCAAAGTTAACATTAGTTGTATGGTTAGTGTGTTACAATTGGAGTTTTTATTGTGTGTATCTTGAAAACAAAGTTGAACTCAATGAAACATTGCAAAACTGATTATTGCGTGAATGATACGGGTTGTGAAATTACAAGCAACGGTGGAAACACGTGGATGCCAAACGTGAGGTCACGTGACCTCCCTTAGATTTCAGATAAAACCTATTTCGTCCATGTACTCATGTATCGTGAGTTCCAAATGGGTTCGACAACCGACAAATTTTGACATAATACCCCCTTCAACTTTGTGGGCATCCCCTTTTCTGGTATTTTTTCTAAAAGAAATAGTTTGCTAATGCTTTTCTATGACATCCATAATTTGTTTTAGTACGGTTATTGCTCGCTATCATTTTACCCGTACAATACGGCAATAATAAAATACTTACGTAGTTACATACGACAATATATTCGGTTAACATTATGAAAATTGAGAAGGGACAACAATAATACGTCATTTGTTCAAAAGTGTGGAAGAATAACATTATCCGTATTAAATTTGAAGCCTCTTCAACAATGAGAAAAACATCTCTTGTCTATAATTGCAGTCGGCGGTTTAAAACTTACGTGGGTTTAACCCTTTTTTTTTATATTCAGATTTCATTGACTAATTATAAACTTGTGAGTATCTTTTCGCATCGTATTCTACACTTCACCGATGCTCAAATTGACTGAAACTGACCGAGTCACGTCAGCTTTTTCAGAAAAATGACTGAAACTGACCGACCACTCCCATCCGTGACCCGTCACTTTAATTTTTGGATCCCGCATTTATCAATTTACCTTTAATATTATACACACAAAAAACAAAAAACAAAAGAAAAAAAAGGACACGTCGGATATGTGACGAGGAAAACCGAAGAGATGAAGTGACGGAGCGGTGCCATCCCCGTCGGTTCGTCGGATGTAAACCGACTGGAGCCAACTATATACGATGGGAGCCGTCTAACTCAGCAGTTAACTTGGCTCTAAATAGTGAAAGATTATATAGAACATGTTAAAAAGGTAAAGGGTCCTCTATAAGTAGAACTCTACGATGAACTTGGCGTTAAATTGTGAAATAGAAGGGAGATTGAAATGGAACATGTTAAAAAGTAAAAGGTCCTCTAAATTATAACGATGAACTTAGCGTTAAAATATGAAATTTCAAAAGATAGAAACAGAACATGTTTAAAAAGTAAAGGGCCGGAAACAAAAAGAAACCTCGCGGTGGCATCAATCGCCGCCGTCGGATCATGTCGACATGGTAAAGGATTTAAAATAAAATAAATTTCAAAAAAGCAACGTCCCTAGAAAATTTGCTTGAACACCAAATTTCAAATTCCCACAAACAAAGCTTTTCTCAATTTTACACGTATTATATATTACGGAGTATATATTTTGATAATATAAAAAGATGATTCCGTGAGCAAGAAAAGTAAAGCAATCCCCTTTTTTCAATCTTCATGTTGAAGTTTATTTTTTGATCCCAAAAATTTCATTTGTGGAGATTTGCAAAAGAAAATGGCTGAATTGATAGGAAAGATTAGTAGTAGTAGTAGTAATTCTAACTTTTTAGCATGTAATAATGATTACTTGAATAAAAAATTAAAGAAAGTTTCGCCGGTGATGATAAAGATGCCAGCTTTTTCACATATGAGAGCTTCTTTGACCGTCCGGTCACCGGCCGGCGGTGACTTTTTTGGCCGGAAAGTGGTGGTCGGAGGTCAAACAAGAGGCGTCGGTACCCAATTAGCAGCAGCAGCTGCTTCTAATGTTAAGGTTTGTGCTCTTCTAGCTATATGAATTATATAAAATTCCCTCTATATGTAATGGATTAATCTATATATATAAGCTTTTGTGATTTGGTTGGTTAGATCCTTGATGTGTTTGTGTATTTGAAATCATAGGCATTTGGAGTCTTTATATGTTGTTCATTACATTTTTGTTGCCCCTTAGTATCACTTTGTATTAATGCTTGTTTGGTTTATTGTTTGAAGGAAGGCTGAATAGATGTCATACTTAATTCAGATTATGATTTTTGTAAGTAATTAGTGTGATCAGTAGCTCTCTAACTGAGACAGTATAACCAAGCAAATAAGTTTTTATGTAGTTAAAATGGTCATGTATAAATAATGCTTGTCCAAAAGAAAAGTGTGATCTGTATGTACTTCCCCTTACGTAGGTTTTCTGACTCCGTTGCGGTTTACAAATATCCATTAAATATATGGAGAAAAGTAGAAAACAATACGGAGTATAATGGAAAGAAGATAGAAGGAAAGATTATGGGTCGACCCCTCTATTAGAAGAAGCTTGAAAATCTTTAATGAAGATCTATAATTGTGAAACTTGTTTTTGTTCTTGTTTATGTGCATGTTCCTGTTTTTGTTTTGTACTCCGTTGTTAATATGGATATTTACATATTGATGAGCGTAGTGAAGCTGATACTGTGTGTTTAAAATGAATGTCAACATAGATGAGTATTGGTATCGGGAAACCTATAAGATGGTGGGAGAAAGGGCTTAAACCGAATATGAAGGAGGTGACTAGTGCAGAGGACCTTGTTGACTCTCTATTGACTGCAGGAGATAAGCTGGTCATTGTTGATTTCTTTTCACCTGGTTGTGGAGGCTGTAAAGCTCTTCATCCCAAGGTACCGCAAAATCAGATACTATGTTGTTTCGGCTTCTTATATCTTGTTTATATAAGACTCATCGTAAATTTGAGTTGCCATAGATCTTTCTTAACAAGTATTAAAAATATCCTCTATAGTCTATCCCTTGATAGAAAAAAGGCGATTCAATTTCTTGATTACAATAACATTGTGAAGTTAGTGACACAATGTTTGGTCATTGTAGATATGTCAATTGGCAGAGATGAACCCTGATGTACATTTTCTAAGCGTCAACTATGAGGAGCACAAATCCATGTGCTATAGTCTCAACGTTCACGTTCTTCCCTTCTTTCGTTTCTACAGAGGGGCCCACGGCCGTCTTTGTAGCTTTAGTTGTACGAACGCCACGGTTCGTACTCCTTCCCCCTTTCCCAGTCATTTTCTTAGAGATGACCAAATGGGTGGGTTGTCTAATGAATCAAAATGGATAATTGTTGGTGGATGTCAGGCTGAATTGGGTTAAACTGAAACACTTTTGTCCAAAAGTTATATAGTTTGTATAAATAATCATTGTCTCGGATAGGTAAACAAATTTTTGAATAAAATGATTTATGAGGTTTTATGCATTAAAAATACATGTGGGGAGGTTATAAAGCTAACTTTTAATCTTTTATCATCTATCAGCTTGACCCATTGAATATAAATAAATAACCTGAGACAAGCCACACATTTGTAAATAGGTCAAAATTACCGCCTTTATATTTTCTATTAAATTTGATGAACGACGTTAATCTAAACCAAGTAACATCATGATGCAGATCAAGAAATTCAAAGACGCATTAGCAAAGCACACACCCGACCGTTGTAGCTTAGGCCCTACAAAAGGACTCGAGGAGAAAGAACTCTTGGCACTTGGTTCTAATAGGGACCTCTCTTTCACTTACACTGAAAACCCAGACCAGCCACAAAAGTTAGCACCTACACCAACACCCGCACCCACACCCACTGGACCAAGTCTCCCTCTTCCTCGTCCTCTTAAGAAGACGGTATCTGAAGCAGATAAAGATAAGGATAGAACCTTGGTTTCTTCTAGGTATTAAAACAAAGATTTACAATATGTGTGTGTCGTGTAAATAGTAAGTAGCCTTTCTACCTTGTTTTTGTTTTTGGTAGAAAGAAGTCATGGCCTATTTCTACTTTGTGTCTAATATGTATACTTGTGAAATGTTTTATGGTGTATAGGAGGTTAGCCGAGTCATTATTGGTTAAATTATAGGATTTGTTCCTAGTCAAGATTTTGTATGAGATGTTTTGTAGTTCTACACTATGTTCTTGAAAGCACTATATTGTGAAAATTTATGTCCCGTGTGGCCCGTTTAATATATCATAAACACGAAGCGTATGTTATTTGCATGATTTTTGATTTGAGGTCACGATGATCCAGGGTCATTTATTTACAACACTACAGCATATCAATGAAGTAAAGTTTCCTTTTCCTGTTTCAAAAAAATTTAAAATATTTAACTAAATAGTAATCAATAGTATGTTCAACACTAGTTTTCCATCCTACGCAGTTTGGCGTGGGGATGTTTCAACAAGGTATGGCTTGATATAGTTCAGATTCCATTTGTCGTCTGAGAAATTGGAGCCGTTTAGACTTTAGACACTATCCAATTTAGATCAAGAATCATTCCAACGGTGATGAAATGGTCTAAATTGGGGTGGTTCACCGAAAGAATGAAGCATATTTTGAATTGTTATTAACATTCTTGATTCATAAGCCTGGACAGTCTCTTTTGTCTGCTGGTCATGTTATCCCAGCATCTAAAACTTATGTTAAAAGGGTTGTCTGACTTCTTATGATGTCTCTGTTTTACTAAGAGGTTGCGCTCTTACTCAGAGAGTGAATTTACCACAGCTGTCAAATGGAATCAAGCCCAATAATTTTAGTTCTCTTTTGAGAATATATTATATTATTGTTATTATATCTAGATAATATGATAATAATGAAAATAGAAGGCTTGTATCACATAACATGTCTTTTGCTACATATATAAGTATGAATAATACTAAATATATCTACATATTTCATTGTTGCTAAAACCGATACAACGATGGTCGACTACAAACAAAGTTGAAGGAGTCTGGATCCACTTATATTGCACTTGAAGGGTTAGAAGTTAGCAATCCCAAGTGACCATGTGATTCACCTACTTGCTTTTCTTCTAGTTGAGAGTGAAAGTCAATGGCAATCCAGTCTAACTGCAATTAAAAGGCTCACATGCCACAAATGGTATCTCATGTGCAAGATTATAGTTTAATCATTTGCATGATTATTCTAATCATCCAATCATTAATGCCTTTTCTGGTTGTTAATCTCCAGAAACTAAAGTGTACCTCCAAAGTACATCCATGCCTTATCGAACACTCAAAATAAGTCAATGCATTTGCATCTTGCCAATTGTTTAAATCTTACAGTATTTGTTTTTATAGTGTAACCAGGTTTAGTATCTGTACTTCTACTACACACTTCATTTTAATTTCTACAAAATCATAATTTTTAGCTATGGCCACCTTCACAGATAAGAAAACGTCATTTGATACAAGATTGAACTCTTAAATCATAATATGCTAATAGATTGTTTGTCCTTTTACCTCAAATGGGTCAATATAGATTAATTTTATCTCAAATGGATCAAAGGATTAAACACGGCATTTTAGTTAAAATAGAAACGTGTCAAAACAGTCGACTAAATCAGAGTCTGCTAAGAGTGTTGAAAATGCATAAAATCTTTTACCTCAAAGTTTGTATGATCATATTCAACATTTTGATACATCAAGATTTTTTTATGTAAGACAAAAGTGTTCCAAATCACCCATACTATAAAATTACTCATTTTGTCAGGTTATTCAACACTCTAACTAGTTGAGGTGCCCATTTTACCACCTCCACTATCATCAAAACACATTTGAATTTACACTTAAAAACTGCAGGCTCAAAACTACACTAAATGTTAGTATATGCTCTTTTGAGTATTCAAGTTGTTTCTTTTTCTTTAGTAATAAAGTACATTAACATACTATATGAAAAAAAAAACCTCTCACTGGAATGACGAAATTCGTCACTGCTTTTATCATGTATTCAATCACTTGATGAACCTCATAAAGAATCCTGTGGCGACAATAAATAAAAATTTATAACACCACCAAGGGCCAAATTAAGTTGAATAAACTAAAGCAGTTACAAATAGGAGAAAAGTGTCTGTAACCATATCTTCTCGTATAATCATATCAATATATTATTAAGAGATGGTGGCAGGCTTCAAGTTTCACAAACCTTCAAAAGGTTACTTGCAGTTTACTACTATACAACTTCTTAGTGCAGATTAACATAATGCAACTTACAACTACAGAACCAAATCTTGTTAATTACCTTTTGGCCTATGCTTCTAAAGATAATAAGCAAACTTTTGTAGTTGCCTTTTTATTACTCATCCCATAGAATATGATTCCTTAATAACATGAAGCATGTGAAAAAAAGGGAGTAAACATATTTTATTAAGGTTAACAAGTTGGCATATGTTAAGGCTTTAACTGCCATTACAATCTTCTCTTATCCATTTCATATAAAAGGGTATCATTCCATACTTTGGTCCTCACATCTTCTCAACATTCTACTCTTCTTCGAGTTTTGAGGTCGAAAACTTGAAGAAGATCTCTTTTTGCACGTCTAAATGGCGTTTCTTGGATATTTATTACTTCTAGCACTCGCCTCCATGATAGCATTGCCTAGTGCTAATGGCAAACCTTCTGGTCCATGGATTAATGCCCATGCTACATTTTACGGTGAAAGTGATGCTTCTGGTACAATGGGTAAGAAAATTCAAGCCACCTGATTGTATTAGCCAAATTAACAACTCTTTAAACAATATGATGGTGCACCTGAGGGTCCCAACCTGTGGGACACGAGGTTACGCCCATTTGCTTTTTAAAGAGTGGTGTACCATATTTTTGGTGAAATGATATATATACTAACATTGATATTAATTTGCAGGAGGAGCGTGTGGGTATGGAAATTTGTATAGCCAAGGATATGGTACAAAAACGGCTGCACTGAGTACCGCTTTGTTCAACAATGGGCTTGCTTGTGGAGCTTGTTTTCAGATCAAATGTGTAAATGATCCACGATGGTGTCTCCCAGGTCATATTGTTGTCACGGGTACAAATTTCTGCCCGCCAAATCCTGCACAAGCAAATGACAATGGAGGGTGGTGTAATCCTCCCCTGGAACACTTTGATCTTGCAGAGCCCGCTTTTCTGAAAATTGGTCAATACAAAGCTGGAATCATACCAGTTCAATATCGAAGGTCTCATTCATGTAATCCATGTTGTCATATCACAATATACTTGTACAATACATACATGCAGCAAATAACACTCTTTAGCTTTTTGACCTTTAACTTATATATATACATACTCGGTCCCTAATTTTGCCTAACAGCACATAACTTCAGGTGTTGTTAGCTGCACCCAACATTTTTCGTGAATCATTCCTTACAAACTATATGATTTTAATAAAAGTTGACCATATTATCTAATTTTGCAGGGTTACTTGCAATAAGAAAGGTGGTGTCAGGTTCACAATCAATGGCCACTCGTACTTCAACCTAGTGCTTCTGACCAACGTTGGTGGTGCTGGTGATGTCGTATCAGTCTCTATCATGGGCTCTAAAAGCAATACGTGGACAGCAATGTCTCGTAACTGGGGTCAAAACTGGCAAAGTGGCGCATACCTTGATGGTCAAGCTCTATCTTTCAAGGTTACAACGAGTGATGGAAAAACCATCATTTCCAACAATGTGGCTCCTCCTAATTGGAGCTTTGGACAGACCTATACCGGAAAACAGTTCCGTTAATCCTTTTTAAGTTCCCTTTTCATTGTTTTTTACAATTATTCAAGTAAGGCATACCATATATAGTAACTCTAATGTAATATAGTGAAATGAGATATGAGGTAGACCGATTTCATGGGCACATTTTGAACGGCCTATGGGATTGGATGCCTAAACTAAACGACGAGAAATCTAACATTTGTTTCCGAAGATTCTTGAAGACTTTTTAGACGCGCCCCTAGAAAAAGAACGCCAGCAAGGATTGGTGGCTTGGTGTGGCAGTGTCTTTTTTATAAGTTTATGTAATGCTTGAGTCTAACGATACTTAAAGTTATATACATATGTTCTTTTTTAGGAGATGCAGAGATAAGTAGACAGTATCTTCTGTAAAAGTGGTGTCAAAGATTCCTCAATGTATGTTTTGTACTTTTGTTGGTTATAATGAGAATAACATAAAGGTTTGTCATTTATTCTGTGGAACTAAAGATTTTTAGTACTTTATAAGCCTATGACAGTAATTGAAGTTTCAACGAATGCTAAAACTATAATGTAACTAACTATAGCCATTATTACTTTCCATGTCGAAAACTTGTATTCCTTGGGTGACACTTTAATTAAGGGTCAGCTAGTGTGGTTCGATATATGTTCTTTCTTCTATTGAACCGAACCCAAGCTGACAAGTTCGATTCTTTAGGATTGAATACCATTGATTGTGCTTAAGTCGATTTTGTCTTAAAGTTCGACTCAGTTAATTCAGTTATTGACGGAAGTTATTAATTTGAGACCGAAACTATCATTTCCTCATTTTGCCAATATTTTTCGGCTTAAACCCAATAAACGTAACTTCAAACCTCAGGTCGATTTTAGATTATGATTTTTTATGCAAACCCAAAACAAACTGAAAGTTCTGGTTAATACCAAAATCGAACACCAAACAATCAGTTTTTGCTTTAGTTCAACTATTTTGCTACAAATTACTTCAATTAATATAAGGAATAACTTAAGTGGAATTATCTACGACAAGAAGTTAGAAACAACAAACCGATACTTGACCAATTTACCTTTTTAACCTTAGTGGCAGTTAATTCCGTTAACTCGTGAATTTTCCGTTACTATAAAAAGTACTTATTCTTGATCACATAACAAACACGTCAAATTATTATGGGGTAAGTACCTTGGAATGCATCCAACTTGTCTCGAATGTGATGCACCCAACTTTCAGAAACGGTTATTGTATGTACTTTGCTGACGTGTCGATGACGTGTTATCTTTTAAGGATGCCACGTGCCATATTAAATGGACGACACATCAGCAAAATACATTAAATAACCGTTTTTGAAAGTCGAGGAATTAAATACACCTCAGGTACTTACCCCGATTATTATTTTAAAATTAACACACGCACTCACCTGCTCAATTCAAAACTTAATTTTCGCTAATTTCACTACATTCAACAAATTGTTGAACGCCTCATCAAATCTAATCATTCTGATTTTTTGTATAACAATCTCTTCAAGAAGACGTAATCTCGCAGTTGGATGTGCAGTTGTTCGTTATGGAGTTGATTTTAGTTGAATTGATTGAGTAATAATTGTAATTGATGCAGGGGCGAGTCTTATGTATACGGTGGGGGGTCCATTGCACCCACATGATTTTCAAAATTTTTTAGAGAGTTCTATATACACACATCATGAACACCGCTTAAAAGTTAATTTGGACCCCAGTTGGGATAGGATTATGGTGGTAGTGGATGATGTTTATGGATGAAGTTTGAAAGAAAAGTTAGGTAAACTCGTGTTTATGAGAAAGCAGTTGCAGACTTGCAGGTTTTCTTGGAACCTCCTGTGCATCTAGCTTACCTCGTGTAAGTTTTATTTTAAAAAAAAAAAAAAGTTGAAAGGAATACGTAAACGTGACCAAAAATATGTCTAAATATATAATTAGGAGTCATATGAAAAATGAAAGATAAATATGAATAATAAATGGAAAATACTTAAGTTATGTGACAAGCTAGCAATGAGTGAAATAGCCATATTTAGTACTTACGCTTTTAGATACATAGATTTAACATTACTCTTATTTAATTTGAATAAACGTTGGTATCAACTCCATGTCTACATGCATAGGGTGTGGAGCATATGGAGTTGGTGGAGTGTTCATCCATTTCAAAACCCCTCTCTTGAGGACATTATTTCAAGAAAAATGATGATAAAAGAACATAAATGGGTTTCAAAAGTATTGAATGGAGTGTTCTTCGTTACAATTTGGACGGTTTGGAAATGGAGAAACCGTATTCTTTATGCATCAGATCAAGAAAGAATCAAATTTCAACAAGAAGATATCTTCCATACTATTCAAAGATATGCAATAATATGGTTGGAAAATAGAAGTAAAGGAGCTAATGTAAATTGGAACAATTGAATTCTCAACCCGAGATATTTTGATCCCGGTTAGCCTTATCGTAATTGTCTATTTTTATGTAAACAATGGTGTCTTATGCTCCAATTGGAGCTGATCTCATGTACATATTGGTTTAAGTGGGTTAATAAAATCTTTGCTTTTCAAAAAAAAAAAAAACTCCATGTCTACATGTACGTCCATCATGTGATGAAGACCAAAAAACCGTATCACATCTTTTCAAGAAATGCTACACAGCCAACGTGTTATAGACCTAGATTTGCATTTAAGTGATAGTTCAACTTTCGATTATTAGTAACTAATGTCAAAGATTTCGGAGATTACAAAGGAATACTCTAAAGATTTCGGAGACAATTACAAAAATATGTTTTGAGGTGATAATGCTACCCACTATACTTTGGGTAAGTTGAAGATAACCGAATAGAGCATCTATTTACAGAGTGAGATTCAGACGATAACATCACGCTAATTTTACTTACAAGGAATTTAAAAAGAAAAATAAAATGCAATAAGACGGCTTTTCGCCTTTTCTGGTTCATATCGCATCACCCTGCTTTAATTAGTTCTGAAGATAAAACCAAAATATTTATCCAATCTTTTAACTAATGATCTTGGTATAACTTAAGTTTTTCAATCAACATAACATTGTTAATTCGATCTCTAATATAATGATAGTGTCATGGTAATAATTCTTTCAATTGTTACAATTTAAGTTGCATAACAAGCATCATGGTAAACAAATTAAGCTAGAAATATATAAGACATATGAGAAACAAACGAGCAATAGAAATGTTCAAATTAAAACTGCTGTAGATATACATCATCGATCATTCAAACGAAGTACATATAAATCTCATGCGGTAACAATCAGAAGAGCGCCATTGACAGAATATGAATCTGAGGCATGAGGCAACAAATCTCATATCACAATTTCCTGCACAACCCATTCAAAACAGAGATATGAAATCATAAAATCACAACAAAGCCATTAGCTTGAATTTTAGTAAGGTCACAATCATGATCAAGTATATATCGTTTGCGTTAGAGAGGCTACGTACATTAATATAGCATAATAGTCCACAACTGGTTATCGCCATTTTTCCATTTCCAGAGAACAATTTTGGTTCTATCACGGACGCCACCATGTTTTTTGGTACCCTCAAATCCATGAGATTAAGATGAATATTGTCAACTGCCCTAATCGACCTATAACCCTCGCTTCTGCTCACACCCATACTCCATAGAATAGACTTGTCCAGTGTCTCAGGGTTGTATTCAATCAACTTTACCTACGCACAAAAGTATACAATAATTTCCAATCTATACGTTTAAACAGTAAATAAACAGTAGCTAGTTTATACTTAATACGTTAACATTAACATGCATATATGGGTACCGGATAACTTAAACCAATGGAGTGTTTCAACGCTTGGCCAGTCGCTTTGTTGACCAATGCAAAAGATGGATGACCCTTCTCATCTTTCAGTCTTTTACTAAATTTCTCATCTTTAATCCAATGCTGTTTAAAAGGTCAAATTATTATCAACAAATAGAAAAAGTAATCTTAATTAATTAAGTGAACGAATGAAATATAATATAATAGAATGTACCTGATGAGGATCATATGGGTTGGAAGGTGCAAGAATGACATTACCATCACGGATGGTTAGAGAGAAATCAATTTTCGCCTTGCAATAAACTCTAACCGTTGGTTTATCGTCCGTAGTATATTTTTCAGGGTTTTTTCGGTGATCAGAAAGATCTTTCGCAGGTGTTTTCAAACGGCAACAGTCGGCCTCGCACGAAGTAAGCACACGAGGTGGATGATGTTGGTGGTTGTGGTTGTGATCGATGAATGATGAGTCCATACATTGAAAACAAACATAAATCCAAATTCCTGAACGGGAACCACTACTAGTACCAAGGGACTCGTGGTATGGTGGTGGTGGTGGTTCATGTTCATCATCAAGCTGGTGGTGGTTAACATGAGGGCAGTGAGTGGTCATTGGTGGTGGTTGTTGTGACCATAATCTTACCTATCTAATAAAAGGGAGTTGATGTTGATGTCATTGTGCTGATTTGTCAAATTCTTAGACTATTTGTTTGATGATGTGCCATAGCTGAGAATTAAGAAATTTTGTGGTTTTTTTGAATTTTTTAAATAAATAAATATCTTACATATCTAATAAAAGGGAGTTGATGCTGATGTCATTGTACTGATTTGTCAAATTCTTAGACTGTTTGTTTGATGATGTGGCATAGCTGAGAATTAAGAAATTTTGTGGTTTTTTTGAATTTTTTAAATAAATAAATATGATTTTATTTGTGAGTTTCTAGACATTTAAATGCTTTAACCTAAATTTTCTTTGTACGCTTTCAATTTAATTGGTCTCCTGCAATACCCAATATCACGCCCTCCTCTTTCATCGTGCACCGCCCAATAATGAACAAGCCTTATATTTTATTTCTTCATCCATGATTATCAAATCTAATGTATTTTCTTATTCTCTCCTCTCATATCTTCCTTTCTTTGAGTTTCGATTTCTCAATTACGATTTTAATTTATTATAGGTATCATTGTAGCAGTAGCAGTAGCCCTGGTTTGTACCAAAATGGATGGTTTTGATCAGTGAAGATGATGGTGAAACGATGGTGATGACGGTGATATTAAACATTCGATTAATGGAAATTCAATGGTAGATTAAATTCGTTCAATTAGGGTTTCTTTTTTCCTAACCTATTTCATTCTCTTGCTCTTTATGTGTTCTAATCTTATTTTTGTTCTGCTATGTACTTCGCATTACATCTTTGATGCTAATACATCAATATATGGAGGTAATTGTTTCAATCTTGGAAGTATTAGTGATTATAAATAGGGTCAATTTGATGAATGATGATGATGGTGAATGAATATAAAAATACTTTGTTTAAAAGTTTATATGGTTTTTATCTATCTGTTTGGTATGGAAATGATACATGCTTATTTCACTATTTGGTTTATTACATTATCATGTATGAACAAAGTCACTGATTTGAAAGTGTTTGATGAAGTTGTGTTTCACATTCAATCTGTTTTGCTGCTTGTGTGAATTAAATATAAGTTTTATATTATTTTTGACTCTTTGTTTGAATCAAATGCAGGTGCATCAAGTTGAAATAGTGAATATAAAAGCGTATGAAAGGTGTTTGATGAAATGTCCGAAAGAAGTAAAGTTTATACTGTATAAAATTAATTAGTTGGGTTTTATGCACATGCAATGATCTTAAAAATTGGAACTTTGTAGTAATTATGGTTGAATTATCTTGAACTTAGATGCATTTCATTGGGATAAAAATAGTATTTTATTGAGAATTTATTTACGGAGTACAATTTAGTAATTTGGGTTTAATCTAATTTGGGTATGTTTGATGATGGTATTCAGTGTTTTCGAAAAACTCTGCGGTCCACTGGCCTCTGTCAGGTATACATCTTACTCTGTCTTTCCATTGTTGGACGTTGAATTTGTGTATTTTAGTATACCAATGAAAACTGTAAATGCTATAAGCTAATTATGTTGGTTTGTTGACGTGTTCGCTGCAGATGGTTTCGAAGCCTCAAAAAATCGTCAAGCCGGTGAAATTCATGTTAGTTTATTGTCCATTTTGTATGGATTGGTAAATGGTTTTCTATTTTGATCATGGGTTTGTTCGGTAAAACGATCTTGCTTTCATTAGTGTTGTGATCATTCAGATATTTTGTTAAAGTGATCTTTATAAAATTATTGATTACTCCATCTGTTCCAATCTCCACCAGACAAAACAAAAGGTTTAAAAATGTTAAATAAATGCAGTTTCTGGTTACTCGAAGCTCGAAAGATTGTTTTACTGTATAATGCAACTGAAAAGTAGCTAAACAAATTTTAAAAGTGAACAAATATTTTTGAGGCATAGTGAGTAACTGAGTATTACATAATTAATACTGTATAATATAATTGGGTTTCCTATTTGACTCAAAATGCAAAGGGAAAACTTAATGTTGTTTATGCCATTTTTGGTGAAAATGGGGTATTTATTTTATTTCTCAAAAACGTAAAAGTTGTTTATTTTGGAACCGAAATGCCAAGTAGAGTTCGAAACGCTAATTAATTGTTTTCTTAGTCAGTTCTTTTAGACAAGCAACTGACATCTTGATTGTTTTGCTTCTCATTATTCAATGGCTGCTTATCCCTTGTAACAGAGTCCGTACTCTGCGCAACTTATCAACGATGCTAAGCAAGCGGTTCCTATCAGCATGAGCAACCCGTTCTTCAGGACTCAATTTGGTGGTGCACCCATCAAGCAACATGGAGTTTCGGTTCCATCTATTGGTTCCTTTCTTGCTGGAACCACTGAACCATGGTACGGGTTCAAGCTCAGGTTCCTGTGAGCCAACCAATTAATGTTCAACCCTGCTCAGCAATCTCGAGCCCGATGTCTGTGTCTTCACACCCTGTTAGTCAATTAACCGTTGGACCCACCAACAAAGATGAAGGTGTTAAAACTGTTGGAGGCTAAGTGACTCCTAAATTGGGTTATGAAGAACACCATAATTAAGTGGGAGGTCATGACTCATGAGTCTTACTTCATGTATTATAAATACAAATATTCAGAAAATTCTCATATATCTTATGATCCAACTCAGTTTATCTGTAAGGTACCATATGATCCAACTCAGTTTATCTGTAAGGTACCATGGGCAAATTGTATAGTTTTATCTTCAGATATCATACCCAATGTATTTCATCCGAGGTGTCAATCTTAAACAAGCCCATTTAGTATATAGATTTTTATCTGTATGTTAGAAGCATCATTCAAACAAAAAACAAAAAGAACAACTTTTTAATATGTACAACGGAAAATATGTAGATATTGCTTTGTTTTGATGTCTTTTTTAGTGTCATGCATTCTGATGTTTGTGTTATTTATATTTGTTTTTAACCTTTTCTTCCCTATATAATTAGTACAACAATAATTAATTGGTAAGTATTCCTCCTTAAAACAATTGTATTTGTTGTTTATAATCGTTAGCCGTTTGCAGTGCTTTAGAATCTATTAGACTTAAAACAAAATAACACAATGGTCACAAATTTAAACATAATAATAAATATTAAATGATAACCTTTCTAAATAATAAATCAAAACTAAATAACACCAAACTTAATGTATAATAAATTGTTTATATACTAATTATGTATATAAATATACTAATCGGTATTGATTGAATCATTTTATGAACAAAACCCGTGTTTTCACGGGTCATAAAACTAGTAATAATCATACATTGTGGTAAGTTACAACAATCAAGCGGAGTGATTATGCATATAAACCATGCAATTGTCCAATTTATTGGCCAATTTTCATTTTCTCTTTCACATGCGACCGCCATTTGATGACGTGCTTTATTAATTCTCGTCTTTGAATATCGGAATTGTCAGAAAATGGGTATGTGCCCATTTGTTTTCCCAATTAATAAGAAACTCGATCGACATGCAGCTTAATTGGTTAGTTAATTGAATTGCGACTACTATTGCACATTAATTTTTCCTTGTTGCAGTTTACACAATACTAATTTTCTAATAATAATAATTTTAAACACATCGAAATTTCAGCTTGTTGGAAATGCAAAACTAAAATCAAGATTTTTTGAAGTCAAAGATACATGGCTTATTGACTAGGATTTTTGAAGGGAGTATTGCATATATGCCACTATTAAAGCCTAAAATATCATATTTTTTGAAGTCAAAGATACATGGCTTATTGACTAGGATTTTTGAAGGGAGTATTGCATATATGTCACTATTAAAGCCTAAAATATCATATTTGTCCAACTTAACTTTAAACTAGTTTTAAAACCCGTGAAAACACGGGTTTGATGAAGACTCAAGTAATAAGATTATTTGAGATTACACACATCTTGTTCTAAAATTCTAATGATAATAAGAGAGTTTGTGTCCCCAATCATTGTAGAACAACTTCCAAATAGATTTGTTTACATGTGGAATAATTTTTACTCAAGCAGAGTATGCCTCAAGGTCTTTGCATAAGAACACTACCAGATTGATGTCAAATAATCATCATATTCATACATCAAATTCTTACAGTAACACTTTCACCAACTTGCCTTCAATCCAGAAAATTGACCACATCATAAAACCTGCAAATTTGGTGGTCAAAACCTTAGCTAAGAAGTCCCATGAAACACATAATACCCTATGAAATTATTAAGAAAGCATATGATAGAAGTTTAAATACATTACAAAGCAAAAGAAAGTATACTATGGTCAACCTACCCCAAAATTGCAGGCCCTCAAAATATCAATATGACCCAAACCAAAACTTCAAATTGTAATATTAAACTCTCACAGATGTAACAATTCTATCTTGGCCAGGCCCAAGTACAAATCCAGTTAAATTAATCATTAAAATCATTCTGCAGTTTAGGCTGTTGACTGCTTGAAGTCAACCTCTATAGATTTGCTACGTGTTTACAACAACAGCATACATCATTCACAAAATCACTTCTCTTTGCCCACCTATCCCGTCATACCAGTAACAAAGGCATATGCAACAGCCATAATATATATTACAGCTTCCCAAATAAGCTCCATCAATCTTCCTGTTCATCTCAAAAAGTTTGGTTATAACCAAAATAAAACTAAAAAAGTCAGTGACACTATAAGCGCTACCCCATGGATAGTGTCCATAATATGCCTACTGCAAAGCAAAAGAGAAGTACCATGAACATGAATTTAAACTATTTTTGTTTCCCCAACCAATTTTAAAATAAGAAAACTAATATATAATATCAAAATCAATGTTTTGTTCCCTTAAAACTAAAATTACATCCCCTTGACCCCTCCCCACCCCTCTCGCAATAGAAACTTTCAGGTTTCATGACTGCCCGTATTGACCCAAACCCACTTTGACATGCTAAGCCGACCCTGCTTGATCCACCCATTTTGACACGTTTAATGTATTCATAACGCTATCATATAAAAGATGTATTATCAGCTCAAAGAAATATAAAAGAGTCATTAAATAAGAACCTCGATCTCTTTGGACTTTGTTCTCAGGTTACCCAATTCAGCTGCTGACTACATGCTTTCTGGATCCATCTTAGCAAACCGAAATAAGCATTCCAATAATAATGAACACCTTGGCACAAGCACACAACCATATTAATTCTTAGTGCTTATATTAACACGAAATAAGCATTAACTTGAATCAGTATTAATTGGCATTCACTAAATTGAATTCGAAAAACAATAGCATACCATCTTTTCTCAATTTCCTCTCATTATATTCTTTAAGTCCCAAAATGCAATCAACGATCTTTGTCGACGAAGCTGTCTCCACATTATCCTAAACAACACTTATCAAATAAGTAAAATTCATGATAAAAAAGATAAAGAAACATAGTAAAATGCATCGATTTCGATGTAAATAAATATTTAACCTTCCGAAAACCGAAGCTTCAATCCTTCTACTGCTTTCAAGAAGTTTCTAACTTTCTCAAAGAATTGATAAGCAGGCAATGGAGATCTTACACCACTTGCAGCAGGAGGATCATAACCATGATGGTAGTTCACAATTGTCCCAGAATCGAAGCTTCCAAAATCATGTAATTCAAGAAAACAAAATGCCTAAACCATCAACCATAGCATCACATAAAAGGTATAGAAATTAAGCTTTTGTCAAGTCTTAAACAATAATAATCTTAATAATACTAATAATGTATATCTAAACATATAAATCCAAGTACCAATCTCATAAAACAAATATAACAGTAAGCCTTACCTTGTTGAAATAGCACTTTATCAGCAATAATCAAGACCATGAGTATGCCTCCTGCCAAAGTAAGGTTAATAACACAAAAAGTTCAGTCTTTCAATCACTTGTATCTAGATAAGAACATTTATAAGCACAGCAAGTCTAACTATTGATCCCAACAGTTACATTTAAATGCCCCTTTAAGATCTTTCTATGTACATTCATCTGCAGCAAAGCTAATAACAAACTTATGAAAATTGAAGGCCAACTATATATCTACAAATTGAAGGCCATCGTTTATGTTTCACTTTGAAAACCAACCTACCAGTTTGGCCCATAATTTTGCAGCCTCAACTAAAACTAAGAAATCATATGGCTTTGAGTACTGATTCTGAATACAAAAACAAAACTCATGAAACCAGCACACAACATTTGAGATCGAGAAGCTTTCATTTATGGTTAAAGTTAGAAACCCAAAGTCAAGAACAAATAGTAACAATAAAATATTAAGTAGAAACACTTACACATCTAAAAACTAAAACAAAGTTAGCCCCGTCAATATATATATTCTGCATGTTGGTAGTATTATCCATCATCATCCCCTTACCATGAAAGACATCATATAGCAGAAAATTAACGATTAGAATCTCTTTTGTGCAAATAGGTTGATAAACTACAGCCTTTTCAAATGAACATATATAATATAAGATCATGCTCAAAATCTTGTATCAATAAACATTTTTAAAAAACTTACATAAGGATCATGCAGTTAAACAACGTCACCTGTTGCAAGATCAAAGAAATCATATACTACATATAATAATAAACTAACTGAAGAAACCTGGGTGTGATGGTAGGCTGCAAAAATAAAATTACATCGTTTAAAATTCAACGTTAAACAACGTCACCTGTTGCAAGATCAAAGAAATCCTATACTACATATAATAATAAAGTAACCGAAGCAACCTGGGTGTGATGGTAGGCTGCAAAAATAAAATTACATCGTTTAAAATTTAACAATTGTATAGCATAGTCCTATGCCAAACTTTGTTAACAACATGTAGCAGAAAAAGCAAACATTAGATATAAACATATACCTTTTTTGTCTTCGCTGCAAGATTATACCTGCAACAATTTTACTCACGTTTTATCCACCTCTATACTGATGAAAAAACGTATAATAACATGGACATTTCAACAAATAGGTGGCGTGCATTCAAACATAAGCATAAAAGAAGTAGGTCTTTGTACCATGAATTAGTACCAGTTTAATCACCAATCAAACATTGAGCGATTCAAGTGTTAGCATCGCCACCAAACGTCCATACCAACTAATATACGAAAACATACTTCGCTCTGTCTTATCCAACACCGTCAACAACGGCCATCACCACCAGGCTGATGTTTTGTTCACCGTCACCATTGAATTTCGTTGAATTTTGAAAGGGACTTGGCTTTTGGTTTTGCCCAAATTGATAAACCCTAACCCTAGTATTCTAAAAATGTGATTTAAATCACTATTTTTTGTTGCAATTTGAAGGATTTTGAAGTTTGGTGGTGTTAGATGTTTTATTGAACTTGATAAGAACGAAAGAAATGAAGAAGTTGAAGATGAAAGAGAGAGATGATAGATAGAAAATCAAACCTGTTTAGATTTTGGGCAGTGGAATTGATATCTTCAAACCAATCGGAGAGGAAAGCGTGAGACTCTTTGCAGGCAAACAATTAATGGAATTAAAGCGTGTACAAAAAGTTTTAAAGTACCAGGAAAATGGCTGGGGAGAAAACCAACAGACTCCTAGAATTTTTTATTTTTTTTTTTGTGTAAAATGTTTATTAAAATAAATGAATAATATACATCAACATAATTATATTTTAGATTCATGATGTGTTTAACCACAACTTGACACATCAGCATAGCGTAACCCCTTTTATTAGTATAGAAGAATATCACATATGCCACTCTTAAATCAAAATATATCAGATATGTCCATTTTATTGGTTTAATTATTTTAAAAACAATAAAAATTCAAATAAACTTATTATTGACAATTATACTCTTCTTCAATATTGTTCTTCCCAAACAACAAGAACCCTAATTCACTAATCTTAACCTACTTTTTGTCTCAACCGTCGTTTCTCATTTTGTTAATTTGTTTTTGGTTGTTAAAAATTTATTTCTAAACAAGTTAAAAGTTGTAGTGACAATAAGATTTGTACAACATGAAATTAGTTTGTGTCTTCGTGACTGGCCTTAAAATTGGTGGTCTCATGGACCAAAAAAATGGACACTCCAAATTCAAAAAAAATATATATACTTGCTGAAATGCATACGAGTTTCTTTCTTTTCATATTTTTTGTCTTCAAAATCCAATGAATCAATTAATGGCTTATGGTGGCAGCCTTTTCTTTTGTATCTCTTCAGCCCTCATCTTTGATCTTTCAAATTCATCGTAGATAAGATACAGGTTGAGATTAGTGAATTAGGGTTCTTGATGTCTAGGGAAGATAATATTGAAGAAGAGTATGGTCAATAATTAGTTTATTTGAGATTTCATTGTTTTTAAAATAATTAAAACAATAAATTGGGCATATTTGATATATTTTGATTTAAAAGTGGCATATGTGATATTTTTATGTTAAGTTGGACAAATATGATATTTTATGCTTTAATAGTGGGGCAAATTACCTAAAATAGAAACGAAGTATTGCTGTATTTTGCATTCTAGAAACGAACTATCAAAAGTTTTAATATTAGAAATGAAGTTTCAATTTAGTTTGTATTCTAGCAACCTGTTAACTTTTAACCCAACTTCCGTTAACTCAATGCTGACGTGTCACATCCTTCGTCCACGTGGCAGCTGACGTGACGATATCACTGACGTGGCAATCCACATGGCTGCTGACGTCAGCGAGAGAAAAAAATTTAAAAAAAAATAAATTTTTTAAAAAATATATATATATATTTAAAAAAAAAAAAAAGATTAATTTTTAAAAAAAAAATTAAATTTTTTTTTTTACAAAAATGTCTTCAAATCGACGATCTTGGATACGGGAGCTTCTTTACACCTTACTTCAGATGCAGGTAATCTCAATTCTCGTTTTAATTCTAGCTTGATATTGTAGGTGATGGATTCCCAATTCCTATTACCTAAATGGAAAAGTAATAGTTCGTGTCTACTTTAGGTAATTTGCTCAAATTTTTTTGTTGACTATTATATCATTTTTCTTGAAAAGTGTATCTTTCATCTTCAAAGAACCCAGGTGTGAAGTATGGGTTTGAAATATTTAAGGTATAGTGGACGATATGGATTTGAAATTTAGCTATGCCTCATTTGGGTAATAGGAATTGGGGATCCATCACCTACATTATCAAACTGAATAAAACTGGAATTAAAACGAGAATTGAGATTACCTGCATCTAAAGTGAGGTGTGAAGAAGCTCCCGTATTCAAGATCGTCGATTTGAAGACATTTTTTGAAAATGATAACGACGGCCCTAAGGCGAGTCAATAAGAATTTACAACACGCATTAATACTTGTACCTATACCGTAATAAACTCTTTGACCCTCTGCATTTAAATTGACCCTCATAAATATTAATCAAAGTACAACCAGTTTATGCACGTTATTGACAGCCCTTAGGGATGTCATTTACAATACCCTTTTTAAAAAAAAAAAAAATTTAATTTCTTTTTTTAAAAAAGTTAAAAATTTTAAAAAACAATTTATTTTTTTCTCTCGCTGACGTCAGCAGCCACGTGGATTGCCACGTCAGTGATATCGTCACGTCAGCTGCCACGTGGACGAAGGATGTGACACGTCAGCATTGAGTTAACGGAAGTTGGGTTAAAAGTTAATAGGTTGCTAGAATACAAACTAAATTGAAACTTCATTTCTAATATTAAAACTTTTGATAGTTCGTTTCTAGAATGCAAAATACAGCAATACTTCGTTTCTATTTTAGGTAATTTGCCCTTAATAGTGGCATATATGCAATTCTTCCATTTTTGAAACACCTCGAAAACGTGACCATTTTTTTTTACAACTTATAATATTTTTCAGTAACATAACCTAACTTGTTAAATACATCCACATATCATAATACATTAATTTTAAACTCAATACAAAAACACATCAACATTTGTGATCTGGCACAGGGTACCCGCTGGGTAAGGCTAGTACTCGCCGGCTAACTAGAGTACCCGCCGGGTACGTATACACACCGGGTACTCAACTTAAGGTCATTTTCTGTCAAGATTTATGCATTAGTACCCGCCGGGTACTTGACTACCCGCCGGGTAGTCTGCCTGCACAGCAGACCTGCACCATTTCCTGCACTTAGCCATTTTCAATCCAATTTCCGATTCGCATATCTTTAAATCTATAAAACCTGGTAATACCAAATTTTGCAATCACGTACAAAATGATAAAATGAACATTTTCTAATTCACACTTTTTCCGAAATCGTGTTTTATCAAAATCTAGACCCTTGACCAATTTATGGTCGTTTTTTACCATTTTCATGGCATTACATATTTCAAACTACGCCAAATCTGACTTCAAGCTTTTGTCAACATTTTCACACATACAATTTGACTCTATTACCACACAAACATTTATCATATCATAATTCTAACTCATTTTGACTTTTTAACTCAATGGTGACCCATTTGGGCACCAAAACGACCCGTTTGGGTTATTGACCACTTTGGCACCATTTCTTTACCACTTATCAACTAATTGACTTATTAAAGTCAAACTAAACCATTTATATCAACAATTCTCCACAACATCATCAAATGACACTTGATCACATCTTTAGCTAATTTCATAACATTACTTTTCCATTTACCATAATCATCCAAGTAAGTCAATATAACTAACAACTAACATACTTCTAACCATTTACTTGACTTACTTTTATAACGATTTACATAAAACATACTTTCACCCACACATTAACTTCAAGTGTCAAAACAAGTTTTCTTAACAAAAAGGGGTATTCGTATCACGAGCATGATTTAAAAGATTAAGCTTGTTACCGAACCGAGCAACAAGCTCCACCACTAGCTTTAAACGAGTTTCTTGTCCAAATCCTCCTTCCTTTACCTTGCTCACTTAAAACATTTGAAACATAACAACGTAAGCGTATTGCTTAGTAATTAATGGATATACATAAACATAAACATCTTTACGTATTAAAGATCCTTAACCATCCACATGTTAATTACTAAGAATTAACATTTATACCAAGCTAATGATCATGATTCATTACTTGGAACCGTCAAGCTAATGATAAACTCATTACTTGACTCCACAAAACATATCCATCTACTTACCTTGGTAAAGCTTATCAATTTCACTTGCAATATATTCCAAGCCTTTAACACCTAATCACATATAACACATAACATGATCACTAACATAACAATTAACTTCTCACTTTAACTTAATCACATGATCAAGGTGTTAAGTCCCATAACACCTTTTTCTTACAATAAGTTTCATACACTCAGCTTTACAATCACACATAAATGGGTATTTAGTTGCTTTTCTAATCATAACCATTAATAATTATCAAGAACATCATCTCATAATATTACATACACATACATAATCTCTAAAATACCCATTAACATATGATTATAACCTCTTTAACAAAACTAAAATGAATTAATTATGCTACATGACTTAAAAACATGTATAGAACACAAAATCATTCAAGTAACCCACTTACTTCAACTTTCTTACAATTCTAAGGTTTATAAAATTAACCCTAACATCAAATTAAGTTAATAGAAAGGTTAAACATACCTTAGTGAAAGTTAATTGAATGATTACAAGCTCTAATTCATATAAACCCTAATTGAAATTTGATCACTTTTCTTCTTGCTCTTGCTTCTAAATCGACACACACACACTCACATATTTGTTTTCTGTGTTTTTAGAAGGTAATAGAATATGCAGGAGCTTTTATTTGACATTTTACACTTTGCCCCCCCCCCCCCCCCCCCCCCCCCCCCCCCCCCCTCTCCTCAAGCTTACTTATTAAACATACATAGTCCTTGTAACAAACTTTCTTTAACTTAGTTAGTCCCACTAACTATTTTCTAACATATATCTACATTTAAAACATATGTACATTTAATATATTCTATACACAAATAACTTAAACATAAGCATATATTATATTGTATAATTTAGGCAATAAAACATATTCTATGATTTAAACTTACGGATTTTAGGGGCGTTATAATTTTCTTAAGTTACTAAGCTAGTTTAGGCCCTCCTTCATAAGCTAAACATAACGCCCCCTAACGGCATTATATAGTGTTCTAATACAAGTGAAGTCGACACCCAATAAATGTTGAGTAGGGCATTTGGAATTGTTTAATTATTAATTAAACTTATCTAACTTTTTATGTAATAAGTAGAAGGCACAATATCTATATAAATTTAGAATAATGATCTTAAAATGCGTGTTTAAATTCCCTTATATTTATATCGATCTATAACATCTTATAATGCATGAATATCCACAATTACAATACAATAAGTTTTAATATTTCTTATTATTATGATTTTTCTTTTCTGAAAGGCATCAAGCTAGATATATAAATAAAAAAACTAACATCTTATAATGCATGAAATTCCTTGTAATTTTCGCCTTGTGCTACTTTTAGACATAGATTAATTTTAACAATGTTTGAGGAAAATATGATACTAGTTGTACAAACATATGAACATGTAAATTGTATCGATTGTAAAAGTGGTACGATCACTAATTCACTACCAATTAGCCAACTAGGTAGTTTGCAGAGATAAATTGGAGCACTAATTACTCATACAACCAGTAGTGAGTTGGAAAGAGCATGCTCCGTACATTTTAGTTTTTCATTAACTCCAATATTTAACCACAATCACAATTTCTTGACCTTTATATAGAAATCGATTGATCCAAGTTAGAAAACAATATATACTTTTCGGAAGTTAGAAGTCATGTACATGATCGATTAATCTTTTGAGTATTTCCTTCGTAAGTGTGCTTTTTTTGAAACTATCGATTATGTAATTCTCTAAGGTACAACTATAACTTGATACATATCATATTACACGAGAGCACAATGGTATCAACGACATGAGCCTATTAGCTAGACTGCTCTCATACTAAAATTAAATACGGTCAAAACAGGAAGTCGAAAATAACCATCAGCGTCTACAAATATGGTCTGTATCGAAAATGGAATATGGTAAAAATTGTGGAACTAAACGTTGGTGTTGCAAACACTAGAGTAACAAACATATATGATAGTAGACATAAAGCTCATAAAATGTTCCCAAATCCAACTTTTATAAGAAACAAAACCACCCAAAGTTCAACATACATATGAAGAGATAGTAACCACGCAATGCATTGTTCAATTGTTGAAAAATTTAGAGATACAAATCAGGGGCGATTCTTGTATGTAAAAAGTGGGGTCCATTGCACCCACTCAATTTTTGAAATATTTTACAAAGGGTTATATCTTAAATTATATATAAGAATCACATGATGATATCATCAAATATTCAATTAGTCAATCAAATTGTCTAATTCTATCAAATTGTTAAAATTTAGGAAAATGATGACATCATAATTAATTATTTCATAATCTTAATCCTAATCAAATTCAAATTATTTAACTTTACCAAATTATTTAATCCTAATCAAATTCAATAATACAATAATAATTATAATAATAATAATAATAATAATAATAATAATTAAATATAGGATGGTAGCTATTTGACTATATATAGGATTCCTATTTTCTTCTTACCAACAATTGCATATGGATTATTAATTTATTTTTCTCCTCTTTCAATTATATCCTTACTTTTAATCACAAAATTAACTAATGTTTAACAAAAAATTCGATACTAAAAATTTTTAATTTTACCTTACATAACCCCGTGTGTATACACGGGTTTAAGGGCTAGTAAATACATAAAGGAAACTTGTAATTACATTTGGACCCCATTTGAATTAAAGATTAAATATTTAAAGTTAAAAACTCATCAACTACTATAATAATCAGCCCAATCATTTAGCCCAACTACACATAAAGGTTCATCAAATTTAACTTATAATTATTATCATTTCCTTGAAGTACGGTTATAAATAAATAAAGTTTACACTTTCGTTCCTACATAAAGTCTGACTTGCTATTTAGATTTCTAGATTTGATTTTACTGCAAGTTACTCTATTCTACTTCTCCTTTTTTCGGTTCCCTCTCACAATAGTACTCACTCATGTAATTCTTTATAGAAAATTTAAATATTTTTTAAATGACAGATAACTTATTAGCATAGTTGTAACTTTGTTTTATATAATGTGTTTAAATTCTTCGGGATATCGAATTACATAAAACAATTGAATTACTTTATATCTTGATTTATGTTGTAATATTGAAGATTACACATGTTTGATTGTGACAAATCGTAAGGAACAAGTGTATCAACTAACATTAGTTTTCAATTTCAAATGTTCAGAGTTTAATAAAACGGCTACACGATTTATCTATCTTTACTTATGTAACGATTCGGCCTGACCCGACCGGCATTACAAAAATTACCTTTTTTTAACTAGTTACTCATCCCGTAACAAAATTAACAAAATTGAACCCTAGTTGATGTGAATTCTAGATTCGCCACTGGATACAAAACATATCACCATCCAGAAGGGATACGAAGATCTCATGGCAAGACTTTCTGAGTTCCAGGTTTTTTTCTCCCTAAAATGTAGTACTCATACTGCTTTTGCATTTACTGTACGTTTTAGAAATACTCGATTAATCTGCAATAGACGGAATTGAAATTCAACATCCAATTACAAATTGGATTTGTGATCCAAACACACTTCAATTCAACGCCTTGTAAATCCTTAGTTGATTTAGCATTCTACTAGTCGTTTCTAGATCTGTATACAAAAGCATTTAGAAAAACGGCGATCTAGATCTATTACGTAAGATTGAAAACGAACTGCAACTCTTATAAACAAAACACTTAAAAAATCATTGAACTATAAGTACCTTCGTTTATTTGAAAACAAACAAAAATTTCGGTAAAGCATTCATTAATCATTCGACAATAATAAACATTCATAAATCATTTGACAATATATGTAGTTTACGTACTAATTAAACATAAAGATCTTACCTTTTAACTTGTGACTTTGATTTCAGTTTTAAATCAAAACAAAACACCAGTTTTTTTATTATTCTATAATGCACGCGTCATGAATATACATATCATTTTTCAAACGAAGTACATATATGTCCCATGTAATAACTAATAACAAACAAAACAGCCCCATTGACATAATATGATTCTCAGGCACCAAATCTCACATCACAATTTCCTGCACAAACCATTCAAAACAGAGGATTGAAATCATAAAATCACAACAAAGGCCTTAATAATAACATATAACATTAACATAATATAATTATAATATGAAATAAAAAAAACAAAGTTAATTACTCAACGGCATAGATAAAACAATATATGTGTATACCTCCCAAAATTAAAGATTTCAAACATAGAGTAGGGTTCAAATGAGTACAACGATTTTGAGTGAGAATAGGGGAATCAATATCAACCACTCATTTTCATCAAATACCCATTTCCTCACATTTTTGAAACTTAAATATCTCACAAACAGCAAATCGAAAAATCATGAAAATTGCACCATAAAATTCAACGTTTTCTCATCTTCGATTTGCCGTCACTCATGCATACTTTTGACAAAAAAAAAAAATTCCATTTTTGGTGGGTTTTACAAATTAGTTATACATTTGATTTGTGGTTAGGGTTAGGGTTAGGGTTTAAGGTTTAGCAGGGTTTAGGGTTTATGTTTTAGCAGTGTTTAGGGTTTGACCTGAAACCCTAAACCCCAAACCCTAAACCCTAACCCATAGACCTTAAACCCTAAACGCAACACTCTAACACATGGGTTAGAAATTTGTGAAACCCACCAAAAAACAAAGAAAAAGAAACTCGTCGAAAGTATGCCTTGAAGGACGGCAATTGAAGAAGAGAAAACGTTGAATTTTATGGTTCAATTTTAATGATTTTTCGATGTGTCATTTGTGAGATATTTTAATTTTAAAAAGAAAAGGGAGTGAGTATTTGATGAAAATGATTGGCTGGGATTGATTCCTTTATTCTCACACAAATTGACATTCTCATTTAAACTCCACCCTCATAACCTATATATAGTTACTACGGAACCCAGCCACGCGACTATATTATTCCCATTTCTTCCTACTTTTAGAAAATCAATATTTACAAAGCATATGAATTTTAACAATTTCATCAACGCAGAATCGACAAATTAAAAAGAATGGGATAAGCTTACTGATAACATCAAATAATGCTATATTTATATACTAATAATTCTTATGTTTTGTATACTTTTATTGCATTTCTACTAAATTTAGATACTTAATGTGTTTGTATTTGCAATGTAGGTATAAAGGAAATTAAATAGAGAAAAGAACGAGAAAAGAGCTTTAAATGATGAAAATAAAGAGAAGACTAAATAATGAAGATATTTGGACCTGAATTGAAGACTAAACCCAAAAATAAAGTAAATTGGGCTTAAAGAATGAAGAAAAACGGATTAAGAAGGTTAATAGCCCAGAAGAAGAGCCTATCCCGTACTTGAAATATTCTGGAAACCAAGGCCAACCGGCGGTTGGAATAGCCAGCCGGCGGTTGAATATAAATATTATAAGGCGGTGAAGATCGCAGAGTTGGACTTGGACTCCAAGTAATCCAATCGGCGGTTGGGAACTCCAACCGGCGGTTGAACTGGCGGTTCAGAAAAACGATAAATAGAGGGCTCAGCCAGACTAAACCATATACGAATTTGGAGAGCAAAAGTCGATTGTAAGGGTTAAGGAGCGACTTTAGGTCGAATTTGGAGGCTAGGAGGCTAGGGATTGAGGACGTGCAACCCTAACGTAGAATAATTCGGTTTCTTTGGTTCGATTCTAGATCTTTTACTTATGTTTGTATTTAGATCTTGTTTTCTTATTAATGGATATTAATTGTTCTTTAACATATTTATTTAGGTGAATGATGTTTATATGATTATTTGATTATATGTTTATGTTGATTGATTTTATGAATGTTATTAAGGTTATATCTATATTGATTATATGATTATGAGATTCATACTATAGTGAGTACTTATATGCGTTGATTAATAATTTAGGTTTATGTTTTGATTAGAACTTAAATACCCTGACTACGTGATATGTTATAATTATTACTGGATTAAACTATAATTGATTAGATAATAACATTCGAGACCCCGAAGTTAGTTAACCATAGTATACGTTGAAGAGCTTCATAAAGGATACTTGAACCCGACCATAGGAGGCTATCCAGGATACTTAAACCCGACCAAGGAGGATATCCACTTTTATATTTCAACATAAAGACAATCAGCTAACAAAAGTAAACATATAAGAGAATTTAAATATAACATAGCTAGTGTAGATAAAATATATCTCCGATCTACCTAATTTACCTTAGTTGTCTCTTAATTACTTCAATTACTTTAGTTATCTTAATTCTGTATCAAAATAAATATATGTTCGAACGGAACTAAAATGTCCCCCCTTTTATCTGTAACATTAATTGTAATTAATTGAGAATATTGTAAATATTAGTTTAGGGATTAATTAAAGATTCCATTTCCCTGTGTTCGATACCTGTACTTACTTATAAAACTATATTATACGAACGGGTTAGTCTTGCCTGTATTGTGTGATAGTATTATTTAGTATTTCCTTTATTTAAAACTTGTTATTTTAATTAACTATACTTAGCACACATCACTTACTTTAAATTGAACTTAATTGATTCTAATTTTTTTTTTTAATTAGCTAATTTATGCTCTTATCGTCTTATATTCTTTAAACCCGTGTATACACACGGACCGTTGATTTTTAACATAAAATTTCGTATTTAGTATCTTGTTTTTAATAATAAAGTGTGTAAGTTAATATGTGACAATCTTTATAAACAAATACGGAGTATATAATATATAAGATCACATTCCCTATTAATGTTACGTGTTTGTATAAACAAAGTAGATAGAAATAAATACTTCTACTAAAATAATAATACATAAGAAACACAATCCCATTCAATTTCTAATTATTGAAATTTAATTATTTTTTTAACTTACGATATGTTTTATAATTAGTTATTTAAATAATTTTTACATTTTAATAAATTTATGATGTCACCACCTCCTTAATTTTAGTCAATTTAACAAAATTGAGTAATTTAATTGGCCAATTGATAATTTGATGACATCATAAGGTGAATCTTATACATAATTTAAAATAATATAAGTTTTTTATTTGCAAAAGTGCTTATGAAAAAATACAACTTTTGAAATTCTAGTGTGTACGGTTGGAAATTGGAATGAAGAATGATGGGTATAATAGTCCATTTCAATATAGGAGCTAATAAATACAATACAAAAAGTTATTCATACACCAAATTTATGCTATGGTACACTTGTAATGTAAGCAAAAACTATTGTACAGTTTGGTTCATGTATCATTTATTGTATTGTATTTATCAAACTCCCTTTCAATATAAATAAATGATAATTATCAAGTATTTAGAGTTTTTTTTTGTAATTAAAATCGATCATTTGGGTATAATTGATATTTTTTAAATCTAATATTGACATATATATATTTTAAAGTTTAGTTGGACAAATTTTTATTATGTAGCTTATAAATGGCATATATGCAATTCTCCCCTAAATTAGATACAAAATTTTAAACTCTAGGTTGTTAGACTCCTCCCAATAGTGATATGTACTGACGCATCAGTTTGTGCTACATCTGCGCCACATCAAGTTTTTTTAAAACTGACACAAATTGATACTTCACTTCCTATAGTAACATCACTTCTTTTTTTTTCAGGGCCCCACACACTATTTCCTTTATTTATTTAATATACAAACTTAAATAAAACATTTTCATTATAAATAAAAAACATTACATTAATATTAAATAAAAGATTACAGTTCCTAAAAAAAAAATACATTTATTGAAAATTAAAAATATAACTAGTCGTCTACTCCGAGCCGTCTTCATTTTCGTTCTGGTCTTCGTCCAAATCGTCTACTTGGAATGAACCCGAACCTGCTTCGTGACCAAAAACCGTTTTGTAATCCATGAGATGAGATTGTGTATGAAAATTGGGGTTGGGTTATTTATTGTGTATGGAAAAAGGTTGGAAAAAAAATGTTTTTTTTTTTAGCCGTTGGGCACCCAACGGATACTTTCTTTCTTATGTTTTTTTTATACCGTTACTCATACAAGGAAAAAATAAATAGAGTAAATTATATTGCCCGTCCCTGTGGTTTGCACATTATTACAAAGCCAGTCCCCGGGTCGGGTATTCCTCGGAGCCAGTCCCTTGACCCGAAAATTTGTTTCACTCCCAGTCCCTACGTCAAACGGGCGTTAAATATGTTTGTTATCTCATCCCACGTGACTTGCACATGGTCGAGTAAATTACATTGCCCGTCCCTGTGGTTGTCCATAAATTACATTGTCCGTCCCTGTGGTTGTCCGTAAATTACATTGCCCGTCCATATCGTTGTCCGCACAATACCGACCCGAGGACTAGGACCGTAATATACGAATAACCGCAGGGACGGGCAATGTAATTACGCAGCCATGTGCAAGTCACGTGGGATGAGATAACAAACATATTTAACGCCCGTTTGACGTAGGGACTGGGAGTGAAACAAATTTCCGGGTCAAGGGACTGGCTCCGAGGAATACCCGACCCGGGGACTGGCTTTGTAATAACATGCAAATCATAGGGACGGGCAATGTAATTTACTCAAATAAATAAATAAACCGAAGTGGGCCCCACCGAAACCCCATTCTCCGTCGCCAAACCGAAGGTGGGAACCGACGGACCGTGCCTATGACGTCGGTTCCATCAGTGGGAACCGACGGCCCAACCGATGATGCGTTGGGAGGAGTCTTAGAGCAAAAAACTTATGACATGGTCAGTTAATTTGCTAGCTTAGGCCCAACAAATACTCCCTACAACATTTAAAATTTTATTAATGATCACGTGTTAGGTTAAGCTCAATAAATTTAACCCATAGTTACATCACATGATACATGGATCGGACCTCACATGAATTACAATCATGGTGGCGTATTTGGTACACTTTTATAAGACACCGTTTATTTTTCACTTAATGACTAAATACTAAAAATATACTCCGTATTATTTATCAAGTCGTGTGAGATTCTTTGTTTTATGACTATTCAGATATTTAACACGTAAAACAAAAAATAATCTATTCAAAAAAACATTCAAGGGTACCCGCATCTTATGCTCTCACAAAAAGAGTAGAAGAATAAGAGTCCTAAACTTTCCAATATGAAAAATCTTAGACTATACCCATGTGTTCTTATAACTTGTACTAACTTAATAATATTGATATTTTAATTATGACTAAGTTATCCCGGAAATGGAAGTGGAAAATGGTTGATGTAAGTTGTTTCGAACTTTTTGTTTATATATATATGGACATTGAATAATGTTGTTTAACTAACTTTTTAACCTTAATTAGTGTCTCCAACAACAATCTATCTGGGAATGTAGGTACTACACGATGAAACACATGTTCCAAATGGCTATAAATATGAAAAGAAACTTCGCAGCATATGTAAGTCCTTAATTAATTGCTAGTGTTCTTTGTATAATGGACACATCAAATCATATCCTTTTTAGGTTAGTTAACTAGCTTGTCATTATATATTTTTCTATATAGATTTGGAAAATGAACAGGCATTATACATACGACGAATTGAACCAGTCTATCATTAGGTGGGGAGGTGCATTTGCAAAAAGCTACATTGATGATCGATTAGCTAGCGAACTAGATGACATTTGAATTTGGTTTTGAACACGATATAACTGCTGCAGTTTTGGACTATATAGCTGTTGCATCAAACTGATTTATAGGGAAATTAATTACATCAAAATAACGCTTCAAACCGCTCCAAATTTGAAAAAAAAAAAGAACCGATCCAAACTTTTTTACAATATTAGAATATATTAAATAAAATATTAGAATATATCAAATTAAATAATGCTCAAGAACCGTTCCTACATCGGAAAATAAACCGATCCAAGTGAATTTCACGAGAATATATCATAATAAAATAATGCTCAAGAACCGCTCCTACATAGGAAACCGATCCAAGTGAATTTCACGAGAATATATTAGAATAAAATAATGCTCAAGAACCGCTCCTACATAGGAAACCGATCCAAGTGAATAACCATCGATAAAACCGTTCTAACTATTCATATTCGCGTCATTATCGCTACAAAATAACCGCTTCAATGTGTAGTTAAACCGCTTCAATGGTGGTTATTTGAAACGGTCGTTTGCCTGCTTCAAAAACTGTTCAGTCTTTAGTGTCACCGGCATCAAGGGCGGTCAGATCACCATTTCAGATGGCCTTTTTCACCGCCATATATATATCCGTTTGTAACACCCGCCAAATTAGGACTAGTAATTAGTGCCTAATCATTTTTTTTAATATATGTAATTAGTGCTATGTTAGGCTAATTGTATGTATCATTATGTATATTGATATATATACACGTACGCGTTTTATTTAAATCATGCATTTATACATTGGATGGAATCCGACATAATGAAAATACGGACGTTGGTGAATCAAATTACTAAATAACATGAAATTATTTAATAACCTCATTATTTATTAAATATTATGTTGATAATATTTAACAAGCATTTCGTATCGTTTAAAATAAACTATATGCAACGAAAACGCACGAGACGCGCCCGACAAACGAACAAAACTCAAGTTATATTTTTTATAATTCAAAATTAAGTACTTTGATAAAATACTTTGGTTAAAAATATCACAATTATACGATAACACTTATAACGTTTACAAATCGTTACGCGATTAAATAAACGCAAAACGAACGCGCAAATCGAGACCAACACATTAATGAAACATTTTATAAAAAGTATATCAAGTATTTTAAGTAAATACTACAACCAAAAATGTCGGAATTCGATCGTTACTTAAAACGCGTATATTAAACGTATAACGTATAAATAGATGTCGAAACGATCGGGTAAACGAACACCGTATGGAGCACGAATTGGGGAAACAAAAAATGACCAAGCCATGCTTGTGGGACCCATGGGTCATCCGGCCCATGCCCACACCCACTTCCCCCATTTTCTTTTCTTGATTACTTACATACTCCACATAACCCATCCCCATTCTAATCACCACCTCACTTCTTCACCCTCTCTACTTCTCTCTACAAGTCTCTCTCTCCCTCTCTCTTGATTCAGCCGAAACCACCAACCCACCACCCTAGAACCACCCATAAACACCACCTAAAAACATCTCGGATTGCAAAGCTCATTTGGAAGGAAACGTTCACCACAACGCGAGGAGCATTTCCATCTCCTTCGTTTCTTCATACGACCATCGTAAGGCTTCGTAACCCATGTGTTTTATAACACCCCTCATTAAATACAACAATATTATATTATTATCACGGAAGCGTATAGTTTAAAACATATTTTAACCCTGTACATTAAGATAATGTACATAAACAGTTTACATGTCTAGCTCACACCAAATTAAAACTATTTAACAACTACATCAAACAGGGTATTATATTGTTCCAAACTTTAGTTTTGTTACAAAACATATCAGAGTAGCACGGCAAGTCAAACTTTCCTTGCTTCACGAGCACACCCTTCCTGCTACCCACATCCCATTATAAACCTGCAGGAAGTAAATTGAGGGATTAGCACGAAGCTAAGTGAATGAATTCATCACACACCAATTAACTTAGCTTAACTACTTGTTTACACCAAAAACCGTAAACATACAAGTCACTAATCAACAATTTAATGATGAGGATCGGTGGCTCTGGAGAATACCAAAATACCCGGGTGGCTCCCCAGAACACCTATCCAACCATATCCGTATGGCCATAACGGATGAGACCGATAGCTAGTGGTTACCATACTCAAACACAGGTTCTATACACACAACAAATGAAGCAAGACCCTGTGTAATTCACACAACAACCAACTAGCCCAACCAACCAATTCAACCCGTTGACCTCATTAACAACTGATGCCCGAAGGCCACACATAGCACGTAGATTTACAATCAACAATATCAATTAAATAATTCAACAATATATCTACGTTCATTTGTGGTAACCAAACAGTTACAACCAAATCAAAAGGTGAGTTCTAAATCCACTCACCGATACCTCAGAAGTCGCAATACTTAGCTTCTAATCACTGAGTCTTTGGGGTATCTGAAACATCACACAACAAACAAGTTAGTAACTCGTCTCATAATCATCATCATAACATATTTATCCAAATCAGGTCATTCCTGAAGTCTAAGCAAACAAAAGTTCAATAAAAAAAATTCCCGAAATGACGTTTAAAAACTGAAAAATGCCATTTTCAGCCCCTAGATGACCCCGAATGGCCAAAAACCGAATAGGCTATTAGAATATAGCTTTGATCATTGGGCCGTTTCCGAGTGACCATGTAATTTTTAGCCCAATCCGTGTTCAAAGAAAAATTGTAAATTTTCCGTGGGTAAAAACACTACTAAACACTTATGCACTTTTGAAATTTGCAAAACTTATCAAAATTGTTCATGCAAACGCGATCCGGAATGGGAGGGCTGGATCGCGTTCACCTTTAGAAAACATTCTGTCACCGTTTAACACTTAGGAACGCGATCCGGAACAAAGCTGGATCGCGTTCGTTAGAAGAAATTCGACTGAGACAAAATATAACTAAGGAACGCGATCCGGGCAATAGGTGGGGATCGCGTTTGAGCTTATTACAGCTCAAACTCAGACCTGTAAATGCACAACTCGAACCCTAAAACCATTTTTGATCATTCAAGCTCATCAAACTCAGTTCTAAGGTTATAAACAGCTCAAATAACACTACATATCATTATATATCAGCATTCCAAGCATCAATTGGTTACCAAATTCAATTACTAACCTAATTCCATTGTAACCAAGTTCATACAACTATAATCAAAATACTTACAGGTTAGAGGAACAAGATGATGATTATGGAGCTTGAGGTGAATTTCTAAATCACAACTTCAAATTCAATGATCTTATTTGGTGAATTCAGACTTGGATTTTCAAAGTTTAGTGAAGGAGTAGTGATGAACAAACATGACTTACATTAACTGGGAAAATAACATAAAAGGAGGTCGGCTCTCCTAATAAACCGACTCCCATATATGGGTATTTTATACCCGTCTTAAATCTATTGTCTGGAACCTAATTACCAATTGCGAGAAACTTATTTTATTCTACCATCAACTATAGTAAATTAAAATAAACAACAATTTACTATCCACAATAAGTCCTTGGACTTATTTATCTAAGTTTCGCAATTAAACAAATAATATCGAATAATTTCTAAAACATTTAAATAATCGATTTAAAATAAGAAATTACCAGACCACTGGAGAGGATGTTACATGTTTTACTTTATATATGTTTATTATCATGTTATGTTGTTCATCTAACAAGATTATGTCCAAATAACATGTTGAAACTCGTTTTTGAAACACATATATATATATACTAAATCTGTACAGGTTTTTGGGTTTAGTAGAAAAATCGTATAAAATCGAAAACACAAGATAAATGCATGAAATTTATATCAAAATCTTCCTTAACATGTTGTCTACAACTTTTATGAAGAACACTTCTTCTAAAAATGCACCCATTTCTCCAGAAAAATCTGTTTGTACATGAAGGTCATTTTTGGCCGAAAATAGAACTTGTTTGTTTCTTGATTTTATTTACCCAACTAAACGACTCCTAAAATTCTCGGAAAAATTTGATAAAATACTAGAGATATAGATGAACATATGTGATTTTTGTGGACTAAAAGTGGTCGAAATCGAGAGGTTAAACCGAGTGTAAAATCTGGAAAACATAACCAAAATATGATTTGGTACACGTTTTAAAAACCGACACTTCGGGTTAATCCCGACACGAACTGATAATTTTTACAAGCTTTAAAAACATATTTAAGGGCTGGGTAAAAGTCTCGGGTCAAACCGAGCACGTTTGACCACAAACCCGAACATGAAAAACCATCACAGCCTCTTATGTCGCATCGGGGCCAACCCGACTGCGACACAAGTCACTATGTGTAACACCCCCAAATTTGATGATTTGCGGAAGCATAGTTTGGGGTATTACTAATCAAATATCACAGCACAAAGATAAAGCAAACGACATCTATATGCAACGTTTGTAAATTAGTTACATTCCATAGATATAATGTTTGAAAACTTAGTGTTTTCGTATACAAAATGTAGTTTCCCCTAGAGTCCACGCGTATAGCGGGAGATTCTATTACATAATCGTAATATACAAAAGATAATGCTAAGAATCTCCGTTAATGCAGTTGTATTGAAATCATGCGACTCTAGCTAAAATCCTGGAGTAATCCTACTCCATCCGGGTACCTGAGAAAACATGCTAAAAAGTGTCAACCAAAAGGTTGGTGAATCTCACAGGTTTGTAAGTAATATCAGCTTTGAACTCGAGATTTCATTAGTAATGCCCGTAGGCGTAAAATCAGCAATTGCAATCCAGCAATCGTAAAACCAGTATTTGCTCCCGTGACATGCTCGTAATTGAGCAAGCATCAGTAACGAATAAGTAGTCACCCGTTTCTACGTGTAAATCAGTACGTGGCAGCGCTACTGCCCCGGGTGGGGAGGGTCATTTCCCTAATGGATCCATTAACTAGTGTTCGCGCTTAAGTCCATAACTAACGATATATGATGGAGAGACTTCTGTTTGTAAGTAGACTCATGCAATTCCGTTTGGTATAGTAAACAGTTCTAGTACTTGTGTTCAAAGAAAAGCAGTTGCATGTTTCTCCCCCAATAAGATAAAACAGTAAAAGTGGGGCCGTAAGACTCACCTGAGTCGAGTAGTAAGCGGTGGAATTCAGTAAGTAGTGAGTAGGTTCTCCGAACCCGTAACCTTTAAATGCCTAAACATATAAAGTCAAGTAAGTAGATGTCTCGCAAGACCATCTAGTCTAGTTGTCTACACAACTCGTTATGTCCAAGTGTTTGTTTAGTAATCCGTTTGTAGTTTGAAAACAAGTATGGCCCGTTGGTGACGGTTTGTAATAAGGATTCAAAGTGTTATCATTATATGTATCGTTGAATCAGGTTTCGTTATTTGTAAGTGTTCGACATTTAGTGTGAAAAGTATTTACGACATCTAAACACGGGGGTCCGGGGGCAGCGCCCCTGGTAGCGGGGTCCAAGGGGCAGAGCCCCTGGCTGGGGTCGAGCTGCCAGGTCAGCTTGGAAAATTTTTATTCCTACCACTTTCCTTTAGTGAAAACGTATCAGAAATCTGGATTTGGAGTAAAATTAGGTGGTAAAATCCTGGTTCCGACACTTAGTAAAATCTGAGTTTTCAGGGTTCTGTTTTATGCGACGTTGGGTGCGACGTCGCAAGCGACGTAAGGTGCGACGTGGACGTGTGCATCGCATTATGCGACCTTCGCAATTCAATGCGACGTAGGGTGTTGCGTCGCTAAGTGCGACGTTAGTTCGGTTTGCGACGTTAAAGTCTACGTCGCTACGTGCGACATCCGCAAGTTAATGCGACGTAATGGGCTGCGTCGCTAGTGCGACGTTGAGATTTTAGTGCGACGTAGGTCGCGACGTCGCAGAGGCCCCTGGCCAGGTGCGACGTTGCGGTCTGATGGCCGGAAATTTAGTCGAAAACGAGTTTCCCGGTTTCCGTTGGGTCTAAATCTTTTACCCAACCCAAAAATGGACATAACAAGCCATTATAAACCATAAACAAGTAAAAATGATCAAAAACGAGAGATGTCGGGATTTGTCGGAAACTTACAAAGTGTCGGATTGAAAATCCGAAAAGATAGGATGGTAGATCGTGTTGCGGTGGTGCTTTTATTCCAAAGGGGCGAGGAAATCCGAGTGGGTTTAGTGGTAGTATTATGCAATTTTGAATGGTGGTGGTGGGTTTTCTTTTTAGAGAGAAAGAAAGAAAGAGAGAGAAGAGGGAAGTGGAGAATGAGAAAGAAAAAGGAAAATGGGGAGGTTTATCCTCCCATTTTTCAGTCCCCGCGATCGGGCTCCGTGCGGTGTTCATTTTCTCCGTCATTTAAACGTTAAATATTTATTTTGCACATTAATTATCCATTTTTAATTACAAGTTTTGTTAAATAAATTTTATCGAATTATTTTGTCAAATCTTTAAATGAATTATGTATTTTGTGTTTAAGTCGTGTTTATTACGTTTTGTTGTATTATTTAAAATGTCGTCGTGATAATATGTAAATAATGTCCGTTCAGTTGCGTATTTTATATAACAAAAATACGTTCTCATTATTTAAGTTAATTTCTGTCACCAACGTCCAAATAACTGTGTCGGACTCCGTCCGGTTAATTCGTACGATTCATCCAAATCGCATAAGTACACTCATATATATATAAATCACCTTATATATATACAAATAGAGCCTGTAATTAGTCCTATTACATGCTAATTATAACTAGTTACAAACAATTAGGCATAATTAATTATCCTAATTAGGCAGGTGTTACATTCTCCCCTTGTTAAAGAAATTTAGTCCCGAAATTAGCTCGAGTGCACGGACGGTGCGTTATCTGGGAAGAGATGTGGGTATTTCTGTCGCATTTGGTCTTCCCGTTCCCAGGTGAACTCCGGGCCACGCCTAGAATTCCACCTGACTTTTACAATGGAAATACGACTCTGTTTCAATTGCTTGACCTCTCGGTCCATGATTTCCATAGGTTCCTCGACAAAATGAAGTTTATCATCGATTTGGATTTCGTCGAGCGGTATAATAAGTGTCTCGTTAGACAGACATTTCTTCAGGTTAGAAATGTGGAATGTGTTGTGAACGCTGCTAAGTTCAGTAGGAAGTTGCAGGCGGTATGCCACTGGACCAATCCTTTCAAGGATTTCGAATGGTCCGATGTATCTAGGATTTAGTTTGCCTCGCTTTCCGAATCTAATGACACCCTTCCACGGTGCCACTTTGAGAAGTACCTTGTCCCCTACCTGGAACTCAAGGTGTTTGCGTCTCACGTCAGCATAGCTTTTCTGACGATCACGTGCGGCTTTCAGCCGATTTTGAATACCGATGATTTTCTCAGTAGTTTCATGAATAATATCTGGACCCGTGAGTTGGGAATCTCCTAACTCAGTCCAACAGACAGGTGATCGGCACTTACGCTCGTAAAGTGCCTCGAAGGGTGCAGCCTTTATGCTGGTATGGTAACTGTTATTGTACGAGAATTCGCACAACGGTAAGTGATTTTCCCAAGAAGTACCGAAGTCAACTACGCAGGCTCGTAACATATCCTCCAGTGTTTGAATAGTTCGCTCGCTTTGGCCATCTGTTTGCGGGTGATAAGCAGTACTCATATCCAGACGAGTACCAAGAGATTTCTGTAGTGATTGCCAAAAGTTAGAAGTAAAACGACTGTCCCTATCCGAGATGATCGAGATAGGTACACCGTGTCGCGAGATGATTTCTTTGACATAGATGCGAGTCAGACGCTCCATCTTGTCGGTTTCCTTGATGGCCAGAAAATGAGCAGATTTCGTGAGACGGTCCACGATCACCCAAATGGTATCGCAACCACTCGAAGTTTTCGGTAGTTTGGTAATGAAGTCCATGGAAATCTGTTCCCATTTCCATTGAGGAATTTCAGGTTGTTGGAGCAACCCCGAGGGTCTTTGGTGTTCGGCCTTGACTTTGGAACAGGTTAGGCATTTACTGACGTACAAGGCGATGTCAGCTTTCATGTTAGGCCACCAATACAATCCTTTGACGTCGTGATACATCTTGTCAGAACCAGGATGTATAGAGTATCGAGATTTGTGAGCTTCAGCCATCACCAAATCTCGCAAGTTTCCGAATTTGGGTAACCACACCCGGTTAGAGAAGTATCGAGTTCCATCGGGTTTGATTTCGAATTGTTTATCCAAGCCTCGCAAGGCTTCATTTTTCAAGTTTTCATCGTTGATTGCTTCGAGTTGAGCGGTAAGGATTTGAGCAGGAAGCTCGTTACGAATTGTCATAGAAAGTGCTCGGACTCGAAGGGGTTTCATTCGTTCTTTTCGGCTTAAGGCATCGGCAACTACGTTAGCCTTGCCCGGATGGTATTTGATCTCGCAGTCGTAGTCACTAAGTAACTCGACCCAGCGACGTTGCCTCATGTTTAGATCTTTCTGATCGAATATGTGTTGGAGACTTTTGTGATCGGTAAAGATAGTGCTTTTCGTACCGTAGAGATAATGTCTCCAGATTTTCAATGCGAAGACCACAGCACCTAACTCAAGGTCGTGGGTCGTATAGTTTTTCTCGTGGATTTTCAGTTGTCGTGAGGCATATGCAATGACTTTTTCCCGTTGCATTAGCACACAACCAAGTCCTTGGTGTGAGGCGTCGCAGTAAACTACGAAATCGTCAGTGCCTTCGGGTAAGGACAAGATTGGTGCACTGCAAAGTTTGTTTTTCAATAGCTGGAAGGCTGACTCTTGTTTATCAGTCCAATCGAACTTCTTATCTTTCTGAGTCAGCGTGGTTAGGGGAACAGCTATTCTTGAAAAGTTTTCGATGAATCGGCGGTAATAACCAGCAAGACCTAAGAATTGTCTCACTTCGGTTGGAGTGGTCGGTGACTCCCAGCCCTTGATTGCTTCAATCTTGGCGGGATCAACATGAATTCCTTGGCTGTCAATCACGTGCCCGAGGAATTGAACGGTTCGAATCCAGAACTCACACTTAGAGAATTTGGCATATAACTCTTCGTGTTTCAGAAGTCCTAGAATGGTTTTCAGATGTTGAGCATGTTCCTGCTCGTTGCGAGAGTAAATCAGAATATCGTCGATGAACACAATGACGAATTTGTCAAGATATGGTTTGCACACCCGATTCATAAGGTCCATGAATACGGCCGGTGCGTTGGTTAAACCGAATGGCATCACTTGGAATTTGTAATGCCCATAACGAGTTCGGAAAGCTGTCTTTGGGATATCATTGTCACGGACTCGGAGTTGATGATAACCTGACCGTAGATCAATCTTTGAGTAAACACTCGATCCCTGGAGCTGGTCAAATAGGTCATCGATTCTAGGAAGTGGGTACCGATTCTTTATGGTTAGCTTATTCAGCTCTCGGTAATCGATACACATGCGGAAAGATCCATCTTTCTTTTTCACGAATAAGACCGGAGCTCCCCAAGGCGAGGAACTTGGTCGAATGAATCCTCTGTCCAAGAGTTCCTGTAGTTGGTTAGACAACTCCTGCATTTCGGATGGTGCTAAATGGTAAGGGGCTTGTGCCACGGGTGCAGCTCCGGGCACAAGTTCGATTTGAAATTCAACTTGCCTAGGTGGCGGAAGTCCGGGCAAGTCTTCAGGAAAGACTTCCGGGAAATCCCGCACGATTGGAACATCCTCAAGTCGCTTCTCCTCCGACTTCTTCTCCGTTACATGTGCGAGGATGGCTTGATACCCTTTTCGTAGATATTTTCTAGTTTTCAGACAGGATACAATATTCAGATTCCGTCTGCCGGTCTCCCCTTGTAGGACTAAGGTTCCACCGGAGACAAGAGGTATGCGAACGAGTTTGTCATGACAGATGATTTCAGCTCGGTGCTTGGACAACCAATCCATACCGACAATAATATCGAAGCTGCCGATCTCGACAGGGATTAAATCAATGGGAAACGTTTCGTTCGTGAGGTTAAGTGTACAGTTGTGTATGATGCTATCAGTCTCAATCAGTTTGCCGTTAGCTAATTCTACAATGTATTTAGCATCTAAGGCAGTGGGAGTAATATCAAGTAAAGGGCTAAACTTCTCATAAATGAAGCTTCTATCGGCACCGGTATCAAATAACACAGAAGCAGTAAGGTCGTTGAGAAGGAACGTACCCGTCACGACGTTCGGGTCTTGTCTGGCTTCCCCAGCCTTGATAACGAATGATCTGCCGCGAGCAGGGTTGTTGTTGTTGTTTTTCAGCTTTGGGCAATCTTTCTTGAAATGCCCTGTATTTCCGCACCCAAAGCAGGCCTTTGGTGCATTGGTGTTGGGAGTAGGAATGTTCGTTCGGCAATCCTTGGCTAGATGCCCGAACCGTTTGCAGTTGGAGCAAGGGCAAGAACCGTCATGGTGGCGGTTGCATTTGGGACAGTAGGGTCTGCTCCCGCTGTGCCCTTTCTTCTCCGAAGTTCCAGATGAATAAGCCTTAATGTACTCAGGCTTTTTGTTGGAGGTTTGGTTGGATGAGTTGGGGTTTCCTTCCCACTTGCGTTTGTTGTTTGCAGATGGGGTTGAAGTTGTGCCACGGCGGACAGAATTTGCCGTTAGTTCATGGGCCATACGGATGGCGCTCTGAATAGTACCCGGTTTGGAAGAAGTTACCAGGTCTTGGAGTCTCTCAGGAAGACCATCAACAAATTTCTCGATCCTCTTGTACTCAGGATCGACCATGGTGGGGCACAGAAGTGCCAGTTGGTGGAAACGGTTTGTGTATCCGGTGATGTCATCACCCTGCATCTTGTGGTTCCAGAATTCCACTTCTAGTTGTTTCAATTCATCCCTGGGGCAATACTCGCCCCTCAACATCTTCTTCAACTCCTCCCACGGGAGTTTGTAAGCATTAGCAACACCCACAGTCTGGGCATATGTGTTCCACCAGGTGAGTGCGGTGTCAGTAAAAGTACTAACGGATAACTTAACTTTGTCTCCCTCCGCACAGTTGCAGATCAGAAATACAGACTCAACTTTCTCGATCCAGCGTACTAAACCGATAGCTCCCTCAGTACCTGCAAAGTTTAGGGGTTTGCAGTTCTGGAAGTCCTTGTAAGAACAAGGTTTAGCATTAGGGGTTTCAGCGGCATCGCTGTTCCTCGTGGAACTTGGTGGAGTATTCCGAGCCAAGGCTTCAGTAACAGCCTGGGTTATAAGGGAGGTAATCTGGGCATCTATGTATGGTCTTGTCTTTGGCGGCATGATTCTTCAATAAAATAAATGAAAATACATGAGATTTTTTTGGAACTTGTAATTGTCACAGATGTACATGTATAAAAGCAGTAATACATAACATCATATGGAAAATGACAATTTATATGAGTTGAAATAACAAGGAATATTTGATGGATAATGCGAGTTCAAAGGTTACATCCTACAGAGATATTACAAAAGGTGTCGGGAATTGTTACATCCGACTAGTTTATAGAGTAGTGCTAGGTAGTCAAAAGATTATGAGATAGATTACAAGACAAGGACTACACTAGTCTTCCTGTAGATTAATTTGTTCCATCAGCGCGACAAGGCGGTCCACGGTTTCTGCTAGTCTGTTGGTTTGCCTGGCGTTGTCTTCCACCAAGGCCAGTCGTTGTGTTAGTGCTCGAGAGCGATCCTCAGTTTCCTGTGAACGCTGTTCACATTCCTCTAGTCGGTTTCTTACAAGTTCATCCGCACCTAATTCGACGGTCATGGAATCCTGAATTATGCTTACAGAGAGGTTGGTATCCTCTTGTTCTCGCTGGAGTTGGGATATGTGATCAAGTGCTTGGCGAAGCAGGTAGGTCATTCGGTGTTGTTCCCGTTCGAGACTTTCGAGCCTTTGTTCCTGACGGCGGAATTGGGTAGTCAATACCGGCATCGTGAGATGTGCCGGGTTTTGAGAGTTATGAGCAGGATAGGGGCTGGTTCGAGATGACCTCATGTTCCTCCTGGCTACTCGTGGGTTTTGTGACCCATGTGAGTGAGAGTGTGACGGATTAGGTGGTGTGTTTGCCATTCCTGTGGCAGAGTGTAAGTAAGACGAGGCTAATATATATATACATATATCATATCCAGCCTAGTGTCTAGCACGTATCAAGTAATGGTCCGGTTCTCTCGTGGTCAGAGTCAACTAACGTATCCCCGTTCAACATAATTATTTCAGACCTTACATCATCTTTCCTTAATTGTACATAGTTGATCAGGCTATGTTAAATTAAAGTCGTATGCTGTAATTCCTGAACCAGTCATGTCTAATAAAAGAATACTGCCTAACGGTCATAGTCTAGGCCCACTAAATGCAACCTAGTTCACTATAACCTTAGGCTCTGATACCAATCTGTAACACCCCCAAATTTGAATATTTGCGGAAGCATAGTTTGGGGTGTTACTAATCAAATATCACAGCACAAAGATAAAGCAAACGACATCTATATGCAACGTTTGTAAATTAGTTACATTCCATAGATATAATGTTTGAAAACTTAGTGTTTTCGTATACAAAATGTAGTTTCCCCTAGAGTCCACGCGTATAGCGGGAGATTCTATTACATAATCGTAATATACAAAAGATAATGCTAAGAATCTCCGTTAATGCAGTTGTATTGAAATCATGCGACTCTAGCTAAAATCCTGGAGTAATCCTACTCCATCCGGGTACCTGAGAAAACATGCTAAAAAGTGTCAACCAAAAGGTTGGTGAATCTCACAGGTTTGTAAGTAATATCAGCTTTGAACACGAGATTTCTTTAGTAATGCCCGTAGGCGTAAAATCAGCAATTGCAATCCAGCAATCGTAAAACCAGTATTTGCAATCCAGCAAATGTAATTAAATAAGTTTATACCGTTGCCATGAGGCTCATAATCGAAGCTTAACCCGTAAGTATTAAGTTTGCTCCCGTGACATGCTCGTAATTGAGCAAGCATCAGTAACGAATAAGTAGTCACCCGTTTCTACGTGTAAATCAGTACATGGCAGCGCTACTGCCCCGGGTGGGGAGGGTCATTTCCCTAATGGATCCATTAACTAGTGTTCGCGCTTAAGTCCATAACTAACGATATATGATGGAGAGACTTCTGTTTGTAAGTAGACTCATGCAATTCCGTTTGGTATAGTAAACAGTTCTAGTACTTGTGTTCAAAGAAAAGCAGTTGCATGTTTCTCCCCCAATAAGATAAAACAGTAAAAGTGGGGCCGTAAGACTCACCTGAGTCGAGTAGTAAGCGGTGGAATTCAGTAAGTAGTGAGTAAGTTCTCCGAACCCGTAACCTTTAAATGCCTAAACATATAAAGTCAAGTAAGTAGATGTCTCGCAAGACCATCTAGTCTAGTTGTCTACACAACTCGTTATGTCCAAGTGTTTGTTTAGTAATCCGTTTGTAGTTTGAAAACAAGTATGCCCGTTGGTGACGGTTTGTAATAAGGATTCAAAGTGTTATCATTATATGTATCGTTGAATCAGGTTTCGTTATTTGTAAGTGTTCGACACTTAGTGTGAAAAGTATTTACGACATCTAAACACGGGGGTCCGGGGGCAGCGCCCCTGGTAGCGGGGTCCAAGGGGCAGAGCCCCTGGCTGGGGTCGAGCTGCCAGGTCAGCTTGGAAAATTTTTATTCCTACCACTTTCCTTTAGTGAAAACGTATCAGAAATCTGGATTTGGAGTAAAATTAGGTGGTAAAATCCTGGTTCCGACACTTAGTAAAATCTGAGTTTTCAGGGTTCTGTTTTATGCGACGTTGGGTGCGACGTCGCAAGCGACGTAAGGTGCGACGTGGACGTGTGCGTCGCATTATGCGACCTTCGCAATTCAATGCGACGTAGGGTGTTGCGTCGCTAAGTGCGACGTTAGTTCGGTTTGCGACGTTAAAGTCTACGTCGCTACGTGCGACATCCGCAAGTTAATGCGACGTAATGGGCTGCGTCGCTAATGCGACGTTGAGATTTTAGTGCGACGTAGGTCGCGACGTCGCAGAGGCCCCTGACCAGGTGCGACGTTGCGGTCTGATGGCCGGAAATTTAGTCGAAAACGAGTTTCCCGGTTTCCGTTGGGTCTAAATCTTTTACCCAACCCAAAAATGGACATAACAAGCCATTATAAACCATAAACAAGTAAAAATGATCAAAAACGAGAGATGTCGGGATTTGTCGGAAACTTACAAAGTGTCGGATTGAAAATCCGAAAAGATAGGATGGTAGATCGTGTTGCGGTGGTGCTTTTATTCCAAAGGGGCGAGGAAATCCGAGTGGGTTTAGTGGTAGTATTATGCAATTTTGAATGGTGGTGGTGGGTTTTCTTTTTAGAGAGAAAGAAAGAAAGAGAGAGAAGAGGGAAGTGGAGAATGAGAAAGAAAAAGGAAAATGGGGAGGTTTATCCTCCCATTTTTCAGTCCCCGCGATCGGGCTCCGTGCGGTGTTCGTTTTCTCCGTCATTTAAACGTTAAATATTTATTTTGCACATTAATTATCCATTTTTAATTACAAGTTTTGTTAAATAAATTTTATCGAATTATTTTGTCAAATCTTTAAATGAATTATGTATTTTGTGTTTAAGTCGTGTTTATTACGTTTTGTTGTATTATTTAAAATGTCGTCGTGATAATATGTAAATAATGTCCGTTCAGTTGCGTATTTTATATAACAAAAATACGTTCTCATTATTTAAGTTAATTTCTGTCACCAACGTCCAAATAACTGTGTCGGACTCCGTCCGGTTAATTCGTACGATTCATCCAAATCGCATAAGTACACTCATATATATATAAATCACCTTATATATATACAAATAGAGCCTGTAATTAGTCCTATTACATGCTAATTACAACTAGTTACAAACAATTAGGCATAATTAATTATCCTAATTAGGCAGGTGTTACACTATTACGCCAAAATTACCTATGTCGCAACCTGCGATGCAACAATTACGTCGCAAATGAATTCCGATGTCGCATGGTGCGACACAAACCCTTATGTCGCAATGATTTCGAATGTCGCACTTAGCGACGCAAACACTTGTGTCGCACTGAACCGAATGTCGCATATAGCGACACAAATCCATATGTCGCATAGACATGATTTCTGATTTATGCGACACAACTTCGGTGTCGCAATCCAGTGTCGCACCTAGTGTTGCAAATCACAGAACTTTGAAATTTTGATGCGTTTTTATTAAAGAAATATAAGCATAAATAAAAATTTTCCAAGCTGACCTGGCAGCTCGACCCCCAGCCACCCTTGGACCCCGCCAGGGGTTGCCACCTCTTGGACCCCGCTACCAGGGGCGCTGCCCCCGGACCCCCGTCGTTCAAATCTTGAAAATAGTATCGAACACTTACAACAACAAACCTTATACGATGATACTCGTACATGATATACATATACTTTGATAAGTATACAATACAACAAAACATATAATAATAATACTTTGGGATTATTATTACAAAATCTCACCAACGGGCCGTACATGTTTTCAAAACACAAACAACAAACAAATCATTTGGACATAACTAGTTGAATGAACAACTAGCATAGATGGTTTGTTGAGAAATCTACACATTATTATAACCTTGCGCATTTAGGACGTCCGATAGGTTATAGTCGTTGGACGACATCCCCCTTGTGGAACATCATTTCTTGCTATTAGCAACATATCAGACTCAGGGAATACATGCTCATTTTGTTTTACATGTGAACACAGATACAAAACATCGCTATATATCGCATGAGTTATTTTCACTAATCACTTTAAAGCCCTCCATAACATAGTTTGGTAATACTTTTGTAGCGTGAATGTTAGTGTATGGTACCATATGGGATTGACAATCCCCGTCCGGGTTGGAAGCCCCAACTGGTCAAACGGACGCATTATCATTTGTTCATACGAGTTGTTTGATTAGGCACTCGCAGGGAGGCACCCTCGATCAGGCACTTGATTGTGATCCTGACACCTCAGTTAAGCTCAGACTATTTGCTCATGGCAGTAATATATACATATTTATTTTTGCTTGGTTGCAAACATTATTAAATCTTGTGGTTCATACAGTATACTTTATCATAAACCTGTGCGCTCACCAGCTTTTAGCTGACCTTTTAGCATGTATTCTCAGGTACTCAGCAGCAGTAGGTCTGCTCAGGATATTATATAGCTCGAGTCGCATGCAAACATCAAGAGATTTTCCTACATTATTATTTTTATGAAAGTAGTATTGCCATAGAATCTCTCAGATAGGTTACCTAGCTTTTGTAACTTATTAACTATTGTAAACTTTTACATAAATCAATGTATTTTGGTAAAAGACGCATGTAGATGCCGTTCATTGTACCTTTGTGCTTGATTACCGTATTAGTCGCACCCCGACCCGAATCGCTTCCGCACAGTAAATTGGGGGTGCGACACTGTTTGTGTACTAGTGACTTGCCGATCCAATAGAATGACCAAGTATGTAACCTTAACATGTAAATCAACGTGATGAAATTAGAAGAGCGTCCGTGCAAAAGGGGCCTTGCCAACCTCGAAAACATTGTTTTCCGCAAACAGAATTTGCAGGAGACACACTTTGTAGATTGCGTTCTTTGTGGTTTGATGATCCAACCTGTTTATTTTTACATTGTTTCCCACGGACAATATCTTTGTTTTATGTTCGATATTTACGACCCGACCCGTTTATTTTAACATTATTAGTTTGTTGCCTCAACCATGGTATTGAGTAAGGTATTAATGAACCATGTGAATTTAGGCTCTAGATCCGCCACTGAGTATGACGATGTCTTGTGTGATTTTGGTGGGTTATAAAATAATCAACACGTATCATAATACTTTAATTGTTACAATTTGAGTTGCATAACAAGCATGATGGTAAACAAATTAAGCTAGAAATATAAGACATATGAGAAACAGACAAGAGCAACAGAAAGGTTGAAATTAAAACAACTGTAGTAAAGAAAACACATCATCAATCATTCAAACGAAATACATATAATTCCCACGCGATAACAATCAGACTAGCCCCATCGACAGAATATGAATCTCAGACACCAAATCTCATTTCACAATTTCCTGCACAAACCATTCAAAGAAATCATAAAATCACAACAAAGCCGCTAGCTTTAAAATTTTAGTAAGGTACTATATATACCAATCATGATCAAGTATATATAATATATCGTTTGCTTAGAGAGGTTACGTACATTAATAAGTCAGAATAGTCCACACTTGGTTATCTCCATTATTAAATGTCCAGAGAACAAGTTTGGTGCCATCACGGACGCCACCATGTTTTTTGGTACCCTGATGTGCATCGAAATGAAGATTATTATTGTCAATTGCCCTAATCACTTTATAACCCTCCCTTCTGCTCTGACCCATACTCCATAGAATAGACGTGTCCAGTTTCTCAGGGTTGTAAGCAATCAATTGCACCTACGTATAGCAGAATACAAAAATTACCGATTTATATATGTCATATATATATATATGAATTGTAAATAAACAGTAGCCAGTTTGTGAGTATATATGTATTAATCAATAATTTATCATTAACATGCGCATCCATGTATATTATGGGTAATTACCGGATAAGTTGCACCAATGGAGTGTTTGATGGCTTGACCAGTGGCTTTGTTGACCAATGCAAAAGATGGATGACCCGCTGAATCTTTCACTCTTGTACTGAATCTCTCATCCTTAATCCAATGCTGCATGTTTCGATGTCAAACAAAAAAAAGTTCAACAATCTATCAGGTGTAACAAAAAGTAAACAATTAGTTCAATAAACTATAAAATCACCTGATGAGGATCAGAGGGCTTAGTTGGTGCAAGAATGACTTTGCCATCACGGATGGTGAGAGAATAGTGAGGATTAGCCTTGCAATAAATCCTAACTGTTGGTTTATTATCTGTATATTTTAAAGGTGCCTTTTGGTGAGGAGGTTGAGGGTTGTTAATAGTGATGGTGATCGAAGTCGAAGGGTTCATTTTATTTTTGGGAAATAAAAATAAAAATAATAATAATAATAATCAAAGTTGTTTTGCACAAATCTCGTCTTGTGTTAATTTATACAGGCGATCATGCTCTATGACTAGTTGTGAAAGTGTGTACACTTCTTTGGCTAGAAGCCAAGAATTGCAAATTACAGGTTGTTGACTTATGACATGTTCATGTTATAAATGTATACGGACCATTAAATAATGGCGCGTTAAGATAAGCTCAATAATCAAGCCCCATGTTACATCACAAATCAGACCCCAAACATCTTCTTCATTACGATTTTAATAGGCCAAAATTCAAAATCCATTTTAATCAGATTAACTAGGGTTTTTATTACTCTAAAATATTTAAGGTATGAAATATTTTACTCTAAATTCGGTTAAAATTAGGTCTTGACTCAATCACATAACTAACACAAAAATCTAATCATTATAGACTTTGATTTATTCTCAATTGTGTGTGAGTTGTTACTAACTACCGCTAACTTTTGGGGCGGTGATTTATACACTACTAAAAATTAGCCACACACCATTTTTATGTATCATTGTGTTGTACTGTACAACATTGTAAAACAGTTTTAATGGTGTATGACTAATTTTTGATGGTGTACAAATTACTACTCTTAACTTTTAACTTATTCTTTATAATTATTTTAAATATTAGAACATTAAAAAAAGACCGCATGACTTTGATTTTCGTCGCTAGCCATTATTATATAGTCGTTTCCTAACAACCGATCTCCTTAGCGTTTAAGTAAAAATGACGTGATGTATAAGTGCTTTTAAACCATTTATTAAATGTGGGTGGCGGACCATCTGGGAACTTGGATAATATCATTTTTGGTCGTTTGCGATTTTCTTAATTTGAATTTTGTGTGTCCGTTATCTTTTTGCTATTACACCAAATTCATCCTTTTGACGAGTACGTAGCTTAATTAATAACTTGATTCCTACTTCCTCTAAAACAGTATGCAATCTTCCTTTTATCATACAAAGAACTAACATCAACAACAACTGGAATAATTGAAACACCAATTACACTTCGGTTCATTTAATGATATAACCGAATGGAAGATCATATCTATGTATTTTCCAGAAATACACAGAGAGTGACGATAACATCAAGCTACTTTTATATCTATCTAAGGAGTTTAAAAGAATAAAAAATGCGAAAAAGACGCCTTTGCTGGTTCATATGGCCGGTATCACCTTGTTTTAGTGTCTAAGTTAAAACCAATATATGGATCCTATCTTGTCTTGTAACTAATGATCTGGTTATTTTTAATGCAAGTTTTTTAATCAACATAATATTAATGTTATAATTACTGCGTTCTAAACAATGATAGTGTCATGGTGATAATTCTTGAACAGTTACAATTTAAGTGGCATAACAAGCATCAAGGTAGACAATTAAAACTCGAAAATTATATAAGAAATATGAGAAACAAACAAGACAAATAGAATTTCAAGTTAAAACTACTGCAATAAAGAAAATATATCATCATTCAAACAAAGTACAAAATAAGTCCCACGGATAAGATACCTTTAAAAATTGTCACTAATACCTTAAATTTTTTTATTTTATTTTACTTATGGTTTTGATAAACACTGTCCTAAGGGTAGTGGTTAAGCATTCCTAAAATAAATCCAAACAATTAATTTATCATCAACTTTCCATACATACAACAAGTTTTTAATAAATATTATTATATATATCACTAATTATGGAATGTTTATATTCTAAACATGGATTGTTTGTGTTTAATTAGTAGGTTGATTTTATTTTCGGAATGCTTACCTCCGCTGCCTCCGTTCTAGCTCCGCCCCTCATTGATCGTAGAGATTTTTAGTATAACCTTTTACCCCTAATGTTTTTTAATTCAATGCAGGCTCGGCCCTAGGCAAGAGCAGGGCCCAACATTCGACATGGCCCATTTTACATAAGTCCAATATATACATGTATACAGATTACTTCGGCCCATTATATTTGTTCCAATCCACTTCCTTTTCGAATTTTCTAATTGGCAGCCATCCATGCCTCCCTTTGTTTTCGTTATTATTATATATGTTTTACTTAGATTTAAGACCCATACGATGCACGGCAATCTCCAAACACAATCATTAAATCAAATCACCATAAGTTTTGAAGTCAAGTAAACAATAAATGACTTACCTATCTTGAAGCAACTTGATTCAAACTTTAACCCAATCTTGATAGCAAGTTAACTTTTAAAGCAAAACCTCAACGTTCATTGACATGTATCCAATCATACATACGGATGTATCCTTTCTTCCCTTCACATGATCCGAAGCATTTAGCATGATACATTGATAACCCTCATGTAATGCATGTAAATTGAATCATACATCATAGAATTAGACGAAATCCATAGAGTAGTGAGTTGAATCCATGCACTAATATCTCTAATCGATCGAACTCTTAACTTGCCCACATTAGAAAAGAATAATAGTGTTAAACATAAATAGTAAAATTACATGAACTTAGAATGATCAGTGATTAAACAAAGAGAGCATGATGCAATTAATGATTACAAAACTTAGAATGTAAACTTTGAAGAATGGAAACAACGATAAAATTTTACGAACAACGTACTTTTGTTGCTTTAGTCTTTTTTCATTTATCAAATAGATTATATATTTGTATGGATACAAATACAGTATGATATATTCTATTTCTTTTTTTAATATTAAAGAGTTAGATGGAATCCTAGCTTGTCTAGAATTTAGATAGAATATATTGAAGCCTAATCCTTTCTCAAAATTCTTTTAACATCCTAATTTTTTATTTTATTTTTTAATTTTTATAGTTCCCGACGATGTATTCGTAATCGTGAAACCTATTATAATCTTAAATCTTAAAAACTAATAACTTTATTAATTTGGAGTGATGAGGGATTGACACGTGGCACTTAATCATACGTGACAAATTTTGAAGCCATATTCACTACTCATTTAGTATATACATAGATTACTATACTTTTTAAATTTATTAAATAGATATAAATACCACGATAAATAAATCACTTATATAATTGTAGTGATGGACACAAAATCTCTTATCATCAATACCTAATAATCAACAACCCTATTTATTTACTTAATTGCAACCAATCTACAAATGTTGCCGTCAATTATAATGAAGAGATGTCTTCTTAATTCTTTTCATCATTAAGTATTCTAAATTTTACTTTCATCTTTAATAATTTGTTAGTTTCATTACTTAATTTATAAGATTTACGACTTTAATAATTTGACATCAATACGATATGATTCATTTTAGCATATAATATATCTCGATTAACCTATCACTTTGAGATAATAAATTAACGATTTCTTTGTAAACATAGTTGTTAAACTCTTACGATTCACGAGTCGACTCTTACGAGTCGACTCAGAAATTCAAAAAACGAGGCGACTCGGACCCCGACTCTTAAATGGCTTTGACTCTTACGAGTTATTTATTGACTCTTCCGAGTCGTGTGCGACTCTTACGAGTCTTCGTCGACTCTTACGAGTCAGAAATCCGACACACGTTTAATGTGATCTAATAAAAAACATAAAATGACAAAATATGATAGGAAATGACTAATAATCTATTATAAATTACACATTTGTGTTATTAATGACTTTCATCGTGTTCTACTTCAATTTAGGATAGAAAGCTAAACAATAATATACATAAAGATATAAATGTATATATTTATTGTAAAATTATGACTCTTACGAGTCGAGTCGAGTCACGAGTCACGAGTTAAAAATCAACATTCCGAATCACGAGTCGAGTCGAGTCACGAGTTAACAACTATGTTTGTAAACACTTTCAAAGGGCCCATTGTATGTTTCATCACACCGGGGCACCGGGCCATCAACATTCACAGGCCGGGCTGTCTAGTATAATCTTGGTGTTCCAAAAAGTAGCATAACATACACATAAAGCTTATAAAATGATCACAAATCCAATATATGTATAATAAACAAAACCACCTAGAGTTCGAAAAATTATAAAATGATAGTGATCACGCAGACACTCAGTGGTTCAAGTGTCAAACAATCTAGAGATCGATCCAAAACACATCACCATCCAGCTGAGGTACCGACGACAGCAAGACAACAAAACTTGGCCGGCCTCCTGAACATCAAATTCAGTGACACATTATCCTACAACGTACAATCCATTACTAAGGCGCGCAATAAGTTTCTGTTATATATGGACAAACACATATAAGTGCAGCTGGTAGCTAGTATAAAAAAAGATGACATGGTTTAAAAACTTGCTACAAAAGTATCAGTACGTATAACCTATGACTTATAAATCCATAAGCCATGAACTACTTCAAAGAACACATATCATAACTACACTTTTTGTGTCAATTGAAAGATACTTTAGAAGACAGACAGTAAATTATCTGAGGTTCCCAAACTTGAATAATGTCAAGATTTAACCAACTAAAAGCTTTGAAGTATTAACAAGAAGTTTGCGGAATAACACTTGTTAACAAGGAAGATTTTAACAGTATGAACAACAAGAAACAATTTAACAACCAAAGCTTCAATATTATTATTGATGATAATAATACGGATACACTGGTTTTGTATCAGGATTTACAAAGAAACTTTGAAGCTTCTACTTTACAATGAAGAAGATGAGCCATACATATAGTCAAAACAAAAGTACACCAACTAATATGCATGCCATGCTTTGAAAATAAGAAAACTCTATTTCATCATTAGAGTTTTCTTTTACAAGTGTAACACCTGCATAATTAGGATAATTAATTATGCCTAATTATTTGTAACTAGTTGTAATTAGTATGTAATAGGACTAATTACAGACTCTATTTGTATATATATATATATATATATATATATATATATATATATATATATATATATATATATATATATATATATATATATATATATATATATAAGGTGATTTATATATATATATGTGTACTTACGCGATTTGGATGAATCGTACGAATTAACCGGACGGAGTCCGACACAGTTTACTTGGACGTTGGTGACAGAAAATTTCTTAAATAATGAGAACATATTTTTATTATATAAAATACAAAACCGAACGAACAGTATTTATATTACCGCGACGACATTTTAAATAATTCAACAAAAATGTATTAAACGCGAGTTAATAATTTAAATATTTCGACAAATGTTTTTATTATTTATTTCAAGGTATTTTTATTTAAATACTCCGATTACATTTTAAAAATATAACTATTTGGTTAAATACTAAAAACAAACGATTAAACGATTAGGACACGGAGAAAACACTGTGTTTTAGGGAGCGTTTTCCCCTCCCTTGTCTCTTTTGGATCAGCCAAAACCCATCCCCCACCCCAATCCCCTTTTCATTTTCATCCAAACCAAAACCACACACACCTCCAAACTCTCTCAACTCAAATCACACCAAAATTTCGGAATCAAATCTCGACCACGAAATTTACATATTCGGAATCACCATCACGAGTGGAGCAAGAATATCAAAACCGTTTTCATCATTTCGTCCTCGATCTCGCTCGATTCGCAAAAGTAAGAAATTTCTAAAAGCTTAGATCTATTCATTTCTATGTAATGTTTTGATGTTTTGATGAGTACACAACATAGTTATAACCTAAACCATGAAGAAAACACGATTTTACAGCTCAAAAATACGTTAGATTTGCGTTTTTGGTCGGAAAATATCGAAACCCGAAAGTTTCTGGGCTGGTGTTCATCTTTGCGACACAACGCTTGTGTCGCATGTTGTGTCGCATAAAGCCTGTTATGTCGCACCTTGTGTCGTATTTTACCTTTAGTGTCGTAACCCTTGCGACACAATATTGTGTCGCACACTATGTCGCATAATATGTCGTATTTTATACGACACAACCCTTATGTCGCTATTGAATTAGCATCGCAAGCTTTTGCGATACAACCACTGTGTCGCAGAGCTCTTGTGTCGCATCCTTCATGCGACACAACCCTTGTGTCGCATACAAATCCTTGTGTCGCAGCTTATGTCGCAGAAAACAGAAAACTTGGAAATTTTGAAGGATTTCTACTATAGCAAAGTCAAAGTTACTGTAGCAAAGTCAAATTTTACTGTAGCAATTCACTGTAGCAATTTACTGTAGCAAAGTCAACATTTTAGAATTTTTATTACAAACCGTCACCAACGGGCCAAACATGTTTTCCAACAAACAAACAATTACAGACATACGGACAAACATTGGATATACTAGTTGTGTACAACTAAACGAAACGTCTCGCGAGACACATACTTACATAACTTCATATGATTAGGCATTTGAAGGTTACGGGTTCGGAGAACCTACTCGCTATATTTACTACTTGCTAATTGCTATTGATTACTACAAGACTCAGGTGAGTCTTACGGCCCCACTTTTACTGTTTTATCTTAATGGGGGAGAAACATGCTACTACTTTTTCTTGAACACAAGTACTAAACTGTTTACTATACCAAACGGAACTGCATGAGTTGTTTACTATTTACAGAAGTCTCTCCATCATATATCGTTAGTTATGGACTTAAGCGCGAACACTAGTTAATGGATCCATTAGGGAAATGACCATCCCCACCCGGGGCAGTAGCGCTGCCACGTACTGATTTTCACGTAGAAACGGGTGACAAATTTTTCGTTACTGATGCTTGCTCAATTTCAAGCATGTCACGGGAGCAAACTTATTACTTACGGGTTAAGCTTCGATTATGAGCCTCATGGCAACGGTATAACTTACTTACTTACATTTGCTGGATTGCAAATACTGGATTTTACGATTGCTGGATTGCAATTACTGATTTTACGCCTACGGGCACTACTGATGAAATTTCGTGTTCAAAACTGATATTAATTACAAACCTGTGAGATTCACCAACATTCGTGTTGACCTTTTTAGCATGTTTTCTCAGGTACTCGGACGGAGTAGGATTACTCCAGGACTTTAGCTAGAGTCGCATGATTTCAACACAACTGCATTAACAGAGATTCTTAGCATTATCTTTTGTATATTTTGATTATGTAATAGAATCTCCCGCTATACGCGTGGACTCTAGGAAACTACATTTTGTATACGAAAACATTAAGTTTTCAAACATTATATCTATGGAAATGTAACTAATTTACAAACGTTGCATATAGATGTCGTTTGCTTTATCTTTGTGCTGTGATATTTGATTAGTAGCACCCCAAAACCTGCTTCCGCTAAACAGTGAATTTCGGGGGTGTTACAGATTGGTATCAGAGCCTAAGGTTATAGTGAACTAGGTTGCATTTAGTGGACCTAGTCTATGACGGTTAGGCAGTATTTCCTTACTAGGCATGATTGGTTCAGGAATTACATCATACGACTTTAATTTAACATAGCCTGATCAACTATGTATAACTAAGGAAAGATGATGTGAGGTCTGAAACGGTTATGTTGAACAGGAATGCGTTAGTTGACTCTGACCACGAGAGAACCGGACCATTACTTGATACGTGCTAGACACTAGGCTGGATATTATATCCTTATATATATTAGCCTCGTCTTACTTACACTCTGCCACAGGAATGGCAAACACACCACCTAATCCGTCACACTCTCACTCACATGGGTCACGAAACCCACGAGTAGCCAGGAGGAACACAAGGTCACCTCGAACCAGCCCCTATTCTGTTCATAACTCTCAGAACTCGGTACATCTCACGATGCCAGTGTTGGCTACCCAACTTCGCCGTCAGGAGCAAAGGCTCGAACATCTCGAACGGGAACAACACCGAATGACCTACCTGCTTCGCCAGGCTCTTAATCACATATCCCAACTCCAGCGAGAACAAGAGGATACCAACCTCTCTGTAAGCATAATTCAGGATTCAATGACCGCTGAATTAGGTGCGGATGAACTCGTAAGAAACCGACTAGAGGAATGTGAACAGCGTTCACAGGAGACTGAGGATCACTCTCGAGCACTAGTACAACGACTGGCCTTGGTTGAAGACAATGCCAGGCAAACCAACAGACTAGCAGAAACCGTGGACCGCCTTGTCGCGCTGATGGAACAGATTAATCTGCACCAAGATTAGATCAGTCTGTAACTTGCAACCAGCTAACTACTTTATTAGGGCCTATGTAATCCAACCGGATGTAACAATTCCCGGCACTTTTGTACTACTATTACTCTGTAATCTTTTGGAAATCCGTACCTTGTATTCAACTTGTTTATCTAAATGAAATGTGATTGTCACTTCGTACTGTTATCGTGTATCTCCTCATTTGCAATTGTGACATATCATAATTTCATGCAAATATCTTATTCCTCTTTCCTTGTTCTTTTCTTGTTCAGCATCATGCCTCCACGTCGACAGATCACCCTCAGTGAAGCCGAAATTACGGGTCTGATTGCCCGTAGTTTGGCTCAAGCCCTAGCTACCCGAACATCGACTCCTGGTAGCGAAGATACAGCTACTAATGGACCACAACCCAAACCCTGTTCTTACAAAGACTTCCAGAACTGCAAACCTCTGAACTTTGCAGGTACTGAGGGAGCTATCGGTCTGGTACGCTGGATCGAGAAAGTCGAATCTGTATTTCTTATCTGCAACTGTGCGTAGGGAGACAAGGTTAAGTTCTCCGTTAGTACTTTTACTGACACCGCACTCACCTGGTGGAACACATATGCCCAGACTGTGGGTGTTGCTAATGCTTACAAACTCCCGTGGGAGGAGTTGAAGGAGATGTTGAGGGGCGAGTACTGCCCCAGGGATGAATTGAAGCAGCTGGAAGTGGAATTCTGGAACCACAAGATGCAGGGTGATGACATCACCGGATACACCAACCGTTTCCACCAACTGGCACTTCTGTGCCCAACCATGGTCGATCCTGAGTACAAGAGGATCGAGAAATACGTCGATGGACTTCCCGAGAGACTACAAGACCTGGTGACTTCATCCAAACCGGGTACTATTCAGAGCGCCATCCGTATGGCTCATGAGCTAACGGCAAATTCTGTCCGCCGTGGCACAACTTCAACCCCATCTGCAAACAACAAACGCAAATGGGAAGGAAACCCCAACTCATCCAACCAACTCACCAACAAGAGGCCTGAGTCTGTTAAGGCTTATTCATCGGGGACTTCGGAGAAGAAAGGGTACAGCGGGAACAGACCCTACTGTCCCAAATGCAATCGTCACCACGACGGTTCCTGCCCTTGCACTAACTGCAAACGGTTCGGGCATCTAGCCAAGGATTGCCGAACCAACATTCGTACCCCCAACACTAATGCACCAAAGGCCTGCTTTGGGTGTGGAAATTCAGGGCATTTCAAGAAAGATTGCCCAAAGCTGAAAAACAACAACAACCCTGCTCGCGGCAGAGCATTCGTTATCAAGGCTGGGGAAGCCAGACAAGACCCGAATGTCGTGACGGGTACGTTCCTTCTCAACGACCTTACTGCTTCTGTATTATTTGATACTGGTGCCGATAAAAGCTTCATTTCTGAGAAATTTAGCCCTTTACTTGATATTACTCCCACTGCCTTAGATGCTAAATACATTGTAGAATTAGCTAACGGCAAACTGATTGAGACTGATAGCATCATACGCAACTGTACACTTAACCTTACGAACGAAACGTTTCCCATTGATTTAATCCCAGTCGAGATCGGCAGCTTCGATATTATTGTCGGTATGGATTGGTTATCCGAGCACCGAGCTGAAATCATCTGTCATGACAAACTCGTTCGCATACCTCTTGCCTCCGGTGGAATCTTAGTCCTACAAGGGGAGACCGGCAGACGGAATCTGAATATTGTATCCTGCCTCAAAACTAGAAAATATCTACGCAAAGGGTATCAAGCCATCCTCGCACATGTAACGGAGAAGAAGTCGGAGGAGAAGCGACTTGAGGATGTTCCAATCGTGCGGGATTTCCCGGAAGTCTTTCCTGAAGACTTGCCCGGACTTCCGCCGCCTAGACAAGTTGAATTTCAAATCGAACTTATGCCAGGAGCTACACCCGTGGCACGAGCTCCTTACCGTTTAGCACCATCCGAAATGCAGGAGTTGTCTAACCAACTACAGGAACTCCTGGACAGAGGATTTATTCGACCAAGTTCCTCGCCTTGGGGAGCTCCGGTCTTATTCGTGAAAAAGAAAGATGGATATTTCCGCATGTGTATCGACTACCGAGAGCTGAATAAGCTAACTATAAAGAATCGGTACCCGCTTCCTAGAATCGATGACCTATTTGACCAGCTCCAGGGATCAAGTGTTTACTCAAAGATTGATCTACGGTCAGGTTATCATCAACTCCGAGTCCGCGACAATGATATTCCAAAGACAGCCTTCCGAACTCGTTACGGGCATTACGAATTCCAAGTAATGCCATTCGGTTTAACCAACGCACCGGCTGTATTCATGGACCTTATGAATCGGGTGTGCAAACCGTATCTTGACAAATTCGTCATTGTGTTTATCGATGACATCCTGATTTACTCTCGCAATGAGCAGGAACATGCTCAACATCTGAAAACCATTCTAGGACTCCTTAGACACGAAGAATTATATGCCAAATTCTCTAAGTGTGAGTTCTGGATTCGAACCGTTCAATTCCTCGGACACGTGATTGACAGTCAAGGAATTCATGTTGATCCTGTCAAGATTGAAGCAATCAAGGGCTGGGAGCCACCGACCACTCCAACCGAAGTGAGACAATTCTTAGGTCTTACTGGTTATTACTGTCGATTCATTGAAAACTTTTCAAGAATAGATGTTCCCTTAACAACACTGACTCAGAAAGATAAGAAGTTCGATTGGACTGATAAACAAGAGTCAGCCTTCCAGCTATTGAAACACAAACTTTGCAGCGCACCAATCTTGTCCTTACCCGAGGGCACCGACGATTTCATAGTCTATTGCGACGCCTCACACCAAGGACTTGGTTGTGTGTTAATGCAACGGGAAAAAGTCATTGCCTATGCCTCACGACAACTAAAAATCCACGAGAAAAACTATACGACCCACGACCTCGAGTTAGGTGCCGTGATCTTCGCATTGAAAATCTGGAGACATTACCTCTACGGTACGAAAAGCACCATCTTTACCGATCACAAAAGTCTCCAGCACATATTCGATCAGAAAGATCTAAACATGAGGCAACGCCGTTAGGTTGAGTTACTTAGTGACTACGACTGCGAGATCAAATACCATCCGGGCAAGGCTAACGTAGTTGCCGATGCCTTAAGCCGAAAAGAACGAGTGAAACCCCTTCGAGTTCGAGCACTTTCTATGACAATTCGTAACGAGCTCCCTGCTCAAATCCTTACCACTCAGCTCGAAGCACTCAGCGATGAAAACCTGAAAAATGAAGCCTTACGAGGCTTGGATAAACAATTCGAAATCAAGTCTGATGGAACTCGATACTTCTCTAACCGGGTGTGGTTACCCAAATTCGGAAACTTGCGAGATTTGGAGATGGCTGAAGCTCACAAATCTTGATATTCTATACATCCTGGATCTGACAAGATGTATCACGACGTCAAAGGGTTGTATTGGTGGCCTAACATGAAAGCTGACATCGCCAAATACGTCAGTAAATGCCTAACCTGTTCCAAAGTCAAGGCCGAACACCAAAGACCTTCGGGATTGCTCCAACAACCTGAAATACCTCAATGGAAATGGGAACAGATTACCATGGACTTCATTACCAAACTACCAAAAACTTCGAGTGGTTGCGATACCATTTGGGTGATTGTGGACCGTCTCACAAAATCTGCTCATTTTCTGGCCATCAAGGAAACCGACAAGATGGAGCGTCTGACTCGCATCTACGTCAAGGAAATCATCTCGCGACACGGTGTACCTATCTCGATCATCTCGGATAGGGACAGCCGTTTTACTTCTAACTTTTGGCAATCACTACAGAAATCTCTTGGTACTCGTCTGGATATGAGTACTGCTTACCACCCGCAAACCGATGGCCAAAGCGAGCTAACTATTCAAACACTGGAGGATATGCTACGAGCCTGCGTAGTTGACTTCGGTACTTCTTGGGAAAATAATTTACCGTTGTGCGAATTCTCGTACAACAACAGTTACCATACCAGCATTAAGGCTGCACCCTTCGAGGAACTCTACGGGCGTAAGTGCCAATCACCTATCTGTTGGACTGAGTTAGGAGATTCCCAACTCACGGGTCCAGAAATCATTCACGAAACTACTGAGAAAATCATTGGTATTCAAAACCGGCTGAAAGCCGCACGTGATCGTCAGAAAAGCTATGCTGACGTGAGACGCAAACACCTTGAGCTCCAGGTAGGGGACAAGGTACTTCTCAAAGTGGCACCGTGGAAGGGTGTCATTCGATTCGGAAAACGAGGCAAACTAAACCCCAGATACATCGGACCATTCGAAATCCTTGAAAGGATTGGTCCAGTGGCATATCGCCTGCAACTTCCTGCTGAGCTTAGCAGCGTTCACAACACATTCCACATTTCTAACTTGAAGAAATGTCTGTCTGATGAGACACTGATTATACCGCTCGACGAAATTCAAATCGATGACAAACTTCATTTTGTCGAGGAACCTATGGAAATCATGGACCGCGAGGTCAAGCGATTGAAACAGAGTCGTATTCCCATCGTAAAAGTCAGGTGGAATTCTAGGCGTGGCCCTGAATTCACCTGGGAACGGGAAGATAAAATGCGACAGAAATACCCACATCTCTTCCCAGACAAAGCACCGTCCGTACACTCGAGCTAATTTCGGGACGAAATTTCTTTAACAAGGGGAGAATGTAACACCTGCATAATTAGGATAATTAATTATGCCTAATTATTTGTAACTAGTTGTAATTAGTATGTAATAGGACTAATTACAGACTCTATTTGTATATATATATATAAGGTGATTTATATATATATGTGTGTATTTACGCGATTTGGATGAATCGTATGAATTAACCGGACGGAGTCCGACACAGTTTACTTGGACGTTGGTGACAGAAAATTTCTTAAATAATGAGAACGTATTTTTATTATATAAAATACAAAACCGAACGAACAGTATTTATATTACCGCGACGACATTTTAAATAATTCAACAAAAATGTATTAAACGCGAGTTAATAATTTAAATATTTCGACAAATGTTTTTATTATTAATTTCAAGGTATTTTTATTTACATACTCCGATTACATTTTAAAAATATAACTATTTGGTTAAATACTAAAAACAAACGATTAAACGATTAGGACACGGAGAAAACACTGTGTTTTAGGGAGCGTTTTCCCCTCCCTTGTCTCTTTTGGATCAGCCAAAACCCATCCCCCACCCCAATCCCCTTTTCATTTTCATCCAAACCAAAACCACACACACCTCCAAACTCTCTCAACTCAAATCACACCAAAATTTCGGAATCAAATCTCGACCACGAAATTTACATATTCGGAATCACCATCACGAGTGGAGCAAGAATATCAAAACCGTTTTCATCATTTCGTCCTCGATCTCGCTCGATTCGCAAAAGTAAGAAATTTCTAAAAGCTTAGATCTATTCATTTCTATGTAATGTTTTGATGTTTTGATGAGTACACAACATAGTTATAACCTAAACCATGAAGAAAACACGATTTTACAGCTCAAAAATACGTTAGATTTGCGTTTTTGGTCGGAAAATATCGAAACCCGAAAGTTTCTGGGCTGGTGTTCATCTTTGCGACACAACGCTTGTGTCGCATGTTGTGTCGCATAAAGCCTGTTATGTCGCACCTTGTGTCGTATTTTACCTTTAGTGTCGTAACCCTTGCGACACAATATTGTGTCGCACACTATGTCGCATAATATGTCGTATTTTATACGACACAACCCTTATGTCGCTATTGAATTAGCATCGCAAGCTTTTGCGATACAACCACTGTGTCGCAGAGCTCTTGTGTCGCATCCTTCATGCGACACAACCCTTGTGTCGCATACAAATCCTTGTGTCGCAGCTTATGTCGCAGAAAACAGAAAACTTGGAAATTTTGAAGGATTTCTACTATAGCAAAGTCAAAGTTACTGTAGCAAAGTCAAATTTTACTGTAGCAATTCACTGTAGCAATTTACTGTAGCAAAGTCAACATTTTAGAATTTTTATTACAAACCGTCACCAACGGGCCAAACATGTTTTCCAACAAACAAACAATTACAGACATACGGACAAACATTGGATATACTAGTTGTGTACAACTAAACGAAACGTCTCGCGAGACACATACTTACATAACTTCATATGATTAGGCATTTGAAGGTTACGGGTTCGGAGAACCTACTCGCTATATTTACTACTTGCTAATTGCTATTGATTACTACAAGACTCAGGTGAGTCTTACGGCCCCACTTTTACTGTTTTATCTTAATGGGGGAGAAACATGCTACTACTTTTTCTTGAACACAAGTACTAAACTGTTTACTATACCAAACGGAACTGCATGAGTTGTTTACTATTTACAGAAGTCTCTCCATCATATATCGTTAGTTATGGACTTAAGCGCGAACACTAGTTAATGGATCCATTAGGGAAATGACCATCCCCACCCGGGGCAGTAGCGCTGCCACGTACTGATTTTCACGTAGAAACGGGTGACAAATTTTTCGTTACTGATGCTTGCTCAATTTCAAGCATGTCACGGGAGCAAACTTATTACTTACGGGTTAAGCTTCGATTATGAGCCTCATGGCAACGGTATAACTTACTTACTTACATTTGCTGGATTGCAAATACTGGATTTTACGATTGCTGGATTGCAATTACTGATTTTACGCCTACGGGCACTACTGATGAAATTTCGTGTTCAAAACTGATATTAATTACAAACCTGTGAGATTCACCAACATTCGTGTTGACCTTTTTAGCATGTTTTCTCAGGTACTCGGACGGAGTAGGATTACTCCAGGACTTTAGCTAGAGTCGCATGATTTCAACACAACTGCATTAACAGAGATTCTTAGCATTATCTTTTGTATATTTTGATTATGTAATAGAATCTCCCGCTATACGCGTGGACTCTAGGAAACTACATTTTGTATACGAAAACATTAAGTTTTCAAACATTATATCTATGGAAATGTAACTAATTTACAAACGTTGCATATAGATGTCGTTTGCTTTATCTTTGTGCTGTGATATTTGATTAGTAGCACCCCAAAACCTGCTTCCGCTAAACAGTGAATTTCGGGGGTGTTACAACAAGTTATCCTCATTAAAGTTTGGAAACTAATCTAACTCTGTATCTGTATTTCTGCTAAGCATGGTCTGTAATTACTGTTCACTGCACGTGCAAGTCTGACGGATCCACTAGGCATTGTTTCCGCTGCTATCAGTACCAGCGGTAGAAACCATGTAAACTAGACTAGCGGTATTAACTTCAGATGACTTGACGGTGGAAACTGAGAATAGTCCACCGGTTGTAACAGATGCAGCAGTGTAAACTTCAACCAACGGTGCAAACCAAAACTAGCAGTACTAACAAATAGTTCCAGCGGTATTAACTATACTTAGATCAACTTCCAGTTTAACATCAGCAGACGATCTGACCCAACAATCTCCCCCTAAACTTGAGCTTTCCATGAACAGACTCAAGTTTTCTATTTCAGATCCTTGAATTTCTTTTTGATTTCTACAGCCCTTTTCTTTCTATATTCTTCACTTTCAACAGCATACTTTGCAAGTGCCTTCTTATAATAGTTATGAACTTCATGAACTAAAGAAGCAGCTGTATCTAGATCATCACATTTGATATTCAGCTTGAACATAGAAGATAACTGACCTAGACTCCATGGGTATTCAGTGCCAATGAAGAAATATGCAAATACACTACTTTGAAGCTGCACCACATGAACTCCATTGTGAGAGTGGCAAAGCCATACTTTTGCACGTGTCAAATCTTTGTATAATTCATTTTCAGCATCCATTTCATACAGAATTGAAAGATAGTTGTAGACCCTCTCTTCCTCACTGTATTTCTTTGAATTCTGATATTTTCTCATTGCAATCCCCCACATATCATCCAGATCATCTCTGGATATCTTTTGAACACACCTGTAGAAGGATAGAAATCTTTCCTCTGAATGACCAGCTCTCACAATTTTTAGCCATCTCTTCATATTTTTATCAGATACAAAATACCAATCAATGATAGGAAATTGTACAGCTATTGGCACTTTAGGTTCTTCAACTTCTACCATTGCTTTGATCTTGTCCCAATCAACCATTTCTTCTTCAGTGGACTATTCAGACTTGGATGTAGACTCCTTCTCAGAATGAATTTTTGTTTCAGCTTCAGATTCATTTATATTCTTTGACATCTCTTCAGCTTCAATCTGAGCATCCATCTTCTTTACTCTTCTACTGAATTGAATTGTTTCCTTTGGAATGTTCTTTTTCAAAGAATTCAATTCTTCTTTTTCTTTCCTTTCCATTTCAGCCTTTGCCCTGTTGATTTCTGCAGTCCTTTGATTTCTTTCTATTTCTTCTGCAGTCAACTCCTTTTTATGAGCATCTTTTGCTTCCTCTTCTTCTCTTTTTATGGCCTGTTCTTCCTTCTCTTTCTGAATCCTTAAGTATTTCTTTTCAAGATCATAGAAGTCCATAGCCATCAGGGTTTTCAAAGTCTGACTAGTATAATTTCTCACAGCTCTTGCATATCTATCCTTTAACTGTCTCATACTGGGAGCTTTCTTTCTTTTCTCCTCCATCTTCTTCTTTGACACATGCTTTCTTCTTTGTTCCAGCATATCCAGATACCACATTAACCTTTGATCAGGAGTGAATGCTTCCATTTGAGCATTCCTTGATCCATCAGCTAATAGATGATCAAAGTGAATTTGTTCTTCTGGGGTCATAAGAACCTTCACATCATCTCCTACATCCACCTCAATGTATCCACCTCTTCTTTCTTGTTCAAAATGGGCTTGAAGTTGTCTAGCCACATTTTCACTTATAGCTTCAAGATCCTTACTTTTCATTGGCTTTGCAGGCTCCACTAAAATACCTTTGCCTTTATCTTTTGATGCAGACTTTTCTTTTTCTTTTAGATTTGTTTTGACATTTTCTTGCCTTTTGTCAACATCAGGCTCTCTTAGTGTTATACCCACATTTCTTGTTTGAACAGATTTAGCCACTTCAACTAAGGCCTCAGCAGCAGTGTGCTCATCACTTGCAGTAGCAACTGGTTCATCTTTTCCACCAGTGCTAACTGGATCAGGTTGCTCAGAGGTGGTAGTATTTGTTGCAGCAGTAGAAGCCGATTGAGTTTCAATAGCAGTACTAGTGCCAGCGGTGGAAACTACTGGAATTTCACTAGCGGTACTATATATCCTTATCTCCAGCGGTAGAAACTGGTTTCTCAAGATCAGTAGTAGAAGTAGGCAACTCCAAATCTAATGCATCTTTTACCACATTCATTATGGTAGCATCTACCACTTCTGGTTCAACATCTTCAAACAAACCTATTCCAAGAACTGTTCTTTCACCATCACCCATCTGTTCATTATCATCAAGCTTATCATCATTAGTCTCAAGAGTTGAAAACAGAGGAGGCATCTCATATTCTGCTTCAAGCTCTTTTCTCTGATCATCTTCTTCAAGAAGTTTGTCTGCTTGATCTTTTGATACAGCAGATGAAGACATAGCTCCAGTGAAGCACCATTGATTTTCATCATTTTTATCACTGCTTTCAGAAGAACTAGATGAATAAGAGGTTGATTCAACTATATTCTTTTTATTGCCTCTAACAAGCCTTTTCAAACCTTCAGACTTCTTCTCTGCCTTTTCTTTTCTCATGTTTCTTTCATTTATCAGCTCATCCACTAAATCTCCCAACTCCTTCAATTCCTTTATTTGATTAGCAATTTCCTCACCGTGCTTTTTCACCACATCACACAGCTTGGTACAAGTATTCGTCAATTCATTTAGTAAAGAACTGTCCTCACCATCTTTGGAAGTGTTAACCTCCTTTGATGGATCACTGGAACCACCAGCTGCATCATGCCTAGCATGACTAGCAGAGGCCCCTTTGTTCTTGGTACTGGGACCACTAGATGCAATGATATCCATTAGGTCCTCTGCATTAGAGAAATCCATTGGAATCTCTGCATCTTGTGTTGCCATGGATTGGGTCCTATTTCCATTACCACTGTCCTGTACTCCTTCTGAGGTAGTTACAGTAGTGGCAGCCCTTTCCATATGGTCATCACCCTCTACATTGACCACCTCATTTATGTTTAATTCAGACTGAGACATCTGAGAAAGAGGAGCCTCAGATGCCAGTTTCTTAGCCTTTTTGGCTTTATGTTTGGATGGTTTAGGGTCCCTTGATCTCTTTGATGGTTTCACTACAGTTTTGGGATGAGAGGAAGGGGGTGTATCTTCCTCCTGAACTGCAGGTGCAGAAGTGGTTGATGGACCAGCTTCTGCTCTCAACATGTGTGAAGTTAAAGGTGTATCCTTCCCAGAGAAGGCAGTACCTTTAATAGTACCTTTTCTCTTCATATTTGCAAAAACCTTTTTAGAATGAGAAGAGATAACAATTTTGTCATCAGTAGTTGGCAAATCTTTCAAATCTTTGTTGAAAATATGTTGCAAAAATCTTGTATACATTAAAAATTTATCTTTGGGATGCTCCAAATTATACAACATGCCAGTAAAAATCAATTTTGAAAAATTGAACTTCTCTCCATTAGCTAAGTAGATTATTGCAGTTGCAATATTGCTGCTAAACTGATCAAAAGAAGTCCTTTTTCGAGAAATGCATTGTTGTAGGGTATGAATTAAGTATTTCCATTGGGGGCAAAACATTGATTTGAAAAATGTTAACTTGCCATCATTCTCCCCCTCATACCCTAACAATTTTAATTTATCAAAAATTTCAAGAATATGATAACAATCCATACCATCTGCATCTTGTAGTAACAAGTGAGCACGGATTGAAGCCTCAGAAATTTTGATCACTTTCCCAACAACTTTTCCTTCAATAGTAGTGACCCCGTCGATTTCTGTAATTTTTGCTGATTTCCAGAAATCATTTAGATGAGTAATATAGATGATGGGGTTTACAGTAAGAGCCTCTTTAAGGTTGCTGTGTAACAGAAAATCAATCATCCCATGATAATCATCTGATCCTTGAACTTTCTTCAGAAATGCGAGAATATTGTGTTTCTCTGCGATTGCAAGAGTTTCAGATGAAGAAGACGAAGCCATGATCGATTTAAACTTGAAATTGAGTGCGAAGATTTGATGATGTTGGTCGAGGATTTCAAGTTTTTGAGAGCGAGTAAAAGTTGTATGTGAAAATGAAAGATTTTCACCCTCTTTTTCCTGTTATAAACTAGCGGTAGTTACAAGCCCTAATTTAAAACAGTATTAATAACACCAGCAGTACTAACTGTAACAATATTACTGGCAGCATAAAACAGATAGTTAGACTGACGGTGTTAACAGAATAACTAGTATAGTTAGCGGTTGTAACTATAACTAGTATAGCTAGCGGTTGTAACTATAGCTAGCGGTTGTAACCCCCTTTTTTTTTTTAAACAATTCAGGATCTTGGAGATCCGGAAATTCCAAGTCTTGAGCATAATGACAATTCATCAGATGATCCCTATAGGAAGTGTAAGGAGGAATATAGTTATATCTGACTTCATTAGATGGATCCAGTTTACACTTGATCCATATCTTGGCTTTGGTTTTTGCTCTTTTTGCCAAGTATTTCCAATGAAGTAATCTGTCCTTTATTTTCCCTGGAAGAGATCTTTTAGCAATGCGTCGCCTAGTCTCAGTTTCTTGACATTGATGCATTAATCCCCAGTTGTAGTTATCCAGTTGCTGAACCTGTTCTTGTAGTGTTTCAACTACATGATCATGCTCATACTCTTGAATAGCTTCCATTTGATGGTATTCATCCAAACTGATCAGCTCAGGGTTTGGTTCTTCTTGAATCTCATTGTCAGAGGTTCCAGAAGTTGTATTTCCTGATGTTTCAGCAGAATAATGTTCTCTTAGAGAGTAATAATTGTCGAACAAGTAAGAAGTTGGAATTTCATTTACAATCACAGCTTGCTCTGGAGTTGGGTTCATTTTTGCCTTGAAAGATTTGAGTTTCTTGAAAAACTTTGAGATAATGAATGACATTTTTGTTTGATAAACACGAAGTTATAGAACCCAGAGCTATGATTAGAATATTGAAAATAAGAAAGATTGTAAGACTGAAAATATTACTATTCTTCTAAAAAGATGTGAGTAAGTTGTACTTAGACACATTGGAATTTTTCTTTCAGAAAAAATATGTGGTGATAAAACTTTTGGATTTTAGTTTGACCAAAATCAACCACACATTTTAAAGTAAACCTGCAACCTGCACACAAAATGTATATACACACAAAGCAAAAATTCCAAAAATATAACAAGTACCAATTATAATTCAGAACTGGCAGTGTTAACATAACAACTGAACTGGCAGTGGTTATATTTGCACTGGCGATGTTAACTTGTGTACTGACGGTATTAACATAAATGCCGGCAGTGTTAACATCTCAGATAAAACAATTAACCCGTTTTAAACACTTTATGAGATATATATATAAAATGATATTAATGAAAAAGATTTAAGTCAAGTTGATCATTCCAATACTTGTAATCAAATATGTAAATCTACCCACATCAAATGCTTTAGTGAATAGATCTGCAAATTGATTGTCAGTATGGACTTTGAAAATCTGAATCAATCTTTTCTCATTGCAATCTCTAATAAAATGATATCTGATCTCAATGTGTTTAGTTTTTGAGTGTTTAACAGGGTTATTGATGATACTGATAGCAGAATTGTTGTCAATATACATAGGAGTATTTAAAAATTGCAAACCATAATCCAGCAATTGATTTTGAATCCACAAGATTTGAGCACAGCAACTTGCTGCAGCAACATACTCTGCTTCTGCTGTTGAAGTGGATACAGTGGTTTGCTTTTTGCATTGCCATGAGACTAGCCTATCTCCCAAAAATTGACATCCTCCTGATGTGGACTTTCTATCCACATTTGCACCTCCATAATCACTATCAGTATAAGCAATAAACTCAAATGCAGAATCTTTTGAATACCATAGGCCCAATTTTGATTGACCTTTGAGATATCTAAAGATCCTTTTGACAGCATAAAGATGAGATTGTTTGGGATTTGCTTGGAATCTTGCACACACACATACTGCAAACATGATGTCTGGTTTGCTTGATGTTAAATACATAAGGGATCCAATCATGGATCTGTATAAGTGTTCATCAACACTCTCCCCTTCAAGATCTGCAACCAGTGGTTTGTGTGTTTCCATTGGAGTGCTAGCAGATTTCACATCCTTGTAACAAAACCTTTCTAGAATGTCATTCACATATTTCCCTTGGTGAATGAAGATACCATCAGACTGTTGATTTACTTGCAATCCCAGAAAGAATGTTAGCTCACCCATTGAGCTCATTTTGAATTTCTGATGCATTAGAGATTCAAATTCTTTGCACAAACAATCTTTTGTAGAACCAAAAATGATGTCATCAACATATATTTGAACAAGTAGAATATCACTCTTAATTCTTTTTGTGAACAAAGTCTTATCAATGGAACCTCTTTTGAATCCATTTTCCAAAAGATACACAGATAAGGTATCATACCAGGCTCTTGGAGCTTTATGTAAACCATACAATGCCTTATCCAATCTGTATACCTTATCAGGATGCATAGGATCCTCAAATCCTGAAGGTTGACACACATACACTTCTTCTTCAATTTTACCATAAAGAAATGCACTTTTTACATCCATTTGATACACTTTGAAGTTCTTGAAGGATGCATAAGCCAAGAATAATCTGATTGCTTCAGTTCTTGCCACAGGAGCAAAAACTTCATCATAATCAATACCTTCTTCTTGAGAATAACCTTGAGCAACCAATCTTGCTTTGTTCTTTATGACAATCCCTCTCTCATCCTTCTTGTTTCTGAACACCCACTTAGTGCCAATGGGCCACTTACCTTTTGGAAGATCCATTAGAGTCCACACCTCTTGGATCTTAAATTGAAGCAGTTCTTCCTGCATTGCTTCAACCCAACTAGAATCCTTTAAAGCTTCAATTGCTTTCTTAGGTTCTATCTGAGATAAGAAACATGCATACAATGAAGTGTTGATGTCCTCTTCATTATCTCTTGATTGCCTTCTGGTTTGCATGGGTGCATCTATAGGACCAATCACATTATCTAAAGGAAGATAGCTTTTGTGAGCTTGATAATGTGATGAAGATGATTCAGGAATATTGGTTTCAAGATTTGTCATGTTCTGATCCAAATCAGGAGGATCAGACACATTGTGACATGGTGTACTTTGATCTTCATCTACATATTCTGATGCATTCTCAGCAGTTCCTTGATCTGCTTCCTCTTCTGTTTGATGTAGATTAGAATCTGATAATGTATTCTCATCATCATCAATGGTTGTGACTTGTTCTGGACTTTGTTGTTGCGGAGATTCAAAAACTTCTGGAGGATCAGGAGTCCAGATAGGAAAGAGAACATATTCAGGTGCTTTTCCTTTTTCATTATTTGCTTTAACCTGCACAGTTGTATTTGTACCTGCATTTGATGTCTCATACAAATGTGTAAAAGATTTGGTTAGAGCATCTAAGTCAAACAAGTGTGCTGGTCCTGTTCCTACAAGATTTGGAGTGTGTTCATTGAAAGTCAGATTCATTGTTTCCTCCACAATTCTAGTTCTGTGATTAAATACTCTATAGGCTTTACTGGGAATCGAGTATCCAACAAAACATCCTTCATCAACTTTGCTTTGAAATTTTCCTAAATGATCCTTGGTATTTAAGATGGTAACAGGACAACCAAATGGTTTCAAAAAGCTAACTAAAGGTTTTCTATTGAAAATTAGCTCATAAGGTGTCTTGTTGTGAGGCTTAAAGACTAAGGTTCTGTTTTGAACATAGCAAGCAATGCTAATTGCTTCAGCCCAGAAAGTCATTGGTAATTTGGCATCTGCTAACATTGTTCTAGCAGCCTCAATTAGTGTCCTATTCTTTCTTTCAGCAACCCCATTTTGTTGTGGAGTTCTAAGAGCACTAAACTGTCTTTCAATACCTTTTGAATCACAGAATTTATCCATCAATTGATTTTTAAATTCTGTACCATTGTCACTTCTAATGACTTTAACTTTCAGATTCATTTGATTTTCTATCTTAGTGATGAATGATCTAAGTTGCTCACCAGTTTCATCTTTTGTCCTAAGAAATAATACCCAACAAAATCTGATAAAATCATCAATGATCACAAGACAATATGATTTCTTCCCTATACTACTCACATTTGTTGGTCCAAATAAATCCATGTGCAGTAAGTGTAAAGGAATGCAATTTGAATTCATGATTTTGGGCTTATAAGAGGATTTATGTTTCTTGCCTTTTTGACAGGCAACACAGTGATCATTACATGAATATGTTTTCTCAGGTAAACCTCTGACAAGTTTACTTTTAACAAGTTTGTTAATGGTTTTGAAATTCATGTGACACATCCTTCTATGCCAAAGATCAGATTCATCAACAGTAGCTTTTGAAATAAGACAATTTAATTCCTTTTGAGGTATGAAATTTGCAAAGTCACAACAGTACATGTTATTCTTTCTTGGAATTTTCATTAAGATCATGTTTGGATCAAGTTTAAATTTATCAGAAAGAATAAAACATTCTGTATCAGTGAAGTGAACTGGATTCTTTTTCTCAGTAATTTGGCTCACACTTAGCAAATTATACTTCAATTGTTCAACAAAATACACATCAGTAAAGCTTATCTTATCACTGTTGACAATTCCTTTTCCAGTAATCCTTCCACCATTTGGACTACTTCCAAAAGCTACAGGACCTCCATCAAATTTCTTGAAGTTCTGCAACTTGCTTTTATCCCCTGTCATGTGCCTAGAGCAACCACTATCAATGTGCCATGTACTCCTTGACTTTCTCTGCACATATAATTTAAACAGAAATTAGTTTCTCTTGGGAACCCAAACCAATTTGGTTTTGGGTATCCCTTGTGCATTCACCCAGTCAACTCTTTTGAAGGTCATTGACTGTGATGCACTGTTGTTCTTGGAAATTTTTGATTTGTCATTATTTTTTAATTTCCAAGTCCAACTTATATTAGACATAACAACAGATACTGGTTTAAAAGATTTTGAAGTTGAACTAGTATCCAAAGGCCTGGCAGTCTTAAGATTGGTAGCAATGTTAATACTACTAGAAGTGTTAACTGCTTTAACAGTTTTAACTGGACGAGCGGTCTTAACTGTGTTAGCAGTGGTAACTTGTTTAGCGGTATTAGTATTGCTGACAGTCTTAATATGCTTGGCGGTTTTAAGTATTGTTGCTGCAAATGTCTTCTGATTTCCACTGTTGGCTCTATGTCTAGTTAACACTGCTTTCTGTTTTGGAGCAACAGTGTTAACTATAGAAGCCTTGCTTTTCTTAACCATGTTAATAGAATTAATTTTTGATTTAAAATTTTGATGATTAATTCTATCAACAGATGTCCATGAAGGTTTCGTAATCCTTTGAAATCTTGGATTATGAAAGCAATCATGTTGAAGATGATTGGTTCTTCCGCATATGTAACAGGCCTTCTCATCAATCCTTTGAAAACTTGATCCTAATTTTTGTGAGACCATTTTATTCCAGTTTCTTTGATTTCCTCTGGAATAAGTTTTTGATTTTGACAAGGATGATGAGCTGCTTGTTTTGCACATACATTTTGAACACTTAACAGACTCAAGATTTTTTGACACAGGTTTGTTAACATTTTCACACATTGACTTGCCCTTATTGCTGACTAAACCTAGACCTGTTTTGAGTTTGTTATCTGTGTTGTTCATCTTTTCCAAATTAAGCTTTGCTCTTTCCTGAAACATTTTCTTTCCTTCTACAATTTTTTCTTTCTTCAGATCAGAAACTAATCCAATGAGAGATTTCATTTCCTTTTCACATGATGTTTCAGTCTTACTGCACTCAGGTTTTGATTCATTTTCATCATCAGAGTTCCAATCCGTTATCTCTACATTTTCAATAAACACATTTTCTTCTAAAATTTTAACTGGATCTACCTTTTTAACTTCTTCTACCATACACTCCTTAAGCTTATTCATGTCTAAATCAGTTTTAGGAGGAAAGTAGTTATGATTATAAGGTGGGGGTATATTATTTAAACTGTATCCTATTCCAGTTCTAATTTTATGATGAATCTGTGAGTCAATTATGTTTTGAACACTCTTTTATGCATTTTCGAGATCCCATACTGTCAATTTCATGCTTTCTTTTTCACTAGAGACCTGAGCTAATAATTTTTGAAGATCTTCAACTTTATCTTTTAAAACATCTCTTTCATATTTGACATACTCAATATCATAAGCAAATTGAGTCTCATTTTGTTGATATGCTTTAATTCTGTTTTCTAGATCTTCAATTGAAGCAACATAGTGTCTATTTTTTATGTCCCATTCTTTTAGCTCATTGCAGATTTTAGCATTATGATCTCTATAGTGTTTGACAGTTTTCTTGCATACATTAGAACATAATTTAGCTTGTACCTCATATGGAACCTCATCTGAATCTTCAGCTTTTGTTTGAGCCATTAGTGCAAGATTTTGCATTTCTTCAACTTGATCTTGATCACTCCAATCCACTCCTAGTCCATCCAGAGATACTAGAGCATTTGTGGAAGTATCTTGAATTTGAATGTTTCTTCTTTGATTTCCATTGTACCCACCAGTTCTTTGAGCTGATCTTTGATCATTTCCTTCTTGTTTTGGAGATCTGCATTCTCTAGCAAAATGACCCATCTTGTGACAATTGTAACATTCTACCTTACTCTTATCAAACCCAGCATTGTCTTCTCTTCTCAAACCAAAATTACTCTTTCCAGTCCTTTGTAAGTATCTCTTTACCCTCATGGAAGTTATAGCCATCTGCCATTTAAGATCCATGTCTTCAAGATCATCAGGATTGACTTGCTCCAATTCTTCATGAATGAGTGATGAATTTACATGAGCTGCAAAGAAAGCTTCCATAACTTGATCATAAGATCTGTCCTGTGGTAATGAACCAGATCCAGATCCATATCCAACTGATGTACCACCATAAGACTTTGACTCAGTTTGTCTTTTACCAGTAGATATGAATGCTGCATTTTGTGCACTTTGAGAGTAACCATCTGCTTGCTTTTTGCTTTCCACTTCTGATTCAAATGATCTGAGATCATTATACAAGTCACTTAACTCCTTATCATCTAAATCACTTTTCTGTCTTAACCCGATTGTATACATTGTCCATTCATCTCCCAATGATCTTAAGAATTTTCTATTAAGATCATCCTTATCTATGTTGACCTTGTGATTTTCCAGATCACCTACTAACTTTGAGAATCTGTCGAAGACTTGAGTTAAAGTTTCAAACTTTGTAGCTCCAAAGTTTTCAAACTGTTGCTTGAGCAATGATCTTTTGTTCTTTTTGGTGCTAGCATTTCCACCAAATCTTTTATCCAGTGCCTCCATTAGAACCTTTGCATCTGCACACTGATCAAAATTACTTTGATATTCATTTGGAATTGCTATCAAGAGAGTACTGAGAGTTTTCATCTCTGTTGCTCTCTCCTTTCTTTCAATATCAGAGGTTGGTGCTGATCTTGGTAGTCTAACACCATTTGCATCAGTTTTGTACTTTGGACCATTTTCAACGATATCTCACATTTGATAATCTGTAAGCAACATGTATTGCCTAACTCTGTTTCTCCACATCTCATACTCATCAGGTTTGAGTATTGGAATCTTTGTTGCTTGAATCCCATCTGAAGTTTCTGCAGACATTCTTAAATGTAGCCTAAACTCTAAAGCTTAATTTCTTCAAACACTTCCTGTATTCAAAGCTAACAACTGCTCTGATACCACTTGAGGTTCCCAGACTTGAACAATGTCAAGATTTAACCAACTAAAAGCTTTGAAGTATTAACAAGAAGTTTGCGGAATAACACTTGTTAACAAGGAAGATTTTAACAGTATGAACAACAAGAAACAATTTAACAACCAAAGCTTCAATATTATTATTGATGATAATAATACGGATACACTGGTTTTGTATCAGGATTTACAAAGAAACCTTGAAGCTTCTACTTTACAATGAAGAAGATGAGCCATACATATAGTCAAAACAAAAGTACACCAACTAATATGCATGCTATGCTTTGAAAATAAGAAAACTCTATTTCATCATTAGAGTTTTCTTTTACAAGTTATCCTCATTAAAGTTTGGAAACTAATCTAACTCTGTATCTGTATTTCTGCTAAGCATGGTCTGTAATTACTGTTCACTGCACGTGCAAGTCTGACGGATCCACTAGGCATTGTTTCCGCTGCTATCAGTACCAGCGGTGGAAACCATGTAAACTAGACTAGCGGTATTAACTTCAGATGACTTGACGGTGGAAACTGAGAATAGTCCACCGGTTGTAACAGATGCAGCAGCGTAAACTTCAACCAACGATGCAAACCAAAACTAGCAGTACTAACAAATAGTTCCAGCGGTATTAACTATACTTAGATCAACTTCCAGTTTAACATCAGCAGACGATCTGACCCAACATTATCAAAACACTCAAGACCAATAGAATATACTAAGCTAGTAAATATTTGCATGTAACCATATTTTCTTATTATTATTACTTTTTTAATATATAGTGAAAAAGATATCAAGAAAAGTACTTGAAGCTGAAAAACTTAAAATGAAGAACTATGGACCACCTCTGGTTATTGCCTCTGTTCCATTCATAGAGAGGAACATCGGTGACATCAATTACGTAACAGAATCATATGCATCTAAATTAAGCTGGATATTAATTGTAACTTGCCCTGATGTCCTTATACCCGGCCATTAGCAAGTCCGTCTCTTTCTCTGAGTCCAAATGATAAAGACCAAGAAACCGCATAACATCTTTTCACGCAATGCCAAAAGCCAACGTGTTATAGACCTCTAATTTCAATTGACGGATAGTTCAATTTTCGATTATAAACAGTTAATGTAAAAGATTTCCAAAATTACCAAAAATAAAAAAATAAAAGAGAAAATTACCCCATTGAACCATTCAACGCACCATTTTCAATACATATACCTTGTCAGAATTTTTTTACAAATCTAGACCCGAAAATCGCTGAATGCTAAATACCCTTTGGCGATTCGGCGATTTTTGTTGATACCTAAACATCTCGCGACACGTGGCACCAACTTTTCGCCGAAATAGGAAAAAATCTCCGAATAGCTTAAACTCTTCGGTGATCGGCGATTTTTTCGAATACTAGGGAATCGTGCCGAATTGCATGTAATGTCTTAATAATTATTTAATAGTTGAACAAAAAGTTGGTGCCACGTGTCGCGAGATGTTTGGGTATCAACAAAAATCGCCGAATCGCCAAAGGATATTTAGCATTCGGCGATTTTCGGGTCTAGATTTGTAAAAAAATTCTGACAAGGTATATATGTATTGAAAAGGGTGCGTTGAATGGTTCAATGAGGTAATTTTCTCAAAATAAAAAATGCTATAGATATATACAAAAAAAAAAAAAAAAAATTTTTGAGGTGGTAATGGTACCCACTACATTTTGGGTCATTTGAAGATAACCGAATGGAGGATCTATTTTTTTCATAAATACAAACAGAGTGACATTTAGACGATAACATCAAACTGTTTTTAGTTCTAAGGAATTTAAAAAGACGGCTTTGCTGGTTCATATCGTATCACCTTGTTAACCAAAATATTGATCCGATCTTTTAACTAATGATCTTGGTAATTTTTTAATCAACATAGACCTGTTATAATTACTATGTTCTAAATAATTATAATGATAATGTCATGGAGATCATTCTTTGAACTGTTACAATTTAAGTTTCATAACAAGCACCATGGTAGACAAATTAAGCTATAAATATATACTCCCTCCGTCCCAAATCTATTGTCCCCTATTGACTTCTAAAGTCTTTTTTTGACAACTTTGACCTTCAATATTTTTGTTTGTATTATATAATATTTGATGCAAAATATATGAATGGATTTGGTTTTGAAAGTATTTTCATTGGTATAATTTGCATCAAGTATTATATAACACAAATAGAAATATTTAAGGTCAAAGTTGTCAAAGAAAGACTCCAAAAGTCAATAGGGGACAATAAAAGTGGGACGGAGGGAGTAAGAAATATGAGAAACAAACAAGACCAATATTAGAAAGGTTCAAATTGAAACTAGTGTAGTAATGAAAACATATCATCACTCAAATGAAATGCATGTAAATCCCTCGCGATAACAAACAAAAATCCCCATTGACACAGACACCAAAATCGCACATCACAACTTCCTGCAAAAACCGCAAAGAACAGAGAACACTGAAATGATGAAATAACAATAACGCCATTAACTTGAGTTTTAGTAAGGTAACGATCATGATCAAGTATATATCGTTTGGGTTGGAGAGCTTGCATACACTAATAAGAGATAATAGTCCACATTTGGTTATCGCCTTTAACCCATTCCCAGAGAACAATTTTGGTGCCATCACGGACACCACCAAGTTTTTTGATACCCTCAAATCCATCGACATTAAGATGAATATTGTCAACTGCCCTTATAGCCCTATAACCCTCACTTTCGTTCTTACCCATACTCCATAGAATAGACTTGTCTAGTTTCTCAGGGTTGTAATTAATCAATTGCACCTACATACAAACGAATCGATAAATTACCAATTTTTATATGTAAAATGTAAATAATTAAACAGTAGCTAGTTTATATGTATTAACATTAACATGCATGTATATATAGGTACCGGAAAAGTCACACCAATGGAGTGTTTCAATGCTTGACCAGTCGCTTTATTCACTAATGCAAAAGAAGAGAAGCCTTGTTCATCCTTTACATTTATGCCAAATTTCTCATCTTTAATCCAATGCTGTATGAAGGTCATATCGACAGATTGTTATCAAAACAAATATGTAAATATAGGTACATAATGTTATTGAAAAGAATGAATGGAATGTATTTATAAAAATAATGTACCTGATGAGCATCAAAGGGGTTACAGGGTGCAAGGATGACATTACCATCACGGATGGTGAGAGAGTAATCAGTTTTCGCCTTGCAATATATTCTCACCGTCGGTTTATCGTTTGTAGTATATTTTTCGGACTCTTTTTGGTGATCAGACACATTATGCAACGGAGTAGGCGTAGGAGGTGGTAGACGAAAAGGGTAAAGTTGTGGTGGATATTGGTGGTTGTGAGGATTGAATGTATCCATACAATGAGAACAAACGTAAATCCAAATTCCTGAACCGGAACCACTGCAATCGTGTAGCGGTTCCGGTTCTTCAAGATTGTTGTGACCATGATAATCATGCATTGTGGAGGCTGGCTAGGAAATAAGCTTTCAATCGGGTGCTGTAGATGTGAATATTATGTGAACCGTACCATCTGGTCCAATTTATAGCCAATAATTAGCATTTGGACGATTTATATATTTTCTCTTTCACATGCGACCATCAAGTTAACTAACTAACGGGGTGTTCATCTTCATCATTATCATCTTTGAATATCGAAATTGTCAGAAAATGAATCTGCGACTCTTTGTTTTCCCCATGTAAGAAATTCGACATGCAGCTTAATTTTCTCCTTTCTAATCGGGTAACTAAGGTTAATGGAGTGTTTAGTTTGTTAATTGAATTTAGTGGCTATTATTTGCCCACTCGTATTTCATGTTTGCACTTAACATCTCTAATAATGTCAAATTAAATTAAATACGTAGTATTTTGTTTTGTCTCAATTTAATTGTCGATATTTTAGTTTGTTCTTGTCTTGATGGAAAAAATATTAAAGTAGATAAATAGTTTAAAGTTAATTAGTTAAGATTTGTTATCTTTATGAAATATTTAGTCAATTAGATATAAGGTAAGTACGAGTATTGATACATACAATAAACGTTAAACTATAGTTTAATACATTTTCGCACAAAACAAAATGGTACTATGTATGTAGCTCATTACTAACAAAATGTATACTCTGTGAATAATAACACGTTTATATAACCGATCTCAAACTTATCAATTTTAAAAGATAATTTAATAAGTGCAATAAATAATTCTCTTGAAACTACAATGAACAAACGTACGTCGCTTATAATTATATATTCTTGGAAGGTAAAACTTAATTTACACATTTAAATTGGGAACCAGATTACATCATATAAGTATTAGATAGATTAGATTAGATTAGACTTTAAGGTATAAAACCAACATTATGACATTGAATAATACATCAAGAAAAGCTAAATAAAATGCACATTAGCTAATCCTTTTGAATTTATCGTTCATTCCATCCTAGAGCCACATTTTTACATGTAGTTGAACAACTATAATAAAGTGGTATTTTGAATCCTAGTGAAAATAAATATTCATATGCAAAGCATCATTTCTTCGTTACGTCTTATAGACCTAATTATAATTATAATTTATTTTTTAAATATATATTTTGAATTTTAGTTTAGAAATTATTTTATACTTAAATTAATAATTGTTTAATCCTTAAAGTTTCACATTCTTTTGTTTTAACCATTTAATATATTTTTTTCTAATAATTTAATCATTCAGGCTTCAAATAAATTTTTTTTAGTTTAATCCCTTAAAAAGATATTCAATATTTATACTTTAAAAACTTAATGGTTTAATCATTAAAATTTATCTTTTATAACGATTTTGTCCTTTTAAATTTATTTTGTGTAATCATCTAACTTTCAAAAAGTTTGTGGTTATATAATTGTAACTTAAAGAATTAAATCATGAAAAAGAAGTTGAATGGTTAAAACTAAATTTTTCTGAAACTTTAAAGATTAAATCTTTATTAACGTATAATTATATTATAGCATAATACCCGCGCTATGCAGCGGAGTTTAGTACTTTTATTATAAACAATAGTCATGTATCATTTTTGCTATTCACTAATGAATTACCCGTAATAATGAGTTGATAATTAGGGGTGTTGTTCGGATAAACTGTTCGGGTTTCGGGTTGTTCGGCTCAGGTTATTCGAATTTTTAAAGTTTATAATTTATCCGTAAACCAAACCGAATAAGATTCGGATTATTTGGTTTCGGGTTATTCGGATTCAGCTTGGATTGGTTTGGATTCGGATATTATGTTTTTATCTAAATAAGATAATATCTTAAACTTTTACGTCCTTAACATAATCTAAACTTCACAAAATAATACTAAATGTTTTACCCGAATCCAATTAAAGTCGGGTTGGATTTTCAGATTTGGACATTTTCGACACCCCTAGTTGATATTAGGGGTGTTCATTATATGGTTCCACCCGAAAAACCGACCCACCCAAGTGACTTTGGTTGAAGTAGGTCTGGCTAATTTGGATTTGGTCCGGATTTTTTGTGGCACCCAAAATATAAGAGCGGTTTTTGGACCGGTTGTGGGTTCTAAAATATAAATTCGGTTTTCACCCGAACCCAAAACTTTTAGAATCCCGTAGTTTATGTTTATAATATGGAAACCATTCAATTAAATACGTGAAATGAGGAAGCCTACGAGTAAATTAAAAGTGGATCTTTATTGTTTGCAAGTTATCCCTATTAAACCAATATATCAAGGCCAATTTATAATTTGATTATCGACTTCTCTCCAAATCAAGTACAATTCCATAAGTTAATCATCAAGCTCTCCACTATATATATAAGAATTTGCCTAGATGAGTAGACGTCATAGTTGAGTATTTTCGTCCATTGAAAAATTATACTGTGCTACGTCACTATGTCATGGAAATAAGAAAACTAACATGTGTGCATGACTAGTCTCACTATTTTTTTTTTTTTTGACAAGTCACTTTTTTCTTCTTGAATTTTTAATTTGGTTTAACGGAGAACCGACCCAAATAAACCGATTTCTTATTTGGTTGGATTGGTTTGGTTTTGACAAATTTGGTTTGGTTATTGGTTCTCAAAAATATTTCCGAAAATCGATTTATCCAAACCGAATAAACCAATTAAACCGTAAACCGACCGAACGTACACCCCTAGTTGATATTAGTAGTTTGCTTATATGTATAGTTTGAGATTCAATATATAATTGATTAAAAGTGAAAACAATAGGGTTATATTGTAAATTGTGAATCATATAATTAAATTGGAAATGTTGAGTCTTATTACTTTTAACAGTTTTCTAAAAATAAAATGGTATATAAGTAGTTATAGATTCATTATTCTCAAGTACTCCAATTGTCATATAAAATTAGTAATGTTTAAAATAATATGTCAACAATCAAATTTCAATGTTGCATCGTGAACACATTTGCAGCAATAACTAGGTATTCAATTTTAAACACCGAGCTCGATTTAGCTTCAGCGAAGCTTGTAGCTTCTAATTTCTTGATCAAGTTGTGTGAACCGGACTCGGTGATTACATAATATTTTCATCGCCAAAATTGACGACTCATTCGATTCCTGCTAATCACTTTAAACTTTTTTGAAATTGAAATATAGTGAAAAAAATATCAAGAAAAGTCGGATACAATTATACAAAGCTTGTGTTAGTGCCTTAGAGAGGATTGGGGGAACTCAAAAGTCCATCAGGGAGTATATAATTAAAATTAACTATAATTTATAATATATATAGTGGCATGATCTAGAGGGAAGTCCATTTTTTGAGGGAAGGGGGAAGCGTTAGTACGCATCAGGAAGCATATTACCTTCATCTATACTAATCTCGAAAAAAGCAAACTGAAATTTAGTAAATGTTAATCAGAATCGATGTTATAAATGTTAAGCTTCCTTGATAAATTTTTTCTTCAAGTTATAGTATCGATTTATGAATATTTGATCCAAATCCGTTAAGATGCATCGTGGTGCATATTAGTTAATCTGCATTGTGATGCATCTTAACAATAAAAATATTTTTCAAATAATGTGAAGTTTTATGATGCATCGCGATGCATCTTAGTTAATATGCATCACACTGCATCTTAACAATTAATTAAATAAATATTCATCAATTAATGTTATGACTTAAAAATGAAATTCATTCGTTAAAATATTCTTTATAGCATCGATTTTGATTACTATTTACCGATAAAAATAATTTTTTGTTGACGTTTTGATTGATAATTGTAATATGCTTCCTGATGCGTACTAACGCTTCCCCCTTCCCCCCAAAAAGACACTTCCCTCTTGATCACTACCCTATATATATATATATATATATAGGCTCGAAAAGCTCGATAAAAACTCGAGCCGAGCCCTTAAGAGCTCGAGCTCGGCTCGTTATGTATTTCGAGCCGCTTTATTAGGCTCGGGATTGAGCTCGAACTAGATAAAAGCTCGGCCCGATCGAGTCGAGCTCGAGCTCGAGTTGCTCGATAAAAGCTCGACTCGTTTGCAGCCCTGGTCTGTACGAGACCGGATATTGCTCATGCAGTGGGAGTTGGTAGCAGGTTCATGTCTAATCCGGGTAGAGAGCATTGGGAAGCGGTCAAGTGGCTCTTGCGTTACTTGAAAGGTACTTCTAATATGACATTGTGTTTCACTAAGAAAAATGTCATTTTGAAAGGTTATGCGGATGCTAATTTGGGTGGTTGTGATGATTCTGGTAAGAGCACTACAGGGTATGTTTTCACAGTTGGTAAAACAGCGGTTAGCTGGATGTCTAGACTTCAGAAAAGTGTAGCTTTATCAACCACAGAAGCTGACTATATGGTTGTAACCACTACTAAAAAATGAGTCTAATGCAACATTTTGTAAGCAACACTTTTCAAAATTGTTGCTTTTTTAGCAAGGTTGATTATAAAGCAACACTTTTCAAATAAGTGTTGCCTTAAAATATATAATGCAACACTTTTGTAAAAGTGTTACAAATTTCATAGGTATATACAACACTTTTAACAAGTGTTGCATTTTATAAAATTTAGAGACAACACTTAAGTTTAAGTGTTGCATTTTCTATTTGAAATGCAACTACAAAAGAGGTTTGCAGGGACGTATGTGGAAAATTGAAAGAAAAAGGAAAAAATTGGAACAAAACATAAATATGACTATAATTTTAAGGATTTTGATTAACATAATAACAATAACAACTTTAATATATAATTAAAGATAATGAAAACTACGATTATAGTTGTTGCGAAAGATATCAAAAGTAAAAATGAATTAGAATAGGATCGAGGATGTAATGAAATATTGAAATCAATATGTTGAGTTAAGGGTGTCATTGGGTCGGGTTATTAGTTTTTCGGGTTAGTTGAGTCGGGTTATTCGGGTTTCCAAGTTTATTATTTTATCCATAATCCGATTCAAATAATGGCGGGTTAGTCGGGTACGAGTTAGGTTCGCGTAATATATTTTAGACCGAATAAGATGATATTTTAAATTCTCACATCTTAAAAAAACTTTAACTTTATAAAATAACACTAATAGCTTATATAAAGCATTATGAGTAATTTATATGTATATGATATATCGATATATTCATATAAATCATATATAACTTTATATAATTATATTTGTATATTAAATAAATAACATTTGTGATTATTTAGGTTACTCTAATTCTGAAATATTTATTTGTTACCTAATTCAAATAATGGTCTAGTTATTCAAATTCGGGTAGCCAAATAAGTTTTTGAATTTGGGTTATTCGAGTTCGAGTTAGTTAATCAGATTCGACTATTTGTGACACCCCATGTTTAGCGATAGAAACTCATTTCGTCTATTAATATTAGAGTAAGGATTAGGATTATTAATTTTTTTCAGTTGCACTATGTTAATCTATGTGAGAGTTTGATATTGAACCTACCGAAGTTTTTTTTAATTTACCTACTTGACACTATAAAATCTTATTGTAATTTAATTTATTTATACTCGTATTATTGTATGCAAGTATCAATAATAAAAATATAAAATGTATTGGCGGGCTAATATGGGCGGGCTGGTTTTTAATTTTTTGAACAAGCAGGGTCTTTTAAATATCCCCATTCGTATTCCCACGTTCATTTATAAACCCTATTTTTTGAGCAAACTAAATTGAAAACTAACAGACTCAATTGACGGTTCTATTGCTATACTATCGTCACCATCGATGCAAAATATAATACTCGCAGGTTATCTGTTAAAAGGTATGAATTCCAGTTTGTATTGGTTAATTATAATGGAGTTTTTTTTTTTAAAAGAATTCGTTCTGCTATGTCTGGATATATGGTTCGATTTATTAATCTATTTTGGATTCTTGTCATCGATTGGTTTGATGCATTTTCTTACGCAAGCCTCTCCTCCAATTTAATTTTTCCGATTTTATTTTAAATTTTGCAACTGTATTTGGATTTGGGGGTTTTACTGCTATTTACATAGATGATTTGTTTCTTATAATCTAGTTTCACTACTTGTTTGATGTCGTTATTGGTTTAATATAGGATATTATAATCTTTAATTCTGAAAGTTGAATACTTTTTCTTGACTGTGATTCATAAGTACTTGTTGCTGTCCACAATAGAAATTTGGGGGTTTTTCTTGCTAATTAACTCTTTCAACAAATAGCTACGCTAGGTGCATTTTCATCTCCAATTTATTTAGTATTTAATCAGTTCATATATGCTAGAATATATACAAAAAGAAAGAGATATTTTATCTCATTTGACTTGAAACCATTTGCAATATGTACATATGCATGTGCAACCATATACCATTTGAACTGTTACGGCATTTTAAAGTGATAGTTATCTATTAGGATAGAGCAAGTCATATTTAATTAAAAGGGATAGTTATATATAACTTGTTTGTTCTAAAGAATTTAAAATATGATTTCTTCGATTGCATACCTTTGAGTTTTGTTTCCGATTTGGTGTAGCGTAGTACGGATACCATTAGAATTGAGTTTTGTTTTTGTTTAGTTCCTCTAATTTCAGAAGTTTGTAATGGAAGAACCGAAGAACTCCTTCAGTGATTATGTATTGTTGTTTGATCATTCAGTAGAAGGCTTATGATGGTAGATTTGTATCTATTATTGTACAAATTTAGGGACAAATCTTTTGCATTTTATTATGAAGTTCATGTTACAAAACCACTTATTAGTACAATTATATTGTTAATCACAGGTTGGTTGAAGTTAAGTTTTAGATATATCAACATTCATTGATGTTGTTGATGCTACTCAGCTCCTTTGCAAGTTGTAATACCATTGCAAAGGTATGCTCATGTTTTTCCTTAGCCTAAGAGTTCTATGTCTATACTCTTAGAACTCCATGTAAAGTTTAAATAAGAGTTTTTTTTTCCTTATTGTTGCAGGCAAAGAGACTCAACCAATGTGACACGCCAAATACAAATCTTCTAGTTATTTATTTATGTATCTTTTATCTTGTTGTATTGTGAATATTGTTGAACCATATTCAATACCATTTTGAGGTATTTCCATGTAATAATACTGCTCAAATCATGAGCAATAACTTATTCTTTTAAATGGCTAAGTTTTTAGCTATATTGTGTTGTGTTTATTTACTATAAATGTGAATTGTAATTGACACAAACTTTATTATAATAATTATATATGTTGATTCAATAAAAAATAACGTTACAAATTCATGTAATTGAAAGCACCATAACATGTTGCCTTAGAGGTGCGAAAGTGTTGCAATTATTTGTCAGTAAACAACTAAATGTGTTGCATTTGATAAGTATAAGTGTTGCTATAGCTTTGTATAAGTAATGAAAAAGTGTTGTTTTATCTTAAAAAAGTGTTGCATTTTAATAGTGTTGCATTTTCTAAATATAAGCAACACATTCAAAAAGTGTTGCATATATTGACTAAAGTGTTGCCTTAGGCCTAAGGCGACGTTGGCTAAGGCAGCATTCGATAAAATGTTGCATTAGACCTAGTGCAACACTTTTAAGACGTAAGGCAACACTTTATTGGTGTTGCATTAGCTTCGTTTTGTTGTAGTGAACGGAAGCGAGTAAAGAGCTTATTTGGTTGAAGAATTTTCGGAAGAGTTGGGCAAGAAACAGGATGATTGCATTTTATACTGTGATAATCAGAGTGTTGTACATCTCGGAAAGAATCCGGTGTTTCACAGTCGTACGAAATACATTAATTTGAGGTATCATTTTATTCGTGATCTTGTGAATGATGGTACACTGTTGTTGAGTAAAATCCTTGGTTCGAAGAATCCTGCAGATATGTTTACTAAGGTGGTCACAACGGAAAAGTTGAAGCTTTGTATAGCTTCAACTAGCCTTCTGATGAACTGATGATAGAAGGTGTCGACTAGAGAGTTCGAGGGTTTTATTTTGGTTCCTGGTTTCAATAGGTGTAGTTGAATGGTCTTTTATCGAAAGTCTATCTGATTCGTGTTTAATCAGTTTGCATGTCCCAATTGGTATTGGCGGTATGGAGAGGCGTATTCGACTTGGTTGAAAGGGAATTATTGAGGGTTTAATAATTTTGGGTTTGTCCGATCTTCAAGTGGAAGATTGTTGAGAATATGAAAATCGTACAAAGGGGCTTATAATTAAAAGTTGGAAAAATGGAATGAAGCATCCACTTGTCATGTGACCTCATCTTGGAAATTAATTAGTTTGTGGGTTTTGTGTACCCTTCACAGAATTAATTTCGCGCTGCGAAATAGGAAAGTCGCACTGCGACTTTGAGGCTGCCGCAAATTCTTTTTTGTCGATTGTTTCTTTTATGTGGGGTTATATATATTATAACCTATTATTGTAAAAACCCTAAACTACGAAATTAATACTAAAAACTCTCTAGTTGGCCGTGGAGTAAAGCGATCACCCCGATCGCATATAACCACGCTAATTTCTCGTGTCGATTTCTTTTTCCGCATTACTTTAATCCGTTTGTTGATTTGTGTGGTTACAATTATTCAATTGTTTTGTTGTTTGGGCTCATATTACTTTACATAAAGCTGGATATTAATTGTAACTTGCTCTGATGTCGTTATACCCATTAGCAAGTCAGTCTCTTCCTCTGAGTCCAAATGACAAAGACCAAGAAACCGCATAACATCTTTTCACGCAATGCCAAAAGCCAACGTGTTATAGACCTCTAATTTCAATTGACGGATAGTTCAATTTTCGATTATAAACAGTTAATGTAAAAGATTTCCAATAATACCAAAAATATAAATATAAAAAATGCTATAATGATTTCATAGATATATACAAAAAAAAAAAAAAAAATTTTTTGAGGTGGTAATGGTACCGACTACATTTTGGGTCATTTGAAGATAACCGAATGGAGGATCTATTTTTTTCGTAAATACAATTTAGACGATAACATCAAACTATTTTTAGTTCTAAGGAATTTAAAAAGACGTCTTTGCTGGTTCATATCGTATCACCATGTTAACCAGAATATTGATCCGATCTTTTAACTAATGATCTTGGTAATTTTTTAATCAACAAAGAACTGTTATAAATACTACGTTCTAAATAATTATAATGATAATGTCATGGAGATCATTCTTTGAACTGTTACAATTTAAGTTTCATAACAAGCATCATGGTAGACAAATTAAGCTAAAAATATATAAGAAATATGAGAAACAAACAAGACCAATATTAGAAAGGTTCAAATTGAAACTAGTGTAGTAATGAAAACATATCATCATTCAAACGAAGTGCATGTAAATCCCACACGATAACAAACAAAACATCCCCATTGACAGAGACACCAAAATCGCACATCACAACTTCCTGCAAAAACCATAAAAAACAGAGAAAACTGAAATGATGAAATCACAATAACGCCATTAACTTGAGTTTTAGTAAGGTAACGATCATGATCAAGTATATATATATCGTTTGGGTTGGAGAGCTTACGTACATTAATAAGAGATAATAGTCCACATTTGGTTATCGCCTTTAACCCATTCCCAGAGAACAATTTTGGTGCCATCACGGACACCACCAAGTTTTTCGATACCCTCAAATCCATCGACATTAAGATGAATATTGTCAACTGCCCTTATAGCCCTATAACCCTCACTTTCGTTCTTACCCATACTCCATAGAATAGACTTGTCTAGTTTCTCAGGGTTGTAATTAATCAATTGCACCTACATACAAAAGAATCGATAAATTACCAATTTTTATATGTAAACTGTAAATAATCAAACAGTAGCTAGTTTATATGTATTAACATTAACATGCATGTATATATAGGTACCGGATAAGTCGCACCAATGGAATGTTTTAATGCTTGACCGGTGGCTTTATTCACCAATGCAAAAGAAGAAAAGCCTTGTTCATCCTTCACATTTATGCCTAATTTCTCATCTTTAACCCAATGCTGTTTGAAGGTCATATCGGCATATAATTATCACTTTATCATAACAAATATGTAAATATAGGTACATAATGTTATTGATAATAATGAATGGAATATAATATATATATATATAAAATTAATGTACCTGATGAGCATCAAAGGGGTTAGAGGGTGCAAGAATGACATTACCATCACGGATGGTGAGAGAATAATCAATTTTCGCCTTGCAATAAACTCTAACCGTTTGTTTATCATCCGTAGTATATTTTTCAGGTTTTTTCGGGTGATACGTAGGTATTTTCGAACGGCAGCAGTCGGCCTTGCACGAAGTAAGCACACGAGGTGGATGTTGGTGGTTGTGGTGGTGGTTGTGATGAGTGAATGAGTTCATACATTGAAAACAAACATAAATCCAAATTCCTGAAGGGGAACCACTAGTAGTACTAAGGGACTCGTGGGATGGTGGTGGTTCATGTTCATCATCAAGCTGGTGGTTAACATGAGGGCGGTGAGTGGTCATTTGGTGGTGGTGGTTGTGACCATAATAATAATCATACATTGTGGTAAATTACAACAATCAAGCGGCGTGATTATGCAAGTAAACCATGCAATTCTCCAATTTATAGCCGATTTTCATTTTCTCTTTCACATGCGACCGCCATTTGATGACGTGCTTTATTAATTCTGATCTTTGAATATTGGAATTGTCAGAAAATTAAATGGGTATGTGACCTTTTGTTTTCCCAAGTAATATAAGAAATTAAACTCGACATACAGCTTAATTGCTTTGTTTTTTTTTTTTTTAAGATAGTTGTGGAATCACTGACGGATCCACTGGGCCCACCCGATCATCTCCACTAACGGTTATTCCTCTGATACGAGTAATCGCCTTTGAGTTCGCAGCCTAGGTGACACCCTAAAGGGGTTACTCTCACGTTTCTTGGATGGGTATAGTTATACAGAATTCCCTCTCTCAACGAGGCTCGAACTCATGACCTCAAGGAAGAAACCCCATAGGGGAAAACTCCCTTACCACTAAGCCAAGCCTCATGGCTAATTGCTTTGTTAATTGAATTTTGACTACTATTGCACATTCATTTTTCCTTGTTGCAGTTTACACAATACTAGTAATAATAATTTTAAACACATTTTTTGAAATTTAAGCTTGTTGGAAATGCAAAACTAAAATCATGATTTTTGAAGTCAAAGATACATGGCTTATCGATAGGGATGGCACCCGCGGGTCGTGAGTACGGATATGCCAAACCCATCACCCGCCCGCGACGGATTTTTTGACCCGCAAACCCACAAATACCCACTAACGAGTTTATTTTTACACCCGTACCCACGACCCGCAGATACCGGTGGGTCGCGGGTGACCTGCGGGTTTTAAATAATATAAACATTTTATCAAAATATCAAAAGATTTTATATAATTTTAATGTATAAAAATGTTTTAAAACATGTTCAAATTAATGGATCGTAACTTTAAACGAATTTAATTGTTGAAATTTAAGACATGAGGACTAATAGTTCGATAACTATTAATTTATTTGATAATTTTTTCTTGATCATTTGATAAGTTTGCTATTCGAGACATGAAAACTATATTTTTTAGTCTATATATGAATAGTTTGATTATATATTGTTCAAATTAACCATTATATATACATATATATACAATAAATTATACAAATCCACTTATAGGTATATATAATGTGTTTTGTAGGTTCGTAGGTCGGGTTTACCCGCGGGTATAAGTCCATACCCATCACCCGCCCGTGACCTGTCAACGGGTAGAAGTTCATACCCATAACCCACCCATGGGTAAAAAATTCACGGGTTTACCCACCCACGATGGGCGGGTACCCACGGGTCGCGGACTTTTTCTCGCCCATTGCCATCCCTACTTATCGACTAGGATTTTCTTAAGTTACTAAGCTAGTTTATGCCCTGCTTCATAAGCTAAACATAAAGCCCCCTAACGGCATTATAGTGTTCTAATACAAGTGAAGTCGACACCAATAACTGTTGAGTAGGGCATTTGGAATTGTTTGATTAAACTTATCTAACTATTTATGTAACAAGTAGAAGGCACAGTATCTATATAAATTTAGAATAATAATCTAAAAATGCGTGTTTAAATTCACTTATATTTCTATCGATCTATAACATCTTATAATGCATAAAGGGTGTGTTTGGCAAAACTAGCTGGAGATGGAGCTGAAGTTGGAGATGGAGATGGAGCTGGAAATTAGAAGTTGGAGATGGAGCTTTTATTTGGGGCTGGAGCTGAAGCTGGAGCTTTTATTGTTTAATAAATGTTTGGCAAACTAGCTGGAGATGGAGTTTATTGATGTAAAATGACATAAAAGGGCATCATATATTATAACTTTAAAATTTTAATAATTAGAAAAGGAGTAATGTAGTAATTTAATAAATAGGGGATGAGGATTCTCTAAATAAGCTAGTTTAACTAGCTTATAATTTTGGGGATTCTTTTTTAAAGAATCCTTCTTCTAACTTTCATGCCAAACAAGGCTTATCAATTTACAAGGGATTGAGATTCTTAAAATGAGAATCTCAATCTCCTAGAATCCCCCATAATCCCCTCAAATATGGTTGCCAAACACATCCAAAATATCCACAGGGGCAGACCCACGTTATATTCAGTGGTGACACATGTCACCGGTCAATTAAGTCGACTTGGTGTTAACTTAGTTGAAAGGTTATTGTTTTTTTAAGAGTGACACGACTCATATTTAGACGGTGCACCTCACTATTTTAATACATTTAATAAGCTATCAAGTGAAATGAGAGCTTTAAATTTTTTGTGACACCGACGATCAAATTTTCCGAGTCTGCCACTTGTTATATCCACCATTACAAGACGATAAGTTTTAATTTTTCTTATTATTATGATTTTTCTTTTCTGAAAGGCATCAAGATCTATAAATAAAAAACTAACATCTTATAATGCATGAAATTCTTTATAATTTTCGCCTTGTGCTACTTTTAGACATCGATATAGTTTAACCATGTTTGAGGAAAATTTGATACTAGTTGTACAAACATATGAACATTAGTGCTTACATTGTGCTTCTGTATAGTTTTGAAAGATACATTAGAAGACAGTTAGTAAATTATCAAAACACTCAACACCAACAGAATATACTACGAAATATTTGCATGTAACCATATTTTCTTATTATTACTTTTTTGAAATATAGTAAACCTATAACCACTAAAACGTTTTTGTAAACCTACAACCACTAAAACGTTATATATGATATTGTAAGTTGTAGGTAATTAGTTAACTTAACAAAATTTGAATGGTTATAGGTTTGGAAAAACAATAATAAAAAGTGTTATTCAACCGTGCTGTTGGATGATATAGTATACGAAAACGTTAGTAGGTTTGCCTCAGTTTACCTCAATTGAATTATTGAACTTACGGTTTACTGTAGATTGTACATTTTGTGTATATACATATATTTGGCTACTAGAAATTGGTAATTGCAAAGATTTTGGTTACTTCATTGTGGTAATTGTAAGGATTTTGGCTACTGAATTTTTGGCGGGAAAATAATAAACATATTACTATTAAAGCGGTTAGCTGTAATGTTGGCGCCCGATCAGGTCGGTGTCGTTAACGATCACTAACCGGGCGCGCAACAGTGGGGTGTTTTTAAATTTGTAATTGCGGGGCTTAAGTTTTCCCTAACGATGCTAATCCTAAGGGTAAGCAAGTGGTAGGTATAACCTAGAGTCGTTCTTCAAACCGACTGAATTGAAACTAAGGCGAGGCAGATGAGGGCTTTCAAACTAGTGAATGGTTTATAAAATAGTGGGGGTTTTAGTTTTTATATAAACTAACTTAGGCAAGTAAATAAATAATAGTGAAATAAAAGTAAAAGACAAAGCAGATAAATAAAGATAGTGTTTGCTGAGACTTCGTTAATTAAGTTATGGGATGATATTTGGAGAAACTGTTTTGAAAGATATTAGTTAATTATCATTCTAGAATACTTGCATGTAAACACTAGATTCCCTACTAATTAAAATCCCATTAGCATGTCACACCGGGAGCTAGGTTATGGTAACATTACAAAGTATTTTGAATAATAAGCAAAATCTTAATTAAGGTTTAATAATACTTTCATATGAACGGGAACAAAATCTTAAGGTACTAGACATTACTGAATCATATAACGATCCTTTGTCATCCTAACAGATTCATGTATTAAAACAGTTCAATTATGACTTTAAACCAGCCCTTGCTTAAGACTACCCAATAAATCCCCTAATTATCCACAGCGTTCCTCATTTTAAGTAGTTCCGCCGCTTCAAACCTTGGCCATGTCTTGTCCTATGATAATCCCCCATGTAGCCTTGCGGTTCCATAGTTTCATTGACAAATTATATTGACACAGATAATTAACTACCTTTTAATTGGACGTCGTAAAAAGGTGTTGTAATCACGTTTATTGGTGGAAAGGCGATAGATTAATTTAAAGTTTAAAAGTCTATTTAGAAAGGTTAATTAAACTAGGTTTCTCATTTTATATATATTAGTCCGTAATATAACTACCTTCGGTCGTTACGCAGCTTCCACGTATTTGTACTACACCTAAAGTGTTTCCAACGCTATACTGAGTAACAGTCGAATAGGGGCCATCATATTACTTCATAATATTATATCGTTTTGTAATATGACTACCTTCGGTCGTCCCTCGACTTCCATACATTTGTACTCCACCTTGAAGTGTTTCAAGTACTATATCGAGTAACAGTCGAATAGGGACCGTCATATTATTTGACGATAATTAAGACCGTTTATATTTTACTACTATGATGATCCTAAGGCAACAATCAAACAAGAACATGCAATAAGACGATCAAAGCAATATTACCGATCTTTAATATTTAATTATAAATCATCCCATAATTAACTAACTACATCGCAAACAAACACAATAGTAATCTACTCGCTAATCATGGCATAAACGATCTCTAGCATAATTAAAGTAAACATAATTAATTAAGGTAGATAAGGATAGAAATAACCGAGATTAATATGCGAGAAGGAATAGACTTGAATTAATAAGAGTTGCTCCAAGCGTACACCAAAGATTACAAATTCGTTCCTCACCAAAGACTACAAACACGTTCCTTGCTTCTATTCTAACTAGCCTAATACTATTTTAAAGTAAGAAAATAAAGAAAGAAAGAAAAGCTAGAAGCTAGAGAGAAAGTGTATCTTCCAAAGTGTGGAAAGAATGGTGTGTCTTGCAAATGGAATCCAAGCCTCCTATTTATAGGTGAGTTTAGGCTCACATTAGCATCAAGAGGTGCACATTAGAAAACTTTCCAAAAATGGTGTGTACAACACGAAAAGTAAGCGCACCGGGTACCATACAACACGAAAAGTAGGCGCACCAGGTACGGGTTTTAACCAAAAAAGGAAAGCGAGACGGGGGGTGGCCAGCCGGCGGCGGCACTGTAGCAGCCGGCGGCTACCCGCCCCGTTTCGCTTCGTTTCTTGATTTGTGCGTATTTTCTTCGTTATGCGTCCGTTTGCGTCGATTCTTTTTTTGTTGGATTCGTAATTCAAAAACGAAGATTTTGATATAAAATAGGCCTTGAGATGAGGTCCCTAGCTCTAGATATTGCGTGCGAATCATTTGGATCTTCCGACAGGCGCGAAATCTTCATTTTTTACCCGTTTCAGTTGATTCTTCTTCTGTTGGATTCGAATTTTAAAAACGAACATCTTGGAAATATTGGATGTTGATGGAGGGCACTTTAGTCTTGAAATCTCGTTTTTAAGCCCTGAATCTTCAAACGTATGTGGAATCTTCGTTTCTCGGCCGTTTTGCTCGATTTTTATTGTGCAACCTCGTTTTGACCATCTTGGCATAATGTTACTGATTTGTGCTATTTTTGAGTTAATATGTCGAGAATCGTTCCAGAATGAGAGAGATATCTGTGGTAAAAACGTGACTTTTTACATGATATCAAGTATCCCACACTTAGAACTTTGCTTGTCCTCAAGCAAACTAACATTCAACAGAGATAAAAATAAGCAGATAATGAAATATTTTAAGGCGGAACGTTTTACTAAGGGGGTTTTGGAAAAGTAAAATACTTGTTCTTTAAAAAGGAAAGATTGTAATCTTTAGGAGCATGCTTGTGATCTTTGATCTTGGATACATGACTAGGCGATCCTCTCATGGTGGTCACTCAAATTACTCAAAGTGTTTAGGGTTTCCTATTCTATTATATCAATCGCTCAGAACGCCAGTCATGTATCGTTTATCGTCATAGGTTTGATCGAGTATCAAATCGTTACCTTTTAGTTGAGCGCGAAGTCGATCTAGCCACAATCATTCTAAGGGAAGTGATGTAGGGTTTTGAGTGGAGTGTTGGTGGTATGAGAGGGGGTTGTGTTGGTTTTTCATAGGTTTTCTTTTTGGTGAAGCGGAAAGCTGAAATTTTTGAATTTTCGGGAGATTTGACGCTTTTTTCTTTTGGGAGGAGTCTTTTTCTCCATTTGACTTTCTTTTCTTAGAATTTTCTAAGATATTTTTTTTCGACGTCATATCCTTAATACTTCTCTTTTTTTCATCTTTGGAACTTTCTATGAAGTTTAAGGGATGCTTTTTGAGTAGGTAAAGGGGTAACGTACTTATTTTTGGGTGTATGGATGGGTTCAAGAATGATGTGATTCGATCTCCTTTTTAACTCACCAATTCGGATTCGAAATGCATAACAAGAGCAAGTTCTGATTCTAAACGTATACATCGGCACACTCAAGAATCGAAAAAGTGAAGCATTAAAAGTGAATGCTTTTCATATGGCTCAAGATACCTCACGAATCGAAAGTTGGGTTGTTGTGTGCTTAGTCATGCGATGCTCTTTATGGGATTACTAAACTTGTTTTTCAAAAGAATTTGTATTTTATTTTTCCTTCTTCCCCAAAGTAAATCATTCTTAGTTTAAATTTTTTCATTTTCAACATATTTTTAACTCAATTTTGAAAATTTTGTTTACTTTTATGGAGAAGCAGGGTCTTATAAAGAGCAACGAGTTTAGAATCAAGCATATACCATTATCCATTTAACAGTAGTGCAACTACTGCTATCCCACACTTAAAGGAACATCGTCCTCGATGTTATACTAAGCTCTGAATGGGGTAAAATCCCACACTTAGGGTTCTAAACATCTAAGTTGCGTTCTTTCAGTGTGTGTTGGGTTTGAATCCCACACTTAGTGATAAGCATAATGGATATGGTATATTTAAAACGAATGAAAGAGACGGTTTAGAAGTACTCCCCGGTTGTTGCAGTTCCTTTGTGTGCATTTTCCGGATTCCGTCTTTCTTGATGCATTCTTGATCAAGTCTTCTTGTGATTGGTCTCGTAGGTGTGAACACGTTGGATATACTTTCTTTGATGCGCGGCGTCAAAGACTTGATGCGTCAGGCATAAACTTGTTCGTATATCCAAGTGTGAAAGAGAGTCGGAGACTTTATCACTTCTTGGAATGTAAAATTGCGGAAATGTAAAACACGGGTTGCCTCCCGAGAAGCGCTCTTTTAAAGTCGAGAGCTCGACTTCTTCTCTTCTATCTAGATGGAGATGGATGCATCCGTGGGATCCTCTTTGTTGATGTTGTGGGCCCTAGGTTGCGGAAAGGTGTATCGGGGTGGATAGATTTTCATGAAATGATTGACTATTATCGTAATCAATTCGAGTGGACTATCTCTCGATGTTGCCTTGTAGTTCAGAAGATGCTCTAAAGTTGTCCTTGCAAGGCCGTGAAGTCCGAAGGTGATTTAATCGACTGCTTTAGTGACAGTCCCACTAGGGTCGGTCATGGTGGTTGTGTCTGTCTTAACAACCTCTCTTGACGGTGGGTTTTGCTAGAGAGAGCATACAAACGCTAAGAATTGCAGTTTTATGCCTTCATAGTTCTCGGTCTTGGGGTCTCCGTTGAATCTTCTGATGGACGTGCACAGGTCCTCTATCTGCCGGTGCTGATGGTTGTTGAATGGGAAATCGGATTCTGAGAAAACTAGAACAAGCTGACGAAGTATCTCCTTGCATCCTGAGTAGAATATGAACTTTCTTCTGGAGTTACTTTTCCGTTGTTGAATCTCCCGTAGATGGATCGTAACAGAAGTAGCGATATCAAGTGGTGATTCAGGTGTAGCCCTAAAGGGTCGTTCGCGCCTTGATTCCTCCCAAACAAGATCACTAAGTTCTTCAATCAGTAACTCAACTTGTTTTTCAATAGTGGAGTTGATAACCATAGATCCGCTTTCTTTGGAACTAAGGTGATCTTCTCTATTTAGCAAGTCAAGCAATGATGTGAGGTCATTCAACGTCAAGATGTTGGCACGACTGCTTGGATGTCCAGTAGTTTCTTTCATATGCGCTCTAATGGATCCTAACATCTCCCATTGCGTTGAGGTAAATGGGATGTTAGATCTTTTAAGGGCATTGTAGATCCTAGCGTAAGTCCGTTTCTGTTGTTGACAGAATTGCAGTTCAGCAGGGGAAGGAGCAAGCATGTTGACTGCGTTGCCAATTCCTTCTACCGCTTTGTCAAATCTTTGGATGAATTCTTCGAGCACTTTGTGATCCATGATGGTTTGCGGTTGGTATCTTGTGCGTTTGGAATATTCTTCCAGTGTTTCTCTTCTCAAGGGATGGTTGTGGTTACTTCCCGCCATTTCTTCCGTGGTAAATGGATTAGTTGGCGGTGTACTTCTTTTGTTTTCTTCTTCCATCTTTCTCGTTCTGATCAATTCTTCCATCGTTGGGTTGTTTGCTAATGGAGATGCGTTTTTCATCTCTTGTCCTATTCGTCGGAGGTCAATCGGGAAATATGGCGTAATTGCCATTTCCTTGCTAGAGTTCCTTTCACTTGTCGACCTTGCAGTTTCTTTGTCCTCTGTGGTCTTGTTCATGGAGATCATGTACATATCGGCTTGGTCTCCAGCGTTAGGATTGTCGATATGGAAAGTGATGGTTTCTCCCTGAGACTGCAAGCTGATGGTCTGTGCGAAGACGTTGATGATTGCCTTGGCCGTATTCATGAAAGGTCTTCCTAGTATGATTGGGATGTGTACATCTTCCTGCATATCCATAACTACAAAATCTGCTGGGTAAAGAAATTTATCAATCCTAACTAAAACATTTTCAGCTATTCCCCTAGGGTATTTGACTGAGTGGTCAGCAAGCTGTATGGTCATTTTGGTAAGTCGAAGATTTTCTAACTCAAGCCTTTTGTAAAGCGAGTATGGCATGAGATTAATACTAGCTCCTAAATCGGCAAGAGAACAGATGATGCATGAATTGTAGATGGAAATAGGGAGAGTAAAACGTCCGGTGTCTCCGAGTTTTTCAGGAATGGTATTGTTAAGAATAGCTGAACATTCCTCGTTCAGCGGGACATTGGGTACTTCGGGTACCTTATCCTTGGTTGTAAGAAGTTTTCTGAAGTACTTTTTGGAGTGAACTTCAGAGGCGGTATCTAGGAATTTCCTATCAAGCTTAAAAGACTTAAGCTTGTCGGGTCGTTGTTTAAGACGAGCCGGAAATGGGATTTTCCTATTTGGTGTAGACTCTAAATCCATTGTCGATGGGACAATAGGTGGTTCCTTCACCGGAGAAGATACAGAAGGTGGGCTATGTGCTACCTGAGAGTCTAGAATATGAGAAGCCTCTTTATGGCAACTAGTTGGACTATCCTGAGGTTTTGGCGTTAATACGCTGTGCTAATTGTCCTAACTGGGATTCGAAAGCTTTTAACAAAGTCAAATGATCTCTTAAGATGAGATGAGTTTGGTCTTGTCTAGCCGAGAGACCTTGAATGACTTGTATCAGGGTATCGTCAAAACTAGAGGTTTGTGAGGGAGAGGGTTCCAAAGGTTGGGGTTGGTAAGTTGGTGGGCTATTCGTAGGTGGGTAAGGAGAATGGTTAGTGTTGGGTGGTGTTAGATGAGACTGAGGAATTTGGGCTGAGTAGTTCAGATTAGCACAATTAAGGCAGGTTTGAACTTGACAGACTTGTTGTTGTTGACTTTTCAATTCCTTAATCTCCTTGGTTAGGTCTGCCACTTGCTGAGTGAGGGTTTTGATAGCTTCATTCCCGATTGTAGTAGGTGAATTCACTAGCGAGGGGTGATTTTCACTGTTCCAGTCATGGTTGTGCACTGTCATCTTCTCAATAAGGCTCCAAGCTTCATTTGCCGTACAGTCTATGAAACTACTTTGAGAGGCGGTATCAAGTAAAGGACGGTGATGTGGGAAGAGACCATTGTAAAAAATGCGCAGCTGGTCTGAGCGCTCAAATCGATGATTTGGACATTTCTTAAGCAATTTCTTAAAGCGCTCCCATGCATCGAATATTGATTCATCATGCACTTGACGAAAGTTTATGATGTTGGACCTAAACGTGGCTTGTTTTGATGGGGGGAAATATTTGGCCAAAAATTTGGTTGCTAATTCTACCCAAGAGGTTATAGAGTTAATCTCTAGTTTCTCAAACCAGGTTTGTGCATTGAGAGTGAGTGAATAGGGAAATAGGTATAGGTAGACTATGTCCTGATTAACCCCAATCGGCTTAAAGGAGTTGGATAAGGAAATGAATTTGTCAAGGTGAGAGTTGGGATCATCATTTGGTAGGCCATGGAATTGACAGAGGTTTTGGACTAATTGAACAATGTGTGGTTTTAATTCAAATGATCCTCTACCAATTTCCGGATAGATAATTGGTCCTCCTCGACCTTCAATCAAAGGTTTAAAGTCTTCAGCGAGAGTTATACGTGCAGCTGTCATAGTCTCGTTGGCAGGTGGTTGACTAGTTGAGTGGATAGGGGTGGTAATTTCTAAAAGTAGTAAAAGGAAGGAAAAATAAAGAAAAACGTAGGGGTTTAAGGAATTCTAAAGGTTCACTAGTGCCTAATCTACACTCGTCTACCCAAATGCTAATACGTCCGTCTGACCAGTTAGTGATTGCTAACCCAGACGAGGATTGTCAATCCTATATGATATCATATACTAACATTCACGCTACAGATGTATTACCAAACTATGCTTGTGGAGGGCTTTAAATTGATTAGTTGAAAACAACTCACGCAGTAATTGATTTGAATTGTACTTGCATTCACATGTAAATAAATCGAGCAATGTATCACACCCCTGATGAAAACAGTAAAATATGGGCTATGAGACTCACCTAAGTCTTGAGAGTTTAACTTAAGAAACTTGAGTTGATTAGCCGAGTAGTGATGTCCGAAGACTTGTAACCTGAGGGTGTCCACGGCACGCGATGGTTATAACGTGAGTAGGTATCTATAAAGACTACCTTTGTAGTTGTTCGTCCAACTAGAATGTCCAAATGACTACGATTTGGTTGATTAGATTGAGTTTTGAAATCGTGTACGGCCCGTTGGTGATTGTTTGTAATAATAATCTCAACATTATTATTTTGATTTCGAAGTGTTATACTTAAAAGTATGTTCCAATGTGTTTTAGAAGTCGTATCGTATAAAGGTTTGAGGTTATATAAGTTCAACACTTAGTATAAAAATAGTTTGTAAACTTTCTGTTTTTAGCGTCACTTACAGCGACACTTAAGGGTTTAGGCGACACTCAAGAAGTGTCGCATAAAATGGTAAATTCTGTATTATTGGCGTCACTTGAGGAAGTGACGCATAAGGGCTACACTTGGGCAAGTGTCGGGTATGAGTGTCGGGCAAATTGCAAATCGATTTCGGGGCGTCACTTAAGTAAGTGTCGGGTACAAGTGATGGATATTGAATTTATGACACTTAGAAAGTGACGGAAAAAGAGGGTTTTTTAGCGGCACTTAGGCAAGTGACGCAAAATTAGGGCTTTTGGCGACACTTAATGCGTCACTTAAGGAAGTGACGCTATACTGGATCTGGCCGTGCGACACTTAGGTCTGTTCGATTTCTAAAGTTGTCGAAAACGTGTTTAACGACCACCACATGGTCTGATTCTTTTACCCAACCCTTATTTTGTGTGACACCCCGCAATTTCGACATAATTATAAACGTTAATTGCACGCATTTTTAGGCTAATTTCCTACTTTGAGTAAATTCACAACATAATTTAGAGGTAAGTCTAGCAAAGCCCAACTAGTTAATACGTGTAGTATTACGATTCATAATTAGTTATAATTATGTACGCGACAATTGGAGCAAACGCGACAAAAATATACGACTGTTGGTGAACAAAATTATCTGACAAAACGAAATTATTAAATAACATTAACGATTTTTAAATATTATGTTGATAATATTTACAAAGTATTTTATAACGTATAAACATTTATTTCGTAAACGGAAACGAAACAAAGTTAAAATTTTATAAACTTAACTAAACTACTTCTATAAAATATTTCAACCAAAAATATAAGTGAATACGTATTTAAGCATTTATCATTTAAAATATATTAACATTTAACGATCGGGTAAATGAACACGGGTAAAATACCACAAATTCGGGGCAAAATCCCCCTCCTTTTTGATGACCAAAATCGGCAACCACAAACCTCAACCCACTTCATTTCACTTTCATTTTTATCAAAAACACACACACACCATCTATCTCTCTCTCTCTTTCAAAAACACCACCACCAAATCACCTCACTTCCACCACCAAAACTACCACTAAAACACCTCCGATCATCTCGCTCATTTGAAGAAAAGCAATCACGACAACGAGATCTACACATCTATCTTTTCGGAATTCTTTCGCAAAAATGTTGTAAGATCCCGACATTTCCCGTAAATCCTTAGATTTCGAAGTTTTCGTTGATATTTCATGTTTAATATACTTAGACAATCATGTTTTAGTGTTTTATCAACTGAGAATGTCCAAAAATTGAACCGAAAGTCGTCGTTCTCAAAATGATCCACGAACAGTTCGAGTGTCGCACCATGACCGAAAACAGTGTCGCGACACTTCCTAAGTGTCGCACTAAGTGCAGCTAAAAAGCCCTAATCTTGCGTCACTTGCTTAAGTGACGCTACAAACCCTCTTTTTGCGACACTCCACCTTAGTGCCGCTAAACCCGAATGTCGCCCTCTGCGACACTGATCCTAAGTGCCGCATCATAGTGCCGCTTACTGCGACACTTCATTAAATGTCGCTAATAACTCAAAAGCTTCGAACTTCTGCGACACTTCGTTAAGTGTCGCCAAAAACTATTTAGTGTCGCATCGAGTGTCGCGGAAAACAGAAAACTTACAACTTATTTTTACTCTAAGTATCGAACTTAACCGGAAACGAATACTTACACGCGATACGATATGCGAACCTACACAAACATTACAAACATACTTATATTATTGAAATGTTGATTTCAAAACGTCACCAACGAGTCGTATACATTTTCACAACTACGAAATACAAACGTACGTATTTAACAAACGCTTTGGACATAACTTGGTTGTACGAACACTAGCATGGATGGTCAACTACGACATCCACATACTTATTAAATCTCATACGTTTAGGGCGTTAGGAGATTCCGGACTATACTTGGGTTGTAGGCTTTGCTAGCACTCGAACGTACTTAACTCAACAGGTGAGTTCACAGCCCCACTTTTAACTGTTTTACTGCTTACAACTTGGGGTGAGAAACATAGTCAACTATTTTATTGATTGCCATAACTGCTTTACATACACGATCGTATACTTGTTTTACTCGAACGATTAGAGTACTTTGAACTGTTGAAAACTTATACGAAACTGGTATTTATGAAACAACATTTTCATAAACATGTTAAACTTTGTTTGGTAAACCGGAGAACGACCGGTACTTTTTATGTAAAAGGCTGGAGAACGACCAGCAACGTATTTTAGTGCCAGAGAACGACTGGCCAAGTGGACGGGAGAACGACCCGTGCTTTTTGGATGGGAGAACGACCCATGCGTCTTTTGACCGGAGAACGACCGGTACTGTGTTTCGCTGGAGAACGACCAACAGTGTTTATTGCCAGAGAACGACTGGCCGAGTTGGATGGGAGAACGACCCGTGCGTCTTTAGACCGGAGAACGACCGGTACTGTTTGTAAAATGCTGGAGAACGACCAGCAACGTGTTTTAAACTGTGTTATGGGTAACATCCCACGTAACTGTGTTTTGGTTAACATCCCACGTAAACCGAAGCTTTGGGCGAACAACCCACTAAACTTATACTTTGGATAACATTCCACAAAATATTACTCGACTGTTATGGCAATAACTATTTGTGAACGTATTTGGTTTAACAACTGTGCTTACAAACTTGATCCAACTAATGCAAACATAAAACCTGTGAATTCACTCAACCTCGTTGTTGACTTTTACTATGTTTTTCAGGGAATTATCTGCACACGTAAGGACCGCCTACACAACTGGAAATCTAGGCGACCCTTGAAGATTTAGGATGCCAACTTTTTGAAACATATTGATTTCTTCTGTATAACTAATCTATTTTTAGTCATATTTACGAAATCCACTTTTGTACAATTTAACTACTTATACGATTCGATGAATCGTAAACTTTGTAACTAATATTTTTGGCATCTTAATATATGTTTGGTTGTAATCATAAGCTCTGATACTGTAACGCCCCAAATTTCGTAAGTTTAAAACTTTAAATATACAATTTTAATTGTATAAGTTAGTGGGACTAACTATGTAAACTATTTTATGTCCATAGGACTTGTAATATTATGAAATATGTGTTTGAGGGACTAAATGTGTCAAGTGTGAAAAGTTGAGGGGTTTAATTGAAATTTGCAGTATAAAAACACTGCTTCTGTATTATTCTAGCTCATTACAGACACTGCAAATAGAAAACCACGTATATGTTCCTATATGAGTTGGCTCTTGAAAGAAATCAAGCAAGTGAGGTTGGGATTTAAGAATTGAAGCTTGTAATCTTGCAAACTAACTTCTCTAAGGTATGATTAACACTTAATTGTGTTTAATTTCATGTTATAAGTGAAATAGGATGAATAGCATAAACCCTAATCTTGGTTTTATAATAAATTGATAAATAACATGATGAATTAAGGTTTCATACCTAATGAAAAACTATATTTTATGGTTAATTGATGAATTGAATGAATTGAGTTAAACCCTAATCTAGGGGTTTTGATGAATTAATGATTTAATGAATTATACATGTTTCATACATATGATTAAGTTATGAATTAGGTTTAAATGATGTTAATTTTTATAAAAGAACTCATAACCTTGTGTTTATGAGTAATTGAATGATTTTGATTATGTAAATGATGATAGTAATTGGTAATTGATGAAAGAATAATGATTTGATAAATGAATTCATCTAATTAGCATGTTGAATTATATTCCTTGTGTAAAGGAAATGAAAATCATGTATAAATGGGTAAATGATATATGATGAATATGATTATACACTAAGAGATGATGTTCTTGGTGATTATTGAGGAAATTGATGATATGATAATGATAATTACCCATTTACATATGATTATGAGTAAAGTGTATGAAACATATAATGAGATCATATGATGAAATTATTACTTGTATTATATGATACAAGTAATGAATTGGAGGTTGAGTATAAATTGGATATAGGTGTTATATGAATTAACATCTATGTCATATGATGATTGAATATTGAATGTGTAATTGATATGTGCTTATGTGATTATGTGAATAGGTGATAAAAGTATGCCAAATGTTATAAGTGATTGCTTATGTGGGCTATCGCGAGGTAAGTTAATGGATGATGCTATCTTTCTTCAAGTAATGCTTGTTCCATTTACTTGGAAGGACCGGTAATGGATATGTCATTACTTGATGAGTTATGATTATATACCGGGGTGTAGGCCCGAAGATGTTAATTCTTGCGGGAATTAGCATATGATGTTATGGATCCTTAATATACGTATGTTGTGAAATGATATTGATTATCATAGATAGCCCATTTCTTACTAAGCTTTATGCTTACTCGATTATGTTTATGTATTTTTAGGTGAGCCAAGTGGGACCCAACGGGATCCGGGCAAACGGCCCGAAGGTTGCTAGTGGTGGAGCTTGTTTCATTGTCGGTAACAAGCTTATCCCTTGATCATGCTCTTGATGTTGATGTCACCCCTTTTTGTTAAGAAAACATGGTTTTGTCACATGTTGTTAAAAGTCAAGGTCTTGTTATGTGGATGGTCAAAGTCAAACTTGATATGGTATTGAAGTCAAACTAGTCAATGAGTTGGGTCAATGATCATTGAAGTTTTGGAATGATAATCTTGAACCCTTGATGTAAATGATGTAAATATTGTAGTTTATGGAAATTTTGATGTTCATGGTTAAATTGGAGTATAGATAGTGAAATTGGCCTAAGTTGACTTAGAATAGTCAAATGAAAGTGAATTGAGAGTTTGAATGGTGGTTACATGGGTAAAGACCCAAATGGGTCATAAAAGTGCCCACATGGGTCACTTAATGAGTAAATGACTAGAATAGGTTGGGGTTATGATATGACGAGTATAAATATTGCACTAAGTCCTAAATATGGTATCAGAAATGTGGTAAAAAGGTTGAAGTCTAATGTTGGATGGATTGGAATTTGGTATGTCTTTAGAATGGGTCGAAAATGACCATAAAGAGGTCACTAGTCCAATTCTTGATAAAACGCGAATTTACGAAAAGTGAAAATTGGGAAATGTTTGAAATATCATTTTACGCGTGCCTGCAAATTTTCATGGCCATTGGAATTGTCATTTTCAAGATATGCACGTTTGAAGTTCGATAAATGGTAATATGGACAGCAGGCTTGATTCCCGGGGAATGGGAGTCATTCCTGGGGAATCCGACTCAAATTGTTAACAGCATGCTTCATTCCTGGGGAATGGGAGTCATTCCTGGGGAATCTCTTAGAAATTCAACATTTTCTTATTTAAATCCTTATTTGATTGAGGGAATGATACAACAAGTCTACAATGTCATATTTTAAATGTAGGACCTTATGAAAAAAAAAAAAATTGTTCTAAATTTCGGGGTGTTTCAAGTTGGTATCAGAGCTTGGTTTAAGGGATTCGGGTATGCACCATTAGTGGGTACTTGATCTTAAGCCATTATTATTTATGTTGAGCATGATTATTTATGATGACTAATTATTATGATTATGTACAATAGTGAAGCGTGATAGAATGAACTGATATGATTCCCCCTATAGAGAAACGTTTGATAATATGTTAAAGATTTGAATAGTTCTTATTGAACTTTAATACGTTAGAAATTGTTGGAAGGAGGTAAGAACCCCGATGTGTGGACAGGTACCTTAATTGTTAATATTAAACCTGCATACATACTGTTTAATTCGGGTGTTCAAGATTGTTAGTATTTAAAAATGTATACGAAACAAGTTGATTTTATGAGTAGTTCTAAATGAACATACGTATGCCTTGAAGCGTTAAAAAAAACATGAAAGTATATAATGTGGGCATACCTATAGAAAATAAAGGAATGTGAACAGATAATTGATTTGATAATTGTATAGATACGTGTAAAAGAGTATGTCTACATATTCAGTTATATTCGTTCAGATGTGTAGAAAATCGCTAATATGTATATTGGCAATATGTTATGAGTTGGACGAAATAATTGTTAACTTATGTTAGCCACGACTGATATGATGATATATGTTATATGTGTATGAGAATTCTGAATGATCAGAAATACTGACTTATGTCAGTTGTTCTATAAAGAACGTTATGTGGAATGATAAAATGGCAGAGGCAGTAATGAATGCCTCATAAATATAATTTGAATGATTATGTAAGAGTATAAGTATTAGAGGTAGTAATTAATACCTCCTACGTGATGTTGACTGACTAAGTGGAATTGTTTGCCACTATGAAAATAATTTTGTGACCAGCAACTTATAATTTAATTATTATTGTTGCTGAATTGTTGCATTATGTGTTATATGTTTAAGTGAATGACAGTCATTGTGAGAATCAGTGATATGAAGTGGCCTAAAAGTGGAAGTGTGAATAACATAATATTGCTACGCCTGATCAACGCAGCTATATTATGCTACCACATAAAATTATTGAGGCTGCCAAATATCAGAGAGACTTAATGTGACCGTGTTATGAAAATGTGTAAGGTGTGTATTGATTCTTATTGAGTAAAGTATGAATAAAATGAATGCACATTTGTGCATGATTATATGGAACGTATTTGTAGTAGTGTCACACTAAATTAAATAGATCGAGTCATAGTGTGATGTTTACGTGGGACTTTAGTCCACTTGGGTGATGACATATAGTCGTTACCTTGAAATAGTTGTTTGTATGGAAATTTAATTTGAAAATTTTAATAAATGTGTTATTATTACCCTTAATAGTTCCCTTAGGCAGGATGCCTTCCTATAGAGAAAAATGTAGAGAAACATGGTCAGTCTGGTATGTCATCCTCACTGGGGGAGGATGTTGACAGGAATGAGTATGTGTTGCAATTAGAGGATATACCTAATGTTGCTTGTAGCACAGGTATGGTTATTGCGAGTTTTAGTTATGTCATTTGGATTAACATGGATTATCCAAAGTTGTAATGATGATTTCTTGAAATTCAAAGAATTCTTGGATTAATTGTAGAGTAAACAACAGAATTTAGTCTTTTGACATTGAAACAGTTTTTGAGTCAGGTTGCTATTTCAGTATTACATTGATTGGATGGTACTACAATGCGATAATGGTACGGATCATTGAAGGATTCGGTATATTCTTCAGAGGAGTTTTTAAACTGAATCAGTATTGATGATTAAATTTTATGAATAGTTTGATTGATGGATTTGATATCATCAGGGGAAAAGATAACATTATCGCAGATGTCTTGTGTTATAAAAGACTTGTGACAGGATTTACCTCATATGTTTGGAATTTTCCTGACTTAATGGATTGATTGAAAGCTATTTAGCTTGAGACATTGATGGAATGATTATAAAGGATTAAAGACTGTTCAGTCTTGTGTTTAAATTCAGTTGATGGAGATTTTCGAAAGATTATTTTAATTGAGACTTATAAATTTGGATTTATTGTTTATCCGAGAAATGATTATATGGTGTAATGATCTGAAACTATTATATTGATGGATTATCATGAGATCGGATGTGACGTTGTCTGTGGATCTTGAAATTTATATTCAAGTTAAAGTAAGGTATTGAATATCTTATGGATGATTGAGATAACTTCACTGGTTTAAAAGGAATGGGAGATCTATTGATGGTGTTTACAATTAAACTTCCATGGATATTATGGAATGATGACATGATATGATATTACCGAAATGGAAACCAAGTTTGAGAAAAAAGTGAACAAGGTTACCATTGAGAATGGGTACCTTTTTACCTAAGATTGATAAATTGTTTGATCGGCTACAAGGTGCTAGCTTTTATCGAAGATTAATTTATGAATTAGTGGTTATGCCTTATGATTTGATCTATGATCCTGCCGTTTTTGTAGATCTCATGAAATGAGTATGAGGACTTATGCTCGATGAGTTTGTAATTGTATGTAATGACGATATTTTTATCCATTTTAAATCTACTGGTGAGTATGATATGCTGTTAAGACAGAGATGACAGACTTGGAGAATTGAGAGACTTTACGCCAACTTCTCCAAATATGAATTTTGACTTTGTGAGATCTAAATTTTGGGTTATGTAATGAATAGTTAAGGTATTATATTAATTATGAAAATGTTAAGGTGTAACGTATCAAGGATCACGTTCATGATATTGTTAAGGATTCCCGAAGTGGAAAGATATCCTATGAAAGAATTTAGATATTTTATTCATCCTGGTGCAACAATTATGTCATGATCTGAAAGCTGATGTTGATGGCTTGGGATGGAGAGTGAAATTGTGAAATAAATGTAGAACAGAGTTTGACTTATCTACAGATTCATCTAGCAAAATGCAACTGTATCTGTATGAAAATAGGAGCACATACCATGGACCTTATCCCTAAAATTCCACGTCATCATGACAATAATTGGGTGATAGTGGATCGGTTGACAAAAAGTGCTCTATTCTTACCTGTTAAGGAACTTATAATTTTAAGGCATTTGATGATTTATGTATCTAAGAGGTTGTAGCACGACATGGTATGCCTATTATATTGTTTCTGACAAAGATAGTAGAATCATTTCTAGACTATGGATTAAATTTCAAGAAGATATGAGTACTCGTATTTATTTAAGTACTGCATATCATACTCAAATTGCGGACAGAGTGAAAGAGTAATTTAAATTTAGAAGACATGTTGAGGGCATGTACCGGTGATTTTGTTGATAGCCAGAATACTTAATAAGCGTTAGCTGAGTTTTTATAGAAATAGCTATCATATGGATATTGGAATGCCACATTATTAGATGTTTTATGGGAGAAAGATTGAACTCCAATATATTGGGGTGAATTTGGTTAGAAAAGATCTGAGTAATACTGACATTGTTCAGAGAACGATTAAAAATAGCCCAGAATTGATAAAAGTTCTATGTTGATAATCGGAGATTTTGTAATGCTATAAATATCTCCGTGGAAAGATATTACCTGAATTAGAAAACGAAGAATGTTGAGTCCTCAGTTTATTGGATTTTTAAATTCTTGAAAAGGTTGGAAAGGTAACTTATCACTTTGAGTTGCCTAATGAGTTAGCTGGAATTCATAATACTTTCATGTGTCCTATTTGAGGAAATGTATGGTTGATGAAATCGTTTATATATAAATGGATGAAATTGAAATCAAGGATCGACTAGATTATATTGAGTAATATGTTATGATTCTTGATGAAAAGATTAAGAATATGAGATACAAAGAGATCAATGGTTATTATTCGGCTATACATTAGGAATGGATTGTGAGGACACAATCCTGAATAAGTGGGGGAGAGTTGTAACGCCCCAAATTTCGTAAGTTTAAAACTTTAAATATACAATTTTAATTGTATAAGTTAGTGGGACTAACTATGTAAACTATTTTATGTCCATAGGACTTGTAATATTATGAAATATGTGTTTGAGGGACTAAATGTGTCAAGTGTGAAAAGTTGAGGGGTTTAATTGAAATTTGCAGTATAAAAACACTGCTTCTGTATTATTCTAGCTCATTACAGACACTGCAAATAGAAAACCACGTATATGTTCCTATATGAGTTGGCTCTTGAAAGAAATCAAGCAAGTGAGGTTGGGATTTAAGAATTGAAGCTTGTAATCTTGCAAACTAACTTCTCTAAGGTATGATTAACACTTAATTGTGTTTAATTTCATGTTATAAGTGAAATAGGATGAATAGCATAAACCCTAATCTTGGTTTTATAATAAATTGATAAATAACATGATGAATTAAGGTTTCATACCTAATGAAAAACTATATTTTATGGTTAATTGATGAATTGAATGAATTGAGTTAAACCCTAATCTAGGGGTTTTGATGAATTAATGATTTAATGAATTATACATGTTTCATACATATGATTAAGTTATGAATTAGGTTTAAATGATGTTAATTTTTATAAAAGAACTCATAACCTTGTGTTTATGAGTAATTGAATGATTTTGATTATGTAAATGATGATAGTAATTGGTAATTGATGAAAGAATAATGATTTGATAAATGAATTCATCTAATTAGCATGTTGAATTATATTCCTTGTGTAAAGGAAATGAAAATCATGTATAAATGGGTAAATGATATATGATGAATATGATTATACACTAAGAGATGATGTTCTTGGTGATTATTGAGGAAATTGATGATATGATAATGATAATTACCCATTTACATATGATTATGAGTAAAGTGTATGAAACATATAATGAGATCATATGATGAAATTATTACTTGTATTATATGATACAAGTAATGAATTGGAGGTTGAGTATAAATTGGATATAGGTGTTATATGAATTAACATCTATGTCATATGATGATTGAATATTGAATGTGTAATTGATATGTGCTTATGTGATTATGTGAATAGGTGATAAAAGTATGCCAAATGTTATAAGTGATTGCTTATGTGGGCTATCGCGAGGTAAGTTAATGGATGATGCTATCTTTCTTCAAGTAATGCTTGTTCCATTTACTTGGAAGGACCGGTAATGGATATGTCATTACTTGATGAGTTATGATTATATACCGGGGTGTAGGCCCGAAGATGTTAATTCTTGCGGGAATTAGCATATGATGTTATGGATCCTTAATATACGTATGTTGTGAAATGATATTGATTATCATAGATAGCCCATTTCTTACTAAGCTTTATGCTTACTCGATTATGTTTATGTATTTTTAGGTGAGCCAAGTGGGACCCAACGGGATCCGGGCAAACGGCCCGAAGGTTGCTAGTGGTGGAGCTTGTTTCATTGTCGGTAACAAGCTTATCCCTTGATCATGCTCTTGATGTTGATGTCACCCCTTTTTGTTAAGAAAACATGGTTTTGTCACATGTTGTTAAAAGTCAAGGTCTTGTTATGTGGATGGTCAAAGTCAAACTTGATATGGTATTGAAGTCAAACTAGTCAATGAGTTGGGTCAATGATCATTGAAGTTTTGGAATGATAATCTTGAACCCTTGATGTAAATGATGTAAATATTGTAGTTTATGGAAATTTTGATGTTCATGGTTAAATTGGAGTATAGATAGTGAAATTGGCCTAAGTTGACTTAGAATAGTCAAATGAAAGTGAATTGAGAGTTTGAATGGTGGTTACATGGGTAAAGACCCAAATGGGTCATAAAAGTGCCCACATGGGTCACTTAATGAGTAAATGACTAGAATAGGTTGGGGTTATGATATGACGAGTATAAATATTGCACTAAGTCCTAAATATGGTATCAGAAATGTGGTAAAAAGGTTGAAGTCTAATGTTGGATGGATTGGAATTTGGTATGTCTTTAGAATGGGTCGAAAATGACCATAAAGAGGTCACTAGTCCAATTCTTGATAAAACGCGAATTTACGAAAAGTGAAAATTGGGAAATGTTTGAAATATCATTTTACGCGTGCCTGCAAATTTTCATGGCCATTGGAATTGTCATTTTCAAGATATGCACGTTTGAAGTTCGATAAATGGTAATATGGACAGCAGGCTTGATTCCCGGGGAATGGGAGTCATTCCTGGGGAATCCGACTCAAATTGTTAACAGCATGCTTCATTCCTGGGGAATGGGAGTCATTCCTGGGGAATCTCTTAGAAATTCAACATTTTCTTATTTAAATCCTTATTTGATTGAGGGAATGATACAACAAGTCTACAATGTCATATTTTAAATGTAGGACCTTATGAAAAAAAAAAAAATTGTTCTAAATTTCGGGGTGTTTCAAGTTGGTATCAGAGCTTGGTTTAAGGGATTCGGGTATGCACCATTAGTGGGTACTTGATCTTAAGCCATTATTATTTATGTTGAGCATGATTATTTATGATGACTAATTATTATGATTATGTACAATAGTGAAGCGTGATAGAATGAACTGATATGATTCCCCCTATAGAGAAACGTTTGATAATATGTTAAAGATTTGAATAGTTCTTATTGAACTTTAATACGTTAGAAATTGTTGGAAGGAGGTAAGAACCCCGATGTGTGGACAGGTACCTTAATTGTTAATATTAAACCTGCATACATACTGTTTAATTCGGGTGTTCAAGATTGTTAGTATTTAAAAATGTATACGAAACAAGTTGATTTTATGAGTAGTTCTAAATGAACATACGTATGCCTTGAAGCGTTAAAAAAAACATGAAAGTATATAATGTGGGCATACCTATAGAAAATAAAGGAATGTGAACAGATAATTGATTTGATAATTGTATAGATACGTGTAAAAGAGTATGTCTACATATTCAGTTATATTCGTTCAGATGTGTAGAAAATCGCTAATATGTATATTGGCAATATGTTATGAGTTGGACGAAATAATTGTTAACTTATGTTAGCCACGACTGATATGATGATATATGTTATATGTGTATGAGAATTCTGAATGATCAGAAATACTGACTTATGTCAGTTGTTCTATAAAGAACGTTATGTGGAATGATAAAATGGCAGAGGCAGTAATGAATGCCTCATAAATATAATTTGAATGATTATGTAAGAGTATAAGTATTAGAGGTAGTAATTAATACCTCCTACGTGATGTTGACTGACTAAGTGGAATTGTTTGCCACTATGAAAATAATTTTGTGACCAGCAACTTATAATTTAATTATTATTGTTGCTGAATTGTTGCATTATGTGTTATATGTTTAAGTGAATGACAGTCATTGTGAGAATCAGTGATATGAAGTGGCCTAAAAGTGGAAGTGTGAATAACATAATATTGCTACGCCTGATCAACGCAGCTATATTATGCTACCACATAAAATTATTGAGGCTGCCAAATATCAGAGAGACTTAATGTGACCGTGTTATGAAAATGTGTAAGGTGTGTATTGATTCTTATTGAGTAAAGTATGAATAAAATGAATGCACATTTGTGCATGATTATATGGAACGTATTTGTAGTAGTGTCACACTAAATTAAATAGATCGAGTCATAGTGTGATGTTTACGTGGGACTTTAGTCCACTTGGGTGATGACATATAGTCGTTACCTTGAAATAGTTGTTTGTATGGAAATTTAATTTGAAAATTTTAATAAATGTGTTATTATTACCCTTAATAGTTCCCTTAGGCAGGATGCCTTCCTATAGAGAAAAATGTAGAGAAACATGGTCAGTCTGGTATGTCATCCTCACTGGGGGAGGATGTTGACAGGAATGAGTATGTGTTGCAATTAGAGGATATACCTAATGTTGCTTGTAGCACAGGTATGGTTATTGCGAGTTTTAGTTATGTCATTTGGATTAACATGGATTATCCAAAGTTGTAATGATGATTTCTTGAAATTCAAAGAATTCTTGGATTAATTGTAGAGTAAACAACAGAATTTAGTCTTTTGACATTGAAACAGTTTTTGAGTCAGGTTGCTATTTCAGTATTACATTGATTGGATGGTACTACAATGCGATAATGGTACGGATCATTGAAGGATTCGGTATATTCTTCAGAGGAGTTTTTAAACTGAATCAGTATTGATGATTAAATTTTATGAATAGTTTGATTGATGGATTTGATATCATCAGGGGAAAAGATAACATTATCGCAGATGTCTTGTGTTATAAAAGACTTGTGACAGGATTTACCTCATATGTTTGGAATTTTCCTGACTTAATGGATTGATTGAAAGCTATTTAGCTTGAGACATTGATGGAATGATTATAAAGGATTAAAGACTGTTCAGTCTTGTGTTTAAATTCAGTTGATGGAGATTTTCGAAAGATTATTTTAATTGAGACTTATAAATTTGGATTTATTGTTTATCCGAGAAATGATTATATGGTGTAATGATCTGAAACTATTATATTGATGGATTATCATGAGATCGGATGTGACGTTGTCTGTGGATCTTGAAATTTATATTCAAGTTAAAGTAAGGTATTGAATATCTTATGGATGATTGAGATAACTTCACTGGTTTAAAAGGAATGGGAGATCTATTGATGGTGTTTACAATTAAACTTCCATGGATATTATGGAATGATGACATGATATGATATTACCGAAATGGAAACCAAGTTTGAGAAAAAAGTGAACAAGGTTACCATTGAGAATGGGTACCTTTTTACCTAAGATTGATAAATTGTTTGATCGGCTACAAGGTGCTAGCTTTTATCGAAGATTAATTTATGAATTAGTGGTTATGCCTTATGATTTGATCTATGATCCTGCCGTTTTTGTAGATCTCATGAAATGAGTATGAGGACTTATGCTCGATGAGTTTGTAATTGTATGTAATGACGATATTTTTATCCATTTTAAATCTACTGGTGAGTATGATATGCTGTTAAGACAGAGATGACAGACTTGGAGAATTGAGAGACTTTACGCCAACTTCTCCAAATATGAATTTTGACTTTGTGAGATCTAAATTTTGGGTTATGTAATGAATAGTTAAGGTATTATATTAATTATGAAAATGTTAAGGTGTAACGTATCAAGGATCACGTTCATGATATTGTTAAGGATTCCCGAAGTGGAAAGATATCCTATGAAAGAATTTAGATATTTTATTCATCCTGGTGCAACAATTATGTCATGATCTGAAAGCTGATGTTGATGGCTTGGGATGGAGAGTGAAATTGTGAAATAAATGTAGAACAGAGTTTGACTTATCTACAGATTCATCTAGCAAAATGCAACTGTATCTGTATGAAAATAGGAGCACATACCATGGACCTTATCCCTAAAATTCCACGTCATCATGACAATAATTGGGTGATAGTGGATCGGTTGACAAAAAGTGCTCTATTCTTACCTGTTAAGGAACTTATAATTTTAAGGCATTTGATGATTTATGTATCTAAGAGGTTGTAGCACGACATGGTATGCCTATTATATTGTTTCTGACAAAGATAGTAGAATCATTTCTAGACTATGGATTAAATTTCAAGAAGATATGAGTACTCGTATTTATTTAAGTACTGCATATCATACTCAAATTGCGGACAGAGTGAAAGAGTAATTTAAATTTAGAAGACATGTTGAGGGCATGTACCGGTGATTTTGTTGATAGCCAGAATACTTAATAAGCGTTAGCTGAGTTTTTATAGAAATAGCTATCATATGGATATTGGAATGCCACATTATTAGATGTTTTATGGGAGAAAGATTGAACTCCAATATATTGGGGTGAATTTGGTTAGAAAAGATCTGAGTAATACTGACATTGTTCAGAGAACGATTAAAAATAGCCCAGAATTGATAAAAGTTCTATGTTGATAATCGGAGATTTTGTAATGCTATAAATATCTCCGTGGAAAGATATTACCTGAATTAGAAAACGAAGAATGTTGAGTCCTCAGTTTATTGGATTTTTAAATTCTTGAAAAGGTTGGAAAGGTAACTTATCACTTTGAGTTGCCTAATGAGTTAGCTGGAATTCATAATACTTTCATGTGTCCTATTTGAGGAAATGTATGGTTGATGAAATCGTTTATATATAAATGGATGAAATTGAAATCAAGGATCGACTAGATTATATTGAGTAATATGTTATGATTCTTGATGAAAAGATTAAGAATATGAGATACAAAGAGATCAATGGTTATTATTCGGCTATACATTAGGAATGGATTGTGAGGACACAATCCTGAATAAGTGGGGGAGAGTTGTAACGCCCCAAATTTCGTAAGTTTAAAACTTTAAATATACAATTTTAATTGTATAAGTTAGTATTACTAACTATGTAAACTATTTTATGTCCATAGGACTTGTAATATTATGAAATATGTGTTTGAGGGACTAAATGTGTCAAGTGTGAAAAGTTGAGGGGTTTAATTGAAATTTGCAGTATAAAAACACTGCTTCTGTATTATTCTAGCTCATTACAGACACTGCAAATAGAAAACCACGTATATGTTCCTATATGAGTTGGCTCTTGAAAGAAATCAAGCAAGTGAGGTTGGGATTTAAGAATTGAAGCTTGTAATCTTGCAAACTAACTTCTCTAAGGTATGATTAACACTTAATTGTGTTTAATTTCATGTTATAAGTGAAATAGGATGAATAGCATAAACCCTAATCTTGGTTTTATAATAAATTGATAAATAACATGATGAATTAAGGTTTCATACCTAATGAAAAACTATATTTTATGGTTAATTGATGAATTGAATGAATTGAGTTAAACCCTAATCTAGGGGTTTTGATGAATTAATGATTTAATGAATTATACATGTTTCATACATATGATTAAGTTATGAATTAGGTTTAAATGATGTTAATTTTTATAAAAGAACTCATAACCTTGTGTTTATGAGTAATTGAATGATTTTGATTATGTAAATGATGATAGTAATTGGTAATTGATGAAAGAATAATGATTTGATAAATGAATTCATCTAATTAGCATGTTGAATTATATTCCTTGTGTAAAGGAAATGAAAATCATGTATAAATGGGTAAATGATATATGATGAATATGATTATACACTAAGAGATGATGTTCTTGGTGATTATTGAGGAAATTGATGATATGATAATGATAATTACCCATTTACATATGATTATGAGTAAAGTGTATGAAACATATAATGAGATCATATGATGAAATTATTACTTGTATTATATGATACAAGTAATGAATTGGAGGTTGAGTATAAATTGGATATAGGTGTTATATGAATTAACATCTATGTCATATGATGATTGAATATTGAATGTGTAATTGATATGTGCTTATGTGATTATGTGAATAGGTGATAAAAGTATGCCAAATGTTATAAGTGATTGCTTATGTGGGCTATCGCGAGGTAAGTTAATGGATGATGCTATCTTTCTTCAAGTAATGCTTGTTCCATTTACTTGGAAGGACCGGTAATGGATATGTCATTACTTGATGAGTTATGATTATATACCGGGGTGTAGGCCCGAAGATGTTAATTCTTGCGGGAATTAGCATATGATGTTATGGATCCTTAATATACGTATGTTGTGAAATGATATTGATTATCATAGATAGCCCATTTCTTACTAAGCTTTATGCTTACTCGATTATGTTTATGTATTTTTAGGTGAGCCAAGTGGGACCCAACGGGATCCGGGCAAACGGCCCGAAGGTTGCTAGTGGTGGAGCTTGTTTCATTGTCGGTAACAAGCTTATCCCTTGATCATGCTCTTGATGTTGATGTCACCCCTTTTTGTTAAGAAAACATGGTTTTGTCACATGTTGTTAAAAGTCAAGGTCTTGTTATGTGGATGGTCAAAGTCAAACTTGATATGGTATTGAAGTCAAACTAGTCAATGAGTTGGGTCAATGATCATTGAAGTTTTGGAATGATAATCTTGAACCCTTGATGTAAATGATGTAAATATTGTAGTTTATGGAAATTTTGATGTTCATGGTTAAATTGGAGTATAGATAGTGAAATTGGCCTAAGTTGACTTAGAATAGTCAAATGAAAGTGAATTGAGAGTTTGAATGGTGGTTACATGGGTAAAGACCCAAATGGGTCATAAAAGTGCCCAAATGGGTCACTTAATGAGTAAATGACTAGAATAGGTTGGGGTTATGATATGACGAGTATAAATATTGCACTAAGTCCTAAATATGGTATTAGAAATGTGGTAAAAAGGTTGAAGTCTAATGTTGGATGGATTGGAATTTGGTATGTCTTTAGAATGGGTCGAAAATGACCATAAAGAGGTCACTAGTCCAATTCTTGATAAAACGCGAATTTACGAAAAGTGAAAATTGGGAAATGTTTGAAATATCATTTTACGCGTGCCTGCAAATTTTCATGGCCATTGGAATTGTCATTTTCAAGATATGCACGTTTGAAGTTCGATAAATGGTAATATGGACAGCAGGCTTGATTCCCGGGGAATGGGAGTCATTCCTGGGGAATCCGACTCAAATTGTTAACAGCATGCTTCATTCCTGGGGAATGGGAGTCATTCCTGGGGAATCTCTTAGAAATTCAACATTTTCTTATTTAAATCCTTATTTGATTGAGGGAATGATACAACAAGTCTACAATATCATATTTTAAATGTAGGACCTTATGAAAAAAAAAAAATTGTTCTAAATTTCGGGGTGTTTCAGATACGTATGCATGTACTATGTAAATGTGGCATCCCCAGCTTATACAATTGCTTCCGCTAATCCAAAATCAACGAATTTGGGGGTGTTACAATTTGGTTCATTGAGCTTATAAAAACCATTACTTTGTGTCGAGAGTCGTTTTAGGCGTCGTTTTAACAAAATGACCAAAACTGACATTTTCCGACAATGTTCCGAAAACAAGTTTTAAACATATATTTGGACACTACAAAGCTAGAGGAACAACATACAAGTAAAATAAATCGAAAATCTAAAAGTTTTCGAAAGTGTCGGGAATCTTACAAGTTAACGCGAGACGAAACCGAAAAGATAGAAACGTAGCTCTTGTCGTCGTGGTTCTTTTTCTCCAAATGAGTGTGGCGATTTAATGAGGTTTGGTGGTGTTAATTTGTGGTTGAAGGTGGTGGAAAAGATGGTGAAAGAGAGAGATAGAATGGTGTTTGTGTGTGTGTGTGTATGAAATGAGTGAGGTGAGGGAGTGGTGACCCTCACCTTGGGGCCGGTTTTGGTGGGGCCCACCCCAAGTGGGTGTGTCCCAAATTTTCGCTCCCCGCGTTTGCGCTCCGTGCGGTGTTCGTTTTCCCGATCGTTTAATCGTTTAGATAATTTATTGCGCGTTTAAATATACGTTTTAAAATACGAATAATCATTCGATATTTTGTTGAAGTATTACATCAAATACTTGATAATTGAGTCATACAAATATGACTTATATTTGTTTTGATTTGTTTGTGCGTTTAATATTTTAATCGCGTATACCTTTAATTTTACGATACAAAATTGATACTAAATATTATCAAAATAATATTTTTGGATGTAATTGTGTTATTAAATAATGTTATATTATTTAGTAAAATTGTTCACCAACGTCCGTATTATTTGAACCGAATTACATTCGATTTTGAGATGTGTACGATTTAATCAAATCGCATAATTGTATATATTCAACAATATATATATCGATACATTAATTAGCCTAACTCAGAACTAATTATATGTATTAGAGATGATTAGGTACTAATTACTAGTCCTAATTTGACGGGTGTCACACATACAATAGAACTTTTAGAAGATGGATGTATATAGAAGGATTTCGTGACAAGTTCGATATATTTACAGGCATTTAGCCCTAAACTTAATACTAATTTATAATTAATATTTTTTTCGTGAATTACATATTAAAAAAGCGATTCCAAATACCGCTAAATCATATAAAAACAATATCCAATTAAATAATAAATTGAAAAGATCACCGCCATAAAGTAATCATCACAACCGCCTTACTATGTGTTAAAAGTATGGTGCCAAACACCCAAGATGCACCGTCTTATATTAAATAATACCACTGCCCTTAAATAACACTCGACACGTGTACCAATATCAAAAATAAATCTCCCTTAAATTTTCACAACCGCCTTGCATATGTTTATTTAAGGCGGTAATTTCACCGCCTCTAAATAGGTTTCTAATCTAAACATCACTCACATAGATTGCGGGCCATTCATGGTAATATACTTTTTCACCGTCCGTAATGTGCATTTTTGTAGTAGTGTAAGATAGAAATATGAGACATATATATGAGAAACAAACAAGAGCAATAGAAAGATTGAAATTAAAACTACTATAGTAATGGGAACACATAATTGATAATTGACACGAAGTACATATAAATCCCACACGATAACAATCAGAACATCCCCATTGACAGAATATAAATCTCCGGCACCAAATCTCACCTCACAATTTCCTGCACAAACTATTCAAAACAGAGAATCAAAATCGTAAAATCACAACAAAGCCATTAGCAGCTTTAATCTTAGTAAGGTAATAATCATGATCAAAAGTATATATCATATGCGTTAGAGGGATTACGTACATTAATAAGACATAATAGTCCACAATTGGTTATCGCCATTATTAAATGTCCAGAGAACAATTTTGGTACCATCATGGACGCCACCATGTTTTTTGGTACCCTGAAATCCATCAAGATGAAGATTAATATTGTCAACTGCCCTAATCACCCTATAACCCTCATTTCTGCTCACACCCATACTCCATAAAATAGACTTGTCTAGTTTCTCAGGGTTGTATGCAATCAATTGCACCTACGTACAAAAGAATACACAAATTACCGATTTATATATATAATTGTAAATAAACAGTAGCTAGTTTATATATATATATATATTAACAATTTAACATTAACATGCACATCCTTGTATATAGAGAAAATTACTGTAGTGGTCGGTCAACGCACCTCTTTTCACCCCATGGTCTGTGTCAGAAGCTTTTTCGTTGACAGTGGTCACCTACCCAGTGGATAAAAACAGCCCCAGCGGAAACCGAATAAGCCAATGAAACTACAACACGTGTACATCAATATCCACAGTCAACGAAAATATCCACGGTCAACACATAAATATCCACTGGCTTTTAAAATCACAAATACCCACATGTTTTTAAAAAAATATCCACGGGGTCTCTCAAAATACTGTGGGTATTTCCAAATCCCAAGTTAAATGGTTTTTTTTTTTCGATTTTGAAGCTGGAAACATACAAAATTACGACACGTGTACATCAATATCCACGGTCAACATTAATATCCACGGTCAACACATAAATATCCACTGGCTCTAAAAATCACAAATACCCACATGATTTTCAAAAATATCCACGGGATTGAGCAAAATACGGTGGGTATTTCCAAATCTCAAGTTAAAGTGTTTTTTTTTTTCGATTTTGAAGCGGGAAACATACAAGGTCGTCTTCTTTGTCCGAATTCCGGCATATGTGCGATTTCCGGCGACTACATCTTTCATAAATATGGCAAGGGGCTGGAAACTCGGTTTGTTGTTTGAAATGTGAAGGTGTATCGCTTTTCGTTGGTGTGGTTTCCGGCTCGCAAGTAACACCATCATTTGCAACCGATGTTACAGGTTTACACCATCATTTTTTTTGTTCAAGTTCACACCATCATTTTCTTTTCGGTTACTTTTTAAGAATTTGTATTTGTTACAGGATTAGTTGGTGTGAACAGGAGACAATTTTTCGTTGGTTCCCACTTCCATCTACCATCTTGCAACAGTGGGGATGAATTTTCGTAGTGACAAGGTATTGAAATAACTTAAGACCTTCTTTATGAATTATTGTGTTATTTGGAACATGTGGTGACTTACTGTGTTTTCCCATTAATTTTTAACTCGTTGAATTCATGCCTGATTGTTAACTCGTGATAGTTATATAAAATATACAGGTAGTGGTAGTTATATAAATCTCTCTTGATTCGTCACTACACATCTCCGTTGACTAGGATAGTTATATAAATGACAATGATAGATAAGTATTATTATGCGGTGGAATCCTTTTACAATTACAGTATACAATATAGTAAATTAGTTACATGTGCAGGATAAGTATTATTATGCGGATGTGACTGTGAAGAGCAGATTTGATATTCTTGGAGATATACAGAAGAAGTTGAAGGAAAGACATGGATGTTATCACCTATTTTGTAAAACTTGCTTTGGTCAAATATGGTTTTATACGGAGGATTGTAGTTTACAACCTGAGTTGTTGCATTTTATGCTATTAAACCTTGTTGTGGTTAATAAAGGCAAAGAGGAGTTAGTTTTTCAAGTAGCCGGTAAAAAATTACATTTTGGGCCTATGGAATTTTGTTTGATTTCTGGGATGAAGTTTGGTGTTCTACCGCAAATACCCGGAACTGGAGGGGGTTCGTTTAGAAAGAGAGTATTTGGGAATGGGAGGGTTGTGACAAAAAACGTGTGTGTGCGTGATCTCCATCACACTTTTACCCACCTACTTGATCGATATACACCAATTGATGTTGTGCGAATTTGTCTATTAGAGCTTTTGCAAGTTGGATTTGTTGATGGAGATAACGATGCTGTTGTTAACGATGAGTTACTACGTTTGGTTGAAGATTTAAATGAGTGGGATAAATATCCATGGGGTTCATACATTTGGCATCGCACGTACGAGTCACTTAGTGAGGATATGAAAACCAGATTAAGGTATGATCCTCGGGGTGAAAGACCTCCGAAGTATTCACTTAGAGGTTTCATGTTCGCGTTCAAGGTAGTATGTCCGAAGCATCCACATTTTTTGCACTATTATATAATTCATCGTCAAAAGTTCCCGTAATAATTTTGTATACTTTTCTATAATAGATATGGATTATAGAAGTACTACCATACTGCCAATTGTTTCATAACAAAGATAAGACTATGCCAGTACCAAGAGGTATCGCTTGGACCCAAAAGAAAGTTTATGATTGGTCGATTATTGTGAAGTTTGATAAGAAATCTAAGGAAGTATATGCTGAAAACAATTTGATCAAAGATTAATATTTGTACATTATTTGAATGTTTAGTTGTTTTATTTTAATCCAAAATGTTTATTTGATACAAAAAAAAACTACACTTTTTAGGTGAATTATACACCGAGAGATCTTATGGTGACACCTTTTGAGAGTCAAAGGCCCTGGTATCAGGATACGATACGGTTCCTTGAGGTGGATTCATTATTGGCTAAGTTTGAAAGGCGTTTCAATATTGTGGAATCTATGCAAGATGGGAGCCGTTTCGATTATGTGAAATGTAGGCAACAGAGGCGTTTTGCTAATATTGGGGAGTTACTTGAGGTATTTGATCGATCATATCTATTGAATATATCTAAATTTAATGTGTTTTCGCACTGTATTGATATTGTTATATATAATAGGTGTTGTGGAAGAAAGCATATCCGAATTATAATATGTATGAACTAGAGCTTACCGAAGAAGAGATTGCGCAATTTATGTTTGATGATCAGCCGTTTGTTAGTAAAGAAGAGCCAATTATTATTACAGAACAATTGTTTGTCAATAAAAAAGAAACGGTATTTATTGAAGAACAACCATTAGTTAGTAGCAAACAACCATTTTTTAGAATAGAAGAAACGGTGTTTAGTAAGGAACAACCATTGCCTACCATACAGGAATTGGTTAAAAAACCTGCTGACCAGTTGACACACGAAGAGGCACGTAGGATTCTTGAAATTTGTGCTGATGATGACAATGATGATGATGAAGTGAGTATATTTTTACATATTTATAATGGCTTTTCACTCAGTAATCTTTTAACATCATTTATTGTTTCAATCATAGCCAATGATGGATGAGGATGGCAGTGCTACTTGCCACAAAGTAATACTACCATCTACAAGGCCCATTTGTGAGACTGTGCTTGAAATTACGGCACGTGAGTTCTATCAACGCAGGGTTGACAATGGAAATCCCGTTGACCATTATTTATTTGTCACAGGTTACCCTTACGGGTTGAATTTGGAGTTTTGGGGTAGGCTTCTTAACCTATGTGAGAATGGTTGGCTACAAAACGAGGTATGATATCAGGGCCTTAACTATGGCTTTCCGTAATGTAACTTTTAAATCATACTCGTTATCGTATTTAATTCGACCGGTTTTTTGAGTAACACACAATCTTCGAAATTGCCACCTCTATCTAATGTTTGTAGGAAGGTATACAAGCTGAGTGTAGCCTTTTTGAATTGCTATATAGTAACTATTGAGTCAACATCTTTCCGGATCCTACAATAGTGAATTGCTATATAGTAACTATATTGGTTTTTATAGTGTTTAATAATTCTTTTATAAGTACCATTTCATCGCGCTGTCTCTACTGTTGTAGTTGTGTTTATGTCCATATATGCAAGTATGTTGCTGCTGTTTGTCAATAGTTTTTTGCTGCTATCTTTTTTCCATTTATTGTGCTGTTTTGTTCATATATACTTAGTAGTTTTGTGCACAATTTTATCATGGTAGTTTGCAAGTGTATGTAGTAAATGGGTGGTAACTTATTTTGTGATGTCTTGTAGCATATTGACATTTGGTCGAATATCGTTGCTTCATCACCCAACAAGGATGAGCGGTGTGGCATCCTTCCCGTTGATTTTCATTACATATTGCATGATTGTGATAGACTATATGCGTTGGCTAATGGCACCGAGGGACCTTGTCCCCCTTGGTGGACTCTTGATAGGGTAAGTAATAAAACAATATACTAAACTCTATTAAAAATTGCAATGGTTCATTTAAATTAAGTTGTACTGGTTTGCAGGTTCTTTTCCCATTGAATCAATCTAATCTGCACTGGATGCTCGCCGAGTTAGACTTCACTTCTTGGAATGTGAAGATTTATGACAGCAAGATTTTATTTGACTCGACGGAAACAACTTCAAGGATGACCTACTTGCACCGGATTCACGATAAATTGCAACAACTCATTCCACTTTTTTTGGACAAGCTAAATTACTGGAGTAATGCAAGTGTTGAACGAGTGCATAACTTACAAGTGAACGTGCAGTATCTTGGGATCGAGTCCCCTCAACAAAGTGATAGTTCTAGTTGTGGGATTTATGTTTGTCATTTTGTTGAAAAATTAGCACATCGTCATCCTGTTCATATACAATGCCCTACAAAGCTCTTTGAAGTTAGCTATAGGGAATATCTCGCTCAAACAATTTATGCCACCCGATGTGGTTGAATACTAATTGTAGATTTGCTTTACAAGTATATGTAGTTTCGTATTAATAATGGTTTTATAAGGACATGAAGATATATAAGTAATGCTTGATATAACTCATAGATAACAACAAATACATAATATTGAAAGCAGATAATACAACTAATCCTTGATGTGTGATGTACATAACAATTCCCGCTGGATGGTTGAACTGTCTTATCACTCGTACTAATTCCCGCTGGATGGTTGAACTGTCTTATCACTCGTATTAATTCCTGCTGGATAATTGAATGCACATGAGACTATGTTACTATATAAATGCACAATACTAATTGCAGTTCATTCATTGATCACTTTTTTTTCGCAATATAAATATTTTAATAATATCATTTTTTCGTAGTAGAATGGAACCGACGGTCGTCACTGTTGATGTCTTTTACGGTGGCGTTCTTAGATTCGACTATAAGTCGTATGATAATGGTAAGAAAGAAACATTCGATATTGATGTCACTGAGTATGATTTAAAAATGTTGCGGAAGTTTTTAAAAGAAAAAATTTGCAATACCACTTTTGATGAACTATTGTACTGTGAACAAGACAAAATAGAAATTGAAGGTGCTCGGTTTCTGTTGTGGAATGAAACTTGGTTGGAGGTAAAGAAAGAGGCTCAGACTTCTGGTAAAAGAATTGAGCTATACCTTATAGAGATGAATGAAGATCTTGACGTTCATCAGAGTGACTATGATAGTGATGACAGCAACACTCATTACTTAAGACATTTTCCCAATTATTCGTACTCTCCGTAATGCACATGACGACTATCTTTTCGGATGTAATGTAGGTTTTTAATTATTGTTTAGTGTGTTTTTAATTGGTTATTTGATGCACGTCTTAATTATGGTCTTAACTAGGTAATGTATGGTTTTAATTATGTAATGTATGCTTTTCAACGTTAATATCGTTTAGTGCGTTTTTAATTATAGTTTAGTGTGTTTATAATTATGTAATGAAGAGCTTTTTAATAAATGTAATGACGAGCTTCCTAATTAATGTAATGAAGAGTTTACATTAAGTTCATCCAACTACAATCAGTTTGCTACCACAATGACCGCACTACACTTTCACATTCGACACTACAACTACGATATTCTTTATCACTACTTAGTAACCACTATCAGAACAACAATAAACAACAAACAAATTACACATTTCTTCAACAAACCACAATTTGTCTTGATTGTATTCATCTCCATGTGTAGCATCATGATTTCTTCTTCTTTATTTGACTTATAGACTTCAAATTCATAACTCAAATTTGCTAACATTTCGCTTTTCTTCATGCTTTCAGTAAACATCTCCCGTTGTTCTCCATTCAAGTAATGGTAGAGTTCAAACAAGTTTAGTTTGTACCATTCATTTGTTAGCTCTTCATCAATGAACCAATACGCCCTACACCTTTTCGAAGCACACTAAAAAAGGACAATGAAAAGTTACCATTATAAAAACAATCAGGTTCAAATAAGTCAAAAATACTCACCATTGAATTTGGACAAGTTAAGAAACCACGTGCAGGGTTTGTTCGTGTCCATGACGTTCGTTGCTTCAATAGCAGTGGAGGGTGACAGTAGCAATGGGTTGGAATTTCACCCCTGCGATTCGAATTGAGAGAAACAGAAGAGGAAGAAGACATCCTCCAATGGTTGTGTTGATGTTGTAATGACGAATGTGCTGGTTTAAAAAGGGAAAATATATAACCCTTTGATGTAATGCCCTTTTATAAAAAAAAGGTTACAACATAATACAAATTGTAATGCTCTTATATGAAAATATGTAATTCCCGCTTGTACGTTGTACCAATTTCCGCTAGATAGTTGAATTGTCTTGTCATTCGTACTAATTCCCGCTTGTACGTTGTACGAATTTCTGCTAGATATTGGAATTGTCTTGTCATTCGTACTAATTCCCGCTGGTACGTTGTACGAATTTCAGCTGGATACTTGAATTGTCTTGTCATTCGTACTAATTTCCGCTGGTACGTTGTACGAATTTCCGCTGGATACTTGAATTGTCTTGTCACTTGTACTAATTCTCGCTAGGATTTTGGTAAAAGAAGTGTCAGTTGTACTAATTCCCAGGAGATAATTTCATTTTCATTATCATTTCTCACTTTTGCCTATTTATTGATAATCTAGTTCGTTGATGAACTCATACTCAATTATACAATTTAGAAACCCTCTCCAATAATATTATGACATCACAAAATGAAAAGGTTAAGGTGATTCTTGTGTCGTCTACTAGCAGACGTGGTATTTATTTGGCAACTGATATAAGTTACCTCAACTTGTTGAGAAAAGTGGGGAACAAGTTTGATTTAGATATGGATGCGGGGTATAGATTGTCCTACAAACTATCACTTAACGATGATCCGATGGAAATTACTGATGATGAAGAAGTCAATTTTTTCATAGAAGCTGCTAGAAATGTGGACGGCAAACCACTGGAGTTGTTAATTCATCATTCTTCTATAACACATCAAAATGATCATGTACACTCATTACAATTTCCATACTTGCATGATCAGTCATTACAAGACCACAATTCATCTCAATACCACAACTCAATTCAATATCATCAATCATCTCAATATCATCATCCGTATAATAACGAGGAACAACAAACGTGGAAACAATATTTAAATACACCTTTATTTTCAACACCTCCTTCATTTGAAAATGCACCTTTCAATTCACAAGTAAATCCTCCAATTTTTCACAACTTCTTTGCAAACCAAGATAATGAAACCCGAAAGTATTTTGAACAAGACACCTTTGCTGCTCAACAGCAAACCTTTGTACCAGACACCTATGATGCTGGCACCTCCCAAAACTGGTCCTTTGAAGGAGGAGAAGGTATGGAAGATTATGTGGAGTCCGAAGAAGTAATTGGAGAAGAGAATGGAGGAAATAGTGGCGAACAAAATGAACGACGGTCAGAAGATGGTGATGAAGACAACACAAAACTCAAATATATATTACCTCAAGAATGGCAGAAGAATACATTTTCTCATATGCCCAAGTCAATACCAACACCAACTTTTGATATCAAACAAAAAATCCCCAAAAGTAGTAGCAAAACAATCATTTCGGAAGGTCAATGGTTTTTAAACAAAAAGGAATGCAAGAAGGCTATTTCTCTCAAATCTATGGAAGATAGATATGAGTACAAAGTTAGAAAATCGGACAACAAGAGGTATGATGTAATATGTGTTAACGAAGGGTGTAAATGGAAAATACTAACTCATGGGTCTGTCGATGGCCCGGGATTTTACGTTACCACTGTGCACGACCACCACACGTGTTCAAAAACAAATGTACAGCCCACGCATCGCAATGCAACCAAAGAAGTGCTCGGTGATATTCTTATGGAACAGTTAAGAGATCCCAACCGAGTTTATAAGCCGAAAGATATAGTTCATGATATTGGTGCAAATTTCCAAATCGATATTACATATCAACAAGCTTGGCAAGGCAAGGCAAATGCTTTGGAGAAGTTGAGGGGTACTCATGAAGAGTCTTTTAGCAAATTGCCTTGCTATTTACACAATTTGAAGCTTAAAAATCCCGGAACTTTTACCGAAATCAAGACCGACAACTACGGACGTTTCGAGATGTGTTTTGTCGCCATCGGTGATGTGGTAAGTTATGTAGTTTTACTAAATTTGCACAATGATCTTCATATTATAGTATTATTAAATAAGTAAGAAAGAAACATGCTTTAATATATCATCACAGATACGAAGTTTTGTCAATCATTTGCGACCTTTGATAATTGTTGATGGGGCACACTTGAAGGCCAAGTACATTGGATCTAATCTGGTAGCAGTAGCAATGGATGGAGATAATAACATTGTACCACTTGCTTACGGGGTCTCTCCGGGTGAGGCGGGTGATGCTTGGAGCTGGTTTTTTACCAAGTTGAGGGAATGCATTGGTGATATTCCAAATATTGTAGTCATTTCTGATAGGCATCCATCAATCACGTTAGCAGTAACAAGTGTTATGCCACGTGCAGTACATTTGATATGTTGTCGCCATCTACAAATGAACCTTAGCTTACAGAAGAGTGATGTAAAGTGGTTGTATTGGAAGATTTGTAAAGCTCACCGAGTAGACGAGTTTGATCACTACATGAATTTGCTTGAAGGCGTTAAATCAAAAGCACACGAGAAGCTTTCCAAAGTTAGACCTGAAAGATGGTCTAGGGCCCATTGTCCCGTAGCTCGGTACAACTACTCAACCTCAAACTGTGTAGAGTCTATGAATGCACTAACGGTGGAAGGACGAAAAATGCCCATTACAATGCTACTTGAGTTTTTTCGAAAGAGGGCACAAGAGTGGTACTTCGCACGAAATTTGGAAGCAAGTATGTCATCTTGAATTCTCGCGTTACGTCCCATTTTTAGTGAGTATATACAATAATATAATTTTGATGTATGTATCGATTTGCAGGACAACTAACCACCCAACTGACCCCGTGGGCGGAGAGAAAAGTTGGTAAGAGAGTATTGAAATCTAAGAGGTGCAAGGTGTTCGGGATGGACACCACACATTACCAGGTACAAGATCTAAAGAGGCACTTTCTGGTAGATTTGGAGACGAAAGAGTGTTCGTGTATGAAATGGTTACACTCGGGTTTACCTTGCAATCACGCAATAGCTGCTTTGAAGTTTTTAAAAATTATTGATTGTGCTTACCAAGCAGAACGCTGGTTCACGGTAACAACTTATAAGGCAACGTATGCGGAGCCAATTCACTTTGTAGGAGATGTATCAGACTGGGTCATTCCAACCGACCTTCAAAGAGTTCTGCCACCCGTAATGGGTAAACGCAACTCGGGTCGACCAAAAATAAATGCAACTGCTCGCATACCTTCAAAGGGAGAGGTTCCGACGTGGAATGGTTGTTCACGATGCGGTGGTGAGGATCATAAAAAAGCAACGTGTCGTGTCCCGATGCAATCTTCACAATCATTCGCTTTTGACAACGACACCGCTGATTTAAATGAAATGTAATGCGTACTCATTTAACGATTTGACTTATGTAATGTTCAACTTTTCTATCGTTCTAATGAAATGCCTGGTTTCTTAATTGTTTCACTTGTGTAATGTGTAACTTTTATTTTATCTTAGTGTGATGCTACTTTTTATATGTATTCTGTTTAGTAACATTTCATTTTTTAAGAAAAGGCAGACTTCCATTACCAAAAAAGAGAACAATACAACAAAAAAACAATAGGCAACAAAAACAAACCAAATTTCCACCCGTAATGGCTGCTAACTACGAAACAAGAAACAAGAACCAAAAGCTACTAGCAGCCAAACCACACAAAACAGACACCCATGACATATCACGCACTAGAGACATTCCTAAAAACTGATGTCATTAAATATGTCCAAAACCATTGATTGTCATATATGACTACAAAATTATACCTGATAGTCAACAAAAAGAGTAACCAAACTCTCACGATACAGCAATCAGGTATGTCGAGCATCTCTAAGCAATGTCCAATATACATGTTCATTCCTGAATAATACAGTCATAGAAAATACTAGCCATAACCTCACGATACCATGTGCCAGTTAGTGCAGCATCTACAGTCAATGTCACCGGTAACCCATGTGTCAAACGATAAAGAAAAAAACATACAAAAACCCCACAATCACCGGATCTGGGTGCCTGCTGTGCTGTTTGACTTCTGGGATGGGTGATAAAGGTGATCTTATACGTACTAGGATTTATATTCTTACTATGGAACACCCCCATTACGTCTAAATATGTATGCATAGTTGTGGAAAACCACGCCTCCATCTCCGTCCACCAGCCCTGCCTTCTCCCCTCGTCTTCATGCATGAGTAGCATGCTATCATAATACGTACAAACACCAGCATCAATGTCAAACTCTAAAAGGAAAAAGTGACTTTCGTCTTCATTTCCCGGAATGAATACCTACATATATATTGTACAAAGTAGTTAGTATACGTTTGTATATTTCACTAGAAATACATCCTATCCTAACTGATAGAGCACTTACACGTCGTACGTCTTTCCAATGACCGGGCGTTAAATCTCCATTGCAAAAGAATGCATCAGCTAAGTAGTTTTCCGTGTCATTCATAGTCTTCAATACCGTGAAAAACAATGGGTCGGTAGCTGACCAGTCCGCATCTTTTGGTCTAAGTAAGTTCATGTACGATACCCAAAGAAATATATGCTATAATGGAAGGGTAAAAGTTAATACGGGTGCAAAGTAATTTAACCATAGTTACACATGTTTATTTCTACCAACCTCGTCAGACAACCAACCATATTTCGGGTTATGTAGCGGCCCACCGGCACTTTTTTCCTCCAGTAATGTTTTCCGTAATAAATTCTCCCAGAATACTCGTCGGATTTTAACCTGAGGGTTAATGGGGGCAAAAACTTAGCTGTTTTAGATTTCACAGAAAGGGCACATAAACTACCATTCAGTATATATAGTTGTACAGTAACTTGTAAACAGGCCAACTTCTGTTATGCACTTTAAAACACATATTTCTCACTACAAGTGTTTTCTCAATGATTTAGTGCAGTGGTCCTATCCTGTGTACGGCTAGTTTTTACTGCCTGAAAGAGCTAAATATCAACGTAATATCCAAACTGTTTTCGTTATCATTTCAGCACGGGACTCCTGCGTTGGGAACAGGGGTGCTGGACTTGCCTTACTTTATCATTAATTGTTTATATTATACATAGGCATGTGAGCATTTATAACTGGTGAAATTATACATACGAATTGATGAAATTAAATGAAACTTAAGCACTTAAGCACAATAACTAATGAAATTATCAAAACAGTGTAATTACCGGTTTCGTATCAACAAAACACCACATCACCATATGAAAAACGAATACTTATAACTTATAAGCGCACTGATGGTAACGGTTAATGAGAGAAAAAAAGGCATTCAGATAAACAGAAATAAATACCGGGGGAGGATTCGCCTGGTTTTCGTGACGAGTTTCATGCAACCGCACGGAAGAAGTTGGAATCCGGATGTCGTCATTCCTCGATGGAGCAGTACCTACAGCTCCAGTGGGACCCATGGTAGGTGACATTAAGTCCTTTGCTTGTTGATTAGGAACTTCTTGTTGCATGCCATACAATCTTGGAGGTTGACCAGAAGCATGGCTATTTTGTGACGCTTGTGTCTCACATGGCAACAATGTATCGTGACACATGTTGTGGTCAACCAAGTACCCAAAATCCTTGTCATTATTAGGCCCGTTCAAATCAGGCATAAACGCATCATTGAGGTCGAAACAACCACGAGGCCCGCCATTATTATCCTGTGGGATATAAAGGTGTTTTAACTTACAATACTTGACCTACAAGTTCTATAATGTAAGAAACAAATACCACCGGTTACCATATCAACAAGTAAGTCGGAGAAAAACTTCTCAACGCTCGGTTGGGTGCCCGTCCCCTCATTAGCAGAGTTCAACTATTCAAAAAACAAATATATAAACTCCTAGAAACATATTAAACTGAAAGAAACTAGCATTAGAATACAAACGCACCTCGGCATTCCTAAATAAAGTTGACATCCCTACAGAACTTACATCCGGATTGACATTATTTTTAGTGAGTATACCCTACATTGAAATAACAAATTATTAATAATATAAAGTAGCAAAATATTATTTATATTAATAAAATTTGGGTTCACATTATTTTCGGTGAGTATACAATTTAAATAACAGATTAAACTAAAAATTAAACGACGAGGCTAAATAAAAACGCACCTCGGCATTTCTCAATATTTCATAATACTCTCGAAAATCATTATTCGGATTAAGGTTGTTTCCGGGAATAAGAACCTATGTTGAAATAATATGAGACTAACAATATAAAGTCCTTTAAATGTAAAAAATATAATTACTCAAAATGGTACTGTTACCTTCTTCTCCAAGAGATTAAGACGATTAACTACATTATTAACCGTTGATTGTAACTCCAAAATTTTTACAGCCGGAACGCATACCATCTGTGTACCATCTGTAGCAGGGAACACGTCCCTACGAGTATCACTCATGAGCGGCGGTGGCCTGGACGAAGGTACAGGGCGTAACAAAGGCGGAGGTCGACGTGTACCAGGAGGAGGTGGAGGAGGAAATTTCCCATTTGACTCAAAAAAAGGAATGCTTGCAATCCACCACGGCGCACGGGACTCGGCATCAGTAGGTGTCATGTCCCGCCTTCTACAAGTTTCCTTATCACGAACTTTACCGGGCACTAAGTTCTCAGCAAACGGTGCATAAAAGTAAATATGTTGCCTTTTGCTAAACCCCGACTTCTTCGACCACGCAACGTCTCTCGGGATCTTATCCCAATCCACCTCCCAAAAGTCTTGAGCCACGGGAAATGTCTCAAAGATCCAAACCTACAACAAAGTAAAACAAAGAACAATATAGAATGTATATCAGATGTATATATAACCATATAGGTAGTATATAAGTATTAACATTATTTATTCACCTTACCTTAAAAGCGTGTACGAATCCCATTATGGAATAACTTATCGGCACACCTTTACGAAGAGCTTCTAAATGAGCATTTCTCTTTTTAGGGATAGCGTCTTTAAGTGCCTTGAAAGTACGCTTCCACACATAGCTTCCCCATGGAAAACCGTTCCATTCATCAAAAGACTCAGCTAAATACAGGATGATAGGATCCACCAACGCATTTTTGTCACCGCCAAGTCCAACAAATATGTAAACGACAATTAAAACTAAAGACACGCGTACAGCATCTTCGTCTGAAAGTTTCAAAAATTTATCTTTGTCCTCAAAAAGACGTCTCACGTCATCTATGCAAACCTTGCAAGGAACCTTAGCAAAAACACGCTCTTCAAACGGCCGAGGTAGTGATTTATATGCCTTCGAATCAATCAGGCCGAAGCTAAGTCCAGTAATCAAGCAAAAATCCTTAGGGCCAAATTCTAAAACATTAGGCCCCCCTACATCATATTTTATGGGATCAATGTCTTCACGATGCCCATCCTCAAGAGGCAACTGTGCCTGCAGTATCAAATGCACCACCTGACAATCTCCGTTGCTTTCCACATAGTCAAACCATTGACTGAAACATGTACTCCTAAATATTGCTTCCCTTGGTGTATTTTCCAACTTCGTTTTAATATCTTTCAGCAAGCTAAACCTACTCCGAACAGTAACATCCGCCTCATACCTCTACATTCATCAAAAAACATAACATATTATTCAAGTTCAATATATATATAAAACCAAATTACATATAGGGACTATCACATTTGATATCACAACCCGAGGATCAAAGATATATTGATTTGGAGGGCATATGCCGTTTTGTTCGGTAAGTATGCTTAATGCTTTTCATAATTTTGAATTAAGTTCTGATCTCAATATTCTTCGCCACTCCAGTGTTGCTGCAAGATTATTAAATTTGTGTTACATCTACTTCGATTTTGAGATTAATTACTATTTGAGACTAGGTTTGTATCTTTTTAACTACGAGTTCTTCTATTGTTATTTTTAAATTTGAGTATGCTTATGTGTGGTTTCAAGTAGCTCAAAAATTTCACAAATATTGATACGGGTCTTCATATGTCACCACTCTAAAACTGAAACCAAATTTACCTCATGATCGAGCCAACTTTTGATTTTGCAATCTCAACCCATGGGTTCACCGTTCATTTATTAGCTCATAAATATTAATGTTGTAATACTTATATTAATAATTGATAATAGTTATATTTGATAAAGTCATGTAACAGTTAGATACCATGTTTATTAAACAGTCTCCTTCTCTTCTTTTTTTCTAGACAGGTTTCTCTAGGACAGAGTTACAAACAACTATTGCTCATTCTGCTAATGTGATTGTTTACACGAGGAAACGAGAACAATTCAGATTACTGACCAGGAGCCATATAAGGTACATACCAGGTAATGCGTGCTGATATTACTATTGTCATGGTGTTCAAATTGCTGTCTTACAGAACACAATGGTTAGGTTTCATACCATGAAAACTCCCATTGCTCTTACATTAATTGTTATTTTATTTTTGAGTATCAATCAGCTATATTAAGTAGCTGCACAAACTAGAAGCACACCTGCTTTTCTGAATATTACCTTTACAACATAAAGTGAAGAAGTAGGCGTGTAGCCAAATCTATTTAACTCATGAAGTTGCACTAAATGAGTAAAACATAATATTTGCATAATAGAAATAGCTCAAATTGTGAAAAGTTGCATTAAAACCTCCTATGTCATTTGCTTAAACTCATAATTCATCAGAAGAAAAAAATAGATTTGGACCAAAAATGACCTGATCCGAACCAAGCAGATACCTGCTGTGACCTGTTACTTGACCCGTCCATTATACAACTCTATTTACCACAACTGCTTTTTATCATTTTCTGCTTATTAACTGTTAGAATTAACTTATTAATGGACTTTTTATTGTGCCTAGGTGGAAGGTCTTTGAGATAGTTTTTCATCAAGTTTTGAATGAACATCAGTATATAGGAAATTTTGAAGTCAAATTTTGGAGGTCAATTTGACTATAAAAGTCAAACTACAGTTAGTCATATTATAGGAAATTTTGGGACAACTGTTAAAGCAACAGGGTTACAGTAATTCAGTAAACATGTTTATAGTCGTAGTCGTTTTGTTACATTGGGTTGTAATGTTGTGGGATGTAAAGTGTATGAGATGGATTATGGTGATGTTTTTTTATCTATGTATTTGATATGTTATACATGAAAGTTATTATTTATTCATGTCTTACATAAATTGCAAACATCCATCTTTAAACTATTAAGATAAAAACAAATGGTGTAATTAGTTGACCTACTTTGTAAGCTATTCGATAAGTTAGGCTGCATTTTTATCATTTAAGTGGGAGCTATTTGTATTGTGGCTTACCTTTTTATGCTTTTATATTGGGTCACAATTTATCAAGTGCTTTCATATGATATATAATAATATCATATGGATCTATATAAACAATAGAATCTACAAATTATGCTACCATTGTCATTAAAAAATAGCCTATTTAATATGAAAACCTATTTCCATATTCATAGAACAATCTTCTAATTTAGGTTTTTTTTATCAAACCCGTGTTTTCACGGGTCTTAAAACTAGTTTAGGGATCTATTAGCCAAACATAAAGATTATGGTGGCCTATCTCAATCCAAATAAAATAATAAATTACTTATGGTGGCATATCTCAATCCAAGAAATCGTTTCTAAGACAAAACTCACACGTCACCCCTTTCTAAGCTACCATCATGTGATTCATGTTGTCTCTATATAACTTTATAAAATAATAAATTACTTGTGACATAATAAAGTGGAGAGTGACTATCACAATTCAAAACATAAATAAATAAGAGCTAAATATAGTTACAAAACAGTTACATACCAGGCTTCGATCGAAATTCAGGTCCTTTGGATTACCCATCGCGAGATCACACCACCGCAAAACCACTAAAACCCTAAGAAAATTACATCCACCACCGCAAAACCACCGCCGCGAAATTATAGCCACCGCCGCGAAACCCTTACAACCACCGCAAAACCCTAAAAAAAACACACCCACCACCGCAAAACCCTAGCAACCACCGCAAAAACCCTTATTAGCTGATAAGAACAACGATTTCGAAACCCTAACGACCAAAAAACAATGGAAATAAAACGAAGAAGTACCTGGTTACGGTGGTAGTCGAGGAATACTTTAGGGAATGGCCGGAATTTGGGTTGCCGGCGACTTGGGACCACTATCTCCGACCAGACAAAGAACAAGTTTGGGACCACTAACAATCCACGGTCCCTTTTACATACCCAGTGGACACGTTTTCCAAAAAAACCTTGAATACCCACAGTATTTTGAGAGACCCGTGGATATTTTTTAAAAACATGTGGGTATTTGTGATTTTAAAAGCCACTGGATATTTATGTGTTGACCGTGGATATTTTCGTTGACTGTGGATATTGATGTACACGTGTTGTAGTTTCATTGGCTTATTCGGTTTCCACTGGGGCTGTTTTTATCCACTGGGTAGGTGACCACTGTCAACGAAAAAACTTCTGACACAGACCATGAGGTGAAAAGACGTGCGTTGACCGACCACTACAGTAATTTTCTCTTGTATATATGGGTACGAACCGGATAAGTTGCACCAATGGAGTGTTTCAATGCTTGACCAGTGGCTTTGTTAACCAAGGCAAAAGATGGATGACCCTTTTCATCTTTCACTTTTGTACTAAATTTCTCATCCTTAATCCAATGCTGTATGTTTCAAAGTCAAAGTAAAAAAAGTTCAACAATCTATCAGGTCAAACAAAAAGTCAACGATTAGTGAAAAAAGCTATAAAATCACCTGATGAGGATCAGAGGGCTTAGTTGGTGCAAGAATAACTTTGCCATCACAGATGGTGAGAGAATAATCAGTTTTAGCCCTGCAATAAATCCTAAATGTTGGTTTATTATCTGTATATTTTTCTGGTTTCTTTTGCTGAGGAGGCTGAGTGTTGATATTGATGGTGATCAAAGTCGAAGGGTTCATTTTATTTTTGGGAAATATAAAAAATATATATTAATCAAAGTTGTTTAGCACAAATTTGGACTTGTGTTAAATTTATATAGGGGGATGATGCTATGACGAGTTGTACATCGTGCTTGAAAGTGTGTACACTCCTTTGGCTAGAATTGTAAATTCCAGGTCGTTGACTTATGACATGTTCATACCACATTAAGAACTGTACGGACCATTAAATAATCATGCGTTAAGTTTAAGCTCAATAATTTAGCACCCGTTAACATTGATCGGAATCGGACCCCACATTTTTTTATTACGATTTTAATCGCCCAAAATCCAAAATCCATTTTAGATTTTAAGTAATTTAGACTTGATTAACTAGGGTTTTTATTACTAAATTTAAACTATTTAAGGAAATGATAATGATAACTTTTAGGGCTGTCAATATGATCATTTACGGATATTTATCTAACTCAAAGTTTTTTTTAATCAAAGATTTTTTTCAATACATCACAAATAAAAAGAAAGTTTTCGTGCGTTAAATGCAAACATTAACTAAATTATATATAATTTTGAATTAATAAGAAAATTTTCAACTCCATAACGCTAGAAAGATTTGTATCATATACGAGTAATAGATTTTTTTCTCTTTTCAAATACTCCGTATATGTATTTTTTTCTCTTTCTTCAAAAATTAAGTAGTCAACTTTTATTAGGATAGGATTCATAGTTGTAGTTTTTTGTGAATCTCATATCACTAAATATCTTTATTATTTGAAATTCAAAATGAGAGTTCTTTAACGACTCAATAAAACAGAAGATATGTAGTATGCTTTAAGGGATACGAGTATACGTGCAAAGTGAGTATTTGTGTACTCTTAATGCATATTAGCATATAAATCAATAGACTTTAGAAATGAATCTGTCTAAAAAAAAAAAAAACTTTATAATATTCTAAGCTAAAATGGATGCTTTAAACTCGATCGCTTAAAAATATATTTGATACTCTTCCAAATTTAATTCTTCATTATAAATTTGCACAAAGTTTTAGAACAAATACAAAAATTGTACTACTTATAAATTAAATTTCACAATTCTCCATGTAAACATTCTCTGATGGATTGAACTTAAAAATGAATAATTATTTTGAGATATAATAAAAATAAAATATGGATAATAAAATTAGAACGGATGTAATACTGCAAAGTGATTTTAACTTAGCTCGAAAGTGTGATGTCAATGTATAAATAATAGATCTAGAAATGAAATATGTCAAAGAAGAACTTTGTGTCATTTTAAGCTGAAACGAAAGGAGTAATAAGGATGCTTTAAGACTTTGTCGCTTAAGAACACATATTTTAATACATGTGTATGTATATTTATTTATATTTATATTTATATTTACGGTCATATATATGAAAACCATTTACGATTGCTACAAACTGTTTTCGAAAAATTGTTGATAATTATTCGTCGTTGCCGCTTTGTGCGGGTACAAAGCTAGTGTGTGTGTGTGTGTGTGTGTGTGTGTGTGTGTGTGTGTGTGTGTGTGTGTGTATATGTATATATATATATATATATGTATATATATATATATAGGGGAGAGATCATTGGGGAAGTAAAAATATGAGGGAAGTAGGGAAGTGAATCTGAGCCACAAGATTAATCTTATTTAAAAAAAGGTGGAGGGGTAGTTTTGTCATAACAAAATATATTTATTAAATATAATAAAGAATAACATCAATTGAAAGAAAAACTGACTTCATTCGTCGAACACTCGTGGATACACTTCCAGAAATTAGGGTTCCAGTTTATCATCTAATTTTGAGTTTTTGATTTTGCGTTGTAAATACATCATATGGAATTTAATTACTATATGATATTACAATCTAACAACGAATAATGAAGGTAGAATCATCAGAAAGTTGGAAAAAAATGCAGAAACAGATGAGCAAAAATCAAAGATGAATGAAGACGAAAAAGGTAAATTCTGATTTAAGCTTTTATTATAGTTACATACATGAGATTTCAAGAATAAATTTTCGTTTAAGATGAATATCTGATATCATGATACATTATGCTAAATACTCCGTATATCATTGAAATTGAAAAACATAAATTGACTAATATTACTGTTAGTTGATGAATTTATATGATGTAAATTGATTAAACATCATGTTATTTGTTTTTGAAGAAAATTTACCACCTAGCAATGGTTTTAACATAACATGATTTTGAAATGAATGTTAAATATTTTTGTATGATATTCAAATTGTTGTCACATACTGATTATTGTGGTAAATACATATTCAAAGGTCTTTTATTATAACGAAACTTTAAAATGAATGTTAGTTTTTATTTTTATAACTTTTTTATTGAGTCACATACTTATTATTGTGGATGAAAAGATATTTAAGGTGTTTTATAATAACATGATATTAATATGAATGTTAGATTTGGTCTGGTAGTATACGCCATGTGAGTATTTGGAAACATCCTATTGTATTGTACTATTGTTTTTGCATATACTCTTATATAGAAACTATAATACGAGTGTTTAGTCATGTTGTAGTACAATGTCTTTCCATTCTGTTTCTCTTCCTTTTTATGGAGAATGTTATCAATAAATAGGGTGTAACCTTGTTCTGTACCATGGAATTAGTTTTGTGAATAAGTGTTTCTTTTCTTGTTTTCCTTTCGTAATATTTCCCTAATGCATATTCTTTGCAACCGTGACATTACGGCAACAGATTTAGATACAACATTGCATCTCAAGTCAATTTTTAGATAACCAAAACTGAAAATTCGAGATCGTTCATACAGTATAGAAAATGAACATACGAGAGTTTGGGTTTTTGGTGCGGTATTCATATCTGCAGGTGGTACGTTGTTTCAGTAGTTTTGGACATGAGTTGCTTTTATATTCCAGCACCGTGAAAGTAGAAAAATTTTAGTTTACAGAGACAATCATTTCAAATGTGCTGCATTGTGCGGTCCTAACTTCTTTTACTTGATAATAAAGCTTTAAAAGTGTACATAAAACTTCAGATTGCATTCCAAGTTTACAAAATCAAAAAAGTGTCATGAAGAATGGTAGTGGGTATACCTCAAAAAGTCAATCTGAGCATTTATGCTGATTGTGACTATCGATTTTGTTCTATCCCTTTAAGTCTTAAAAATATCAATGTTACTTGAAGAACTTATACAAGACTATGTTATAGATGCTTATTTGCAAGAGTTTGGATGTTTTATAGTTTATTTTGAAGGAGTCAAAGCTAAATACATGATGCAGAATTGGGTTGTTCACTTTATCACTATGAGCTATAGGCTGGGTTCTTTTACCTTGTTAGGAGCTGATGATAAAAGTATTACGTGTGTCCAAAAGGATGCATGCTGACATGCTGTTGAATTTTCCTAAAAGCTAACATAACAAAAACATGCCCTCCAATTGGTGCCACTGTGCCAGTGCCACCTTTTACTCATGAATATAGCTTCTGTTGCACTTATGATGAACACTCTTACCGGGCCATTCCATTTAGCTTTGAGGTGGCTACCAATAATTCTGACTCTACAATGAATGATAGTTAGTTGTGTTCTCGTTTCATAGTGACGTAATTCTGGTTTTACTTTGTTGGTTGGCCAATCTTCAATGTTGTCAGTCTTGAGCTAAGTAATAACATAGTTTGCTTTAAAGGATTTGTAGTTATCTTATTTTGTTAGTTGACAACATCTGCTTACCACAGTAGAACTTTTTTTTTTCTGGTCATTAGTTAGTTATCCTTAATTCTGAGATAAGGGTTAACTTTTACAGGAAAAAGGTCCACCCTTGCCAAAGTTTGGTGACTGGGATGTGAATGACCCTGCATCAGCTGAGGGATTCACAGTTATTTTCAACAAGGCTAGGAATGAGAAAAAGACAGGTGGAACATCATACTCACCACCTAAAAACGACTCCACGTATAATAAGCCTGGGACAGCTACTCTCGGGAAGCCTCAAACTGTAAGCTCGTTTACTTCCTTAAATAACAATTTATTCTCAAATGCTTATTACATCTATTGAATCAGTTTGTATGTGTTCAAGGAAAAATGCTACCTCTATATAATACCTCCATTTCATAATTCAGTTCGTCAAATTAATTAGGTGACTGAGCGTTAGCATTACATGGTATTCATATCTGCAGGTGGTACGTTGTTTCAGTAGTTTTGGACATGAGTTGCTTTTATATTCCAGCACCGTGAAAGTATGAAAAATTTTAGTTTACAGAGACAATCATTTCAAATGTGCTGCATTGTGCGGTCCTAACTTCTTTTACTTGATAATAAAGCTTTAAAAGTGTACATAAAACTTCAGATTGCATTCCAAGTTTACAAAATCACAAAAGTGTCATGAAGAATGGTAGTGGGTATACCTCGAAAAGTCAATCTGAGCATTTATGCTGATTGTGACTATCGATTCTGTTATATCCCTTTAAGTCTTAAAAATATCAATGTTACTTGAAGAACTTATACAAGACTATGTTATAGATGCTTATTTGCAAGAGTTTGGATGTTTTATAGTTTATTTTGAAGGAGTCAAAGCTAAATACATGATGCAGAATTGGGTTGTTCACTTTATCACTATTTATAAACTCAATGGGTGTTGTAAAGACGACGTTTATCAAGATTGTCTTGTTTTAAAAATGTTTCATGTTGTTTGTTGCTTCTTAAGGTATGAAGTTTGTTATAACGGAGAAATATAGTTGGAAAGTGACTTTGAAGATATTTAGTTGGTGTGTTCCAATAAATTTGAGAGTTGGGCAGAAACTTCGTTGCAGAAAGGTTGTTGTCTACAGATTGCTGCTCGTTTGATCTTATTGAGCTAGAGGAATGACTTGGTTCTACTTGCAATTATTGGGCTGGTGGTCGAGGTTTGTATTTCAGAGAGTTTAGTTAGTATAGTGTTCATATAGTATTGTAAAAAAAACATATTGAATCACATGTATAAAAGTTCAAAAAGATGTATAATCTAGTTTCCTTTTTTTTTAGCAAATTAGGTTCTTTAGTGCCCAGTTGATATTTTTAATTTTTAGCATTAGCTGATGATGAATGTTAACAATTTATATTTAACATTCCTTGATGATGAATGTTAACAAATTATAATGAATATTAATATTTGTCGTTTTCCTCTATATTTGTTTTCCCTTTTAATCCCTTCCCATTGAATGTTGTTATAATTAATGCTAGAAATATTAATGATCATTGGTGATTTTTAATGCTTTTTAATATTTAGTGGTAACAAGTTCCGATGAATATCATTGGTGATTTTTAATGATTGTTGATCAATTGATGAATTTATTATTAAGTTATAACATTAATTGATGATGAATGTTAAAAAATACTACATTTTAACGATGATGAATGTTAATAAGTTTCGATGAATATTAACACTTTTGTGTTTTCTTCAGAAAAAAGATCATTTTCCACTTTATCCCTCCCCGGTGAATACTAATTGAGACTATGAATTTATTTTTCATTAATTATTTTGTAAGCTACAAAATTAACTGATGATGAATGTTCAAGTAAAATTATCTAATGATGAATGTTCAAGTAAAATTAACATTCAATGAAGATGAATGTTAACAATTTCCGATGATTATTTATGCTTTTGTATTTTCTTCAAAATAAATTGTATTCCTCTTAATCATTCCCTAATGAATATTAATCAAAACTATTAATATTATTATTCATTGATTATTATTTGTAAGCTATATCATTAAGTGGTGATGAATTTTAAACAAATTTTAACATTCAATGATGATGAATGTTAACAAGTTTCACTATATATTAACGCTTTTGTGTTTTTTTCAAAAAATTTGTTTTACTTTAGAATTTGGATCCTTCCCTAATGAATGTTAATCAAAACTGTTGACGATGAATTTTTAAGCTATAACATTAATTGACGATGAATTTTAACTAAAAAAACTAACATTCAGTGATGATGAATGTTGACAAAAAAAAAAAAAAAAAAAAAAAAAAAAAAAAAAAACTAGCATTTAGTGATGATGAATGTTAATAAGTTCCGATATTAATGGTATTGTGGTTTCTCCATAAAATAGTTTACTCTTAATCCCTCACTGACATTGTTAATCAAAAAAAGTAACATCCCATACCGCGGGTTAGGGTCTAATACCGTCTAGGACAGTGTATGGGGGGGGGGGGGGGGTATAGATGTAGACAGCCTTACCCCTACCCTAAGGTAGAGATGCTGGTTAGAGTTCTACCTAAGGTAGAAAGGACCTCCGGCCTTTTGCAGGGGATGGGATTCAAACCCCTGACCTCTTGTTCAGAGGCAAGGGACTCAGCCACTAATCCAACCCTGCTGCTTTGACATTGTTAATCAAGAGTGTGAATATTACTATTCATTGATGGGTTTTTTAAGCTATAACATTAATAGATGATGAATACTAAAAAAGTTTTAACATTTAATGATAATGAAGGTTAACAATTTCCAATGAATATTAACACTTTTGTATTATCTACGAAGAACTTATTTATCTCTTAATCCCTCCGTAATGAATGTTAATAAAAAAAATATGTATAATATTATTTATTGAAAATTTTAAGATATAACATAAACTGATGATGAACGTTAAAAAATGTTAATACACTAGTGATGTTGAATTCTAACAATTTTGTGAATATTAACTGGTATATATTTCCTCTAAGAAAATATTTTCCTTTTGATTTCTCCGCATATGAATGTTAGTCAAAACGAGGTTTTGAATATAATATTCAGTAATTCTTTTTTTTTTTTTGGTAAACGGGACGGAACCCGACAAAATTCATTAAAATTAAAAATATAATTACAAAATCACGTTAGGCATTCCTAACGGGGATTTTTAAAGGACATCCCAAACCCATACAAATATAATAAAAATTCTTAGCAATACTACTATTACTATAAAATTGCAATCTATACAAACATTAATGACATAATAACTGAACTCTGCATTTTTAAAACTATACCTCTTCTTCAGCCCTATCATGCAACCCATAGCTAAAATTTTCCACACATAAGCCCAACACCATATTGATCCAACATTTTCCTATTTCCGTATCCTACTTTTTGCTCCTCAACCCAAAAATATCGAAATGGACCCAATACAAACATTAGCTCATTTCTTCTCAATCCACCCAATACAATCTACAACCCAAATTTAATCACTGAAGCCCTCTTGCTATATCCATTCTGTTTTCAGCTGCCTATTAGTTTATTCCCAACCCATAACCCACATACCACAGAATGACAGAAATGCAGACATTACCATATATAACCCAATTTAGCAGCCCACATTTTACCAGTTCAAATACAAACCATGAATTCAATTCATCAATTTGACAATAATGACCCAAATAATCCATGAATACATAGAAAGCAGTCCCACATTGACATTTTTGAAACATACCACTACATTCAATGCAATGAACCATACCAAAATACCAACACCTCTATAACTTCAGTTTGACCACTTTCTGTTTGACCCAGAAAAGTCAAACTACAAAAATAAGGACTTTTCACAATTGGACTCAATAAAATCAAACCTGTACCTACTGCATTTGACCTCATCTTACAGCAGCACATATAAATCCAACACAATAAAGAGAAATCCTGAATGTGACTAGAATGATCAAACCTCTGCATTTCAGTCAACAAAAAGCATAATTGACCTACATGATCATAATAGCAGCTGCACCAATTATAATCCATCAATCTGTAACAACCAGCTTTAACCAATATCCACCCATTACACAATATCCACTCCAAAGCTTGATACATTGCTAACTAATCCTTCTAATCAACTCTTCCTGACTTTTATCAATAACAATCAGAACCAAGCAATAATTCTTTTTTAACTATATAATATTAGATTATTAGTTATGAAATTCGATTAATAAACTCGTCAGTATTCGTTAGAAAAATATTAACCGCGACAAATGTTATAAGTTATTGTTTGGTCCCACGTGATCTATCTGAGGCGGTTAATTTGGTATTGACTAATTACATGTTATTGGAAACTGGAAAGTCACCCTTTGAAGTTTGTTTTGGTACTGAAATGTGATCTATAGTGTTAAGATCGAAGTGAAACTGCTATGGAATCTTTATTGTTCAAATCTCCTTTCCTTTCACTCTTTTATATACTAAAAATGACTTGTGTTACTCTATAAAGTACAGTGGTGTTCAAATGTTAATGTTAAGATACTGAATAATAGCACTATTTTTTATAATACAAACTAAATTAGTTAAGGCGGTAAAAAAAGATTCATACAAAGTACAAGGAGCATTAAAACCTGAGAGAATTATTAATTTATATAAACTAAAACTAAACATTATACCTAATAAAATCGTACTAGTTGTCCCATGCCAATGTAAGCAACAATGACACTCATGACAATAACAATCTTAATTAATGCCCCTTGACCTTGTATATTTCATTGCTTCAATATCATTGTCATGCTTGCTCTGCACAAGGTCTCTATAAAATCCATATGAAAGGAAAATCTAAGATAGTCATTAAAATTAGAATTTCAATATCTAACATTCAACACAAAAACATGTTACCAAATAACAATAAGTACAAAAGCATTTTAAAAGATGATATGCATTACAAAAATATGTTAACAACAAACATTCAGTGGAAAAACCAAGTTATTACCTACAAAAGCATGTTAATATCTAATATTCATTACAGAAGCATGTTTACAGCAAACATCCGAGATGATTGATCTAAAATCTAATTTCAGTTCAGCATCTTCATTAACATAAATATCAAACAAATAAAAATGAATGATAAAAGAAAAAGTACCTAGAAATGAAAATTACTGAAAAAAACCCTAAAACACATAATACTATAGAATTAAATTTACTCACAGCATCAGAAACAGTTTAATTAGATTAGCAAGGATGATTCAGACTAATTGACTTTATAAAAGTTGCAGAAAAACAATTCGATTGTTAAACATATCAAAAAAGAAAAAGCAAAATTGAATGAACAAATGTAATTTACGATTAAAACCTGATTTTTGATATGAAATTATCATAATCGTATGTATTATCGGAGTCATAATCTGAATCTAAGTAAAATCAGTGATGTAGAACTTGAGCGTAGGTGTTTATGTAATTCGTACCAGTTAATTTCTTTGTATTTGTATTTGTAATTTAATGATTAAAAGAAAGAAAAAAAGGTTAGAAGACAATAATACCCTTGTCCCTGAAATACTAAGAACAAAAAAGAAGAAGGGAGGAGCCCGCTGAGATTTTTAAATAGAGCAGATCAATGGTAAAAAATATACTTCCCTGCTTCCCTAAGATCAAGAGCTTCCCTCTTGATCCTTCCCCTATATATATATATATATATAGTCAAAAGTTCAAATGAGAACCACAAAAGGTACAGAACTTAGAGAACTTTTAAATTATAAGGATTTTCACATTTTAATGATTCAATCACGTATGAATATTGGTGAAAATTAAGGTTAAAAGAAAAATAGTTTGAGAAAACCTCAAAATAACCTTTAAAATCATAATTATATTTTTTGTTCACATTTGCACATTTAATCTGTGTACATGTGAACATTTCATATATATATATATATATATATATATATATATATATATATATATATATATATATTATAATTTAACATGCATTTTGGGGTTTTTAACTTTTGTTTGACAATAATATGTACATTAAATATCATTTATATGTAATTTGTTGTGTTAACATGTATAAAAACCATGTAATTAAAAAGTTCTCGCAGTTCTGTACCTTTTTGTGATTCTCGTTTGAACCTATATATATATATATATATATATATATATATATATTCGATTGAGAACCATTATAAAGTTGAAAACTTCAAGAACCACAAAGAATACGTAATTGTTCACATGTGATTAACATCATTCAAATGTGAACATTCATGTACGCTTAATTGAAAAAGAAAAAAGTCACAAAATCTTAAAATTATATCGAAAAAAACAAAAAAACAAATACATGTTCACATTTGAATGATAATGTGAACAAATCAATTAAAATATGTTTTAAGACGTAAATTTAGGATATTTTTTTTGACTTTTTTTGTTTCTCAATCCAACCTAAATCGGTGTTCACATATGAATGAAGTTAATCACATGTAAACAAACACGTATACTTTGTGGTTCTTAATGTTCTCAAATTTATAGTAGTTCTCATTTGAACTTCCCACTGTATATATCTATTCTACTTTATAATGCATATGCCCTTTTTCTTAAAATTAAGTCAATATCAAATGTTGACCATTCATTTCTCTACTTGAATTACAACCTTTAGATTACAATCCGGACCAACTCATATCTATCAATCACCGTAAACAATACAAACACACACATTACAAACTTTTCACCGTTATATATAAACACACATTAGTCATAAAAACACATAGTGCACAAAAAAAAACACACACATCGATCATTTTCTCTTATCTCTCTCTCCATCACCACCAAACCCACCATTCACAGCCACCCACCACCACCATCATCATCCCTAAAAGCGACAACCTCCGCCACCGTCGAAAAGTGCGTTAATCTTTAGCTATTGTAACAACCATTGAAAAACGTGACTACCTCACTCGAGTTTCCAGATCTACACAAATATGTGGTTCAAGCGTTATATTCTCACAAATACGACCCACAACCGTCAAATTTGAAGGTTTTGGGTGTTCTTTTAGTTTGATCTAAATCTATAGTTCGCTAGATCTGAGTTTCTTTTAAATTTCATTTTTTATTATTATTTTTATTTTGTACTTTAGATAGAAGATTTGTGTAATCATAAAACTATGTAGATCCATAAAGATCTAATAAAAATATATTAGATCCGTTGAGATTTGAAGAACACTAAAAAGTTATGACGTTTTTCAAATCTACAATTTTTGGCTTCTAAAAAAAATCTACTAACCCGATTTTTTTATTTTTTATTTTGTTTTCAGGTTGTTCTGTATCTACGGCAAGTAATATTAATAGATGTGAATATGAAATCATGTTATTTGAATACATTAAGTTTTACTCGTAGTTTATTTATTGAATCTTTGATGATAATTTGTCTTACTATGGTTGTTTGTAACTTTTGGCTTGTATCTGTATAAACAAAAAAATTGTATGGTCAATGTCAATTTTGCTGTATTATTATTTGGTAAATATTGGACTAATTTTAAAGTAGTATAGATTAAATTGTACTATGTGTACTCCAAGCTATATATATGTTGCCGTGTGTATTTAAGATTTTATTAAAGTTTATTAACGGTTTGTATTGTATGTGTTTGTTTTTTGTATTTTTAATGAGGTTGAAATGTTGTACACGAGTTTTTTATTATTATTTAATGATTGGATACTGTAGTAAGAGGGTATAAGTCACCAGCATATTATTTTATAAAGATGATCGAATGCATCCATATATTAAGAATGTTGCAAATTAATTGGCAAAAAAAATGATATACTCCATAACGCTAGAAAGATTTTTATCATATACTCCGTACTAGTAATAGATTTTTCTCTCTTTTAAAATACTCCGTATATGTATTCTTTTCTCTTTCTTCTAAATTCAAGTAGTCAACTTTTATTAGGATAGGATTCATAGATGTAGTTTTTTATTAATCTCATAGTACTAAATTTCTTTATTATTTGAAATTCAAAATGAGAGTTCTTTAACGACTCAATAAAACAGAAGATATGCAGTATGATTTAAGGGATACGAGTATACCTTCAAAGTGAGTATTTGTGTACTCTTAATGCATATTAGCATATAAATAAATAGACTTTAGAAATGAATCTGTCCAAAAAAAAAAAACATTATAATATTCTAAGCTAAAATGGATGCTTTAAACTCGATCGTTTAAAAATATATTTGATACTCTTCCAAATTTAATTCTTCATTAAAAATTTGCATAAAGTTTTAGAACAAATAAAAAAACTGTACTACTTATAAATTAAAATTCACAATTTTCCGTGTAAACATTCTATGATGGATTGAACTTAAAAATGAACAATTATTTTGAGATATAATAAAAATAAAATATGGATGATAAAATTAGAACGGATGTAATACTACAAAGTGATTTTAACTTAGCTCCAAAGTGTGATGTCAATGTATAAATAATAGATCTAGAAATGAAATATATCAAAGAAGAACTTTGTGTTATTTTAAGCTGAAACGAAAGGAGTAATAAGGATCCTTTAAGACTTTGTCGCTTAAGAACACATATTGTAATACATGTATATGTATTTTTTATATTTAAGGTCATATATATGAAAACAATTTACGATAGCTACAAACTGTCTTCGAAAAATTGTTGATAATTATTCACCGCCGGCCCGCCCGCCATTTTGCACGGGTATAAAGCTAGTATATATATTCGATTGAGAACCACTATAAAGTTGAGAACTTTGAGAACCAAAAAGAATATGTAATTGTTCACATGTGATTAACTTCATTCACATATGAACATTCATGTACGCTTAATTGAAAAACAAAAAAGTCACAAAATCCTAAAATTATATCGAAAAACACAAAAAAAAAAAAACAAATACATGTTCACATTTAAAAGATAATGTGAACAAATCGGTTAAAATATGTTTTAAGGCGTAAATTTAGGATTATTTTTTTTGACTTTTTTTGTTTCTCAATCCAACCTAAATCGGTGTTCACATATGAATGAAGTTAATCACATATGAACAAACACGTATTCTTTGCGTTTCTTAAATGTAACACCCACCTTAGGGGTCTAGTGGTAACACGGTAAATTTCCTAACTTTAAATTGTTATTTAATGTGTTAGGATTGAATTTTATATTATTATGTTTATTTGTGAAAAATTAGGTGAAAGGCCAAATAATTTATTGTGACAGGTGAATAATTGCTTGTTTTAAATTTATACAGTTGAAGGTAAAATAAGATTGTTGGAATCACAAATGGTTTTTGGTTCCAGACAATAGGTTTAGAAGGGGACTAAATTAAAATGACACTGGGTCGTTTTAGAGAAGGAGCCGACCTAAATTACCCCACTTTCCCAAACTCCTTTCTCATTTCTTTATGTACACTAAAAACTCAGTATCAACAAAGGGAGAAAAGGAATAAATTGCTCTTGTGGTCTTTTGGATCCCAATTCATCATCATCAACTTAATTCCTTTTGATTGTAAGTTGTTTTCATGATGTTTGTTTGTTTTGGTTCAATTTCTCAACTTGATTTTAATTATGGTAGAAGTTATATGTGTTATTGATTTGCTATGAATTTGAAGCTTAAATAGATGATATATGATGTTTGAATGATGTTATAGGTTGTTAGTAAGTAGTATTGCTATATTTGATTGAATCAGGAACTGAGTTGTGTTGTTTGAATGGAAAAAATTCGGAGTTAGGATCTGCAGGAAAAATCACGCAGGTCTGCAGAAAACATTAAGGTGGCGACGCGACCACCATATAAACGCGACGCGATTCGTGTAATTTCGTGACGCGATTGATTAGGTTTGGCGACGCGATCCTAGCCAAATCGCAACGCGATTGTTAAAGCCTAACAGTCCAGTTTCTGATTTCTGGCTTAATCTTGTATGCTATTGTACTCTATTTAAACTAGAGTGTAACTTACACCCGATGACATATTATGATGACAATTTAGAGCTAGATGATGGAGTATTAATTATATAACTTAACATGTGATTTTGGTGATTATGTTCTAGCTCAAGTACTTATGTCGTTTAAGTTTCACACTTGGTTTAAGTAATGTAATGCTTATTGTATGATGTTATTATTACTTGAGTTAAGTTATACAAATTATAAAGTGAGTTACTAACTCATTAATTGTTGTATTCTCAGATCAGCAGAAGACCAGTAATATAAGATTTCTGAGCTTTTTGGGCGGAGATTATCAGGTGAGTGAATTTGTAACTCACAGTATAATTTAGTTGTAATAGGTTTGGTTACAACGGGTAAACGTAGTACTACTGCTTGATAGACTGTTTAGTCTGATATGATGATTATTTGATTATGTGCAAATTGGCCATTAGGCATTATGTGCATTATTTGGAGGTCAACACTGGTTGGGCTTAGTTGCTATTGTTGGGCTGGCGGGGGTTCCTTGTACACATCGTTTAAAGGAACCTGTGTCGTGTGAAGATAGAAACAAGCTATCGGTTAACCTCTGTATTGGCCTGCAGTTGGTTTTAAGTGTTCTTGGAGGGCCACCACGGCATGAGGGTACCTCAAGAACCACCGATCCTCTTAGGGTTATGTGTTTACGATTATTTGCTGTAAACAGAGTTGTTATGCTAAGTTAGACTGTTAGTTATATATTCTCTCACTTAGCCTTGTGCTAATCCCACCACCCTACTTCTTGCAGGTTATGAATTTTGATATAACGGGATGGACAAGAAGCACTGTTTGGATGGAATATTTGACCGGACGTTCACTCTGAAATTTTGAAATGAAACCATGATGTATTTTATAACACCCACACATTTAGAACCATTTTTTTTATACCGGAAGCACAAGTCCAAAACATATTAATAATTCCAAATACATAATATGTACATATGTAGAATCGTATTTATCCTAAAACATAACATATTACACGTATAAAGTTATACTGTTCCAAAACATAATGTATAGAGTTGGGTGTTACATAATTCGAAATACATTATCATGTTATCATATTAATATCAGAGTATCCGCCTATCAAACATCCCATCCAAGTCAACGCTTCTTGCCCAGCCCATAGTATCAAAACATAACCTGCAAGAAGTAGGTGTTGGGATTAGCACAAAGCTAAGTGGATAGATGTATAACTAACAGTCTAACTTAGCATAACAAAATTTGTTTACAGCAAATAATCGTAAACATATAATATCACAGAGGATCGGTGGTCCTTGAGGAACCCTACTGCCGCGGTGGCCCCCAAGCAACACTTAAAACCAACTACAGGCCAATACAGCGGTTTAACCGATAGCCTAATGCTATCATTATACTCAACACAGGTTCCTATCAACAACATGTACAAAGACCCTGTGTTTGTCCAACAATAGCAAACAAGCCCAACCAGAGTTGACCTCTATATCACGTAATACCCGAAGGCTACGTATCAGATAATCACATAATCCATAATCATCATGGCATTATATCAGACTAAAAGTCTATAAACAGTAAATCTACGTTTACTCGTTGTAACCAACCTGTTACAATTAAATCACACTGAGAGTTACAGATCCACTCACCTGATAATCCCAGTTTCTAACTCAGAATTCTTATTTTACTAAGTCTTCGGTTGATCTGAGAACACAACAGAATAAGTGTACAACTTAATTAAAGTACATAATATCTTACAAGTAGGCATTACTTGTATTAAACCAAATACAACACTTAGATATCGCAAGTACTTGAGTTATAACAAAGTCACCATATCAAATGCTATGTATTTAGCAACTTATCATATCTAGCATTAATCATATTAGATTACAAGTATCCATTCACACGAAACTAGTTTATAAATCACTAAACTCATTTCAATTTTTGCATCATACATAAGTAGTCAATATATATTCTAAGTCATCAACATAACATACTACTACTAATTAGCATTGGGTTAATACCAACAATCATACTACAAGATGTATGCAGAAAACAGAACTGGTCTGTACAGGCTTAAATCGCGTCGCAATAGCCTTAGATCGCGTCGCGATCCTTACCATTTTGCGTCACGATATTAACATGTCGCGTCGTGACCATAGTCATTACAGCAGACCTGCTATCAGCTAAACCAAACTCCGAAATTCATAACTACAGCGACACAATTCAATTCCTGTTTTTACCAATCTACCAAATACATCAACTAGCAATCCATAACAACATATAACATCAATATTAACTTCAATATCATCTAAATTCATATTAACTAAATTAAATCAAGGTAAACTCATAAACATCAATTTGAGGGTTCAACTTACAATTTGAAAGCAGCAAGATGATGATGAAGAGGCTGTTGTTTGTTCAAAATCACAGCTTTAATTATGGTTTCAAATTTTGTATAGGATGTTTTTGTTGTGAGTTCTCAAAATAGAAAGAAGTTAGACAACATTGGGAAAGAAGGAGATTAGGTCGGTCTCCCCAAAACGACCCTGATATTTAGTATAATTTTATTTCCCTTTAAAACCTATTGTCTTGAACCTAAAAACCATTTGCGAAACCAACTATTTTATTTTTTTCCGCCAACTAAAATAATTTAAAACAAGTAATAATTCACTAACCACAATAATTCATTTGACTTATTATCTAATTTCACAATTAAACACAATAATATAAATTTTATACTAACACATTAAAAATTACTTTAAAGTCAAGAAATTACCGGTTACCACTAGACCCCTAGGGTGGGTGTTACAAATCTTTCCCCCTTAAGAAGATTTCGTCCTCGAAATCTCGCTATGCTCAATTAAACTAGGGTAACGTGATCGCATACTAGCCTCAGTCTCCCACGTAAGATTCGCGCCCAAACTATGTTTCCATTTTACTAATACCATAGGAATTTCTTTCTAACGAAGTTTGGTCACTTTTCTATCCAAAAGTTCAACAGGTTCTTTCACCGACTTCTAACTTTGGTCTACTCGTAAATCTTGTAACGGAAGGTGTCGCGATCCCAGCGGTCGGTCGGGTTTTTACCCCGAATTGTTGCTCCGACGGCCACCGAGATGCGCGAGCGGTTGGAAGTTTTAAAAATTTATATTTTGCTGGGCTCAAACTATGCAAGCTACCTACCTTGTGGGTAAGGTGGCAAGTATAACTCGAGTGTCGTCCAAAATCGGAACGAATTGAATTGAATTGGAACCTACCAAAGATAACTTGACAACAGGATGGGTTTAGAAACAAGGTAGGTATGGGTTTTGGTTTTATCCAATCTAATCTAAAGACATAATTTAAAGTGCAGAAAAGTAAACGAGAATATAAGCAGCAGGTAGAGAGTGATTGCTGAAACTTTGACGATTAGGGTTTCGGGATGATATTATATTGATGATAGGTGATTACTCTGTTTAAGAATCTTCTAAACGGTCGGTGTAAACACTAGGACCCTACGTCTAGGTATAACCCTAAAGCATATGTCACTGAATCCTAGGCTATCCTGATTCTGGTCAGATGGGACTGTCTTCAGACCCACCTCACCGTCTCTTTCGGAGACCAAGCGACCCTCTGAATGGGGTTAAGGAATAAGGTCACAGTCCACAACACTGACTTTTCTTAACACCTATGTCTATCCAATTTTAACAGAGTAATACTGGTTGTATGCTGAATAAGTTAAACTATCGGTTAAGTAGAGTTTAGGGGTTTTAAGCATCTGGGAACACAGCCGGCATCCTTGCTTTCATTTCCTAACTCGTGTTTTATCTGTTTAAGTTCTAATACTTCCGTCATGGATTAGACCCTCCTTTGCCATCGGTCGTTCATCCCTAGGCATGCGTACAGTGTATAGTGTCCTTATTTTCCACAGTACTCTAACCCTAGGTATATCTACGGTGTTTTAAAGACCTATTGTATCTTTACACAGCTTTATAACCAGAGGTAGTTTAACGGTGTACTATAGCATTTTCACAGCTTGACAAGACCTAGACCGGTGTCTGGAAGGGTTGCTTCCAGGTAATCCACGGTGAGATAGTCCACCGGCATTTCCTTGGCTTCCACGTATTTGTACTCTACCAGTGGTATTTCCAACGCTATACCAAGTATTCTGCTGTGTTACGGCGATCCCACAGTTTCATACAAACAGGAGATAACTGTATATTCGTAGTTAGGGTTGATCAGATCCTATCCTAAGGCAATAGTCACGTGAGAGACCAGAAAGGGTGATTAATTAAGTCTACATCCAGGATAAGTCTAAACATGTATGCAGCATAACAACTACCGATCATATATAAGATATATTAATTAAATATCATCCCTAATCCTAACATCTACATTTCAACAATCACATATTAATCTGGCTAATTAGCATGGCAACAATCATAGATCGTACTGAAATAATATGCAAAGTAAACATTATAACAGTAAGAAAGTAAGATAATATCACCGGATTAGAAGAGTAATACTGAGGATTACAACAGTCTGACTTGAATAACCTTGCTACAGCTTGATTACCCAATTACAACTTTCCTCTAGCTCTAACCGCTAACTTATATCTCTCTAGTTCTCCTCTAACTCCTAAGAGTAGTGCTAGAGAGAGAAACTAGAGAGAATACTAATTACAAGAACAATTCTCCTCTAACTCCTAAGAGAGTGCTAGAGAGAGAATTCTAGAGAGAGAAAGAGAAGAATGGTGTAAGGTGTGTTTTGAAATGGTGAAATGAGTGAGGTATTTATAGGAGAAGCTAGTTGGCCTTGGTACAAGTCTTGAAGCACGAAATACAAGCATCAAAGCAGCATACGGGGCAAGCGGACCAAGGGGGGCAAACGGCACCTCACAAGCCAACCAACCCTGTATACGGCACCCTAAGGGCCATATACGGCACTTAAGGTACCGTATACGGTACCTAGTGCCAAGGGGGGGGGGGGTTGGTGCTTGGTTTGGCCTCTGCTTGTTTCTCGGTTGCTTGGTTCGTCCGTATCTTCTTCGTTTGGGCTCCGATTTGCTTGATTCTTGCGCCGTTGGCTTCGTTTTTCCGTTACGCTTCTAATGGAACTAATTTTGCCAAATTTGGAAGTGTTTGACCTTTGCGTGTTTCGGATGACGATCGGCGGGCTTCCAGACTGCATATCTTCTTCGTTCTTCACCCGTTTCTCTTGATTCTTTCACCTCCGATCTTGGATTTTCCTATTGAATCATAAAATATGCATTAAGATCTATTTTGATAGGATAATCAAGAATGGAATATTTAAGGTGATTGTTTTTGCCTCGATTTGCGTGCAAAACGGATGTTTTAACTGATTTTTGTAGCAACCCCCGAATTTAGACTACCTTGGTGATTTTTGATGATAAATGATTGTTTTAAAATGTTTTCACCAAAGAATAGTCCAAAAAGTGCGGAAATAAGTACTTAGAAACATGACTTTTTGAGTCACATCAAGTATCCCACACTTAAGCGTTGCTTGTCCTCAAGCAACACTCAGTTGTGTCCTGTGAAAACATTTTAAAGATTTTAGGTGAGTTGGAGTACTTCAAAAAAGTTACCACTTTGTCATATGGGAAATTTATTTAAAAAACATAGGGAAAGCTAAGATGATCCTTTCAGAAATAAGCATTGACTTTCCCAGGCATACTTTCCAAATCTCATGATCTTGGAATATACATGACTAGGCGATCTCACTAAAGGTGGTCACTTAATTCACTCAGAGTGTATCGGGTTTCCTATCAATCTAGCATAATCGAAATCGCTCAAATAGCCAGTCATGCAGCACTCATCATCATAAGATTGGTCGAGAATCGGATCTCCACCACTTAGGAAGAGGACGGTACTAATTATCCCAAGACATTCGAGTGTGTTGTAGTGTTTGTGAGGGTTAAGGGGTATGGATAGTGGTGATTTTTGGTTGTAAGGGTGTTGCTTATCCCAGGCATTCTAAGAATCATGAAAAACTTATTGTAGAACGGAGAAGATAGCTACTCGTATTTCATTGGATCTTTCTTTGAAAGATTGATTCTCTGAAGCACTTAGCTTTATTTTCTTTTCTTTTTCTTTTCTTTCCTTTTCTGTTTTTTTATTTTCTTTTCTTTCTTCAGAACTTCTTTGCCAGAGAACTTCCAAAGATATTTTTGATTTTCTTTCGGAAATCTCTTCTTTCTTATCACGGACTACTTCGAGTCTTTTCTTCTGGTGCCAATTTTTTGCACCTTTGATTTTCTAATTTTGGTGAACACGGAGGAGTATATCAATTCAGAAAGAGATTCTTCAAGATGTTTTTCATAACCTTAGAAATTCCAAGATAAGTTGTTGGGAATTTGGGAAGAGTGGTTAAAGATATAGGGTTTTGAAGAAACGAAAGTTTTAGGCTCAAAGAGTTTTCTAGGCGGATCATCGATACTAAAAATGAGTATCGGAAGGGTTTTGGGCTTGAAAAGGTATGTAAGAATGGGTTAAATCCTAAGGAATGTCGAGATCATCTAATTGAACCTATACCACGTACGGTACTCTCCAATGTGGTCTCGAAACGTATGTTAGGAACAAGTTCTAATTTAGAGATACTAGCATCGGCACACACAAGAAATGAACAATGTAGCATTTAAAATGAATGCTTTTAAGGCTCAAAACCTCACTGCAAATTTGGGTTTGTATGTGCCTAGCCAATGTGGTCTCGAAACGTATGTCAGGAACAAGTTCTAATTTAGAGATACTAGCATCGGCACACACAAGAAATGAACAATGTAGCATTTAAAATGAATGCTTTTAAGGCTTAAAACCTCACTGCAAATTTGGGTTTGTATGTGCCTAGCCATGCTCCATAGATTGTTAATACTTATTTAGGAAATTTCTACCTTAATTTCCCTAATATTCTTGAATAACTAACTCATATTTAGAAATGGTTCCTCTTTGAAAGAAATCGTAACTCAAAAATAGTAGAGCTAATCGGATGATTTGGCTCGTACCATATTATTTTTGTTTAAAAAGTTTTAAAAATTTTGAAAATTTGAGGAACATTTTCTGAGTGAAGCTATCCGGACAATAAAATCTGTAAAACATCTAATTCAAGGTATTCTATACCTGCTATCCCACACTTAGAGGAACATTGTCCCTAATGTTCTCTTGAGTTGAGATTATATTTTAAAATATAATCCCACACTTAGAGTTTGAACATATAGAAAATGTTTCTCAAGTGTTTAGTTTGGGCTTGAATCCCACACTTAGTGATAAGTTTAGGATAGAGTATAGATTACTTTGCATTCCTAAGCTAACAAAATGAATCAAGTTATGAAAACGAGGTGAAAGGTAAGAAACTCCCCAGATGACGATTAGACGTTTAGAGGCGAAAGCTGAGGATTCGAAAATCTTCATTAAGAGTGATTCAGCTCCGCATGTCCTTATCTGGTGCACAGCGCTTCTCGTTCATACTTAGCTAAGAGTCGATCCATAATGTAAGTGGAAATTCTTATTAGTGAATTTCACACTTTTGTGATTTAAGATTTGGAGACGATTCTTGCTAAGATGTCTTGGAGTGTGGGTTGAGATCCCACACTTAGATCTTTGAAGAGTATGCGGTGCATGTGCGAGTTTTAGAAGAAGATAGACCGAAGCTCCTCTCTTGAAATGTGTGTAAGTTCCGTGGTTCGCAGTTGTGAATTCCTTGGTTGTCTGCCTTGACACCACGGTTCTTTTTCTTGAAAGCTCGTCATCTCGTGTGGGCTCATTTCTTATTCATCACACATTCAATCACTTATTCTAAAATAAAGAAACAAACATAATAAGTAACTACGATAAACATAATAATAAAGCTCAACCATATAGGTCGAGAAATATCCCAAAAGTTTAACCAAGTGCAAGATAGAGATCACTGTAATCAATACAATACAGAAGTAAGTGATCTGAAATATAAATCAAAAGATAAGTAGTCTAGAATGGAGGATCCTCTGCTGGTATGTCATCAGGCTGAGCTGCGGGTCCTGCGACTGACTGCTGTCCACTGGACACTCTCTGCTCATCTGGAGGTAGTAATCCTCTCTGAATCAATATCTGCCTGAGGGTCATCGCTGGAAGTGTCATCATGTCATCATAACCCTGTGCGAGCATGTCCGCAGTGGTAACACCTGCCGTCTGTAACATATCAAGGTAGAGCTGCCTGAGAGTGCTCTCAGTAGGAACCTGATCTGAGAAGATGGGGCCCAAATCCAAGTAAGGGCCGATGCTACCAGTGAACAATGCATCGGTGCCAATGTAGAGCAGATCTGGTCTATATGATGCGCTAGCCTCTGGATGCTGGTCATGGGTAGGAATGGGTACAGTCGGACGAGGCAATGGTGCCTGCTAACTTCCTGGTGATGGTATGTGTACTGAGTAGACTCTGGCTATATCAGATGTGGATCTGTGAGTGGGTAATGGTGCGGAGTAGGTGGTAGGTGTGCGAGGGCGTCTATATAGATGTGGTGGCTGAGTGGAGGTATGTGGATGTGGTGGAGGAAAGGTGGTGTATGGGCGAGTGGTGGTATATGGGTGAGTGGCGGTATGGGTAGTGGGTGGTGGTAGTGGTCCACATCTGTATAGGAAGTGATCAGGCTCAGGGGTACCATGTGTCCTAGCTGTCAGAACCTGCTGATCACGGATAACCTGTAAAGCATGTAATAGATAATACTGAGTAAGAGGAGTGACCGGATCCGTGTGATGCACAACGGCCTGTGTAGGCAGTACTGATGTGTCTACTCCTCGTGATGGCTCAGGTATCTCTGCTGCTACTGGTCTCTGTGGCTGGGGACCAACATCTCTATCCTCTGTAGTCATGCGCTTCCTGGTCATGAAGCATCCAGGAATGGGCTGCCGAGTCTGATACCATAAGCATTGTCTCTCAGGTCCCTCATCAATAATCCTGATCAACTTGCAGTACTCTAGATCAAACGGCTGCGAACTAGCGTGATGGGTGTAATCCTCAAGGTGACGGTCAGTGAGAATCCCCATGCCGACTAACAATCTCGTGATAATGGCTCCCATGAATACGTGGCGTCTATCCTCTCTCTTCTCCTTCCACAATCTATCTGCTATGATATATGCGACATTCAGGTTCTGCTTCCTTATGATCGCATCCATGAATTTAAGCTCCTCTGATGTAGCAGGTCCAACATCTCTCTTCCCAAAGATAGTACAACACAAGAGCTTGTGAAGAATGTGATGAAGTGGTCGGGTCATGAGTGAAGCTTTCACTCCACTCCTGAAGGTTGTCCCCGTCAATCCTCTCCATATCTCCTTGTGATCCCCTGACGGTAAACTGGAGATAGACTGGAAACTTCTGGTGAACCAATCAGAACTGGCCTGTGACTGTGTGTAAAGGCCAAGGTATACCCCGAAATCTCCTACTGTCATACGATACTTCTTCCCACGATATCGAAAAGCGATCTTCTTATCAGTGATCTCCAATCTCTCTCGGAACTCGTAAGTCATCATAAACTCAGTGACGACCTCTCGGTATATAGCCTCATCAATGGAGAAAAGATGGAAAAACGCAGCATGTTCCTCGCCATCTTTATCATATGTAATCAATTCTTCCAACTCATCCCTAATACCCAAGCGTCTAATATCCGGTCACATGATGACTCTGTTTGACCTTAAGTATCGTCCCATCCATTTCTCAATATCGTCCTTATTCTCGGGGGATGAAGCAAGCTTCCTCAACGAAGGGTTTGACAGATCCATCTGTGACAAGGAAATGGGATGCATAAGTAATAACAAATTGCTAAGTATATTTCCAAATTTTAAACAAAAATTGGAAATGTAGGCTTTAAAATATGAATAAATCCGCAATTTATTTTTAACTAAACCTAGGCCTAACCAATCCTTAATCCGCAATTTTTGCAACCATTAGTGTCTAACATATTCCAAGGGTATTAAAGCAATAATAATACTAGTTTTTAATCTAAGTAAACTCATCATTTTAAACAACTAAAAAATATTCTTACTTTCATTCATGACAACTTAATCTAAGTGAGCATAATCATGTAATTACCTCAATCATATCAATTAAACCAAAAAGAGCATAAACTAATTTATTCATGCAAATACCATATGGTTAAAGACACGTGTTAACTTATTCGGTTACTTTTAACAATTTTTGCAAGATTTAAAGATTTTGATAAATGAATGACGGTAGCTTACGTGTGATGGTCATATTAAAAATATTCAACACTTTATTAATTAAGGTGGTGAATAATTAAAATAATTAGGACCAAAAGCTAACTAATGAATTATTGAAAATCTAAGAAACTTGCTGATAAACGCCAAAATGTACTAAATTATAGTAATAATTACCCCTTCATTTAATAGGTTTCTAATTCATTTTGTATGAATAAGATACTTATTTTGTTCATATTTGCATTTAGGAGTTAAATCGGAGCTTGGATTGAAAAGAAACGGAAAATGAGCTTATTGCGAATGAATGTTGCTAAAAGAATAAAACATTGGACGAGAGAAGATTGGATCGAGGAAAAGAAGCTAAGAGAGTGAAGATAATCAATATTAGATTGGAATAAGTGTAAATGAAGCTCGAGTCGGAAAGAGAATGAAAGATGAGCTGAAAATGAAGAAAAGTGTAAAAGCTGAGTTTTCGGATATGCTGTTAGTATTTTGGCCATAACTTCTTCATACGAACTCCGATTGAGGTGATTCAACTTGGAGAATTTAGCTAACAGACGGGGCTACAACTTTCCTTTTTTCCATTTTAGCTGAAAATGCATCCATACGGCGTATGGATGTCCATACGCCGTATGGATTGAAAACTGGGCCAAAACTTGTTATCGCGGGCCGAGACTGATGGGCTTTTACATCCATACGCCGTATGGATGACTTTTTCAGCCATTTAAGTCCGATTTTACGGTTTTCATTTCATAACTTGAACCACAAACCCTAGTTCGACTTCAGCAAGTTCCAGAGGGGTTTTTTTCCCCATTTTGGGGGTGAAACGATGACGATTTGGAGGCGGAAAAGCTAGGATCAATTCTTATTGATTCTAATTCATTCGGTTTATGATTCGGTTTGCTTATCTTGTTCCGATTTCAATTCAATCATGTCTATGTGTTTGTTTTGAGACTATGAATATGATTTTGTAATAATTGAATCATGAATTAGATTATTTGTATATTGTTTGGGTTAATAATCTTTGATTATGATTATTTGATGGTTATAATTGTGTTTTGGATAAATTATCTGATTGAAGATTGTTACGTTATCCGTAGAACCTTTATTTGTTGGTGATTATTAATTGCTACTTAACGTGGTCAATAGTGTTGTCGAGATTGAGTTCCTTTGACATTATTGATTATTGATGATTATGAATCTAGGTTTATAGTCATTGCTAAATAGGTTGAGTCTGATAGGTTAAGAGCATAGTAATTAATTAATCTAAAATGAATGAGCTAATAAGTAATTATTAGAAGGTATTGTTGAGTCATACCGCGAGGATTAGTCGTAACAAGTCGTGAATACTTAATGCACTATCTAGGGAAAAGCACACAATAGAGCATCATCCTTATGACAACGGATCGATGTTTAATGTGGAACCCTAGATTGTAGATATTAGTTAGACCCGGAACGTTGGCTAATATACATTCAATTTAATATCATTGAAGAATTTGGTATTAAATTGATATAAAAGAAATCACAATCAGACAATCAAAACACAATGAACTGAATAATATGAATCTGAGGGTGAAGACTCTAAGCAATTACATGTCTATCTCCCATTGTTTATCTGTTCCTTCTTTCTTGTTTTATGTTGTTTGGTTTGGTTATTTAGTTTATCTTGAACGTTCGTACGGAACTAAAACGTACCCTTTACTTTACTGCTTTCTGAATAATTCCAATTTAATTGAATAACATTGTTCATGTGTTCCTGTGATCGACCTGGACGTACCATAACTATACTATTCCGATCGGGTATTCTTGCCTGGTTGTGTGATAGTATTAATAAGGTATTTTCAGTTATAAATTATAAAACAAGACGCGCTTTCACACGCATCACTTGCCATGATTTAATTAACACAAGTACCATTAAAAATTGAATATTTAAAATAAAGTATGATACTTGGTTAATTTTAATCACAACATGCTTACTTTAACTTTCAATAATCCTAAAGATCATTCAAAATGAACTAGCAATCATATAAACATGTTTATCAAATCATACTAAACATGAATTAATCAGAACAAGTCAAAACAAGCTACTAGTTATCAAAAGTCAACAAATCAAGCAACTTTGACCACTTAAAGTCAACACTTGAAGATCAAAGTCACAATTTATCAAGTAATCTACTCAATCAAGCATGTAATCATGTTAAGCAACTATGCAAGAATACTTTTGAACCATAAAACACAAGTTTTCACCATGGATTTCATAGATCAAAAGTTGAAACCCTAACTTTTAAAAAGTTAATGAAATTTAAAGATTTGAGTTAGGAATTACCTTGCAAGTGATGAAATGATGTTATGTATGCAAGAGAGATGATAAAATGAAGAACTTGAAGCTTTAAATCAACAAAAATGGTGGAGAAATGGAGGTTTTGGAGATGGTGATGGAGGCCGTGGGTTTTGGGGAAGAGGAAGGAGAGGAAATTTTGACTTTTTGTTTGTAGTGGATCCCTTCCTCTTGGTTTAAATATGTTTCGATTTAAAAAGCGAAAGATACGATACGTACGATTGGTTTTCAAAAGGTTTTAAGATTTTTAATAAAGTAACTAAAAGTAAATACGAATCTTTATAAAAAGTTTTCGCGAATTATTATTGTGTTTTAAATTGCGTGCGAAAAATTCTTTGCGTTTAAACTGAAACGAGTTTATTTAAAAACAAAACAATATTTTTGTGTACTTTAAACTTTCAAACAAATCATAATTAATTTACCAAAATTTTAAAATTAAAACTTTGTCAAATTTTTCTGAAAAGTTCGAACTTACTCAAATTGCGCGAGTTTAAAGTTTAAAGGACGTTTTCTTGATTTTTAAACGAAAGCGTTAAAATGAAAAATTAACTAAAACTAAAACTAACTAATATTAATTAACCTAGATAGGCTTGGGGTGCCTCCCAAGAGCGCTTTGTTAAAGACGAAAGCTCGTCTATACCAGACTTACTGTTTTACCGGATAGTGTCCGAGATGACACTTTTGGATACGGTTGATGCTTTGGATAGAGACAAGGTATAGCCGGAAATAAACGTACCTCGGAGAGCTCGGATGACATAGTAAACTAAATCAGCAGGATTTATGTAATACCGTTCAAATTCTGTTAAGAATTCTAGTTCTTCCTGACTGAGTTGTAACAATGCATCGACAAAACGATTAAATTCCCGTTTCACCTTTTTCTGGTTTGAAATGCCATCCCTAAATCTTGTATCTAGATAAGACAGATCATAGAGCAGTTTCGAAAGTAAATCCACAAATTCCGTTTCCTCAGAAGAATCAGGATTTCCGTAAGTAGTGTGAACTGCTTTCGAAAGCTCTCTGATATAAATCTTCTGTTGGTTGGTAAACGGGAATTTGGTTTTTTGGAATAACTGGATTAGTTGGATATGGATCTGTTTCCTTTTTGCAAAGAAAGCAGCGTCCATGGCCTCTTCAGTTGTTTCATGAAAAATAGCTCTAAGCTCATTAATTAAATAAGTAGCAGGATCAACAAAGAATAGAATATCTGCAAGAATCATGCCAGACTTGATAGGGCTTCTTTCTATCCAAAATTCAAGCTCGTCAATCAGGAATGCAATATAACGATTAATCCTAGGTTATGAATCAGAGGGATAATCGGTGCTGGCAAGTAAATCCATTAAATGATCTAACTCTGATTTTAACAATAGCTCGTCTTTTCTACTGTGTTTAGCACGAAGAAGTCTAATTATCCTATCAATCTCAACAAAGGACTTTCTCTGCTCATATGTAAATGGAAAATCAGATATTTTAAGATATTTCAGAAAGTTGGCATAGATATCTATCCTCCTATTGGGCTTGAGAGAATTTCCTAAGTGATGGTCTGTTTCTGATTCGGGTAGATGATCCCTAAATTCAATGTTTAATCGGGTTGGTGTTTCTATCCTAAGTTCATTCTCAACCTGATATTGGAGACGCTCTTCCTCAACTATACTTGGATAAAGAGTAGTGGGGTGGGCTCGCAAAATATCTGGGAGATCGTACTCAAAGTATTCATCTAAACAATGAAGACGTTCATTCAAATCCATCCAAGGCATGGGTGGATAGAAGAACACTTTGATTCCAAATGGTTCATCATCAGGTAAAGTAGCAGGTCTAATATAGTGTGGATACCTAGACAAGATTGACAAAATCTCAGGGTCAAGTGTGGGTTGACCACTTAAAGCAACAGTAACAGAAGCTGAAATCTTCTGCTGAGATTCATCAAAACCTAAGTCCAAGCTCTATGTTTTTGGGTTCTCAACTTCATGGTTAACACAGACTTCTCTAACGTCAGAGGAGTTTGACTCATACTCTGGACAGTCAAAGAATTCCGCATTTACCAAAGCCGTCATATCATCCGTCATCATTTGATTGAGAGGAGAGATGGGGTTTGAAGGAGAATTAGGGTTTTTAATCATTTTCAATATTTATGTATTTTCTAGGGTTTAAGAACAAAGTTATTTAACTAATAAAGCAATTAACTTCCTAAGTAATGATAATCTTTGGGAAGGATCTCCTAAAGCTAATTATCTAAGGCAGAATTCAATTCTTGACGAAACCGATCCCCGGTAGCGGCGCCAAAAACTTGTCGCGATCCCAGCGGTCGGTCGGGTTTTTACCCCGAATTGTTGCTCCGACGGCCACCGAGATGCGCGAGCGGTTGGAAGTTTTTAAAATTTACATTTTGCTGGGCTTAAACTATGCAAGCTACCTACCTTGTGGGTAAGGTGGCAAGTATAACTCGAGTGTCGTCCAAAATCGGAACGAATTGAATTGAATTGGAACCTACCAAAGATAACTTGACAATAGGATGGGTTTAGAAACAAGGTAGGTATGGGTTTTGGTTTTATCCAATCTAATCTAAAGACATAATTTAAAGTGCAGAAAAGTAAACGAGAATATAAGCAGCAGGTAGAGAGTGATTGCTGAAACTTTGACGATTAGGGTTTCGGGATGATATTATATTGATGATAGGTGATTACTCTGTTTAAGAATCTTCTAAACGGTCGGTGTAAACACTAGGACCCTACGTCTAGGTATAACCCTAAAGCATATGTCACTGAATCCTAGGCTATCCTGATTCTGGTCAGATGGGACTGTCTTCAGACCCACCTCACCGTCTCTTTCGGAGACCAAGCGACCCTCTGAATGGGGTTAAGGAATAAGGTCACAGTCCACAACACTGACTTTTCTTAACACCTATGTCTATCCAATTTTAACAGAGTAATACTGGTTGTATGCTGAATAAGTTAAACTATCGGTTAAGTAGAGTTTAGGGGTTTTAAGCATCTGGGAACACAGCCGGCATCCTTGCTTTCATTTCCTAACTCGTGTTTTATCTGTTTAAGTTCTAATACTTCCGTCATGGATTAGACCCTCCTTTGCCATCGGTCGTTCATCCCTAGGCATGCGTACAGTGTATAGTGTCCTTATTTTCCACAGTACTCTAACCCTAGGTATATCTACGGTGTTTTAAAGACCTATTGTATCTTTACACAGCTTTATAACCAGAGGTAGTTTAACGGTGTACTATAGCATTTTCACGGCTTGACAAGACCTAGACCCGTGTCTGGAAGGGTTGCTTCCAGGTAATCCACGGTGAGATAGTCCACCGGCATTTCCTTGGCTTCCACGTATTTGTACTCTACCAGTGGTATTTCCAACGCTATACCAAGTATTCTGCTGTGTTACGGCGATCCCACAGTTTCATACAAACAGGAGATAACTGTATATTCGTAGTTAGGGTTGATCAGATCCTATCCTAAGGCAATAGTCACGTGAGAGACCAGAAAGGGTGATTAATTAAGTCTACATCCAGGATAAGTCTAAACATGTATGCAGCATAACAACTACCAATCATATATAAGATATATTAATTAAACATCATCCCTAATCCTAACATCTACATTTCAACAATCACATATTAATCTAGCTAATTAGCATGGCAACAATCATAGATCGTACTGAAATAATATGCAAAGTAAACATTATAACAGTAAGAAAGTAAGATAATATCACCGGATTAGAAGAGTAATACTGAGGATTACAACAGTCTGACTTGAATAACCTTGCTACAGCTTGATTACCCAATTACAACTTTCCTCTAGCTCTAACCGCTAACTTATATCTCTCTAGTTCTCCTCTAACTCCTAAGAGTAGTGCTAGAGAGAGAAACTAGAGAGAAAACTAATTACAAGAACAATTCTCCTCTAACTCCTAAGAGTAGTGCTAGAGAGAGAATTCTAGAGAGAGAAAGAGAAGAATGGTGTAAGGTGTGTTTTGAAATGGTGAAATGAGTGAGGTATTTATAGGAGAAGCTAGTTGGCCTTGGTACAAGTCTTGAAACACGAAATACAAGCATCAAAGCAGCATACGGGGCAAGCGGACCAAGGGGGCAAACGACACCTCACAAGCCAACCAACCCCGTATACGGAACCCTAAGGGCCGTATACGGCACTTAAGGTACCGTATACGGTACCTAGTGCCGGGGGGGGGGGGGGGGGGTTGGTGCTTCATGCTTGGTTTGGCCTCCGCTTGTTTCTCGTTGCTTGGTTCGTCCGTATCTTCTTCGTTTGGGCTCCGATTTGCTTGATTCTTGCGCCGTTAGCTTCGTTTTTCCGTTACGCTTCTAATGGAACTAAGTTTGCCAAATTTGGAAGTGTTTGACCTTTGCGTGTTCCGGATGACGATCGACGGGCTTCCAGACTGCATATCTTCTTCGTTCTTCACCCGTTTCTCTTGATTATTTCACCTCCGATCTTGGATTTTCCTATTGAATCATAAAATATGCATTAAGATCTATTTTGATAGGATAATCAAGAATGGAATATTTAAGGTGATTTTTTTTGCCTCGGTTTGCGTGCAAAACGGATGTTTTAACTGATTTTTGTAGCAACGCCCGTATTTAGACTACCTTGGTGATTTTTGATGATAAATGATTGTTTTAAAATGTTTTCACCAAAGAATAGTCCAAAAAGTGTGGAAATAAGTACTTAGAAACACAACTTTTTGAGTCACATCAGAAGGATTTGTGATGGATCCTCCACATTACATTTTCTTAAATAACAAACATTAAAAGTATCATGAATTCCCGCGAGTTCTGCCGGAAGATCGAGTGTAACTATCTGATCATTAACAACTTGTCGAATTCAGAATGGCCCAATGTACCTGGGAGTAAGTTTACCTCATTTTCCGAATCGAATCACACCTTTCCGTGGAGAAACTTTCAAATATACCAACTCACCCTCGACAAAAGAAACGGGTCGCCTACGTGGATCTGCATACTGTTTATGTCTATCTCGGGCCACTATCAATTTCTCGCGAGCAATAGCAACCTTATCAGCTATAATCTGTACAATATCAGGGCCTGCAAACTGTTTCTCCCGAGCCTCTAACCAACAAGTAGGCGTTCTGCAACGTCGCCCATATAACATCTCATACGGAGGCATGCCAATACTAGAATGATAAGAATTATTATAGGCAAATTCTATCAATGGCAAGTGAGAATTCCAAGAACCGCCATATTCTAACACACAGGCACGCAACATATCCTCAAGTATCTGAATAGTACGCTCTGACTGGCCATCTGTCTGATGATGATATGTTGTACTCAAGTTTACTCGGGTACCCAACTCATACAATCAGTGCATACGAACGTAGTAGACCCACAAGAAAAATGAACACACGACCCAAATAAGTTCATATATAGTAAAGGTTTAAAAGTTCAGACTGATATTCAAGTTGACATTTTATGCAAATATATTAAATAACATCTTTCTATTTGATCATGGGTGTGATTTATACACTACCCAAAGTATACATCACATAATGTTTGACGAAAGAAACCCGCTCGTTTTTAAAGGCAAATGAAAGATGCACACGAAGAAAAAAAATAAAGTGAGGTTCCTTTTGTTTTTCTCAAATAGAAAAGAGAAAGGGTTATTGTTTGAAAAAAAATTATGTGTCATCTTTTTAGAAGCTAACGTATTCAGAGTGAGTAATTCAACCGCACATTGAATATATCCATCTTCTTTTGACAATTAATAAAAAAGTATTGTTTTAGAAAATGAAAGTGTTTGCTATAAAATATATAAAGTGCAAACGAAATTGTATATGTATCAAAATAGGATCATATTATATAAGATTTTCAAGATAGTAGCATTAAGCAAATATGTTAAAATGGTAAAATAACTATCACTAATTACTAATAACATATAATGATAAAATAAAAAGGGACAAAAAGGAAACAGGAAATAGGAACCAAAAAAAAAAGTTGAGAAGAAAAAAACTAAAAGAAAAAAGGTGAGAAGGAAAAAAAAAAACTAAAAGAGAAAAAGAAAAAGGGGGAAAAATGTGAGAAGGAAAAAAAAAAAAACTAAAAGAGAAAAAGAAAAGGGGGAAAAAAGGTGAGAAGGAAAAAAAAAAGTAGCTGCTGCCTTGGCACGAACCAACGACCTGCAGCTTGATCTTTAAAGTCGTTACCACTCAACCTGGACAACATATACATTACTTGTTATATTTTTTTTATATAAAATATCTAAACGTAAAACTTTATTAACACTTCAAAAATAGACACCAAATAATTACATCATATAAGTATTAGGTCTTGGCCTTTAAGGTATAAAACCAACATCACGATTGAATAATACACCAAAACAAAGCTAAATAAAATGCATATTAGCTAATCCTTTGGAATTTAACCCTTCATTCGATGCTAGAGCCACATTTTTACATGTTTGAATCCCGGTGAAAATATTCATGTGCAAAGCATCATTTCTTCGTTAAGTCCCAATTAAATTATAATCTATTTTTTAAATATATATTTTGAATTTCAGTTTAAATTATACATTATATTAAATTTATATTCATGATTCTCGATTAAAATGTACTCCAACCGTAAAAAAAGAAAAAAGTACAACTCAAATATTGCGCAATAAGTTTTTACGGACTTTAAGAAATTACATTGTCTGATAATAGATATATATTTTACGCTTACTTTTTGCACAGACTCCTATGTATCAGTTTTGAGAAAAAATTACGGATTATATTTTTCCTTAAATGGTAAATCATTCCGTCCCAGTCAAAGCTCCACTAACAATACTTTTCACCAATCAAATTTCTATCTCTACCCACAAATGTCTTTTTTGATCGTTTAAATATCAAAGTGAACAGTTATAATAGGACAAAATAAAATAGTAATCTATACATTTGAATGGAAAAGAGGGAGTATGTTATTTTTAAAAGTGATAGAATTCTTTTGGTACAAAGTAGAAGGTTAGTAATGTTTTTACCATCCTTTTATGTTCTTAAAGATTAAAAGGTCAACAATCAAATTTTAGATGGTGTTTGGGGGCTTGGGGGTGTTTGGGGGAGCTTAATTTTGTTGCTTATTGATTATTGCTTATAAGCAGCTTATTGCTTATAAGCAATAAGCTTGCAAGCTATTTTTGAGTGTTTGTCTTAGCTTATAGCTTAAAAGCTCATTTTTGTGAAGATAAACAAATAAACCAAGAATTTAGAGCTTATTTTTCACCCCTGAAATAAGCTAATAAGCTTTAGTAAATATGCCCATCCAAACACCAAATACTAGCTTATTTTGAGAAGATAAGCAAATAAGCTAATAAGCTTGGAAAATAAGCCCCCCAAACACCCTCTTAGTGTTTGGGAGCTTATTTCTTTGAGCTTATTTGTGAGGGATATAAGCTACAAATTTTGAGCACAGCAATAAACATGAAGATAAGTTTCCAAACAGCCTATCTCTGTGTTGCATCGTGAACACATTGCAGCAATAACACCTCTCAATCCACCTCGACCTCGTGAGCTCGATTTAGGTTGAGCGAAGCTTGTAGTTTCCAGTTTCCTAATCAAGTTGTGTGAACCGGATTCGGTGATTACATAATATCATCATCGCCAAAATTGACGACTTATTCGATTCCCGCCAATCACTTTATACTTTATTTTCTTCTTCTTAACAGGGGCGGACCCACGTTATAATCAGCGGTGTCATGTGACACCAGTCAATTAAGTTGGCTTAATGTAAATTTCTTAAAATATATGGGTACTTGTGGTTATTAGTAAAAATATGTGCTCGTGGTCTTAGGGAACAAAATTTTGTACTAAGATAATATGTACTTGTACAAGTACCCATATATAATACTCCCTCCGTCCCAAAATTATTGTCCACCAACAAAAAGCACACGGTTTAATAAAAGTGGGACCACAACAGTTTTCAACCACTCAAATAGAATCTGCACCCACTAAACTCTCTTCTTATTGGTTGAAATGGGAAGTGGACAATTAGTTTTGGGACGTCCCAAAAAGGAAAGATGGACTATAATTTTGGGACGGAGGTAGTAGTAAAAACGAGTGTTGATGCTGCGCTCTGCTGCAGACATAAATTTATAACACATACGAATTAACATTTTAGCTATTTACTTGTTATATAATAGATACAACAATAATACGGAGTAATAAATACCAAATATATGTGTCTCCTTGTTGCCAAGTGTAGTTTCAACTACGTATACACATGTTCAAAAAACAATTGACTCATACCTCTCCTTTAAAATCTCCTTTCTTTTTGATGCCACACCCATAAACCTTTTAACAAATATGCAAAATCACCCTAATTTTTCACTTCCTCTTTGAGTTAATTTTTTATGGATGTCTTCCTATCATTTAGGTAGATGGATAATGACAATGTGTGTAGTTACAATTTTTTTTGTACTGATATTATTTCTATATTTTGATAGTTTTTTAGCGTTTAAAAATTCAAATACACAATCAAAATTCAATATAAGCCATTTTTATTTATTTGTATTTGTAATGATAAAAAAAAAATTATACTGCTATGCCTTTGAAAATAAAAAAAAAATTAAAAAACAAAAAGTTATGAAAGTACTATTATACCCCAAATGAACAGTAACTTTCCACCAACTTTCCACAATACTTTTCACCAATCAAATTTCTATCTCTACCCACAAATGTCTTTTTTGATCGTTTAAATATCAAAGTGAACAGTTATAATGGGACAAAATAAAATAGTAATCTATACATTTGAATGGAAAAGAGGGAGTATGTTATTTTTAAAAGTGATAGAATTCTTTTGGTACAAAGTAGAAGGTTAGTAATGTTTTTACCATCCTTTTATGTTCTTAAAGATTAAAAGGTCAACAATCAAATTTTAGATGGTGTTTGGGGGCTTGGGGGGTGTTTGGGGGAGCTTAATTTTGTTGCTTATTGCTTATAAGCAGCTTATTGCTTATAAGCAGCTTATTGCTTATAAGCAATAAGCTTGAAAGCTATTTTTTAGTGTTTGTCTTAGCCTATAGCTTAAAAGCTCATTTTTGTGAAGATAAACAAATAAACCAAGAATTTAGAGCTTATTTTTCACCCCTGAAATAAGCTAATAAGCTTTAGTAAATAAGCCCATCCAAACACCAAATACTAGCTTATTTTGAGAAGATAAGCAAATAAGCTAATAAGCTTGGAAAATAAGCCCCCCAAACACCCTCTTAGTGTTTGGGAGCTTATTTCTTTGAGCTTATTTGTGAGGGATATAAGCTACAAATTTTGAGCACAGCAATAAACATGAAGATAAGTTTCCAAATAGCCTCTCTCTGTATTGCATCGTGAACACATTGCAGCAATAACACCTCTCAATCCACCTCGACCTCGTGAGCTCGATTTAGGTTGAGCGAAGCTTGTAGTTTCCAGTTTCCTAATCAAGTTGTGTGAACCGGATTCGGTGATTACATAATATCATCATCGCCAAAATTGACGACTTATTCGATTCCCGCCAATCACTTTATACTTTATTTTCTTCTTTGATGACACGCAAAAAGTCAAGTTTTAGTGTGCCATTATTTCACCTTTTTAGCCCAATTATGGATGAAAACATTTGAAATATACATTTTTATACTAAATTTCATAATGAAGGCTAAAATATAGACGATGCTTCAAGAATCAACTAAAAAGGCCTAAAAACGAATAAAATATAGCACAAACGATCTTAAGCATTCCGGTTCACGTGTTTTAGCACTTTTTGAGCTCCACTTGGAATTACGATCTCTAACTTATGTCATTGTGTTCCTTAGGAGATTACGATCGCGTGGATATAAAGAACGCTCAAAACGGACATCGGATGAAGAAGTTACGCCCAAACGAAGATTCAAGACAACCGACGGACCACGATACGGGAGAGCCAAGCCGGATACGGCCAAGCCCAACCGTATACGGCCAAGACAAGCCGTATACGGCCTGTCCCAACCGTATACGGCCAAGGTCCAGCCGTATACGGCCAAATCCTCCCGTATCCAGCCTTGTCCCTCCCCCGATACGGCCAATCTCTCCCGTATACGGCCAATCTCAACCGTATCGTGTGTTTTGGTCATCCAAGGTGTGATTTTGATACGGCTGAGGAATACGGTTGAGATTTTGGAGGTGGGAATACGGTTGAGGAATACGGTTGAGCCAAATCTATAAATACTCACCACCACCTCCTCATTTTCATCAGCCAATCTCACAATTTCAATTCATTCTCACTTCTTTCTCTCACTAGAATAATTAGTAAATTTCTCTCTCTAGCACTACTCTTAGGAGTTAGAGGAGAAATCGTAGGTAGTTAGGTTCTCTCTCTAGTCTCTCTCTCTAGTTTCTATCTCTAGAAACTATTGGGAAGATTAGAGAGAGAATCCGTCGCTTTAGGAGTAGCTATGTAATGTAATTCGTAGAAGCTAGCATTTGTAATACTTGGGATATTATTCGGTGAAATACAAGTGTTATTCTGCTCGCAATTATTTATCGGTAATATCTATCCTTTCTTATATTAATTTGTCATAATGTTCTTGTTTGATGTTTGTGATTTATAATGTTTGAAATGCTTATTGCCATGATTTGTGAGTAGTTTCTTGTATGTTTGCCATGATTTAAATAGTAGTTGGGATAACATCATTATGAAACAACGGAGGTAACGTTATACGGCTTTCATTTGTATAGCGCCGGAAACATCACTAATGTGACAAGTACGGAACGTGGAAGCTATGGAAGTCGTGGGCACAATCCGTTGTGGAATAATATTCCCGATTATTATATAAATGGAATTGTTAAACTCTGTATCCGTCTAAACTTATCATGCATCTAGACTTAGTTATGGATCACCCTTTCCAGTCCTTCACGTGACTATCACCTTAGCTGTAGGCCTAAGTTTTGGTGGTTTGTTATCTGTATTATCGTACGAAGCCATGTCCGTTACTGTAATTCGGCTAAATTACTGGGTATAGCAATGAAAACACCACTGGTGGAGTCCAGCCGTGAAAGCCTAAGGAAAAGCCGTTGGTACCGTCATTGTGGACTACCTAGAAACCCTAGAATATGGTCTAGGCACCATAAAGCTGTGGAAATGCCAAGTACACCGTAGGCCTACCTCTGGTTACGAACACGCTGTGGAAATACAGTAACTAAAGTACACCGTGTCTATAGTTAGAATTGGTTAACATGTGGAAAAATAGTTATACGCGGTGAGATCAATTCTGGTTATAAAGCCGTGGAAATGCTGTAAGCATTGTACACTGTAATAGTATCTAGAAATGGTTGAACCGTGGGACTGTTGGAGTACACGGTAGACTGATCTCCGATTATACGGCATTGTGGAAAATGGTAACAGTACTGTACACCGTAATAGTACTCAGGGTTAGCAACCGCTGTGGAAAAGTGCACTGTACCCCGTTAAGTGTGTCTAGGGATGAATGACTGATCGCAAAGGAGAGTTCTAGATCATGACAGAAGTATTTGAGCTAATAAAACCTAAGGAATGAGTCTAGAGATGAAAGTCAAGCCCAGCAGTGGTTCAAGATTCTTAAAACCCCTAGACTCTACAAAACTGATAGTTTAGAATACAAAGATAATAATCAGTACATGTTTAGATAATAACATTTAGACTTAGGTGTTAAGAAAGGTCAGAATAACCCAATGGGCAGCCTGTTACCTTATTCCTGCACCCTTCAAGGGTCACTGTCTCCACAAAGACTAGTGTGGGGGGTCGAATAGTCTGTTCTGATCAGAATCACGATAGCCTAGGTACTCAGTGACATACTTATTTAGGTCTGACCGAAAAAAGTAGGGTCCTAGGTTTACACCTATAGTTTACTTGTCTGTTACCTAAATGTGTCCCATCACAATAATGCACTATCCTAAATCATGGTGAACCGCGTCTCCGTCATCCTTAAGTGTTACATATATGCTAGCTTCCCTTTTATTTTATGTTTTATTAGTTTAATAAATTAGAAAACCAAATACAAACCTACCCAACTATTCAAAACCCAGCTTAATTACTAAGTTATTTGAATGAGCTCTGCTTCAATTCTACCGTCGTGAGGAACGACCCTGGATCATCCTTACCACATACTAGTATCAGGTACTCGTACCCAATAATAGTAAGTAGTTTGGAAGGTTTTGGCTCCCCCCGACTATTACAAATTTAAAACTACCACACGATGCCGCGTTGAGCGTGAGGTCCGCAACGGCAGGGAAGCGATTCCCGAAAACCTGACGTCTCGGCGCGCATCATTCTTCTTAACAGGGGCGGAACGTTATAATTAGCGGTGTCATGTGACACCAGTCACTTAAGTTGGCTTAATGTAAATTTCTTAAAATATATGGGTACTTGTGGTTATTAGTAAAAATATGTGCTCGTGGTCTTAGGGAACAAAATTTTGTACTAAGATAATATGTACTTGTACAAGTACCCATATATAATAGTAAAAACGAGTGTTGATGCTGCGCTCTGCTGCAGACATAAATTTATAACACATACGAATTAACATTTTAGCTATTTACTTGTTATATAATAGATACAACAATAATACGGAGTAATAAATACCAAATATATGTGTCTCCTTGTTGTCAAGTGTAGTTTCAACTACGTATACACATGTTCAAAAAACAATTGACTCATACCTCTCCTTTAAAATCTCCTTTCTTTTTGATGCCACACCCATAAACCTTTTAACAAATATGCAAAATCACCCTAATTTTTCACTTCCTCTTTGAGTTAATTTTTTATGGATGTCTTCCTATCATTTAGGTAGATGGATAATGACAATGTGTGTAGTTACAATTTTTTTTGTACTGATATTATTTCTATATTTTGATAGTTTTTTAGTGTTTAGAAATTCAAATACACAATCAAAATTCAATATAAGCCATTTTTATTTATTTGTATTTGTAATGATAAAAAAATAAATATACTGCTATGCCTTTGAAAATAAAAAAAAATAAAAAAACAAAAAGTTATGAAAGTACTATTATACCCCTAATGAACAGTAACTTTCCACCAACTTTCCACAATACTTTTCACCAATCAAATTTCTATCTCTACCCACAAATGTCTTTTTTGATCGTTTAAATATCAAAGTGAACAGTTATAATGGGACAAAATAAAATAGTAATCTATACATTTGAATGGAAAAGAGGGAGTATGTTATTTTTAAAAGTGATAGAATTCTTTTGGTACAAAGTAGAAGGTTAGTAATGTTTTTACCATCCTTTTATGTTCTTAAAGATTAAAAGGTCAACAATCAAATTTTAGATGGTGTTTGGGGGCTTGGGGGGTGTTTGGGGGAGCTTAATTTTGTTGCTTATTGCTTATAAGCAGCTTATTGCTTATAAGCAGCTTATTGCTTATAAGCAATAAGCTTGCAAGCTATTTTTGAGTGTTTGTCTTAGCTTATAGCTTAAAAGCTCAATTTTGTGAAGATAAACAAATAAACCAAGAATTTAGAGCTTATTTTTCACCCCTGAAATAAGCTAATAAGCTTTAGTAAATATGCCCATCCAAACACCAAATACTAGCTTATTTTGAGAAGATAAGCAAATAAGCTAATAAGCTTGGAAAATAAGCCCCCCAAACACCCTCTTAGTGTTTGGGAGCTTATTTCTTTGAGCTTATTTGTGAGGGATATAAGCTACAAATTTTGAGCACAGCAATAAACATGAAGATAAGTTTCCAAACAGCCTCTCTCTGTGTTGCATCGTGAACACATTGCAGCAATAACACCTCTCAATCCACCTCGACCTCGTGAGCTCGATTTAGGTTGAGCGAAGCTTGTAGTTTCCAGTTTCCTAATCAAGTTGTGTGAACCGGATTCGGTGATTACATAATATCATCATCGCCAAAATTGACGACTTATTCGATTCCCGCCAATCACTTTATACTTTATTTTCTTCTTCTTAACAGGGGCGGACCCACGTTATAATCAGCGGTGTCATGTGACACCAGTCAATTAAGTTGGCTTAATGTAAATTTCTTAAAATATATGGGTACTTGTGGTTATTAGTAAAAATATGTGCTCGTGGTCTTAGGGAACAAAATTTTGTACTAAGATAATATGTACTTGTACAAGTACCCATATATAATAGTAAAAACGAGTGTTGATGCTGCGCTCTGCTGCAGACATAAATTTATAACACATACGAATTAACATTTTAGCTATTTACTTGTTATATAATAGATACAACAATAATACGGAGTAATAAATACCAAATATATGTGTCTCCTTGTTGTCAAGTGTAGTTTCAACTACGTATACACATGTTCAAAAAACAATTGACTCATACCTCTCCTTTAAAATCTCCTTTCTTTTTGATGCCACACCCATAAACCTTTTAACAAATATGCAAAATCACCCTAATTTTTCACTTCCTCTTTGAGTTAATTTTTTATGGATGTCTTCCTATCATTTAGGTAGATGGATAATGACAATGTGTGTAGTTACAATTTTTTTGTACTGATATTATTTCTATATTTTGATAGTTTTTTAGTGTTTAGAAATTCAAATACACAATCAAAATTCAATATAAGCCATTTTTATTTATTTGTATTTGTAATGATAAAAAAAAAAATATACTGCTATGCCTTTGAAAATAAAAAAAAAATAAAAAAACCAAAAGTTATGAAAGTACTATTATACCCCTAATGAACAGTAACTTTCCACCAACTTTCCACAATACTTTTCACCAATCAAATTTCTATCTCTACCCACAAATGTCTTTTTTGATCGTTTAAATATCAAAGTGAACAGTTATAATAGGACAAAATAAAATAGTAATCTATACATTTGAATGGAAAAGAGGGAGTATGTTATTTTTAAAAGTGATAGAATTCTTTTGGTACAAAGTAGAAGGTTAGTAATGTTTTTACCATCCTTTTATGTTCTTAAAGATTAAAAGGTCAACAATCAAATTTTAGATGGTGTTTGGGGGCTTGGGGGGTGTTTGGGGGAGCTTAATTTTGTTGCTTATTGCTTATTGCTTATAAGCAGCTTATTGCTTATAAGCAATAAGCTTGCAAGCTATTTTTGAGTGTTTGTCTTAGCTTATAGCTTAAAAGCTCATTTTTGTGAAGATAAACAAATAAACCAAGAATTTAGAGCTTATTTTTCACCCCTGAAATAAGCTAATAAGCTTTAGTAAATATGCCCATCCAAACACCAAATACTAGCTTATTTTGAGAAGATAAGCAAATAAGCTAATAAGCTTGGAAAATAAGCCCCCCAAACACCCTCTTAGTGTTTGGGAGCTTATTTCTTTGAGCTTATTTGTGAGGGATATAAGCTACAAATTTTGAGCACAGCAATAAACATGAAGATAAGTTTCCAAACAGCCTCTCTCTGTGTTGCATCGTGAACACATTGCAGCAATAACACCTCTCAATCCACCTCGACCTCGTGAGCTCGATTTAGGTTGAGCGAAGCTTGTAGTTTCCAGTTTCCTAATCAAGTTGTGTGAACTGGATTCGGTGATTACATAATATCATCATCGCCAAAATTGACGACTTATTCGATTCCCGCCAATCACTTTATACTTTATTTTCTTCTTCTTAACAGGGGCGGACCCACGTTATAATCAGCGGTGTCATGTGACACCAGTCAATTAAGTTGGCTTAATGTAAATTTCTTAAAATATATGGGTACTTGTGGTTATTAGTAAAAATATGTGCTCGTGGTCTTAGGGAACAAAATTTTGTACTAAGATAATATGTACTTGTACAAGTACCCATATATAATAGTAAAAACGAGTGTTGATGCTGCGCTCTGCTGCAGACATAAATTTATAACACATACGAATTAACATTTTAGCTATTTACTTGTTATATAATAGATACAACAATAATACGGAGTAATAAATACCAAATATATGTGTCTCCTTGTTGCCAAGTGTAGTTTCAACTACGTATACACATGTTCAAAAAACAATTGACTCATACCTCTCCTTTAAAATCTCCTTTCTTTTTGATGCCACACCCATAAACCTTTTAACAAATATGCAAAATCACCCTAATTTTTCACTTCCTCTTTGAGTTAATTTTTTATGGATGTCTTCCTATCATTTAGGTAGATGGATAATGACAATGTGTGTAGTTACAATTTTTTTTGTACTGATATTATTTCTATATTTTGATAGTTTTTTAGTGTTTAGAAATTCAAATACACAATCAAAATTCAATATAAGCCATTTTTATTTATTTGTATTTGTAATGATAAAAAAAAAATATACTGCTATGCCTTTGAAAATAAAAAAAAATAAAAAAACAAAAAGTTATGAAAGTACTATTATACCCCTAATGAACAGTAACTTTCCACCAACTTTCCACAATATTTTCACCAATCAAATTTCTATCTCTACCCACAAATGTCTTTTTTGATCGTTTAAATATCAAAGTGAACAGTTATAATGGGACAAAATAAAATAGTAATCTATACATTTGAATGGAAAAGAGGGAGTATGTTATTTTTAAAAGTGATAGAATTCTTTTGGTACAAAGTAGAAGGTTAGTAATGTTTTTACCATCCTTTTATGTTCTTAAAGATTAAAAGGTCAACAATCAAATTTTAGATGGTGTTTGGGGGCTTGGGGGGTGTTTGGGGGAGCTTAATTTTGTTGCTTATTGCTTATTGCTTATAAGCAGCTTATTGCTTATAAGCAGCTTATTGCTTATAAGCAATAAGCTTGCAAGCTATTTTTGAGTGTTTGTCTTAGCTTATAGCTTAAAAGCTCATTTTTGTGAAGATAAACAAATAAACCAAGAATTTAGAGCTTATTTTTCACCCCTGAAATAAGCTAATAAGCTTTAGTAAATATGCCCATCCAAACACCAAATACTAGCTTATTTTGAGAAGATAAGCAAATAAGCTAATAAGCTTGGAAAATAAGCCCCCCAAACACCCTCTTAGTGTTTGGGAGCTTATTTCTTTGAGCTTATTTGTGAGGGATATAAGCTACAAATTTTGAGCACAGCAATAAACATGAAGATAAGTTTCCAAACAGCCTCTCTCTGTGTTGCATCGTGAACACATTGCAGCAATAACACCTCTCAATCCACCTCGACCTCGTGAGCTCGATTTAGGTTGAGCGAAGCTTGTAGTTTCCAGTTTCCTAATCAAGTTGTGTGAACCGGATTCGGTGATTACATAATATCATCATCGCCAAAATTGACGACTTATTCGATTCCCGCCAATCACTTTATACTTTATTTTCTTCTTCTTAACAGGGGCGGACCCACGTTATAATCAGCGGTGTCATGTGACACCAGTCAATTAAGTTGGCTTAATGTAAATTTCTTAAAATATATGGGTACTTGTGGTTATTAGTAAAAATATGTGCTCGTGGTCTTAGGGAACAAAATTTTGTACTAAGATAATATGTACTTGTACAAGTACCCATATATAATAGTAAAAACGAGTGTTGATGCTGCGCTCTGCTGCAGACATAAATTTATAACACATACGAATTAACATTTTAGCTATTTACTTGTTATATAATAGATACAACAATAATACGGAGTAATAAATACCAAATATATGTGTCTCCTTGTTGTCAAGTGTAGTTTCAACTACGTATACACATGTTCAAAAAACAATTGACTCATACCTCTCCTTTAAAATCTCCTTTCTTTTTGATGCCACACCCATAAACCTTTTAACAAATATGCAAAATCACCCTAATTTTTCACTTCCTCTTTGAGTTAATTTTTTATGGATGTCTTCCTATCATTTAGGTAGATGGATAATGACAATGTGTGTAGTTACAATTTTTTTTGTACTGATATTATTTCTATATTTTGATAGTTTTTTAGTGTTTAGAAATTCAAATACACAATCAAAATTCAATATAAGCCATTTTTATTTATTTGTATTTGTAATGATAAAAAAAAAATATACTGCTATGCCTTTGAAAATAAAAAAAAATAAAAAAACAAAAAGTTATGAAAGTACTATTATACCCCTAATGAACAGTAACTTTCCACCAACTTTCCACAATACTTTTCACCAATCAAATTTCTATCTCTACCCACAAATGTCTTTTTTGATCGTTTAAATATCAAAGTGAACAGTTATAATGGGACAAAATAAAATAGTAATCTATACATTTGAATGGAAAAGAGGGAGTATGTTATTTTTAAAAGTGATAGAATTCTTTTGGTACAAAGTAGAAGGTTAGTAATGTTTTTACCATCCTTTTATGTTCTTAAAGATTAAAAGGTCAACAATCAAATTTTAGATGGTGTTTGGGGGCTTGGGGGGTGTTTGGGGGAGCTTAATTTTGTTGCTTATTGCTTATTGCTTATAAGCAGCTTATTGCTTATAAGCAGCTTATTGCTTATAAGCAATAAGCTTGCAAGCTATTTTTGAGTGTTTGTCTTAGCTTATAGCTTAAAAGCTCATTTTTGTGAAGATAAACAAATAAACCAAGAATTTAGAGCTTATTTTTTACCCCTGAAATAAGCTAATAAGCTTTAGTAAATATGCCCATCCAAACACCAAATACTAGCTTATTTTGAGAAGATAAGCAAATAAGCTAATAAGCTTGGAAAATAAGCCCCCCAAACACCCTCTTAGTGTTTGGGAGCTTATTTCTTTGAGCTTATTTGTGAGGGATATAAGCTACAAATTTTGAGCACAGCAATAAACATGAAGATAAGTTTCCAAACAGCCTCTCTCTGTGTTGCATCGTGAACACATTGCAGCAATAACACCTCTCAATCCACCTCGACCTCGTGAGCTCGATTTAGGTTGAGCGAAGCTTGTAGTTTCCAGTTTCCTAATCAAGTTGTGTGAACCGGATTCGGTGATTACATAATATCATCATCGCCAAAATTGACGACTTATTCGATTCCCGCCAATCACTTTATACTTTATTTTCTTCTTCTTAACAGGGGCGGACCCACGTTATAATCAGCGGTGTCATGTGACACCAGTCAATTAAGTTGGCTTAATGTAAATTTCTTAAAATATATGGGTACTTGTGGTTATTAGTAAAAATATGTGCTCGTGGTCTTAGGGAACAAAATTTTGTACTAAGATAATATGTACTTGTACAAGTACCCATATATAATAGTAAAAACGAGTGTTGATGCTGCGCTCTGCTGCAGACATAAATTTATAACACATACGAATTAACATTTTAGCTATTTACTTGTTATATAATAGATACAACAATAATACGGAGTAATAAATACCAAATATATGTGTCTCCTTGTTGTCAAGTGTAGTTTCAACTACGTATACACATGTTCAAAAAACAATTGACTCATACCTCTCCTTTAAAATCTCCTTTCTTTTTGATGCCACACCCATAAACCTTTTAACAAATATGCAAAATCACCCTAATTTTTCACTTCCTCTTTGAGTTAATTTTTTATGGATGTCTTCCTATCATTTAGGTAGATGGATAATGACAATGTGTGTAGTTACAATTTTTTTTGTACTGATATTATTTCTATATTTTGATAGTTTTTTAGTGTTTAGAAATTCAAATACACAATCAAAATTCAATATAAGCCATTTTTATTTATTTGTATTTGTAATGATAAAAAAAAAATATACTGCTATGCCTTTGAAAATAAAAAAAAAATAAAAAAACAAAAAGTTATGAAAGTACTATTATACCCCTAATGAACAGTAACTTTCCACCAACTTTCCACAATACTTTTCACCAATCAAATTTCTATCTCTACCCACAAATGTCTTTTTTGATCGTTTAAATATCAAAGTGAACAGTTATAATGGGACAAAATAAAATAGTAATCTATACATTTGAATGGAAAAGAGGGAGTATGTTATTTTTAAAAGTGATAGAATTCTTTTGGTACAAAGTAGAAGGTTAGTAATGTTTTTACCATCCTTTTATGTTCTTAAAGATTAAAAGGTCAACAATCAAATTTTAGATGGTGTTTGGGGGCTTGGGGGGTGTTTGGGGGAGCTTAATTTTGTTGCTTATTGCTTATTGCTTATAAGCAGCTTATTGCTTATAAGCAGCTTATTGCTTATAAGCAATAAGCTTGCAAGCTATTTTTGAGTGTTTGTCTTAGCTTATAGCTTAAAAGCTCATTTTTGTGAAGATAAACAAATAAACCAAGAATTTAGAGCTTATTTTTTACCCCTGAAATAAGCTAATAAGCTTTAGTAAATATGCCCATCCAAACACCAAATACTAGCTTATTTTGAGAAGATAAGCAAATAAGCTAATAAGCTTGGAAAATAAGCCCCCCAAACACCCTCTTAGTGTTTGGGAGCTTATTTCTTTGAGCTTATTTGTGAGGGATATAAGCTACAAATTTTGAGCACAGCAATAAACATGAAGATAAGTTTCCAAACAGCCTCTCTCTGTGTTGCATCGTGAACACATTGCAGCAATAACACCTCTCAATCCACCTCGACCTCGTGAGCTCGATTTAGGTTGAGCGAAGCTTGTAGTTTCCAGTTTCCTAATCAAGTTGTGTGAACCGGATTCGGTGATTACATAATATCATCATCGCCAAAATTGACGACTTATTCGATTCCCGCCAATCACTTTATACTTTATTTTCTTCTTCTTAACAGGGGCGGACCCACGTTATAATCAGCGGTGTCATGTGACACCAGTCAATTAAGTTGGCTTAATGTAAATTTCTTAAAATATATGGGTACTTGTGGTTATTAGTAAAAATATGTGCTCGTGGTCTTAGGGAACAAAATTTTGTACTAAGATAATATGTACTTGTACAAGTACCCATATATAATAGTAAAAACGAGTGTTGATGCTGCGCTCTGCTGCAGACATAAATTTATAACACATACGAATTAACATTTTAGCTATTTACTTGTTATATAATAGATACAACAATAATACGGAGTAATAAATACCAAATATATGTGTCTCCTTGTTGTCAAGTGTAGTTTCAACTACGTATACACATGTTCAAAAAACAATTGACTCATACCTCTCCTTTAAAATCTCCTTTCTTTTTGATGCCACACCCATAAACCTTTTAACAAATATGCAAAATCACCCTAATTTTTCACTTCCTCTTTGAGTTAATTTTTTATGGATGTCTTCCTATCATTTAGGTAGATGGATAATGACAATGTGTGTAGTTACAATTTTTTTTGTACTGATATTATTTCTATATTTTGATAGTTTTTTAGTGTTTAGAAATTCAAATACACAATCAAAATTCAATATAAGCCATTTTTATTTATTTGTATTTGTAATGATAAAAAAAAAATATACTGCTATGCCTTTGAAAATAAAAAAAAATAAAAAAACAAAAAGTTATGAAAGTACTATTATACCCCTAATGAACAGTAACTTTCCACCAACTTTCCACAATACTTTTCACCAATCAAATTTCTATCTCTACCCACAAATGTCTTTTTTGATCGTTTAAATATCAAAGTGAACAGTTATAATGGGACAAAATAAAATAGTAATCTATACATTTGAATGGAAAAGAGGGAGTATGTTATTTTTAAAAGTGATAGAATTCTTTTGGTACAAAGTAGAAGGTTAGTAATGTTTTTACCATCCTTTTATGTTCTTAAAGATTAAAAGGTCAACAATCAAATTTTAGATGGTGTTTGGGGGCTTGGGGGGTGTTTGGGGGAGCTTAATTTTGTTGCTTATTGCTTATTGCTTATAAGCAGCTTATTGCTTATAAGCAGCTTATTGCTTATAAGCAATAAGCTTGCAAGCTATTTTTGAGTGTTTGTCTTAGCTTATAGCTTAAAAGCTCATTTTTGTGAAGATAAACAAATAAACCAAGAATTTAAAGCTTATTTTTTACCCCTGAAATAAGCTAATAAGCTTTAGTAAATATGCCCATCCAAACACCAAATACTAGCTTATTTTGAGAAGATAAGCAAATAAGCTAATAAGCTTGGAAAATAAGCCCCCCAAACACCCTCTTAGTGTTTGGGAGCTTATTTCTTTGAGCTTATTTGTGAGGGATATAAGCTACAAATTTTGAGCACAGCAATAAACATGAAGATAAGTTTCCAAACAGCCTCTCTCTGTGTTGCATCGTGAACACATTGCAGCAATAACACCTCTCAATCCACCTCGACCTCGTGAGCTCGATTTAGGTTGAGCGAAGCTTGTAGTTTCCAGTTTCCTAATCAAGTTGTGTGAACCGGATTCGGTGATTACATAATATCATCATCGCCAAAATTGACGACTTATTCGATTCCCGCCAATCACTTTATACTTTATTTTCTTCTTCTTAACAGGGGCGGACCCACGTTATAATCAGCGGTGTCATGTGACACCAGTCAATTAAGTTGGCTTAATGTAAATTTCTTAAAATATATGGGTACTTGTGGTTATTAGTAAAAATATGTGCTCGTGGTCTTAGGGAACAAAATTTTGTACTAAGATAATATGTACTTGTACAAGTACCCATATATAATAGTAAAAACGAGTGTTGATGCTGCGCTCTGCTGCAGACATAAATTTATAACACATACGAATTAACATTTTAGCTATTTACTTGTTATATAATAGATACAACAATAATACGGAGTAATAAATACCAAATATATGTGTCTCCTTGTTGTCAAGTGTAGTTTCAACTACGTATACACATGTTCAAAAAACAATTGACTCATACCTCTCCTTTAAAATCTCCTTTCTTTTTGATGCCACACCCATAAACCTTTTAACAAATATGCAAAATCACCCTAATTTTTCACTTCCTCTTTGAGTTAATTTTTTATGGATGTCTTCCTATCATTTAGGTAGATGGATAATGACAATGTGTGTAGTTACAATTTTTTTTGTACTGATATTATTTCTATATTTTGATAGTTTTTTAGTGTTTAGAAATTCAAATACACAATCAAAATTCAATATAAGCCATTTTTATTTATTTGTATTTGTAATGATAAAAAAAAAATATACTGCTATGCCTTTGAAAATAAAAAAAAATAAAAAAACAAAAAGTTATGAAAGTACTATTATACCCCTAATGAACAGTAACTTTCCACCAACTTTCCACAATACTTTTCACCAATCAAATTTCTATCTCTACCCACAAATGTCTTTTTTGATCGTTTAAATATCAAAGTGAACAGTTATAATGGGACAAAATAAAATAGTAATCTATACATTTGAATGGAAAAGAGGGAGTATGTTATTTTTAAAAGTGATAGAATTCTTTTGGTACAAAGTAGAAGGTTAGTAATGTTTTTACCATCCTTTTATGTTCTTAAAGATTAAAAGGTCAACAATCAAATTTTAGATGGTGTTTGGGGGCTTGGGGGGTGTTTGGGGGAGCTTAATTTTGTTGCTTATTGCTTATTGCTTATAAGCAGCTTATTGCTTATAAGCAATAAGCTTGCAAGCTATTTTTGAGTGTTTGTCTTAGCTTATAGCTTAAAAGCTCATTTTTGTGAAGATAAACAAATAAACCAAGAATTTAGAGCTTATTTTTTACCCCTGAAATAAGCTAATAAGCTTTAGTAAATATGCCCATCCAAACACCAAATACTAGCTTATTTTGAGAAGATAAGCAAATAAGCTAATAAGCTTGGAAAATAAGCCCCCCAAACACCCTCTTAGTGTTTGGGAGCTTATTTCTTTGAGCTTATTTGTGAGGGATATAAGCTACAAATTTTGAGCACAGCAATAAACATGAAGATAAGTTTCCAAACAGCCTCTCTCTGTGTTGCATCGTGAACACATTGCAGCAATAACACCTCTCAATCCACCTCGACCTCGTGAGCTCGATTTAGGTTGAGCGAAGCTTGTAGTTTCCAGTTTCCTAATCAAGTTGTGTGAACCGGATTCGGTGATTACATAATATCATCATCGCCAAAATTGACGACTTATTCGATTCCCGCCAATCACTTTATACTTTATTTTCTTCTTCTTAACAGGGGCGGACCCACGTTATAATCAGCGGTGTCATGTGACACCAGTCAATTAAGTTGGCTTAATGTAAATTTCTTAAAATATATGGGTACTTGTGGTTATTAGTAAAAATATGTGCTCGTGGTCTTAGGGAACAAAATTTTGTACTAAGATAATATGTACTTGTACAAGTACCCATATATAATAGTAAAAACGAGTGTTGATGCTGCGCTCTGCTGCAGACATAAATTTATAACACATACGAATTAACATTTTAGCTATTTACTTGTTATATAATAGATACAACAATAATACGGAGTAATAAATACCAAATATATGTGTCTCCTTGTTGTCAAGTGTAGTTTCAACTACGTATACACATGTTCAAAAAACAATTGACTCATACCTCTCCTTTAAAATCTCCTTTCTTTTTGATGCCACACCCATAAACCTTTTAACAAATATGCAAAATCACCCTAATTTTTCACTTCCTCTTTGAGTTAATTTTTTATGGATGTCTTCCTATCATTTAGGTAGATGGATAATGACAATGTGTGTAGTTACAATTTTTTTTGTACTGATATTATTTCTATATTTTGATAGTTTTTTAGTGTTTAGAAATTCAAATACACAATCAAAATTCAATATAAGCCATTTTTATTTATTTGTATTTGTAATGATAAAAAAAAAATATACTGCTATGCCTTTGAAAATAAAAAAAAATAAAAAAACAAAAAGTTATGAAAGTACTATTATACCCCTAATGAACAGTAACTTTCCACCAACTTTCCACAATACTTTTCACCAATCAAATTTCTATCTCTACCCACAAATGTCTTTTTTGATCGTTTAAATATCAAAGTGAACAGTTATAATGGGACAAAATAAAATAGTAATCTATACATTTGAATGGAAAAGAGGGAGTATGTTATTTTTAAAAGTGATAGAATTCTTTTGGTACAAAGTAGAAGGTTAGTAATGTTTTTACCATCCTTTTATGTTCTTAAAGATTAAAAGGTCAACAATCAAATTTTAGATGGTGTTTGGGGGCTTGGGGGGTGTTTGGGGGAGCTTAATTTTGTTGCTTATTGCTTATTGCTTATAAGCAGCTTATTGCTTATAAGCAGCTTATTGCTTATAAGCAATAAGCTTGCAAGCTATTTTTGAGTGTTTGTCTTAGCTTATAGCTTAAAAGCTCATTTTTGTGAAGATAAACAAATAAACCAAGAATTTAGAGCTTATTTTTCACCCCTGAAATAAGCTAATAAGCTTTAGTAAATATGCCCATCCAAACACCAAATACTAGCTTATTTTAAGATAAGCAAATAAGCTAATAAGCTTGGAAAATAAGCCCCCCAAACACCCTCTTAGTGTTTGGGAGCTTATTTCTTTGAGCTTATTTGTGAGGGATATAAGCTACAAATTTTGAGCACAGCAATAAACATGAAGATAAGTTTCCAAACAGCCTCTCTCTGTGTTGCATCGTGAACACATTGCAGCAATAACACCTCTCAATCCACCTCGACCTCGTGAGCTCGATTTAGGTTGAGCGAAGCTTGTAGTTTCCAGTTTCCTAATCAAGTTGTGTGAACTGGATTCGGTGATTACATAATATCATCATCGCCAAAATTGACGACTTATTCGATTCCCGCCAATCACTTTATACTTTATTTTCTTCTTCTTAACAGGGGCGGACCCACGTTATAATCAGCGGTGTCATGTGACACCAGTCAATTAAGTTGGCTTAATGTAAATTTCTTAAAATATATGGGTACTTGTGGTTATTAGTAAAAATATGTGCTCGTGGTCTTAGGGAACAAAATTTTGTACTAAGATAATATGTACTTGTACAAGTACCCATATATAATAGTAAAAACGAGTGTTGATGCTGCGCTCTGCTGCAGACATAAATTTATAACACATACGAATTAACATTTTAGCTATTTACTTGTTATATAATAGATACAACAATAATACGGAGTAATAAATACCAAATATATGTGTCTCCTTGTTGCCAAGTGTAGTTTCAACTACGTATACACATGTTCAAAAAACAATTGACTCATACCTCTCCTTTAAAATCTCCTTTCTTTTTGATGCCACACCCATAAACCTTTTAACAAATATGCAAAATCACCCTAATTTTTCACTTCCTCTTTGAGTTAATTTTTTATGGATGTCTTCCTATCATTTAGGTAGATGGATAATGACAATGTGTGTAGTTACAATTTTTTTTGTACTGATATTATTTCTATATTTTGATAGTTTTTTAGCGTTTAAAAATTCAAATACACAATCAAAATTCAATATAAGCCATTTTTATTTATTTGTATTTGTAATGATAAAAAAAAAATTATACTGCTATGCCTTTGAAAATAAAAAAAAAATTAAAAAACAAAAAGTTATGAAAGTAATATTATACCCCTAATGAACAGTAACTTGTACTTGTGGTTATAGCATCATCTCCTTCTTCCGGACACAGACCGACTTGGGGTTTCAGAAATATCAGGTAAAATTACTTCTTTTCGCAATCAAGCATTCACCTTTTATGTTGTTATCAAGCATTCCCAACTTAGAAGAACCTTGATCTTTGAAACCCTGATCAATAAACCCTAATTCTCAATTGGATTTGCTCCCCAAACCCTATAATTGTACCAAATTAAACACCTTTTTTCTAGGGTTCTTGTTGGGTATTGTGTGTTTCAGCTGATCGTTATATATATATATATCCTATGGCTTGTTTTGTAGTGTTATTAGTAAAAATATATGGATACTTGTGGTTAATTCTTGTTTTTCCATCTACAAAATTCGGCTCTTGTTGCCACTGGATATGATTCAAATCACAATACAAATATACACAATTATTATTTATCCACTGGGTTAAAGTAAACAATGCCAATTTAATTTGGTCATATATAGTAATAATAAAAAATATGAGTTATGCAATTTTACATGGTTGAAGGCTTTAAGCCTTGCGGATATGATGCACAGGTGTTATGTTATATCAAATGGAACGATTGCACGCTTGACTCCACAATGTGAAGGTCTTAGGGAATAGTGACGTAAAACATGTGCTCGTTTATATGTATATCTAATGTTTGAATGTTCTTCATGGAATTTGTGTTACTTCCTTTGGTTTTTTGATTTCTTTAAATCTGAATTTAACCAGTTATGATCTGAAATTAGTATAAAACATTGATTAGAGATAACCTTAAATAGGAGTGTGATGTCGTACAGTCTTAGGGAGTCACCTTTTCGTCTTCAATAACTATGTCTCACAATTTGGATCTTGAATAAAATTTTGATACTACAATGGCTTCTATTGTAAATTGTGTTGACTGGTCTTTTTCTATAGCAAGCAGCGGACTGCATTTTGCTATGAACAAGGGAGGGGCAGGTGGAGGCACAAGTGGGCCAGGTGGTCCTACAGCTGCAGCAGCAGCTGCCGCTGCTCAAAAGCAGAAATCATTGCAGCAGAAAGTTGACAATGACATTGGAAGCATCGTAGATAATTTTAGCATTGTTGTTAATGTTGCGCGGGTATGTTTTTAACCTGTTGATGCACACGTTAAAGCATGTAAACTTTCTGTCATTTCTAGCCCTAATTAACAAAGTGGGTGTTTGGTTTGAGGGTGCACGTGTGATAGTGCAGCGTATCTTTCGTTTAAGGGCATGGACTTGAAGGAGCGGGGTTAATACCTATAACATTAGGTGAACTCGGGGATTTTTTGTATGTAGTAATGGAAGTATACTCTTATCCGCAGGTCTTGTTTAGTTTGATCTTAAACAACAGATGGAAGTTATTTTGTTATTAATTATTTATTTATTTTTTTTGCTATGCACGATGTAGTGTTTCTAACAACAATGTCATTTGGGGGCATAAATGGACCATGAAAATCGTCTTCTGAATAACATATTCAAAACCACCTGACATTGCTTAAATTTATAACATCATGTAGGTTAATGATCCTCCTGTCAGGAACTCACAAGAAGCCTTCATGATGGAGGTGCGAGCTGCAAGAATGGTGAGGGTCATCACCGGTTTTTTTGGTTAATAGCTTTATAAAGCTTCAATGCTATTCATTGGGAAGTTTGATTAGAAATATGCTTGTCAAGAGAAGTCACAGATTTCTCAATAAGATGGCGAGATACTGCTGTACTGCATATACTCATTCTAATCTCATATATTGACTTTAGTACATGCTTTACGTCAATACTCCGTAGTAGCGGTGGCAATATAGGCAAGTCAAATAGGGTGAGTAACATGTTACAATGGGTTTGGGTAAAGAACAAGTAGTCTTTAAGTGCATGAGTCCATGACAAAGCTCGTTGGGTAGGGTTGATCCGCCAACTCTTTGTCCATTTTGTATTTTTGTTTTCAAATGATATAACTTCTTTGACCAAGCGGATCAATGATATAGTACTAAGTTTGTTTAGAAGACTATGTTATTACACCAATAACTTTCTTCATACTGAGAAAGTTAGGAGGTTCTAAGCATCCAAATAAACTTGGGTGACTTTTAACCGGATTTTCATATTACCCGTTTGATCTGTTATTCATGAAAAGCAACCAAACAGGCTTGTTTTCATATGATTTGTAGTCTTGGGTGTTGGATTTTCTTACTTCACCCACCTAGCCTGGAAACTAATGCAGTAGTTGATAAACAACAGGTTCAAGCAGCTGATTCTTTGTTGAAATTGGTATCAGAGTTAAAGCAGACAGCAATATTTTCAGGATTTGCATCATTGAATGACCATGTAGACAAGAGAACCACGGAGCTAAACGAGCAGGCTGAGAAGACGGATAGGATATTGGCTAGGATTGGTGAAGATGCTGCTGCTAGCCTTAAGGAAATGGAATCACATTACTATTCTTCCGTTCTCAGGTCAAATCAACACTTGGAACAATGACCACAACCCTGGTTGTTAGATGTGTGTTTAATCACTAGCCATTTTGTGCTAATTTAGTTTTTAAATTTTTTCAAACTGCGACTTTTGCACTTGGAATCATATACCTTGGTGATCAATGGATTTTCAGGTTATAATGTAGCTGTCACTTTCTGCATTATTTTTTTGCAGTTTTCTTTGTATATTTCAACTGCCTTTTTTTTTTCTTCCTTGTTCATGATGCAAGTATGGTACAACAGGGGGGGTGCAAGCTGGATTCAAAACTTGTGTCAACTGGTCAATTCAGTGGTCGAGTAACATGATATTCTGTTACCAATAAATTTGGGAACTGGCGTTAGTTGTACATGGTTGAGTTATGGTCTGCTAACAATTAACCAGTAACCACCCATATAACCTGGGTGTAATATCATTTAGGCTAAATCATAAAGCCCTATGCCTGAAGCCCTGAAGCGTATCATTCAAGCTCAACCCAGATATTTTTTTTTCCCTTCTCTCTACCACCCTAATAACGTCCTGAAAATGCAAGCATATGAAGTTCAAACATGTATGGCAAAACGAACTGTAAAACCCCTCAAAATAAACATTTAATAATAATTTTAGTAACAACAACAAACTGAACAATAAAATATAACCCATGGTCGATCATAAAATATTGACAGTGGTAAGCATGTAACCAGAAAATGGCCAAAAACCGATGGGATCCTACCGATGTTATTAAACAATAAATCCATTCAAGTGAGCAAATTAGGTATTAGCTTGTGATAACAACCCGCATATATTTGGCAGTCTTTGATAACTAACATTGAAAATGTTAATAAACATGATAGATCTTGAAACAAAAAAGGTCAAATCATGCATGTAACACATATCAAGGTCTAACCTTATATGCGATCCTCCAACATTTACAGCCGTCCATCCGATAATGTGTACCTTTAATAATGTTGGTTAGTAGTTCCTAGTTCGATCAAGAAGAAGTACCACAAGCAGATTCTGATGAGATCATGAACTCATTTCATAAAATGTCATATCCCCATGTTGCCTCAAAACTACAAATAAATAACATCCCCTATATTTTTGAATCGTATTTATGTTTAATGAATGAAAAACATAAATGATAACCTTAACAAGCATCGATAAGCTAGAAGCATTAGATTGGTTGCAGTCCAGCCATCATTTATTGCAGTAGAAAGAAGCTCCAACTGACCCGTGACCCCACCTACATCATCCACATCAAGTGGCGAATCTAGGATAAAATGTCACGTAGGTAAAAAAAAAATTCAAAGTGATGAAATGATCAAATGAGACAGTTTAGGTAACAGGTCGGGTCATATCGGTGGATATTGTACCTGATATTTTTCTTAAATTAATTTATGCACTTACAATTTTTTAACTATTCACTTAGGTAGAAAACCATACAAACATGTGTAATAGTGTATTAACCTTCTTGGATAGTTAATAAACTACATAGTAAAGTTCTACCAAAATATTGTACAAAGCCACCATATATAATATAGGGTGGGGTTCAAATAAGAATAAGAATTTGTGTGAGAATGAGGGAATCAATCTCAGCCACTCATTTTCATCAAATACTCATTTCTACCATCCTTTTTAAAATTAAATATCTCACAAATGACAAGTCGAAAATTATAAAAATTGCACCATAAAATTCGACGTTTTATCCTCTTCGATTTGCCGTCCCTCAAGGCATACTTTTTACAACTTTTTTTTTTCATTTTTTGGTGGGTTTACAAATTAATAACACATGTGTTAGTGTTGCGTTTAGGGTTTAGGGTTTGGGGTTTCGGTAAATCATACTAATACCTAAACCCTAAACCCTACTAAAACCTAAACGCTAACCCTAAATCCTAAACACTAAACACTAAACCCTAACTCTAAACCCTAACCCTAACACTATCCTTGAGGGACGGCAAATCGAAGAGGATAAAACGCCGAATTTTATGGTGCAATTTTCATGATTTTTCGACTTTACCGTTTGTGAGATATTTTAGTTTAAAAAATGTGGGGAAAGTGGGTATTTGATGAAAATGAGTTGTTGAGATTGATTCCATATTCTCGCTCAAAATTGATGTACTTATTTGAACTCTACCCATATAATGTATTACTCGTATTTGATTGATTAGGTTTTTCATATTTATTAATCTTTTACTTATAATTGATTCAACTTATAAGGTTTTCTGCAATTTGAATCAACAACAATGTATCATCCTTAAAGGGAATTTATTAAATTTTATTAAAACAAGTAAGAATATAGTCTAACGAAATCTAAAAATTCAAGACATCTTTGTTTTGCCCTCCTAGTTTTAACGTCGATAGATAAAGTTGAAGGCACAAGATATTGGGCCTAAAGTAAACAATATAACAGCCCAAATTATCTATTTGATAAACATAAAAGCCCATTAGTCCACCCAACTCAATAATGCGCCTCCTTCAATCTAGTTAGGGCAACAGGCAACCATTAACGAAAAATACACAGACCTTCCAATATCCACTAAATTTATCCTATTAATGAACAAATCTCTATCAAATCTAAGGCTAACATGGGTCCAATGATAATAATTAGGTGGGTCATATAAGCTAGTTTCAAATCTAAGGTGGGTCAATTGACCCACCTTCCTTCAAGCTAGACTCGCCTCACATCACTAATAGAAAGAAAGACAAAGTTCATTGCCAAGCCATGATCTGATTTTATGCGCCAGCTCGAGTGTGAACAAAAAGAGCAGCAAGAGCCATTTTCCTGGTTGAATTTTGGATGGGGCATCATTGGTTATTTCCCTTAGCTCAGCACCTATAACATGTTTGTCTCCATGATTTGTGTTGCGGATAAATTTATTATCACTATCGCGTTAAAGCTTTGAGGTAATACAGAGATACATAATGAGCCAACCAAAAAACTCAATAAACTGACTGATGTCATAATCGACAACCAATTCACCAAAATATGAGCAAATCAATCTATACTAGCAGAATACCCGCACGTTGCGGCGGTTCTCTCTAAACAAAAGTGGCAGAATACAAGAATAATAGAGATACATTATATGCAGGGGCGGACTTGTGTGTAATCAAGGGTAGACACATGCATACCCTATCACAAAAATTATTAGTGTTAATTTTTTATTTTTATTTTTTATATAATATTGATACAGAATAAAGATAAGGCATACCCTTCAAATTATGTGTGAACACCCTCAAATTAAAAGCCCTTACCCGTCAGATAAAAAGTTATATCTAAAACCAAATCTTGACTTTGAGCCCATAATTTAAACTTGAGCCCATAACTAAAAAAAGAAAGAAAGAGGAAATAAAGAAAGATTTTTTTTTTAAAACAAATATTAAGTATATAACCAAAAAAACCCATTTGAAAGAGCCTAAAAGTACTACGTATTAACCCTACGAAAATTTACCTTGGAGAAGTGAAACGCCCTAAAATCAAAACCTTTTTTTTTCGGTTCCCACAGCTCGGTCCCACATCTCGTATATTTGATACCGTATTCTCATCTTTACATTTTGACCCAAAACAAGACAACGGGATATGCAATTTACCAACCATGTAGTACAGATAGGTAAAACAACCTTGTTTTAGCTAGAACAAGCTTGTTTTAGGCTAGAACAAGCATGTTCTAGTGGTAACACATAGTTAAATCTTTGACCAAATTCAAATACGCATATCTTTTTACTCGTTACGATTTAGGATCTGAAATTTTGCATGCACCTGTAATATGACCAAATGAAACTTTCCCTTTTTACACTTTTTAAAAATTCACGAAAACGACAAATCTGGATGTATGACCAATAATGGTCATTTTGGACCACTTTGGTGAACATACCAAATCCCAAACCACTCGGTTTCTGACTTAACCCTTTTTTTACACTAATTAGACACATGAAAACAAAGTTGAAGCACCTGACAACAAGTCCTAACACTAACCCATTCGAAATCAACACGTGACCCTTCTATGACCCATTTTGACACCCTTGACCCATTTAGCCAAAACAACCATATTTAACACCAAATCACTTCCCAATCCAACCCACAACATGACTTGACTCTTTAAAACATAATTACATCATTCTCTTCACATTTTACTCTATAAAATCGCATATGTCACTATAAAACCATTTTTGAGCGATTTACACAAATTGAAACCATAACAACGATTCAAAAGAAATGGAGCATCATCTAACCGTAAGCTAGCTCCATATCCACACTACCATCTTGAAAGCACTATTAATCCACTTGGTTCAACCGAACCATTCACCTACAACACGAAACAATGGAAAGGGTAAGCACATCGCTTAGTAAGCATATAGGCAATTATACGAATACTCTACATAATCAACACTGAAACAAGTCTTATCACATAACAACCAGATATCTTTTTAAACACATATCTACTGAGCACTGTAGAGATTATTCTAAACAACATAAGAAACAAGGCTATTAGGCACCAAATCACGTCGAAATGGATACCATGCTTCAGAAACAAGTCTATGCTAGCAACGCTAGCTAATCAACATAACGTGCAAGCACGTATTCGTAAACACTATGCTAACCACAGTTAGCGCTCTGATCAACACTGAATATTTACATATGCTCATTCCACATAGTCCACATAATACACAATCAACAACAAAAGTCAACACTATTATCCACATAAAGAAACAAGTATATGAAACAAGGCTCAAGAAACAAGTATAAGAAACAAGTAATCTTCCACCCGATTGTATGATCCTCTTGCTCGGAAGCAATCCGAAAATACATACAACCGATACAAGTCATAATAATTCATCATTAGAAACAAGTTAAGATACAAGAAAACTTCCACTTGATTGTATGATCCTCTTGCTCGGAAGCAATCCGGAAACACATACAACCATTACCCATACAACCCCCATATCACTTACCTCGATACTTTAGCCGATTTCATCATAATCATCAACATAAGCTTCCAAGTCTTTAACACCTAATCATATTATACATAACACATAACAACACTTTTAGACACTAGAAATCATCATAATCTTCTAATCATCATTAAACTAATTCATAACAACACCACCTTTCATAATCATAATAACCCAATTCTCTAATTATCCACTTTCCTCTCAAATTCTTGTTCCAACATCATAATCATGCTCTATTAACACCACTAATAACATCTTTAAGCTTATTTCATAATTTCATCAAGATTTAGCATAAACCCTAGAATTACCCATAAACACAAATCATGATTTTATCATTTTCACTATGTTATATGATTACCAACAATCATAATAACACTAATTAACATCAATTCAATCATTTTCTAGCTTCAATTTCGGATTAAAACCTTCAATTATACAAAACTTATCAAAACCTAAAAACTTAGGTTAGAACATGGAGAAATTCAACTTACATGAGATAAAAGATGATCAAAGGGTGATGAATTCGAGTTCTTAGAGCTTGAATCAAGGATTAGAAACTGATTTTAACAAACCCTAGCTTCCTTCTGCGTTTTTTCTTACTTCGTGAGGTATCTGGAACTTATTTTGGAAAGAAAGGAAATAATAAGCACGTACATATGTATATTTATCTGTTAAATTTTATTCTCTTTAAACTCTATTGTCTGGAACTAGGAAACCATTCACGTATTCTATTATTTTAAACCACTTATGATAAAAATACTTTCAAACAATTATATCCCCGTACACTAAAATAAAACCTCAAAATTTGGGGTGTTACAAGAAGTTCAAAAATCATGTTGGTTCCATTTTCCTATATATATTCCACGACCATTCTTATATATATTTCACGCTTCAAGAAGAGTTGCAACGCTTCAACACCATTCCTTTGTATATTTCACTTCGTTTTTGAAGACACATACAGAAAAAAAAAACACAAAAATTATCATTCCAATTCAACCATCATGTTCATTAAATAAATTCGCTAGAATCAAGTTCTATACTTGATCAGATTGTAATATCCTCTAAACAGCCTATACGGGCGAAACTTCTGTATGAGGACACTGCAAACGCAGGCCTCAATCTCGTTTTCTGAATTCACAATCATTGAATTAAAGTCAGTTTCTTCAATACTTGATTCTGTAATATACATATATATTGATATACTATATAATTATATTCATATTTGAAATAAGTTCATGTTTATATTGTTATTTGTACTTGTTGTTTATCTATTTCCTAACACTTGTTACTTATGACTTTTTGAAGAGAAAAATATGATAAATACTAATACAATTTATCAGTTTAGACGGTAGGAATTTGAGAAAGTGAAAGTGCAAACTGTGCTATTAATGGTCTGAAAAACTTATGAATATATGCTTTGTTTTTTTTGCTACTCAACATATTTTACGTCAACTAATGAGTACTTAAATTAATTGATTATTCAATCGAAACCCGAACCGTAAACTGTAACTAATTACCTGTAATTTATCAAATTAACTCGAGGTACGGGAAAAAAATTACTTACAAAATGCATACTCTAGCAAGAATTCCTAGATCCGCCACTGGTTATATGTTGTTTCTCAATATCCATAAAAATTAATCAAATCTTCTTAAAAATATATATACATCGATCGATCAATATCAAACATTTAAACTAACTATATAGTGTGCAACCGAGCCATTACCTTTAATCGTGATCATTTGATGTTTCTAGTTGTCATACTTTTTTGGTGTGATAAAGTATGAAGGTGTGTGGGAGTACTCAGTCATTTGGCATTTTACAATTGTAAATTAATCCATTATTTCTTTCTAGAAAGAAGTAGACTCTAGGCAGCGAAAAAACATGTGAAATCATATCACGAACCTCGTCATGTATAGAAGCAACCAATAACCAACTAAATTGTTTGACATTGGAATCTTTAACTTTGAATTGATATACATGCACGCTTGACCATGATCTCATATTTGAGATTCAGTCGTATTAGGATCTCATATTTGAGATTCACTCGTATTAGGATTTAAGAGTAGAGTTCAAATGAGTACATTAATTTTGAGTGAAAATAGGGGAATCAATCTCAACTACTCATTTTCATCAAATACACATTTCCCTCACATTTTTGAAACTCAAATATCTCACAAACGGTAAGTCAAAAAATCATGAAAATTGCACCATAAAATTCAGCGTTTTCACCTCTTCAATTTGCCATCCCTCAAGACATACTTTTGACAACTTTTTTTTTTTATTTTTTGGTGGGTTTTATAAATTATAAACACATGTCTTAGTGATTGGTTATACATTTGATTTGTAGTTAGGGTTAGGGCTTAGGGCTAGGGTTTAGGATTTAGGATTTAGGGTTAGGGTTTAGCAGGGTTTAGGGTTAGGCTTTAGCAGGGTTTAGGGTTAGGGTTTAGCAGGGTTTAGGGTTTAGTATGATTTAAGGTTTAGAGTTTTGTAAAGGCATACTTTCGATGAAATTATGAAAACTGCACCATTAAATTCAGTGTTTTATCCTCTTCGATTTGCCGTCCCTCAAGGCATACTTTCGACGATTTTTTTTTTTTCATCTTTTTTGGTGGGTTTCACATTTACTAACATGTGTTAAATGTGAAACTCACCAAAAAAGATGGAAAAAAAATTCGTCGAAAGTATGCCTTGAGGGACGGCAAATCGAAGAGGAGAAAACACTGAATTTACTGGTGCAATTTTCATAATTTTTAGATTTGTCGTTTGTGAGATAATTGATGTTGGGGGTTATAACACCCTACAATTTCAAGGTCATTTTTTTTTTAACATTTCGGAAGCGTATATTGAAATTCATACGTTATAGATTTCATGTATTACAACCCAAAATGGCAATACACAATCACATGGTTTGAAATCCAAAGTACCATAATAATTACAAATATTAAGATAGGTGTTATTTAATTCAAAACATAATGGTAAACCCATGACATGTTCATAAACAGAGTGAGCTATCAAACATTCCATCAAGACCCGACTTCTTGCCAACCCACACTCAAAAGCTTAACCTGCATGAAGTGAGGAGGAGGGATTAGCACAAAGCTAAGTGAATAGATCTCTAATCAACAATCTAAACATAGCTTAACAATTTCCTACAGCAAAGCATAGTAAACAAACAAATCAAAGAGGATCGGTGGTCCTTGAGGTACCCTCATGCCGCGGTGGCCCTCAAGTAACACTTAAAACCAACTGAAGGCCAAACAGTGGTTAAACCGATAGTTTGGTTACTAATACTACATACAACACACCTACAATAAACAACACATGTACAAAGCATTTATGTTGTTCAAAGTATTAGTATCCAAACCCAATCTATGTTGACCTCCGACATTCAAATAGTCCACAGCCATCATGGCAATATATACACATATATATATAAGACACAATCAATATCAATATCAATAAACCAAGTTTACCCGTTGTAACCAACTTGTTACAACTAATCTAGACTGAAAGTCCAAGATCCACTCACCCTTGACGATCACCGTCTCCACTCAATGGTCTTATTTTATTGAGTCTTCGGTTTATCTGAGAACACAATCAAAACCCGAATTAGATTCTCGTATCAAGTTTGTTACAATTTAATCATGTATATAATGTCAAATAATTACATATACTACACTTTCATTATTAGTTAAATAACATAAGTGTACAAGTCACAAGTTGTCAAATTCGTCAGATTATTACTAGCAAACGCGATCCGGGTTAGGAGTGTCTGGATCGCGTTCCACAGTTCAAAACATTATGTTACCAATTTACACTTGCAAACGCGATCCGGGCTAGGAGTGGCTGGATCGCGTTCCTAAGAACAAAATCAACCCAACTCAAGTTTAACACTGACTAACGTGATCCTGACACTTGTGAGCTGGATCGTGTTTCAAAGAACAAGTCGTACTGAGCCCAAATTACACATAGCAACGCGATCCGGGCCATGGAGCTGGATCGCGTTCCTCTGCTTTGAAACAGAGCATCAGACTTGCAACAACTTTCAGCTCGAACCAAAAACACAAAAACACAAATTACAGATACAATACTCGATTTTAACCAGAGAATAACCACATTTTTCAACTACAAACATGTTATAACAACAATGAACAACATCCAAGTCCTAAATTCATACATGCATCCATGATTCAACCCACCAATAACCTAAACCCAATTTATTCAATTTATAACTTGAAGAACACCATTAATTCATCGAAAATAAGTATGAAATCAGTTTATCAAAGATCACATCAACAAATTCAAGAACAAATTAACTTCAATTCTCATTAATTTAACCTAATTCAACTCATTCAAGCTCAAACATGAAAATGGGGATAATAACTTACAATCTTATGTGATGGTGAGATGATGAAGATGAAGAACAAGGTTGAATCCAAAATCACAGCCTTCAATTTGGTTTAATTTCGTTTTTGATTTTGTTAAGTGTTCAAGAGCATTAGAGATATGAACAAACTGCTGGTTGTAGGAAATAAGGTCGACATTTCCTATGGACAAGTTATAATACAGTATAATATTATACCCGTTCTAAATCTATTGTCTGGAACCTAAAACCAATTTGCGAGAAATAAGTTTTATTATACCGTCAACTAAATTAATTTAATACAAGTAATAATTTATCTAACACAATAAATTATTTGACCTATTAATTTAAATTATTTAAATAATACCAATTAATTTCTAAATACGATTTTAATACAATAAAGTAATGAAAAATACCGTATTTCTACTAGGCCCGAGTCGAGGGTGTTACAAATCTTCCCTCCTTAAGGAGATTTCGTCCCCGAAATCTCGCCATGCTCAAAAAGACTAGGATAGCGCGTCCTCATGCTAGACTCGGTCTCCCATGTAAGGTTTGGTCCCAAACTATGGTTCCACTTAACTAACACCATTGGAATGTCCTTCTTTCGAAGTTTAGTCACCTTACGGTCTAAAAGCTCTACGGGTTCTTCTACGAGTTTTTGACTTTGGTCAACACGTAAGTCTTGCAACGGAAGAACTTGGGATTGGTCCTCCATATTGCATTTCCTTAAGTAGCACACGTTGAAAGTATCATGAATACCCGCTAATTCAGGAGGAAGATCTAACGACACAGTTTGATCATTAACCACTTGCCAAATTCTAAATGGGCCAATGTATCTAGGGGCAAGTTTACCACGTTTACCAAACCGAATAACACCCTTCCAAGGTGAAACTTTCAATTAAACCAATTCACCACCTACAAACAAAACGGGTCAACGACGCGGATCGACATATTGTTTTTGTCTATCACGAGCAACTTTTAACCTATCACGGGCTATAGCTACCTTATCGGCTGTAATCTGTACTATCTCAGGACCCGCAAATTGTTTCTCACCCGCCTCTAACTAACAAGTGGGTATTCTACATCGACGACCATACAACATTTCATAGGGTGGCATGCCTATACTAGAGTGAAAAGATTTATTATAGGCGAATTCTACCAACGGCAAGTGAGAATCCCAAGACCCACCAAATTCCAACACACAAGCCCTTAACATGTCATCGAGAGTCTGAATAGTCCGCTCAGACTGACCATCAGTCTGAGGATGATAAGCAGTGCTCAAATTGACTCTAGTACCCAATTCCCGTTGTAAACTCTGCCAAAACCCAGATGCAAATCGAGAATCTCTGTCAGAAACTATAGACAACGGAATCCCATGCCTTGACACAACCTCATTAATGTACAACTGCGCCAGTTTACTCAAAGATGTTGTCTCACTAGTGGCAAGAAAGTGAGCACTTTTGGTCAATCTATCGACAATTCCCAAATCATATCGTGACCCTTAACCGTTCTAGGTAGTTTAGTCACAAAATCCATGGTTACATGCTCCCATTTCCACTCGGGAATCTCAAGTTGTTTCAAAGCTCCACATGGTTTTTGATGTTCGGTTTTTACTTGCGAGCAAATATGGCAAGATTCCACAAATCGAGCTACATCCACTTTCAAAGTAGGCCACCAATACAAAGGTTTTAAATCGTGATACATTTTGGTACTCCCGGGATGAATCGACAGTTTAGATTTGTGAGCTTCTAACAAGATGACATCTCGAAGACCACCTAACAAAGGAACCTAGACTCGAGATTGAAAGGTCTTTAATCCACGTGAGTCATCATCCAATAAATCCTTTCTTTTAAGCATAACCTCGGATTTCAAGTTATTATCCATCAATGCCTCCATTAATATTATACCCGTTCTAAATCTATTGTCTGGAATCTAAAACCAATTTGCGAGAAATAAGTTTTATTATACCGTTAACTAAATTAATTTAAAACAAGTAATAATTTATCTAACACAATAAATCATTTGACCATTTGACCTATTAATTTAAATTATCCAAATAATATCAATTAACTTCTAAATACTATTTAAATACAATAAAGTAATGAAAAATACCGTATTTCTACTAGGCCCGAGTCGAGGGTGTTACAGGGGTAAATGAGTTTTGTACATGTGGAGCATTCTCTTTGTACATATGACACAATATCATTGGTTCCCTCATTCTCACACAAATTTCTATTCTCATTTGAACCCCACCCTATGATTTAAACCCATAATATTATGATTTCAACTCAACTTTATGGGTCTGTGAACTAACGTTGTTTTCCTAACATGACATGTAAATACGTACAAAGAATAGTGAAAATACAAAGATTGCCGCCTTGCATATATATACAGTTACATCATCATCAGTTTCACAACTACAGTTATATATGTGACACCCCGCAATTTCGATATAATTATAAACGTAATTAGCACACATTTCTAGGCTAATTCCCTACTTGAGTGAATTTACAACACATTTTAGAGGTAAGTCTAGCAAAGCCCAACTAGTTCGCGTAGTATTATACGTTTCGTAATTATTATAATTACGCACAAAACAATTGGAGCAAACGCGACAAAAATATACGACTGTGGGTGAACAAAATTAATTAATAATATGAGATTATTAGTTAACATTAACGTTTATTAAATACTATTTTAATGATATTTAACAAGTATTTCGTAAACTGAAACGAAACATTTCTGAAACAAAACAAAGTTTAAAATTTTACAACTAAATTAAATAATTTTTATAAAATATCTCAACTAAAATAAATTCTAAAATGTATTTAAAACCTACCAATTTAAAAATAACTTAATATTTAACGATCGGGTAAACGAACACGGATAAAATACCACAAATTTAGGACAAAAATCCCCTCCCCTCTTTGTTTGGCCAGCCTACCCAAACCACCCACCCCAATCTCATTCTCATTTCTCATCTTACTCTCAAACACCCACCTCTCTTTCTCTCCAAACACTCTCAAAATCACTCACCAAAAATCACCAAATCACCACCAAAATATTGTTATTTTCGGACCAACAACAACAACAAAACTCATCATCAACTTCATCTTCAAGATCCAAGCTCAAGATCCACCAATTTCATCATCATCTTCATCACTCACCTAATTTTCGGATTACACTCAAATCGGTATGAAAAATCACTTTTCTTACACTTTTCCTTTGTTATTATAGTGTATAATCATGTTACAACTCATTATATGAAAGATCTAAACGTTTTTGGGTTGAAAAATTCAATTTTCGGATGAACAGACCGCTATATGACTAGTGCATATAGGACATTTTGAAATGAAGCCTAAAGCCTCCTATTTATAGGTGAGCTTTGGCTCACATTAGCACCATGAGGTGCATGTTAGAAAGCTTGCCAAAAGTGGTGTGTACAACACGAAAAGTAGGCGCACCGGGTACCGTACAACACGAAAAGTAGGCGCACCAGGTACCAAAAGTTACCAAAAACGGAAACCGAGGCAGGTACAGGCCAGCCGGCGGCGGTGGTGGTCCAGCCGGCGGAGGTGGTCAGGTGACCGGCGGCGGTGGGCCCTCCCCCGCCCCGTTGCGTTGTTTGTTGCTTCGTTTCTTGATTCGTGCGTGTTTTCTTCGTTATACGTCCGTTTGAGTTTATTCTTTTTTTGTTGGATTCGTAATTCAAAAACGAAGATTTTGACATAGGATAGGCCCTAAAATGAGGTACCTAGCTCCAGATATCACGTTTGGATCATTTGGATCTTCCGGCGGGCGCGAAATCTTCATTTTTTACCCGTTTCAGTTGATTCTTCTTCTGTTGGATCCGAATTTTGAAAAGGAAGATCTTGGAAATAATGGATGCTGATGAAGGGCACTTTGGTCTTGAAATCTCGTTTTTATGCCTTGAATCTTCAAACGTGTGTGGAATCTTCGTTTCACATCCGTTTTACTTGATTTTTATCGTGCAACCTTGTTTTGACCTTCTTGGCATAATGTTACTGATTTGTGCTGTTTCTGAGTTGATATGCCAAGAATCGTTCCAGAATGAGAGAGATATCGGTAGTAAAAACATGACTTTTTACGCGATATCAAGTATCCCACACTTAGAACTTTGCTTGTCCTCAAGCAAACTAACGTTCAACATGGTTAAAGATAAGCAGATAATGAAATATTTTAAGACGGGAACTTTTTACTAAAGGGGGTTTCGGAAAAATAAAGATATTTGATATTTTAGAAAGCAAGGTTGTAATCTTTAGGAGCATGCTTTTGATCATTGATCGTTGATACATGACTAGGCGATCCTCTCAAGGTGGTCACTCCAATCACTCAAAGTGTTTAGGGTTCCCTATTCTATTATATCAATCGCTCAGAACGCCAGTCATGTATTGTTTATCGTCATAGGCTTGATCGAGTATCAAATCGTTACCTTTTTGGTGAGCGCGAAGTCGATCTAGCCACAATCATTCTAAGGGAAGTGATGTAGGGTTTTTAGTGGCGGAATGTTGGTAATGTGAGAGGGGTTTTGTTGGGTTTTCTTTTTTTGGTGAAGCGAAAAGCTGAAATTATTTGAATTTTATTTGACTTTCTTTACTTCGAGTTTTCTTGGGTAGTTTTGACTTCGTATCCTTGTAGCTTTTATTCTTTCATCTTTGAAACTTTTTATGAAGTTTGAGGGATGATTTTTAGTAGGTACGGGATGACGTGTTTATTTTGGGGTGTATAGAAGGGTTCAAGAATGATGTGATTTGATCTCCTTTTTACTCACTAGTTTGGCTTCGAAATGCATTACAGGAGCAAGTTCTGATTCTAAACGCATACATCGGCACACTCAAGAATCGAAAAAGTGAAGCATTAAAAGTGAATGTTTTTCATATGGCTCAAGATACCTCACGAATCGAAAATTGGGTTGTTGTGTGCTTAGTCATGCGATGCTCTTTATGGGATTTTTTAAACCTATTTTTCAAAAGAATTTATATCTTATTCGTCCTTATTCCCCAAAGTAAATCATTCTTCGCTTAAAATTTTTCATTTTCAACATATTTTTAACTTAGTTTTGAAAAATTTTGTTTACTTTTATGGAGAAGTAAGGTCTAATAAAGAGCAACGATTTAGAATTGTAGGTTCCGATACGGACCTAATCGGATCGCGATAACTCGATTGCAAGAGCGGAAATCAAACAAACGAGTATTGAACGTACACGAATCGAATATATAATTTTCTGTATTGTATTGATATGAACAATTAGGATTACAGAAACTCAAACACTCTCCTCTTTCTCTCTACGCCTCACAAAAATGTCTAACCTAACAAATGAACCCTAAGTGTCTATTTATACTTTCCATGTACCCTATTGGCGACACTAGCCGGCTACTAGCGACACTAGTTAAGTGTCGCTATAGCGACACTGGCTAAGTGTCGCCCTTTAACACTTGTATATTTTCGTATTAATTTTTTTTTGTTTACATACTCGAATATACAAACCTAACACTTAACAAACTCAGACTAATTGACTTTAACAAGTACATATGTTTGACCAACTGACTGACACACAAAATGCACCAACAAACTCCCCCATGTCAGCAGCTTGGTCAAATAAGTCTTCAATTAGTCTGAACCAACAAACTCTTTCATGTCTTCAACAATCAGAAACTCCTCCATTGAGATAGCATGGTCTTCAGAAAAATCTTGATGTCCAGATTCATGTGATTGACACACATTTATCATACAATAAGATCTGCAAACTCTGTGACCATTTCTCAATCATCAGCAGCTTCTCCAATAGAATTTTTCACAGTCTTTGGAGAATAACCGACATCCTTTACATCTTCAATATTTGACTTTAACAAGATATGTGATATTTGTAGAAAATAACATAGAAATAAAATCTTTTTGTATTTTCTTTATAAATGAAAAGTAAAGAATAAAGATTAAAATAAATTGGGAATTGGATTGTTTTAGGTCTGCTTAGAGATCATATCAGGCCAACATGCAATTATTAGGAAATAGTAAGTGTTATTTCGATCACCAGTATATTTGTCCACTTTAAATTTACTTGACATATTTAAAGTATATTTTATAAAAATTAGTTCAAGACGATCATCGGTATTGTTTGTCCACTTAAACATATTACATCCGTATCTGTGAGCTAACATTTATTATTAGAATGAATATTAATTTTGTGAAACCTATTATATGATATACTGATAAACTTTAGTAAAACACATAACGCTGCATATTTTATAGACAAGGTAGAGATTACAAGACCAAGTTTATCTCGGCTATCTCGTAACATACACTTGACCTTTAAATTTAGGCATACATCAAACCTATTATGAAGATACTAGTGGCCCCAGATCTGTACTTAGTACAACAGAGGGTCCCTTAGTATGAACAAAACAAGTTTGAGACTATTTGCATAACTAATGGATTCAGGTCTGTACGTTAGTACATCAATAGTCACCATTAGTTAAGCTAATAATCATATTATTACTATATGCCAATTTTGCACTTACATAATAATTATGACAGCGTATGGTAGTACCTTCATTCATCAATTAAGACTTATGTCATACATCATATTACAGTTTTCACAAAGTAATAGACAAGTTTTAATATTACTTCTTACTCACTCAGAGACCGGTGTGTATCATGCCTACCAATACATCATATGATGAAACCAATGTTTATAAAAGCCGTTTTAAATATGCCAGATAAACCTACTGACACATCCAAGATAAACCTTAAAATTTCCATTTTGTGCATGTCACCTGATGTACTATCATTTCCCAAGTTGTTTACAGAAACAATCCAATGTCTTTTCAAGAATTAAGAATTTTGCTGTTCACATTTCTGATCCAAATAATCAGAATTTATAATAGATAATATTTAAATAAAAGTTCCAAAATCACATATCCAGTCAAATCAAATTCTTTTAGCACTTTTTACCATCACGCAAAAGCTCATCTATCCAGTCTTTCAACAATATACACATTCTTGCAGTCACTTGAAATATTAGCTAACAAGAACCTGACTGCATAAACACAAACACTCAAACATTAGAGTTTATGGGACACCCAAGCCTTGATAAACTTGGGTTGTCCACTATCGTCCATAATCATCACATCCATGAGTTTATGATATTTTAAAAACTCAGTTGATTTCATGGATGTGTTGTTTGCGGATTTTGGTTTCCAAACTTGCTTAGGTTCGGATGATTTGTTTTCAACAATATTGTGTTGTTGAACTTGAGGTCTACTAGGCACAACTTTGTTTACTCTAGCCATAGGTTTTGGAGAGTTTGATGCACAACTAGATATAGGCGAATACGAACGACACCTTGAAAAAGATTTTGAAAACGAATTCCTAAAAGAGGAAGTTCTTGGCATCCCTCTACCAAACCTATCTAGGGATAATAACTTACAATCCCTAATAATATGGCCCTGTTGACCACACCGAAAACAAGAACGTCTCTCAACATACGATCGATTCCAATGAGTTCCCTCAAATCGTTTCGGTGGAGGACAATACACAGAAGGTCTATTAATAGGAACATTTGTTGAACATGCACTCTTTGGTGAACATGTTGAAGTAGATGTTCCTGAGGTTGAGCTGGCTGATGTTGAACATTTAGTATTTTCAGATTTCTCAACTAGTTTATCTTTCTTTAGATTCTTCACATATGACTGTGAATTATTTGAAGATTTAAAATGTGAATCTCTTTTAATTTTAACATTTGAGGATTCATTGTCAACCTTAGCCTTGCCTTTGTATTTAAAACGTTCATCATTTTCAGTTGTAATGATGAAATTTTCAAGTGTGACATTTATTTTCTCAACCTTAAAGGTGAACTCTTCTAGTATATCTTCTACCACAACAACCTCCTCAACACTAACCGGAGGTTTATTTTCAGCTTTAACAAATGTAGGCCTAACAAGCTCGGCCTGTTTAACTTGCTCATTAACTGATGAATTAACAGATTTTGTGTCTACAGTTGAAGTAGTAGGCACAAAGTCTTTGATGGAATCCTTTGATGGCATAGGCAGATAGTCCTTAGGAGGAGGTACATGGTGATAACCAAGACCTGCCTTACTTTTGGTATCTGTCCTTTGCGATTGAAGGATTTCATCAAACACCAAAGAGGATGTTGAAAATTTTGAAAGCTTTCTTTTTAAGTTAACTACTTCAGCCTGTGAGTCAGCAAGCTCCTTTTTTATAATTTTCATCATATTCAAATAACTATCAATTTCGTCTTGCTGACTAAAAATTTTGGCTTTATATTCTTTTGTTTCTTCAAAAACAACCTTTAACTTTTTATCAGAAACTTTCTCATTTTCTTTTAAAATTTTATTTGCCTCCATCAAGTTTTTAAGATCTGAATTGAGGCGTTCATTATCCTCCCTGTATCTGTTAACACAATCAGTTAATTTCATACAAGATAAGCATTCAGAAGAATTTGAACCAAACCCATGTATTTGAGCCTCGAATGCATTGTTTTGATGCTCTTTTTCAGTCTCTTTTTCCTTTTTATATCCACCGCAGCGCTTTTCGAGGGCAACCCAAAGATCTTATGCATTATTGTGATGCTTAAACAACTTTAAGATCTCCATTGATAAAGACTTTTGAATTGTTGTGAGAGTTTTCCGTTCATCATCCAATGCTTTGCGTTCTTCGATTGTCATTGATATATATGGTTTTTCAATTTTTGTTCCTTCAATGACTGGCCTTTCATATCTCTCAAGTAATGGTATCCACATGTCTGGATCGTTAGAAGAGATGAAAGCCTCGAAACTTCTTCTCCAGCTTGAGTAGTCAGTATTTTGTGTGAACATCGGAGACTTATTACAGACACTTTGTAGAAATGACATCTTTAAATAAGAAATTTAGTGAAACACAAACACCCAAAAGCGAGTTTTCAAAAAAAAAAAATTTTTTTTTTTTTTTTTTTTTTAGAGACACTAGGGAAGTGTCGCTACTCTAGGGAAGTGTCGCTACACTTGGGAAGTGTCGCTATTCTATACTTAGCCAAAATCTGAGCAACAAAGAAGTGTCGCTATGGAAGTGTCGCTATGTAAGTGTCGCTACACTAGGGAAGTGTCGCTATTCTATACTTAGCCAAAATCTGAGCAACAAAGAAGTGTCGCTATGGAAGTTCCAAAAACCCTAAAAACGAAAATTTTCGAGATTTGATGAAATCCGAAAACCACAGTCGACTTATACCTGCAAAAAACAAGTTAGAAAACACTTTTCCAAGCTTATTAAACCCTGAAATCAGATTGAAACCCGAAAAGACTTCACTAACAAACCGAAAAACGTTTATATCACGATCTGAAACCGACGAATCCTTGATTCTCGGCTCTGATACCACTTTGTAGGTTCCGATACGGACCTAATCGGATCGCGATAACTCGATTGCAAGAGCGGAAATCAAACAAACGAGTATTGAACGTACACGAATCGAATATATAATTTTCTGTATTGTATTGATATGAACAATTAGGATTACAGAAACTCAAACACTCTCCTCTTTCTCTCTACGCCTCACAAAAATGTCTAACCTAACAAATGAACCCTAAGTGTCTATTTATACTTTCCATGTACCCTATTGGCGACACTAGCCGGCTACTAGCGACACTAGTTAAGTGTCGCTATAGCGACACTGGCTAAGTGTCGCCCTTTAACACTTGTATATTTTCGTATTAATTTTTTTTTTGTTTACATACTCGAATATACAAACCTAACACTTAACAAACTCAGACTAATTGACTTTAACAAATACATATGTTTGACCAACTGACTGACACACAAAATGCACCAACAAGAATCAAGTATATACCAATATCCATTTAACAGTAGTGCAACTACTGCTATCCCACACTTAAAGGAACATCGTCCTCGATGTTATACTAAGCTCTGAATGGGGTAAAATCCCACACTTAGGGTTTTAAACATCTAAGACTCATTCTTCCAGTGTGTGTGTTGGGTTTGAATCCCACACATAGTGATAAGCATAATGGATATGGTATTTTTAAAACGAATGAAAGAGATGGTATAGAAGTACTCCCCGGTAGTTGCAGTATTCTTTCAGTTGCATCTGCTGGTCTTTGTCTTCTTTGGTGCTTCTTTGATCAAGTCTTCTTGTGATTGGTCTCGTGAGTGTGAACACGTCGGATATACTATTTTTCGGTTGTTGATGCTTCCTTGCAGGCTGGAGCATTCTTTGTATGATCCGAGTGTGAAAGATAGTCGGAGATTTCATCACTTCTTGGAAAGTAAAATTGCAGTAATGTAAAAACAAACACGGGTTGCCTCCCGAGAAGCGCTCTTTTAAAGTCGAGAGCTCGACTTAGTCCTTTTTTTTCTTCAGATGATGCTTGATGCATCAGTAGTGGTGGCGTGGTCACTGTGGTTCCTTGGTAGAGAGTATCGTGGTGGATAGTACTGTAGGAATTGCTCTATCATGTCAGCAATGAGAGTTGGTGGGTTGGTGGATAGCATTCTGAAGCTTTTGAAGTGATCGGTGGCGAGTCGGTCGAGAATTGCCATTCCATAGCAGATGTATCGAACTGCCCTTGTGACTGGTCCATTAGGGTCAATTCGAGTGCAGGTGTAAGTTCGAACTATTTCACGCTGTGGGTGGTTTCTTCCTATCGATGCGATTAAAGCCATGAATTCGGTTTTCACTTCTTCAAAATCATGAGCCCAAGGGTCTCCTCCGAAAGATCTAGTTGCTTGGCACACTTGTCTGATTAGTTGATGTTGCTCGCGGTTGAAGGGAAAATCCGAGTCGGTGAAGATGCAAATTAGCTTGCTGAATATCTCGCGATATCCATTCCGGTAGACATCGAGTTCTACGTCTTCTTCTTGGTACATTTCGCGCAGTCGGGTAGTCACATAAGTAGCTAAATTGATTTGCGACATGTGCGGGATGAATCTCGGTACCTCACGAGTTTCCTCTTCATAGGCTGGCTCGTTCAGCTCATCAATTATTAGTTCTATGTGGTGCCCAATGGTGGATTGAATGACGATCCTGCAGTTCTCTGATGCTGTGAGGTGCTCTCCAGTTTCGATGAGATCTAGAAGAGTTCTAAGATCTCCCACCATTCTAATGTCGGCATAACTTCTTGGGTTCCCTGTGGCTCTTTCCAGTTTGGTTCTCATTGATGCAAGAATAGCTTTTTGACTTGATGAGTACGGAAAAGCTGACCCGGCTAAGGCACAATATACTTTTTGGTATATTCGCCTTTGGTTTCCGTAGAATTCGATTTCTCCCATTGGGTAGTTGGGTCTTTCTCGCTGTCGAGCTTCTCTGGTAAGTTGTTCTTGAAACAGGTCAGAGAATGCTCGAATGTTTCTCCGAAGAGTGCTGGGCTCTGGTTCTCCATAATTGGCGAGGTATGAATCGTAGTCTCGTATGATTGCCCTTATCATGTGTCTCTGTGCGGTGTTGTAGTCGTTAGTTGACTCTTTGATAGCTTCTACGATGATTTGGACATCGTTGTATTCGTCAATCATCTCGATCATGTCTTGATGAGTATATATCAGAGGAATTTCTAGTCTCTCAGTTGCGACAGCAGGGGAATTAGGGGGAGCAAGAGGAGGTTGTGGAATAGAGCGTTCGTCGAGAGTGATGTTGACGTAATCGTCATCACATTCACTGTTGCAGTCGGAGTCCTTATCACGTGAATCTGGAAATTGGTGGAGTTCTTAGTCTGAGGGCGCGTTGTTGAAGGGTTGAGAACTATCGATTTCGATGGTCCGGACTTCGGTTGTTATGTCATGAATGTTCTCTTCGGCAAAGCTTCCTGGTTGACGCGCCTTATATGCCGAAATTCTCTGTAGTAGTTTGGCATACTGGTCTGGGTGTGGTGATGATCGGAGTCCTTCTTCAAAGATTTCTATGTCTCGGAGTCGGGTTCTGGTAAAGGGTTTGGATGGATCGAGATAGGAATTTAGGATGTTTCCCATTCTTTTAAGATGAGAGGATCTGAACTCTTGACGGATGACTCCGTAATCAACTGATTCTTCTGATGAAGAGCAGTCATCACAGTTTTGTATTCTTTTAACTTCGGCCATTTATGGCGAATCAGTGTGATCTTCATCTTCTTCCATTTCTTCCTCTTCCTCTTCCTCTTCAGGGTCAGATTCAATTTCTTCATCTGCCTCCTCGTATTCTTCCTCTTCTGGGTCGTATTCGGTGTCAGAAATGAGAACTGATGATCCAGTGAATTGCGGTTCCTCCTCTGGTTCTGATTCATCATCGGAACAGACTTTTCCTGTGGATATAGCACAACATTCTTCCTCTTCTGGGGTGCATTCCGGTTGGTCGATCTTGTAAGTGATACTTTCACCATGCGATCGTAAAACAATCGTGTGGTTATACACATCAATCACTGCTCTAGCTGTATTCATGAATGGACTTCCAAGGATAATTGGGATGTTTATGTCCTCGTGGATATCCATTACCACGAAATCCGTTGGAAAGAAAAATTTGTCAACTTGAACAAGGACATTCTCAGCTATTCCCTTGGGGTATCTAACAGATTGGTCGGCTAGCTGGACGGTCATCTTAGTGGGTTTCAAGTTTTCAAGTTCTAGCCTTTTAAACAGGGAGTAGGGCATAAGGTTAATGCTGGCTCCTAAGTCGGCTAAAGCGCTCATATTTCCGGAATTGTAGATAGAACAAGGGAGTGTAAATCTACCAGTATCTCCTAATTTTTCGGGAAGGCTATTTTTAAGTAGGGATGAGGTTTCAGAACTAAGGGGAATGTTGTTCACTTCAGGCAATTTATCTTTGGTGGATAGCAATTTTCTAATATACTTATTACGACCAGGAACTCTAGACATGGTATCAAGGAATTTTCCATCTAGTTTAAAGGATGATAGTTTATTGGGTTGAACTTTAAGTCTAGCGGGGTAAGGGATTCTAACCTCTTTGTTCATGGTTTGAGTGGTTTCCACAGCTGGTATCTTGACCTTTGGTTCTTCCTTTACTGGAACAGCAGCAGGTGGAGTAGTAGCTGCTTCCTTTGGTGTTGTAAGTTGCTTTGCTTCCTCAACATGCGGATTTTGAACCGTGTTGCTGGGCAAACTTCCTCGGGGTCTATTCTCAAGACGTTGTGCCAATTGTCCAATTTGAGCTTCCAAATTCTTTAGCACAGCCAATTGATTTCTCATGAAGAGGTCGGCTTGATCTTGTCTAGCAGACGTCTTTTGGTTGAGCAGGTATTGACCTTGCATGAATTGGGTGAAGGCGTCGTCTGAACTTGAAGCTGGGGCATTTGTCTTGGTGGTTTGTTCAGTGGTTTGGTTTGTGTCGGAAGTGGGTGCAGGAAGTGCAAGGGGTTGATTATAAGAAAGTTGTGGCTGTTGTTGGTAAGGTGGGTATCTAGGTGGGTATCGGGGTTGGTATTGTTGTTGGTTGTTTCATGGCGGAAAGGGAGGTCCTCTAGGTTGGTTGTTGTTTTTGTTGAAACCGGGTGGTCGAGCTGGAAACTGAGCATAGTAGACGGTGCCATCTGCTTCTTCGTATTCAACTTGGTATTCGCCAGATGGTTGCGGGTTGGTGCAGTGTTGACAGACTTGCACTTGGTGTACTTGGTGCTGTTGTTTCTTAAGTTCTCCAAACTGTTTGACGAGCGAGTCCATTTTCTCTGTTAGTGTCTTAATTGCTTCGACTGGAATTGGGTTTGCAGCAGCGATAGGTTTGGAAGATGTTGAATGATCTCCAGAATTCCAATCGTGGTGATGCATAGTCATATTTTCTATTAGGTTCCATCCTTCTTCGTCGGTCTTTGCCATGAAGCTTCCTTGTGTAGCAGCATCGAGGGTAGTTCGGTGGTTAGGATCTAAACCATTATAGAAAGTGCACAATGGTGCAGACTTATCGAGTCGGTGATTAGGGCATTTCTTCAAGGCTCCTTTGAATCGTTCCCATGCGGTATATAATGACTCATCGAAAGCTTGTCGAAAGTTCATGATGTCATTTCGGAGTTTGGTTTGTTTAGAAGGCGGAAAGTACTTGGTTAGAAACTTTGTCGCCATCGCAGTCCATGAATGGATAGAGCCGGTCCCAAAACCTTCAAACCATGTTTGCGTATGATGGGTGAGCGAATAAGGGAAAAGGTATAAACGGATTGTGTCTTGGCCAATTCCGTTTTGCTTGTAGGAATTCGAGGGAGAGATGAACTTGTCGAGGTGAGAGTTTGGGTCATCACTGGGCAATCCATGGAATTGACAGTGGTTTTGGATTAGTTGGATTATGTGGTGTTTAAGCTCGAAAGATTGTCCGGGGGTTTCAGGGTAGAGAATTGGTCCTCCTCTTCCTTCGATAGAGGGTTTACTGTTGTCAGCGAGAGTGATGCGTTCAGCCATTGCTTGCTTAAGCGCAGATTGCTTCTTTTCTCGTCGAATAGTGCGTATTATAAGTTCTGGATCAGGAAAGTTAAACAGTGGTGCAGATCTAGGGGAACAGGTCATAAACTAAAAGAAAAGACAATAAAGAAAATAACAATAAAGGAAATGTTTTTGTTGTTTTTTTTAGAAGGTTTTATCCTAAGGGTTTACTAGAATTGGGATTGGTTGGGCCTCCGGATCGGACAGTTAGTCTCCCCGGCAGCGGCGCCAAAAACTTGTTGATGTTTATCAACGGGTGGTTTTAAAATTTATAATTGCTGGGGTCTAAGTGTGACTTACTAGTACTGAACCAAAAGGTTAGTAAGCGGTAAGTTGGACCTAGAGTCGTTCTTAAAGAGAAACTGAATTGAAACGGAGGTGATCCAATCAATCTTTTTTTTTTCTAGTAAATGTTTTAAAAGAGTGCGTTGGGGGTTTTGGTTTAGTTAATTTAGTGAACTAAATAAGCGAATAAAATGTAATAAGATGTCAGATAATGCAAAGTAGTATTTGTTGTGAGTTCGTTAGTTAATAATTTTGGGATGATGACTCTTACGGGAAAACGATTAACTAAATTGGGTTGCTTATGAGATTCAATAACTTATGGTATAACCAATAGATTCCTTATTAGTCGGTTATCAACTAATATGTCACGAGGAACTAAGGTATCATGATTCTGACCAGACAGACAATGCTCAACTCTCCACACTCTCCTGTGAGGGAGTCAGTGGCCCATATTATTGAACGTATTTGCTCGTGGGCGAAGGAACAGAGTATCAAGTCCATAATATGTCTAGCCGTTCTTAATACCACAATGATTATGAATCCATTAAACAACTAACTTAGAATTTGTGTCCGGACTTATTTAATCAATTTCTACCAATGAAACTTAAGTGTGATAAACGAGGGAAAGCATTTAGGTTTCTTGCGTATCATACTTTAGGTTTCATGGTTTTAATAAAAAGTATCAGTTTAAGTTGGATTTTAAACTTGCCTTTCTCAATACAATTAACAAATCCCTAGGTTTTCGTAAATGGTTATTTAGCCTTTAGCCTACCTAATCTAATCTAATTTAAACTAAAACAACTAATTAAAATGCTGACGGCTTTTTACAGAAAGTTAAACCCAGACCATGTCGGAAAATACTATGGTGGCTCACAACGTATTGAATTGTTTACCAACGTTTCCGTTGTGAGTTTAATTGCTTCGCGATGTTTACATGATAAGTACATTGTGATTGGAAGTGTACAATACTCATGGCAAGTCCACGTAATCACATTGCATTTTATAATGCTTGCATGACGTTACAATTAAAGACATAGTTTTTACACAGATAACTATTGACCGAGTATTGAGGTTCGCGACTTCTCTTTACAAGGTTACAATCACGTTTTTTAATCGAAAGGCGAATATAAGTTTTAGGTTTAAAATCACAAGATAAGTCCGTTCACAAAGTTTCCAATTTTATAACGTCGATCAATAATACAACTACCTTCGGTCGTTACCGGCTTCCATATATTTGTACTATGCTCAAAAGCATTTCCAATACTATACCGAGTAATCAGTCGAATAGGGGCCGTCATATTATCTCACGACGTATTCAAAGTCATCCCTCAATTATGTACTAACTACATCACAACAAATACAATAGTAATCTACTCGCTAATCATGATAATAACGATCGCAAAAATAATTAAAGCAAACATGTTTAATTAAGATAGATAAGGATAGAGATAACCGAGATTAATATGCGAGAAGGAATAGACTTGAATTAATAAGTGTAACTCCAAGCGTACACCAAAGATTACAACAACGTTCCTAGCTTTCTTTCTACTCTAAACAAAGTGCTAAACTAATCTAATGCTAAATTTAAAGTAAGAAAGTTATATGACTAGTGCATATAGGACATTTTGAAATGAAGCCTAAAGCCTCCTATTTATAGGTGAGCTTTGGCTCACATTAGCACCATGAGGTGCATGTTAGAAAGCTTGCCAAAAGTGGTGTGTACAACACGAAAAGTAGGCGCACCGGGTACCGTACAACACGAAAAGTAGGCGCACCAGGTACCAAAAGTTACCAAAAAGGGAAACCGAGGCGGGTACAGGCCAGCCGGCGGCGGTGGTCAGGTGGCCGGCGGCGGTGGGCCCACCCCGCCCTGTTGCGTTGTTTGTTGCTTAGTTTCTTGATTCGTGCGTGTTTTCTTCGTTATACGTCCGTTTGAGTTGATTCTTTTTTTGTTGGATTCGTAATTCAAAAACGAAGATTTTGACATAGGATAGGCCCTGAAATGAGGTCCCTAGCTCCAGATATCGCGTTTGGATCATTTGGATCTTCCGGCGGGCGCGAAATCTTCATTTTTTACCCGTTTCAGTTGATTCTTCTTCTGTTGGATCCGAATTTTGAAAAGGAACATCTTGGAAATAATGGATGCTGATGAAGGGCACTTTGGTCTTGAAATCTCGTTTTTATGCCTTGAATCTTCAAACGTGTGTGGAATCTTCGTTTCACATCCGTTTTACTTGATTTTTATCGTGCAACCTTGTTTTGACCTTCTTGGCATAATGTTACTGATTTGTGCTGTTTCTGAGTTAATATGCCAAGAATCGTTCCAGAATGAGAGAGATATCGGTGGTAAAAACATGACTTTTTACGCGATATCACCCCCGGACCCCCGTACACGATTTTCTACGTTATGATATTACAATGAAACTGCCAATAATACTTTGAAATATTTTTACGAAACCATCACCAACGAGTTGTACGAATTTACAAATAAATGATGATCTTTCATGGATGAACGAGTAACATGGTTTGGTTGTTATCCAACCACTTATACGACTATTTCCTACGTTTAGGACATTAGGGACTTGACCCGGACTAAGCTTTGCTAGCACTCGCACTTTACTTAACTCAACAGGTGAGTTCACAGCCCCACTTTTAACTGTTTTACTGCTTACAACTTGGAGTGAGAAACATAGTCAACTGTTTAGTGATTGCCATGACTGCTTTTACATACACGATTGTATACTTGTTTTACTCGAACGATTAGAGCACTTTGAACTGTTGAAAACTTATACGAAACTGGTATTTATGAAATAACATTTTCATAAACATGTTAAACTTTGTTTGGTAAACCGAAGAACGACCGGTACTTTTTATGTAACCGCTGGAGAACAACCAGCAACGTATTTTAGTGCCAGAGAACGACTGGCCAAGTGGACGGGAGAACGACCCGTGCGTATTTGGATGGGAGAACGACCCATGCGTCTTTAGACCAGAGAACGACCGGTACTGTGTTTCGCTGGAGAACGACCAGCAGTGTTTATTGCCAGAGAATGACTGGCCGAGTTGGACGGGAGAACGACCCGTGCGTCTTTAGACCGGAGAACGACCGGTACTGTTTTGGAAAAGCTGGAGAACGACCAGCAACGTATTTTAAACTGTACTTTGGGTAACATCCTACGTAAACTACATTTTGGGTAACATCCCAACCGAACTGTATTTGGATAACATTCCACAAAACGTCTAATTAACTATTATGGCAATAACTATTGTGAACATATTTGGTTTAACAACTGTGCTTACAAACTAGATCCAACTAATGCAAACATAAAACCTGTGAATTCATTCAACCTCGTTGTTGACTTTTACTATGTTTTTCAGGGAATTAGCTGCGCACGTAAGAACCGCCTGCACACATGGAATTTAGACGACCCGTGAAGCTTTAGGATGCGAACTTTTGACAATTGGATTTCTTTTGTATAACTAAAACTGTTTAGTCATATTTACGAAATCTACTTTTGTAACTTAAACACTTTTACATTTGTACGATTCGATGAATCGTAAATTTTGTAACTAATACTTTTGGCATCTTAATATATGTTTGGTTGTAATCATAAGCTCTGATACGTATGCATGTGCAATGTAAATGTGGCATTCTCAGCTTACTAATGCTTCCGCTAAACAAATTTGGGGGTGTTACAATATATATTTAATTAATGTGATTGTAATTGTCATTAGTGGTTATATAAGTTACATAATTCTTTTCATTAATAGGTCAAAATTTATAGCTTTTATCAATTATGCATTTCATATTTATATTTATATTTATAATATATATTGCCCAAGCTAAGTCAGTTGACCGGATAATCTGGACCATCCATTTTTGTTGACTTTCATTCTAAGGCGTTGATTAGATTAATTTTAACCAATTACATGTTAACACGTGGCCACTGAAGTTACTTGGCAGTTACCCACGATTTACATGATGTACACAGATTCTTGCAACTAGCCCACACACGTATCCTTAACCGCCAAATTTGTTCCCAAGTTCTTCTCTCTGGTGGGTTAATTGTTCGATAAAATTTGATTTGCCGTGCCCTAATTAACGTGAAACATCTATGTTTCTTCATCCAGGTATTATTTCGCTTTCGATCCCATTTGATATATTTAATTTGCTGTCTTTCTTTTTGCCGATGTCTGGTTACCCTACGTGGTTTACTGTTTGCATTTTACATATTTGATTCAAGATATGGAATATTAGGCATTTGATATAATGCTTCAGAAAACTACAAAAATAACAACATAATTTTGTGCTGATCTAGATTGTAAGTTTGTAACACTTATTATTTCGGATATTGACTTGGGTTTGTAAGTAGCAAACATCTATGTGAGTCTAAGTGGTTTGACCGGATGATCTGGATCGTCCATTGATATTGACTTTAAATTCTGTCCGTCGATAACTTTATTTTTAACCAATTACCCGCTGACACATGCACTTGGGAGTTACTTGTGTGGTAGCGGTTACTGTACCTCATTCTCTCGCAAGTACCCCACGTTATTCACCTTAACCGCCCAATTTTGTTCCCCATTTATTCTTTTATGTGATGTGATGATTTAATTATTGGATAACATTTGATCTATCGTGCTCGAATTACCGTGAAGCATCTGTATTTCTTCATCAAGGTATTATTTCGATTTCGATCCCATTTGATTTATTTAATTTGTTGTCTTTCTTTTTGCCGATTTTAGGGTGCATATATATAACATTTGTTCTTAAATCATCCGATAATCCCATGCTTGCACCTTTCATGTTTCTAATTCAATTCTAAGTGTTGTTTACCTCTGTAACAGATAATGTTTTGTCGCCAAGCTTCTTAGGTCATTTGGTTTAGATGGAATATTGATATCATATAATACATGGCTCAACCAGCAAGTGTGCTTAGACAATTGGCTCTAGGTATTGAGTAAGTCCTCTTTCTATATAATGTTTATATATTGGCTTGATTTTTATAGAATTGTAAATCAACCTATTTGCCTTTTCACTCTGTTTTTTCTTGCGAATTAGGAATGAGCTGCATGTTTATGTTAATGTCCAACTGAATCTTTGAAAGTCAGTCAAGATATTGTCCATGTCATATTAGTTTTGTTTTAAGAATCATGATTTATTTTGTATTTGAATTCTTTCTTAGAGCATCTAAATCTTTGTATTCATTATTTTACTTGGCAGTCCAATACTCCAATATATGATGTGGTGATACTTGCATGCTAATAGATGTCGAAGTGATTGAGTTCTCATTAAACCTACTGATCCATTTAAACTGACAAATTGTAGTAGTGTATTATGAACAACAGTTGGAGAATGAAGACTAAATCGTTAATTAATGTCTCATTTCCGACAACAGTTAGAGATGCTCGAGGCCTTCACTAGATGGATACATTCAAACAGTATGGTCTGCTCGAGGGCTATGTATGAGGTATGTATGACATTCTCAGTTACTCAGTATTCCGAGTAAAATTTTAGTGGAAGTGTCCATGTGAGGGACTCGTGGGTGGGTAACCATTAAAGACACGGGTCCTAATGGAAATGTGTCATTTAATTAGCTTGATTCAGGCTGGACTATGCAGGAAAGACATGCAGATTTGTTGTTGTGTTACTACCTATGTATGCCATTTTACCAGTTTAATTAAAAATTTTATTGTTAATATAATTTCATACAAAGATGTACAATGCTGGTAACTTTCCGTTTCAAGCTCTTGACCAAGTACTCTTAATGTTTCTTGAGGTGGTAGTGCTCAAGATCATGACGGGTTCCTCACTAAAGCCACCATACGTCCATAAGCATAATCAAAGAACTTTGTAGAGTCAGTAAGATTGATAGGTGGGAACCATAAGCGTTACCGAGGTATAATGTTGGAGGTGTTCATTTTAAACACGGGGCAATTCAAAGAACATCTATCAGGTTCAAGTTCGGGTACAAGGTTCGACTTGGTAGTTTCTTCGAGTACAATTTTTAATTGTCTAATTTGCTCAATCACTATCATGCTCACGACCATACACAGAATGCTATAACTTGTGCCTTAATATCTAAGGGTTTACATTTGGTTTCTAAACAAAGAAGTTATATCATTTGTAAGTTTATATTTTGTTGTCACGACCAATTTCAATCTAAGTAGTTTACTTTCCTTTTGTTTTTATAACATCCAAGTGTATTATCTTTTCTTTGCTATTGTTATGAAAAATGCCAAATCCAATTAATATCTCAAACTGGGAATGTAAATGTGAATACATATATGATTAAATTTATTGTTTTTTATTTATTACACGTTTTTAATCAAACGTAAATAAAAATCAGAACATATAAATTTCATGTACAACCATCAAGCATTTGATTAATTAAAGCACGTTCCCGGGCACCGCCCGGGTACAACACTAGTTATGAGTTACTAACATTGAATTCGTTTTACAGTTGTCAGTTACATTTCATATCATGAGTTAATCGTATTACGTATGGACCAATTTTGGACATCACTGGATCATTAAATCCATATGGTATGTTACATATTGTAAATTTGAGTGAGGGTAATATAGTAAATTGTATTGTCCCTTTTTTAAGAAGATTAAGACTTAGAGTTCAAATGGTTTATTAAGTAGTATATTAAGTGGTATAGATATACAAAATCCAAAATTCAATTTTAGAAGCCCATAATTGAATAAAACACCTTAGCTAATAATGAGGCATGTATGTAAATTAGGGCCAATAAAAAAAGGCCAAGTCACTTCAAAAACATTCGTTTTGTCAATATAGACATGGAAGTTGCATCCCTCTATGGATCATCGTTTGCAAAGCCACGACCACAATACCTAATGTATTTTTATTTTAATCAATACACAAATACCCAAATTTATACGTATTAGAACCTTTTTTAATTATATATGTAGTTTTAAATGCTAATAAACTACAAAGAAACAACTAAAATCATTTATAAAAACATGAATCTAAAATGAACATACCACCAATGATCTACAACATTGAGATTATTACGAAATGAAAGTCTTTGTTTATAACCAACCGGTCTCTATCATGTGTTCCTGGTTTTTTACAAAGGCAAAGAGACATGTTATATTCTTTCTTTTTTATAAAAAGAAATCCACATATTAATATAAGTCATAACAATTAAATATTTAATCAGTAAAATAATATACTCCGTAGTAAATTATACCAATTGTCCGTGTCGTTTACATCAAATTATTATACCAGTCATCCATATCTTTTAATAATTACACCGATCATCCCTAACTATCTACATAGTGCACCGCGGTAATCCCTCTACCTAACGTCTGTCTGTTGAAAATTTCGTTAACTATTGACATGTGCCAAGCACATGAGGGTAACTTGGCATTTTCACCCATTCAATCTTCTTCCCTGGTTCAAATAATTGGAAGGAATTGGATGGAATTGGAATTTGAATTCCTTCGAATTCCATTCTATGTTTTGTTTGGTTGGAAAATTAAAGGAATTGGAATTGTTAAGATTCCTTCACATTCACTCAGTTAAGGGAATTCAACTTTCCTTTGGTTTTTTGAAGGACATGCCAAACTTTCAAAGGAATGTAACCGATTTACCAAAAAAACCCTCAAATTAAATTTACAAATTACAACTCAATCTTCCAAACCTATCTCTTCCCCATTTCTGAACCAGGTGACCTTCTCCACCTCCGGCCACCTCGAGGTTGTCCGGCCAGTCACCATCTCACTGTTGCACCATTCACCACCACCGGCGCACCAGTCAACATCGCACCACCACCGCCATCATCGCACCCATCACCATCCCTCCACCGTTGCATCAGCTAACATCGCACCACCACCACACCATCGCGCCAGTGAACACCACCAACACCGCTACCAACACCGGTCATCACCGATTTGCTTACGTCTTCTTACTTTTTGTCAATTTGGGTTTCTAGGTTTTTGTGGTCTATCTCTCTTCTTCAAGATTCTTCTTTTTCCTTTTAGATATGCTATTAACTTTTAGATATCCTAATTTACGATGTCTGTAGGTAGTAATTTTATTTGTTAATGGTCTATGGTTATATAGGGTGCTAGTTCACAGTAATGGGTTTTGGTGGTGTTTCAATTTATTGATGGGTTACATCTAGTAGCAGGTAATGATGGTGGTTACTAGGATTAGAAGGTTTATAAAATAATTATTCATAAATTGAAGGGTAATTTTGTCATTAGATAATATTAACATTCCAAGCCCTGGGGAATATATGAACCAAACAAGATTATGTAAAATAACGGAATCTGCCAATTCCTTCAAATTCCAATTCTTTTAACATATTCGAATTCCTTCAAAAACATTCTGTGAACCAAACGGAGCCTTAAGTCTTCCACCCATGACCCACCAACATTTTATCTTTATTACTTCAATCACCACTATCACGATCTGATCACATCATATACAATATATTTATATATTCATCTTTATATAATCAGACTCGCATAACAAATTCAACTTTATATTATTAAGTCTAAATACAACTACGTAACAATCACATATACGTAGCAATGTGGGTTCATTTCACCTGAATCTTTTAGTTGAAAAGCATGTGAATCATACGTACTTATTGCACAAATACATTAATGTTTGACCTTGAAGAAAGGTATGAAAGGAAGTAGATTGAACAAACTTCAACATCAAACCTTCGAATAATATGATTTATTTGAAACAACTGATATATTTCAGTTATATAATTAGTCGAAGTTGAGGAATAAACGGTAACAAAATAAAATTGGTAGGACATGATGTATATTTAAGTCTAGTGAAGCATCTTCTCCTTCACATTGAAGAATATATGCTCAGCAACTACAGGGACCACTCTTGTTAATATGTTAAACTTGTAAACTACAGGGACTTGTTTGTATTTATTGAAAGATTAGTTGTAATCAGTTAGGGCAAATACGTTTTGTATATATTGTTGTTTCTGTTATCATTGAAAGGTTAATGAGAAAGATTTCATTTTCCACAATACGTGTTCATGATTTTGTTATGGTATCAGAGCGCATTTCGTTCCTAATAATCATCATTTCTTGAACAAATTCATCATGAAATCTCAAAATTGTTTCAATTCTTGTTCATTCCGTTTCATAATCTGTTGATTCTACGGTTGTTTTTCTTCAAATCGGCTAGGATTTATTCCTAATTTCAATTCTTCAAAGCACGAAACCCTAGTTCATCTTTTCTGATTCCTCATTTTCTGATAATGACGAATACACAAAGCAGTTCGAATATTAATCATAGTAACAGTAACACGATTGATGTGAATGATGAATTGTATGTTCATCATGGAGATACTTCAAACAATTTCATGTTAGCAGCACAGAAATTGAATGGCGATAACTATAATGAATGGAAAAGGTCAGCAGAAATCTTTCTGAGTGCTAAGAATAAACTAGGTTTTGTTAATGGTACTTGTGTGAAACCAGATGAAACTTCACCTAATTTGGGAACTTGGGAGAGATGCAATAATTTGGTGATTTCTTGGATTTTACATTCAGTTGAAACAGATATTAGAAGGAGTATTCTATACTTTCAAACTGCTGCAGAGGTGTGGAAAGAATTAGCAGAGAGATACTCACAGTCTAATATACCAAGGAAATTTCAAGTTCATAAACAGATCAACTCTCTTTCTCAAGGTAATTCTTCAATTGCAGTATACTATACTCAATTGAAAACAGGATGGGATGAGTATTTGTCATTGTTGATTTTGCCTAATTGTTCGTGTGGAACTCATTATGCTTTTATGGTTATTCTACAAGAACAACAAGTGATGCAATTCTTAATGGGGCTTAATGATGTTTATAAACATATTAGGGGTAATATCTTGATGATGCATCCATTGCCTTCTTTAAGTCAGGCTTATAGACTCATTTTGCAAGAAGAATCACAAAGGGAGTGTACTAATGTGTTTCCAATTAGTACTGACTCTACTGCTTTAGCTGCTTACAATAACAAATCTGGTTCTAATAACTCAAAGTGGGCAAGTAATTCTGCAAATGGTCAAACTGTGACTTTTGGTATTGCACCAAATGGAAGAAGATCCAAGTTTTATTGTACTCATTGTTTGATTTGGGGGCATAGTTTGGATAGGTGCTTCAAAGTCAATCCTTCACTTAAAGACAATAGGGATGCTAAAGATAAAGGAAAAAGAGCTGCACATTATGCACAACATGATGCTTCTTCTGAAACCACAAATGTCACTAATTCTGGTGTTCAAACACCTTCTCTTACTCAAGATCAAATCACACAATTGATGAGTCTTCTGTCCATGCATAATATGACTCCACAAACAGATGCTTCTACAGATATGCCTTCTGCATTTATGGCAGGTAAAAGATTCTGTTTCATCTCATCAATTCATGCTTATCAGTGGATTATAGATAGTGGAGCAACTGACCATATTACACCTCATTTGAGTATGTTTGCACAATATACTATCTTAACTACTCCTGCTTTCATTAATATGCCTAATGGTTCTAAAGCTAGAATCCATCATATAGGTACTATTAAATTGACTGCAAACATACTCTTACATAATGTGCTTCATGTTCCAGAATTTCATTTCAATCTCTTGTCTGTTAACAAATTAGCAAAATTCTATGCAGCAAGAGTCATTTTTACTTCTTCTTCATGTCTTATTCAGGTGCCTTCAATGAGGCATCCACTAGTTCTTGGTAATGCTCAGGATGGTTTATACTTTGTGGATCATTCTGAGGTATCAAGCTCTTCTTTCAGTCCTATGGCTGCTAATGCTGTCAAAGTATCACCTCAAATCTGGCACTGCAGATTAGGCCATTTACCATTTGATAGAATAAAATGTATTAGTGCTATTGAACAAGTTTCTTCTGTTCCTTCTGTAATATGCAATACTTGTCCAAAAGCAAGAATGCATAGATTGTCTTTTCCTTTGAGTTCTATTAAGACTTCTACTGTTTTTGAAATGTTGCATGTTGACATTTGGGGTCCTTATTCTAAAGCTACTTATAATGGTTGCAAGTATTTTTTGACCATAGTTGATGATTTTTCTAGAACTACTTGGACTCAATTACTTGTTACCAAAAGTTCTGCTTTTTCAGCTCTCATTGCTTACATTTCTTTTGTTGAAAAACAATTTGATATTTTTGTCAAAGTCATTAGGTCAGATAATGGTATTGAGTTTAAAGATACACAAGCTCTGACCTATTATTCACAAAAGGGTATCACCCATCAAACTTCTTGTAATGCAACCCCACAACAAAATGGTATAGTAGAAAGGAAGCATAAACATTTGCTTGAAACTGCTAGAGCACTTTACTTTCAAAGTAATCTTCCTATTTCCTATTGGGGTGAATGCATTCTTACTGCATCTTACTTGATTAATAGATTTCCCTTGTCTATTTTACACAATAAATCACCATATGAGCTTTTATATAATACTGCTCCTTCTTATTCTCACCTTAAAACTTTTGGTTGTCTTTGTTATGTTTCTACTCTTAAACACAATAGGCTTAAGTTTTCTCCTAGAGCTATTCCATGTGTTTTTATTGGATATCCTGTTGGTAAGAAAGCCTACAAATGTTTAACTTTAGACACTAGACAAATCATCTATAGCAGAGATGTTCAGTTTTATGAACAACATTTTCCTTTTCATTATCTCCCAAAGCACTCTCCAAATACATCTTTTCCCTGTTCTATGGATGATCCTTCACATTCTTTTCTTCCTGTTTCTACTATTCCAAATACATCTCCTTCTGTCTCTGCTCCATTTTCTACTCCTTCTACACCTTCTTCTGATTTGTCTGCTTCATCTCCAAATGTTTCAAATTTTATTCCTTCACAGCCTCTTAGAAGATCTACTAGATCTCATGTACCCCCTTCATATCTGAAGCAGTATGTTTGTCCTATTCCTCATTCTAAACATTGGTGTAATTTGGTTGCTTATTCAAGTTTATCATCAAATGATCAATCTCCTTCTACTTCTATTTTCACCGAACCTTGTTCATATGAAGAAGCTTCTAACGACCCTGCTTGGGTTGATGCTATGAACAAGGAAATAGCAGCTCTTCAGTTAAATGGCACATGGGACTTATGTGATTTACCTCCTGGTAAAAAGGCACTAGGCAATAGGTGGGTCTATAAAGTCAAACTCAAATCAGATGGTTCTCTTGAAAGGTTGAAAGGTAGATTGGTCATCCAAGGTAATCATCAAAAACAAGGGATAGATTATTTTGATACTTTTTCCCCTGTTGTAAAAATGGCTACAGTTAGAAGTGTTCTTGCCTTAGCTGCTTCTAAACGATGGGCTATACACCAACTGGACATTAATAATGCTTTCCTACATGGGGATTTGGAAGAAGAAGTTTACATGAAAATGCCACAGGGTATTCCTAACCCAGATAATAAAGTCTGCAAATTAAAGAAAAGTTTATATGGTTTGAAGCAGGCTAGTCGACAGTGGTTTCAAAAACTTAGTTCAGCATTGTTTTTACAGGGTTTCAGTCAATCCAAAAATGATTATAGCTTATTTCTTAAGAAAGCTAATGACCATATCACCATTGTTGCTGTTTATGTGGATGATATCATTATGACTGGTTCTGACCCTGCAACAATTTCTCATCTTAAAGCATATTTAGATAAGGAGTTTACTATCAAAGATTTAGGTAACCTGCACTATTTTTTGGGATTAGAAGTTCATTACTCTTCCCAAGGCATTATTTTGACCCAAAGAAAGTTTACTCAGGAACTTCTAACTCATGAAGGTTTTCTAGATGTCAAGCCTACTGTTACTCCTTTGCCACAAAATATCAAGCTTAACAAAGATGACAGCCCTTTGTTATCAGATCCTTCTCATTACAGATCTCTCGTTGGCAAACTTAATTTCTTGACCCATACTCGCCCAGATATCTCTTTTTCAGTTCAAACCTTAAGTCAATTCATGCAGTCCCCTCAACAAACTCATTTGGATGCTGTTCATCATCTTTTGAAGTATCTCAAAGGTACTTCTGGTCAGGGTATTTTACTTAAAGGGTCATCTACCTTAAGTTTGCATGCTTTCTCTGATTCTGATTGGGCAGCTTGCCCTATTTCCCGACGGTCTGTTACTGGTTATGTTGTTTTATTTGGTGGTTCACCTATTAGTTGGAAGTCAAAGAAACAGTCTACAGTTGCTCGTTCTTCTTCTGAAGCTGAATATAGAGCTATGGCTCATGCTGCAGCCTAGGTCACATGGTTAGTTAGACTTCTTAATGAGCTAGGTGTAACCAACTTGAAGCCTGTTACTCTTCATTGTGATAATCAGTCTGCCCTTCATATTGCTAAAAATCCTGTGTTTCATGAACGAAACACATTGATATTGATTGCCATTTTACTCGTGAAAAAGTCATGGAAGGTCTTATTCAATTGAGTTATCTACCTACTCAATCTCAATTAGCTGATGTTTTAACAAAAGTACTACCTGCTGCTCAGTTTAAATTGTTGTTGTCCAAGCTGGGCATGTGTAATCCACATCCTCCAGCTTGAGGGGGGGTGAAGAATATATGCTCAGCAACTACAGGGACCACTCTTGTTAATATGTTAAACTTGTAAACTACAGGGACTTGTTTGTATTTATTGAAAGATTAGTTGTAATCAGTTAGGGCAAATACGTTTTGTATATATTGTTGTTTCTGTTATCATTGAAAGGTTAATGAGAAAGATTTCATTTTCCACAATACGTGTTCATGATTTTGTTACACATAACTTGGTATACTCTTTTGAACCCATTAACGATTCCATCATTCTGATGGGTTGCTTGGCTTCACCTTAATCATCCATCCAGCTTCATACGGGCTCAAATTGATCTTCAACATCCCACGAATTTTAATAGTTAATCATAAACAATTCACCATTTCAAACAGATTTTGACTTTTTGAAGGTAAAATAAGGTTTTTCTTATAATAAAAAATCCATAAAAATAAGGAGTGGTTATTTGTTACTTAATATGTTTTTCGTTATACAATTTGAGATGCTAATAAAGTTTTTATCAATTTTCAAGATATTAACTCGTTTGACCCTTAAAAGTCAACAAGGTATATATGGACCAAGGGAAACAAAGGTCGGGACGATCGAGAATTACCAAACACATCCTTTAAACCAGTTATTAAGGAACCGACAATTATCAGAAAGAAAGACATGGTACAAATAGGTAGGTATGGTACGGTTCCGTTGTAGTACCAAACTACCAACGGTGTTTCACGATTTGATGGGCCAGCCTTCTCAAGTTAATTAATGGTCATGTCTTGGAATGAACTCTTGATTGATAAAGTCGTAAACTGGACTTCTGCTTTAAAACAAGATTTGATAACTGATTATAAATAAATTGTAGGTAGATTTATTCTATAATGTTAAAAATGGTATTCCTAAACTAGAAGTGCTAACTGAAGATGAACAATAATAAACTACATATTATTATTCCTAAACAAAATAAATCACACTGCCATTGTTCCGTTTTTAATGAACGCATACTCACCTCCTTTTCAAGCTGTTTTTGTCTTTGAAGCTGGTGGAGGTGGAAATACAAGCCGGTAAAACCAACCAGCCAAAATAGCCCCTAATGATGGACATATCCAGTAAACGTAAAACTGCTCCCATGTATTGTGTTTATTATTTACATATGCCCACCCAAATGCCTGCAAAAAACAGAGTATATAGCAATTTTATTTTCATAAATAATCATATTAATGATCAAGAACCAAAACTGATAAAGTTAAGCAGAGTAGTAAACAAATGTTGCATATAAAGTTAGGCGTATACATTTAGACATGGATTTCCACATAATAAATTGGTGTTCCTTCGTTTTATTTCAAAGTTATGACACCCATAATCAAAGTGTAGAGGACAAATGGAGTATGTTCGTTACAAAACACTATATATTTTTTTGTTATTGTCAGTTAATCTAGAAACGCCAAACCCCCTAGTACATCATATATATAGGACACTACCTTTACAGTTCCAGTCCATGTCATCTGTGATTGCCCAATATTCCAAAGGCATTCATTGCCAATCGAACAACCATAAGTTACAAGTCACAAAATATAACGATAGTATTAAAAAAAAAATAGATGATAAGGAAGAGTAAACAAAGCAATCAAGATCTCATCATAATGCTAAAGAATTCAACGGTCATACACAAGGATGAAATACTAACTGATAATATACAGAAATAGTTCGGTCATACTTACATTGGCAGGATTCATAGAAGGACCTGTGTAACTTGAACCAGGAATAATCACTGCCATAGTTGCCACAGATAGCATCCAATTCTTTATAAATAAACTCTTGGGACCCTTGATAAGAATCAAGAGAACAACGAAGGTAATAGCAAACGTCAACACCCCCTCAGCGATGGCTCCAGTATGCAAGTCAACTTTTAGAGTAGGTCCTTCTAGCATATGTTTATATTTTAAAGGCATCAACTCCAAAAGAACCAATACACCACCAGCTGCACCAACTGCCTGTCAACAATACCACCATTCCTCAATAACAAATCACTCATCACATAGTTCAACACCAATAAAACCAATCTACTTAGAAAATTCAAAGCGTTCATATCAAATACGAACTTCACAGGTTTATACTCTACTGATGCATTTCTGCACTCTCTTATAATCATGCACCAATCAAGCTTTCAAGACAGCTGCTAGAAATACATTATTGTGATCATCAATGAATGTGATCCTTAAAAAATTTAAAACACCTAATAAGAACCAGATTTGTGTTGGTATCCTATCGAGACACAAATGAACAATACAACGATGTACCACCTTTATTCCGAATACTAATCGTTTAACTATCGACTTTAAAATACACATATCACATAATCATTCATATAATTCTGTTATTTTATACTCTACTTCTACATATCTATTTCACATGTTTATACTTTACTGACCCAATAATACACCATTAACTAGTTAATACAGAATTCAGCTATAATAACATGACAATTTAGCTAGGTGAATATATAAACCCTAATTATTTATTATTACCTGAGCTGGAAAACGTACGGCGGTGGACATGAGTGTATCATCATCACCACCAACACCGGCGATATAAAACGCAATAGTACCTGTAGCATTAAAGCTAGCGCCACCGGAAACATCGGCGATCCATCCAAACAAAAACGACATGATAAATATAAGTGAAGTTGTAATTAAAAGTGACGCTATCATGCCTTGAACGCCGATCATATTTGCGATAATGGAAGTAGCAGCGCCAATTGTGGAAGCACAAACTATCCACATGAATGTAACAATTGCATCACCAATTGCCGCCTTCACCACCCCCATGATTACAGGTTTAGGTAGTACCAGAATCAGTTGGATTGAATCTGGAATAAAAGTGATGATTACGTAAGATTAATCGAAAATGAGGATGGGGATTGGTGCGGTGTGGCTCGGATTTGAATTAGTTGGAGATAAAAGTGAGACCTTTTGAGGTCAGACTTCAGAGTTCTCTGTACAGTTTAGTAGATAGATTCAAGATCCAGGAGATATTAATTATTTCTTTTATTATTATTTTTGTAATTATGTATTAAAATAATTTAACACGTGGGTGTGTGTGAGAAAGTTTGAGGAAGTCGTTGATTATTTATGTGTTTACTATATATGTTTGAATGCTGAAACGTAAAATAGAATGTGTTGGCATGGTAATGACTAATGAGTAATGACACATTTTTAAGAAATATAAAAATTGAGTAATTGCTACAGGAAGATCGTATTAGTCGTATTTAGGGGTGTCTGGGATTGCATTTTGAATAGATTATCAAATTATTGCGTTCGAAAAAACCAATAATTAAAAAAAGATGTTTGACAACAAAGTGATTGATGCGTTCTGATAGAGAAAAAACGCAGTTTTCATCCTCTTAATCATGATTTAAATGACGTGTGTAAATGTGTGATCATATATTTTTGATGTACATTTATGCTTTGCATTTGCACAGCTGGTGAAACTTGGTTTTACGGCTTCGCCCCTTAAACACATGTTTCAGTTTGTAACCAGCCAAACACATCAATTTTTAAAACAATTGAAGAGGAACATAAAGTAGGTGATGGTACAATATTTATAAAGTGAAGTGATGTATAATCTTTATACATTATATTATATGTCATAAAGCACATAAGTGAGTCGATATGTCAACACCAGATTCAATAAAAAAAAAAAAAGCAAAAGAACATTACACATGCCCAAAAAGAGATGATATATAAGAAGATTCAATAAAGAAACATTATACGTTTTCTTACTTTTTTAAGACACATCATCATCTTAGCTTCAATAAGAAAGCAAAAGATAAGAAAGCAGCTGCATCACCATCCATCCACATGGAGGGCACTTGGCCACCATCTTGATTGTTCCCTCTTTTTTTTTTCACTGGGTGGTGGTTGCCTTGCCTTTACGCCTGCTGCTGGTTTCTAGAAGATAACAAACCATTGAATCGACATCATCACCGAATATGCTGTACGCCTCAATCGCCTGCACGTAGCTGAACCCCATTGACAACACCATCTGCATGCTGCTGCTTACCCCTTTATCATCCTTCTTGGTGTCTGCCCCTGTACCAGAAAAGCGGAATATGTATACATCATGTGCCATATTAACCATTAAAAACAAACCAACTGTAGTTATTCTAGAAAATCCACATAACATTAGAATATAAAGACAATTAATAACCATCATATCCACCACATGTACTTGTTCTTTTAAAGTGTGGTGAAAATTAGGTAGAATGGTCAATGAACATTTAAAACATTCCAGTTGTATACGACACCAAAAACATGTTTAAATGTATCAACTACTTCTTGTCAAGCTTTAATCAAATTAACTATGGGCCAAAGGACAAAAGAAAGAACAACACTACAAGGAAGGTATTAATTACCCTATCCCGTAGTTTGATTATAATAAAAAGATATGAAGAAAGGAACTGTTTCAGTTTTTGGATACACGTATGTGATAGCTTTTTATCGAGGTATGTGGATATAAACTAAGAAATTCAGAGAACACTTTAACCAGTTATTTTAGGAAACTTTAGGACACCCAAATAGGTTCACAGTAGATATAGATGAGAATATGAGATGGCGAACTCACTGGCTCCAGAAGATGATGGTTCAGCACCAGATGATGAAGATTCTATTGGACCGAGATGTTTGAACCTGTCATTAGCAACATATTCCGCCCTTGAAGCTTCCATTACCATGCACTCAATTTCTTTCTCTGTCAGCTCTACGTCTGAGTAAAATCGGGCCTCTGCCAGGAGAGCCTGTCCATAGTCAAAGATGTCAGAAGATTGTATCGACTTGATCCTTCTACAGAAATCTAAAGAGTAATTACATTATCTATCTGTTGATCTTGCTGAGCCTTAATTGCTGCCTTGACTTGATCCTTATCAACATTTGACTGGAATGCAAAACCAAAACGTAAATGAGATTTGATTTTTTTTTTTTTTAATGCACAGATGTGGAAAATTGGGCTGGTTCGGCGGGTCATGTCAAAACTGTTAGTATCTTGTACAAATGCAGTCACAGAGACACAGAGAATCTTTCCTTCACTAGTGAAAACTATTAGTATGTCAAATATGATTTCAAAAGTTATATTTCTCCAATAATAAACATATTTAAAATAAAATATTTAGGAGTTTTTCGCATCATAAATACACTTCAGGAAACTTTCAACCCATTTCCTTTGAGACTATCTTTTTGATTTTATACGTTTAACCCCTCAGAGATCAAACATACCCTGAATCGACCCATTCATGTGTAAATGGGTCTAAATGGCCACATCTAAAGAATTAACATCTATTATAATCTGATACTAGGGGCTGTTTACTTTTTTTCCTATTAAGTGCTGTTTACATGTGATGTCTGTCTGGATAAATATGTCTGTTTATAACAAGTGCTGTTTATGTAAATGTAATTTTTGTTTTGCCTAACAGACTACAGACCATTAAGTGGAAAGTAAACAGGCCCTTATATTAGATTGTTACAGGATACCAAAAACTTACCCCTTGCAGAGAACTAAAACCAAGTCCAGCACCTATTGTGAGTCGACGTGGATCAATGAGAGAGTTATAGTGGTTACCATGATGGTAACTTAGTCGTATAGGAGGTGTATCAGTATTATAGCTTCCATGAAATATGTTAATAGGCTCTGCAACAACATAGTTTTTTTTGGTAAACTGAATGTGGAAAATGTGAAATACCATTTTTAATCTTACAATAACTCGTAAAAATACCAGTGCTATAGGAATAGATATGTATAGGCCGATTGTACATTTCAGACAATGCTTGAATCTCCACATTGTTACCATATACCTGACATGCATGACCAATAAACAATCAATATCATGATACAGCTTGATCTTGTAAGTAAATGGATATTGGTGCATGATACATCAAAACTAGCAATCACCAGTTCTAGATAAGTATGAATAGAGGTTCACTACAAAAGTGTGATGTACGAATGGTAGTGCCTCTTACTTAAGGATTTTTATTTATTTATTCATTTATCAGTTTAAGCTAAATTAATAACCTGATTAAACTCCTACTTCATAATCCATTCAGTCGATATTTATAATCAGAAGTGAATTTAAACCATAGGACTGCTGCAGCATATACGCATAACCAAAGAGACGGAAAACAATATGTTTGACCAAAGTGACGTGAACAATTGAGTATACACCTCCCTAAGGTCTAGGTTTAGGTCCAGGATTTATAGTGCCTCCATCCTAAATCCTAAATAAAGCTAACACCAGGTATCCAAATGATATAGCTGAAGGGGTACTGAAATGTTAATACACCTTTCATTGCTATGTGTCTACATGAACATATACATTACAAAAAATGTTGCATGTAACAATTCAAATAGGATATGCCTCGGATATAAACATGCCTCAACCAAAAGTGTATTTCCACACAAAACTTGACGAGGTGTTACTTTAAGATCCATAACAAAACATCAGTTCCATAGTCAACTATTGAGTTGCTGTGAAATGCTAATAGATATTCAGTCCCAACACTGATATCATTTACACAAGTAGTAGCCGCAGTTCAGTGAAGTAGTATTATCAAGATAAAAGCAGTAAGCAACCTTCAGTTGCAGTGAAGCAGTATCAACCAACTTTATTTTGTGTTTAAAATATAAATTATAAATGTGAACTGTTTAGTGCTAAACATACCTTATCCCTTCTCTTTCTCTTGCAATAGTTAGTGAAACCTTCAGTTATAAACTGCGAGAAGTGGTCCCTTTCACATTCCTGGTTAAACAACCCCCCGTTAGTATTGTATGTGTACTTGCAAAATTTGTGCAGTTTCCTAATGCATGTTTATAACCACATAGGCTGTTAACGTATAAATATGTATCTTCCAATCTCATTCCCCTTAGAATGTATCTCTAACATTAAAAACATCGTTCCAGCAACAATTAGCACTTCTTAATAAGAAATAGATGTGGTCCTAAAGTAGTTTTAAAAGACCTTTTAACTTCAACTTTCCAGTAATCCAGTGCATGATGACATACTGTCATAGACATTAATAAGTACACACTATACACACTGTACATCATATTTTCGTTGCCGAAATATAACTTTCTGGTTTTTAGTTACAGCATACTTCATTTCTAATGACTTCTTGGAGTTCTATGTGGTCATCAAGCCAAATCAGATTATGCTAGAGGCTTAACCTTATTGGCTAGCTTACATCTACTTAAACAGTCCACCTGGGTGTTTATTGTTTTTCTCAACTTCTAGATGTCACTCAACTCAATAATTCATTAAGTAGAGGCATCACACTACCATAACCTTGTATACACACTTCTCAATTCAGATTAAGCATAAAAAATTGAATTACCAGCACAATATATAGCACAGACAACTCCAATTACGATAAATTATGGATAGCTACTATACCATGTAATCTATGCACATTTGTCTAGCCAAATCATAGGCTTCTGAATCACCATACACTTGATCTGCAACAGCACGAAACAGGCAGTTTCCATCTTCATTCATTTTTTTCACTTCAAAACCTTTTACACGTCTGATATCAATCTCAAACTGATGCTCCCTTTCCTGAGAGAAAAGTTCATAATCAGTTGACCAATATCACAGCATAGCAGCCACACGTATAATCATAATTATTATGAGATCATGATCCACATTTGCACATATTGATCAAAAGCATAATCTAAACATTAACTTAAGTTAACGCGTTTTCAGTTGTCAACATCACTCACAGCATTATCATACGATGATCCATAGTTCGGGTTCTGTTCATCAGCACTGTTATATCCCTCATTTTCACCATGAGACCTCGGTGATGAAGGACGAGATCCTGTAGGTGATGTTTTGGTAGATACAACAGGCCAAACATTAGCTTTTTTAGACGATCCAGTTCTGCTTCTAGAGTTTGAATTCGTTGAGGAAGGCTTTGGGGGTGGCACTGGTGGTGGTGGCGGATAAAAACCATCATGGGTTCCCTGAAAAGCAAAATCATCACTCTTCACATCATCGCCATTCTCATCTTCCCCCTCATCAATTACCCTCAAACCACTAACTTTTGTGACTATATTCTCCTCCAAAACCACCGACCTCTCATCTTCATTTTGATCACAACCGGTTTCGACAATTTCAACAGATAGATCATCATCACACACAACCTGTTCTTGAGCTTCTTGAGCTGCGGTTTGACCCGAATTCGACCTGTTCGCATTACTGGAAGAGGAAGAACTAGCAGAGCCTCGCTGAACAAAAACACGAGTCATGCTTTCCTTATATAAATTATATAATAATTATTATTGTTATAATACAACCCTGGTTTTCAATTTGCCACGTGTCCTAGCCTTGGGCACAGTGATTCCAATCCTACGAATGCTGCAACCAATTTCTTGTTCGTTATCCAGCTGAATAAACAATCTGTGCATTCCCCTAACAATTCTCATGAGATTGAAGAACAACAAAACCCTAGCTAACTCCTTTTCAAAATTTAACGCGATTTTACCTCCGATCAGTTATTACCTTCATGTACCCCAGCAATTCAACCTGCAATCACAATCGAAATAAGTAAAACCTAAATAAGCACAGTAGAACAATTAAACATGTATAATCGGTAAAACATAAGAATTGGGATAATACCGATATTCAATTAAACAGAAAACGAAATCAATTAACCTAATTAAGAAAAGAGATGATAGAGAATCGCAGTGAAGGAGTGAGTGATGAGGAAATTGGGAAAGGCGTTGGAGTTTTGTTGAGTAGAAATTTAATAAAAGCGATAACTTGGCGACGAAGGACAGTATATTTATACATACATACAGCGTATATACATGTACATAATACATATATATAGAAATATAGATAGATATATAGATAGACGTATGTATGCAAGTGGAAATGTCAACTGAGAGATGGAAGATAAACGGGATGTCGATATTGTACGGACCATGTAACAAACAACACGTTACAAGATCCGGATAACATCCAGGAACTAGCTTGGCAAACCCGAGTAGGTACACTTTAATGACTTTATGTTTTTACCTTTGGAAATGGTCTTTGACTCGGCACAAAGTGTTAGGGTGTGTTTGGCACAAATGATTTTTGGGGATTATAGGGGATTGAGATTCTAATTTTGATAATCTCAATCCCCTAAAAATGAGAAGCCTTGTTTGGTAACAAAATGTAGGTAGAGATTCTTGAAAAAATAATCCCCTAGAATCCCCTAAACAAGAAGCCATTCAAATTAGATTCTAAAACCATCCACTATAATCCCCAACTACTAGAATCTACATCTACATCTCCATCTAGTTTGTTGCCAAACACACCCTTAGTATTACCTGCTAAGTGCATTTTTCACCGATCGAATATTATATCCATTTACTAAAGTATTTTTTAATTGATTAATAATTAAAGTAGACACTTATAATAATGGAACAACCCAAAATAGTAATGACATCTAAAGTGGGACGGTCGGAGTATTTTGTAGATTTCTAATGGATCATTGTATGTACTATGTAGAGTAATAAATATTCATAAAAGTGTAAGTTCTTGTCTTAGTGAGCCTTAAGTTGTCATTCCGAGCAGTTTATTATTGTCATTCGGACCTTGAAGTACCAGCAAACATCATATATATATCTTAGAAGAGGTTCAAGTCGGAATTAAATAGCTCTTATACGATTTTGTTTGAAAATCACGTTACAAAAACAATTAAAAATTTTATTTAAAACATAAGACAGTTTAATAGTCCATATTAGTCGATATAAAACCATTACAAACTAACGAAGTTAAAAACATATCATCATATATATTTAATCTTTGATATTTGATTCGTGACAGTTTCATTCCTTCCAGAAAAATCTATGTAAACCATTGCCCCCTTTACGTTTGTTTATCTTGCACTAGATAATGAAGTCCAATATGCAAGTAATTGACACAACTTGAATTAAAAACATCCAAATGCAAAATAGAGTTATAAAACACGTAACTTTAATGTATAAAAACTATCCACAATTAGTAAACTCGTAAAACTATGTATGTTGTTAATAGGACGACACCTAACGGTAAGAATTGTAGCACTCGATCAAAAGTATTGAGCTATACATAGTTCACTAGAGCAACCACCCATATCCGCCCTGCTGCTGGCAACATCTGATAAAGTACCATGGCAGCTGCCAGCTTTACAGCAGCAGACCCTGATCACACCACTCAGCTGAGTATATCACTGATCCAGTGATATACGACACGACAAACTGTTTAAATGTCTAAATGATACACCCATCTTTTATTAACTTCCATTTCACATCACGTATGGTCAAAAACAACAAATAAATCTCTACCTCAAGGTTTTCTTTTCAGTGTAAAGCTGTAAAGGCCGGTTAATACAAGAACATCTCCTTTTTTGTACCAAAACTATATATGTATAATCCCCAAATATTGGAAAAGGCGAAGAAAATTTTGGACAAATCGTTTGCAAAGCCTGACCATTCTGGTAGATATGCATGAATCTTGAACACACTTTGGTGACGTAACACCACCAAGATATTGCAGATAAAGCAAGAACAGAACAAGGTAGGCTAGTCAAAAGTGAATAATTAGAGATTGTTCCTATGGCCGCAATCTCCATCCTCGGTCAGCAAGTGCTTGATGTACACGATTTGCAGCATCTGCAGTGTCGTTTAGAGGTGGGTAACTCCAGCTTTCTGACATCTACAAAGGTTTTCACATGTGAAATATAGATTAGTAATGTGAACAATGTGACTAGAAAGAATGCAACTGTCAAACGAAAATTTGGAAACTTCAGCTTATCTTTTCCACAAACACAAGCATACAATTATAAGAGTGATTAGCTTGTCAAATCTTTTTATTTTAGGCGAACTGCACAAATAGGTAACCAACTTCGCTCCAGTTTTAATTTCAGGTAACCTTTATATTGTCCATGAAGGCATGAACCCCACCAAAAATCTCGATTCAAGGTAATCTTCAACCTTACAGTAGGTAATTGGATCTAACAGCCTCATAGACATCCCAAGTAAAACAATTCATATAGTTTTTTAGTAAAAGTTTTGAGGATAATTATCAAAATATTAAAGGGGTTTATTGAGGAAAAAAAAAACAAGATCGAAGTTGAGGTTTATATCAAAATTTTTTGAAGTTCATAGTCATTTATGGGAAGAATAGATTTTTACCTGAGATTATTTTAGACTAATACTCCGTAGTTGTTTATTTTTTTTGCAATAAAAGCCAACTAAATTGGTTCGAATAGTCAATCAATCAATGAGAAAGGGTGTAAATGGTGCATGTTCCCCTAAATGATGGTACATGTCATCTAAATATACAAAATTGATGGAAGCAGCCAACTTACATCCTCAAGGCCTGTAAACGGCCGGACCAGACCTCTTTCTCTTAGAGTTTTATGGAATTCTCCGAATTTCCATTTACATCGCTCAGCTCCAACTACATAAACAGGCTTCCTGAAAATTGACAAAGAACAATGTTGGATATATGTATGAAATGAACATAGAAATCCCGACCCCTTTACTTAAAATTGGGTTTATCATATCCAGTTGGACAAAATTTTAACTCGTAAAACTTAACTAAAGAGAAAAGTGGTCAAATTGGTCAAAAGTTCAGGGTTCTCAAATGCTTAAAGCTTCCTAAATTGATAGCACAAAAAGGTGCTGACATGTCGACCCGTTACACAGCCAGCCAATTTTGCTATTTCTGGTACGAAGGGTGGAGTCTTTAATGTTCCAATTCAGGCTTACCCGGTACTGCAGGCTTCGCTCAGCATGCTGACTGAATCTGCTGTGACGATGAAAGCATCTGCCCAAGCTAGATGTCCCATGTGCGGATTTGGCTCTAAAATTGACAAGATACAAAACCTTAAGACCGAGTATATCATACTTAATCATGAGAATGTTTATTGATCAGCTGAGATTACCTTCACCATCCCATACATAGATTTTTGGAATGTCTCCAAGTTCTTTCCGCACAATACTTGCAATCTGTTGAGATATAGTGCATAGGCACACATAAAATATGAGATTTCAGTGTAATCATGAATAATTGCAGAAAGAATTATTGATACACAGAAACTTGATGCACAGACAAAACCTTAAATAAAAATAGACCTAAATGCATTGTCAACATATCCACAAAGTGTGCATTACCTCACATGTCTTACTTTAAAAGAAACTGTGCTGAGTTATATAGTAAGTATGTGATAGCTATAGATATGCTGTAATGGCAAAGTACCTTATCTGGAGTCCTCCTTGAGAATGATACTCTTACACCCCCACAGCTGTCAAGAACGCCATGCAAATAGGTTGTTAACTGCTTCGCTAGGTCTGCACCATATTTACAACGACCTACAGAGAACCCAGAGAACATACGACATATTTAGAATTGCTCTAGAAAAGCACAAACATGTGAAACATTCACCACTTAAAAGAAAGAAGAGTTGAAGGAATAAATATGTAACCAGATTATTTTAGGGAAAAAGAAAAGACCATCAAAGTTTCACATAACTTGATTCAGACCGTGTTTTCGGCGCGATATCAGCGTCACATCATTTTGACCGGCTACTAGGTCAGATTACAACCATAAATCGGAAATTCGAGGGTTGGTCACTTTAAATCAATTCTTCTAAGACTGTGATTACTTTATGGACCAAATAAACTTGGTTATCGGAAATAGAAATTGGACCATAGTTGGATACCTTCTATACACATAGCCTTAAATAAATACAGTATATGATTAGCAATACAAGTATTTCAAATTCAAGACCACGCTAATCACAGCAAAAAGTGTGAGTTATTTCCAAAAGGAGATATAGGAGACACACTAACGACAAGACGATTGAATGAGAACTTCCATTTACCACCCTAACCATAGTAAACTTAAAGCAATAGAGCTCAACAATTCAGACATCAAACAACCAACTCTATATAGAAGCAACATCATAAGAAAAGGGAAAAAGCCAGAGTAAGAAACATATACACCACTGTCAAATGAAAAAAGTAGACCATTATATATAAATAGAATGTACAAGACACTTACTTGTAGGTCCTCCGATATTAACCACAATCATGGGTTTTGGCAAAGGTGCAAACTCATCATGCCAGGTGATAGCTGCACTGCGAAGAGCAGCAGAATCAACTTGATGAAGAGCTCCCATTGTAAGGACCTGATGAATCATATAGCAATGGCTAAGCACTTGACAAGCATTCTTTTCTTTGGGACCAAACCCCTTACAAAAAAGACACAAATTCAACCTAATTTACAATTTGTGCTTGAGATACATACCACGTTCTTGGTTGGGGGCTCATCAGGAGTTATATACTTGCGGAAAATCTTAGGAACCTGCTCTTGTGCCTGAGGAGTCAGAGCATAGTAATCGTGTTGGGGAGTGACCACCAAGTCAAACCTACTCACTTGTGTTCGTGGATGTTGAATCTGAAACCAAATTGTCAGAAGGTTTGGAAGGAGATTCAAATGTAATTAAATCTTATAAGAAACTTCAAGAATAGTACGAGACCAATCATGCAATGATTTACATAAAAAAAGAAGGCATAAAACTCATAACAGACTGCCAGCATAAGGTCCCCATTAACCAACCTGTACAACAAACACATTTTCAGATGCTAGTCTTTTTATAGAGCTTGCAATAGATATGGTGTCTCTGCCACAAGCAACCACCAATAGAGGTCCATCCCTAAGGAAAAAGCAGTATGGTATCAATGATAAAATTCATGCAAAAACTAGGTTACCCTAATCTAAATAAAACTGAACATCCAAATTTTTAACTTATCACTTTTAAGATCTGTAATATACACCATTTCTGTCAAAGTTAAATAGTATTCCCTCATTATATTCATTTAATCCCCAAATAACACATTTAATAAGGGATTATGTTGTTAAAAAAAATACAGAGAACAGTATCACACACGAGAATACATGAGCTGTCAAGGAAATCATTGTTGCAGCTCTTGAATGAATTACGATAGGATTTGCAATAAAATAATAACACAATGTAATTTTAAACTTAAATTGAAAGATATGTACCAAAAGATTGAGAAGGGAGGGTTTTCAAACAACTTTTAAAATAACTAGGGAGAATGAAACTTTAGTTTCCATGGAAACGACCAGGAAAAAAAGAACCATGCAATTTGTTAGATAAAAAAATAAGAAGTTCCATGTGCAAGCAGAAGAAAGACCCTGATCAAGACCTTCAACCAAGGGGATTCAGATGTAATGACTTACAGTATCGACTACAAGTAATTGAGATCCAAAAAGAATAGTTAGAGATAAGTGACATGCCTTTGGCCTAATGGTACCACGGTGGCCCACTGACCAATAGGTTGTGGATGCAAGTCCTATAATGACAAGTGTGTGTGTGTGTGTGTGAGTACGTTCCATTACAAAAACTACATTCCCAACGTAGTACATGATGGAACAAGTCACAATCATGGGATATTATCCACTTACTTTTTACTATAAGCATAAACAGATTTCAAATTAAAATAATAATGAAAAAAAGGATTACTTCTCAGCAGTTCCCCTTGCCATTGTTACTATTGACTTCACATCAGCTTCCAGTATAGATGATAATCCTACACCGCCCCCATTTTCTCTAGTCAAAGATTGAACTCTACTCCCTCTACTTGTAAATAGAACTTGGGAATAACCATAAATGAGTCTAATAATGTAGTATATCTGTTTATGAACAGAAACTGGGAGCCAATGCAGCCATTCATTGATTCCTCCACTGGGCCTTGTAACACGCTGCATGCATTGCCAGAAGAACATTGTGAACAAAATTGCATAGGCATAATTTGTGCACAAGGCACATAAAAACATAGATCACTTCCTCAATATGTTATTGCACCTTAACAAGATGGTTCATTCTCAAAAGATGTCCAGAATTTGGAGATACTTGGACAAAGTTATCAATGACAATGACATGAGTGAATTACATGATATTTTTTTACAGTACAACGCAATCAGAATATCAACTAAGTCACCAAAACATCTTCTTAGGCTAAATTGATTCTTGAGTTTCTGGAAGAAACATAATTCTTAAAGTAACTGCTTAAATGCACATATAGAAGGCAGAAAAAATGTTAAAACACCACAGTACCACACAAGTTGCATATGAAGGGATATAAAATTCCAGCAGACCAAGCTGAACACTACATGATGCAAATTCAACTTTGGACGAATGTAGCTTAACTGATGAAGTGCTTATTTATATCTGAACGAACTGGACCTCTAAATTGGTAAAGGACCAAGATAGTTTGTTATAAAAGAGCTACCTGGATGACTGAAAGATTAAGAAAATAAAGAATCCTAACTTACAATTGAGAGGGGCCGCGTGGACTTTTTAAAGAAAATAAAAAATAATGACCAATCTCTAAGACAACAGCATTTTTCTTCTCTTTAAATTTATTTGCGTCTGCACTGCTAGGTACATCACTATTGCATTGTTCTCTTTTGACTTTTATTTGCTTTTCTGTTTGATTACAGGTTTTAATACGTATAAGATCCGTAGATATGTAGCTTAGAGTTTCTTTTAATTTGTTATTCGATTGTTACAGTTCTCAACTTTTTATTCGTGGTTTTTGTTTGATTTTCTGGTTCGCATGAGTTCGGTTTGATGATTTGCACAGCATATATTTAGTACAATTTTTCCACACATAAATTTTCCACATCGGTCTATTTAGTCATGATGCTTGCACAGGCTATAGATATAGCATGCACAAAACTAATGAGCACAATGCATCCATGTAAAAAGGCCATCACAACATTCATTATCATTTTCATCGTATGTCTTCTAACATATCTTCATCGTATGGATCTTAATACTTATTCCAGGCTGTGATCATGAATCCGCAATCAAGAGTCAAGTGAGTAATTTACCCCAGGTTGGTTAAGAAATGTAAATAGTCTTCATTAAATCATTATCAGTAAGTGCATAAAAGTGTATCTTTAGGAGATTGTACTATTGCAGTCAAGTACCTTTCTCGCCAAAACAATTTAAAGTTAAATAAGTACTTTAGTAAACACGTTTACTACCTTATTATTCAATACTCAATAAACACCCAAACTAAACCAGTCTAACATTTGAACCAGCTAAATGGTGTGACAAATGCTCGATAAGTCTCCGCTAATGCATAAACTATGTTTGTCACCCCAAATTTCATCAGCAGTCAACACACAGATGTTTCTATCCTTAAAATTTAGCACACTACATAGATGCCTATTACTTAAGCTGAATTGTCTAGTATAAAATCCTGAACCTGATAGCACCAACTTAAAGTCCAGCACCACATCTATTAAGTATTAACCTAAATACTGAAGAATTACAATTACATATTCAAATCAATCCAGAACATTAAGAAACAATAAAACAGAAATGATAACTTGCAAGTAATATAATCACAGCTTACATATAAAGTTTGTTTTTCCGACAATCCAAGTGCTCTAACTAAACCGATACTTTGATTCTCCGACGCAGGAAAACCGTTACCGATGATAACCGCTCGCTTCACAACGCCGTAAACACCGCCTTCAAATATGTCCGGTACGCCTCTCGGTGGACTACCTGGTGGTTCCGGTAGCCTAATTGGCTTCATCTGCGTATGATCAACGCTGCAATTCGATTGTTCTTGCTTCACTTTAATAAACCCTAATTATATACAAGATGTTGAATCTATAGTGTGGAAGGATGGTGCGATGAAGGAGATTTGTTAATTGAACGTCACGGAACTCGTGACTCGGTAGTTTTATCGAGTGAGTTGTTGAGTTGTAACTCGACAAGTTCAGATATGTGAAATTTGCAATATTAGTCCCGTTCTTTGTGTGAGGTCACAATTTAGGCGCGTAATTAAGAGAAACTTCAATGATACTCCAATTTTATTGATTATAAATGAACGGGGTTAGTTCGATTAAGTATTAAGTATAACAAATGAGTATAAAGTAACTTGATATGACTTTAATGAAAGGATCTTATAATAAAGTTAACATTATGGGGTATTCGTACTATGTTCTTATGGCTCAGGTGAAAATAGACGACGTACAACAGTCGATAACGTTTATAAAGTTCTAAAAAAATTTATTTGTTAAGATTGATTAGAAGTTCATGAAAAATGTGATAGATGTGCCTTTGGACAAAATGTTGAGATTGATTTATTTGCTAATTTATATTGTTAACAAAGGGCTCTTTTTGACCACATTAGTATATGGTCCAGAGACTCCTATGCAAATTAATTTTATGTTAACTTTAATCTCGCAAATTAAAAGATGTATTCCATCGAGTTGTAGAGATATCCCTTCCTTTACGGCTGGGTAGCCTGAAGTAAAATTGAAGTGTGAAGCAAAATGACAATTCTAAGGCTACTGCGATGGTTTTTGATAAGCAGTAGATTGTTTACACTACTAATCTATAATGTCATTTGAATAGTAAAAAGAAAATTTCTTTGAATGTGATGCGTGGACCTGGTGCAACATCAAATCTAGACAAAATCCGAACCCAAACAGCTGTAAGTATAAACACTACATGGGTCTATATAATTTACAAACATTGATGATAGCTTGGTGTCAAGGACCAACTCAAATGGTTTCACAAGACTGAAAACCGATATGTAAAACTCATATACATAATCTTAACAAAGTATAGGCTACATGATCCACCACCCAACACGACAAGTAATAAACTAATGGAGAGTCCATCTATAGCATATTAGCATGCATATCTCAAGCAAAATAACTTATGATCTGCAGGAAGGCAGAGTAATGCCTCCACAACATGCAGCAACAATCACGTACAATAATAGAAATATCAAGCAAGTCAACAAGGCCCTGCCAAGAAAAAAACAAGATAAATAATCAAACTATAGATCTGGTGTAAATTGGTATCATTTTTAGTTTTACATTTTCTATTAACATTTAATATAAGAAGTAGAATGAGAAGGCATTTGTTTTGAAGTCAGAACACATTTAACATGACCATTTCTTCAATGACCATTTCTTCAATAGAATTGTATACAGCTGTTATGTTTAACCCCACACTAAAGTAGAATGATAGGTGCACAGTTTTTCTTTGTAAATCATGAAAACAAACAAATGTGCATTATCAGTTTGGGGTTACCAAGCAGAAACCACAATACTTTTTACATTATATACGAGAGCTTAAGCAACAGAAAGGATAATTTTGTTAACAATACTGTTTGGGGTTACCAAGCAGAAACCACAATACATTTTTTGTTAACAAAGATAATATTTTCTAGAATAGGTGCCTTCACGCAATGTTGCATAAAGAATCAGCAATTACAAGAAGTGTAAGAGACTTCTCGTATAATAGCTACAAGGTGCCAATTATAGAAAAATATATTTCCTGCAACCCTAAACCCCACCTGTCTAGCACTCAGTTTACTTTTTATGACTTGATGCACTCTTTACATGTTCAAAATTCAATCATATACACCCCCCATTATACTTGCCTTACTCTCAAATTAGATATCAAGTGTACCAGATGACAATATGACATGGATAATTTCGAATAATATTTATGAGTGCATAGTTAGAAAAGGAGACACATCAGTTGATATATATATCTATAAATGGGTAATCCTAAAAAATAAACTATTTCTGTTAAAGTAAAATATCCAAAAATGAATTAGTTAGAGGTGGAAATTTCAACCCATCCACTTTTAAATAGAAAATTTTGGATCAAGTTTCATCTACAACACGTTAGATTGGTAAAATATAAAAAATTGGCTGATAAAAAACAGGTCAAATGGGTCAAAAGTCGTCCCGGGTGTATTTTAAGTCCATAGAAACTGACGAAAAGGTCTTTGCAGGTCAACCAAATCTGAACTCGCACCCATTTTAACATGAGCCCATTATAATCCGTACCCAACCGGCCTATTCAGCCACCTCATAATGACTTTACAATAGAAAGAAATGACTTCAAGTCATTAAAACGTGATCTTACAAAGATTGTTTATTACCATATGGGCAGACACAGAACAATTTCATCTAAACAATGATCTCTTAATGTCAGAAATTGTGATCAGCTTAAAGGCTTAAAGCATTCTTCAAGTAAAATAGCATTTGATAATAAAAGTGTCAGCTGATATCGCTATGAGATTACTTACAGTAATTTGGCATTTTTCATCCAAAGAGCTCTGCGAAGTCGCTTTGATTGTTTCTTAAAATGAAAGGCACTGTCTTGCATTGTCGAAGTTTTATCAACAAGAAGCTCAATCCGATCACCTCTGTCTAGTATTTTCTCAATGTTATCTACCATAATGGTGCGTACCTAAATACACAGATGTGAAACATTCATTTGATAGGTCTTAAGATATATAAACAACAAAAATGAAAGGGTACCAGCCTCATAGTTTTTATCATAACTTAATAGTGATACGCAAAGTCGCAAATCAAGGTCCCAATTCAAGATAAGCCATAGAAGGTATATAGATTGATTGCTAAAATATACCAAATAAAACTTAAAATGTGCTTATTTGAAATAGAAAAGATTTCTTGAATCTTATTGTTAAAAAGGAGTTAATCTACCAAAAGCAAAAACAGCAAATCCAGACATAAATACACCATGTAAAGCTTATCTTTAGTATATGAAGATCGTGAATAAGTAATGACTTTTCTACCTAAGGGTTCAGTGGGGAACTAATCATATTTAATGCATACTAAAAATTAACATGTAGGCTCATAAAGAGTATAACACAACCTGATTGTGGAAACCATGAGCTATACCTAAATAGCGCTTTCAAATATGGCCCTAAACACTTCTGGGGAAGCTTCACGCATACACACTAAATTTTAGCTACTGATATTGTCGGTAAACATTACTTTCTTGTAATAAGCCTATAATAAACATGGTACAATCACGACTTTGCAAATTCACATTCCATTCATACAAAGACGATGAAAAAAATATTTGCAAACTAAATTCACCTTCACTCATTCAAGTTACCTTCTGGATGGAGCAACTAGAGGTATGTGAGACCCCCATACTGATAAATCCATATGTAACATCCACTTTAAGAGCGTAGTGGTAATTGGGTAATTTCCTGACTTTAAATTATTATTTGATGTGTTAGGAAATTAATTTGTTATTTTGTTAGATTTATTGTGAATAATTAGTCAAAAAGTCAAATGACTTATTGTGACTAGTAAATTATTGTTTGTTATAACTTTTCATAGTTTACGGTAAAATAAAATTGTTGGAATCGCAAACGGTTTTTAGGTTCCAGACAATAGGTTTAGAAGGGGACTAATTTTAAATGATATACGGAGTCGGTTTGGGTGAGAACCGACTTATGTTTCCTTAAATTCCCCAACTTTTCCCCAAATGGTTTTAACCATTTTCCCAAAATAGAAAGAAGAGGGAATTATCCCTGTGACTCACGAATGGATCAAGAAACCATTAAATTGAATCTTCAATCCAAGTTAGAAGCTTAAAATCATCATCTCCATTTCATTGTTTATCTAAAGTAAGTATGATTTGATGCTTATTTGACTTAGAACTTAATTGTGATGAATTGATATGAAGTTTAACTTGGAAAGATGCTTACTTGATGCTATTAATCTGTTAACGATAAGTAGCAATCCAGAAATCGAATTATTTGTATAAAAATCGAAGCTGGTATGCAGAAAACATAGTTGCCAGGCTGGGGACGATGACAAATCGCGACGCGATATCATCCATTTCGCGACGCGATCTAGACTAAATCGCTACGCGATTTATTATTCATTTAGCGAAGCGATTAATCGAATTCCGCGACGCGATTAGGTATATGTAGCGACGCGATTCATGTCATTTAGCGACGCGATTCTAAATTTTGGTTTGCAAATTTTGAAAACGCGTTCAGGGTCGCGGATAAGTGACAAAATTATTAACTCGGATTAGGTTGAGATTCGCATGGTCACTCGAAAACGGCCCAATGATCAAAGCTCTATTCGAAGAGCCTAGGTGGTTTTTGGCCGTTCGTGGTCGTTTAGGAGCCGAAAATGGCATTTTACAGTTTTTGGACCTCGTTTCGGGACTTTTTGATTTCATTCTGAATTGGACTTTTGTTTTATTGGACCTCAGGGATTACCTGCTTGGATAAATATGCTTTGATAATGATTTGGAATTAGCTAATTGAGTAAATAATTATATAAGTGGAATTGTTATAACTTGACTAAAGTTGATAGTTGCAAAATGATTATAACTGATAATTACAACTTGGTAATTGTTTATTATTTCGATATTATGTATTGAAATATGTTATACGATTATGGAATGAGTTACTAACTCATTATTTGATTGTATTCTCAGATATGGAGAAGGCTCGGTAATATTAGAATTCTGAGCTTGCGGCTGAGGTAACGGTGAGTGGATCTGTAATCCTCAGTGTGATTTAGTTGTAACAATTTGGTTACAACGGGTAAACATAGTTTACTGCTTTGATAGACTGTTTAGTATGCCATGATATAATTGTTGTTTAATAGACTACTTAGTCTGATATGAAGCCATGAATATTATGGCCTATGTGATGATCTGATACCTGGCCTTGGGCACTATGAATGAGGTCAGTATGATGCTGGGCTTAGTTGCTATTGTTGACGATGGAGGGTTCCTTGTACATATCGTTCATAGGAACCTTAGTTGGATGAGAATAGCATTAAGCTATCGGTGATTCACTGTATTGGCCTGCAGTGAATCCGAAGGGTTCCTGCCCACCATGAGGGCATGAGATCCGTATAAGGAACCGCCGATCCTCATTGCGATGATGTGATGATTATGTGATGATGAGCCTGTTGTGGTAAACAGGGTTGTTATGTGTTTACGATGCTTTGCTGTAAACAGATTTGTTATGCTAAGTTGGACTGTTTATTATTTATTCACTCACTTAGCGATATGCTAACCCCACCACCCTACTACTTCTTGCAGGTTATGATTATGTAATGGGTTGGGCAAGAAGCTGTTGACTGGATGGATTGTTTGACGACTGGATGTTTACTCTGATATCTGATTTATATAAATCAGTGTTGTCTTTGGAATTACATAACACCCAAACTAATAAACTATGATTTGAAATAACTTGAATAGATGTGTATGTTATATAATGTAAATTATAAATGTTTGATTAGATTTGCGCTTCCGGTATGTTATGTTAAAAAAAAAAAAAAAAAATTGGTACTAAATTGATGGGGTGTTATACCATATTGCATTTTTTATCATGAATTGTAACGAGAAACGTTTAGTAATACAGATTATATATGTTCGTTAGTATCACAGCTTGTATTAGTTATTGAGCATTTGTGCCTTTGAGGTTTCTTAGTGAAAATAAACATCCTATGTATATTAATTTGGATGCAAAATAAGTTTGTCTCATCGTAAATAGAATACTTGCCTCACCAACTTCACTCCTGACACGGTTAAGTGTATCTGCACTGGGGTTACTAGAATAAAACTCCATCTGCTGATGCAAAACTCTAGAAAACTCATCATTCATAGCATAGGCAGGAGCGTATGGAGCCACCTTGCCATAGTTTTTCACAAACCTCATCTGAATGTCCTCCAAGTACGTAAATGGGATTCTTCCTAAAAAAAAGTATCAACATATTAGTATGCATTAAAGGTCCTAAAAGAAGTGCGGAAAACTGAAAACACGGCTAGGATACTTCTTTTTGCAGATCAGTGTGAATGTATAGTGAAACGCAACACCACTTTACTACAAGAGCATAAACTATATAAGCCCAATAATTAGGTCAAAGAAACAGGAAGACCATTACTTGATTACAGTTAATCATGTAGTTATGTCGAATCTTGATTAGTCGTCTGGTAAAACCATAGATTATGAGTTTTTTAAATAAGATATATTATCAAAGTAGGAGGCTAAGCATATCTTAAGATCAGGTAACTTAGAGATAAACATGCCCAGGTTATGAAGTTTTAAATTCATTATAATTAAGATAAAATGGCAAGACACATATCCAAAAACCACAAACAGGTCTCCGAAAAACAGGTGGAACCACAAGATACGATCTCCATAATGCGCCAATTAGTTCACATAATTTTTCTTTATAACTCGTTAAGCAATCCACCAGGCTCTAATCTTCCCTTACTTGACTGAATTTTTGACCATTAAACACATTCATATAAAGCATTTGATCTTAAATTAGTTATCCGAAAAACAACTAATTCGTATAGCATTTTATTTCACAATAAAGAGGACTTACAAAACAATCGGTCTAATTTCCATTTACATATGAAATTACTGATACCTATGGATTTAAACATATATATTATACGTGTTTCTCCAATTCAATTACAAATAAATCATTCAATAAAGCTCATGCGATCCAAACACCTAGGACCTACACATCATAACACAACACAAATCTAACTCTCACAACAGATTAGTGTAGGCATAATTACACCGTAACAGTGCCGTATAAATTAATACAGTAACAATTAAATAAAGAGGAGAGATAGATACGAACTTCCGAATGTATCGTTGGCCATACAGAGGTACGTGAGCGATTCAGATCTGAGTATATGAAAGATATAACGATCCTGAGAGAAACATAACCTAGATTCAACCTCCGCCGGTAACTTCTCCAGAATCCGGCGAGCAACTGCTCCGGTGTTACCTGATACGGCGCTGAATTCGGCCAGCACCGTCGTACCTCTCGCCACTTGCGCGTACAAAATCGCCATTGATTTTTTGCTGATTACACACACTCAAAATTTGGTGATTATTATTACTTCGGCTATTGAATAACACTGCCTGTTCGTTGAGTCGTTGACTCATTTTCTGGAATAAAAAATACAGTAAATGTTTTTAGTTTTTACTCTTTAGCGCCATTAACTTTTACATATTTTAGAATTAGCCACAAAAGTTAAAAAATTTTGTATTTATTCTTGATCCAGAAATTTAGTAACATTTTTAGTACTTTTAAATATTTAAGTGATTTTGAATTATTTAGACTGTGACATATCGGACCAAAGGGCCATTAGTCTTGCGGTATCAAGGTGACCCTCTCAATTATGAGGGTAGGGGTTCAAGTTTCCGGAATGAGACAATTGTATATGTGTAACACCCCAAAGTTTCAGATTTTAATTTCGTACGCGGATATATTTTTATTATGAAGTAATATGATTTAAATAGTGAGTTATAATAGAATACGTAAATAGGTTTTTCAGTTCCAGACCGTAAGAATTAAAAGAATAAGGTTTAATATAGATACATACGTGTTTTCTTTGTTCATTCTAAAACATTCTAGTTTTTTTTAGATACTTGAAGAAGAGAAGAACACAGAACCTTAGTTCAATTCTCAAAACTCATTTCTAATCCATGATTCAAGCTAGAAATCTTTCATAATCATCTTCTTCATCATCTTTAATCGTTGTAAGTATTGATTTCTCCATTTGTTTTAACCTAGTTCATGGGTTTTCAAGGGTTTTGTAAAATTAATGATTTTAAACACGAAATTAGGGTTTCAAATTGTTAGAATTGTTGTTAATTAGTGTTTATGAGCTTAGTAGTAATCAAATAACATGTTAAAAGTGATGAATTAGTCAATTGTGTTCTTGGATGATTTCTAGGGTTTTACTAAATCTTAGAGTTATGATGTAAATTAGCTAGAAACATGATTAATGATATCAAGTGAAAGTGTAAATGAAGCTAGTAGTGATTATAAAGAGTTAAGAGTATAACTTTGGTTAGTTAGTAAGGAATTAGCTAAACTAATCAAAGTGGGGGGAGTAATTACATGTGGTTAGTAGTTTAAAGTGATGAAGTATGTGTTCTAAACATGTTATATATGATTATGTGTTATGATAGGTGCTAAAGAGTTGGATAAAGCATTGTGATCATACTTTGTATTTCAACAATCAAGAGTAAAGGTGAGTATTGTAGGGATTAATCAAGTAATGAATGGTTGTATGTGTTTCCGGATTGCTTCCGAGCAAGAGGATCATACAATCATGTAGAAGTTAATTGTATTTCTTGTTTATAATTGTGTTATGGATATGAATTGGTTGTATGTGTTTTCGGATTGCTTCCGAGCAAGAGGATCATACAATCAAGTGGAAGTAACTTGTCTCTAGTGATTTATTATGTGGATGGGCAATAATGTAGAGATTAGCTAGCGATGCTAGCATAGAGTTGTTTCTAGTGTTTGGTATCCATTTCGATGTGATTTGGTACCATATGCCTTGTTTCTTATGGCCGCGGATCCGCATAGTGTTTAAATCTCTACATGTTGTGCCGGTAGTTAATTGTGTAAGAGTTTAAGTGTTATTGTGTATAATGTTGTGAATTATTTGGTTGATTGCCTATATGCTCACTAAGCATGCGTGCTTAGCCTTTCAAGTGTTTCATGTTTCAGGTAGTGTTGGGAAGGAAAAGAGATTATGAAGTGATAGAGTGGATTGCTCGTTAGTGAGTGAAGTTTCTTCCCTTTAATTATCGTTTTGTGATAAACTTGTGTAATACGCCCAAAGGTTATTTTGGAAGTTAAACAAGATGTTATGGGTTGGTTTTAATATGTATGTTGACTTGAGAGTCAATTATGATGTAAATTATGTTCATGTTTTGTAAAACCTTGAATTTAAGTGGTTAAAGATAGAATGGGTTGCATATAAGTAGTTTGTGATTGGTTGGTCAAAGTGAGAGTTGACAAATAGTCAACTATGTTGGAAATGGTCAAATATGTGTAAATGAATATTGGTTTGGGTTAATTAGAGGTTAGAATGTTAAACGGGTCAAAAAGTGTCAAAAGGGAAAGTTTCATATTGTTATAGTGGATGTGTATGCAAAATTTCAGGTCCTAACTTGTAACGAGTAAAAAGTTATGCGCGTTTGAAATTGGTTAAAAAGTTGACTTTTGTTGACTTTCGGTTTTGTGTTTGGCTACGCGATCCCAGAAATAATTTCTGGATCGCGTAAGTCAGTGTAAATTGCGATCAGAAAGTTTTGGCACTAGTACAAAAACGGGTATATATGGCGGTGAAAAAGGCCATCTGAAGCGGTGAACAGCCCACCCCTGATGCCGGCGCCACGAAAAGTGGAAACTTGTTTAAAGCGGTCAAACGACCGCTATAAATTGTACCACTAGGAGCGGGTAAAAGAACATATGAAGCGGTTAAAAAGTAACAAAATTGGCGGGAATAATAGATATTTGAAGCGGTTTAGTGATTTCTATTGAGGCGGTAAATAGAGATACATATGGAGCGGTTCTAGTAAAAAGAAATAAAAAATTGTGTAATTGGAGCGTCGTCATTACTTAGTTTTCGTGGCGGTTTTTTAATTGAAATATTAAAAAAATTGGTAATTTAAAAAAATAACAATAATAAATTTCTTGTGGCGGTTTTCATCATTACATTTGTGGCGGTTTTTTAATTGAAATATTAAAAAAAATATATTTTTGGAGCGGTGCTTTCGCTTAGAATTTGGAGCGGATATGGGGGTTATTCGGTTATATATTCCGTTGTTGAATTGCTTGATTTCCTATGCAAAATAGTAGACTACATTTATGCCAAAACCAGCAGAATTCAATAACCAAATGACAAATAATTTAAAACAAAATCTAACCTAAACATATAAAACATGCTAAAATATAACCTAAATATAATGTACAACTATAAAAATAACCTAAATATAATGCTTAAAATGTGTTTATTTATTTGTTCTGATCGTCAAGAATGTACTATACCTCTTTGCAAATTCAATTGTGCCCTCAATTACCAACTTGTCCAAATCATTTGGTGAATAAGGTGACAAGTCGCTCCAAGCCTATAATAGATTCAAATTAAAACATAAAAAAGAGATCGAGGTTAATGCATTACAGAGATTATTACGTACTATGGACTTACATTTTGTGGGAAATATGGTTGCATACTCATAAAGAATTATTGCATATGCATCATTACGTAATACCCACATTCCCAACTGTCTCGTTGTTGAGGACACTGATTTGAAGCACAAAGTTAGTTTAACACATAATTTATGATCAATTTGCATATATCATGTTTTTCACAGTATATTAATTATATGCTTACCAACACTATCTTCCATTGCCAATTCTCGCCTTCTCTCCTGAAAATTCAGTAGTTTGAAGTTAACTACAAGTTATAAGAAACAATTTGTTGGGTAAGAATGAACAGTGATGGAGAATGAAAATTATTCTAAGTGTGTTAGTACTGCTGGAGCTATCAATTTCAAGTACTGCTGGAGATATTAATTTCAAGTTAAAATCCGATCAAAAACCACTGACAATTTGTTAGCTTATCTGCTCGAAACACAAGGAGCAGAGGATTTTTATGGAATAATTGATTTCTTAAAGGGAAGTAACTTGAAAGAAGCCTTTGTGATTTTTGGACTTAGCGTTTGAGAGATATTTAATTTTTAAAAACTCGGAGGAAAGAGAATGTAGTGACACGTGGTGCATTCCTAGCGGTTCCTTCATTCTCACAGAAAATTGGTGTACTCATGTGAACCTAGCTTACTCAAGATTGGTAAAGGCAGGGAGAGCTCGGGTTGTCTCATCTTCTAGCTCAAGCTCAAACAGTGATGATGATCAAGAGAAGGATGATCAATATATGTTCACTGGAGCTAGTGGGTCTGGTAGTCATGCTCCAAAGGGAATGACTAAGGAAGAGTCAAATAGGTTGTTAGCAGAGGGAGTGCAAAGGGAGCAGCTTGTTGTTCATATTATTGTTCACTGGCTACAAGTAATTATCTTCCTTGTTAACAAGTGTGTTTCCGCCACTTCTTGTTAATCATTCAAAGCTAGTGTGTTTAAGTTGTAATTTTGGTTAAGATCCAGGTCGATCTTGACACAATTGTCTAATTAGCATTGTCATTCAAGTAAACATATATACTTACCCATGAACATGCTCCGCGAATTTATAAGACGTCAAAGTCTTTGTCATCTTCATCGAATCCAATATGTATCTACGATGCTCGACATTGTCGAGAACGATAAGCACCCAATGTTTACTACCCAAAAGTTTCAACATTTCAGATTTAAATAATAATTAAGGCAACGTAAGTAGCAAATATATATAGATATAATACATACCTTGTGAAATAGGGAGCAAGGAAAAAACGTTTATCACTGTGAGCAGTGAACACATCAGTGACGTGCTTCATGACAACGGAGTCGGAAACTGTTTCCTGGATTAGATGAGGATTAAGGAACGCGCAGTTGCAGGGAAAGCGCAGCTTTAGTCTGCAAAGATACAAGTACCTAAATAAAGACCAAAAAATTTATAGGATAGAATTAGAATATAATACACAAAGTCGTGTTGTGACATAACGGGACCAACCTAACAAAATGATAGAACAATTATGCTGATAAAACATTACGAAGTACAATATAATACCAAATGGATCTACGCATAGACGTATACAAATACCTCCATCAAGGTCCAACATCCCCAGGTAAAACACCTCCATCACATATACCACAACGTCCAAGCCGAAACTCGCACCGACTAAGCATTAACATTGTGAGCCATGCGCTTCATTGGTGGTAGGTACCTTTATTTTAAATAATACCCATGGCAGGATTCGAACCCATGACCTCAAGGAAGTCATGGGCTACGTTAAGCGTTCACTATTAAAATGATCATAATGATCACAAATTCACAATGATCACAGTTAACAAATATATATATATATATATATATATATATATCTTAAGTTAACAAATTTATATATTTGCAAAGAGAAGGCAATTACCTCATCATCGTCATCAGGCCGGTATGGTGATCCACGAGTTGTAGAAAGGTGTATGTGTTCATCGTCCAGATTACCGACGTCTGTCTCTATCTTAACAATTGCTTTCCTCTTTTGACCCTTCCGAGTTCCAAGGGCCTTTTTTGATCCCCACCACACTGGACACCGCCCGTGTCCGCCCTTCCGAGTTCCTATTGTCTCCAGTAGGTTCTCCTTGGGCGTTGAACTCAATGTGACGGTCTGGATCGGGAGTGTAGTCATTTTCCTTTGCCTTCCCTAGTCTACCTTTTTCGGCCATGTCGTTTATATTTGATGTCCTATAAAGAACATGTGCAATATAAATGATATTAACACGTACGCTAAACAATGGCTAACAATTAAAATGATAAATGAGCAATTAACTACGGACATTATAATTTATTAAGAGGATAGGGAGCCTTTCAGGCTGTGCATAGCACAGCCCACCGTTGTTGATGTCTAGAGATGAGCAAAACAGTTAAAGACTGAAACTGGTCTTGAACTGGACTGGAACCGGTCCTAAAAAAGACTGGACTGGAAAAAGACCTGTCCAGTCCTAGGACTGCCTGCCAGTCCTATTTCAGTCCTACTTTCAGTCGGAAGACCGGTTAAAAACTGGACTGAATTCAGTTCAGACTGAAACCGGTCTCAGTCCAAAGACCAGTTAAAGACTGAAACTGGTCCTGAACTGAACTGAAACCAGTTTAAACTGGTTTAGAACTAGTTAAAGACTGAAAACTGGTCCTAAAAAGACTGAAAACAGTCCAAGACTATCAAAAGACTGAAATCAACCTAACCTATTTTTTTAGACTTTTAAAGTTTTTCAACTTATATTCATTTATATGCATTGATGTACTTGTACTAAATTTTTTTGTACTTGTACTATACTTATAGATACTGAGAATCTGGGATATTGACATATCAACTTTAATTAATGCTACACATTTCAACCTTAAGCTATAATATATGGCTTTTTCTATCCATACCACCCAAAATACTCACCATACCCCCTTTTGAATTTTTTTTTTTTTAAAAAGTGGTGGAATAAAGTACAAAAAAGTACAGAATGTAAGAAAAAGTGGTAGAATAAAGTACAGAAAAATTACAAAATGTAAATATGGAAGGTATAAAGAGTAGCAACCATAATATATACTTATGCAATTAATTATTCGATCGTACTCTAGTCAAACGTTTACGTACGTAATTAATCATTTTAGCCGTTTGAGTAAGTTGTCACTTGTCCAAAAACCCTGTCGAGTTATTGTCAAATTTGTGGCATTGTAACGTTAACTGGTCAAAATTACTCTAGAGTCTAGACTCTAGACTATATGTAATTAATTCTTGCAATAGCATCATATCTGTACCTATTAATGAACTTCTGATGATAGTATTAATATATTAATAATATATAATAAATAATTAATAGTCTGTACATGTTTTGTATGATGTTTCTTTATTTTATGTTTGAAAAAGTTTTAACTATTCATATATTCTCATCATCGTTTTCTAGTGCTACATTTTACAATTATTAAATAGATCCATGTAATATTAAAGAAAAATAAAACTTCATCAGAGCTTGAATTCGATGCTATAAAACAATGGAATAAACTTAAAAAATATATATATAGTATGCTTAACATTTTCAATAGAAATAGTTAGGGAAGATTGATAATCATAATATCAATATTTATACTAAAGTGATTTAATTTATAAAAAAAATGGCAATACAAAAGATCAGAAAAAAATGAAATAAACTGGACTGAACTGAAACTGGTTCGGAACTGGACTGCCAGTCCTAGAAAAACTGGCAAATTTAAAGAAAAACTGGTTCAAAACTGCTCCAGTCTTAAAAAAGACCAGTCTTTTATTTTATTTAAAAAAACTGAACTGTTTTGAACTGGACTGAAAACTGGTTTTAACCAGTCTTTGCTCATCTCTAGTTGATGTCCATTTTCTTGTGTTTTTAGCAATTTAGCCCTACAATACAATTAGACGATGAACCTTACGGTTTGAGATAATGTTTTATAAACTTAAAAAGCTCGTGCTATTCTACCATGAGTGGGGTTCAAAACTTTCATGGCATTAACAGAATACTCAAAGTCCTTCGTACACATAATCTACACATTCAAAACTTTCCTACAGCACAAACAGACGCGCCTCAATCAAAGTAATATTCACCGCATATGGTAAACTCCACATAACTTTCAACATGTACATTGATGCTTTTAAAAAGAAATGAAGCTTAATAAACACCACCATTAGATCCAGTTACTCATGTGCACTAATCACAAGTATTATACAGGTCAGACAAAACAAGTCCACTAATTTGTAGTAAATTTCTGAGTGGCAAAACATCAAACACTTGATGTGAAAAGATGAAATCCAAATAAACGAAAGCTTCAACCAACCAAAAACTCCCACAATGAATCCCAACACATGCTCTTAGGTAACAACATTTTATATGGAAACATACCTGCTAATAATTCCTGGGTAGATATTCTACTAAGAGCTATTTATTCAGGAATTGAAATTGGTGTCCATGAAGAACCTGAAGGATACAAAGACAATATAAACATCTACACACAACATTTTACTGAATAATCTCTAAAAACGTCAGAGAAGAGAAACCCAGCAAAAGTGAAAATCAACTAAGATAAGGTGAGGCAGAATTTAAACTTACAAATTTAAAGTCGGCCCCTGTATACAGCAGTCTTCATTACGAATGTTGAGTCCCTGTTTAGAGAAAGAACTTGAAATTCTAAAATTAACTTGCATAAATGAGAAATAGAGAAATTCTAGAATGAATGTATGGAAAATTAATAGCTGATTTTTTATCTAAAAATAGAGAAGTTAGGAAGGAGGAGAGTAAGGATGGAAAGGTGGGCACGCAAATGGGGATGACCTTGTAGGAAAAAAGAAGTCATGAACATGCTGGTTGCAGATGGGGAAGGAAAAGGTGAACATTTTGAGACTATTTTGTGCTGATATGTAAATGTTTGAGTTGTCCACAGTATTTTATGCTTTCTCTTTATATTATTGGTAGATAATATGTAAGAGCAACTCGAAGGGTTTATGTAAAGCTTTTTTGTGCAAAAAAGTGGTTGATAAAGCTTTTGATCATTGGAGCAAAAGCTTTTTTGATTAAAAGGTTGAGATTTATCAACCTTTGGAGGTAAAGCTTTTTAGCTCAAATATTTATACATTTAACCCTTCATTGTGGTTTAAAAAAGCTATTGGAAAGCTTTTTACATTGGAGCAAAAGCTTTTGTATAAAGCTTTTGGAATGACTTTATCATTGGAGATGCTCTAACACACACTACGCAAAACGGATAGCAAACATTACACACGTGCAAATAAGAAACTGATCGAATTGTCATACATATATATTTCCCTTTATTAGAACCAGCTACAGACCAGGAGAACACATGGATAAATAATACATAAGACAGTGATGGATGCACTTTCTCAAGTATTGAATAGGGTTTTTGCTGGCATATCTTAGAGTGTTCTCACAGGTTCAGGATTGGAGAATCAACAACTACGGGACCACGTCTCTACATAAATATCATCAAGATCAGTATTGAATTCAATATCTATTAATTTTGGCATATATAACGAGCTGAGGGTGGGGACCAAAAAAAGCGTTGTTTCATAAAGAACATTCCCTTTTGTATGTACTCACAACAATCAATAACATATGGGTGGTGATTTGTACACCACCAACCTTTAGCCATACACCACTAATTATGCATTAAACTGTTATACAGAACAACAGACTGATGCACATTAGTGGTGTATGCCTGTATGGTTAAAAATTTATATATAAATTATATATTTACCTAAAAAATTATGTACAAATATATCAATATATGTTTCAATCCGGCATACACTAAAAGAAAAATTTTACATAGAAAAATACAATTAATTTACAATATTTAACAAACTACCACCAATAATGGATGAATCGGAGTTACATGACAACAGTTCAAAAGCCGATCAAGATTGGAAAACCTAGCAATTAATGCAACCTTTTGGATATGAGCTGCGGCAAAATTATACCGTTATAAAATTACCAAAGTGCAATGGGTTTACAATAACAAACTTTAACCTAGATTTACCGGTGTATATTTGGGGATACGGTGGTGGCAGAAGTAGAACGAAGCCGAAGATGATGAAGCAGAAATCGCGATCAAAAGTGTATTCTGTCTCTTTGTAGACCAAAAAGTGCTTTATCACCAATAAAACCTTAGTTCATTTGAAGCGGTTAAAAACAATACCCGCTTCAAATCACAAAGACAACCGCCACGCCATAAACAAACCGCTTCAATTTACTAGTGAAACTTTTTGATTTTTTAGCCCACGTTTGGCGGGGAACCAAAAAATTTGAAATTTGGTGCTTTAGTTTTTATCAAATGCATATATATTATATATAGTAATTATATATAGTATAGATATAGATCTATATATATATATATATATATATATATATATATATATATATATATATATATATATATATATATATATATATATATATATCTATTTATAAAGCATATTGCTATTTTATTTTTGCAAAGTTTAAGAAGTACGGAGTAAGACTCAATAATTCATTTTATATAACTATATATAAGTTGTGTAATTTTTCAATATTTTGTTTTAATTAATATATTTAATAATATTTAATTTGGGGTTAAATTTAAATTTAATACTTAAAATGGTAAGTGTAATTATTTAATTAAATCTAAATCGTCGGATCACCTTGTAAATTTTCATTGAAAGGTCCAGATTGCTCAATAGGATTTTGGTTTATTTATATTAATAATAATATTAGTATTGTTATTATATTCTAAACATTATTATTATTATTATTATTATTATTATCATTATTATTATTATTATTATTATTATATACATACATACATGTAAGATATAGTGCAAGTGTTTTTGAAAACTAACTAAAATAAAGAATCAAATAGATTATGTTTTCTTAATTGATGTGCATGCTTAAGATGTAATGCCCCCAAAGTCGAAAGCAGCGACTAACCGGATATTTTCAACTTTCAACGAAAAACCATAGTGGAAGGTAACTATTAGACACAACTTTAGACTAATAAAGAGCTCCAATTTGTTATCAGTTTTCGATGTGGGACTGTTTGTTACATAGATCGAGGGACTCATGTGCCATTCAGGAAGATATATATTAATGAAAACCTCATGGAAGACAATGTGTCTCAATGGGGTTATGACTTGTGGGCATTTAGCTTATCCCACATTAGTTGGTGACGATTTGAAAATAATTGTGGTCAACATGCATTAGCTGGCAACCTCTTATTTCCATTGTCCATTTTTCGATATTTTAAGGTTTATGATGACAAGTTGAATCTAAAAATTCCCTGAGGATTTTTGAGGACATGAGAGGTACGTGTTGGGTGTATAAGGTAAACCCATGTTACAAATCACAAACGCTCTTATTGTGGCCAAAAAGGTCATTGGACCCGTGAGAACTATAAAGTTACAAGGAAGACGATGTGTCTCAATGGGGTTATGACTTGTGGGCATTTAGCTTATCCCACATTAGTTGGTGACGATTTGAAAATAATTGTGGTCAACATGCATTAGCTGGCAACCTCCTATTTCCATTGTCTATTTTTCGATATTTTAAGGTTTATAATGACAAGTTTAATCTAAAAATTCCCTGAGGATTTTTGGGGACACGAGAGGTACGTGTTAGGTGTATAAGGTAAACTCCTGTTACAAATCACAAACGCTCTTATTGTGGCCAAAAAGGTCATTGGACGCGTGAGAACTATAAAGTTAAACGTTTAGTGGAAGTACATTGATCAGCTATTTGGAAGTTCTCGTGTGGTCCTGCAAATTTTTCGTGCGCTAAAACTTATATGTCCGAATTTCATAAGCAAGCAACACCATCTTAACTGTTTATAAATTCAAACGTATACATTCACTACTTCAATTCACTATGACAAAAACGCCATATTAATATCACCACAAAATTAAACACATGGTGACTTCCTACAACACTAGCGTCCAACATTATAACCATAAAGCACAAGCATTTGACTTCCTTAATTACCCCACTACTATCATCCTACTCGTCGCGCCACCAACATCTAACATTACGGTAACATCCCGCCTTACCACGACACAATATTGTCCGATTTGCCCGCAGGCGCACGACTTTTCCTTGGCGACCACACTACTATCCATGAGGTCACCCATCCTGGAACTACCACGCTCGAGCAAGCTTAACTGTAGTTTTCTCACGGGATCTACTACCCTTACGGTCCCAAAATGTGTTGTGTCATGTAAGGATGATATTATCCTTATAAGCCCCAATGTAACTGCCCTTTACCACGGCACAATATTGTCCGCTTTGCCTGCAGGCGCACGGCTTTGTTCTTGGCGACCACCACTTCCACTTCCCAGGAGGCACTCATCCTGGACGCTTCCCCCACACGAGCATGCTTAACCACGACGTTCTCGTGCAATCTACTTCCACTGTGGGCCGAAAACGCGTTGTGTCGTATAAGGATGACTTTTTCCCTTATAAGTCTTCAGATCTCCCATGTCCATGGCCGATGTGGGATTTGCCTAGAGTGTTACACCCAAATCCCTCATGTTCATGGCCAAATTATTTCCATTAATATGTAGATCACTATAGTTAAATCATATTTGTTTCTATTACATTTCACATGGATAAATAATACATAACACAAGCATTATACAATAAATCTTCAATATATTTACATTTACGTTTTTATTTTAAAATCGTTACTCGCACCTCCATCCTCCGTCACCAATTTTACCGCGGGTGTAATGCTAGCTAGTACAGTAGTACTCAAAAATGAACGATACATGTTGTAGGAGCGATATGATATATCGGTTTTAAGCTAAAGTCATTCTATTATCCAATAAGTAAGAACAATTAAGAACAATATGAATAAAGAACAAATACACAAAATTGAAAATTAACTATCCGCTAAACTAGGCAGTTCATCATTAATCAACTTTTCTTTCTGTTCGATCATTCGATCTAGTGTCTCCACCATCTTTTCGCAGTTCTCGAGTAACTTTCTTTCTTAGGAAATAGATCCACGTAGACATTCCATATATGAAGATTCAATTATATGAATCATCATATTCCGTCGCTCAATATGCTGAATCTTTTGCCTTTCAAAAAAAATATGCTGAATCTTTTGTTGTTTATCATAAATTGAATGATTTAGTTTATCAATCGTCTTTACTACTTCTTCTTTTTGTTTTTTATCCTCATCTAGCATTTCTTTCACACAATTGGTGTACAATTCGGAATACACTCGGAATCGATGCGTCGCTGTATTCCCTCTTTTAGAGGGTGGTTCTGTAGACCCAGAAGATTCTTCCATTAAACTATACCTGTTTTAATTTATTGTGGAAACTGGCCGGCCGGAGAGTTTTGCCAAAATATTTTTATTTGTTCAAATTTATACAAATGTTGTCAAACGTACAATTACCACACCGATATATGTAGCCAGAAGCGGTTTTGCATAATATTGTAAACATCTTCCCCCAAAAAAAAGTAAATGGCCAGACCGCTCCAATTAACATTCTAAATATCTAGAATATTTTTTATACTACACGTATAAATTCTAAATATATATATCCTCCCCCCCAAAAAAGTAAATGACCTACACTTAAAAGAAACTTATAGGCCGGCCTACTACAAGTCAACAACATATGAGAAATTAAATTAAATGGACTCTTAAATGCCCAACCACCAAATCAATCCCACTTTTAACCACGCGGTTTTGTGTTAAATACACCGCTTCATATTACACTAGAATACTTATACACTAATTAATTAAGCATTAATATTTTATTAAAATACTCCGCTTCATTTACGTCATATATAACCGCTCCAACATAATTTTTTAATAAAAACGTACTTTAAACTGGCGGAATTTGATTCTTAATACTCCATATTTGTTATCAATATATATATATATATATATATATATATTCATGATAATATATTGATGAATAATAATACTAATAGAATAATACTAGATCGATGAAATGATAACACGGTGGATCAGAGTAACATATATTTTAAACAATAAGAGAAGCAGATTCATAAAAGAAAGAAAAACTTGCTAATTCATTTGATATACATGTAGATTACACATGATTACAACAAGTCATTAAAAACTTCATTTTGTTCCACATTTTGGTTGAATCGAACAATTTGTGCTTCAATCCTTTCCTTCTGATTCACGTAAAACCTAAGATTATAGTCAAGTTGCTCCTTATAGTCAACCTCATCAGTGGAAGGCTCTTTAATTTTGCGGGTCTTTTGAAGTTCTTTCATGATCTTTTTTATCTTGCTTGTAATCTTGGTAACTTGATATTGCAATTCTTCGATCATTTCATTATCAACATCTATCAAAGTATACACCTTTGAGCGGATACGATGACGTTCCTGTTCGCTGACATTCATGGTGCTAGTGACCTCATCTCCGGAAGAAGCCATATATTGCATGTTAATAATGTTAACAAATGTTACGGAATAATTTTTTTAGATAGGTTTTGATCGAGAAACTGATGTCACTTTTTTTGGGTCTTTCTACGGTTTATATATTTACTTTTTTCTGGAGCGGTTTTTATTTAAACCGCCTCACCTTCGAAACTTTATAATAATACGGAAATAATAATAATAATAATAATAATAATAATAATAATAATAATAATAATAATAATAATAATAATAATAATAATACAATAGAAATTATTGTCTTCTAATTTTAAACATAATTAATAATAAAAAACTCCAGAACACTGAGAATTCAGTTTCACCACACCACAAAATCCTCACTTTCAACATTCTCCAGAACACTATCCCAAAGGCAAAAACACCGATACCACACCCTTGAGTTAACAAAATATAAATTAATTGATTTTTATCAGATAAAAGGTTAAAAGGTTTTTTCATAATCAATTATTACTACAAGTAAAACTTGTGACATCCGTCACCAAAAATGTAATTCGAAAATCTCAGTTCAAAATTATTTCTTATTTGTATTCAAGTTCGTTAATGATAACTTATATATTCGCTTTGGGCATGAAAACATTTCCTTAATAATTTATGGAAGTTATACGATTAGATAAATATACGCGAATACGAACATAATTAAATTGTGAGTATTAAATCTTAAAACATCACGGGCTAACTTAGTTCATGATTTGTCAATTTTGGGCCCAAAGAAAATGATCCAACTCCCAAAAGCCAAACCCAACTAAACCCAACACCTCTTGAACCCTAGACCTATAAATATACCCTTAAACCTAACCCTAAAACTTTTCTATCACAAAAACATACAAAATCCCGTCCCAAAAATTCCAGTCACGAACATAGGTCGATTTGACCCATTTACGTTCGTTTTCAGCCTTCGGTCAAAACTACAAAGTTGTAGATCTCGAAGTTTTACTACAAAATCGCGAGTTTCAGACTCTGAAACACTCTAGATTATTTTATAAAAATTATTTCGTAAACTGCTGCTGTTGGTGACGAATTTTCAGAAACTTTGGTAAGTTTTCGATCCTATAATTCTCGTATACGTTTGATCGATCCACGAAAACGAATTCTAAGGGTTATGCTCTCAATATTTACAGATTCTAAGGGTTATCATCGTGCGGTTTTCTCGTTGGTTGGTATAATTCTCTATCCGAATCTTCCATATAAACGTATGTGATTATTTCGTATTGTCGTTTATTTTTGGTTCGATTCCATTGTATTCCGGGTATATGAAATCATTAGGATAATATTAAAATCAGTGTATAAGTGGTAGAATCGAGAAATATGATTGTGTTTGCGGTTTGGATTGTTTATACGAATGATTAGGGTTGATTATCTATAAACCCTAATCTGATCAGATTTTTATTTCGGTTTGAGAAGCTTGTAACTTGTTCATTTCATGGTAATTTTTGATGAAAAATGAGTCTAAACTTAAGTACTTTGAGTCTACTTTCAAATGGCGTCAGTTTCATGGTTAAATGTGGAGAATAAGTTGGTCAAAATGATTTTACAAGTTTGTGTGTCAATTCTGAGTTTCTTGGTTCCAGATTTCGGTTAAGTTGTAGATTTTTGAAACGTGCCTTAAACTAAGATTTAGGTCTTGATATTTTTACTGGAGTTTCTTTAAAGTGTTATGTATTTTCTGTAAAAATATGATAATCATTTGAAACCTATAAGTATTTTAAGTAAATTAAAACTTTTGTGAAGTCAGAAAGAGTTAACGGTTTTGAGCAGATTACTTTGATGAATTTTTAAAAATAGTAAACTATTGAAATAAGTTCTGGAAAAATTACAGGATGTTCTTAACACCATGAAATGTCACTGGTAAACTTTGTAGAGTCAAATGATTTTATTAAGTCATGGTTTAAAATTCGTGAAGTGGTATGAAATTTCTGGACAGATTCTGAAATGCAAGATAGAGTAAAGTTACTGATATTTTGAATAAATGAGGATTAAATTTTGTAAAGCTACTTGAGGATTGGTTGTGAGGAAACCTAGTAAAGGTGATTTGGACTTGGGATACAATGGAAGGACATAGATATGTCTAGGTTGTAACCCGTATACGTATATATTCGTTTGTAGATTGTGAGTTGTTTGGTGGATTCTTTTGAGGGAGATACTTACTTTGGTATTCAAGGTGAGTTTTTGTGGCCCCATTTTCTTTACATATTTTTACATTGGGGGAAAAGTATGCTCACATGTTTTACCAATTGTTTTATGCTGTGAACGTATTCATTTCTATTTTTGGACATATGCTTGAAATGTGTGACACTATGTGAATTATATGCATTGAGACTTGTTGCTTACATCCGTGCTGTACTTCCTTGTGGGGTATTTGCCGTACATTGAGATTTGTTGCTTACATCCGTGCTGTACTTCCTTGTGGGGTATTTGCCGTACATTGAGATTGGTTGTTTACATTCGTGCTTTACCTTCTTGTGGGGTATTTGCCGTACATTGGGATTGTTGCTTACATTCGTGCTTTACTTCCTCGTGAGGTAATTGCCGTACATTGAGATATACTGGCTGCATTATTTCACATTTGTGTACATTTCTATTGCATTGTCCTAACTTATTATCATCACAGCAAAATGTTTATTTTTATGGTGTCTGGTTAAACCTACGAAACTCACCAACATTCGTGTTGACGTTTTTGAGCATATCTTTTCAGGTTATACTAGTGGACTTAAAGCAGTGGACAAGAGAACTTAGTGGACCTTTAGGGTTGCATTAAGAGTGATTCAAGACTTGTGGTACATTATTAAGGTTGTTTGTGAAGGCTTGTTTTGCCTTAACATTATAGTGTACGTTTGTTTGTAAGATGTCGAATTCATTGTTGAAATGTATGCATGACATGAACCGTTATTCATGTTATTGGCATCATGACACATTGGATATTGTATTTCATATAGAATTTTTTATAATGATGTGTTGTGATCCTATCACCGTTATACCCCGTTGTTTCCGCTTTAGACGGGGTGTGACAGATTGGTATCAGAGCCATTGTTTATAGAGATCTAGGTGGATTGGCCTGGACTATAAATAAGGAACCCACATATAGAACATGAGTTAGGACGTTATGTGTGCATACAATTCCGTGAAGCTAGTTATAGCTAATGTCGATCATCCGTCTTAGTCATTTCAAATAAGAAGGACATTTTTAACGTTTCTTCATCATCTTACGACTCTTTATTAAAAGATACTCGAATCTATAAGAGGAGACAAATGGGCACCAACCCCGAGAACCCACCCGCAATTGGGGGAAACGATGGAAGGAGCCCTAAGACTCAATTACCCTTAGTTGTTATTCACTCTTGAAACGTTTAAACCTTAAGTATTTAGTGACGGGTTATCTGTTTTACTCACCTATTTGACTCTTTATGCGGTTCGATTACATGTGACTTAGGATTCTATAACTATCTGATTTCTTTCCGTGAATATAAAGTTTATTGTGATACAAAGACTTGGAAGATAAGTATATGTATGAAAGGATACTTTTACAATTATGGCTGCAGACGTAATTGACAAAGGTATTCTTACATATGTGTGCTTATCCGACCATATTTGCGTGTCCAGTGGGCTATCTTCGTGTCATATTGTAATAAAATCCCAATTATATTCATTACCGAATTATTCTTATGTTTGTGAGTCTGGTGCATTGATGCCTAGACAAACTCCAAAGTATTCATTCTATTCTAAACTCATATGAATTCGAAATTATAGCAAGCATACTACTAAGACGCATTACCCGTAAATTTTACTCGTGGAGGAGAAACACTCGGTGGTGGTCATACAAGTGATAGTGGTGATTGAACTAGTGGTTGAACTGGAGGAATTTGTTGTATTGAAGGCAAGAACTCCAATCTTGTTGCGATCATTGCACGACAGAAGTGGGCCTTAATATTCAAAGTTGCCATGCAAGTTAGTATCAGCATATTGAAGCATGGTAGAGCTAACGACACCGAAGGCGAAAATGGAATTAATAATCGAGAATTCAAATGATGGGAGTGGTGATAGCGCGAAAAATAAATAAATAAATAAATAAATAAATAATATTAATAATTAAATAAATAAATAAAATAAATAAAGGGACTATTTAAGGAGAATTATTCTTTCAATAATGAAATGAAGAAGTTAGTGAACAAGTTTTGAAATTTCTCTACGAGGAGAGTTAAACATGCAACATATATTTGACAATTTCATTAGTTGGAAAGATTAGACCTCATCGCATGGCACTCGAAGCTAAGAAAATTGAGAAATACATCAACAGCTTTGTTCTGGGAACAAGCAGGACGGTAGAAGTGACTGAGCCTCCTACCATCCAAGGCGCAATACTGATGGGTGGATTGTTAATCGATGAAACCAATAAGACAAGGAATGTAGGAACAATATTAAGAATGAAAGGGTAATCAAAAGGCTGGTAGATACTAACACATGAAGAGAGGGTTACGCTGGTTCACATCTTCTGTGAGTAAGGTGTAACCACTATCATCACACATCTACATCATGTTGTATTTATTCGAACTGCAACTGAAGAGGACATGTTACAATTGAACGTGGATGACAGCTAGTCAAGTGGCACCAATCAACACAGTAGAACACTCAATGGCTTGTTTTGAGTGGGAGACATTGAAATAATATTATTAATGAGTGCGCATAGAGACTAAAAGACGTTACATAAGGGTATACTCTAGTGCTAGAAGAATACTCTTTTAGCATTGACTTGTTGCCCTTCGGACTCAGAAGTTTTGGTGTGGTTGAGGGAACGGATTAGTTGACGAAATTTAGGAAGAAATTGTATGTTTGATAAAGTATTTCGTATACCACTTAAGTGGTGGTGTAATACCTGAGATTTTCATATAACACTTCAAAGACGAAAAGAAACAACTCATGAGCGTAAAGGCTAATAATATAAAATTTCAAATATTCTGTTATCGACGATTCCCTCGAGGTCTTCCCGGAAGACTTAGAAGGACCATATCCCTCGCGACTCGTAAAAATTTGTATCGATCTTATTCTTGGAGCAACCCGAGTTGCAAAGGCTCCAAATCGCTTAATATTATTTGAATGCAAGAGTTATTTAATTCACTTTAAAGATGCTCCAAGACAAGGGTTTTATTCGCCCTAGTCTTTTCCCTTTGGAAGCACCTGTCTTATTTGTCAAAAAGAATGATGGTTCTTTTCATTTGTGCATTGATTATCGTGGACTTAACAAATTTACGGTCAAGAATCGCTGTCCTCTTTCAAGGATGGATGATTTGTTTGATCAACTTCAAGGTGTTCAGTGGTTTTCAAAAATCAATCTTCATTCTGGTTACCATAAATTTAGGGTACCTGAATCAGATATACCTAAGATTGCGTTTAGTACTCGTTACGAACATTTTAAATTTCTCGTTATGTCTTTCGATCTTACTAATGCGACTATAGCATTCCTATATTTAACGAAAGCGTATATAAACCGTATCTCGATGAATTTATCATACTTTTCATTTGCGACGTTCTAATTTATTAACTAACGAAGAGCATGAAGTTCCTTTAAGACTAATTCTAGAGTTACTTTCGAACGAAAGATCTATGCAATATATTCGAAAATCTTGATTTCAAGCTAGAGGATTGTTTTTCTCGGGCACTTTGTGAGCAAAGAAGTTATACTTAAGGATCATAACAAGAGCAAAACAGTAAAGGGATGGAAGATCCCACGGTCATCATTGGAGGTTCGTATAGCATTTAGGATTCACGGGCTATTATCGGCATTTTATCGAGAGTTTTTCAAAGACTCCTCAACTACTCACATATATATGTAAGAAGTTGTTGGGGTAAGAACTAAGAATAATCTTTTCAAACATTGAAGGATGCCTTGTGTAATGCATCAATTCGGACTCTTCCCGATGGATCGTAGGATTTCGTTGTGTATTGTGATGCATCCGACCGAGGTCTAAGTTGTGTGTTAGTTAAATGGGAGAGGTAGTCGCATTCGTCTCTCAACAACTTAAGGTACATGAAAATTACTATACTACCCACGAATTGGAACTTGGAGCGGTGGTGTTCGTACATATGTGTTGAAGACACTACTTGTATGACGTAAAGAATTTTGTTTATACCGATCATAGGAGCTTTTAACACATTGGTTTGTTGTTTGTTCTAAAGAAGTTGAACATGAGGCAAATGAGGTAGCGCGAATTGTTTAGCGGTTACGATTGTGAAATTCAATTCCACCCGGGGAGGATGGATGAGGTGGCAGCTGTTTTTGAATAGGAAGGAAAGAGTAAGCCAAGGTGAGTGCGAGTCAAAGTATGACGATACACTCTGGCATTAAGGGTAAGAGGTTCAAAGCACAAGATGAAGCGTTAAGGGATACTCATATACAAGATGAAGGGTTGCGTGGGTTACACAAACATTGAAACACAAAGTGGAGGAGATATTACATCTTGTGAGAAGATCATGGATTTCTTTTTCTAGGTGGTCTATGGACACTAGTAATTGATAGAATGATTAAGTCATCTCACTTCTTAGCTATCTGCGAGGACTAAACGGTGGAGACATTGGCGAGGTTGTATATTAACAACGAAGTAGCAAGGCGTGGAGTGTTTGTATCAATTATATTTGATTTTGATGGTTATTTTACTTCACAATTTTGGCAAATGTTTCAGAAAGCTTTGGGAACGCGTTTTGATATGAGGATGGTTTAACATTCTCGAACTGATGGACGGAGTGAGCGAACTATTCAAACATTTAAGAATATCCTTAGAGTGTGTTATCGATTTTGTTAGCAGTTGGGATACCCACTTACCATTAGACGAGTTATCATACAACATAGTTATCATTCTAGTATTCAATGCGCATTATATCAAGCACTTCAGGAATGTAGGAGTCATTCATGGTAGTGTGGGCAGAAGTTGGATTAGAATCAGTTGATTTGATTGAAATAGTTCATGAAGCTATTGACAAGATCATTCAAATCAAGGAGAGGTTGGAAACAGTACGAGACAGGCAAGAGAGTTACGCAAATAACTGTCGAAAGCAGTTAGAATTTTATGATAGAGATCATATATTGCTTAAATTATTGCTTTGGAAAAATACCATATATTTTGGGAAGAAGGGGAAAATTTATACATAGGTTTGTTAGATCGCTCTAAATTGTTGAGCGTGTATAACATATCGATTGAAAGTTGTCACAAGAGTGAAGTGCTGCTCACGAACTATTTCATGTGTCAATTCTACGAAAGTGTTGGCCGATAAGGTCTTACACATGTTTCTAGGAGGAGTTTAAAGGGAACCACAAATAACGATGTGTAGAGAAAACTGGTAGGAACCATGGATTGAGAGGTCAACATGTTGGAGCACATGTAATTTTAATTATCAAGGTCCGATAGAACGTTGACCTGAGTATACTTGCAAATGAAAATATCAAGCCAAGCTTATATATATGCACTTATTCAGTGATCGTGGTGACAATACGGCTCCGATTGAATTTCGGGACGAAATTCCCTAAACGAGGGGATACTGTGACATCCGTCACCAAAAATGTAATTCGAAAATCTCAGTTCAAAATTATTTCTTATTTGTATTCAAGTTCGTTAATGATAACTTATATATTAGCTTTGGGCATGAAAACATTTCCTTAATAATTTATGGAAGTTATACGATTAGATAAATATACGCGAATACGAACATAATTAAATTGTGAGTATTAAATCTTAAAACATCACGGGCTAACTTAGTTCATGATTTGTCAATTTTGGGCCCAAAGAAAATGATCCAACTCCCAAAAGCCAAACCCAACTAAACCCAACACCTCTTGAACCCTAGACCTATAAATATACCCTTAAACCTAACCCTAAAACTTTTCTATCACAAAAACATACAAAATCCCGTCCCAAAAATTCCAGTCACGAACATAGGTCGATTTGACCCATTTACGTTCGTTTTCAGCCTTCGGTCAAAACTACAAAGTTGTAGATCTCGAAGTTTTACTACAAAATCGCGAGTTTCGGACTCTGAAACACTCTAGATTATTTTATAAAAATTATTTCGTAAACTGCTGCTGTTGGTGACGAATTTTCAGAAACTTTGGTAAGTTTTCGATCCTATAATTCTCGTATACGTTTGATCGATCCACGAAAACGAATTCTAAGGGTTATGCTCTCAATATTTACAGATTCTAAGGGTTATCATCGTGCGGTTTTCTCGTTGGTTGGTATAATTCTCTATCCGAATCTTCCATATAAACGTATGTGATTATTTCGTATTGTCGTTTATTTTTGGTTCGATTCCATTGTATTCCGGGTATATGAAATCATTAGGATAATATTAAAATCAGTGTATAAGTGGTAGAATCGAGAAATATGATTGTGTTTGCGGTTTGGATTGTTTATACGAATGATTAGGGTTGATTATCTATAAACCCTAATCTGATCAGATTTTTATTTCGGTTTGAGAAGCTTGTAACTTGTTCATTTCATGGTAATTTTTGATGAAAAATGAGTCTAAACTTAAGTACTTTGAGTCTACTTTCAAATGGCGTCAGTTTCATGGTTAAATGTGGAGAATAAGTTGGTCAAAATGATTTTACAAGTTTGTGTGTCAATTCTGAGTTTCTTGGTTCCAGATTTCGGTTAAGTTGTAGATTTTTGAAACGTGCCTTAAACTAAGATTTAGGTCTTGATATTTTTACTGGAGTTTCTTTAAAGTGTTATGTATTTTCTGTAAAAATATGATAATCATTTGAAACCTATAAGTATTTTAAGTAAATTAAAACTTTTGTGAAGTCAGAAAGAGTTAACGGTTTTGAGCAGATTACTTTGATGAATTTTTAAAAATAGTAAACTATTGAAATAAGTTCTGGAAAAATTACAGGATGTTCTTAACACCATGAAATGTCACTGGTAAACTTTGTAGAGTCAAATGATTTTATTAAGTCATGGTTTAAAATTCGTGAAGTGGTATGAAATTTCTGGACAGATTCTGAAATGCAAGATAGAGTAAAGTTACTGATATTTTGAATAAATGAGGATTAAATTTTGTAAAGCTACTTGAGGATTGGTTGTGAGGAAACCTAGTAAAGGTGATTTGGACTTGGGATACAATGGAAGGACATAGATATGTCTAGGTTGTAACCCGTATACGTATATATTCGTTTGTAGATTGTGAGTTGTTTGGTGGATTCTTTTGAGGGAGATACTTACTTTGGTATTCAAGGTGAGTTTTTGTGGCCCCATTTTCTTTACATATTTTTACATTGGGGGAAAAGTATGCTCACATGTTTTACCAATTGTTTTATGCTGTGAACGTATTCATTTCTATTTTTGGACATATGCTTGAAATGTGTGACACTATGTGAATTATATGCATTGAGACTTGTTGCTTACATCCGTGCTGTACTTCCTTGTGGGGTATTTGCCGTACATTGAGATTTGTTGCTTACATCCGTGCTGTACTTCCTTGTGGGGTATTTGCCGTACATTGAGATTGGTTGTTTACATTCGTGCTTTACCTTCTTGTGGGGTATTTGCCGTACATTGGGATTGTTGCTTACATTCGTGCTTTACTTCCTCGTGAGGTAATTGCCGTACATTGAGATATACTGGCTGCATTATTTCACATTTGTGTACATTTCTATTGCATTGTCCTAACTTATTATCATCACAGCAAAATGTTTATTTTTATGGTGTCTGGTTAAACCTACGAAACTCACCAACATTCGTGTTGACGTTTTTGAGCATATCTTTTCAGGTTATACTAGTGGACTTAAAGCAGTGGACAAGAGAACTTAGTGGACCTTTAGGGTTGCATTAAGAGTGATTCAAGACTTGTGGTACATTATTAAGGTTGTTTGTGAAGGCTTGTTTTGCCTTAACATTATAGTGTACGTTTGTTTGTAAGATGTCGAATTCATTGTTGAAATGTATGCATGACATGAACCGTTATTCATGTTATTGGCATCATGACACATTGGATATTGTATTTCATATAGAATTCTTTATAATGATGTGTTGTGATCCTATCACCGTTATACCCCGTTGTTTCCGCTTTAGACGGGGTGTGACAAAACTATTCAATTATTAAACTAAAATAGTTTATCACGTGGAAATCTATATCTTTAATAACAAATATAGTAATATAAGTCGTTATGATAAGAGGTCTCAGGTTCAAACTTCACTAGAAGCAAAAAGATCTTGGGGTGGCCACGAGAAGGTTCGGAAACGATCACGGTAACAGTTAGGCCGCGTACATCACAAGCAAAAGCTTGGCCAACCTGAAGGAGCCTGTTAAAAACGGGAATACCCTTTAAAAAGAGGGGAAAAATGAAGAATTCAAACATATAATATCAACATAATAACCTCAAAATGGAAACACGACGTCCTATTTGTGTGAATGTAAAAAAACAACTTTGATCGATCCACATTCGTATACGTAAAAGTATTAATGTAAAAAAACAACTAACGTTGACCTATCTAACAGACTTATGACTTGTGACAATGTTTGATGAATTATAATAATAAAAAAATGAATCATAGTATGTAAAATATTGTATTATATTGTTTATCCCTCTTATCCACCTAATTTTTCTTTTTTTTTGATCCCGTTATATATATATATGAGGTGAGTTCTTTTAAGAATGCTAAAAAGGTAGAGAATGGGAGAACCAATAGGATTCTTCAATTTCTCTACAAAACCCACTTCTATTTTTTACCCCCTTGGTTAATTATATATATATATATATAATCATTTGAACCTCCCACCATAGTTGTTAACTCGTGACTCGGCTCGTGATTCAGAATGTTATTTTTTAACTCGTGACTCGTGACTCGGCTCGACTCGTAAGAGTCATAATTTTACACTAAATACATATATTTATATCTATATGTATATTATTGTTTAGATTTCTATCCTAAATTGAAATAAAACATGATGAAAGTCATTAGATAACACAAATGTGTAATTTATAATGGCTTATTAGTCATTTTCTATTATATTTTGTCATTTTATGTTTTTTTATTAGATTACATTAAACGTGTGTCCGGTTTCTGACTCGTAAGAGTCGTCCACGACTCGAAAGAGCCAATAAATGACTCGTAAGGGTCAAAGCCATTTAAGAGTCGGGGTCTGAACCACCTCATTTTTTTAATTTCTGAGTCGAGTGAATCGTAAGAGTTTAACAACTATGCCTCCCACTATATATATATATATATATATATATAATCATTTTGTGCTTGTAATTTTATTAATTTATTGCATATATAATAAATAATAGTAATAGTAATAATAATAATAATAAATAATAGTAATAATACTCAGTGAATTAAAGAACTTCATGTCAATTTCAGTAATGAAATAACTAAAGGATAAAATTACATTATCAAATGAAAAATTACAAACGTATCAGATCGATCCAATCCCTAAGGTTTCGATCATACATCTCGAAACGAAATAGCATGTTTTCTGCATTTTTTTTCTCGGAGGTGTAGTATTGAAAATCATCTTCAAGTTTCTTGAGAAATTTGAGCTCGGATGCAGAGGGTTGAACTCCAAATTCGTCAAATTTATCATTGAGGTCGTTGATCCATTTGCCGATCTTCCCAATTGCCGTATTAAACTTTTCGACGTTTTCTTTTTGTAATTTGATCATTTGTTGGTCTATCTCCTTTAAAACGCCTGCTTTCTCTCCTACAACATATTTCTCTTCTTCGGTTGCCATTTTTTCAGTTTAACAAAACAACTGAACTATCTCTTACAATCTACGAAATATCTTTCTATTTTATATAGTTACAGTATTGAAAGCGGTTTACTGAACACCGCCACAAAAGTGTGTAGCTTCCTTGTTACGCTACTACTCGTACGGCCATAGCTAATGAATTCATCTGTCCATATAAATTCCAATATTCCATAACATATACTAGCTGCTAACCAGCGCGATGAGACGGGAATAAATTTGAAATCAATAAAAAAAGAATTGATTAACTATTAAAATATTGATTCGAGTGATGTCTTGCAAAAAATGAAACTGAATATAAAATTTAGTAATTGACTACAAAAGTATAAAAGGCCGCCACATTTCAATTTTAGCCGCTTCAATCTGGAGATGCTCTAGAAGACTTAAATAAAGTCAAATGTTTGTCAGTGAAGGGGGCTGGGGAACTGGGGAGGGGGTGGTGTGGTCTGACTCTGGATTATGGCTAGGTATAGGAGCATGGTGGTCTGGTCAAATAGATTTTTTGATGAGATATGCTGTATATCCAGTAGCTATAGTAAATATTACTACGTATGCTTCTTTCATTTTGATAATCAAGTTTAATACTAGTAGTTTAGTCTAAAATTTTATTCTTTTACTGCACCAATGGGGTGGCCACCTGGTCAACCGATATTGCAACCAAATCATTTGTCCATCAGTTTTGTAGACACAATAATCAAAATGATTTCGGTTGTTAAATTAAACCGATTAATAAAACATTTGAAATATACAAGTAAATAAATAAATTAATAATTACAGAAAAGCACCATATATAATTAAGAACATAATATTAATTAATCTATTATTAATATTAATATTAATTAATAATATTGAAATTATTAATTAGCCGATTGAAATATATATAGTATAGAACGAGTAGTACAGAAAAGGGGGGAAAAGCACCATATATATATATATATATATATATATATATATATATATATATATGAGGGTGTTTGGCATAGCTTATTTTTTTGCTAATGCTTATGCTTATAAGCATAAGCAGATAAGCATCAACCCACTTGCTTATTGCAAACTGCTTATTTCAGCCTAAAATAATCAAATAAGCATGAACAATTTTACTTTCCCAAACACTCCAAACTACTTAACTGCTTAAAAAAAAAGCAATAAGCACATAAGCAGAAAAAATAAGCTATGCCAAACACCCTATATATATATATATATATATATATATATATATATATATATATATATATATATATATATATATATATATATATAATATAACATTAATTAATATATTATTAATATTAATATTAACATAAGAGTCCGTAATAATAACATTTTCTCTACTACATTTTATCAATTAATAAAACATTTGAAAAATGTCAACAATATGAAGGTTTGGATGGAAAATGGTCTTCCGTTATCTTTTTTCCTCACAGTCCGTGATCTTGCTTTCTTTCGCAATCTGGATAAGTAATTCACATTCATTAATCATCATTCATTACACTCCATAGATCGAATTCGTAGTAAATACCCTTTTTCTTGGACGACGATTATGCTTTTGATGCTGTTGGCGGGCATGTACTCCATGCTCTCTTGGATGAGGAAGAGGATGACATTATATATATATATATGAGGTCAATGTTTGGACATGACTTTTTCCGTGCTCATTCCCTAACAAGGCCAGGAGGCAGGAGTATCGATGCGTAAACAGATCGAAGAGTAGAAACACAAAAAGAGAGCTGATTCAACGATACTACGGCCAAGCTCTGTGATTCAACGATACTAAACACAAAAATGCCAACCAACAATCGGAAGCGACGTGGAAGCAACGTGGGAAAGAAATTATTTTTATAAAGCGGAACAAGGCTTTCTTTCAAACGGTCTTGACTGTTGGCCAACAGCACGTTCGGAGTACCAGAACCATTCGTTACTTAATTAAGGCGGTTTTACAAACCACCGCCTTACATTGATGTATTAAAAACCGCTTTAAGTTTTTCATTTTTATATGCGCGATTGCAATTGTCAAAAACCGGAAAACGTCAGCTAATTGTACGCTTCATGGTTTTTTTTTTTTTTTTTTATAATACTCTGAGACATTGGTTTAATTACGACAAGAAAGCACAACATGAGAAAAAGAATGTAATATTCACGAAGCACAACATGGCCGGGAAGGGAGGAAACGAAGAGAACAATTTTTGTATATCTCATTCCTGTTCATTACAGGTTTTGTTGTGATAAACCAGTGCCCGGAGATCTTAAACAGAGAAATGGCGGTCGTAAAGGAAATATTGTTTACTTTTTGTAGTAGATATTGACATGATCACAAATATAGGCTGATTCACACTGTTGGTGTTTGGAGATGACATTAATTTTGTGTTAATTATCTTTTGATAACAACTAAAGCAATGAACAAGTTGATGGATGACAAAGTGACCATTGTGTGTGTGTGTGTGTGTATATATGTCTATATATATTTTATATATGGGAAGTGATCCTTACACCACCAATAATTATCCATACATTTACCAAAGTAAATGTGAATATGTTATGAATAGTATTTTTAATATTATTTTATATTTTGTTTTACCAATCAAAGATTTTCACCTTGTTAGTTTGTATTTTTCCTTTATAAAGTAAATGCTTATTTTGTTATACTAATCAAAGCTTTTTTTATTTTGCACTGATAATTATTGGTGGTGTATGGATCATCACCCTCGGGAAACATTCATTTCATTAACCGATTAATTCTCAACACCAAACTACTGTAATTACCAACCGGAAATTTCTAATAATTCCCTTCTATTTGAAATGTCCACATTATTAAAGAACTAAAAGGTAATTTTTATGTAAAACTAAAGAAAGCGGTCTGACGTAAACCGCCATATATTTTGTTAACAGTCAATTAACCAAATATTTTTGGTATGGGAAAATGAAAAGAAAAGGCGGTTTTGCGTTAATCCGCCACAACTAATTGGTTGTTTAATTTGTTAAATTAATAACCTTAAATTTTCCAATGGGCGGGAGGTGAAAAGTTTATTATGCCACAGTACGTGATGGGTTTCCAGCTAGTATAAATAGAGACCCTTGTCTACAGTTGAAATACACACAACGTGATATCGAACTCCTCATCTCTCAATACTTATTCCGAGAAGTTCAGGCAATTAAATAGTATGGCAACTAAAGAAGAACAATATGTGATCGGCAAGAAATTTGACGTATTAAACAAGATTAACAATAATGTCATCCACTCGCTTGAAGAAAGTATCCAAAACATCAATGACGCAATGAAGAAGTTGAGCAAGTGGATTGTTGACCTGAAAGACAAACGTGACGAATTTGGGTGTGAACTTTCCCAGCCCGAGATTGAATTTCTCGAAAAATGTGAGCATTATGATCTAACATACTACACTCCTGAGAAAGCATCATTTGAAGCATTGTTATCACGTTTCAAGAAGTATAATCAAAATCATATAGAATGGAAAGAGATTATGTTAAGAGGAGATGAGGATTAGTTTTTTTTTTTTTTCTCTCTGTAATTTTTATTTATGTAAAACTTTAATTTTCTCGTCTCCTATTTTAGTTACCAATTATGATTTTCATATGTTGCCACAACATTTCTTTCTCATTGAACAAATTAAAAAGACATTTATACTTGAACTATTAAAATTAACATACATAATTGAAATTAATAGTGCCAGAAGACAATTTTTGAATCTCTTAACTAATTATGAAATTCATTTCGATTCATCCGTCTTTATAATAATTAATTAATATCTACTAATTATCAGTCGTAAACGCAAAACTTTTCGATGCCCCCATTCCCTCAACAACCAAATCTATTTTATCGTGAACTTTTAATACTTAAATAATTAATAACCATTTTGCTAAAATAGAATCAACTATCTTGAAGCGGTTAAAAACATTATTTAACCGCTCCAAAATATATAAAACCGCCACAATTTCTTTATTGAAATAAAATTGAAAAGGGAAGTCAAGAATACAATATTGATTCTATTTTGTATTATCTTATATCAGGGAAAGGGGCTGGGGAGGAGGTGGTGGTGCAGACTGCAGAGTGATATTATCATAGACTTGACTAAGGCTAGGATAGGAGGCTAGGAGCATTGTGTGGTCTTGTCAACCGGATTAAATATTGATTCTTTTATTTTTTTTTGGCAAAATAGTTATTTTTTTAAAGCATTAGTTATTTTTATAATACAGTAATAAATCATCGTCATCGTCGTAGAAATATAAAAATCAAATTGATACGAGAGTTTGATCGGAATGAATAATTATCCATCATCAAATATACAAATAAAATCAAATGAATGGAAAATCAACATTAACAGTCTTATAAGGATACAATATCTCCTTTTATGATTAAAATCCAAGTTCCAACAAGCATAAAGAAATAACATAAATTATATATTTTCATAAATTTATAAGATAATATAATAATATCTTTTGAACTCCTTTGAAGCCCGCCTCTTCACCTTGTGTATTATCTTTTGAACTCTTTTGAAGCCCGCCTCTTCGTTTTGTGTATCGACGATCATCAGTATTATCATATAAAATCATATATACCCGGCTGACAATGAGATCATCCGTCACCGTCAACGAGATCATCAGTGATTGTTAGCCTCCCTATTTTGGACCGAACACCAGGAACTAAGTGGTCGAGGATGTGTGTAGTCTTTGCAATCAAACACAAAGCTCCTATGGTGGATTGCCCAATTAGGGTTTCAATTAAAACCGACTCCGAGACGGATTTCATCTACGGAGATGGAGCATTTAAACAGAGAAATAGCGGCCGTGAAATTTTTATGAAAATGAACATCAAGACGATGATCATGATCATGTAAAAGAGATCTGACAATAAAAAGAGCGAAGAGAGACTGCTGCATATATATTGATCGTTCTTTCATTTTATTCTGATTGAAATATGTCATGTCATGAATAAATGAATGGGTTTATTGCTGTTTGGTTATGCGCTCAACTTTATACTAGTTATATTGAAGGCGCTGTATTGAAGCGGTTATAAGAACAAATGTGTAGCTTTTTGTATTTTGGATCGGTTTAATAAATTTTTCCCGCTTCAAGATATGTTGGTTCATTTAAGAAAAAAATAAAAAATGATTAATGAAATCGATAATTGGTTGTTGGGGGATCGACTTGGACACTTGGTCATGAAAAGTTTGCATTTACGTCTGAATATCTGATGATAAAAAAACTTATTAATTAAGTACTTATTTTTTGTATCACTGAAACTACTGTTCATTTCTAAACGGGAGATGATTTTTACAAGAAATATTTTACGGAGTACTTCCTACAGGTAAATGAAAGGTTCCTTGTGAATATTAAAGTCATATTTCCTTGTAACAAGTAAAAAATTCCATGTAAAAATTTTGCTCCCTTTCTGAACAACGGGAGGTGAAAAATACCCCACATAATTTTGATTCCAACACCACAAGTATGCTAATGAGTTGTATTGCGAGCTGTGACTGCTGTACAGTGTGTTGTCCTAATCATTTTTAGTGTTGTATCTATCAACCTGATCAACATTAATTAATTAAACTTAAAAATGTGTGGGAAACCGGATTAAATATTGATTATTCCACCTGTATAATACGAGTAATTAAAAGTCAGTCGTAAATGCAAAACTTTTCGATGCCCCCATGGCCCCATTCCCCCAACAACCAAATCGATTTTATCGTCGACTTTTAATACTTACTTAATTAATTAAAAACCATTTCGTTAAAATAGAATCAACATATTTTGAAGCGGTTAAAGGCATACTGAACCGATCCAACATATATAAGACCGCCACATTTCCTTTTAATAGAAATATAGAATTGAAGGCAATTGATAAATACGTACAACATAGAATTTGTTTTCTACACACAGTTTATGCTAACAGTACAAGTATATAATAACATAATTTTGGTGCATGAATCATAATAGGTGGTGTATTACTCCGTACTATTTAATATTTATCAGTTATCACCTCCCGAAATAAAGATATTACGGAGTAAAAGAAAGTCAAATATATGTCAGGGAAGGGGGCTAGGGAGGGAGGGAGCTGAGAGTGATATTATCATAGACTTGACTAAGGCTAGAGATAGGAGCATTGTGTGGTCTTGTCAACCGGATTAAATATTGATTCTTCCACCCGTCAAAGTTTAATTATCATCAGACGTAAATGCAAACTTTTCATGACCAAAAGTTGATCAACCTAAAAGAAGTATTACTCTCGAGCATTTTAAAATGCACATAGTTATAAGATAATACAATAATATCTTTTGAACTCTTTAGAAGCCCGCCTCTTCGGGAATTTTGTGTATCGACGATCATCACTATTATCATATAAAATCATATATATGATAATGGTGATGACACAAAACGAAGAGGCGGGTCTAAGGACTTCAAAACATATATTGTATTATATTATAATTTTTTTATGGAAATATAGAATTGATATCGTTATTTCTTTATATTTTGACAAGTTTTGAGAAGGGATATATATCATATATGTAATTTTCCCTTTTTTAAAATTAGAATATTAACATACCTTGAGGCGGTCAAAAACTAAATTCAAACTGATCCAAATTATAGAAAGCCGTCACATTACTTTTATAACCGCTTCATATGTTGATATAAAAATACCGATTGTTCAAAAGAGTTGATTCGAACACATGACCATCTTTTCGAAAATTATGTATATAACCAACTTTGTTGAACAACCGGTATTTTTTTCGGTGAAACATAATTAATTTATATTATAAAATGTTATAAACACAAAAAGACAACATTTCTATCAACCCTACGTGGACCGATAGTTGAAGCAAACACTATTTTTGGTAAAACATACATTAATCATATTAGCTTAGATTTAGTTAGGTATTGTTAGGTGTTGAAATTGAATTCATTCATTAATGTTACGTATCCTCATTATCGTATAAATATTTTTGGTAAAACATACATTGATTTGGTTAGGACTGTTAGGTGTTGGAATTGAATTCATGTTCATCCTCATCATATTATAAATATATGTTCACACATAAGCTGTTTTTTAGTATACTACACACACCCTATTTAATAACAATATGATCATCAAGTTTCCCAAAATGATCTTCCGATCCATCTCCAGTTTCGCAATCGTCCTTTTTTACAAGATAATTTACAATATAATACTGTCTCACTGTGACAATCCTCCAATTAGGGTATTTACTTAGCCTAATTTCATGCATTACCTAGAGTAATTCCCTGACTAAGTGAATTCAAACTATTTTGTGTATAAGTTTTGATAAACTTACTATGTGTTATGTGATGTATTTGATAGTAGTTATATGTGTATATATAATTACGTACGAAATAAATATATCAAACACTATGAATTGAAAACAATAGATGTTAGTGATACAAAATAATTAATAATTCCAAAATTATTAATTACAACTATTAGATAAATTATATTATTGAGATAATATATATTAACTTATACGTTTTATAATAAACGTATTTATCGTGAATAATAAAGTTCCGAAATGAACTTCGAAAACACTTTTGGATAATTTTTAGTATGAAATTATCATATAAAAGTATTACAACGAAAAGAAAACGAAACAATTAGACGACGTTTGTTACGCGTAATACGAACAGAAACAATTTTAAAACGCGCTTAGAGGTTCCAAATAATAAAAGTATTATTTCGTAAGTTACTGTTTTAATGTATAGAACATTACCTCAAAATATGATTTCCAAATGTTACTGAAATCTGGCACGCGTTTTTGACTATACAGTATTTTTACTGTAAACAATTTTAATCATACTTGTGATAAAGTAGTTCACATTCCGATTTCAAATTTCTAAATCTGAGATTTAGAGAAACATAACGCGAAATTTTATTATGAATAAAGTACCACAAATTATACCCGTACACGAAATTAACGGGCTAAAAACTACCAATATCACACCACCAAAATATCTGGCGACAGATTATCACTCCCTCCTTACTTCCCTTTGAAATTTTTGTCACCAATAATACCATCTACCTACATTTTTGATCTTCACAATTTACACACACACAAAATATATACACTGGTTTCTCTCTGGTTTTGGTGTGTACTGGAAGAAGCAGAAGGAAGCAGCAGCAACACCATTCCATCATTTTCATTTTCTTAACATCATCATCTTCAAACTTTCAAAACTCACAACAAAATGGTTTCTTGATCTTTATCATCATCATCGTTCGTAATTATCATCATCAACCTCAGAAATCATCATCCTCTCCATCTAAAACCATTGTGAGGATAATCTCTCTATTTTTCTTCATTTATATAATTTCTTCAAATTATTATAATTGTTGATGATTGTTGTTATAAATTGTTAAAAACTTGTTATAATGCATTTATATACCATAATATGATGTTTGATCATGTTAAAATCGGTTATATATAAAAACCCGTACGTATTTGTCATAACAGAGAACGAACAGGACCTGCAAAACCATTGAATCCGGCGGATTCAATCGAATCCGGCGGATTCCCAGCCGAAACTCAGATGAATACGGCGTATTCCCACCTACGACCGCATACAAACCTCGGCTAAAACGATGAACGAGTAAAAGATATACTTGAATCCGGCGGATTCATGTGAATCCGGCGGATTCCCCACATTTGAAATGAATACGGCGGATTCATGTGAATCCGGCGTATTCCCCTATTTTGGCCCGAATCCGGTGGATTCACCGGAATCCGGCGGATTCCCCCACTGGTCCAGCTGTTAACTTTTGCATTTGTAATATAATGTACAAACAAATAAATGGTACGCGACTTATATTAATTATTATACGACAAATGGTACAAATTGCTACGCCATGAGACCTTGTAATAATATGGACACGACTATGAGACATAATTTATTACGGACAATTAGAACGCGACAAAACTTAATACGATAACGAAAATTATAACGGACAGTGTATATATACAACTAGACGTATAAACATGGAACGATTTAACTTATCTAGTACAAACAATATACGACAAACATAAACGATGTAACAAAGTTATTTTGATAACTATTATATTATGTTTTGAAAACATAATCGACAGCAACGACAACTACATCTATATATATGTATATATAGACATTAACAACGACGACAATTAATATATATATTAGAATATATATATTTAACTAATATGTAGATAAATACATATTTAAACTTAACGATTATTTGAACACAAACGTCAACAACAACTAAAATGTTATAAACATTTCAACTTAACAAATAATCCATATACTTATACAAGTATTATTATTTGCGTCTAGGTATTTGATCGACGCTGTGGGATTATTTGCTAGCTGTATATTTTGCTGAAGATTGCAAAACCGTGAGTTCACAGCCCCTACCTTTTACATGTTTTAAATGCTTTTAAAATCAGGGGTGGAAAACATAGAACTATGTGCTATTACATGCTACTTGTTTTATATAATTGCTTGACATGCTTTTATATCAAACTGATTTATATAAATGCTTTATGCTTTATATTCAACTGTTAACTATATGAAACGTTTTCACAACTTTTTGGGAATAAGACAACGAATCTTGGTACGATCCTAGGTTTACGTGAGGTAGTTGTAGTGCACATAAGTCCCAGTGCTTGCAACCTATAACCATTAGCTAGGTGACTCTAGCCACTGAGTATACAGATAGTACTATCGATTTGACAACCCTCCCAGGATATTTCTCGTTGGTCATTCCAACCACATCGACGATAGTCGTAACGAGGAGTGTATACTTAAGATGTTACTGAGGCAACAACAAAACAACTAGTCGTGGTTTGGTTATAGTACTAGTGTCGTTACTTTAACTCTAAAGGTTTAGCTCACCTTGGAGGGATTATAGTCTATATTTCCCACACAACTAAACAACTAAACAACAACTTGGTTTGGGAAGGGTATTCCATGTGATGACTAATAGGACAGGTGTTCCTTTGAGATACTATTTTTAGGAAACGTTTACCTTAATTGGTTGAACTTGGTTTCCCACAAAAACAACTATTCATAGGAAATGTTTACTTAAATGTTAAACCTGTGTTTTCTGCAATGATTATTATTGGAATGTTTACTTTATTGTTAAACTTGAGTTCCTGTTAACTATCTGTTGGAAAATGTTTACTTGACTGCTAAACCTGATTTTCCTTAACTATTGAAATGGATATGTTTACTTATTTGATAAACCTGTATATCCTGCGACTAATTATTCGGAAAATGTTTATGATTAAACTTGTGTTTCCTACGTACATATAAATATTATGTTTGTGTACATGAATGATTTATACAAAACTGATTTATTACATTCACACTAAACCTGTGAATTCGCTCAACATTCAATGTTGACAGTTTACTATGTTCTTCAGGGAATTAGGACTCAGGTACTCCTGCATGCATAAAGGACGTAGGCAACCTGACTATTTATGATGCCACTTTTGGGACACATGGATTTCCTTTGTATTATCAACTTCATTGGTTATACTTATGAAATCCCTCTTTTATAAATATGTATTTTCAAATACTTAAGTTGTCTTTGACAACCCTAACTTATGTACGACTTTATAAGTCGTATCTTTTGTAATAACTTTAAACTTATGGCATCTTAAATATATATGTATGTTCTGTATGATCATATACTCTGATACAATGAATGCACTATCGAATCTGTCCGCCCTCAATGCTCAACTATTATTAAAAAGCTTCCGCTAAACTATTAATAAACACGATTACCGATTTGGGGGTGTGACAGAACTTGGTATCAGAGCTATTGGTTATAGAGAACTAGAAGTCTTTAAGTGACTGAAAACCTTAGAGACCTAGACTATAGCCTTGGCTAGCACATTTCAGCATTCATACTGTTGCATACGTCTGACACGTCACACACGTTTCTTTGACTAGGCATGTCGAGACACGCACCTATTCACATCACTGATTCTGATACTGAGGAGGATCCCATGGAGGGACCATACGATGGGATTCCTACAGCAGTGTCTGAGGAGGTTTACCCGCCTACATTTCCTAGAGACACTTCAGATGGTTCGATAGCCACTCCACCATTGCCATCCACTGATCCTGCTACCCATATGTTAGGATCTATGTCTATGTCTAGACGCCACCTTATTGGAGAGCCTTCTTATCGGCCTACACCTAGGAGGACACCGCTGTCGTGTGTCAGGGATTTCCCCATAGGACCCTCATCATCTCGCGGCAAGGAGCCGATGGTTGAGGAGCGAGAGATCCGCTGTGATCAGCAGACAACGAGAGCTAGAGTTCCGCATCTGGACTGGATGCCACGCATTTTACGCCATTGGAGGATCATTGAGAGGATTCCTTCCACCTATGAGACTGGGGAGTCATCTCACACACCTACATCTCTACATTTGACCGAGGAGCCTTTGGAGCTTACGGTCCCTACTGTGGTCGCCGTTATTCGTACCTTGCTGGGATTTCATTTTGGTACGCAGTCTGCCCTCCGAGTTATGCGCAGTGACGCCTCTCGTCTTGATGATGATGTGCTGGCGATATATGGACGCCTTGCGACTTCTGAGTTGCATTTTGAGGTAGACAGGGAGTCTGCCGATGCTACTAGAGCACGTCTGATCCGACTAGAGCGTCGTTTGGAGACTATAGGTGCTGCAGTTGGTTTATGTGTGTTGATGGTTGCTGTTAGGATGTTTGTGGGTTGGAGTCTACCGTATTTCTTTTAGACCGTATGTATGATGTATTAGGACTATAGTTATGATGTATTTGGGTTGACTTTTGACTAGATGGATGTATAGTGTAACACCCGGTCAAAAAGTCAAATTTCGCGCCGATTTTAAACTTTGAATAATGACATTTTATAGTTCAAGTGAAATATTTTATTAAAAATATTTACAAAATGATATAAACAAAATTATGGATTTAAATAATAAATCTACATTTTAAACGGGTACGAAATCACGGACATTTTGTACTGTGGTTGGAGACCACAGTACACGAGTTAGGGATCTGAGTTTTAACAAAAACCCAAACTCCCACCTCATTTCTTCATTTTCTTCTTCTTTTTCACCTACCTTTTCTCTCATCTCTCTCTCTACAACCTACCACCACCACCACCATAATCCGCCAAAAACCACCGTCAAACGACCTCCAATCTCAAAGCTCCTTTAGGGAAAAACGATCACCACGCAACGATCTACAATCCTATCTTTTCGGATTCTCCTCGCGCGGATTTGTAAGTTTCCGACAATTCTCGAAATCTCTGAAAACCTTGTTATTTTGCTTGTTTGCGGTTTAGATAAGCTTAAAATACTTAGTTACGGGTTGGGTAAAAGAATCAGACTCAACGGAGGCCGGAAAACTCGTTTTCGGCTCAAACTCCGGCGATCAGATCGCTACGTCGCAGAGACCAAAAACAGTGCTGCGACGTCGCAGCCGACGTCGCAGCCAACGTCGCTAAAACATCTCGACGTCGCATGATGCGACGTAACACCCTACGTCGCAGTAAATCTTAAACGTCGCACATTGCGACGTAACGCACAACGTCGCATTAAATTGCGACGTCGCACATAGCGACGCACGACCCTACGTCGCAGCTGACGTCGCATCTGACGTCGCAGAACCTTAAAAACCTATGTTTTTCACTAAGTATTGACAACCAAATTTTACCACTCGATTTTACCCGAATTTGGATTCCGAACACGTTTTCTTTAAAGTAAAGCAGTAGAAATAAAAATTTTCCAAGCTGACCTGGCAGCTCGACCCCAGCCAGGGGCTCTGCCCCTTGGACCCCGCCAAGGGCTGCCGCCCCTTGGACCCCGCTACCAGGGGCGCTGCCCCCGGACCCCCGTACACCATTCCCAGACTTCAGCAACAAATGCACACATGAACAACTCGCTTAGACAAACTGATTTGTCTCATACTTATATAACCTCACGTGTTTAGGACACTAGAAGGTTACCATTTGGACGACGCGCGTATCATCGTATCGCTAACAATTCACAGGTGAGTTTCATAGCCCCACTCTTTCAACTGTTTTACTGTTTTTGGGGTGAAACACATGCACAACAACTGTTTTCGAATTATATTAATAATCTTTTATAATTCACAATCAATCTTATTACTGTATGTAATACAAATGTGTAATACTTAGGAATTACACCCAACACATTGTTTTGGAACAATATCAAGACCTAACCTAGATAGGTCACAATCGTACACTATCAGATTGTTGGAAAACAATTACTTAGGTATAACTGGATATAGTTATTACTATTCATTGGCCATATTATCGCGGGACAATATTATCAAATACATTAGAACTGGTTAGTTCTACCTACACTAGACGACATACATACATTTACAGGATCAGTTTCTCTTTTAGGAACTAATATTGCCAATACAATTCAGAACCCAAATATACTTGCTAGGCTTTAGGCTAGAAGTATACGATAGCATCATATGTTAGTATAGATCCTTTATACTAATACAATTCAACTAGGTGATGAGTATTCATACCTAGGACCAACGTATTACTTAATATCTAAATATTTGCTTATACGTATTTAGATACAATCAATTATTTTCATGCGTGTCACGATTGTTACTTACGTTTGCTCATTTGACAAATATATGTATCTATATATATATATATCTACATGTTTATATATTATCATGAGCACTTGGTGCTAACTTCAATAATATTTATGTATATTAGTATACATACAATCATACAAACACAATCATTCAAGTCGGACGCGTCGTTGTACGGTCGACACTTATTTGCAATAGCTAGTATGTCGTAGTACTACTAGCTCTACATTTCAACTATGCTCTCGAGCACTTCAGAAACGATGCCGCGGTATTGCAGCGGGCACAAAACGATACCACGGTAAAGTGGGTACAAAACGATGCCACGGTATTGCAGTGGGCACAACTTCAATCAGACAAGTCGTTGTACTTGTATTATTTTCAAGCAGACAAGTCGTTGTACTTGTATCATTTTCAATCAGACAAGTCGTTGTACTTGTATCATTTTCAAGCAGACAAGTCGTTGTACTTGTATCATTTTCAATCAGATAAGTCGTTGTAACTTGTATCAATTTAAGACAAACAAGTCTAAGTAACTTGTAACAATGCAACCAACCATATCGGGGTGATTGAACATTAAGTTAGACAAACAATTTCAATGGTAGACTTACAATTCAAACTAGTTAGGTATGAAATACCTAGATTAGACCTTTACACATTGGCGTTACAAACTTCAACGTATTACATATCAAAAATCACTGATTTTGGAAACAACTTTACAAAACATAAATTGTTTACTTTATGTTTTCAACTAACCATCCTATGAACTCACCAGCTTTATAGCTGACCTGTTTTAGCATGTGTTCTCAGGTTGCCCAGCAGGATTAGGATCGCTACAAGATCTTATTAGTTCGAGTCGCATATTTTCAACAATTGGGACAACTCTGCATCTACTTTAGTATTTTCAAATTATGTATTTGGAAATTATTATTAAACTCATAACGTTGTAAACGTTCTATTTTGGGAAATGTATAATTATTTTCAAACGTCTCATTTAGAGTCGTTCATTATGTATCTTATGCGGTGATATTTGATTTAGTGACACCCGACCCGACAGCTTCCGCAAACCGAAATTTGAGGGTGTCACAGATTGGTATCAGAGCCTAAGGTTATAGTGAACTAGGTTGCATTTAGAGGGCCTAGACTATGACCGTTAGGCAGTATTCCTCGTTGGGTATGACTGGTTCAGGGATTACATCATACGAGTTTAATTTAACATAGCGTAGCTAACTATGTACAATTAAATAAAGATGATGTAAGATTTGAAAGGGGTTATACTGAAACAGGAATGCGTAGTTGACTCTGATTGTTATGTGCTAGACATTTTAGGCTATTATATGTACTGTAGGTATATATTAATAGGCCTTACACGTGTACTACTATTACATACCTATATATATAATAAGTATGTATATACAACAAAATTCCGCTGTACTATTATTTACCCGTGAAGAGGCACATCGCCGTCTTCTTGACTATCACGACTCGACATTTTTCTCCTTATGTACGCATAGGAGGATATCACCTATATCACTGAACCTCGGGAAGGAGGTACAAACGTCATCAATGGGAATGGAAACCCGCACATGCTAAACCTTCACGAAACTTAAAACAAACTGACAACTTTTCAACTTTGACCATATGGATCACAATCGGATTAGTGTTGACTAAGTCCACAACAAAAATTTTTTTGAATCACAATTTGATCATGTAGATCAATCAATTCAATACTTTAGTGCCTTGGCACTCGCACTTTAGCTTCTGTGTTACAACTGAGAAATTCGAACTTCAAACACATTTTGGCTTTGGGGCTACAAATCAAACAATACATGGCACGTAGTGCTACGATTTCAAGGTATGTTAATACCACAACTTGAGCACGTTAGTGCAACCTTCACAATAGGTCAACACTACAAATTATAGCATGTTGATGCCACACTCATAGTACACGGGTACTACAATTTCAATGCCGCGGGCACTTCATTACAGCACGTAGTGCTGCGTTTCATGGTACTTTGGTACTACAATTACAAAATATTAGTATTTCAATTACTGTGCTGATAGCACTGCATTATAGCACTTGGTGCTACTTCAATTATGCATGTAGACTTGTTATAGTTGCATGTACGACTGACACATATACATATACACTTACTTCACTGGGCACGAGGTGCCACACCTGACTCTTATTATGTACGTATGCTTGCATAGTTACGTGTACACCATATATGTATATACTACCAATTTAGCATGTAATGCTTTAATCAATAAATACACAATGATGTCACCACACACATGGGTTGTGTTGGTGGACCCTGCTTCAACACCACCGAGAACACGGTAGTTGTCACATACACAGGTATGAATGGCCGTACGATATTCTAGTACTACGATATAGTCCATTGGACTACCCACAACAACATAGTCTTGGATTGACTACATAGAAAACGCAACTCGGTCATGGTACGACCGCACCTAGAAACTACAACTCAACTGGTCACAACACTCGGAAAACATGAGATTCATGATAACTTAACTAAAGAAAACTAGACAACGGTTACTTAAACTGTTGTATCAACAATACAAAAGGGCAGTGATGCGCCTGCCACCTACAATATCAAAAACTTCAACGTCAAGGATCGTAGGATCCCGTGTATCATAAATTCCAACTCAAGTTAGCTACTTATGTCATTGTAATAATCATCATCTTTGATTAAAGATCTCACACTTTGTCATTTCATTCTTGTTCAAGAATCATGCCACCTAAACGACCAACTTTCACTCGAGCTGAGCAAGATCAAATCATTAATCAAGCAGTGACTGCGACTCTAGCTACTCATAGCCAAGTAAAGCCTTGCACTTTTAGGGATTTCCTGAGGTGCGAGCCACCAAACTTCGTCGGAACTGAAGGAGCTGTCGGATTAATTCGATGGTTCGAGAGAATTGAATCTATTTTCCACATGTGCAACTGCCCTGACGACTGCAAAGTCTTGTACGCCACGTACACCCTCCAGGATGATGCCTCTACCTGGTGGAATTTTCACGCCCGAACTGTAGGAAACGACACTGCTCACGAACTTCCGTGGGAAGACCTGAAACAACTCATGAAGGACAAGTATTGTCCCATCGAAGTACTTCACAAACTTGAGGACGAACTTTGGTATCTCACCGTAAAGGACAACGACATTGAAACATATACCAATCGCTTCCAACAACTAGCATCCCTTTGTCCAAACATAGTAAACCCTGAAAACAAACGAATCGGGAGGTACATTGGTGGACTCCCGTTGCTAATTGAGGGAATGGTCACCGCCTCTAAACCCACTACTATTGAAGAGGCTATTCGCATGGCCCACAGACTCATGGCACAGGTGGTTCGACGTGGGCCACCTGCAACAGAAAACAATCAACAAAAAGGAAATGGAAGTTCCAGCTCTAGCCAAAACCCAACGAATCAACCTGAACCCTTGAGGTCCTACGCTGCTGAACCCAACGACAGACAAGGCTATGCGGGTAACAAACCATTTTGTCACGGCTGCAAACGTCATCATGACGGATTTTGCGGATTACCCTGCGAAAGATGCCAACGATATGGTCACGTAATCCGGGACTGCAGAGTTCCCGCCAATCCCGACTCTCGAAGGATATGCTTCAAATGTAAGGAACCTGGTCATTACAAGAAGGACTGCCCAAAAAGACGCAAAATTCACCTAATCGACTCCGAGTAAATCAAATAAATCTCCAACAATAATGTAAGTACAACCTCTCCTCGAAAACATAACTCTTCAATTTTAGATTCGCTAAACGTGTACTTATTGTCCCCACCATCATTTTAACGACTTAATGTCGATCACATCTTAGGGCTAGTTGACCTAGGCCCACATAAAACCCAAAGTTTGCTTTCAGCAGACCAATCGATAGAACACTCACCAACCAAACTCAATGTTTACTTTCAGTAGACTAATCGACTCAACGATAAATCGCTCAGCCCTGATATAACCAATTACAAAACAGTCAAAATGTGACCACAACGATTAAACATGATGCGGTCATGGAGTGACTGCTATTCAACCTCGTTATAGACATCATGTGTCTGCAATCTATTCGACAAATACCTCGTACGTGCATTGCTCCCCAGACCAGGCGCAACCCTGACATCACTTTAAATTTCGGGACGAAATTTTCTTAACAGGGGGAGAATGTAACACCCGGTCAAAAAGTCAAATTTCGCGCCGATTTTAAACTTTGAATAATGACATTTTATAGTTCAAGTGAAATATTTTATTAAAAATATTTACAAAATGATATAAACAAAATTATGGATTTAAATAATAAATCTACATTTTAAACGGGTACGAAATCACGGACATTTTGTACTGTGGTTGGAGACCACAGTACACGAGTTAGGGATCTGAGTTTTAACAAAAACCCAAACTCCCACCTCATTTCTTCATTTTCTTCTTCTTTTTCACCTACCTTTTCTCTCATCTCTCTCTCTACAACCTACCACCACCACCACCATAATCCGCCAAAAACCACCGTCAAACGACCTCCAATCTCAAAGCTCCTTTAGGGAAAAACGATCACCACGCAACGATCTACAATCCTATCTTTTCGGATTCTCCTCGCGCGGATTTGTAAGTTTCCGACAATTCTCGAAATCTCTGAAAACCTTGTTATTTTGCTTGTTTGCGGTTTAGATAAGCTTAAAATACTTAGTTACGGGTTGGGTAAAAGAATCAGACTCAACGGAGGCCGGAAAACTCGTTTTCGGCTCAAACTCCGGCGATCAGATCGCTACGTCGCAGAGACCAAAAACAGTGCTGCGACGTCGCAGCCGACGTCGCAGCCAACGTCGCTAAAACATCTCGACGTCGCATGATGCGACGTAACACCCTACGTCGCAGTAAATCTTAAACGTCGCACATTGCGACGTAACGCACAACGTCGCATTAAATTGCGACGTCGCACATAGCGACGCACGACCCTACGTCGCAGCTGACGTCGCATCTGACGTCGCAGAACCTTAAAAACCTATGTTTTTCACTAAGTATTGACAACCAAATTTTACCACTCGATTTTACCCGAATTTGGATTCCGAACACGTTTTCTTTAAAGTAAAGCAGTAGAAATAAAAATTTTCCAAGCTGACCTGGCAGCTCGACCCCAGCCAGGGGCTCTGCCCCTTGGACCCCGCCAAGGGCTGCCGCCCCTTGGACCCCGCTACCAGGGGCGCTGCCCCCGGACCCCCGTACACCATTCCCATACTTCAGCAACAAATGCACACATGAACAACTCGCTTAGACAAACTGATTTGTCTCATACTTATATAACCTCACGTGTTTAGGACACTAGAAGGTTACCATTTGGACGACGCGCGTATCATCGTATCGCTAACAATTCACAGGTGAGTTTCATAGCCCCACTCTTTCAACTGTTTTACTGTTTTTGGGGTGAAACACATGCACAACAACTGTTTTCGAATTATATTAATAATCTTTTATAATTCACAATCAATCTTATTACTGTATGTAATACAAATGTGTAATACTTAGGAATTACACCCAACACATTGTTTTGGAACAATATCAAGACCTAACCTAGATAGGTCACAATCGTACACTATCAGATTGTTGGAAAACAATTACTTAGGTATAACTGGATATAGTTATTACTATTCATTGGCCATATTATCGCGGGACAATATTATCAAATACATTAGAACTGGTTAGTTCTACCTACACTAGACGACATACATACATTTACAGGATCAGTTTCTCTTTTAGGAACTAATATTGCCAATACAATTCAGAACCCAAATATACTTGCTAGGCTTTAGGCTAGAAGTATACGATAGCATCATATGTTAGTATAGATCCTTTATACTAATACAATTCAACTAGGTGATGAGTATTCATACCTAGGACCAACGTATTACTTAATATCTAAATATTTGCTTATACGTATTTAGATACAATCAATTATTTTCATGCGTGTCACGATTGTTACTTACGTTTGCTCATTTGACAAATATATGTATCTATATATATATATATCTACATGTTTATATATTATCATGAGCACTTGGTGCTAACTTCAATAATATTTATGTATATTAGTATACATACAATCATACAAACACAATCATTCAAGTCGGACGCGTCGTTGTACGGTCGACACTTATTTGCAATAGCTAGTATGTCGTAGTACTACTAGCTCTACATTTCAACTATGCTCTCGAGCACTTCAGAAACGATGCCGCGGTATTGCAGCGGGCACAAAACGATACCACGGTAAAGTGGGTACAAAACGATGCCACGGTATTGCAGTGGGCACAACTTCAATCAGACAAGTCGTTGTACTTGTATTATTTTCAAGCAGACAAGTCGTTGTACTTGTATCATTTTCAATCAGACAAGTCGTTGTACTTGTATCATTTTCAAGCAGACAAGTCGTTGTACTTGTATCATTTTCAATCAGATAAGTCGTTGTAACTTGTATCAATTTAAGACAAACAAGTCTAAGTAACTTGTAACAATGCAACCAACCATATCGGGGTGATTGAACATTAAGTTAGACAAACAATTTCAATGGTAGACTTACAATTCAAACTAGTTAGGTATGAAATACCTAGATTAGACCTTTACACATTGGCGTTACAAACTTCAACGTATTACATATCAAAAATCACTGATTTTGGAAACAACTTTACAAAACATAAATTGTTTACTTTATGTTTTCAACTAACCATCCTATGAACTCACCAGCTTTATAGCTGACCTGTTTTAGCATGTGTTCTCAGGTTGCCCAGCAGGATTAGGATCGCTACAAGATCTTATTAGTTCGAGTCGCATATTTTCAACAATTGGGACAACTCTGCATCTACTTTAGTATTTTCAAATTATGTATTTGGAAATTATTATTAAACTCATAACGTTGTAAACGTTCTATTTTGGGAAATGTATAATTATTTTCAAACGTCTCATTTAGAGTCGTTCATTATGTATCTTATGCGGTGATATTTGATTTAGTGACACCCGACCCGACAGCTTCCGCAAACCGAAATTTGAGGGTGTCACAGATTGGTATCAGAGCCTAAGGTTATAGTGAACTAGGTTGCATTTAGAGGGCCTAGACTATGACCGTTAGGCAGTATTCCTCGTTGGGTATGACTGGTTCAGGGATTACATCATACGAGTTTAATTTAACATAGCGTAGCTAACTATGTACAATTAAATAAAGATGATGTAAGATTTGAAAGGGGTTATACTGAAACAGGAATGCGTAGTTGACTCTGATTGTTATGTGCTAGACATTTTAGGCTATTATATGTACTGTAGGTATATATTAATAGGCCTTACACGTGTACTACTATTACATACCTATATATATAATAAGTATGTATATACAACAAAATTCCGCTGTACTATTATTTACCCGTGAAGAGGCACATCGCCGTCTTCTTGACTATCACGACTCGACATTTTTCTCCTTATGTACGCATAGGAGGATATCACCTATATCACTGAACCTCGGGAAGGAGGTACAAACGTCATCAATGGGAATGGAAACCCGCACATGCTAAACCTTCACGAAACTTAAAACAAACTGACAACTTTTCAACTTTGACCATATGGATCACAATCGGATTAGTGTTGACTAAGTCCACAACAAAAATTTTTTTGAATCACAATTTGATCATGTAGATCAATCAATTCAATACTTTAGTGCCTTGGCACTCGCACTTTAGCTTCTGTGTTACAACTGAGAAATTCGAACTTCAAACACATTTTGGCTTTGGGGCTACAAATCAAACAATACATGGCACGTAGTGCTACGATTTCAAGGTATGTTAATACCACAACTTGAGCACGTTAGTGCAACCTTCACAATAGGTCAACACTACAAATTATAGCATGTTGATGCCACACTCATAGTACACGGGTACTACAATTTCAATGCCGCGGGCACTTCATTACAGCACGTAGTGCTGCGTTTCATGGTACTTTGGTACTACAATTACAAAATATTAGTATTTCAATTACTGTGCTGATAGCACTGCATTATAGCACTTGGTGCTACTTCAATTATGCATGTAGACTTGTTATAGTTGCATGTACGACTGACACATATACATATACACTTACTTCACTGGGCACGAGGTGCCACACCTGACTCTTATTATGTACGTATGCTTGCATAGTTACGTGTACACCATATATGTATATACTACCAATTTAGCATGTAATGCTTTAATCAATAAATACACAATGATGTCACCACACACATGGGTTGTGTTGGTGGACCCTGCTTCAACACCACCGAGAACACGGTAGTTGTCACATACACAGGTATGAATGGCCGTACGATATTCTAGTACTACGATATAGTCCATTGGACTACCCACAACAACATAGTCTTGGATTGACTACATAGAAAACGCAACTCGGTCATGGTACGACCGCACCTAGAAACTACAACTCAACTGGTCACAACACTCGGAAAACATGAGATTCATGATAACTTAACTAAAGAAAACTAGACAACGGTTACTTAAACTGTTGTATCAACAATACAAAAGGGCAGTGATGCGCCTGCCACCTACAATATCAAAAACTTCAACGTCAAGGATCGTAGGATCCCGTGTATCATAAATTCCAACTCAAGTTAGCTACTTATGTCATTGTAATAATCATCATCTTTGATTAAAGATCTCACACTTTGTCATTTCATTCTTGTTCAAGAATCATGCCACCTAAACGACCAACTTTCACTCGAGCTGAGCAAGATCAAATCATTAATCAAGCAGTGACTGCGACTCTAGCTACTCATAGCCAAGTAAAGCCTTGCACTTTTAGGGATTTCCTGAGGTGCGAGCCACCAAACTTCGTCGGAACTGAAGGAGCTGTCGGATTAATTCGATGGTTCGAGAGAATTGAATCTATTTTCCACATGTGCAACTGCCCTGACGACTGCAAAGTCTTGTACGCCACGTACACCCTCCAGGATGATGCCTCTACCTGGTGGAATTTTCACGCCCGAACTGTAGGAAACGACACTGCTCACGAACTTCCGTGGGAAGACCTGAAACAACTCATGAAGGACAAGTATTGTCCCATCGAAGTACTTCACAAACTTGAGGACGAACTTTGGTATCTCACCGTAAAGGACAACGACATTGAAACATATACCAATCGCTTCCAACAACTAGCATCCCTTTGTCCAAACATAGTAAACCCTGAAAACAAACGAATCGGGAGGTACATTGGTGGACTCCCGTTGCTAATTGAGGGAATGGTCACCGCCTCTAAACCCACTACTATTGAAGAGGCTATTCGCATGGCCCACAGACTCATGGCACAGGTGGTTCGACGTGGGCCACCTGCAACAGAAAACAATCAACAAAAAGGAAATGGAAGTTCCAGCTCTAGCCAAAACCCAACGAATCAACCTGAACCCTTGAGGTCCTACGCTGCTGAACCCAACGACAGACAAGGCTATGCGGGTAACAAACCATTTTGTCACGGCTGCAAACGTCATCATGACGGATTTTGCGGATTACCCTGCGAAAGATGCCAACGATATGGTCACGTAATCCGGGACTGCAGAGTTCCCGCCAATCCCGACTCTCGAAGGATATGCTTCAAATGTAAGGAACCTGGTCATTACAAGAAGGACTGCCCAAAAAGACGCAAAATTCACCTAATCGACTCCGAGTAAATCAAATAAATCTCCAACAATAATGTAAGTACAACCTCTCCTCGAAAACATAACTCTTCAATTTTAGATTCGCTAAACGTGTACTTATTGTCCCCACCATCATTTTAACGACTTAATGTCGATCACATCTTAGGGCTAGTTGACCTAGGCCCACATAAAACCCAAAGTTTGCTTTCAGCAGACCAATCGATAGAACACTCACCAACCAAACTCAATGTTTACTTTCAGTAGACTAATCGACTCAACGATAAATCGCTCAGCCCTGATATAACCAATTACAAAACAGTCAGAATGTGACCACAACGATTAAACATGATGCGGTCATGGAGTGACTGCTATTCAACCTCGTTATAGACATCATGTGTCTGCAATCTATTCGACAAATACCTCGTACGTGCATTGCTCCCCAGACCAGGCGCAACCCTGACATCACTTTAAATTTCGGGACGAAATTTTCTTAACAGGGGGAGAATGTAACACCCGGTCAAAAAGTCAAATTTCGCGCCGATTTTAAACTTTGAATAATGACATTTTATAGTTCAAGTGAAATATTTTATTAAAAATATTTACAAAATGATATAAACAAAATTATGGATTTAAATAATAAATCTACATTTTAAACGGGTACGAAATCACGGACATTTTGTACTGTGGTTGGAGACCACAGTACACGAGTTAGGGATCTGAGTTTTAACAAAAACCCAAACTCCCACCTCATTTCTTCATTTTCTTCTTCTTTTTCACCTACCTTTTCTCTCATCTCTCTCTCTACAACCTACCACCACCACCACCATAATCCGCCAAAAACCACCGTCAAACGACCTCCAATCTCAAAGCTCCTTTAGGGAAAAACGATCACCACGCAACGATCTACAATCCTATCTTTTCGGATTCTCCTCGCGCGGATTTGTAAGTTTCCGACAATTCTCGAAATCTCTGAAAACCTTGTTATTTTGCTTGTTTGCGGTTTAGATAAGCTTAAAATACTTAGTTACGGGTTGGGTAAAAGAATCAGACTCAACGGAGGCCGGAAAACTCGTTTTCGGCTCAAACTCCGGCGATCAGATCGCTACGTCGCAGAGACCAAAAACAGTGCTGCGACGTCGCAGCCGACGTCGCAGCCAACGTCGCTAAAACATCTCGACGTCGCATGATGCGACGTAACACCCTACGTCGCAGTAAATCTTAAACGTCGCACATTGCGACGTAACGCACAACGTCGCATTAAATTGCGACGTCGCACATAGCGACGCATGACCCTATGTCGCAGCTGACGTCGCATCTGACGTCGCAGAACCTTAAAAACCTATGTTTTTCACTAAGTATTGACAACCAAATTTTACCACTCGATTTTACCCGAATTTGGATTCCGAACACGTTTTCTTTAAAGTAAAGCAGTAGAAATAAAAATTTTCCAAGCTGACCTGGCAGCTCGACCCCAGCCAGGGGCTCTGCCCCTTGGACCCCGCCAAGGGCTGCCGCCCCTTGGACCCCGCTACCAGGGGCGCTGCCCCCGGACCCCCGTACACCATTCCCATACTTCAGCAACAAATGCACACATGAACAACTCGCTTAGACAAACTGATTTGTCTCATACTTATATAACCTCACGTGTTTAGGACACTAGAAGGTTACCATTTGGACGACGCGCGTATCATCGTATCGCTAACAATTCACAGGTGAGTTTCATAGCCCCACTCTTTCAACTGTTTTACTGTTTTTGGGGTGAAACACATGCACAACAACTGTTTTCGAATTATATTAATAATCTTTTATAATTCACAATCAATCTTATTACTGTATGTAATACAAATGTGTAATACTTAGGAATTACACCCAACACATTGTTTTGGAACAATATCAAGACCTAACCTAGATAGGTCACAATCGTACACTATCAGATTGTTGGAAAACAATTACTTAGGTATAACTGGATATAGTTATTACTATTCATTGGCCATATTATCGCGGGACAATATTATCAAATACATTAGAACTGGTTAGTTCTACCTACACTAGACGACATACATACATTTACAGGATCAGTTTCTCTTTTAGGAACTAATATTGCCAATACAATTCAGAACCCAAATATACTTGCTAGGCTTTAGGCTAGAAGTATACGATAGCATCATATGTTAGTATAGATCCTTTATACTAATACAATTCAACTAGGTGATGAGTATTCATACCTAGGACCAACGTATTACTTAATATCTAAATATTTGCTTATACGTATTTAGATACAATCAATTATTTTCATGCGTGTCACGATTGTTACTTACGTTTGCTCATTTGACAAATATATGTATCTATATATATATATATCTACATGTTTATATATTATCATGAGCACTTGGTGCTAACTTCAATAATATTTATGTATATTAGTATACATACAATCATACAAACACAATCATTCAAGTCGGACGCGTCGTTGTACGGTCGACACTTATTTGCAATAGCTAGTATGTCGTAGTACTACTAGCTCTACATTTCAACTATGCTCTCGAGCACTTCAGAAACGATGCCGCGGTATTGCAGCGGGCACAAAACGATACCACGGTAAAGTGGGTACAAAACGATGCCACGGTATTGCAGTGGGCACAACTTCAATCAGACAAGTCGTTGTACTTGTATTATTTTCAAGCAGACAAGTCGTTGTACTTGTATCATTTTCAATCAGACAAGTCGTTGTACTTGTATCATTTTCAAGCAGACAAGTCGTTGTACTTGTATCATTTTCAATCAGATAAGTCGTTGTAACTTGTATCAATTTAAGACAAACAAGTCTAAGTAACTTGTAACAATGCAACCAACCATATCGGGGTGATTGAACATTAAGTTAGACAAACAATTTCAATGGTAGACTTACAATTCAAACTAGTTAGGTATGAAATACCTAGATTAGACCTTTACACATTGGCGTTACAAACTTCAACGTATTACATATCAAAAATCACTGATTTTGGAAACAACTTTACAAAACATAAATTGTTTTATTACTTTATGTTTTCAACTAACCATCCTATGAACTCACCAGCTTTATAGCTGACCTGTTTTAGCATGTGTTCTCAGGTTGCCCAGCAGGATTAGGATCGCTACAAGATCTTATTAGTTCGAGTCGCATATTTTCAACAATTGGGACAACTCTGCATCTACTTTAGTATTTTCAAATTATGTATTTGGAAATTATTATTAAACTCATAACGTTGTAAACGTTCTATTTTGGGAAATGTATAATTATTTTCAAACGTCTCATTTAGAGTCGTTCATTATGTATCTTATGCGGTGATATTTGATTTAGTGACACCCGACCCGACAGCTTCCGCAAACCGAAATTTGAGGGTGTGACATATAGGTTAAATCCGTCACATTTTGTAGATCATGTTTGATCCGATGGGTATATTTGGTTGTAAATCCCATCTTTGTACAAAACTTATGTAACAACGCTTATCCCATGTTATTATATACATCAATTATGCAATGACTTTTAATTATGATATGTGAACCAAACATAAGCTAGTTTACATTATTACATACATTGTGATTGATATCAATTGGTGATTGACTTCATACTATATTTACATTTATCACTTACTTTATGAGTGATGACTTGATTAGATATCTTACGAGTGTTTCTTGTGTGTGATTAGGACTGAATCATGCCGCCTAAACGTAGAATTACCAGGAACAGCCAACGAAACCCCACACCACCTCCTGCTGTTGAGGAGACTACTGAACAAATGGTTAACCGAAGAATTTCTGAAGCACTTGCTCAGTATGACACTGACCGAAATCGTAGCGGTAGTAGAGAAACCGAACCAAACGCTTCAGGTAGTAATCCTGAGAGCACTCATAAGGGATGTTCATATAAAACATTTCTAGCCTGTAAACCGAGCCATTTCCGTGGTACTGAAGGTGCCATTGGAATCATCCATTGGATAGAGAAAATGGAGTCTGTGATAGAGATTAGCAAGTGTGCTCGTGAAGACATGGTCATGTATGCTACATGCACATTTAGTGATAAGGCTTTGACTTGGTGGAATGCCCAAAAGCAAGCAATGGGACGTCCAGCCGCTCATTCAATGTCTTGGGAAACTCTGAAAACTATGGTCATGGAAGAGTTTTGTCCCCGCAGTGAACTGCAGAAGATTGAGTCTGAGCTCTGGAACATTGCTATGGTTGGTGCTGATATCACAGGATATACCACCCGATTTCAAGAACTAGCACGCCTTGTACCGCACATGGTCACTCCTGAGTACAAGCGCACTGAAAGGTATATCTGGGGCTTAGTGCCACAAATTCGAAGTTTGGTAACATCAGCCAATCCTGCTACTTTTAAGATTGCTGTGGAACTAGCACAGCGTTTGACTGATGAAGCAGTAAGGATGGGGAATCTTACTAAGAAAGCTGATACTGGAAAGGTTGAATCCAGCAATGCTGATGCTGGGAAAGGAAAACGCAAGTGGAATGACCGTCAGGGTCAGAAAAATAAGAAGCAAGCTAGTACCGCGAAAGCCTACGTTGCCACTACTGCTGAACAAAAGACTTACATGGGGAGTAAGCCGAAGTGTGGCAAGTGTGAACGTCACCATGATGGTGACTGTACTTTCTGTGGGAATTGCAAACGCTGGGGGCATTTGGCCCAATACTGTAGAGCGAACCCTACCACCCAAGCAAATAGGGATCGACCAGCAAATGGATGTTTCGAATGTGGCGAGCAAGGTCATTTCGGAAACAAGTGCCCTAAACTGAACCGTGGTAATCAAAACAATCCGAATCGCCCTGTGAACCCGAACAACAACAACAATCGTGGAAACGCCAACAACCAGCCAGCTAGGGGTCGTGCATTTGTCGTTGGAGCGCAAGAGGCACGCCAGGACCCTAACACTGTCACTGGTACGTTTCTAGTTAACGATCATTATGCATCCGTATTATTTGATTCTGGCGCCGATTTGAGTTTTGTGTCTAAGGACTTTAGACCACTGTTAGACGTTAGATCTCGTAAGCTAGACAACAAGTACACCTTAGAACTAGCCGATGGTAGGTTGATTGAATCAGGAGAAATAGTACCAGGATGTACTCTAGCATTGGAGAGTCATCTTTTTGAAATAGACTTACTACCGGTTGAGTTGGGAAGTTTTGATATCGTAGTCGGTATGGACTGGTTGTCGAAGAATCATGCAGAGATTGTTTGCTTTGATAAAATGGTACGTTTACCATTGTCTACTGGAGTAACTTTGGTGAAACAAGGAGACAAGAGGGCGAGTGCCGTCAAAACAATAAATTGTTTGAAAGCTTGTAAATATCTCCGTAAGGGATATCCAGCATTTTTGGCGCATGTTGTGGAAAAGAAATCTGTAGAGAGACGCTTAGACGATATACATATAGTACGAGACTATCCGGGAGTGTTTCCTGATGATCTTCCAGGATTACCACCTCCGCGACAAGTCGAATTTCGCATCGATCTGGTGCCTGGAGCCGCACCAATCGCTCGCTCACCTTATCGTCTAGCTCCATCAGAAATGCAAGAACTGTCTACACAGTTGCAAGAGCTTTTAGACTTAGAATTCATCCGACCAAGCTTTTCACCTTGGGGAGCTCCGGTTTTGTTTGTCAAGAAGAAAGATGGATCTATGCGCATATGTATTGACTACAGAGAGTTGAACAAGGTAACTATTAAGAACCGATATCCATTACCACGCATTGACGATCTATTTGATCAGCTACAAGGATCAAGTTACTACTCGAAGATTGATCTGCGTTCTGGTTATCATCAACTGAAGGTTCGAGAAGAGGATGTGCCAAAGACAGCGTTTAGGACTCGTTATGGACATTATGAGTTCCTAGTCATGCCGTTTGGATTGACTAACGCGCCGGCTGTATTCATGGATCTCATGAACCGAGTGTGCAAACCTTACTTAGATAAGTTTGTCATTGTGTTCATTGACGACATTTTGATTTACTCAAAGACGAAAGAGGATCACGAACAACATTTGAAACTTATCCTCCAACTACTTGAGAACGAGAAGCTGTATGCTAAGTTCTCCAAATGCGAATTTTGGATTAGAGAGGTTCAATTCCTAGGTCACGTGATCAACGACAAGGGAATTCATGTGGACCCATCCAAAATAGAGGCGATTAAGAATTGGAAAGCACCGGAAACTCCCACAGAAATTCGACAATTTCTTGGTTTGGCTGGCTATTACCGACGATTTATAGAGAATTTTTCCAAGATAGCCCAGTCACTCACCACCTTAACTCAGAAGGATAAGAAATTCGAATGGGGAGAGAAACAAGAGAACGCCTTTCAACTGTTGAAACAAAAGTTGAGCACTGCACCGATCCTATCCTTACCTGAGGGAACAGAGAACTTCATTGTTTATTGTGACGCCTCACATCAAGGATTAGGTTGTGTTCTCATGCAAAACGACAAAGTTATTGCTTATGCATCTCGTCAATTGAAGATTCACGAGAAGAACTATACAACTCATGACTTAGAGTTGGGAGCAGTTGTGTTTGCATTAAAAATTTGGAGACACTACTTATATGGCACAAAGTGTACAATTTTCACTGACCACAAGAGCCTACAACACATATTCGACCAGAAAGAACTCAACATGAGACAAAGACGTTGGGTCGAATTGCTGAATGATTACGATTGTGAGATTAAATACCATCCGGGCAAGGCTAATGTAGTAGCAGATGCCTTAAGTCGTAAAGAGAACGTTAAGCCTCGCAGAGTTCGAGCCTTAGTGTTAACAATTCACTCGAATCTCATTTCTCAAATTCGCGACGCGCACAATTAGCTTTCACCGCTGAACGCATGAAAGACGAATCCCTGAGAGGAATGGAGAAACAGCTTGAAACAAAAGAGAATGGAGTTTTATACTTCATGAACAGAATTTGGGTACCGTGCGACGATGAACTCCGTAAGCTGATTCTGGACGAAGCTCACAAGTCCAACTACTCGATTCATCCTGGTGCAGATAAGATGTACCAAGACGTGAAAGGTTTCTATTGGTGGCCTAATATGAAGAGAGACATCGCTACTTATGTCAGCAAGTGTCTAACTTGTTCGAAGGTCAAGGTTGAGTATCAAAAACCTTCCGGACTTTTGCAACAACCAGTGATGCCACAATGGAAATGGGAACACATAACGATGGATTTCATCACGAAGCTACCAAAGACATCAACTGGAGTTGACTCAATATGGGTGATTGTCGATAGACTGACGAAATCAGCCCACTTTATTGCTTTCAAAGAGACTGACAAATTAGAGAAACTGGCTAAGATCTATATCAAAGAAGTCGTTTCTCGGCACGGTGTGCCATTGTCGATTATATCTGATAGAGATAGCAGATTCACATCTCGTTTCTGGCAAACGCTACAACGGGCCTTAGGTACTCGACTTGACATGAGTACGGCCTATCATCCACAAACCGATGGCCAGAGTGAACGAACGATTCAAACGCTCGAAGATTTGCTACGAGCATGTGTGATTGACTTTGGAGGAAATTGGGATACTCATCTACCATTAGCTGAGTTTTCCTACAATAATAGTTATCACACTAGTATACAAATGGCACCGTTTGAGGCGTTGTATGGACGCAAGTGCCGATCACCACTCTGTTGGGCAGAGTTGGGTGACAGACAGTTATCCGGACCCGAACTTGTCCAGGAGACTACGGACAAGATATCACAAGTACTTCAACGATTGAAAACAGCAAGAGACAGACAAAAGAGTTACACCGATAACCGCCGTAAACCACTTGAGTTTCGAGTAGGAGATAAAGTCTTACTCAAAGTATCGCCTTGGAAAGGGATAGCACGATTTGGCAAACGAGGAAAACTGAACCCACGATATGTTGGACCTTTTGAGATCCTTGCGAGGATTGGTCATGTTGCTTATAAACTCAAACTACCACAAGAGCTTAGTAGCATTCACGACACTTTTCATGTGTGTAATTTGAAGAAGTGTCTTTCCGACGAAACATTAATCATACCTCCTGACGAAGTTTTCATTAACTCAAAGCTTAACTTTGTGGAGGAACCAATCGAAATAGCCTATACGAAAACACAAAGACTGCGAAACAAACAAATCAAACTTGTCAAAGTTCGATGGAATTTGAAGCATGGCCCAGAGTTTACTTGGGAACGTGAGGATGAGATAAGAAAGAAGTACCCTCACCTGTTTGAACAAGCGACTGACACGAATAATACAAATTAAATCTCGGGACGAGATTTCGCTAACAGGGGGAGAATGTGACAATCCTCCAATTAGGGTATTTACTTAGCCTAATTTCATGCATTACCTAGAGTAATTCCCTGACTAAGTGAATTCAAACTATTTTGTGTATAAGTTTTGATAAACTTACTATGTGTTATGTGATGTATTTGATAGTAGTTATATGTGTATATATAATTACGTACGAAATAAATATATCAAACACTATGAATTGAAAACAATAGATGTTAGTGATACAAAATAATTAATAATTCGAAAATTATTAATTACAACTATTAGATAAATTATATTATTGAGATAATATATATTAACTTATACGTTTTATAATAAACGTATTTATCGTGAATAATAAAGTTCCGAAATGAACTTCGAAAACACTTTTGGATAATTTTTAGTATGAAATTATCATATAAAAGTATTACAACGAAAAGAAAACGAAACAATTAGACGACGTTTGTTACGCGTAATACGAACAGAAACAATTTTAAAACGCGCTTAGAGGTTCCAAATAATAAAAGTATTATTTCGTAAGTTACTGTTTTAATGTATAGAACATTACCTCAAAATATGATTTCCAAATGTTACTGAAATCTGGCACGCGTTTTTGACTATACAGTATTTTTACTGTAAACAATTTTAATCATACTTGTGATAAAGTAGTTCACATTCCGATTTCAAATTTCTAAATCTGAGATTTAGAGAAACATAACGCGAAATTTTATTATGAATAAAGTACCACAAATTATACCCGTACACGAAATTAACGGGCTAAAAACTACCAATATCACACCACCAAAATATCTGGCGACAGATTATCACTCCCTCCTTACTTCCCTTTGAAATTTTTGTCACCAATAATACCATCTACCTACATTTTTGATCTTCACAATTTACACACACACAAAATATATACACTGGTTTCTCTCTGGTTTTGGTGTGTACTGGAAGAAGCAGAAGGAAGCAGCAGCAACACCATTCCATCATTTTCATTTTCTTAACATCATCATCTTCAAACTTTCAAAACTCACAACAAAATGGTTTCTTGATCTTTATCATCATCATCGTTCGTAATTATCATCATCAACCTCAGAAATCATCATCCTCTCCATCTAAAACCATTGTGAGGATAATCTCTCTATTTTTCTTCATTTATATAATTTCTTCAAATTATTATAATTGTTGATGATTGTTGTTATAAATTGTTAAAAACTTGTTATAATGCATTTATATACCATAATATGATGTTTGATCATGTTAAAATCGGTTATATATAAAAACCCGTACGTATTTGTCATAACAGAGAACGAACAGGACCTGCAAAACCATTGAATCCGGCGGATTCCCAGCCGAAACTCAGATGAATACGGCGTATTCCCACCTACGACCGCATACAAACCTCGGCTAAAACGATGAACGAGTAAAAGACATACTTGAATCCGGCGGATTCATGTGAATCCGGCGGATTCCCCACATTTGAAACGAATACGGCGGATTCATGTGAATCCGGCGTATTCCCCTATTTTGGCCCGAATCCGGCGGATTCACCGGAATCCGGCGGATTCCCCCACTGGTCCAGCTGTTGACTTTTGCATTTGTAATATAATGTACAAACAAATAAATGGTACGCGACTTATATTAATTATTATACGACAAATGGTACAAATTGCTACGCCATGAGACCTTGTAATAATATGGACACGACTATGAGACATAATTTATTACGGACAATTAGAACGCGACAAAACTTAATACGATAACGAAAATTATAACGGACAGTGTATATATACAACTAGACGTATAAACATGGAACGATTTAACTTATCTAGTACAAACAATATGTAACAACCGGCAAATTAGGACTAGAATTAGTGCATAATTCTCTGTTAATACATGTAATTAGTGCCGCGTTAGGCTAATTTATGTATCGGATTATATATTGATAAATATATACAACTTTGCGATTTGACTTAAATCGTACGCAACTTAAATAGAATGAAATTCTATTCGATTAATACGGACGTTGGTGAACAAATGTTTATAAACTAAATAACGCAATTAAGCCCAAAATGTTATTTTATAATAACTAGTAATTATCTCGTATTGCTCGATTAAAATTTACACGATTTGAGAACAAAAATACTTAAATCTAAGCTATATTATATTTCAACTACTACAAATTTAAAGGAATAATTATAAGTAAGTTAATTAATAACTTTCGTATTTTAAAAGAATAATTAACGTCTAAAAATAAATAATTTAACGTAAAACGACGGAGGAAACGAACACCGCACGGAACGAGGGGACGGAGGCAGAAAATGGGAGGTTAAAACCTCCCACCTTCTTTCTTTTTCCCCCATTTTCACTTTTCATTATCTCTCTATCTCTTTCTTTTTTTTTTACTTTCAATCATCAAACCACCTTCATCACAAAAATCATCAAATAACACCATCAAACCTCGCCGAATCATACCACTCGTTTGGAGGAAAGTGACCACGACATCACGATCTACAATCCTATCTTTCCGGATTTTCATTTCGGCATTTCGTAAGTTTCCGACAAAACCCGAAACTCTCCGTTTTTACTAATTTTTACGTTTTTATAGTTTATATATGCTTAAAATGTCCAAAAATGGGTTGGGTAAAAGTTTTGGACCAAACGGAAACCGAAAAACTCGTTTTCGACACATTTTCCGGCCAACAGAACGCTACGTCGCTTTTGGACCCAGATTTATGCGACGTCAGCTGCGACGTCGCAAAACCCCTCGTAACGTCGCATAGTGCGACGTCAGTCACAACGTCGCACGAATCCTCGACGTCGCATATAGCGACGCAGCCTATTACGTCGCATTAGCGACGCAGCACCCTACGTCGCATTAGCGACGCAGCACCCTACGTCGCATTAAATTGCGAAACGTCGCCTTTAGCGACGTCATGCTCAACGTCGCAATCCTACCTGCGACGTCGCACCCAACGTCGCACAAAACAGAACTTTGAAAACTCAGATTTTTACTAAGTGTCAGAATCAAGATTTTAACACCTGATTTTACCCAAATTCGGATCCAGATGCGTTTTTCGTCAAAGCAATATAGTAGAAATAAAAATTTTCCAAGCTGACCTGGCAGCTCGACCCCAGCCAGGGGCTCTGCCCCTTGGACCCCACCAGGGGCTGCCGCCCCTTGGACCCCGCTACCAGGGGCGCTGCCCCCGGACCCCCGTGTTTAGATGTCGTAAATACTTTTCACACTAAGTGTCGAACACTTACAAATAACGAAACCTGATTCAACGATACATATAATGATAACACTTTGAATCCTTATTACAAACCGTCACCAACGGGCCATACTTGTTTTCAAACTACAAACGGATTACTAAACAAACACTTGGACATAACGAGTTGTGTAGACAACTAGACTAGATGGTCTTGCGAGACATCTACTTACTTGACTTTATATGTTTAGGCATTTAAAGGTTACGGGTTCGGAGAACCTACTCACTACTTACTGAATTCCACCGCTTACTACTCGACTCAGGTGAGTCTTACGGCCCCACTTTTACTGTTTTATCTTATTGGGGGAGATACATGCTACTTATTTTTCCTGAACACAAGTACTAAACTGATTTCTATACCAAACGGAATTGCATGAGTTAATTACTAATTACTGAAGTCTCTCCATCATATATCGTTAGTTATGGACTTAAGCGCGAACAGTAGTTAATGGATCCATTAGGGAAATGACCCTCCCTGCCCGGGGTAGTAGCGCTACCACGTACTGATTTACACGTAGAAACGGGTGACTATTATTTGGTTACTTATGCTTGCTCAATTTCAAGCATGTCACGGGAGCAACTGATTATTTACGGGTTAAGCTTCGATTATGAGCCTCATGGCAACGGTATAACTTGATTTCTTTACTTTTGCGAGATTTGCAAATACTTGATATACGCCTACGGGCACTACTGATGAAATCTTGTGTTCAAACTGATTATTTACTGATAAACCTGTGAGATTCACCAACCTTTTGGTTGACCCTTTTAGCATGTATTCTCAGGTACACTTACGGAGTAGGATCACTCCAGGATTACTAGCTAGAGTCGCATGATTTCCAAACTGCATTTAACGGAGATTCTTTGGCATTATCTTTTGTAACTATGGTTATGTAATAGAATCTCCCGCCACATACGCGGACTCTAGGCTTACATATTTTTGTAAAGAAAACTACATGTTTTCAAACGATTTAATTATGAAATGTAATTATTTTACAAAACGTCTCATTTAGAGGTCGTTTGCTGTATATCTTGTGCTTTGTATATTGATTAGTAACACCCAAGTATGCTTCCGCAAATCATTAAATTTGGGGGTGTTACACAATATACGACAAACATAAACGATGTAACAAAGTTATTTTGATAACTATTATATTATGTTTTGAAAACATAATCGACAGCAACGACAACTACATCTATATATATGTATATATAGACATTAACAACGACGACAATTAATATATATATTAGAATATATATATTTAACTAATATGTAGATAAATACATATTTAAACTTAACGATTATTTGAACACAAACGTCAACAACAACTAAAATGTTATAAACATTTCAACTTAACAAATAATCCATATACTTATACAAGTATTATTATTTGCGTCTAGGTATTTGATCGACGCTGTGGGATTATTTGCTAGCTGTATATTTTGCTGAAGATTGCAAAACCGTGAGTTCACAGCCCCTACCTTTTACATGTTTTAAATGCTTTTAAAATCAGGGGTGGAAAACATAGAACTATGTGCTATTACATGCTACTTGTTTTATATAATTGCTTGACATGCTTTTATATCAAACTGATTTATATAAATGCTTTATGCTTTATATTCAACTGTTAACTATATGAAACGTTTTCACAACTTTTTGGGAATAAGACAACGAATCTTGGTACGATCCTAGGTTTACGTGAGGTAGTTGTAGTGCACATAAGTCCCAGTGCTTGCAACCTATAACCATTAGCTAGGTGACTCTAGCCACTGAGTATACAGATAGTACTATCGATTTGACAACCCTCCCAGGATATTTCTCGTTGGTCATTCCAACCACATCGACGATAGTCGTAACGAGGAGTGTATACTTAAGATGTTACTGAGGCAACAACAAAACAACTAGTCGTGGTTTGGTTATAGTACTAGTGTCGTTACTTTAACTCTAAAGGTTTAGCTCACCTTGGAGGGATTATAGTCTATATTTCCCACACAACTAAACAACTAAACAACAACTTGGTTTGGGAAGGGTATTCCATGTGATGACTAATAGGACAGGTGTTCCTTTGAGATACTATTTTTAGGAAACGTTTACCTTAATTGGTTGAACTTGGTTTCCCACAAAAACAACTATTCATAGGAAATGTTTACTTAAATGTTAAACCTGTGTTTTCTGCAATGATTATTATTGGAATGTTTACTTTATTGTTAAACTTGAGTTCCTGTTAACTATCTGTTGGAAAATGTTTACTTGACTGCTAAACCTGATTTTCCTTAACTATTGAAATGGATATGTTTACTTATTTGATAAACCTGTATATCCTGCGACTAATTATTCGGAAAATGTTTATGATTAAACTTGTGTTTCCTACGTACATATAAATATTATGTTTGTGTACATGAATGATTTATACAAAACTGATTTATTACATTCACACTAAACCTGTGAATTCGCTCAACATTCAATGTTGACAGTTTACTATGTTTTTCAGGGAATTAGGACTCAGGTACTCCTGCATGCATAAAGGACGTAGGCAACCTGACTATTTATGATGCCACTTTTGGGACACATGGATTTCCTTTGTATTATCAACTTCATTGGTTATACTTATGAAATCCCTCTTTTATAAATATGTATTTTCAAATACTTAAGTTGTCTTTGACAACCCTAACTTATGTACGACTTTATAAGTCGTATCTTTTGTAATAACTTTAAACTTATGGCATCTTAAATATATATGTATGTTCTGTATGATCATATACTCTGATACAATGAATGCACTATCGAATCTGTCCGCCCTCAATGCTCAACTATTATTAAAAAGCTTCCGCTAAACTATTAATAAACACGATTAACGATTTGGGGGTGTGACACTCACGACTGCGATTTCCCTGTTTAAATATTCTGACGGACCTTGGCAGCGAGACCATTTACAGTCACGTCGACGAAGTATGATTAGTACACCAATTCGGGGTTTGCCACAACAAGTGTAGCATTCCTTACTATTGGTCAAAACATCTATCCTCGCGTGAAATATCAGATCTCGTCGAAAACAGTTTCAGTGCGGGATTTCTGCAGAAACTGTAATGAGATTTATTGTTCGTATACAAGGTTTTGTTGTGTCTCAACTGTGTATTTGGGACTCAAACATCGCCTTCTGCTTTGTAATAACTTGAAGATGTGTCTCAACTGTGTATTTGGGACTCAAATGTCGCCTTCTGCTTTGTAATAACTTGAAGATGAGGATGACTATGGAACCAGTAAAGAGGAAAAGGCTAGGGTAAATTGTCATTAACTCATGTACATCAATACTATGTTATTTTTATTTAGTGTTTGTAATTTAAATTTTCAATCGTATGAATTAACTTGAAGATGAGAATAAACTCATGGAATAGTGGAACCATTCAATCGTATGAGTTACCATTTTAATTACTTACTCTAGTTTTGATACCGGAACGTAAAAAACAGACAGAAAACACAAATACAGTTGTTTGGTATCGGAATTATATTCATTCATTAATGGTATCTATACTCGGCATCGAGTAATTAAGTAACAACTTAACCTCACCAATAAGATTGTATCAAATGCAGATTTTTAATTAAGTGCTAACTGCTAACAAGTAATTAACAACCATGCACATCAATAATATCGTCGACCTAAATAATTTATTAAATAATCAAAAACTGATCCAAAGTATAACCGCCTTACTTTTTATATTCCAGCTTTATGATTTAAATATTATCTTTTGGGCCGATCCATGTACATCATCGCATGGGCCAAACAAATGAACCATACCCGAAGAATTAAAAGGATCGTATTAATTACGGCTTTTTGGGCCGAAAGCCTGAAGGCTAGCTAGATTCCTGCACAAGGAGGATCATCACTCGATATCAGAAGGTTAGATCAAATGCTCGAATATATCTTACCCGCTAGTGAGTCTGATACGACATTAATCGCCAATCAATCTTCCATTAAAAGAAACACCCAATAATTTAATATAGCCTCTTTCAATTCGAGATCATCCGTTATCATGTAAGTTACCACCCGTTTCACAAATCCGGCCACCTTGATTTCCAACCACATCAGCAGCTGTAGCTGGCTCGGGAACGTAGTGTGTGACAACGAGAGACATTGTGTTGCCACAATTATACAATAGAGAATCTACCAACACTCAAACTTCACGGAAATTAGTAGATTCGTGATGCTGAAAAATTTAAACAGAGAAATCTCGGTTGAAGAAAAATTAATATTTTACTTTCATTTTGAGAGATCATATCTGATCACGAAAAGTGAATTTGATATACATCGAAGAAATTAGATGAGAGAAGAGACGGAGAAGATCAGTCTCTGAAAATTCTGATAATTGATGATCATAAAGGGTTTGGATGAAAAAGTGACCTAATGTACGTGTTATTTATACTACAAGAATGAAAGAAACAACCACAGAAAAATAATAATTAACATCATATCCAAAAAAAGATCATTCTTAAATATCTTTATCAACATATTTACAACTCTAGTGACTGATATGACTATACGAATTTTCAGTGCTCTGCAATTGCAATGAAACCTACCACCAACATCTATTTACTTCTTTTCTCGCGAGTAGCAAACAGCCTAAAGAGAAGGGAACAACCAAACCTACAATGATAATGATACAAAGAACAACCAATTCTTAAATATCTTTATCAACATATTTACAACTCTATCTGCAACTGCAATGAAACCTACCACCAACATCTATTTACTTCTTTTCTCGCGAGTAGCAAATATCTTTATCAACCTACAATGATAATGATACAAAGAACAACCAATTCTTAAATATCTTTATCAACATATTTACAACTCTATCTGCAACTGCAATGAAACCTACCACCAACATCTATTTACTTCTTTTCTCGCGAGTAGCAAATATCTTTATCAACATATTTACAACTCTACTCTGCAACTGCAATTAAACCTACCACCAACATCTATTTACTTCTTTTCTCGTGAGTAGCAAAGAGCCTAAAGAGAAGAGAACAACCAAACCTACAATGATAATGATACAAAGAAATGACCTTTAAGTAAGAAACATCAAAAAACGTAAATAAACCAACACACCTTTTCAATTATTTCCGATGTGGGATACAACTCATACAAGTTTGTTTTATATAGGTAAGAAAAATGGATAAGATATGTCTATATATATACACTTGTGTTTAACTATTAATGAATTCATTGAATGCTAAACCGACTGTAACCGCCACTAAGGCATTTCAATTGGGGCGGTGTTTAACTAACCCGCTACTAATTGTTTCTCACAATTGAAGCGTGATAGTTTTACCCGCTTCGAAATAAATTTTCTCGTGGCGGTTTAAAATTAACCGCTATAAATTGGTTACCCTGGCCTATTGTAGCGGGTTATTTTACCCGCCATAAATGTTATTACTTGAGGCGGTTTAACCTTAACCGCTATATTTGTGTAGTTGGGACCCCACCTTTTGACTGCTAAACCGCTATGATATCGCGTAAAAAGTCACGTTTTTACTACCGATATCTCTCTCATTCTGGAACGATTCTTGGCATATTAACTCAAATATAGCACAAATCAGTAACATTATGCCAAGAAGGTCAAAACGAGGTTGCACGATAAAAATCAAGTAAAACGGATGTGAAACGAAGATTCCACACACGTTTGAAGATTCAAGGCATAAAAACGAGATTTCAAGACCAAAGTGCCCTTCACCAACATCCATTATTTCCAAAATGTTCGTTTTCAAAATTCGGATCCAACAGAAGAAGAATCAACTGAAACGGGTAAAAAAAATGAAGATTTCGCGCCCGCCGGAAGATCCAAATGATCCGTACGCAATATCTGGAGCTATGGACCTCATCTCAGGGCCTATCCTATGTCAAAATTTTCGTTTTTTAATTACGAATCCAACAAAAAAAGAATCAACTGAAACGGACGTATAACGAAGAAAACACGCACAAATCAAGAAACGAAGCAACAAACAACGCAACGGGGCTGGGGTGGGCCCACCGCCACCGGCAGCACCACCACCGCCACCGGCCACACCAAGGGCGGTGCCGGCCACCCTGCTCCCGTCCCGGTTTCCATTTTTGGTAACATTTGGTACCTGGTGCGGCCACTTTTCGTGTTGTACGGTACCCGGTTCGCCTACTTTTCGTATGGTACATACCACTTTTGGCAAGCTTTCTAACATGCACCTCAAGGCCAACTTGTGCTAATGTGAGCCAAAGCTCACCTATAAATAGGAGGCTTTTGGTTCATTTGGAATACACCTTCACATATCACATATGCACTAGTTACTTTCTCACTTTCTCATTCTACTTTCTTTAAATTAGCATTAGGTTAGTTTAGCATTTTGTTTAGAGTAGAAAGAAAGCTAGGAACGTGTTGTAATCTTTGGTGTACGCTTGGAGTTACGCTCATTAATTCAAGTCTATTCCTTCGCGCATATTAATCTCGGTTATCTCTATCCTTATCTATCTTAATTAAACATGTTTGCTTTAATTATGTTTGCGATCGTTATTGCCATGATTAGCGGGTAGATTACTATTGTATTTGTTGTGATGTAGTTAGTATATAATTATGGGATAACTTTGAATACGTCGTGAGATAATATGACGGCCCCTATTTGACTGATTACTCGGTATAGTATTGGAAATGCTTTTAAGCATAGTACAAATATATGGAAGCAAGTAACGACCGAAGGTAGTTGTATTATTGATCGACGTTATAAAATGGGAAACTTTGTGAACGGACTTATCTTGTGATTTTAAACCTAAAACTTATATTCGTCTTTCGATTAACAAACGTGATTGTAACCTTGTAAAGAGGAGTCGCGAACCTCAATACTCGGTCAATAGTTATCTGTGTAAAAACTATGTTTTTAATTGTAACGTCATGCAAGCATTATAAAACGCAATGTGATTACGTGGACTTGCCATGAGTATTGTACACTTCCAATCACAATGTACTTATCATGTAAACATCGCGAAGCAATTAAACTCACAACGGAAACATTGGTAAACAATTCAATACGTTGTGAGCTACTATAGTATTTTCCGACATGGTCTGGGTTTGACTTTACGTAAAAAGCCGTCAGCATTTTAATTAGTTGTTTTACTTTAGATTAGATTAGATTAGGTAGGCTAAATGACCATTTACGAAAACCTAGGGATTTGTTAGTTGTATTGAGAAAGGCAAGTTTAAAATCCAACTTAACCCGATACTTTTTATTAAAACCATGAAACCTAAAGTACGGTACGCAAGAAACCTAAATGCTTTCCCTCGTTTATCACGCTTAAGTTTCATTGGCAGAAATTGATTAAATAAGTCCGGACACAAGTTCTAAGTTAGTTGTTTAATGGATTCATAATCATTGTGGTATTAAGAACGGCTAGACATGTTATGGACTTGCTTCTCTATTCCTTCGCCCACGAGCGAATACGTTCAATAATATGGGCAACTGACTCCGTCACAGGAGAGTGTGGAGAGTTGAGCATTGTCTGTCTGGTCAGAATCACGACACCTTAGTTCCTCGTGACATATTAGTTGACAACCGACTAATAAGGAATCTATTGGTTATACCATAAGTTAATGAATCTCATAAGCAATCCAATTTAGTTAATCATTTTCCCGTAAGAGTCATCATCCCATAATTATTAACTAACGAACTCACAACAAATACTACTTTGCATATCTGATATCCTATTACATTTTATCCGCTTTATTTAGTTTATTTAGTTAACTGAACCAAAACCCCCAACGCACTCTTTTAAAACATTTACTAGAAAAGAAAGATTGATTGGATCACCTCCGCTTCAATTCAGTTTCTCTTTAAGAACGACTCTAGGTCCAACTTACCGCCTACTAACCTTTTGGTTCAGTACTAGTAAGTCACGCTTAGACCCCAGCAATTATAAATTATAAAACCACCCGTTGTTTTCACCAGCAACACGCTACAATTTAGATAATTGGACCCACTTTATATTCAATATAGCGGTTTTCACTTATAACCGCTATAATGATGCACTCTTTTTACTCGTTTTTGTACTAGTGTGGTCTTGGTTACGCGATCCCAGGAGTAAAATCTGGATCGCGTAAGCAAGTGTAAAATCAGAAAATCAGTTTTAAGTTCAAGGTTGAATATGGGATAAATGTGATATGAATTGTAAGTAATTTAAGACAAATGGGACCTAAATGAATATAAAAAAAAAAATGTTTCTAAAAATTTCGGGGCGTTTCAATATGTGAGTGGATTCGGTGAATATATTCGTGATAGTGGTGTGTGTGACTACTTGATTTTATAAAAGAAAATTTTATAAAATCGTCAATATTTTAACTTGCACATTGCAATAGCATTTAGAAGTATAGTACTCCGTATTTATTATCGTTAAGTTACAAGGTACAACTAGAACGTGATTTGATCAGGGGCGGATTTGTGTGTAACACAGGGTATGCACTTGCATACCCTGTAAACATTCTCAGCAGTGGAAAATTTTTTACATTTTGAAATCTTCTTGATTAATATAGCTAAAGTGCATACCCTGCAAAATGAAAGTGCATACTCGCTGTCTGCAAATCTTCAAACAAGGTATTAAACTATTTTTAAAAGAAGAGGATGAAAAGGAATGAGAAGTGTACAACAAAAATTTCACCATTTTGATAGTTGCCCTTTAGTCTCAGACTCTCTGTTGTTATCTTCAAAGAGGAATAGTTGGCATTTATTTATGAGTTATGACCTCTATCATATTAACCCTTCCAATTCCCAAATCTAAAAAATTTCATTTCCCAATACCTATTAATTAAGGGTGATGATATTTCCACCACCACTTTTGATAGATCCATCAAAAATGTGCATTACAGGATTGTACAGCACAAGTAAATAATACGTATCGATGGTGGATTTATCATAAGTGATGGTGGATTCATCACCACCCATTAATTAATTATAATTAACATGTCACTTATAGCAAATAGGTATCCAATGTGTAATTCTTTTTAAATTACGTGACTATGTTATGTTTCTTTGCTTATCGATTGTCTTTTTATATCATGTATTTTGAATAATCATGTGTTGATAATTTATTAGGTTATTAGTACTCCATTACGTAGTATATACATATTGATGTAAGGGAAGGGATTTCGCTATTACGAGTATATCATCTAAGAATAAACATTAGTTGGTTACACAAAATGATTCTGGTGTTCTGTTGCGTTCTTATTCGAAATTTAGTAAACTAGTCTAAATATGGTATCAGATCTACCTTAATATATATATTATGTATATCTTTTATGCAAAAATTAAGGTTTAGGGGAATATTAGACAATACCGTACATGATGGAACAAAAAAAAAAGTCATTATATAAACAAAAAAAAAAAAAATTTAATTTTACAAAAAATTTCAAAAGACCGAATATACATGGAGTTAATCAAAGTAACAAAAAAATATTCGATATTGCATACCCTAATTGAGATTCCTAGATCCGCCACTGGATTTGATGTAAGTTACATTTCAATAGCATTTCAAAGCATACATTTATTATTGTTAAGTTACAGTAGCAAATAAGTCAATAACCTATAAACATAAACAGTTATCCTATAATGAACAAGAACGTAAGTCGATCTAAGTTACGACTACAAGCTAGTTGTTATTATACGTTACTGGTTAGGTTCAGCGTTTCTTCAATTCGTCATAACTACGAGGATGTAACACTTGATGAACCAATCTCATATATTCCTTTTCCAAAAGGTCGCCTATCGAATGCTCGTACGCTTCCTGATACCACATAGACTCTGCATAAGCTCAACTCATGTCGCAACTGCACAAATTCATAAAATCCCATTAGCATAGATCATATATCTAAAATCTATTATATAATTCATTGATAATCACATATCAATGTACCTTTGGAATAGACAAAGTATTGGTTGCATCGAGCTCTTCTTTGATTGTTTGATATTCGTTCATTTTCCACTTGGTTTTCTTGCCTTTAGATGACTTCCCTTGATAAAACACCATTGTTTTCTTCACTCCGATTACCTTATAACTCTTGGATGAGTAGACATACGCCGGTGAGCCCGTAGCCTTCCAGTAACCACAAGTCGTGGTTCGTGAAGGTCTCCCTCCTTGTACCTCTTTTTCTTGTTTCGGTACAAAGAAAAACCACTGTTCGGTATCCTCGTTGCATAATTCTCCCGCTTTTTCTAACCAAAAAATATAATCATTAGTTTTAAACTCGATTAAAATATAACAAGAAGCTAGAGACAAAAAAAAAATGTTGATAATTACTTGGGAGTTGCCATGGTTCATGTTGATAGACATTAACAAGAGGAATAACTCGATGAAGATTATGTCTTAAGCCTTGGAGTTGGTTGGGAAGATAGAAAGAAACGAGCTCTTCTTCGGTCGGGTAGAACCGGTAACCCGGTGGCCAAAGCGCATGGGTCATGATGTTTGTTGTTACGGAGCAGCTAGCTAAGGGACAATTGGTACGTGGTGGTGCCGTTGCATAAATAAGATTGATAGGTTGGGTAGGGCAGTGGAGACACGGAGAGTGAACAAGGGACTCGTGAGTCATCAGCACGAGTTGTTGACTATTGAACAGGTCATGCTCCACCTCATTTCTAGCCATTCGCTTTAGATTTTTATAGGAGTAGAATAAGTCAAAATTTATTTGGTTGTTTTTCATTATGACGTCACAAATATGTATATAGGTGGGGCATTCTAAAGATACCCCAGTTTTATTGTCTCATACCCCCGTCACCTTTTTTGTCATTTTCAAATTGTTAGGCAGTCCTAAGACCAGTTCAGTCCTAAGATCAGTCTTTTCTAAGACCGGTCTCAGCCCAGTTCAGAATCAGTTTCGATTTTAGACTAGCCAGAGGTAGATATTAGAGAAAGAGAGGGGTAAAGAATAGAAAGTAGAAATAAAAACATGATGTGATTGATTAGATAGGTGGGAAGGGGTATGAGATGGTAAAAAGGGGAAAAAGGGGTATGTATAGTAGGCCCCATATTAGTGACAACTTTTTTTATCCATGCCTATGTGTATTTGTCTTTATCATAATTTTTACGAGTAACGAGTCAAGTTAAAAATCCAAAAAGTGAGGCGACTTGAACCCCGACTCTTATAAGTCATTTATTGACTCTTCCGAGTCTTGTGCGACTCTTACGAGTCAGAAATTCAAACAAACTTTTATTGTAATGTAATAAAAAAAATCAAAGGACAAAATTGAGAAATAAATGACGGTAATTTATTTCAAATTAAGCATTTGTGTTGGTTATCGGTTAATTACTTAATTATCAACTTTAATTTCATCATGTTTTACTTCTCCTAACATAAATATACTAAACAATAATAGATATAGATATATACATATAATTATAAATATATATATATATATATATATATATATATATATATATATATATATATATATATATATATATATATATATATATATATATATATATCTTCTTTATAACTAAGGGAGGAGACTCTAAATTATTTGTCAAGTATTCACCTATGCCACATCATACACAATCTTATGTGTCATTATCATATAAAAAATTAGATGATGTGGATTTTCCTACTTTATTACTCTATATTGGGAAATTTTAAATTAAAAATCTAATTATAACTAATTCAATTTAATAAAATAATTGATAAAATAAAATTCTATTTAATCATGACATCTTGTCATCTATTTTCCCCCTCTAATTTTGATTTATAAAATTTTTTAGTTTCTTTCATCAAAATATATACTCTTCTTTCACTAACTTCTCTCTTTAAAAAAGGGTTATTATTTCGTTATGCATTATACTTTACACTTTTTACTATTGTATGAGTCGAACTTTAAATACTTCTATTGTATGTATTGAACTTGTAAATATGGTCTATTGTATGTAAAATTTCCTTTTTGGGTAAGACCCAAATAGGAAAGTTTCATTTTTTAGCCTTACCCAAAAAGGAAATAATACATACAATAGACCATATTTATAAGTTCACTACATACAATAGAAAAAATGAAAGTATATCGCATACAATAGTAAAAAATGTAAAGTTTAATACATAACGAAACAATTAACCCTTAAAAAAAAGATACTCTGTACTAATAACTTTTAGTTAGTTCGAATAACTTACTTTAATGTATATATAGCTTTCATTATAGTTTTGGTAATTTGAAATATTTTGTTATCAACTTACATAATGAGGGAGCTCAATTTAAGTTATTTTGTAGTCTGAATACAATCTTTATGGATAGGTAAATCAAGTTCATTATTATTATTATTATTATTATTATTATTATTATTATTTTTCTATAGCGTACAACTTAATTATAATGTAGTATCCAATTGTTAGCTAAAAAAACTTCACTTTATATGCTACCCATCTTTTTTAAACCTTCCCATGTCATTGATATATCGTGGAAGAGAAAAATGTTGTTTTAAAAAAAGTTCCTTCATTATGCCACTAATAATGGTAAAAAAGTTATATTATACACGATCTGAAGTTTTTAAGCGGGTACCCCTCCGTTCCCACCCCTCAATATTATCTATCTATTTTCTAATGCTAACAAAAAGAATTATATAAAGAGAAGCGATTGTACACAATATTTTTTTAACCGTTACCACAAACATGATTTATACAGTTTTACAGTATAACACCTTAAAACACCCTTATATACAATGTATACGCCATAAATTTGAATATGATTAAAAATTTCATATACTTTTTTAATTTATGATCTACATATTACGAAACATTATATATTTCTAGCCGTGCATCGTACGGGTTTAACCCTAGTATATATATATATATATATATATATATATATATATATATATATATATATATATATATATATATATATATATGTATGTATATTGTAAAATAGTGACTTTTACGAGTCGAGTCACGAGTTAACAAACATATTCTTTATCACACACAAGTAAATCAATTATTTGACAAATAGAATATAATATATAAATTAGATAACTACACGACGTTGATATATACTTTACATTTAATCAATTGCAACCTTGAACTAAAACCCCTAAACTTACATGATAAAACCACATTGAACTCTTAACACATTTTTGGCAATTTTAATGTAATTTGGATTTGCTCGAAACCAGATGATATTTCAAGTTAACTAATAACACGAGTCAGTAAGTTTGGAGTGCACACTCGTATAAACTAACTTGGACACCGCCACTTAATAGCGAGGTCAAGGGGCAGCGCCCCTTGCGGGGGTCTAGGGGGCTGAGTCCCAAAGTTGGATTGAATATATATTGAATATATTAAATCTGGATCCCTGGTACCCCTTTTTCCCGCCAAAACAAATAGGCATTGTGTTTGTTTGTGAAACGTTGCACCTGTTCGCAGAAAAGTGTGACTGTTGGTTTCTCGCCAACCGCCAACCGATTTCTAGAAATAATAGAATGTTTTTGGTTTCATTTTCACATACGAAACACAAAAACTCTCTCTGATTTTGCTTTGTTTCTCTGCCAAAATTCAAAGTGTTTTTGTAGTCTTATCAATGATTTCGTGAATCCATGCACTAAAGGGTCAAAAATACCTTATTAAGAAATTGTTACAAGATTCCAAGAAATATCCAAGATTATCATCACATACCCTTAATCTCGAGCACACATAGATACAAATACTTGTGTTAGGGTTGGATGACACAAGTTACTCCTTTGACAGTTAGATCTTCCTTTGGTCGTGGTAGTATTTTAGAGTCGTTTAGTTTGGGAATTGGTCAAATCTTAGGAGTCCTGGTAGAAAACAAGTGAATCATTGTAGTCAGCTTTTTGGTCATTTTATTTGGAGTTGAATTTTAGTAGTCTGTGGTTGAAACTTGGAAGCAAGTTTGGCTTGTTATGATAGGATATGATGTGTAGGTAAGCAAGTTTGGCTTGTTATGATAGGATATGATGTGTAGGTTCTGCTTGTAATCCCTAACATGCATCTTTAATTGCTATGTTTAACGATATATACAAAATAAAATACCCTATAATTTCCCTTTAGAGAGAGAGAGAAAAAAAAACCTTGTGTTACAAAACTTACATTAGGATTCAAGAAATTTTATATATTGGGTGTGTTTGGCAAAACTAGCTTGAGATGGAGATGGAGTTGGAGCTAGAGATGCAGGTTAGAAGCTGAAGCTGGAGCTTTTATTTGAGGATGGAGCTGGAGATTTTATTTGTAAATAAGTGTTTGACACACTAGCTAGTATTGGAGCTTATTAATGTAAAATGACACAAAAGTACATGATATTATACAACTCTAATTTTTTAATAATTAAAAGAAGAGTAATATTGTAAATTCATAATTATGGGAGGGGGATTCTTTGAAAAGCTAGTTTGAGGAGCTTCCAGACGAAGGGATTCTTTTTCAAAAAAACCATATTATATTTTTTATGCCAAACAAGGATTGTAAAATTATAAGGGATTGTGATTGTTAAAATTAGAATCTCAAGCTCTTAAAAATCCCCAATAATCCCCAAAAGAGCGGTTGCCAAACACACCCTTTATGTATAGTATCTATATGTTTTGAACATCTTCATATATAATGTTGAGTCTCCCCCTACCTCAAAATTATCGTTACTAGACAAAAAACGCATAGTTTAAGAAATGTGCATTTTGATGGTTGATTTTGAAAACGCACAATTATTTCGAGACACCTTAAAATAGAATGTTGGGCAATAATATTGGGACGAATGGAATACTTTATAAGTGGGATATCTTTGAAATTTTAACCAATGTGTTGGGAGTTATAATACTTTTAGAGAAGGTGATGAATTGTAAGACTCTTGAAGAATGAGGAGACTTAAAGATGAAGTGCATAGAACCTTGTACATTTTTATATCTGTGATGAAAATCTAAAGGGTAACTTAAAGTGATCTTTCATATTTTGTCCATCGATATAGGATGAGAACATCTATATAGAATGATGTATAATTTGGTTCATGTTCCAGTTAAAAGAGGGAAAAAATTCCCCTAGTTGGCTAAAGGATTGCGTATTTTTGAAGTACTCATTTAAATTCAAGAATCAAGTGTCTAAAATTGAGCAAAGACGAAATATGTGACACTAGACTACTTATTCTCAAAGAACTATACTATGTGCAATTTCACGATTATATTAGATTTAAGCTGAGTTATTAATTACGAGTTTATATTTGTTTATTGGATAAATGACAAAAATCGGTAACGAACTGTCACAAAATACTCCAAGTATGCAACCTACCAAATAATTTGCTCAAGTATGCAATAAACCGGATATACTAGTACTTAGGTGAGTAATATGGTAACCAGTTACCGGTTTGATCGGTCAACGTCTATTTTGTACATTATTTATTATTTTAATAAATGTGACGTGGAAAAGAAAAGGTGACGTGGATATTATAATTAAATGAGGTATAATAAAATTCGGATAAAACCCGTTTTTCGTCTCATTCAACACACAAACACACACTATTCCCAAACCATCCCACTCGTGACCCTCATTTACTCGACACGAACAAACATAAATTTCCGACCAAGATCTTGCAGTTAATGTGCCATTTCATGCTTCCTGAGTAAGGTATGGTCTCAATAAAGACGTTGTTCATTTATTTCGTTGAAATTTGACGCTAGAACTGAACCGATTTTTGTTACAAAGTAAATTAGGGTTTTTTTTTAAATTTTTTTGATTTGATGAATAATAAGTTAACTGTGGTTGAATGTGGTTGAATAGTGACATTTTTACTGAAAAGCTCCAAATTTTGAAACCCTAATTTTTAAAACCCTAATTTTTGAAATTTAAAAAATTGGAATTTGTTTCTTCGTTATTTGTTTACCATTGACTTATTCATGGGAATGAGGTTGTTAATTTTATTTTTAAAATGTTTTCAGATGAGCAGTAGGAGGTATTATTTGGAGGTGACTATGCACCACGAGGGAGTATTCTGTCCAAAGCCGTTAAGGTACTTGAGTAGTGGTGATGCAGACACTATGATAGATATGGATTTCAGTCATATTCCCTTTGACAAACTTATGGAGTACCTCAATGGTTGTTGCTATGGTATTGTTAAATAAATTTATTATTGCATTTCTGGTTTTAGCTTACATAGTGATTTAAGGGAGATGCTACATGATGGTTATCTCAAAGGATGCCATAAAATTAGACATGACAAGGAGATAAACTAGATATATATTGTAAACACATAGGGTATGACATTCTATCTTGGTTAAATGAAAATGATGATGAATTGAATGATAGTGAGGAATCAGATGAGGACATTGAGATTGAGGAAGATGTATTGCCCTTTGTGCAAATGCATAATGAAGGTGAGGACCATGTTGTTATCCCACATAAAAGCATTGATGACCCCTTCTTAACCAGTCTTTATACTACTAAGTTTCTTAGGTCTTTTAATGAGACATGTGGATCCTCATAGAGTTGATCCTAGATCCAACCCAGAAATACTAAAGAAGTTAGAGTTAGACCCTAAGTACAAAGTTAAAGTTGGTGTTGTCTATCCAATTCATAATCCTGACCAAGATTGGAAAGACATTTAAAGAAAATGTCATGTGCAGATGTGCACTTTTGGTGGTCCAAGACACCATTGATGGGGTCTTTAATTAGTTTTAAATTTATGGTAGTAAAATGAGTCATATTATTGTAATGAATTGTGGTACTTTATGCTTATTAGGATTCCTTATGTTTATTGACTAGTCTTCTACTATTTTAGCTTGGTTTATTTCCAGATTTCAAGAAATACAATATCCTTCAATGTATTTGCTTATTTCCAGATTTGCAGTTTTGTTTCTCTTAATACATGTAATTAGTGTTATGTTAGACTAATTGTATGTATCATTATATATATTGTTATATATATACACGTACTCGGTTTGATTAAATCGTGCATTTTCATATCAGGTGGATCCCGATACATCAAATACGGACGTTCGTGAAACAATTATTAAATAATATGAAATTATTTAATAACATTGATTTTTACTTTATATTATGATTATAATATAACAGACATAAACTTTTTGCTGAAAACGTAACCAAACGCGGCAAAAATACGCGAAATGCGCCCGACAATCAAACGAAAATCCAAACATATTTTATAAACTAGAATATATTATTTTGAATGAAATTATTCATTTAAAACATCGTATGATAAATCGTTAACAAAAACGTTTAATAAAAACGTCACACGACTTAACGATCGAAACACGAACACGCAAACCCCTACCGACACATTACCAAAACATTTTTATAAATGTTTTCCAAGTGTTATGAGTAATACTTCAATCTAATTATGTCAAAATTCGAATATTATTTAAAACAAGTATGTGTAACGTATAAAATACAAACGAACGTTTAAACGACCGGGGAAACGAACACCGAACGGAGCGCAAACTCGGAGAACAAAATTTGGGCAACCCACACTTCGGTGGGCCACCCAAAAACCGGTCAAGAGACCTCCCCAAAAAGGGGATCATGCCCCTTGACCTTAAGCCACCAAAAACACCCCAAAATCCTCATTATGTTTCCATCTATCTCTCACTAAACTCTCTCACTAAAACACACACTCCCCTCCTCTCCCTTCCTCCTCCCTTTCGACACCACCATCCACCACACAACCACCATCATCCACCACCATCCGCTTGAAGAAAATGAAGGAAAACGAAGCAAGAAGAAGCAACCGAAACATCATCATCTCATTCTCGCCTCTAGATCATTTTTCTTGTAAGAATCACCCTCTTGCTCTCACTAGATTTTCATGCTTTATGTTTATTAACATGTTAATAAGTTCATTTGACAAGAAAAATGTCCAAAATAAGTGGTTAAAAATCGTTTTTCAAGTACATATATGTTGACAGTTTTCTGCCCAGAAAAATCACCTCACCATTTCGTCTATAACTTGAGTTCTAACGCATGAATATTATACCAAAATCTTCGTATGTTCGTTGTCTACAACTTTCGTGTTTAACACTTTTCCTAGAAACACGCCGATTTGCCCAGAAAATTCGATTAGTGTACTGTAACATCCTCGAAATGGACCTAGTCGTTTTGTATTATTTCTTGATTTAAATAAGTATTTAAATGTGTTAGTAAATAATATTGTCTGAATTAGTTGAAATAATTGGAATAGGAGTTAAATATTTCAAAGTGATAAGTGAATTATTAATTGTTGTAAATTAATATAGTCGACGGTACAATAAAAGGTTTGGACTCGCAAATGGTTTTCGGGTTCCAGACAATAGATTGAGATGGGGTATTAAATTATACCCGTATAATTGAAGGCGGTTCGTTAGGTCGGCTATTTATTTCCTTTCTATTTTAGGAAAGTTTCATATGAAACTTTGAAATCACCAAGAAACCTTACAAATCCAAATCAAAACTTAGGAATCAAATTGAAAGCGAATTTGGAGCTGTGATTGATTCTAGTTTCATCCTAATCATTATCTCAATTCAGTGTTCTTCAATTGAGAGGTAAGTTTGAATTGAACCAATTTGATTGAAATTGGGTAAATTGATCATTTGAGAGAATTGGATGTTAGAAACTTGTTATAACTAGTACATGATGTGTATGTGAAGTTATAGGGTGTTTAAAACCATTAGAAACGAAGTTTTGGTGATTTGGTGATTATATCCGTGGGTAGGTTTTGATCAGAGCGCAGAGGGCTGGGACGAAGGGAGTACCCGGCGGGCACCTCCCTTACCCGGCGGGGATGGGTGATGGTAGGGAAGCCGGCGGCTTCTGAGCCAAGCCGGCGGCTTGTGCAGTGTTGAGAGTACCCGACGGGTACTGGTCTTACCCGGCGGGTAAGGCTGATTTCCAGCCAATTTTGTGTTAAGTCTAAGTACTTATGCTTAATGAATATAACTTGAATGTAATAGGTTATATTCTTGAATTTAATATATTTATGTTATATTATTGTAACAGGAGATTATTGTTGATAATGAGTTATTGTTAAGAGCGATTACTAACTCATTGTTTATTGATTATATTCTCAGATGTGGTGAAGGCTCAGTAATATTAGACTTCTGAGCTTACGGCTGAGGTAGTCGGTGAGTGGATCTGTAACCTCAGTGTGATTTAGTTGTAATGATTTGATTTACAACAAGTAATTTATAGTATTACTTTGATATGATGCATCTGTTGAGATATCTTGCCATGATAGTTTGACTAGTTGCTTACTTGGCTGATGGTGCTAGTATGTAAGATTCTGAGGTCAACTTGACTTGACAGTTGGACTTGGTTGTTATTGTAGACGACAGGAGATCTTGAAACTTGAAATGTTGGTTTAGAGATCTAGGTCGTGTGTGATTAACAACTGGTTATCGGTAATTCTGTATAGGCCAATACAGATGATTGATAAGGGTTCCTTGAGTACCAAACCGGTATTAGGGTGTCTCAGGAGCCACCGATCCTCATGACGATTGATAAAGCTTGATTGGAAGTTGTTTGATTTAATGATTGGTTGGTTGATTTTCTGTTTATTGTTATTTGATGTAAACAGATTGTTATGCTAGGTTGGACTGTTGCTTATAGTTTCATTCACTTAGCTTTATGCTAATCCCACCACAGTTCTTCCTGCAGGTTGAAATAGATGGGACATATTGGGCAGGGCAGGAAGTTGTTGGACTGGATGGAATGTTTGACAGGCTTTTACTCTGATGTTATTTTGATAACTACATATATGTTTTGGATTATATAACACCGAATTTGTTGAAATGTCATGTATTAAATTTGAAAAAGTTTATTGACATTTTGAGTACATTGACAGTATGTTTTAAGTATACGCTTCCGAGTCGCCATTATTATATTAATTGTTTATAATGAAACGAGGGGTGTTATAAGTTGGTATCAGAGCAATAGTTTGGGTGAATTGGAGTTGATAGAATGTTCAATCCTAAACTTTGATTGAGTTGAGTCAAACATTCCAGAAGGTGTGGGTTTAGTTGATTAGTTGATGCATGAGAAAGTAGTTAGTTGAATATGTACTAACCCATAACAAGTTGTGAAGCTGTTGTTTGATTGCAGAGACGGAGGGACATGAGTATCTGATTGGTATATTTCATGTTTCCTCAACACTTGTGGGCTTAAGATTGCCAGGTAATCTTCGATAAGCCTGTGTTAATTTAAATTAACTTGAATTGTTTACTCTGTTATGTTGAGTAAGCTTTGTTGTGAAGTTAATTGAGTCAGACTGATATGATTCCCCAGTTTTGAGTCAACTAATGATTGCTATAGGTTGACATGAGGAGAGAAGTGTTAAATGAGATGCTTATTGTTGCTCATTGTTGTTAGTATTTCTGATTGAATTGAAAATGCAGAAATATGTTTAAGTAGACAGAGAGTAAATTAAGGTTTTAACAGGATTGATGTTGGAACCTAAGGAGTGTCTTTATTGGTGAGACAAAATAATTGATAGTATTATATTAGTAGACTGATCACAAGGTGTGATTTAAATCCTTGTTAAGGACTGTTGTGTCATTTGAATTGAGAATGATTGCTATTTGAAAGAAAATATGTGTTTATGTGACTACATGATATGTTTTGATTGTAGTTAAACACTTGAGCTAAACCAAGACTGATAGGGTTATGAAAAAAAAAAGTAGAATAATAAGGTGAAATTGATTTGGGAAGTGATAGATCTTTCTGATCAATTGTGAATTAATAAGTGAAATGTTTTGTAGTAACATGATTGAGTAGGCTTGTTGTGACATTGATGCTTGATAGTAAAGCATATGTCAAAGTGATGATAATTAATTAAGATATGTCCTGAATTTTGTAGTAAATAGGGACATTGAATTGTGTTTAGTATTAAAATTATGATGATAAGTTATCATATGTTTGAGGTTTCAGACAAGTAGATATACTGAGTAATTCAGTTGTTGAAAATAAATTGTGTGAGATGGCTTGCATATGTAAGGTTGAATATGTAAGTAGTAAGATGATTTTGAGTGCGTATCAGTTGATAGAAACTATTAAATAGATTATGATTGATTTGAAATCATGAAGTATTTAATACATATATGAGATGAGAATAGATCACATTGATAATTATAATGTAGAGTAACCTGAGAATGGATTGTGAAGAACATAATCTTGCAACGCCTGATCACCGTTGTTATATTATGTTGTGTCACATGAACTTGTTGAGGCTACTTGGTATAAAAGAAATATAATGTGATTTTGAATAATTAAGCATGAAAGTCTGCTAAGTGGTTTAATAGTTGTTCTGATAAGAAAACAATCAGTTGATAGGACTGTAACAAGTAGACTGTAAAGGTGCCAGTGTAAATGATAGTTGTCATTGATAGAGGTTTTGATGATAAACCTAAGTGACTAATTTGATTTTGTTGAATATGTAATTGTGATTGATTGTGATAGATTACATGTAGGTGGATTTGATAGTGTTTAAGTGAATCACTATGTTGTATCTGGCTTGTATGAAGCCAAGGTTGAGACATGTTGATATTGTCTGGCTTAAGGAACTTCCAGTATTATTGAATGTAATAATTTGAAGTCTATGTTTGAAAGTAAACATACAATATGGAATGGCTTGTATGGAGCCAAGATTGAGGTAGACTGATTTTGTCCTTGTGAAGGATTGATAAAATTTTTGAAAGTAATAAATTAGAATATATGTTTGAAAATGAACATATAAGATGAAATGGTTTGGGAGTTAACTTGATGGTATGTTAACTTTGAATGGTCAAACCATGAATAGAGAATTGGGTATAAAATTAATTGCTTGTGATTGGTTTGAGGTTGGGTCGAACTTGAGAAAAGCAATTAGAGAATTTTATTGATTGATTGATTGAAATTGAAGTTGACAAGTAGTCAACTGTGTGTGTTGAAATAGTCTAACATAGATTGTAATGTTATGATTGTATGGAATGTGATTGAATTCCTAGATTAATCAAATTATGTTGAAACGGGTCGTGTAAGATCCAAAGGAGATAGATAAATTGTTTAAGTTTGTGAAACTTGATTATTACTTAAAGCTAGTATTAAGTAATTGAAATATTGTTAATTATAATTGAGTATTCAGTTAAGGAAATATTTGATATTTGAACTAAATATGTGTTAAGGAATTATACAGATGTGAAGTCATTATATGATATGACAGTTATAATTTGTTGAAAGGTGTAAGTTAAATCACATTGATTAGAATTGTGATAAGATAATCTTACCGGTGTATGAGGCTTGTGATGATAGCCATAATTTGGTAAGAATGTAAGATGAGAAATAATTGAAGGTTATTATTAATAGTTGCACAGGTTGATTGGTAGCTCATAGTGAGTTACTTAAGTATTAAAAGATGGGAAATTAAAAAAAATGCCACATTTTTTTATAGACTCATTCGTTTTGCCATTCCAAAAAAAAAATTGACGATATACCACCCGAACTCGCAAAAGCAAATTTGCTTTTGCGAGCCCGTGCATGCGAGTTGCGAGTGACCAAATTTGCGAGGTCGTGGCCGAGTAAAGGATGCCATCGCAAAAGCAAATCTGCGATTTGCTTTTTGCGATTTACCTATGCCCGAGGTCGTTGCGAGTAACGAGTCGCTAGCCAAGCCGTAGGCGTGAAGTATGCCCGAGTACGTGCCATCGCAAATCTTGGGCGCGATTTGCGATTTGCGAGCGCCGGATAAACAAAGCGGGTTTAATTATTTTTAGCCTTTGTTTTCGTTTCATTTCAAAACCCACAATCGATTTGCGATCTACCTCCACCCCGCCGCCCACCTCCACCCCGACCCTCCAGCGACCCACCTCTACCTCACCATCGCAAACCCCCACTCGATTTGCGAGTTACGAGCCACGGCCGTCACATACACCACCGCCGGCACCACCACTCCGCAGCACCATTTCCTTCCAATTTGACGGGTGGCGCAGCACCACCACCCTCCGTCGCACAACCCCCTCCACCCTAAGCACCCACCTTAGCCTCCAACACCCCCAACCACTCTCCGTCGCCACCACCGTCGCCTCCAGCACCACCACCGCCGGTCACCACCGTCACGCTTCACCACCTCCGGTTTCCACGTAATTGATGGCCGATTCTCAGGTATGAAATTGTTTTCGTGTGTTATTGGATAAAATTACCGCGTATTTTTTGAATTTATTACGTTTTAATTTGAATTTTCGTTGTGGCATTTAATCGAACAGTTGGTGTGCAACATATATATTGTATGATGTAAGAGTATATTATGATATCATTTAGGTTACGAAACGTTTAGGTTACAAATGAATGATATTAAGCAATAGTATCAGTCGGATCATTTAGGTTCCGAAACGTTTAGGTTACAAATGAATGATGTAAAAGAGTATATTATGATATCATTTAATAAATATAATATTACAAATTTTTAGGATTACATACAAGTATCTGTTAAGTAGTATAGATATAAGTATTATAAGTATCTGTTATTAAGTAGTATAGATATAAGTATCTGTTAAATATTATTTGTAGGATTACATACTTTATATTTCGTGTAAAACTCGAAGTGTATCGTGATATCGACACTAATTGGTTGTTACAGTCGTGATACTGATAGTGGTTAAAGTTTAATTGGTTGTATTTGCGGAAATTTGGATGTATTGATGAGCTGAAAAATCAGCTGGTTTATCCGTTTTACAGAAAGGACATTTCCAATTTTTCCTAAAAAATCTTATAAGTGTTATGTGCACATAGGTTGTTTCGTTGTTTCGATGTATTACTTGATACGTAGTAATAAATAGTGCACGTATAACCACTAACTAGGATGTGTCCCTTGTTAATGTAATGATCGTCATATCGTTGTTTCGTTTTTTTTTCCGATGTGCACAAGTGAAACCTTAGGTTATTTTTTTTCCGATGTGCACATGTGAACTTGTCAATAAATTTTTGGTCCAACAAGGTTTTGGCGTTATAAGTACCATATTCTTGGATAAACCTTCAAGTGCACAGTTGTGTTTGTATTTGGCGTTATAAGTACCATATTCTTGGTCGATATAGTAAATAAAAATAATAATAATAATAATAATAATAATAATAATAATAATAATAATAATAATAATAATAATAATAATAATAAAACTTGCATAAACCTATAGAGTAGTCTAGATAATATGCAAACATAGTAAATAGAGAACTTTAGCATTTTATTGTAACTTCACGTACTCTCAAATATGCTATTTGCATAAAAAATTAAATCCTTTAATATTGTTCTTCATTTGATTCATATAATAAGAGACCGAATGTAGTTGTTTATTATATCACAACCTTTAGTACTATTATTATTATTCATTTTAATAAGATGTGTTGATATCGATTTATTTCATATTACTTAGAACGTGAACGATTTTTAAAGACTTTATATATATTTATTTCATATATATATATTTAAAGACTTTAACGATTTTTAAGGTCTTCAAAGTTATATATAAGTATATTGTATATAATGTACGTATGCATTAACGAAATATTTATTGCCTTGATTGATGATTTTGCAGGACATTTTTAATGCAACCCTGACTTTGAAAAGCAGCCTCACCGTTATTAGCCATATCAATTGTCGTTTAACACAGAATCAATTGAAAATTTTTAGAGACCACTGTTTTGGCCATTGGTTGGATGTAAAGTCTCCTGAAAATGACCCTGGATTTGTGCATCATGTGTTGCAGTTTCGACGAACGGAGCGACCTGGGTTAAAGCACCCTCGCGCGGAGGGGGAGGAGTTGTGGTTTAGGGCGGCGAATACTGATGACCATTTTATACGGTTTGGTCGCAGGGAGTTCTGTCTGGTGACAGGTTTACTATTTGGTCCAAATCATGCCGTGGCGGATCATATTCCAAAGGAGGTTCGAGAGAACACCCCGTCATTTAGAAGCCGCGTATTCCCGGATATTCTCAAAAGCAGCGTACGTGTATCAGACCTTATGGACAAGTTTCGAGATAAAGGTTTGTTTAGTGGGCCGAGGACGTTGAGCGACGAGGATTGCGTGCGCCTGTGTACGCTTGTGTTGATATATAAAGGGTTTTTGGGAAAGCAGGGTAGGCATAATGTTGAGGATGATCATATGCATATAGTTGAGGATTTAGGTATCTGTGACCGGTACCCTTGGGGTAATATTATCTGGGCCAGAACTTACGAGTAGCTGGATAAGGGGTTGGAGACTCGGTTAAGCCAAGAAGGGATGCAGTACACGTTGAGTGGTTTCGGATGGGCGTGTAAGGTAGCATCTATTGTTCTATTGATTATTATCTCTTTTTACTGTTAATATAATATATAATACAATAATATGCTGATTTGTTGTTCGGTTATTCTTTCCCAGACTTGGATTTTGGAGGCTTATTATCGTCAGGTAGGGAATGTTGCTACAAGGCCACAACGAAATCAAATACCACGTGGGATCTACTGGAAGCGTAAAAAGAAGGTGACTGAATTCAAAGAGTTCGAGCAATGCTTGAAGATTGCGGTAAGTTAAAATTTAATAAACTAGATTATGTTGAACATGTATATGTATTGTTTAATAAAATAGTTTTTCCGTTCCCAATTTTATATAGGGACCTTTTATATATCTCTCTTTATACTTATATATATATATATATACTTATATACTTGTATACTTAAATACTAGTATACTTATATTCTTATATACTTGTATACTTATACACTTATATATACATATATATATATATATATGTATATATATATATATATATATATATATATATATATATATATATATATATATAAAAGTAAGTATTATATATATAAGTAAGTAAGTATATATATATGGATTAAATTGATGAACATTTGATGACTTGTTTTATGTAGAAGGATACTATACCAGAGCATCTTCCGAAGATAACTTTGAAGCCAAATAAGTATGAGAAGAAGTGTCAATGGTGGATTGATAGCTGCAAATACTTTGACGACCAGCTAGTTGCCGAGAGGCCAATGAAGAAGGCACGGAAAAGTCAAAAGGAGGATGCCGAGCCATCTGATCCGATCCCATCCCATGACGTACGATATGATGATTTTCAATTGAATCCGTCTCATGACGATCAGGCGACTTATGATTCCGTGGGTACAGATCGTCGTGAGGCCTCTCAGCCAGCATCTCAGCCTGGTACTTATCATTCTTTACAAGACGAAATGCAGAAGATGAAACAGACCATTTCCACTTTAGCTACGCGTGTAGATGAACAACAAAGTACTATAAACCGGTTGTTGAAGATGGTTGAGACGCGGCAGGTATGAGGTTTATTAATTCTAGCCTTTTATATATGCCAAAGTGTTTTTTATTTAACACGTACCACTTTAATTTATATATATATGTATGTATACATGGTTAGTATATATATAAGTCTATGTTATATAAGTATATATATGTATAGTATGGAATATTATTTGTATAGTATATATATGTATATATAAGTATATTGTATATATTGTACATTATATAAGCGGAAATTTGGATGTATTTATAAGCTGAAAAGTCAAGTGGTTTATCCGTTTTACAGAAAGGTCATTTTCAATTTTTCCTAAAAAATATTATAAGTGTTATGAATTCAAGTAAGTAAGTATTTATATAAAGTATATATATATATATATATATATATATATATATGTGCCAAAGTGTTTTTTATTTAACACGTATCAAATTAATTTTTCAGGCTGAGGGTGATGACGATGTTGTTGATGAGGGTTACGTTTCTGACACCCAGCTTTTTTCAGCCAGCAAGTACTCGGTTGCATATGGGTTGGGCCGAAGTATGAGAGATCGTCGACGTGCTCCGGCTAGACTTTCGCCGTATGTTACACCAACACATATGAAACGACTTTTGCAGAAACCCTTGAAGGTGCCTGTGGTGGAGCATGAGGAACCACCACCAGTTAATTTAGGAGTCGATGATGTGATTGTTGGTGCGTCTGAGCCGGCTAAGCCGGCTGAGCCGGCTAAGCCGGTTGAGCCGGCTAAGCCGGCTAAGCCGGCTGAGCCGGCTAAGGCGGTTGTTGAGCGAGCGGCTACAGAGCGCGGAAAGAAGTTGAAGCGCCCGGCAAGGAAATGGTCGGCCAAGAAGGCGTTACCCGAGGAAACGTTATTGGGCATGGTTGACAATTTGGTGAACGATAATGGTTTTCTCACTCCCCCGCCCCCTGTCATACGTCAGACTAGAGAGATCGACGGGCCATCCACAGTTGAGGAGTTGTTTGCGAGTGGAGGTTCCGTGCGTTGTATGTTTATTCGACCGGGCACGACTTATGTGGAAATCACAAAGGAATTTTGGGGGCGGTTGTATGGACATTTCGATAGTGGTTACTTGGACAACTTTGTAAGTTTACGAGTGCTTTTTTTTCCAACTTTGGCATCTTACATACGTGATACTAACCTAGTTTTAACAAATTTTTAGCATATTGACGGTTGGAGCTATCTACTCATGTGGTGGAAATATCGAAGCTGGACTCGACCAACTCAGCTGGAAAAGACATTGAATTGGACAATTATGCCCATAGGTTTTATTGATATGATAGGTGCGTTCAAGAACTACAAGGACGACAGAAAGGAAAAGGCCCAGAAGAAGAAGGGAGATCTTGTGGTTGCCGAGCCGGGTAAGTATATATTTATGTTAATTTGTATGTATATATATATATCCCATACATATATATATATTTTAACATAGAGTTGGTAAAATGGTAGTGTCGATTATATTATAGTGTTGATAATTGTGGGTACTTGTTGAACCTTTGATGATGTGATAAGCTTAAATATTAGTTGGTTTTCCGTTTTACGAAAAGGACATTTCCATTTTTTTTTAATGTATTATAGTTTTGGGCTAATCTTTAACATACTTGTGTCTATTAATGCAGCTGACAAAACTGAGACATCATCCGGACCAGACTACAGCTTGTTGATGGGATATGGTAACGGAAAACGCAGCCCATACTATCCATGGTGGACTTGCGACAAAGTCAGTAAAGTATAATATCAGCATTCAATAAAAGTTGATACATTTTCACATTTCCCTAATAAAATATGTCTATTGTAGGTACTTATGCCGGTCAACATCGAGAGTAGGGATCATTGGGTTCTAATTGTGTTGGATCTCCATACTTGGGATGTAGAGGCATATGATAGCTGTAAAAGACTGAAATGCAACAAGGAACTACTAAAAATTGTTGAAACCTTAGGTCAAAATTTAGTTACATATGTAGACGCCATTGGTTATTGGAACCACGTTGATGAAAAAAAGCATTTTACGCGTGATACCACTAAGTGTTTAACTCAGTGGATGGAGGATGTGCCTCAACAGTCTGGGAGTCTAGGGGATTGTGGGGTATGGGTGTGCAGAAATATGGAGCAGCTTGCATATCGGGAGGACTACAGGGTGAGTGGGGAGACTGATTTGATTGCTGCGGATTATAGGCAACGGATGATTGATACTTTCTTCAGTGCGCGTTTTGATTGGGAGCCGGCTGACGGATGATTGCCTTACATGTAATGGAATATTTTGGGAATTATGTAGTAGTTATTAATTATGAACTAGTTAACAATTATGTGCCCTCGCAAATCGCAAATGAATTTTTTGCTTTGCGATTTGCGAGTCACCATAGTGATTGTGGATAAGATTTTCAATGTGATTTTATGACATTACTTTATCCACGTATGCCCATTTTTCAGACATTACCTTATCCATTGATGGGATTTTCTGACATTACCTTATCCACCTATGCAGATCTTTTGGATAAGCTTACCAGGCATATGAAATTTATCTTTAAATAGACCTTATAACATCACTCTTCCTTCATCATCAAATTCTAGTCTGTTTCATTTATTTAAATCTCTGGTAACAAAATGCAACTGATTAACCTTAATGTTTTTTTTGGGGGGGAACTTCGTGATGACAATAAGGCGTACGAAAATGGGCTGAAACAAACATTCGTCGATTTCGATGTTAAGGTTGATCTCAGTAAGTTGTTTTCCTATCTTAAGGGAAACATAAATGTCGCTTTTACTGACGTATACTACTGTGAAGTCGGCAATCTTCAAAGTGCTGGTGCTCGTATGCTTCTGTCAGATGAAAACTGGAATACAGTAGTAAAACATGCAAAAGAATGTTGTCAAGGTATTGAGCTATATCTGGTACACATGGATGAAGAACCCGAATTGAATTTCAGTGAGTATGAGAGTGATGACAGCAACGCACATTACTACCGCTGAATGTCAGTGAGTATGAGAGTGAAGAACCCGAATTGAATTTCATATGTTGTAATGTAGGATTTTAATTCTAGTTTGTATGTTTTTAATTTCAGTGTGTAACGGCTTTGTAATATCTCGTCCAATAATAAAATAATATGGTTGGTAAAAACTGAATCTTACAAATGGATAACAAATAATATGGTTGGTATAATATATAATGTTTTGTAAAATTGTGCGTTCGGGTACCAAATAATCTAGTTGGTAATAAGCGAACGTTACAATTTGAAACGAATGTTGTCAAAAATAATAGTTACAAAATGTTAACATGTATATTTGACACGTTTACGATTTGCGATTTGCGACTGACCTTATCCTTCGTTGATAAAAATTTTGGTGAGATTTCCTGACATAACCTTATCCGTTGTGGATAAGATTTTTGGTGAGATTTTCTGACATAACCTTATCCTTATCCTTATCCGTTGTGGATAAGATTTTTGGTGAGATATTCTGACATAACCTTATCCTTATCCTTATCCGTTGTGGATAAGATTTTTTTACGGATTTTGTAGATTTTTTCGGATAACATTATCACAATGGAAATGTAATTATAAAATCACCTCAGAAGATCCGTCTTTAGTCTCAACCATTTGTAAACACATTGACACCAAACTGTGAAATCATTTTCCATTCGCCAAAAACATTTTATTCTTCAGTTCCACTCGATGAATTTTTCAGGTACGAGTTCTGATAAGATTTAGTTTTATTTACTTTCATTATGGAAAAGTTCAAGGTATTTATATGTTATGGTGGTCGTTTTGAATATATTGATAACATCCCGATGTATTTGCCAATAGAGTGTGGTAGAGTGCCATTAAAACTTCCAGTGGCACCGGAAAAACCCATGACATGCAAAGTATTGATGAAAAACGTTTTAAAAAAACTTGGTCTGCCACTGGATACACCAGTTTGTCTGAAATATAAAGTAGATCAATATGTTATTGATATAAATGATGATGCTGATGATTTTGGAGATTTTTTGTGCCATGCAATTAACAAAGCTCCGATAGAAATTTACATTGTCGATATTGTAAGGAAAGTTTCGGGTATGGGTAGCAATAATCCTAGCAGTAGTAGTTCTGGCATTCAAAACCAATTTCACCAACAATTTCATCAACTACACACTAATGAATACAATCAACATCACCAATATCAGTCATCTCAACAACCCTTTCAACAAATTCCATTTCCTTTCCAACCACAATATCAATTTCATTATCATGCGGCTCCAACAAACATGCCGATGCATAACTATCCTACACAACACACGCAAGACATGCCGATGCATAACTATCCTACACAACACACCCAAGACATGCCGATGCATAACTATCCTACACAACACACCCAAGACACATCTTTTAAGGTAGATGAAGAAACCCAAGATGATTCTAAATATCATGTGAATGTTCAATATGATCACACTAATTCAGAATACTATGTGGAGGAGCCGGAGGAGCCGGATACACATCCTGATGATTTTGCTCATTATGATGAAGAAAATGTCAATCCACCTAAGGATCATGACCATCCATTTTGCAATCACATTGTTACTGATGATGAGGATGATGAGGAGGATGAGCCTGATCCAAGAGATACATATGACATTCCAATACCACAAAGAGCGGCAGAAAAAGAGATATTCTGGAATATGCCATCGCCTTTAGGAAACGAAGAAGAAGAAGTTCAACAACGACCAGTGAGCATGTACGAGACATCTAGTCGGATTCGCGAGGGCAAAACATTCGAAACTAAAGAAGAATTTCTTCTCCAGTTGCATACAAAGTGTCTCGAAAAAGGTTTTCAGATTAAGCTGAAGAATTCAGACAAGAAAAGGTACTCGGCAAAATGTATCTTGCCTAATTGTGATTGGAAGATTAGTGCAGCGTGTATCAGAGATAGTCACAACTTCCAAGTTAGGAAGTTACGTGATGTTCACACTTGTTCGCGTACTCAAAATATGCCTAACAGCCGTTCTGCGAGCAAGAAAGTGCTTGGTAACATCTTAAAAGAGGCGATGCATTTGGAAGGACGTGTATACAGAGGCAAAGAGATCAAACTTGATATGACTGAACGCTTTAAAATAAGCCTTACATACAACCAAGCATGGAGAGCAAAATGTTACGCTATAGAGTTGTTGAGAGGTACTCCAGCTGAATCGTTTACGAAACTTCCAATTTACCTCCACAACCTAAAGCTATATAACCCGGGGAGCATTACAAATCTGCGTACAAACAAAGAGAATAAATTTGTAATGTGTTACATGTCCATAGGTGCAGCTGTAAGTAATTATTGTTGGTTTACATCCTATGTTCGCATACGTACATGGTTTCCAAGATTTATGTGTTTTTTAATCTGAACTTGCAGGTACGTTCTTTTGTCAATCATACACGCCCAATTATAATCGTCGATGGTGCCCATTTGAAGGGGGGTTACTTGGGTACTAACTTGATTGCCGTGGCGATGGACGGTAATAATGGTATCTTGCCACTTGCCTATGGAATTGGGGCGGGAGAGACGGCCGACGTTTGGACGTGGTTCTTAGGGAACTTACGAGACGCCATTGAATCTGCAGGTGGTATTAGCAACCTGACATTCATCTCTGACAGGGCTCCAGCAATTGCATCCGGCATCTCTTATGTGTTTCCAGAGGCATTTCATGCCTTGTGCTGTCGTCATCTGTTGATGAACTTGAAAAGCAAATCTTCAAAGGTCAAGCACTTCGAATGGCATTATTGGCAAATGTGTAAGGCGTACCGTAAATCAGATTTTGATCGCCATTATGATGCCATTTCTAGACATTTACCGGCTTCAGCTAAGGTTCTTGCGGACGTGGGAAAAGAAAGATGGTCGAGGCATCACTCAACAAACACACGATATGCTTACCTCACAACTAATAGTGCGGAGTCCATTAACGCCATGACAAAGCATGCAAGGAAACTGTCGGTCACAATGCTATTGGAGTTTTTTAGATCTTCTATACAACAATGGTATTTCAAACATCGGAATACTGCCGCAGCTGTTACAACACCTGTCACACCGTATGCGGAGCACAAAATCGGTAAAAGGGTTAACAAATCGCTGCGCTGGAGGGTCAACCCATCGACAAATATGATATGTGAGGTGGTAGACGGGAAGAAGAATGGGACAGTCAACTTGGAAGCGAGAACATGCACTTGCATGCAATGGCAATTATCAGGTTTACCTTGCGGACACGTATCGGCAGTGACCCGTTACTTTCATATGGACAACGTGTTCGGCTTTGCAGAGAGTTATTTCACCACGGAAACATATCGACCGGCCTACAGTGAGGCTATAAATCCACTGCCTCATCCTTCAGAGTGGGCCGATCCCGGTAATTTGCAGATTTGCTTGCCGCCGATACTTGTGAAAAGGCAATCTGGTCGCCCACCTGGGCGTGCACGCATTCCTTCTAAAGGAGAGGATAAAGGAAAATACACAAAGCAATGTAGCCGTTGCAAGGAACATGGTCATAGTCGAGTTAATTGTATGGCTCCATACGATAGAACAGACGAGCCAAGCCGATCAAGAACCACAACAAGATCCAAGTCAAAGGCAAAATCAAGATCCAAATCAAGATCGAAAATGGTGAGTTCTCAAAAATATTAATATAAAAACTAACATATTACATTGTATCATTAAATCATCCTCAAATATTTACTTGCAGAAAACGTCCACAAAATCAACGAAAGGCCATATCGAGGACGAAGCTGCAACCAGGTCTCAGCCGACTCAAAGCTATCCAAGTGTTCATTTGAGTGACCCTTAATAAAATAAAACCTATGTTATGTACTAGTTAACAATGTTATTTATGTTTTTATTATCGTGGTTAATTTGAGTGAATGAAATTGCTTGTTGTTCATTTTTTCATGTTTGAACAATACTAAAACATCTTCACTACATAACGATTAACGTTACATAACAATTAAATGGACTCTAAGAAAACAGCTTATATAATGATTAACATAATTTGGCAAACATCCAATTGATTGAAAAATAGGTACGAATTACAAGATTTGACTACTCACTAGTCGAATAAACGTCTTGCACTTGAAGAACCAGTACTAATTTTAGAAATTCGTACTGGCATTGTTTGATCAGAGTTTGAGAAATGTGCCAGATCGTTACGTGTAACATAGACCTCAATTTCTTTATGAATTTTTGCGTAGTCAGTAATATGTTTCAGTTGGTCGACATCATCCGTTATCAATTGTAAACCAGTATCTAGGTCTTTACCAGGCTCTTTATAGTACCAGAACCACTTCTTTGGAGCCCAATAACCTAGCTCTTCCAAAGCGTAATCCAAAAATTTGGTGGAAAATTCATCGACATCTACGCAGTCGATATATGTCAACAAACCTTGCGTGTACATTTTTTTTGCTCCCTGAAAGTGCCCACAGTGATGAAAAGCGATTGAAAACAACTCGGGAACTTCTGCGTATAATTCTTCAGTAAATGATTCTTCATTAATGGATCGGAATTGCCAAAAGTGACCTGATTGAACCATTTTTTAAATTTATATTTCTTATATTCTGAAAATTCGTAAAAATCTTGTCAATGACTGCTTACAATCACACTATTTATAAATGGCAGAATATCACGAAAATCATAGAAAATCTTATCCATTTATCAGAGAATATCCCGCAAATCACGGAAAATCTTATCTAAAAATCTTATCCGAAAATCTAATATCCCGAATATCACGCAAAATCTTATCTAAAAATCCAGATATCTTATCCAACAATTTTATATACCACAAATCACGAAAAAGCGTATCCAAAAATCTTATTCAAAAATCTAAAATCCCGAAAATGTCAAATATATATATATGTGCAATGCATATATACAATGCATATAAATGTACATATAAAAAATAATGTCAAAAAATGTCAAAAAAAATTGGTTAGTTATATATATATATATATCCCGAAAATGTCAAATATATATATATATATGTGCAATGCATATATACAGTGCATATAAATGTACATATAAAAAATAATGTCAAAAAATGTCAAAAAAAATGGTTAATTATATATATATATATATATATATATATATATATATATATCCCGAAAATGTCAAATATATATATATATGTGCAATGCATATATACAGTGCATATAAATGTACATATAAAAAATAATGTCAAAAAATGTCAAAAAAAATGGTTAATTATATATATATATATCCCGAAAATGTCAAATATATATATATATATATATATATATATATATATATATATATATATATATATATATATATATATATATGTGCAATGCATATATACAGTGCATATAAATGTACATATAAAAAATAATGTCAAAAAATGTCAAAAAAAAATGGTTAATTATATATATATATATCCCGAAAATGTCAAATATATATATATATATGTGCAATGCATATATACAGTGCATATAAATGTACATATAAAAAATAATGTCAAAAAAAAATGGTTAATTATATATATATATATATCCCGAAAATGTCAAATATATATATATATATATATATATATATATATATATATATATATATATATATATATATGTGCAATGCATATATACAGTGCATATAAATGTACATATAAAAAATAATGTCAAAAAAACAAGGTTAAATGTATATATATAAAAAATAATTGAAAAATGCATATATATTATAAAAAATATGTCAAAAAAAAATGTACATATATAAAAAATAATTGAAAAAAGTAGTGTTCGTGGAAAGCGATCTCGATCTCGGATACGACTAGGAAAGCGATCTCGGATACGACTAGGCAAGACTCATTACTCGACAACGGCTCGGGCATAGGTAACAAGCAAATCGCAAATCGCAGATTTGCTTTTGCGAGGGCACGTATTCACGCCTACGGCTTGGCTAGCGACTCGTTACTCGCAACGACCTCGGGCATAGGTAAATCGCAAAAAGCAAATCGCAGATTTGCTTTTGCGATGGCATCCTTTACTCGGCCACGACCTCGCAAATTTGGTCACTCGCAACTCGCATGCACGGGCTCGCAAAAGCAAATTTGCTTTTGCGAGTTCGGGTGGTATATCGTCAATTTTTTTTTTTGGAATGGCAAAACGAATGAGTCTATAAAAAAATGTGGCATTTTTTTTAATTTCCCTTAAAAGAATTGAATGGATTCTTTTGTTATTTATTGGTAGTATACGAATAAAGTAAGTGGTAAATTTGGATTAGATCCAAATAAGAAATGATATGAAAGGATATCTGGAAGTTGAACTGTGTTAAAGGTCTAGTTTGACCTTGGTTGATAAATTGAGGAATATGAATTGAAAAGTTGTTCATATTTTAAGAAATTGTATGTGTTAGGAAGTAAGGGAAACCTTGAAATTGATAGGTGATGATTGTATTCACCAAACTTTTATTGTAAGTTTAGATTAAATTGTTTAAGTTATATACGATGTATTATGTATATAAATGAAACATAGAGTTGGTGATTGTTCCATGTCTTGTGGTATGGATATGTGATGACTAGTAGTAATGTGAAGGCTTGAGAAAGACTTTAACAGTCTGAATGGCTTATTATATAGAATTAAATGGACTTGATATGTACATGTCTATTTAAAAAAAAAAAAAATTACTTGGAATTATGTATGTATGTATGGTATACATGAAAATAAATGGCATAATAAGTTTTAATAGAAAGAATTAAAATGTGCCATAAGATATGTGGAAGTTAGTTAATTGTGATTAACTTGATGTAGACTTTGTTGGAAATGTGTTGGAAGGTAGCACATTTTGATAATGTGATATTGTGATGCTTGACCTGTAGTATCATAATATGTTGATTAAGGTCGACTTAGTTGCTAGATTGATGGAATTTAGTACTAAGTGATTGTATGGTTAAAGTTATTGTCACACCCCTAAATCGGTAATCGTGTTTATTTATAGTTTAGCGGAAGCTTTTAGTTAATTAGCGGAAGCATTTTAATAATAGTTAAGCATTGAGGGCGGACAGATTCGATAGTGCATTCACTGTATCAGAGTATATGATCATACAGAACATACATAAATTTAAGATGCCATAAGTTTAAAGTTATTACAAAAGATACGACTTATAAAGTCGTACATAAGTAGGGTTGTCAAAGACAACTTAAGTATTTAAAAATACATATTTATAAAAGAGGGATTTCATAAGTATAACCTATGGAATTGATAATACAAAGGAAATCCATGTGTCCCAAAAGTGGCATCATAAATAGTCAGGTTGCCTACGTCCTTAATGCATGCAGGAGTACCTGAGTCCTAATTCCCTGAAAAACATAGTAAACTGTCAACATTGAATGTTGAGTGAATTCACAGGTTTTAGTTTTGTATAAATCATTCATGTACGCAGACATAATATTTATATGTAAAGTAGGAAACACGAGTATTCTAATTAAAGAAAACATTTCCTATAATTAGTAAGAATGTCATTCTTACTACAATAATAATTGTGTAGGAAACACAAGTTTAAACATAAACATTACCTAATAAATAGTCGCCGGATATACAGGTTTATCAAATAAGTAAACATATCCATTTTTATAGTTAAGGAAAATCAGGTTTAGCAGTCAAGCAAACATTTCCCAACAGATAGTTAACAGGAACTCAAGTTTAACAATAAAGTAAACATTCCAATAATAATCATTGCAGGAAACACAGGTTTAACATTTAAGTAAACATTTCCTATGAATAGTTGTTTTTGTGGGAAACCAAGTTCAACCCAGTAAGGTAAACGTCTCCTAAAAATAGTTTCTCAAGGAACACATGTCCTATTAGTCATCACAGGGAATACCCTTCCCAAATCAAGTTGTTGTTTAGTTGTTTAGTTGAGTTTAGTTATATGTGGGAAATTTAGACTATAATCCCTCCAAGGTGAGCTAAACCTTTAGAGTTAAAGTAACGACACTAGTACTATAACCAAACCACGACTAGTTGTTTTGTTGTTGCCTCAGTAACACCTTAAGTATACACTCCTCGTTACGACTATCGTCGATGTGGTTGGAATGACCAACGAGTAATATCCTGGGAGGGTTGTCAAATCGATAGTACTATCTGTATACTCAGTGGCTAGAGTCACCTAGCTAATGGTTATAGGTTGTAAGCACTGGGACTTATGTGCACTACAACTACCTCGCGTAAACCTAGGATCGCACCAAGATCTGCTGTCTTATTCCCAAAATTGTTGTGAAAACGTTTCATATAATTAATTCAAGTTAATTCAATATGAAAACATTTTATAGAAATAGTTCAAGTTTGATAGCATGACAGAAATCATGTTAAACAGTTTCACATAACAGCATGCAGTACAATACATAAAGCATATAGCATGTTATATCACATTGTTCTATGTTTTCCACCCCTGGTTTTAAAAGCATTTAAGACAATAAAAGATAGGGGCTGTGAACTCACAATTTGCAAGTCTTCAGCGAAATAAAGCTAACCAAACAATCCAAGCGCGTCCTCAAATACCTAGACGCACATAATAATACTTGTATAAGTATATGGATTATTTGTTAAGTTGTAAAGTTTATAATATTTCAGTTGCTGGTGAGGTTTGCATTTCAATTAGTCGTTGAGTTCAAGTATGTATATTTATATACATATTAGTTGAATATATATATTCTAATATATATATTAGTTGTTGTCATTGTTTATATTCATATATACATAGATATGAATGTAGTTGTCGTTGTTGTCGATTATGTTTTTAAAACATAATTATAATAGTTATCAAAATAACTTTGTTATATTGTTCACATATGTCGTTTGTTAATTGTCGCGAATAAAACTTGATTGTCGTTTATGTTTTCAAAAACATACTTTGTTTGTTATAAAATATAACTCGTTTTCGTTTGTCGTATATAGTTTGTACTAGAAAATTAAATCGTTTCAATTATACGTTTCATTAGATATATATATTGTCCGTTCGTTTGTATATATATATTTTATAATCGTCTCAAAGTTTTGTCATGTCCAATTGTCCGTATTAAATTAATGTCCCAATAATATGTCCGTCTAGTTCTAAGTCCCTTGTCGTATCATTCTGTATCATTAATTGTATAATCAATACATAAGTCATATACCGTTTATTAGTTTGTACATTATTTAAAAATGCAAAAGTCACAAGTTGGACCAGTGGGGAATACGCCGTATTCTGGTGAATACGCCGTATTCGAGACATAATAGGGGAATCCGCCGGATTCATATGAATCCGCCGTATTCGTTTCAAATGTGGGGAATCCGCCGGATTCACATGAATCCGCCGGATTCAAGTATGTCTTTTACTCGTTCATCGTTTTAGCCGAGGTTTGTGTGCGGGTCAAAGGTGGGAATACGCCGTATTCGGAGGAATACGCCGTATTCAATGGTTTTTCAGAATGATTTAAGAGTAAAAACGGGGAATACGCCGTATTCTGTCGAATACGCCGTATTCGAGTAGTTTGAAAATGGGAATCCGCTGGATTCGACGGAATCCGCCGGATTCAAGGGTTTTCAAGTTCTGGTTCGTTCTCTGTTATAACAAATACGTACAGGTTTTGATTTTTGCTTCATTTTTAACATGATAGATCATCAATATATGTTATATAAATGCATCATAACTTGTTTTTAACAACTTATAGCAACAATCATCCAAAATTTTCATAATTTAAAGAAATTATAGAAATGAAGTAAAAATGGAGAATTTATCCTCACAATGATTTAGGATGAAGATGATGATGATTTCTGATGTTGATGATGATGATTACGAACGAAGATAATGATAATGATCAAGAACCCATTTTGTTTGTGTGTATGTTTGATGTGGGTGTTTAAAGATGAAGATGGTGAAGTGATTATGGTGTTGTTCTTCCTGTTTCCTGCTACTGCCTTGAAGTTCCAGAGAGAAAGAAGAAAGAAATGAAGTGAGGTGTGTTATATGTGAGGTTTTTACAGATCAAATTGTAGGTGGGTTTGTATTATTGGAGACAAAGATTTCAAAGGAAGGTAAGGAGGGAGTATGGTGAGCGTACAAATTTGTTCCCAGATATTTTACAACGTGTACAATTGGTAGTTTTTAGCCCGTTAATTTCGTGTACGGGTATAATTTGTGGTACTTTAGTTAAAATAAAATTTCGCGTTATGTGTCTCGATATTTCAGACTTAGTAATTGATAATCATATACTTGAAATACTTTGTCAAAAGTACAATATAATTATTTACAGTAAAAGTACTGTATAGTTGAAAACGCGTGCCAGATTTCAGTCAAATTTGGAAATCATATTTTTGAGGTAATGTTCTACACATTAAAACGGTAACTTACGAAATAATACTTTTATTATTTGGAACCTCTAGGCGCGTTTTAAAATTGTTTCTGTTCGTATAACGTGTACCAAAAATCGTCTAAATATTTCGTTTTCTTTTCGTTATAATACTTTTATATAATAATTTCAAACTAAAAATTATTCAAAAGTATTTTCGAAGTTCATTTCGGGATTTAATTATTCGCGATTAATACGTTTATTATAAAACGTATATTTTATTATATTATTTCAATACTATAATTATATAATAGTTGTAATTAATAATTTTCAAATTATTAATTATTTTGTATCACCAATATTATTGTGTTCAATTCGTAGAGTTTGATATATTTATTTCATACGTAATTATATATACACATATAACTACTATCAAATATATCACATAACACATAGTAAGTTTATCAAAAACTTAACACATAATTTGTTTTGAATTCACTAATCAGGGAATTACTCTAGGTAATGCATGAAATTAGGCTAAGTAAATACCCTAATTGGAGGATTGTCACATTCTCCCCCCGTTAGCGAAATCTCGTCCCGAGATTTAATTTGAGTTATTCGTGTTGATCGCTTGTTCAAACAGTTGAGGGTACTTCTTTCTTATCTCATCCTCACGTTCCCAAGTAAACTCTGGGCCATGCTTCGAATTCCATCGAACTTTGACAAGTTTGATTCGTTTGTTTCGCAGTCTTTGTGTTTTCGTATCAGCTATTTCAATTGGTTCCTCCACAAAGTTAAGCTTTGAGTTTATAAAGACTTCGTCAGGAGGTAGGATAAGTGTTTCGTCGGACAGACACTTCTTCAAATTACACACATGAAAAGTGTCGTGAATACTACTAAGCTCTTGTGGTAGTTTGAGTTTATAAGCGACAGGACCAATCCTCGCAAGGATCTCAAAAGGTCCAACGTATCGTGGGTTCAGTTTTCCTCGCTTTCCAAAACGTGCTATCCCTTTCCAAGGCGATACTTTGAGTAGAACCTTGTCTCCTACTTGGAACTCAAGAGGTTTACGGCGGTTATCGGCATAACTCTTTTGTCTATCTCTTGCCGATTTCAATCGGTTAAGTACTTGAGATATCTTGTCTGTAGTCTCTTGGGCAAGTTCGGGTCCGGATAGTTGTCTGTCATCCAACTCTGCCCAACAGAGTGGAGATCGGCCCTTGCATCCATACAACGCTTCAAACGGTGCCATATGTATACTGGTGTGATAACTATTGTTGTAGGAGAACTCAGCTAATAGGAGATGAGTATCCCAATTTCCTCCAAAGTCAATCACACATGCTCGTAGCAAATCTTCGAGCGTTTGAATCGTTCGTTCACTCTGGCCATCTATTTGCGGATGATAGGCCGTACTCATGTCGAGCCGAGTACCTAGGGCCTGTTGTAGCGTTTGCCAGAAACGAGATGTGAATCTGCTATCTCTATCAGATATAATCGATAGTGGCACACCGTGCCGAGAAACGACTTCTTTGATATAGATCTTTGCCAGTTTCTCAAGCTTGTCAGTCTCTTTGAAAGCAATGAAGTGGGCTGATTTCGTCAGTCTATCGACAATCACCCATATTGAATCAACTCCAGTTGATGTCTTTGGTAGTTTCGTGATGAAATCCATTGTTATGTGCTCCCATTTCCATTGTGGCATCACTGGTTGTTGCAAAAGTCCGGAAGGTTTTTGGTACTCAACCTTGACCTTTGAACAAGTTAGACATTTGCTGACATAAGTAGCGATGTCTCTCTTCATATTAGGCCACCAATAGAAACCTTTCACGTCTTGGTACATCTTATCTGCACCAGGATGAATCGAGTAGTTGGACTTGTGAGCTTCATCCAATATCAGCTTACGGAGTTCATCGTCGCACGGTACCCAAATTCTATTCATGAAGTATAAAACTCCATTCTCTTTTGTTTCAAGCTGTTTCTCCATTCCCTTCAGGGATTCGTTTTTCATGCGTTCGGCGGTGAAAGCTAATTGTTGCGCGTCGCGAATTTGAGTAATGAGATTCGAGTGAATTGTTAACACTAAGGCTCGAACTCTGCGAGGCTTAACGTTCTCTTTACGACTCAGGGCATCTGCTACTATTTAGCCTTGCCCGGATGGTACTTAATCTCACAGTCGTAATCATTCAGTAATTCGACCCAACGTCTCTGTCTCATGTTGAGTTCTTTCTGGTCGAATATGTGTTGTAGACTATTGTGGTCAGTGAAAATTGTACACTTTGTGCCATATAAGTAGTGTCTCCAAATTTTCAATGCAAAAACGACTGCTCCCAACTCTAAGTCATGAGTCATATAGTTCTTCAAGTGAATCTTCAATTGACGAGATGCATAAGCAATAACTTTGTCGTTTTGCATGAGAACACAACCTAATCCTTGATGTGAGGCGTTACAATAAACAACGAAGTTCTCTGTTCCCTCAGGTAAGGATAGAATCGGTGCGGTGCTCAACTTTTGTTTCAACAGTTGGAAGGCATTTTCTTGTTTCTCTCCCCATTCGAATTTCTTATCCTTCTGCGTTAAGGTGGTGAGTGACTGGGCTATCTTTGAAAAGTTCTCTATAAATCGTCGATAATAGCCAGCCAAACCAAGAAATTGTCGAATTTCTGTGGGAGTTTCCGGTGCTTTCCAATTCTTAATCGCCTCTATTTTGGACGGGTCCACATGAATTCCCTTATCATTTATTACGTGACCTAGGAAATGAACCTCTCTAATCCAAAATTCGCATTTGGAGAACTTAGCATACAGCTTCTCGTTCTCAAGTAGTTGGAGGATAAGTTTCAAATGTTGTTCGTGATCCTCTTTCGTCTTTGAGTAAATAAAAATATCGTCAATGAACACAATGACAAACTTATCTAAGTAAGGTTTGCACACTCGGTTCATGAGATCCATAAATACTGCCGGCGCGTTAGTCAATCCAAATGGCATGACTAGGAACTCATAATGACCATAACGAGTCCTAAACGCTGTCTTCGGCACATCCTCTTCTCGAACCTTTAGTTGATGGTAACCAGAACGAAGGTCGATCTTCGAATAGTAACTTGATCCTTGTAGCTGCTCAAATAGATCGTCAATGCGTGGTAATGGATATCTGTTCTTAATAGTTACTTTATTCAATTCTCTGTAGTCAATACACATCCTCATAGATCCATCCTTCTTCTTGACAAACAAAACCGGAGCTCCCCAAGGTGAAAAACTCGGTCGGATGAATCCTAAGTCTAAGAGCTCTTGCAACTGTGTAGACAGTTCTTGCATCTCTGATGGAGCTAGACGATAAGGTGAGCGAGCGATTGGTGCGGCTCCCGGCACCAGATTGATGCGAAACTCGACTTGTCGCGGAGGTGGTAATCCTGGAAGATCATCAGGAAACACTCCCGGATAGTCTCGTACTACAGGTATATCGTCTAAGCGTCTCTCTACAGGTTTCTTTTCCACAACATGCGCCAAAAATGCTGGATATCCCTTTCGGAGATATTTACAAGCTTTTAAGCAATTAATAGTTTTGACGGCACTCGTCCTCTTATCTCCTTGTATCACCAAAGTTTCTCCAGTTGACAATGGTATACATATCTTTTTATCAAAGCAAACTATCTCTGCACGATTTTTCGACAACCAGTCCATACCGACTACGATGTCAAAACTTCCCAACTCAACCGGTAGTAAGTCTATTTTGAAAAGATGACTCTCCAATGCTAGAGTACATCCTGGTACTATTTCTCCTGATTCAATCAACCTACCATCGGCTAGTTCTAAGGTGTACTTGTTGTCTAGCTTACGAGATCTAACGTCTAATAGTGGTCTAAAGTCCTTAGACACAAAACTCAAATCGGCGCCAGAATCAAATAATACGGAGGCATAATGATCGTTAACTAGAAACGTACCAGTGACAGTGTTAGGTTCCTGGCGTGCCTCTTGCGCTCCAACGACAAATGCACGACCCCTAGCTGGCTGGTTGTTGACGTTTCCACGATTATTGTTGTTGTTCGGGTTTGTAGGGCGATTCGGATTGTTTTGATTGCCACGGTTCAGTCTAGGGCACTTGTTTCGGAAATGACCTTGCTCGCCACATTCGAAACATCCATTTGCTGGTCGATCCCTATTTGCTTGAGTGGTAAGGTTCGCTCTACAGTATTGGGCCAGATGCCCCCAGCGTTTGCAATTTCCACAGAAAGTACAGTCACCATCATGGTGACGTTCACACTTACCACACTTGGGCTTACTCCCCATGTAAGTCTTTTGTTCAGCAGTAGTGGCAAGGTAGGCTTTCGTGGTACTAACTTGCTTCTTATTCTTGTGACCCTGACGGTCATTCCACTTACGCTTTCCTTTCCCAGCATCAGCATTGCTGGATTCAACCTTTTCAGTAGCAGCTTTCTTAGTAAGATTCCCCATCCTTACTGCTTCATCAGTCAAACATTGTGCTAGTTCCACAGCAATCTTAAAAGTAACAGGATTAGCTGATGTTACCAAACTTCGAATTTGTGGCACTAGACCCCAGATATACCTTTCAGTGCGCTTGTACTCAGGAGTGACCATGTGAGGTACAAGGCGTGCCAGTTCTTGAAATCTGGTGGTATATCCTGTGATATCAGCGCCAACCATAGCAATGTTCCAGAGCTCAGACTCAATCTTCAGCAGCTCACTAGGGGACAAAACTCTTCCATGACCATAGTTTTCAGAGTTTCCCAAAACAGTGAATGAGCGGCTGGACGTCCCATTGCTTGCTTTTGGGCGTTCCACCAGGTCAAAGCCTTATCACTAAACGTGCATGTAGCATACATGACCATATCTTCACGAGCACACTTGCTAATTTCTAGCACAGACTCCATTTTCTCTATCCAATGGATGATTCCAATGGCACCTTCAGTACCACGGAAATGACTCGGTTTACAAGCTAGGAATGTTTTATATGAACATCCCTTATGAGTGCTCTCAGGATTACTACCTGAAGCGTTTGGTTCGGTTTCTCTACTACTGCTACGGTTTCGGTCAGTATCATACTGAGCAAGGGCTTCAGAAATCCTTCGGTTAACCATTTGTTCAGTAGTCTCCTCAACAGCAGGAGGTGGTGTGGGGTTTCGTTGGCTGTTCCTGGTAATTCTACGTTTAGGCAGCATGATTCAGTCCTAATCACACACAAGAAACACTCGTAAGATATCTAATCAAGTCATCACTCATAAAGTAAGTGATAAATATAAATATAGTATGAAATCGATCACCAATTGATATCATTCATAATGGACACAGCGATGTAAATCAAACATAAGTTATATATATCATGATCATGGGTTAATTGTTGTTACATAAGTTTTGTACAAAGATGGGATTTACTACAAAATATACCCATCGGATCAAACATGATCTACAAAATGTGACGGATTTAACCTATACATCCATCTAGTCAAAAGTCAACCCAAATACATCATAACTATAGTCCTAATACATCATACATACGGTCTAAAAGAAATACGGTAGACTCCATCCCACAAGCATCCTAACAACAACCATCAACACGCATAAACCAACTGCAGCACCTATAGTCTCCAAACGACGCTCTAGTCGGATCAGACGTGCTCTAGTAGCATCGGCAGACTCCCTGTCTACCTCGATGTGCAACTCAGAAGTCACAAGGCGTCCATATATCGCCAGCACATCATCATCAAGACGAGAGGCGTCACTGCGCATAACTCGGAGGGCAGACTGCGTACCAAAATGAAATCCCAGCAAGGTACGAATAACGGCGACTACAGTAGGGACCGTAAGCTCCAGAGGCTCCTCGGTCAAATGTAGAGATGTCGGTGTGTGAGATGACTCCCAAGTCTCATAGGTGGAAGGAATCCTCTCAATGATCCTCCAGTGGCGTAGAATACGTGGCATCCAGTCCAGATGCGGAACTCTAGCTCTCGGTGTCTGCTGATCACAGCGGATCTCTCGCTCCTCAACCATCGGCTCCTTGCCGCGAGATGATGAGGGTCCTATGGGAAAATCCCTGACACACGACAGCGGTGTCCTCCTAGGTGTGGGCCGAAAATCAGGCTCTCCAATAAGATGACGTCTAGACATAGAGATAGATCCTAACATATGGGTAGCAGGATCAGTGGATGGCAAAGGTGGAATGGCTATCGAACCATCTGAAGTATCTCTAGGAAATGTAGGCGGGTAAATCTCCTCAGACACTGCTATAGGTATCCCGTCATATGACCCCTCCATGGGCTCCTCCTCAGTATCAGAATCAGTGAGGTAAATAGGTGTGTGTCTCGACATACCTAGTCAAAGAATCGTGTGTGACGTGTCAGACGTATGCAATAGTATGAATGCATAAATGTGTTAGCCAAGGCTATAGTCTAGGTCTCTAAGGTTTTCAGTCGCTTAAAGACTTCTAGTTCTCTATAACCAATAGCTCTGATACCAAGTTCTGTCACACCCCCAAATCGGTAATCGTGTTTATTTATAGTTTAGCGGAAGCTTTTAGTTAATTAGCGGAAGCATTTTAATAATAGTTAAGCATTGAGGGCGGACAGATTCGATAGTGCATTCACTGTATCAGAGTATATGATCATACAGAACATACATAAATTTAAGATGCCATAAGTTTAAAGTTATTACAAAAGATACGACTTATAAAGTCGTACATAAGTAGGGTTGTCAAAGACAACTTAAGTATTTGAAAATACATATTTATAAAAGAGGGATTTCATAAGTATAACCAATGGAATTGATAATACAAAGGAAATCCATGTGTCCCAAAAGTGGCATCATAAATAGTCAGGTTGCCTACGTCCTTAATGCATGCAGGAGTACCTGAGTCCTAATTCCCTGAAAAACATAGTAAACTGTCAACATTGAATGTTGAGTGAATTCACAGGTTTTAGTTTTGTATAAATCATTCATGTACGCAGACATAATATTTATATGTAAAGTAGGAAACACAAGTATTCTAATTAAAGAAAACATTTCCTATAATTAGTAAGAATGTCATTCTTACTACAATAATAATTGTGTAGGAAACACAAGTTTAAACATAAACATTTCCTAATAAATAGTCGCCGGATATACAGGTTTATCAAATAAGTAAACATATCCATTTTTATAGTTAAGGAAAATCAGGTTTAGCAGTCAAGCAAACATTTCCCAACAGATAGTTAACAGGAACTCAAGTTTAACAATAAAGTAAACATTCCAATAATAATCATTGCAGGAAACACAGGTTTAACATTTAAGTAAACATTTCCTATGAATAGTTGTTTTTGTGGGAAACCAAGTTCAACCAATTAAGGTAAACGTCTCCTAAAAATAGTTTCTCAAGGAACACATGTCCTATTAGTCATCACAGGGAATACCCTTCCCAAATCAAGTTGTTGTTTAGTTGTTTAGTTGAGTTTAGTTATATGTGGGAAATTTAGACTATAATCCCTCCAAGGTGAGCTAAACCTTTAGAGTTAAAGTAACGACACTAGTACTATAACCAAACCACGACTAGTTGTTTTGTTGTTGCCTCAGTAACACCTTAAGTATACACTCCTCGTTACGACTATCGTCGATGTGGTTGGAATGACCAACGAGTAATATCCTGGGAGGGTTGTCAAATCGATAGTACTATCTGTATACTCAGTGGCTAGAGTCACCTAGCTAATGGTTATAGGTTGTAAGCACTGGGACTTATGTGCACTACAACTACCTCGCGTAAACCTAGGATCGCACCAAGATCTGCTGTCTTATTCCCAAAATTGTTGTGAAAACGTTTCATATAATTAATTCAAGTTAATTCAATATGAAAACATTTTATAGAAATAGTTCAAGTTTGATAGCATGACAGAAATCATGTTAAACAGTTTCACATAACAGCATGCAGTACAATACATAAAGCATATAGCATGTTATATCACATTGTTTTATGTTTTCCACCCCTGGTTTTAAAAGCATTTAAGACAATAAAAGATAGGGGCTGTGAAATCACAATTTGCAAGTCTTCAGCGAAATAAAGCTAACCAAACAATCCAAGCGCGTCCTCAAATACCTAGACGCACATAATAATACTTGTATAAGTATATGGATTATTTGTTAAGTTGTAAAGTTTATAATATTTCAGTTGCTGGTGAGGTTTGCATTTCAATTAGTCGTTGAGTTCAAGTATGTATATTTATATACATATTAGTTGAATATATATATTCTAATATATATATTAGTTGTTGTCATTGTTTATATTCATATATACATAGATATGAATGTAGTTGTCGTTGTTGTCGATTATGTTTTTAAAACATAATTATAATAGTTATCAAAATAACTTTGTTATATTGTTCACATATGTCGTTTGTTAATTGTCGCGAATAAAACTTGATTGTCGTTTATGTTTTCAAAAACATACTTTGTTTGTTATAAAATATAACTCGTTTTCGTTTGTCGTATATAGTTTGTACTAGAAAATTAAATCGTTCCAATTATATGTTTCATTAGATATATATATTGTCCGTTCGTTTGTATATATATATTTTATAATCGTCTCAAAGTTTTGTCGTGTCCAATTGTCCGTATTAAATTAATGTCCCAATAATATGTCCGTCTAGTTCTAAGTCCCTTGTCGTATCATTATGTATCATTAATTGTATAATCAATACATAAGTCGTATACCGTTTATTAGTTTGTACATTATTTAAAAATGCAAAAGTCACAAGTTGGACCAGTGGGGAATACGCCGTATTCTGGTGAATACGCCGTATTCGAGACATAATAGGGGAATCCACCGGATTCATATGAATCCGCCGTATTCGTTTCAAATGTGGGGAATCCGCCGGATTCACATGAATCCGCCGGATTCAAGTATGTCTTTTACTCGTTCATCGTTTTAGCCGAGGTTTGTGTGCGGGTCAAAGGTGGGAATACGCCGTATTCGGAGGAATACGCCGTATTCAATGGTTTTTCAGAATGATTTAAGAGTAAAAACGGGGAATACGCCGTATTCTGTCGAATACGCCGTATTCGAGTAGTTTGAAAATGGGAATCCGCCGGATTCGACGGAATCCGCCGGATTCAAGGGTTTTCAAGTTCTGGTTCGTTCTCTGTTATAACAAATACGTACAGGTTTTGATTTTTGCTTCATTTTTAACATGATAGATCATCAATATATGTTATATAAATGCATCATAACTTGTTTTTAACAACTTATAGCAACAATCATCCAAAATTTTCATAATTTAAAGAAATTATAGAAATGAAGTAAAAATGGAGAATTTATCCTCACAATGATTTAGGATGAAGATGATGATGATTTCTGATGTTGATGATGATGATTACGAACGAAGATAATGATAATGATCAAGAACCCATTTTGTTTGTGTGTATGTTTGATGTGGGTGTTTAAAGATGAAGATGGTGAAGTGATTATGGTGTTGTTCTTCCTGTTTCCTGCTACTGCCTTGAAGTTCCAGAGAGAAAGAAGAAAGAAATGAAGTGAGGTGTGTTATATGTGAGGTTTTTACAGATCAAATTGTAGGTGGGTTTGTATTATTGGAGACAAAGATTTCAAAGGAAGGTAAGGAGGGAGTATGGTGAGCGTACAAATTTGTTCCCAGATATTTTACAACGTGTACAATTGGTAGTTTTTAGCCCGTTAATTTCGTGTACGGGTATAATTTGTGGTACTTTAGTTAAAATAAAATTTCGCGTTATGTTTCTCGATATTTCAGACTTAGTAATTGATAATCATATACTTGAAATACTTTGTCAAAAGTACAATATAATTATTTACAGTAAAAGTACTGTATAGTTGAAAACGCGTGCCAGATTTCAGTCAAATTTGGAAATCATATTTTTGAGGTAATGTTCTACACATTAAAACGGTAACTTACGAAATAATACTTTTATTATTTGGAACCTCTAGGCGCGTTTTAAAATTGTTTCTGTTCGTATAACGTGTACCAAAAATCGTCTAAATATTTCGTTTTCTTTTCGTTATAATACTTTTATATAATAATTTCAAACTAAAAATTATTCAAAAGTATTTTCGAAGTTCATTTCGGGATTTAATTATTCGCGATTAATACGTTTATTATAAAACGTATATTTTATTATATTATTTCAATACTATAATTATATAATAGTTGTAATTAATAATTTTCAAATTATTAATTATTTTGTATCACCAATATTATTGTGTTCAATTCGTAGAGTTTGATATATTTATTTCATACGTAATTATATATACACATATAACTACTATCAAATATATCACATAACACATAGTAAGTTTATCAAAAACTTAACACATAATTTGTTTTGAATTCACTAATCAGGGAATTACTCTAGGTAATGCATTAAATTAGGCTAAGTAAATACCCTAATTGGAGGATTGTCACAGTTATATAATTTCTAATTGCTTGTGATTAGTAGTTTAAGATTTAAGAATGTGAATTGAATTAACTGGTTGCTAAGATAAGATTATGGATGTCTTACCAGTTTAAGCGATATGTAAATTCTAACTTGATGATTAATTAGACTTTCAAGATAAGTAGTAAGTATTGATAGGTGTACTGAAATGTATAATCACTAGTGTTGTGATTATTGGATGTGTAATTGTTGTTGTTGTCGACTTTGTTGTTATTGACAATTGATAGGTTGTAATGAAAGGAATTGCAAATGGAAATAAGTCATTGTAGAGGTTGGTTGAATGTAGGTAATATTTGATTATGGTACTTTTGTTGACTGAGCAAAGTGCTTGTTGATTGTAGTTTTACCTACTGAGTGTGACCTCTGCTTTGCTTATTAAGCTGATATAAATCTGGATTACTTCTAAGTAAAGGATTTCATATGATAGTGATAGTGATATGTGAATATGATAGGTTGTTCAAGAGAATAGATAGGATACTTTTGGATGAAAAGTTGACCTAGATTTGAATTTTAAATCTTTGATAGTAGAGATTTAAAATAGTTATCTGTATATGAGACTGATTGTTAGTCATAGCTGAAATTAAATTTCAGTGTGGATATGTGTATGAGGGTTTTAGAATCACTGTCGTAGTGATATTGTGGTTTCTGTTTTGTTGTTAACAGAGACGAATAGTGGTAATAGGTTAAAGATTTTAGCACATTGCTAATTTCTGGTTGCATAGACCTATTAAGTAATGTTAAGTTTTACTTGTTGATTAAGTGATTGTAGGTTTCACTTGTTGAAGTAAGTGTTTGTCTATAAGATATATCTGATTGATGATATTGATTAGATGCACTGTATGTGTGCGTAGGAAAAGACAGAAGCATGTTCATGGGAACATGTGAATGTGGAAAGAATTCAACTAGTCTAAGAATAGTTGTAAGTTGCTATTGAGGACTGATGTATACTAAGATGTATGTGATTATATCACATTTGGCAGATTGAGTGAGGTTAGATTTCGAGGACGAAATCTCTTTAAGGGGGAGAGAGTTGTAACATCCTCGAAATGGACCTAGTCGTTTTGTATTATTTCTTGATTTAAATAAGTATTTAAATGTGTTAGTAAATAATATTGTCTGAATTAGTTGAAATAATTGGAATAGGAGTTAAATATTTCAAAGTGATAAGTGAATTATTAATTGTTGTAAATTAATATAGTCGACGGTACAATAAAAGGTTTGGACTCGCAAATGGTTTTCGGGTTCCAGACAATAGATTGAGATGGGGTATTAAATTATACCCGTATAATTGAAGGCGGTTCGTTAGGTCGGCTATTTATTTCCTTTCTATTTTAGGAAAGTTTCATATGAAACTTTGAAATCACCAAGAAACCTTACAAATCCAAATCAAAACTTAGGAATCAAATTGAAAGCGAATTTGGAGCTGTGATTGATTCTAGTTTCATCCTAATCATTATCTCAATTCAGTGTTCTTCAATTGAGAGGTAAGTTTGAATTGAACCAATTTGATTGAAATTGGGTAAATTGATCATTTGAGAGAATTGGATGTTAGAAACTTGTTATAACTAATACATGATATGTATGTGAAGTTATAGGGTGTTTAAAACCATTAGAAACGAAGTTTTGGTGATTTGGTGATTATATCCGTGGGTAGGTTTTGATCAGAGCGCAGAGGGCTGGGACGAAGGGAGTACCCGGCGGACACCTCCCTTACCCGGCGGGGATGGGTGATGGTAGGGAAGCCGGCGGCTTCTGAGCCAAGCCGGCGGCTTGTGTAGTGTTGAGAGTACCCGGCGGGTACTGGTCTTACCCGGCGGGTAAGGCTGATTTCCAGCCAATTTTGTGTTAAGTCTAAGTACTTATGCTTAATGAATATAACTTGAATGTAATAGGTTATATTCTTGAATTTAATATATTTAGGTTATATTATTGTAACAGGAGATTATTGTTGATAATGAGTTATTGTTAAGAGCGATTACTAACTCATTGTTTATTGATTATATTCTCAGATGTGGTGAAGGCTCAGTAATATTAGACTTCTGAGCTTGCGGCTGAGGTAGTCGGTGAGTGGATCTGTAACCTCAGTGTGATTTAGTTGTAATGATTTGATTTACAACAAGTAATTTATAGTATTACTTTGATATGATGCATCTGTTGAGATATCTTGCCATGATAGTTTGACTAGTTGCTTACTTGGCTGATGGTGCTAGTATGTAAGATTCTGAGGTCAACTTGACTTGACAGTTGGACTTGGTTGTTATTGTAGACGACAGGAGATCTTGAAACTTGAAATGTTGGTTTAGAGATCTAGGTCGTGTGTGATTAACAACTGGTTATCGGTAATTCTGTATAGGCCAATACAGATGATTGATAAGGGTTCCTTGAGTACCAAACCGGTATTAGGGTGTCTCAGGAGCCACCGATCCTCATGACGATTGATAAAGCTTGATTGGAAGTTGTTTGATTTAATGATTGGTTGGTTGATTTTCTGTTTATTGTTATTTGATGTAAACAGATTGTTATGCTAGGTTGGACTGTTGCTTATAGTTTCATTCACTTAGCTTTATGCTAATCCCACCACAGTTCTTCCTGCAGGTTGAAATAGATGGGACATATTGGGCAGGGCAGGAAGTTGTTGGACTGGATGGAATGTTTGACAGGCTTTTACTCTGATGTTATTTTGATAACTACAGATATGTTTTGGATTATATAACACCGAATTTGTTGAAATGTCATGTATTAAATTTGAAAAAGTTTATTGACATTTTGAGTACATTGACAGTATGTTTTAAATATACGCTTCCGAGTCGCCATTATTATATTAATTGTTTATAATGAAACGAGGGGTGTTATATGTACAATAGTCCGTTTTGGCCGGATTAGAACTTTGTTATTTCTTGATTTTATTTGACCAACTTAGAGACCTCTATAATTCTTGGAAAAAATTGGTAAAATACTAGACATATGGTAGATTATGTGTGATTTTTGGCACGAATTGATGTGGGCTAAAAATGGCTCAAACCGAGCTTTAAATCGGGTTTACAACTGAAAAACATAAAACATAAAGTGTTTTGATAGTTTAATGAAAACGACACTTCGGGTTAACCCCGACACGAACCAATAATTTTCCTAGAATCTATGAACCATTTTAAGACTTGGGTAAAAGTTTCGGGTCAAACCGGAGTCGTTTGACCATAAACCCGACACTTGAAAATCATCTCAGCCTCTTGTGTCACAGGTGGCCCAAAGCCAGTGCGACACAAGCCTCTATGTCGCACCTATATATCTATCAGTGATATCCTGCGATACAAGCCCTTATGTCACACACAAATATTGCGACACAAACCATCAGTGACCTGAACCATCAGCGACCCTGAACCTGCGACACAAGTTATTATGTCGCAATGAATCTGAAGGTCGCATATAGCGACGCTGACACCTATGTCGCATTAAATTGCGAACGTCGCACATAGCGACACAAGCACATATGTCGCACCTCGTGTCGCACATCACAGAATCTAGAAAACACAAATTTCACTAAGTGTCGAACACTTACAATAACCAAACCTTATACGATAATACTTGTATATGAATTTCATATACTTTGATAAGTATACATTACGACTGGGAACATACGAATATACTTTACGAGTATATGATACAACAAAACATATAATAATAATACTTTGAAACTATTATTACAAACCGTCACCAATGGGCCGTACATGTTTTTAAAACTCAAACCTAATCAATCAAACCAAATCATTTGGACATTACTAGTTGAATGAAGAACTAGCATAGATGGTCTGTTGAGACATCTACTTACATTTATAACCTTGCGCATTTTGAACGCCCAGCAGGTTATAGTCTTCGGACATCATTGCTTGGCTAAACAATGCACGTTTATTGAGATAAACGCATAAGACTCAGGTGAGTCTCATAGCCCCTCATTTTACTATTTTAAACCCAGGGGTGGGAATACATGCTCTACTTTGTTTTACATATGAACACGAGTACTAAACCTTGCTATATTCTGCATGAGCTGTTTTCTAATCATTTTAAAGTCCTCAACGATCATAGTTTGGTAATACTTTTATAGCGTGAATGTTAGTGTATGGTACCATATGGGATTGACAATACCCGTCCGGGTTAGCAAGCACTAACTGGTCAAACAGACGCATTATCATTTGTTCATACGAGTGTAGATTAGGCACTCGCAGGGAGGCACCCTCGATCAGACACTTGGTTGTGATCCTGACACCTCATTTAAGCTCAGACTATAACCTCATGGCAGACATATACATTTATTTGATTGATTTCAAATCATTACTTAAATCTTGTGGTTCATACATTATGTTTATTCATACAAACCTGTGAGCTCACCAGCTTTTAGCTGACCTTTTAGCATGTATTCTCAGGTTCTCAGCAGCAGTAGGTCTGCTCACACAGGATGCCCTTTAGCTCGAGTCTCATGCAAACATCAGGAGATTGTCATGCATTACTATATTTTGTAACGTAGTTATGCCATAGAATCTCTTACATCGATTATCGAGCTTTTGTAACTATTACAACTTTGTAAAACATTTATATTATCAATGTATTTGTAAACGACGCATGTAAAGTCGTTCATTATATCTTATGTGTTGTGATTACCTTGATTAGTTGCGCCCCGACCCGAATCGCTTCCGCATCGTAATTTGGGGGTGCGACAAATTACTACTAATACAAATAAGGTTATGCAAGTTGGTAATGCAAATATTGGTAATATAAATAAGGTTCTGCAAGTTGGTAATAAGCACTTTCAAATAACTGATTTGCAAATTGGTAATACAAATAAAGTTATGCAAGTTGGTAATAAAAATACCTATTTGATTCATTAGACTAGGTAAAGTAAACAATACAGATGCATTCACTTCAAACCTAACTACTCAACAACTTGTATTCAATTCAACATTGATACCATACATCTACCTTCAAACTACTCCATCCATCAACAACGCACTACAATCAAAACCAACTTAATTATGACTACCAAAACAACAAGCAACAACAAAATAATCACAAAGTTCTTCATCATCACACCTTTTGACTTCACTGTCTGCAACTCGATTTAAAGCTTCACAATTTCTTCTTCCTTTTTGGCCTTGTAAAGCTCAAATTCTTCATTAATCTGCTCTACCCTTTCTCTGTTCCTCATGGCTTCCTTAAATGTTTCTTTTTGATCTCGATTAAGTGCATTGTGTCACACCCCCAAATTCGTTGATTTAGTTTAGCGGAAGCATTTGTTTAAGTAGGGGGTGCTGACGTCAACGTAGGACATACAAACATATCAGAGCATATGGATATCGCAAAACATACATATATTAAGATGCCATTAGTAATAGTTTACAAAGTTACGATTTATTAAATCGTAATAGTTGAAAAGTAGTTAAATTATACAAAAGTGGATTTCGTAGATATGACCAATACATATTAGTTATATAAAAGAAATCCATTTGTCCCAAAAGATGGCATCCTAATAGCTTCATGGGTCGCCTAGTTTCCAAAAGTGCGGCGATCTTACGTGCGCAGCTAATTCCCTGAAAAACATAGTAAAGGTAAACAACAAAGTTGAGTGAATTCACAGGTTTTTAAGTTTGCAAGTGTAGTTGTTCAACCAAAAACGTTCTCAAATAGTTATTGCCATAACAGTTAAATAAAGTTCGTATCTTAATTCAAAATATCGTTCAGTTAGAAAGTTACTCACTAGTATCGTTTATATATAGTTGTAAGAATATAGAATCCTAAACCCAAGTAGTAGGGTTCTAAAAGTCATATCCCAAGACGTAGGGATGATAGTCCCTAATAATTCTTATGCCCAAGACGTAGGGTCCAATAGTTCACATTAGTTCCTATGCCCAAGATGTAGGGTCGTTCATTAGTTCCTATGCCCAAGAAGTAGGGTCGTTCAATAGTTCCTATGCCCAAGATGTAGGGTCGTTCAATAGTTCCTATGCCCAAGAAGTAGGGTCGTTCAGTAGTTCCTATTAGTTCTCATAGTTCCAATAAGTTCTTATGATTCTAACCGGTGCAAGTAGTTCAATCAAAGTTCAAATAGTTCTAACATTTTCACATAGTTCTAACTGGTTCATTTAGTTCCAAAAATAGTTCGATAAAAGTACATTTTTCGTTTGTTAAGTTCAATCGTTCATATTAGTTTAGTTTCAATTCGTTCCATTAGTTCCAGTAAAGCAAAGTGCAATCGGATCGACAATAGTTCGCAAGTAATAAGTTCAAACATTTATATAATAATGTAAGTTATGGCAATCATCAAAACAGTTGTCTATGTTTTCCACCCCATATTTGTAAAACATTGAAAACAGTTGAAAAGTGGGGCTGTGAACTCACCTCGTGAGCTCGGTATGTGAGTGCTAGCAATGTGTAAGCCCAATAAAGTCTCTAACGTCCTAAACATAGGAGATATTAATATAAGTAGTTGACTAAATGTCAAACTATTGTTACTCATTCACTCGCTGAAAGATCGTTGTTCGTTTATTAACTTGTATGTGTTCGTTGGTGATAATATCGTAATAATAATATAAAGTGTTATTATCATTAAACTCGTTTCGTTGTAAGTATACATTAAACTTAAGTTTTTGTTCTCTGTTTTTGGAGACACTACAGGTGACACTTGAGTTGAGGTAGCGACCCTTGGTCCAGTATCATATAAAATATAAGTTTCTAATTTGGCGACACTCAGTTGAGTGTCGCATAAAATTTGATCCCAAAAGCGACACTTGTCGTCTAAGTTTAAAAAAATGAGTTTCGTTAATTCAAAACGTGGTCAAACGAGTTCGGTTTGACCTGAAACTTTTAGGTAAGTCTTAAATATGTTAATAGAGCTCGGGAAAATTATCGTTGTGTTTCGTTGTTAACCAAAAATGTCGTTTTTATTCCGGGCCCAAAACAGCCCCCGAACTCAGATTTTAGTTGTTTTCGACTATTTTCGAGCTCGTTTTCGGGGGTCAAAACTTATCGAACGAATCCGAAATTTTTACACAGCCTTCACACATATGTAAACTAGTTTCAGCATTATTTTCATTACTTTTAGATGTCTACAACTCTCTAAATAATTTCGTGATCAAGAGTGACTTCCAGAATACGTTTTTCAGTAACATCCTCTACAAATCGGCTCATAACTCAAAATTGGTGTATTTCTAGCGAAAGTGTTCTACACGAAAGTTGTTCCTAACGAAATTTCAAAGATTTTACAAGTGGTCTCACCTGTTTATTCGGCCTACACGATTTTATATAATTTTTGTTCCGAGCATACATAATCTGTCCCGAAATCGATTTTACTACAAGTCTTATTTTCTTTTGTTTTTGTTAGGTTTTTGTGTATGATCTTTCATATTATGAACAAATAACATGTTATGAGCTAAATACATAAAAGAATAGGGAAAGATCAAATGTCCTTACAAAGCTTTAAGGATGAAAACAAAATAAGATGAAGATGAGGATGTTGAAGCTTGTTCCTTGCTCCACCTTCTTGCTAGCTTTGTAGATGATTGTTGGTGTATTTTTGTTTGGGGGTTGGGGCTGTTTACAGCCGAGAGAGAGAGGAGAGGCAAGAGATAGGTGAGAGTTAGTTGACAAATGAAGTGAAGTGTGTGCTTAGTTTATGTGTTGGTGTCAACAAAAGAGTGAGGTGAGGGAACTAAGGTATGGCCGATTTTTACAAAGTCAAAAGGAGGAGTATGGTGCCTAAAATCTTGTCCTCTCATTACATACTAGTTGCTAGATATTTTGCTAGTTATTTGGTTAATCACGTTTAATCGTTTACGTTTTAGTTTGTTTCATTTTAGTTAACGGCCAATACACATAAATTTATTTCAAAGTATTATTTCAAATACTGTATTTTGAGTCTTAAAAATATAAATTTTGACTAGTTTGGTTGTCGGGTTCGATTCGTATATTTTTAGTCGCGTAAGTTACGTTTTTGTTTCGTCGTTATGCTTTATCGTTTAGCATAATATTTCAAGTAAATATCTACTATAAAAATAGTTTTATGATATTATAAAAAAAATTTATCACCAACGTACATATTTATTTTGTCGAACTCGCACCGATTATCTTCCGTGCAATTATTAATAATTACAAAATAGTTAGTATCACTCGTACTAAATAGTTGGGCTTTGCTAGACTTATCTCCTAAAATAGTTTGTGAATTCACTAGTCAGGGAATTAGACTTAAAATTGCATGTGTTTAGTGTACTTAATTACATCGAAATTTGTAGGGTGTCACATTCTCCCCCCGTTAGAGAAATCTCGTCCCGAGATTTAAAAATCGTACCGAAATGTCGGACGTACGTGTTGTCATAAAAGTGGCACTCCAGGTTGCCATAAAAGTTCTAGCATTTCTGTTATGCTAATCATATAATTCGATAGGTTATGTGTTCAGGTAATCAATGTTCAAAATGGCGTTCGAATCATAAAAAGTTAAAACGTAGTAGTAGTTCATTATGACGTACCAATATTGGCATAGGGATCCTCTGGTGCATCTTGTGCACGAAGGATGAATGCGCGTCCACGAGCTGGTGGAAGGTTAGCGAGGCGGTTGTTGTTATCACCACGGTTGTTATTTTGATTGTTGTTGGGGTTATTGAGCATCGGGCACCAATTTCGATAGTGCCCCGGGTCTCCACACTCGAAACACCCAGCGTTTCGTCGCTCATTAGTCGCGGGGTTGTTTCTGCATGCCTGGGCTCGGTGTCCCCATTGTTGGCAGTTACCACAGGCGATACCATCCCCCTCGTGGTGCCTTCCGCATTTCCCACACTTGGGTCTGTTACCTTGATAAGGTCTTGGTTCAGTGTTGGTGGTGACAGCGTATGCCTGAGGGTTTCCAGCATGTCTCTTGTTCTGTTGACCTTGTTGGTCATTTCTTTCATTGTTCCATTTCCGCTTGTCATGACCAGGGTTACCAGCATCAGAACTGTTCGGGTCATTCTTTCCCGTCACAGCTTTTTCAGTCAACGTTCCCATTCGGACCGCATCATCGGTCAAGCTATGCGCCAAGTCTACAGCGCTTCTAAAAGTAGCTGGTTTGGAGGACATTACCAAACTTCGAATCTGTGGGGCCAATCCCCAGGTGTAACGCTCGATGCGTTTGCTCTCCGGAGTCACCATGTGCGGCACCAGTCGTGCGAGTTCTTGGAACCTCGTGGTGTAACCAGTGATGTCGGCACCCACCATTTTGATGTCCCATAGCTCCGTTTCAATCTTTTGGAGCTCACTGCGGGGATAGAACTCTTCTAGTATCATTCTTTTTAGATCCTCCCAAGACATGGAGTAGGCAGTCGCACGTCCAAGAGTTTGGAGTTGAGCATTCCACCAAGTCAGTGCCTTGTCAGCTAAGGTACATGTGGCGTACTTCACCATGCGATTAGGTGCACAGTCGCTAATATCAAGCACTGATTCCATCTTCTCTATCCAGTGGACAATGCCGATAGCTCCTTCTGTTCCGTTGAAAGCACTTGGTTTGCAGGAAAGGAAGGTTTTGTATGAACACCCTTGTTGGGTACTCACCGGTGCATCATCGTTGACAGGGACTGTTCCGCTGTCGTTTACCACATTATCGCGATTGCGACTTGCCTCATACTGGGCAATAGCTTCAGCTACTCGTCTGGTGATGATCTGTTCAGTAGTTTCGACGGTAGGAGGTGTAGTTGCTCGTCGACTGTTCCTTGTCTTTCGTTGTTTTGGCGGCATGTTGACGTTCTGCGAAGAAGCAAATGCAGAAGTCAATGCCGATGTAATGAATGTGAAGAATAAAGTTTCACATTTTTCAGTTATCGAATCAATAAGAAGAGTTTATGATATCCCCATCACGCATCTTACGGTCATGAAACGCCCATATGTAAGTAGTATAATATAATCACGTTGGCCAGGCGTCATTATATGATGCTAAATACAAACTTCTTTTCATCAACCGTTCTAATACGATTAGGTTCACACGAATCAATGAATAGAATGTAGTATGGTTCAAGGAGTTCAAATCGAAGTCAACCATACTATAAATCAAATAGAGTAAGAGTACAAAGGTTTCGGTCAGTTGGTTCGCGTATGCTGATGTGTCATAACAATAGTTGTCGAGTATCGAGTTATACGTATGCAATTGAAAGTGCATGCATAAGTGTCCTAGCAACGGCTATAGTCTAGGTCTCTAAGGTCTCTAAGTCACCTAAGAAATCTAGTTCGCTATAACCAATGGCTCTGATACCAAATCTGTCACACCCCCAAATTCGTTGATTTAGTTTAGCGGAAGCATTTGTTTAAGTAGGGGGTGCTGACGTCAACGTAGGACATACAAACATATCAGAGCATATGGATATCGCAAAACATACATATATTAAGATGCCATTAGTAATAGTTTACAAAGTTACGATTTATTAAATCGTAATAGTTGAAAAGTAGTTAAATTATACAAAAGTGGATTTCGTAGATATGACCAATACATATTAGTTATATAAAAGAAATCCATTTGTCCCAAAAGATGGCATCCTAATAGCTTCATGGGTCGCCTAGTTTCCAAAAGTGCGGCGATCTTACGTGCGCAGCTAATTCCCTGAAAAACATAGTAAAGGTCAACAACAAAGTTGAGTGAATTCACAGGTTTTTAAGTTTGCAAGTGTAGTTGTTCAACCAAAAACTTTCTCAAATAGTTATTGCCATAACAGTTAAATAAAGTTCGTATCTTAATTCAAAATATCGTTCAGTTAGAAAGTTACTCACTAGTATCGTTTATATATAGTTGTAAGAATATAGAATCCTAAACCCAAGTAGTAGGGTTCTAAAAGTCATATCCCAAGACGTAGGGATGATAGTCCCTAATAATTCTTATGCCCAAGACGTAGGGTCCAATAGTTCACATTAGTTCCTATGCCCAAGATGTAGGGTCGTTCATTAGTTCCTATGCCCAAGAAGTAGGGTCGTTCAATAGTTCCTATGCCCAAGATGTAGGGTCGTTCAATAGTTCCTATGCCCAAGAAGTAGGGTCGTTCAGTAGTTCCTATTAGTTCTCATAGTTCCAATAAGTTCTTATGATTCTAACCGGTGCAAGTAGTTCAATCAAAGTTCAAATAGTTCTAACATTTTCACATAGTTCTAACTGGTTCATTTAGTTCCAAAAATAGTTCGATAAAAGTACATTTTTCGTTTGTTAAGTTCAATCGTTCATATTAGTTTAGTTTCAATTCGTTCCATTAGTTCCAGTAAAGCAAAGTGCAATCGGATCGACAATAGTTCGCAAGTAATAAGTTCAAACATTTATATAATAATGTAAGTTATGGCAATCATCAAAACAGTTGTCTATGTTTTCCACCCCATATTTGTAAAACATTGAAAACAGTTGAAAAGTGGGGCTGTGAACTCACCTCGTGAGCTCGGTATGTGAGTGCTAGCAATGTGTAAGCCCAATAAAGTCTCTAACGTCCTAAACATAGGAGATATTAATATAAGTAGTTGACTAAATGTCAAACTATTGTTACTCGTTCACTCGCTGAAAGATCGTTGTTCGTTTATTAACTTGTATGTGTTCGTTGGTGATAATATCGTAATAATAATATAAAGTGTTATTATCATTAAACTCGTTTCGTTGTAAGTATACATTAAACTTAAGTTTTTGTTCTCTGTTTTTGGAGACACTACAGGTGACACTTGAGTTGAGGTAGCGACCCTTGGTCCAGTATCATATAAAATATAAGTTTCTAATTTGGCGACACTCAGTTGAGTGTCGCATAAAATTTGATCCCAAAAGCGACACTTGTCGTCTAAGTTTAAAAAAATGAGTTTCGTTAATTCAAAACGTGGTCAAACGAGTTCGGTTTGACCTGAAACTTTTAGGTAAGTCTTAAATATGTTAATAGAGCTCGGGAAAATTATCGTTGTGTTTCGTTGTTAACCAAAAATGTCGTTTTTATTCCGGGCCCAAAACAGCCCCCGAACTCAGATTTTAGTTGTTTTCGACTATTTTCGAGCTCGTTTTCGGGGGTCAAAACTTATCGAACGAATCCGAAATTTTTACACAGCCTTCACACATATGTAAACTAGTTTCAGCATTATTTTCATTACTTTTAGATGTCTACAACTCTCTAAATAATTTCGTGATCAAGAGTGACTTCCAGAATACGTTTTTCAGTAACATCCTCTACAAATCGGCTCATAACTCAAAATTGGTGTATTTCTAGCGAAAGTGTTCTACACGAAAGTTGTTCCTAACGAAATTTCAAAGATTTTACAAGTGGTCTCACCTGTTTATTCGGCCTACACGATTTTATATAATTTTTGTTCCGAGCATACATAATCTGTCCCGAAATCGATTTTACTACAAGTCTTATTTTCTTTTGTTTTTGTTAGGTTTTTGTGTATGATCTTTCATATTATGAACAAATAACATGTTATGAGCTAAATACATAAAAGAATAGGGAAAGATCAAATGTCCTTACAAAGCTTTAAGGATGAAAACAAAATAAGATGAAGATGAGGATGTTGAAGCTTGTTCCTTGCTCCACCTTCTTGCTAGCTTTGTAGATGATTGTTGGTGTATTTTTGTTTGGGGGTTGGGGCTGTTTACAGCCGAGAGAGAGAGGAGAGGCAAGAGATAGGTGAGAGTTAGTTGACAAATGAAGTGAAGTGTGTGCTTAGTTTATGTGTTGGTGTCAACAAAAGAGTGAGGTGAGGGAACTAAGGTATGGCCGATTTTTACAAAGTCAAAAGGAGGAGTATGGTGCCTAAAATCTTGTCCTCTCATTACATACTAGTTGCTAGATATTTTGCTAGTTATTTGGTTAATCACGTTTAATCATTTACGTTTTAGTTTGTTTCATTTTAGTTAACGGCCAATACACATAAATTTATTTCAAAGTATTATTTCAAATACTGTATTTTGAGTCTTAAAAATATAAATTTTGACTAGTTTGGTTGTCGGGTTCGATTCGTATATTTATAGTCGCGTAAGTTACGTTTTTGTTTCGTCGTTATGCTTTATCGTTTATATAACACCCCTCATTTTAATCTCATTTAAATATAGTAAATCGGAAGCGTAAGTCCAAATAGATATAGTGATAATTTACCTCGTTTTATCAACATATAAAATTCCACCTTTTCAAAACATAATTTATCAACCGAGGTGTTATATAAAAACAAGATAAAACATTGATTTAAACAAATCAATATCAGAGTCGCGCCACGTCAAATATTCCATCCAGTCCAACTTCTTGCCCACCCGATAATAATGCTTAACCTGCAAGAAGTGTTAATGTGGGGGATTAGCATAACGCTAAGTGAGCAGATAACTAATCAACATCATAACTTAGCTCAACAACCTTGTGTACAACACTTAACACTAAAACCAGCAAGTACACAATACAACTCATCAACTAATCAACAACACCATAATGAGGATCGGCGGCTCTGGGGATAACCATAAACCCGGGTGGCTCCCCAAGAACACTTATCCAACCTAACCGTATGGCCATACGGACGAGACCGATAGCTAGTGATTATCTTCAACTAACACAGGAGGTGTGTTAAACTTTGGATAACCAACTAGCCCAACCAACAGTTCAACAACTCGTTGCCTCATTAACAACTGATGCCCGAAGGCCAATTAATTCAAGTGATCACATAATCAACAAGTCACATATTCAACTAGTCAACATATCAACAGTATTATTACTATCAACATAATCATCAATGCAACTAATAAAGTAATAATACATTACTTGTTGTAACCAAACTTGTTACAACCAAGTTACGCTGAGGATTAGAGATCCACTCACCGAATACCTCAGCCATCCACTCAGTAGTCTAATATCACTGAGCCTTCTGCACATCTGAGAATATAATAGAACAATGCAAGTTAGTCACGTGTCTCAAATTATATACAACATTATTCCAATATTTCAATTAATACCTTTATTATCACAAGTTAACATGATTAACCTTCAACAAGATTATTATCATCAAATATTATATATAACTCATCATAATCATCAATTCCCTATAACTTCTCATGAACACTTAATCAAATTCTAGCTTAACCCATGTTAATCATCATTAAAAATCAACTAGTATCAATTATTCACTTATAACGTCAACTTAAAACATGGTTTCTTCCAAAATCAACCAAACTCTCAAACTTTTATAATGATTATATATCAACTTCATCACTTCAAAGTTAAAGATTAACTTATAATCATGATTCTATCATCAATTAACCATTCTAATGTAGTTACAACTTTCAAATCATGAATAATCAACTAAACTCATCTCTTTATATACAATTACACATGAATTTACATTTCTAAGCTAAGGTTTATATTACTTGATTCATATAATCATCAACTAACAACTATTATAACATTACAAGCTTCAATTTCAAGTTACTCATCATTATTTCATCATGAGCTACAAGAACCCTAGTTGATTTCACAAACTCTAGTTTATTTATTGCTACTAATCATCATCAACAATCTCAAATAACATCAATTTAACAACCTCAATCCTTGATTTCGAATTAAAGTCATTAATTTACTAAAACCCCAAAACCCAAATTCTAGGGTTTATATAATTCAAGAGATAGAGACTTACAAGATGCTTAGGAGAATTAGAGAATGATTAATCCATGCTTTGAAGCTTGATTTTGAACTTGTAATCTTCAATTTTGATGGAAGGAGGTGATTTAGAAATTAATCTAGGGTTTCATTCATGTGTATGTATGTATGTCGTACATATGTATGTATGGATATATGTTTTTGTTATAAACCGACTCAATTTTTAGTAGTATACAATAAGTGCTTAAATTTCATCCCCCGTACTTTTCATTGTCTGGAACTTAAAAACCATTTACGGGGAAATATTATTTTATTTTACCGTCAACTAAATTAAATTAAAACAATCAATATTTTATTAGTCACAATAAATTATTTGACTCTTTTACCCATTTATTTTCAACTAGCACAACAAAATTACTTTCTGATACATTTAAATAATCATTTGCAGTCAGAAAATATCTAATACTACTAGACCCGTAAACTGGGTGTTACAACTCTCCCCTCCTTAAAGAGATTTCGTCCTCGAAATCTGATCACACCTAATCAATTTATTGAAATAAGATCTCTTACTCACTCTCATTTCAATTCACTAATACTATAGCTCCCACACACTTCTGATCACATATTTACTCATTATTACATGTACACGAGAGGAGTACAAGTTAAAATAACTTATATATATATATATATATATACAACCGTCATGCATACCCCTAATTACATAACGTCAATGTGTATACATTCCAATCTATTTACCAAATATGTATTATTTTATCAACTCACACACCACCAGGGTGTATTTCAATTAAAATCACTCAAACACATATAATGTGTCTTAATTTTGTTATCACAAATTACACTATCCAGCAACAAGGACAACTCATAGTATATGTACACAATTTCAATTCTTCTTTATGCACATATCCACATGCACATGTTTTCTATATACTCCAATGTACAAGCATTACTCCTACATCCTGTCTCTAATAAGTTCAAATGACCACTTACTTGATCAGTCATACTTAATCATGTAAACAATTTAAACACGTAATCACTAGTACTCAATGTAACACATATCCATGTGAACATTCCATCTTTACACTATTCACAACAAGTGATATTGAATACCACAACATGCACATTAACAATAAAAGTTCAGCTCAATTTACAACTAGCAATTTAGCTAACAACTTGCTAAAAATTTTCACTTTTGCAACTAGCTAATTACCACTTTACAACTTTACAACTTGTAATTATAATTACAACTTGATTATATGAAATTCTTTACTTAACAGGAATCCACAACCATATAATCATCAACATATAACATTAACTAATAAGCATTATGTAGAGGTCAAATTCTATAGTTAAAATTATTATCATGTAATCAACTAGCATCACGTCACACCAATTTGGATGCTAAACAACACCGGTTAATACCATGTATCATCATCAATGGTATTTCAACAACACAAGGTGTAGTCATTAATCATCTTTTCAACAATATTAACACAGTATCATTCATAATCAATCAACCTCTACTTTGCTTAGATCATCTTTTTAATTCATGCTATTGACAATACATCACCTATACATATCACTTGTACCATACAACATTAACAACAACAGCAACAACAACAACAACAACAACAACAACAACAACAACAACAACAACAACAACTTAGTGGATTACCACTCTTTCACTTTAGTCCATCCTTGACTATTTATCAATTACAGGTCAACATATATTACCTGATATTTTAAAACCACTTAACTTTATCTGGTACTTAGTAACCTCAACAACTCCATGTGAAATGGCATAATATAAATACGTTGGCCAGACGTCGTCATATTATGTCAGTCACACTTCATTCTCAGGCAACTTCATACCATTCATCTTCAAGTCATTAATCTTTACTCTAACATATATCATAACACTGATATCAACAGTTTACACACTTTGACAACCTGTAATAGCAAGTATATCCCCAATTATTAACTTGCTATTATTTTTTAACCTATCACTTTTAATATACATTACTTGTATCATCAGTAAGGCATCTTCAACATAGACATTCAACACCATTTTCAATATATATTATTAACATAGGGTAATGTCTAATACATGTACATCAGTCAACCTCTTTATTACCCGATTTCCAATTAAACTACTAGTATAACAATTAATACTTCTAGTACCTTCAGTACCAACATTTCATCAATACAAGGTGTAATATTTAACACATATTCATCAATCTATAATCCTTTTGTTAATTTATAATTGAGCATTTCATATTCGATCATCACATAATTATAAGCTCATGCACTTATCCTCTATTTCTTAAAATGCTCAATTTAATACATTTTTAATACTTTTGCATAATTCAGTTACTTCATCATGTTCAACTAATTCACATCTTATAGTCCACATAATTCTTATGATCAAGGTTTACTAATCCTGATTAACCACAATCAACCTTACTATTTACTGGTGTATTTTTACAGTCACATAAACCGCCTACAAACAGCTCATACACTATAAAATGTGTGGACCTCTTAAAAACAACTTTTAATATTGCATATAGTCACAGGAATGATCTCTGGGCTCAATAAAACAAAAGCCCAATACAAAACGTAAGCTAAAAGTTCAAAATAAGGTTCGAAAAGCAATAAAATGCGATTTTCGGGCCCCAAACGACCCCGAAGTGCCGAAAACTGACAGGGCTCATGGCAAAGCGATGAGCTTTGACCGTTGAGCCGTTTCCAAGTGACCCTGTAAATTTCGTCTTAATCGGACACCGAAATTTTCAAAAAAATTTTCTACGTCAAGTATTACGTCGAACGTCGCAAAAAAAAAAAAATTTTTTTTTTTTTTTTTTTTTTTTTTACTAACTAACGCGATCCGGGAAAACGGGTCAGGATCGCGTTCCTCAGTTAAAAATGTTCTGTAACCAAATTAAGCATACAAACGCGATCCGGAGAAGTGAGCGGGATCGCGTTCCCAAGAGAAAACGCATCTTAACCCGAAATACACACACAAACGCGATCCTGGAAAATGGCTGGGATCGCGTTCCCAAGCATAAAAAATTCTGTGACAAAATAACACATACGAACGCGATCCAGAAAGATCGTTGGGATCGCGTTCCCAAATAAAAATCTGAGTTTCACCAAAATTCAAATTTTTAGCCAATTTCAATCGCACATAACTTTTTACTCGTTTAGAGTTAGACTCTAAAATTTTGCAGGCACGTCCACTATGCCAAAATGAAACTTTCCCTTTTTACAATTTTTCAATTTTCACATTTTACGCGAAAACGGACGTGTAACTCATTTTAGGCCATTTCCGACCATTTAGTGGACACGCCATATTCCAAATGGCTTGGTTTTAGACTTCCACCTTTTACCAACATGTTTCTATATATATTTAGGACGTGTGGGCATATTCATCACTTTCATATACTCATTATATCATGTTTTAACTAGTCGACCCGTTTAGGGGTCCAATTGGGCACCTTTACCAAAATCTACTAGTTTAACTACTTCAACACTTTCAACACACATTCCTACTATATGTAGGACTTAAAATCACTGTTACATTGGTCATAACCAAACCAATACTCATTTTAACTATTTAACCACCCAGTGACCCATTTGGGCACTTTAACAACCCATTTGGGTTTCAACCTATATGTTTACAAATTTTAACACTTATTTTACACTTCTTTGACTTTTCACAACTTGTCAATACATATTAGTTTGGTTGACCACTTCGACTTCATTATTTTACCACTTGTCAACGCATATATAGACTAGTTGACCACTTTGACTTTCTAATTTTACATAACAACACGACTCGAAACCTATTAATGGAGAATACCAACATCCCATTAATTTCATCATATCAATTCAGTTTATCATTTATCAATTAATTCCCTAGCATTGATCTATAATCACACCTTAGTCAACAATGTATCTACACAATTTCAACATTTTGATCGAAATTTCCAATTTCCTTCTTAATTACTCATTAACACCTCTATCATCTTATTAACAAGCAATATTCACCAATAATTCAATTTACTTTACTAACAATCATATCATAGTAAAATAAACAGTCAAAGCTTATTAAAATTCACCAAGCTTATCGAAAATTACCTGGCATATCTAGGCCCACGAGTATTGAGGAATCATTGAGAATACCAGACGGTTCCTCATGTTCCTCCGTCTCTGCATCCAAAACAACACTATTGCATCTCGTTATAGGTTAGTACACATTCAATAACAATTTTATCATGCAACCACTAGTCCCCACACCCTGGAATGTTTGACATGACACATATCAGAGTTTGGGATTGAACATCTTATAATGTACAATTCACCCAAACTCACGCTCTGATACCAACTTATAACACCCCTCATTTTAATCTCATTTAAATATAGTAAATCGGAAGCGTAAGTCCAAATAGATATAGTGATAATTTACCTCGTTTTATCAACATATAAAATTCCACCTTTTCAAAACATAATTTATCAACCGAGGTGTTATATAAAAACAAGATAAAACATTGATTTAAACAAATCAATATCAGAGTCGCGCCACGTCAAATATTCCATCCAGTCCAACTTCTTGCCCACCCGATAATAATGCTTAACCTGCAAGAAGTGTTAATGTGGGGGATTAGCATAACGCTAAGTGAGCAGATAACTAATCAATATCATAACTTAGCTCAACAACCTTGTGTACAACACTTAACACTAAAACCAGCAAGTACACAATACAACTCATCAACTAATCAACAACACCATAATGAGGATCGGCGGCTCTGGGGATAACCATAAACCCGGGTGGCTCCCCAAGAACACTTATCCAACCTAACCGTATGGCCATACGGACGAGACCGATAGCTAGTGATTATCTTCAACTAACACAGGAGGTGTGTTAAACTTTGGATAACCAACTAGCCCAACCAACAGTTCAACAACTCGTTGCCTCATTAACAACTGATGCCCGAAGGCCAATTAATTCAAGTGATCACATAATCAACAAGTCACATATTCAACTAGTCAACATATCAACAGTATTATTACTATCAACATAATCATCAATGCAACTAATAAAGTAATAATACATTACTTGTTGTAACCAAACTTGTTACAACCAAGTTACGCTGAGGATTAGAGATCCACTCACCGAATACCTCAGCCATCCACTCAGTAGTCTAATATCACTGAGCCTTCTGCACATCTGAGAATATAATAGAACAATGCAAGTTAGTCACGTGTCTCAAATTATATACAACATTATTCCAATATTTCAATTAATACCTTTATTATCACAAGTTAACATGATTAACCTTCAACAAGATTATTATCATCAAATATTATATATAACTCATCATAATCATCAATTCCCTATAACTTCTCATGAACACTTAATCAAATTCTAGCTTAACCCATGTTAATCATCATTAAAAATCAACTAGTATCAATTATTCACTTATAACGTCAACTTAAAACATGGTTTCTTCCAAAATCAACCAAACTCTCAAACTTTTATAATGATTATATATCAACTTCATCACTTCAAAGTTAAAGATTAACTTATAATCATGATTCTATCATCAATTAACCATTCTAATGTAGTTACAACTTTCAAATCATGAATAATCAACTAAACTCATCTCTTTATATACAATTACACATGAATTTACATTTCTAAGCTAAGGTTTATATTACTTGATTCATATAATCATCAACTAACAACTATTATAACATTACAAGCTTCAATTTCAAGTTACTCATCATTATTTCATCATGAGCTACAAGAACCCTAGTTGATTTCACAAACTCTAGTTTATTTATTGCTACTAATCATCATCAACAATCTCAAATAACATCAATTTAACAACCTCAATCCTTGATTTCGAATTAAAGTCATTAATTTACTAAAACCCCAAAACCCAAATTCTAGGGTTTATATAATTCAAGAGATAGAGACTTACAAGATGCTTAGGAGAATTAGAGAATGATTAATCCATGCTTTGAAGCTTGATTTTGAACTTGTAATCTTCAATTTTGATGGAAGGAGGTGATTTAGAAATTAATCTAGGGTTTCATTCATGTGTATGTATGTATGTCGTACATATGTATGTATGGATATATGTTTTTGTTATAAACCGACTCAATTTTTAGTAGTATACAATAAGTGCTTAAATTTCATCCCCCGTACTTTTCATTGTCTGGAACTTAAAAACCATTTACGGGGAAATATTATTTTATTTTACCGTCAACTAAATTAAATTAAAACAATCAATATTTTATTAGTCACAATAAATTATTTGACTCTTTTACCCATTTATTTTCAACTAGCACAACAAAATTACTTTCTGATACATTTAAATAATCATTTGCAGTCAGAAAATATCTAATACTACTAGACCCGTAAACTGGGTGTTACAACTCTCCCCTCCTTAAAGAGATTTCGTCCTCGAAATCTGATCACACCTAATCAATTTATTGAAATAAGATCTCTTACTCACTCTCATTTCAATTCACTAATACTATAGCTCCCACACACTTCTGATCACATATTTACTCATTATTACATGTACACGAGAGGAGTACAAGTTAAAATAACTTATATATATATATATATATATACAACCGTCATGCATACCCCTAATTACATAACGTCAATGTGTATACATTCCAATCTATTTACCAAATATGTATTATTTTATCAACTCACACACCACCAGGGTGTATTTCAATTAAAATCACTCAAACACATATAATGTGTCTTAATTTTGTTATCACAAATTACACTATCCAGCAACAAGGACAACTCATAGTATATGTACACAATTTCAATTCTTCTTTATGCACATATCCACATGCACATGTTTTCTATATACTCCAATGTACAAGCATTACTCCTACATCCTGTCTCTAATAAGTTCAAATGACCACTTACTTGATCAGTCATACTTAATCATGTAAACAATTTAAACACGTAATCACTAGTACTCAATGTAACACATATCCATGTGAACATTCCATCTTTACACTATTCACAACAAGTGATATTGAATACCACAACATGCACATTAACAATAAAAGTTCAGCTCAATTTACAACTAGCAATTTAGCTAACAACTTGCTAAAAATTTTCACTTTTGCAACTAGCTAATTACCACTTTACAACTTTACAACTTGTAATTATAATTACAACTTGATTATATGAAATTCTTTACTTAACAGGAATCCACAACCATATAATCATCAACATATAACATTAACTAATAAGCATTATGTAGAGGTCAAATTCTATAGTTAAAATTATTATCATGTAATCAACTAGCATCACGTCACACCAATTTGGATGCTAAACAACACCGGTTAATACCATGTATCATCATCAATGGTATTTCAACAACACAAGGTGTAGTCATTAATCATCTTTTCAACAATATTAACACAGTATCATTCATAATCAATCAACCTCTACTTTGCTTAGATCATCTTTTTAATTCATGCTATTGACAATACATCACCTATACATATCACTTGTACCATACAACATTAACAACAACAGCAACAACAACAACAACAACAACAACAACAACAACAACAACAACAACAACAACTTAGTGGATTACCACTCTTTCACTTTAGTCCATCCTTGACTATTTATCAATTACAGGTCAACATATATTACCTGATATTTTAAAACCACTTAACTTTATCTGGTACTTAGTAACCTCAACAACTCCATGTGAAATGGCATAATATAAATACGTTGGCCAGACGTCGTCATATTATGTCAGTCACACTTCATTCTCAGGCAACTTCATACCATTCATCTTCAAGTCATTAATCTTTACTCTAACATATATCATAACACTGATATCAACAGTTTACACACTTTGACAACCTGTAATAGCAAGTATATCCCCAATTATTAACTTGCTATTATTTTTTAACCTATCACTTTTAATATACATTACTTGTATCATCAGTAAGGCATCTTCAACATAGACATTCAACACCATTTTCAATATATATTATTAACATAGGGTAATGTCTAATACATGTACATCAGTCAACCTCTTTATTACCCGATTTCCAATTAAACTACTAGTATAACAATTAATACTTCTAGTACCTTCAGTACCAACATTTCATCAATACAAGGTGTAATATTTAACACATATTCATCAATCTATAATCCTTTTGTTAATTTATAATTGAGCATTTCATATTCGATCATCACATAATTATAAGCTCATGCACTTATCCTCTATTTCTTAAAATGCTCAATTTAATACATTTTTAATACTTTTGCATAATTCAGTTACTTCATCATGTTCAACTAATTCACATCTTATAGTCCACATAATTCTTATGATCAAGGTTTACTAATCCTGATTAACCACAATCAACCTTACTATTTACTGGTGTATTTTTACAGTCACATAAACCGCCTACAAACAGCTCATACACTATAAAATGTGTGGACCTCTTAAAAACAACTTTTAATATTGCATATAGTCACAGGAATGATCTCTGGGCTCAATAAAACAAAAGCCCAATACAAAACGTAAGCTAAAAGTTCAAAATAAGGTTCGAAAAGCAATAAAATGCGATTTTCGGGCCCCAAACGACCCCGAAGTGCCGAAAACTGACAGGGCTCATGGCAAAGCGATGAGCTTTGACCGTTGAGCCGTTTCCAAGTGACCCTGTAAATTTCGTCTTAATCGGACACCGAAATTTTCAAAAAAATTTTCTACGTCAAGTATTACGTCGAACGTCGCAAAAAAAAAAAAATTTTTTTTTTTTTTTTTTTTTTTTTACTAACTAACGCGATCCGGGAAAACGGGTCAGGATCGCGTTCCTCAGTTAAAAATGTTCTGTAACCAAATTAAGCATACAAACGCGATCCGGAGAAGTGAGCGGGATCGCGTTCCCAAGAGAAAACGCATCTTAACCCGAAATACACACACAAACGCGATCCTGGAAAATGGCTGGGATCGCGTTCCCAAGCATAAAAAATTCTGTGACAAAATAACACATACGAACGCGATCCAGAAAGATCGTTGGGATCGCGTTCCCAAATAAAAATCTGAGTTTCACCAAAATTCAAATTTTTAGCCAATTTCAATCGCACATAACTTTTTACTCGTTTAGAGTTAGACTCTAAAATTTTGCAGGCACGTCCACTATGCCAAAATGAAACTTTCCCTTTTTACAATTTTTCAATTTTCACATTTTACGCGAAAACGGACGTGTAACTCATTTTAGGCCATTTCCGACCATTTAGTGGACACGCCATATTCCAAATGGCTTGGTTTTAGACTTCCACCTTTTACCAACATGTTTCTATATATATTTAGGACGTGTGGGCATATTCATCACTTTCATATACTCATTATATCATGTTTTAACTAGTCGACCCGTTTAGGGGTCCAATTGGGCACCTTTACCAAAATCTACTAGTTTAACTACTTCAACACTTTCAACACACATTCCTACTATATGTAGGACTTAAAATCACTGTTACATTGGTCATAACCAAACCAATACTCATTTTAACTATTTAACCACCCAGTGACCCATTTGGGCACTTTAACAACCCATTTGGGTTTCAACCTATATGTTTACAAATTTTAACACTTATTTTACACTTCTTTGACTTTTCACAACTTGTCAATACATATTAGTTTGGTTGACCACTTCGACTTCATTATTTTACCACTTGTCAACGCATATATAGACTAGTTGACCACTTTGACTTTCTAATTTTACATAACAACACGACTCGAAACCTATTAATGGAGAATACCAACATCCCATTAATTTCATCATATCAATTCAGTTTATCATTTATCAATTAATTCCCTAGCATTGATCTATAATCACACCTTAGTCAACAATGTATCTACACAATTTCAACATTTTGATCGAAATTTCCAATTTCCTTCTTAATTACTCATTAACACCTCTATCATCTTATTAACAAGCAATATTCACCAATAATTCAATTTACTTTACTAACAATCATATCATAGTAAAATAAACAGTCAAAGCTTATTAAAATTCACCAAGCTTATCGAAAATTACCTGGCATATCTAGGCCCACGAGTATTGAGGAATCATTGAGAATACCAGACGGTTCCTCATGTTCCTCCGTCTCTGCATCCAAAACAACACTATTGCATCTCGTTATAGGTTAGTACACATTCAATAACAATTTTATCATGCAACCACTAGTCCCCACACCCTGGAATGTTTGACATGACACATATCAGAGTTTGGGATTGAACATCTTATAATGTACAATTCACCCAAACTCACGCTCTGATACCAACTTATAACACCCCTCATTTTAATCTCATTTAAATATAGTAAATCGGAAGCGTAAGTCCAAATAGATATAGTGATAATTTACCTCGTTTTATCAACATATAAAATTCCACCTTTTCAAAACATAATTTATCAACCGAGGTGTTATATAAAAACAAGATAAAACATTGATTTAAACAAATCAATATCAGAGTCGCGCCACGTCAAATATTCCATCCAGTCCAACTTCTTGCCCACCCGATAATAATGCTTAACCTGCAAGAAGTGTTAATGTGGGGGATTAGCATAACGCTAAGTGAGCAGATAACTAATCAATATCATAACTTAGCTCAACAACCTTGTGTACAACACTTAACACTAAAACCAGCAAGTACACAATACAACTCATCAACTAATCAACAACACCATAATGAGGATCGGCGGCTCTGGGGATAACCATAAACCCGGGTGGCTCCCCAAGAACACTTATCCAACCTAACCGTATGGCCATACGGACGAGACCGATAGCTAGTGATTATCTTCAACTAACACAGGAGGTGTGTTAAACTTTGGATAACCAACTAGCCCAACCAACAGTTCAACAACTCGTTGCCTCATTAACAACTGATGCCCGAAGGCCAATTAATTCAAGTGATCACATAATCAACAAGTCACATATTCAACTAGTCAACATATCAACAGTATTATTACTATCAACATAATCATCAATGCAACTAATAAAGTAATAATACATTACTTGTTGTAACCAAACTTGTTACAACCAAGTTACGCTGAGGATTAGAGATCCACTCACCGAATACCTCAGCCATCCACTCAGTAGTCTAATATCACTGAGCCTTCTGCACATCTGAGAATATAATAGAACAATGCAAGTTAGTCACGTGTCTCAAATTATATACAACATTATTCCAATATTTCAATTAATACCTTTATTATCACAAGTTAACATGATTAACCTTCAACAAGATTATTATCATCAAATATTATATATAACTCATCATAATCATCAATTCCCTATAACTTCTCATGAACACTTAATCAAATTCTAGATTAACCCATGTTAATCATCATTAAAAATCAACTAGTATCAATTATTCACTTATAACGTCAACTTAAAACATGGTTTCTTCCAAAATCAACCAAACTCTCAAACTTTTATAATGATTATATATCAACTTCATCACTTCAAAGTTAAAGATTAACTTATAATCATGATTCTATCATCAATTAACCATTCTAATGTAGTTACAACTTTCAAATCATGAATAATCAACTAAACTCATCTCTTTATATACAATTACACATGAATTTACATTTCTAAGCTAAGGTTTATATTACTTGATTCATATAATCATCAACTAACAACTATTATAACATTACAAGCTTCAATTTCAAGTTACTCATCATTATTTCATCATGAGCTACAAGAACCCTAGTTGATTTCACAAACTCTAGTTTATTTATTGCTACTAATCATCATCAACAATCTCAAATAACATCAATTTAACAACCTCAATCCTTGATTTCGAATTAAAGTCATTAATTTACTAAAACCCCAAAACCCAAATTCTAGGGTTTATATAATTCAAGAGATAGAGACTTACAAGATGCTTAGGAGAATTAGAGAATGATTAATCCATGCTTTGAAGCTTGATTTTGAACTTGTAATCTTCAATTTTGATGGAAGGAGGTGATTTAGAAATTAATCTAGGGTTTCATTCATGTGTATGTATGTATGTCGTACATATGTATGTATGGATATATGTTTTTGTTATAAACCGACTCAATTTTTAGTAGTATACAATAAGTGCTTAAATTTCATCCCCCGTACTTTTCATTGTCTGGAACTTAAAAACCATTTACGGGGAAATATTATTTTATTTTACCGTCAACTAAATTAAATTAAAACAATCAATATTTTATTAGTCACAATAAATTATTTGACTCTTTTACCCATTTATTTTCAACTAGCACAACAAAATTACTTTCTGATACATTTAAATAATCATTTGCAGTCAGAAAATATCTAATACTACTAGACCCGTAAACTGGGTGTTACAGTTTAGCATAATATTTCAAGTAAATATCTACTATAAAAATAGTTTTATGATATTATAAAAAAAAAATTTATCACCAACGTACATATTTATTTTGTCGAACTCGCACCGATTATCTTCCGTGCAATTATTAATAATTACAAAATAGTTAGTATCACTCGTACTAAATAGTTGGGCTTTGCTAGACTTATCTCCTAAAATAGTTTGTGAATTCACTAGTCAGGGAATTAGACTTAAAATTGCTTGTGTTTAGTGTACTTAATTACATCGAAATTTGTAGGGTGTCACACATTGTATAGTTCAATCAAAGTGAGCTTGTACCAATCATTATTTAGTTCATCGTCAATAAACCAATAAGCACCCCACCTTTTCCAAGCACTCTACACAGTAAATAAAGGAAAAACGTTAAATAACAAAGGCTAATTTTGAGTTACTCAAAATTAACACTCACCATGGAATCAGGACAAGTCAGGAAACCTCGTCCAGGGTTGGTAGGGGTCCACGATGTGCGCTTCTTCAACAACAGTGGGGGATTGCAGTTGCAGTGGGTTGGAAACTCACCTTTATGGTTAGAATTTAAGGAATACGAAGAAGAATAAGACATGATGGAAGTACAGATGAAGACATGATGGAAGAACAGATGAGCGGGCTAGGGTTTGAAAGGTTGAACCGGGGTTATAAATGAAGGGGAAAACTTACTTAAATTGATGTAAAGGTGTGACGTGTCTGCCACGTGCATAACTGACGTGTCAAAAAAATCGATGTGTAATCTGATGTGGAGGTACAGTCAGCATTGTAACTTAATAAACGGTAACATTTGAACTTTCAAAGATTCAAACACGAAACTTCCCAGTTTGTTGCATATTTGAGCAAATTATTTTGGTAGGTTTTATACTTGGAGTATTTTGTCGCAGTTCATTACCCATTTTTGTCTTTTATCCTTGTTTATTAGGTAAGATACAAATATAAACATAACAAATGGGATTTGTATATATTATTGAAAATTAGTGACATAATCACTTATATTTTACATTTGTGAAATTATTGATGTACAACTAATTTTTAGTGATATATACAAATTAAAAAGTATGTGTTTTTGTTCGAAGCTATTTTTAAAAATACGTTAAAATGTTTAAGAGTAGACCCCATGATGTGATAAAATAGGGGATAATTGGGGAAGCACTCGGTGGAGATCCTCACGCAGTATATAGAAATTTCCCACAAAAGAGCCCGATGAGGAAGATTCTCGCATTCTGTTCATATGGGGGTGGTGATATTTTCACCAAGTTTTTTGATAAATCCACCATATTTGTGCATTAAACATTTGTACTGTACAAACAGTAGATGCACGGTTATGGTAGATTTATCAAAAAACCTGGTGGAAATATCACCACCCCTGGTTCAACTCTATTTATTTTTGGGTAAATAATCGATCACCTTTCATTTGGATAATAAGTTGTATTAATAATAAGCCGACAAAGCCGAAATCGACTAAATGTCAAATATATTTCTTTCCTTTTGGATATCGACTAAATGTCGCATGGATAATGTTCATTAGATAGTTTTAATCTTTTGTAAATTTTGCTCCTAGCGTCTTACCATTTTTATTAATATAAATCCAACTATTTAAAAAAAAAGGTGTTAAGTCACTACTCATAAATGACCTGAAGAAGCTTCTTCGGATGATTTGGTAAGGAAACAAGCAATTGTGGAAGCATCAACCCCGAGTTCTTTTGTTCTTTTTTGGCATTAAAAGATGTTTTGTAAGAATAAATATATGGTCTTCATTTGTTGGATAGTTTCGGGTGATCATACGTGTATGTAAGCGTTCTTACTAATATATGCATGAGTTTTTGTTTATGGACATGTAATCGATATAAATCATTTTAATTGTAAATTTTAAGTGGTGGTTGTTGGTTCTATATTAGTGTGATGTTTGAAACTTTGAATAGTTATCATGAGGAGTTTTTTTGTTATCACGATGCAACTCAATCTTTAAAAGTACATTTTTACATGCAAAGTGATACCTTTTAGATTCATTGTGAATCTTATTTGTTAAGGTGTGATTGGTTTAAAATGGAGAATGAGAATGGGAAATAAGAGAATAATAAATAATGGAATGAGGATTCCTTATTAATTCATTTATCATTGATGTTGCTTGATTTTTAGAATTAATCATAACAAGTAAGGTGACAAATTGGGTCGAGTCAAGTTGATGGGTCTATCAGGTACCTAACTTGAACCCGACATGATTTGATAAACGGGTTGGCGGGTCAAATGTACTCAACCTGAACACCATCTTTAATATCGGTTGGTAGTTAATTCCACGTCAAACGGGTCAAATGTAATGGGTTACCTTTCGATTTGTGGTTTGACCAGTTAACCCAAACCTTGGCGGGTTGGTGGGTTGGTTCCGTGTCAAACGAGTCAAGTTTCTTTTGGACTGGTGCGTTGACCCGTTACCTAAGCCCAACTCGAAAAATTAAACGGGTTGACAGGTTTTGAGTTAATATCAGTTGGTGTAAATGGTTTTGCATCAAACAGATCAACTTTTGTGGGTTACTTTTGGGTTGGTGAGTTGACCCGTTAACCAAAATTTTGACCCTAGTCCGACCCAAAGATTAAATAGTTTGACGAGTATCGGGGTGACGAGTTGAGATAAATATATAAACATTATATGTCGACATAATGATAAGTAATAATATCCATTACCCCCAATTTGGTAGGGAGTAAGTGATTACCCACTAATGGGTAATGAAACATTGCATTATAGGATACCAAACATCATCATTCATTACATTTCTCATTCCCCGCCCCCCAATACCCTCAACCAAGCACCCCTTAATATGACTTCACAAGATCTCAAGTCTTTCGAGATATACCTTTTCCTTACCTATTTGTTCATGTTAATAGTATTGTGACTTTTGAAATTCCGTTTTTTGCGTTTTGTCACAAAAAAAAAAGGGTCCGTGAAGTCGTTTTCAATTAGACTTTGATTCAAGGGCTAAATATGTATATTTTGAAACGTTGAAGGATTGAAAATATAAAAAATAAAAATTTCCTTTATTTCCTATCACTCAATAGAACAAAATAAGAGTGTTGTTGACTACACTAACGATTTACCCTAAAGTAAATCCATGAATAAATATTCACGCACCAAAACTTACTAGTAAATTACCCGCGCAATGCAGCGGTAGCAAAAGAGAAGAATGTAGCAGTAGTCGATAGTGATAGCTGACAATAATTTGAATAACATAGATACCGATGGTGGTGTTAGTCTTTAGTAATATTAACCTACATCGATTACTAATGGTGACGTTTTATAATGATTGACATATCTATTAAATCCATTCAATATTTTTGTAACTTTAAGCTGATTTTCTAACATATGTGAAATTTTAGATGTGTATATATCGATTTTTATATTATCTTGCATGATTCAATCTCTCTCATTTTTTGAATAATAATATATTCTGGTTTACCAATTCTTGAATTTGATTATAAAGTCAAAAATGTTTGATATGAAAGAAGAACGTGATAATAATATAATTTGTTTTTAACAATTGTCGAATTTGATTATAAAGTCAAAAGTGTTTGATATAAAAGAATGAAGTAAGTACTATAAATGTGTTATTACGTTGATAATAGATTTTTCCAAATTTATCTAATCAATATGCAAGTATCATTTGTAAAAGCTTTATTAGTAGAGATTTATGAAATAACATAATATTTAATTACTACGGAGTACATGTTTTATTAGCTTCCGTATATATTAGGTCAATAATAAGGGCATAATTAACATTTCACATCTTTAAAAATGTAAGCTTGTTAAGAAAAGAGAAACCATTTATAATTGATATAGATATGGATATGGATTATCAAAATAACCCATGTAGAGAATATCTTTATAGGATTCGTCCTATTCAATTCAATCTATCAATTAATATCGAAATACTTATGTTTGTCACGTGTCTGTCACACATGTATGATCCTGTTGTCAGTTTTTTTTTTTTTCTTTTTTCAATATAACAAGTTATCAAGATGTATAAGCATTTATAGTACTAGTTAGGCCAATGATATTTCCAACATTCAATTTGATAAATCCACCATTGAGATGCATTAACAGTTTGTACTCCAAACTGTTAATGCATCTCAATGGTGGATTCATCAAATTGAATGGTGGATTTATCACCACCCTACTAGATACTATATAGTTTAAATTTAAATTCATTTTTAAGCTAAAATTATATTATTTTATGACTAGATGTGCTAATTTTAGGGGGAAATCACAAATCTCATCCTTTGATTAAATCCATTTAACAAACTAATCCTTTGACTTTAATTTTAACAAAATGATCGTACTTTTCGCGCCCTACATGATGCTACGGGCGCTAATGGATTAAAAGTAAAATTAACCCATTTGATACACAAAGTCAAATGGTTGTTTATTAGTTTAGCACTAAAATTAATAAAAAAAAAAAGTTAAACTAAACCTAAGAGCGCTCACGATTCAAATGTCTACGGATTTAACTACTGTAATTTAATCCATTATCGCCCACCTGGCCAATAATGGCGATAATGATTTATTTGGATAATTATAAGGAAAATGATTAGTAGGCCTAAAAATGTAAGCCTAAATGTAAGCCTAAATATAAACCTAAAACTGTGATTGGTAGATGGGAAAAATTGAGTGGATGAGATTAGGAGAGAGAAAAAATTCAACCAATCAGACAAGTAGGTTTATTTTTAGGTCTATGTAATTAGTCCTATATAGCATTACTCTAATTATAATATTGTTTTTCGTAAATGATTTACATGTGGGTGACATTTAAATAATGTTATTTAATCCATTATCGCCCAACCTAGCGATAATGGCGATAATGAATTATTTGGAATGATTATTATATTATTATTTTTCACACGTTCGTCTGGTTATTGGATGTCTTGGTTGGTGAGCGTCCGGGCCCACGGACGATATTCCTTTTTTTTTATTTGTTAAACCACTTTACCGTTTGATTAAATAATAATTAATCACAAGACTTTTGATTAATAATTGATATAATTGCATTATTTAATACATGTGCGCCATTATCACTTCTGAGGACGCGAAAAGTACGATTATTTTGTTAAAAGCTAAAATCAAAGGATTAGTTTGTTAAATGGTTATGGTCAAAGAACGAGATTTGTGATTTTCCCTAATTTTAGACTCATTAGTTATTTATAATTCAAGTTGGATAATATCTATGAGGTGATGAGTTTTGTTAGGTCTCCTTTTTTTAGATGAGTCTAAATGTGTATATGATATAACCTCAAAATGTATAATAATTAATCAACGGGTCTAGGCGGAACAAAAATTAAACACCTCATTTCATTTTTTCATTATTCACTCAAATAAAATAAAAAAAAAAAGTTTGATGGAATCCCCATAGAGCCCTATTTGACCCGGACCCGTCTAAACTCTTCCTCCTATATGACTCATTTAGACCCGAACCTATTTAGACCCAAACATTTTTATATCCAAAACATCTAGACCCGTAACCCTACTCAATCCGACCCAACCTCTCGTTTTGCCACTTATAGTTTCTGTGAATGATGGTTTTATAAAATTTTAGTTTCTGCGAATGATGGTTTTATAAAATTTATAGTTTCTGTGAATGATGGTTTCCATTTTTATAAAACCATCATTGAACACCTGGTAAATTGATTTGATAGTATAAAATAATAATTACATTAATTAATTAAATAAATGGAAAAATAATTAAGTTGAATACTTATGAAAGGTGAGTTTTCTTATATGAGAAAAGGATATTGGGCCGACCGTAAATAGTGGACGGAACATTATGGGCTATTTGCCTATTTGGGTTATTGGGTAGGCGACAATGTCTTGGTTTTCAACCTTTACAAGTTTTTTTTTAGTTCACTTTCATTGTTTTAACGGTTGCAATGATAGAGTTTATTAAAATGACAATTTATCATTTATTAGTCGGCATTTAGAAGAAAATCAGTTGACACTGGCATGGACTGATGGACAATCACGAATTATGTCAAACATAACAATATACATCAAAACTAGATTTAAAGCATGTATTGTGTATTCTATACAAGTATATAACTCTTATATATGTTTGAGTGTCGATACATACAAAAGCTAGCATTTCATACCTCACTATTGCGACCTCGGTAAAGATTCAAAAGAGTGAAAAATTAAATAAGCCCATAACGAGAATGAAAAATCGAGTCTAAACTTAACTTTATTCTTGCCAAATATATTGATATAAAGCAATGTTCACCAGTTTACACTCCGCCCCAAAGATATTATGTCGATGACAATGTTTAAGTCAGCGGCCCGTTTATTAGATTGTTTCGTTTTATGTGTTTGTTTTGTTCACACAATCATATCTAAAAGGATAAAAGATTTGTGCCTTCAACATGTCTTTGAAAAGTCATTAAAGACCTCAGCACCTTCCTTTGATTCCATACCTTCATGAAACCACATAAATAATCCCATAAAACGAATTCACAGTTCCCACTCTATGCTCAACGAGCTGCATTCCATGGAGAAAACCGATTTAGTTCTTTCCACAAATAGAAATAACATCGATAAAGTCACTAGTAAGGAGTACTTTTCCACCAAACAAACAAACATGAATGCAGAAAGTTTATTCATGTGTACTGAAGGCCTTGGTTTTGAGAGCTTTGATGAAGTGGTAGAAAGTGTTGATGATCAATGTAAACAACAACAGGAACCGAAGCATCGAGTCTCAGATGTCTTAACACGTGTGGAACACTTGAAAAAGGAACCACAGAGAACAAGAACAAAAGGAATGGAATTTCCACCACCGATTACGTCAATTGGTATGAGTGTGTGCCTTAAATCTTATCGTTCCAACGGTAGGTTCATTCTTAAGGAGGTGAAAATACCGACCCAAGAACTCTTGCATGCATGTCGAGAAGATGGAAGACTGAAGCTGCATTTCGTTCAATCTGACGATGAAGTATTATATGCAGAAGATGAGGATGAAGAACTTGAAGACATAAAAAGTGGAGCTGAAGGTGGTGGCAATTAATGATTAGTTTGAGGTTGGCCAAGATGGGGATTATGATGCTTACTAATGAGATTAGAGAATGGTTTATCACAAATGGAAAGCTTCTATTGTTATCAGATTTGCATGCAATATTGTTAACTACAATTATTTAGTAGGGTAGTACTTGCAAATTACAATATGCTTATATCATTCATAACTAGAGGTAAGAGGTGGCAAATTATTGGTACACAAAAGCTTTAAATCGATGTTATTGTATTTGATTAGTATAATGCATTCCAAAGTAACGATACAGAGATTCATCCCATATAGTAGGAGGCTAGGAGCTACCACATAGAGCAGAACACATGAAATAAGAGGTCCAACGTTCGAACTTCAGACAACTGGTCACCTGTTCTGATTTGGTTTTATCCTCAAAACGTCTAGTGGTAAAATGGGACCAGTTTGTGCCAGTTGCAGTTTGGTTGTTGGGACCAGCGGTCCATTCCGGTTTTAAACCCTATATTAGGTAATTCCGCCATCAATAAACGAATCTGCACTTCAATTTGATTCCATGTCACAAACTTGCAAGTGTATTCTTCTAAGAAATAAGGTTAAGGACCAGTTTTTTTTTTTAGCTGTAATTGATGGGGATCTATAAGATGTCCCCTTGTCAGCGTATCTTTGGGTTCTGGACCCTCAACGTCTTAGAGCGCCCGCATAACACTTTTTAAAACCAATGTTAATGGTGGCGGAAGAAATAGGGTAACATTTATACGGACTAAGTTTACTAGAACTTTGAGAAAAACTCAAAATGGTCCTGTGACCAGTCCTATAATCATAGAACCAAAATGATTTATAGTTTGATCTAGCTAGTTTTATACGATCAGAGTCCTAACTGTAGAATCATAAAATCTAGGATCATGATTTTGATAAGTGCAGATGAGTCAACCCCCTCAATAATATGAAGCACTGTATATATTTGACTAGTGCCTATGTTTTCATAACATAATATAGGAGTAAATTTATATTTCATCTGCTAACTCAAATTTATACAAGGAGTATCTTCTTATACTATTAGTATAGATAGACGGGTTCATCTTCAAAGTTGATTTATTAACTCAAGTTGTTCAAATCAAAATGTTGTTAACAGCATCACATACTCGTGCTGGTCGTCAACTAAGCCACAAAAGAGAAGTCTCCCTTTGTCGAAAATGATACTTGAGGCACGAGCCTAACTAATTAACCTGGAAATGTCTTAATACATGTGTCAATGATTGAGCTATCTTTGAGTTAATTTACAAGACCTCTATATTGTTGCTATACATGTATTCAGCAGAATTTTTTATCACATATTTGCCCCTCTCATAATCTTACAGAAAAGACAAACTGATTGACAAATATGGACTTCAATAAATGGCTACAACACCAGCAACATCATACTAAATTAGAATACAAGACCCAAACCAACAGCAAAAGGGCTTTCATGCATTACAAACAGAAGGTAAAAAAATGCAAGGATAATTTTACGTTAATACCATAAAGACAACCCATTACTTTGATCTTACTTCCTCTGGTAATATGGGAGTAGAGAAACACAAACAAACATATAACCAATGAAAGCATGCTTCATGAGAACGTATCACGTTCCAGGTGGGATACTATGCTTCAGTTAGCTTTTAAACTACTGAAACTATTTGAGTCGTGCAGCTCATACAAACAAGTAATTCTTATTTCTCATCTTAAACCAACTCAGAAGATCAAAAGGTAGTTGAAAACGATGCCAAGTACCTACATATTCATTTTCACACAGGTATCTAATCATGGAGCTCCTCAGTTTTCTTGTCCTTTGACTTAAGGTACCATCCCAGGGCACCCAGACCAGTCACAACACCAGCAACAACTGCATAGTTCCTATAGTTGTCTTTTGATACTCCAGCTGTGGAAGAAGTTGATGCGGATGAGTCACTTGCTTTTGTTTCAGCTCCTGAACCTGAACCACCCGAGCTTGCTGATGCACCTTCAGCCTTTTGGCCCTGTGAAGTCGGTCAGTCAGTCACCAATGTCAAATGCAAATTTCATAGCCACATTTGCAACTTATAGAATTTGAAATGATTTGTCTAGTAAAGGAGGCATAATGGGTGGCTCAAGTATGTTAGGTGACAAGTCATAAAGACAAGTCAGGTTGGTTTTCTTGTCTTTTATATTCGAAAAACCAACAAACATATAGTGTGTTAACGGTAATTAAAAAAGTCAAGAACTAGCTTGTTACAACAATAATCCAAGTTGTTTAGAGCAATTTAAGAGATTTCTGCATTTTAAAGACCTTTGGGTAAACTTTGACATGTTTGACCCATTTGATCCAGATCTCCATTTTAGCTAACATTTTGAACTTTATCAATTTTTATACCAGCTTGAACTTTGACGACCTAAGATGAAGTCTACCCAAAAACGAGCCTTTTATCTATTAATGCATCAGAATTGCCACCACTCATTTTAAGAGTAGATGCATTAAGAGAGTGTTACCTTGCGTGCAAGCTTTTCCAGCTTCTCTTGCTCCATTTTCTACAGGTTTGGAAGAAAAAAAATGTTATTGAAAATAAAAATGATCTGGACTTGGGCAGCAGGAATAAACATAATTATAAGCATAATAGTAGGGCGCGATAAACATGGATGGAAACTAAAAATGAAATATCAAAATTCCACATGATATGAGGAAGTATGCATAAGGATAGTACTACAGACCATATAATTATTAGAATGTAATAGTATACAAGATCCTACACTACGATGTTGTCAGACAATAAATGGATCCTTTTATTCCCAAATGGTCCTAATCTTCATATTTTAAGTGCAACACAGTAACTGGTAATAGTTCATTAGGGTATATTAACTGTCATAAAAAATTGTCACGGAAAAGGTACTATATATAAGTTCAAAGATAGTGATTATCATAATAAACGTAAGAGATACATTTAAATGAGCAGGGATTTCCCACTGAACGAGTGATGCGATGGATGATGGATCAACTAATAACATCTGATTCAACACATGCACAAAAAGCTATACTACTTAACATGGATGACATAATTATCAGTAATTCAGTACGCTGCCAATAGATTACCTACCAGATCTTATCCAACAAGGTTACAAGAATGAGCTAACCTTTTCTAAATTAAGACAAAAGTGATGATATACACCAGATACTCAGCAACACTGATATACCAATATAATGCTACTGTTTATGAACAAGTCAGAACTCTACTCTACATGAAAGAAATATATATGGCAATGATAGCAAAGAACGTAACTACCAAGATTTCCAAAAGAGCATCCATATCATGTATGTGCAGAATATAGACACGCATATTTGAATCAGATTCACACATTAAAAGATGGTCATTAAAGACATAAATCAACTTCAACCAGAACTTTTTTACCTTAATGTAGATATTCTCTGCAGCCTTTTCCTCCTCGCTTAGTACTTTACCACCGCTTGAGAACCTGCGAGACACATATCGAAACGCCTGTCTTGCTGCCATTGTAGTCTTTTAATCTGCTTTCACCTAAACCGTGAAATTGTTTGTCACAGTCCATTAGATGTTTAGATTATAAAGGTTTTACAAACTACAATGACAATAATAAATGCGTTTTATAATCACATTAATCAAAGATATACAGTTAAGTCAGTAAACGTAGTACTTGTAAAGTGTAATCTATCTGATTACACGCAAAAACGATTCACTAATAAGTAAACTAAAACAACTGATACAGGCAGCTTATTTGTATTGTTTGACGTCTTTTAGACACGATCGATTAGCTATAAACTTCCATTGAGCATGTTGTAGGTTTTCATGAGTGGATTTAGTCAATTAATACCTTCAAACACATAATCATTACATATAATTGATATTTCAGCAATATCAATTTGACAAAATGAGCTCTTAGAGTTATTATTATCCAAACATCCAGCTCAACAGATCAGCCCTCAGGCAAACAAATCATGAAACTGAAGTTATTCCTAATAAAACCCTAGCTCATGAAATATGTACGACATACTGCAGATAATATCAAAACATCCACCTCAATAGCTCACGATAAACAAAATCATACAACTAAGTTATCATAATAACAAAACCCTAGCTCATGAAATACGTACGACATACTGTAGATAATAATACTACTCCGTAATAAATATATAAATAAAAAATTCAGATATTCTGTAAACTGTTGATCTACTGATTTTGTAGCAGCTAGGATCTGTAGACAGCACACATAAGAATATTATTCATATATGTACGATCAGCAAAGTTGTACAGTAAAATGCAGACGAATTGTAATACCACCGAACAAAATGAAGCTACAATAAAATTAATAAATAAAAAAGTAATCGGAATGACGGTGAACTAACGGCAGGAATCATCTGTACCGATTATCAGAGCTTAACGATGATAAACAAAATTCAAAATAGCGATAGCATACAAGATGAACTGCGATAATTTGTTGCGGAGAAATACTTACAAAGTTACTCTGAGATTTTGAGATAGATAATAGGTGAGGACTGGGGAATGAGGAGGTTTTGGGTTTAGAAATGGGGGAAAATTTAACGTGGAACGGAAGAAAGCTGACTAGCACGAACCTTCCAGAGGAATAACATATTAGTTTTGGGCTCTTAAGTTTTCTGGACCGGCCCAATTTTACGAAGAGGATAAGGTCCAACAAAATTAGGTGTGCAACAGTGCAAGCATGATTATTCCTCTTTAATACCTCCGTTCCGTCTAACTGTAAAGATATATGTATGCTAGCAGTATTTTGAAAATGTGTCAAACAAATGTGTACTTTCATGTCACAAGTCATGACTAGTTTTAAAAATTTTATACACAAGATTTTTTAAGAAAACAATGTAACGATTATAAAATTCTAAAACTACATACATTATTTATAAATTTCTATAACTACATACATAATTATATAGGATACTTTATAACGGTATGGACTATGGAGAGAGTAATGTTTAGCATATACTTGTGCATTTTTGTCGTCTTCACCTTTTTATTATCACATGTTTCAATCTTTTCCAAGTTATAAACTAATTATCATCAAGGGTGTGTTTGGTTGATAGATGTGGGAACGAAGGTGTAAATTTGTATCTTGAGCTATGTATATAACCGTATTCCAAACCAAATTTGTATCTTGAGTTTGGGTAATGGTTTTACTTTTTAGATATGGATATCAATCAAACCCATGTATATAACCGTATTCCAAACCAAAGTATGGTGGTGACTAACCTACACTCCCGTTTAATATGTTTGAAACTCGAAATTTGTATCTTGAGCTTGGAGTACTTCCAAGATTCAGAATTGTAATCAATCAAGTGATGATAATAATCATATTCGCAAGACTCTTCCCCGTAAACTAGAAAATACCAGCTGCAGTTTCAGTGACACTGAATCATGTAGATATTTCATTGTGTTGTCGCAAGCATATTCAGACATAGTGGTGCACTGGTGTATAACTAAGGTTGATGTTACAATAATATAATTGCTGTTTACTTTGTAAGACTTTAAGTTTGAAGGCTGACTGTACCTGCATTATGTACACCTAGTTGAACCAAAGTACATACAAAGAATATATTTATTTGACAACATATATAATGCAGTTTCAAAAATTAAGTGTAGAATGATGATGTCGATGTTCAATGCATCAAATCATTATTGTTTTTTCAAAAAAACCAACAGAACTTCTGAATTCGATGTCAACAAAAGGTATTAGAGATTACTCAAAAGAACATCATTAACTAAGATCACAACAGAACTTGGTTTCCAAACTAATATATTCAAAGACAGAATACCGATAACTGAATCATGCATAAAAAAAGGCGTCAATACGCAACGTTTACATATTTTCAGCAATGTCTTAAGAGCAACAAGCATTGGAATACTTTCAATTTTTTATAGCTTCAAATCAGAATGTGCAATACTTCCTAGTTTCTGCTGAACCATAGAGATTCAAATATGAATTTGGTCCATATTTGCATTGAACACTTTTAAACATGACCATAAGTTACCTACAAGAACCACCATAGAACGGTGCTACACGAACCCTCTACCCAGTTCCCAAAGCAAGCCCAGAAACAAAAGAAAATATGCAGGCAGGGACTCGGGAGCATAAAAATCACTCATTTTCAGCATCTTTATCCTCATCTACTTCATCATCAGCGACTTCATCCCCATCTTCTTCACCATCTTCCTGTGCTTCCTCATTCTCCATTGCAGTCTCTTCTGTTTTGTTCTTTTTACTAGCTTCCTTTGCTTTTGAAGAGTCGGATTTTCTTTTAGAATTCTTTCTCTTAAATTCTAGAACCACGAACAACAATAATCATTATCAAAAATGTAAAATTCAACTATCCTTTCATACACAATATAACAAGCTAACAACAAAGATCTTAGCAGCAGTAGCAAATAGAATAATAATAGATTGTTATTGTTACTTTTTGTTGTCATTTTTGTCAAGAATTAAAACATGTGCTACGAAGACCTCGTGAAACCAGAATAAATACAGTTACCGTTACTTTCGTTGTCATTATGATCTTCGATAGTTCAACACAGCTGAAAACATTTCAGTTTCGCTTTTTTTCAGGAAAATAGGTTTAGCTAAACTAGAATTGATACTAATGATACGCTTAAATATAAGAAAACATGGATGCTTCAAGTTACAGGCACATATTTACCTTCAAGAGAGGTTTTTAAAGATGCAACAAATTCTGGAAACTCGATCTCTTCAAGCGCCTTAAATACGTCCTCAGCACTGATTGTCTGCCTCTTAGATTCCTTACATATATCATTTGCCCTGCACAAATACAATACAACAGATTTAAACAAAACAACAATATCCACTTTGTATATTTCCACAAATAATGTGTTATAATTTGTATACAAATTAACTTATCATCACGCATCTACAACACTGCTCAATGCAACATCTGTGTATAACTGATACCAACTGTAAGTTCACACTATATGTCCATATGAGCTCAAAGTTACAAATTCATCAATACTATATACGGAGTATAATTTATATCAATTGCAAGGTTATCCAATTAGCCTATGTGAACTCAAAGTTAAATGCATCTGTAAATATGATGTTTGAAGTCAATATGTTATAACAATCATATCATATAAACTAAAGCATTTTAAAGATCAAAGTAAGAGAAATGTGTACTGACGTAGCAGAAAGGTAATGGATGAAGATTCTAGAACTTTCGGCGAATGCCATGAGAGAATCCTTAGGGACTATTATATCACCACCGTCTTGTGACAGCTGTGAAAGTCTGTGTTTTACTAGCCTTTTTACAATCGCCTTTGGAAGCTCCTCCGCATCTGCTACCACTTTCTCCGCCACCGTCGATGTTGCGGCCGTCGCCATAGTCGGAGGTATTCTTCGATTGAAGATGAATTTGGAGTGTGTGTTTGATTTGTGAATCTAGGGTTTGTTTCCCGCCAATGTTGGGGGAAATATGGGTTTTATGTAAAAATGAGATGATCCGATTTAATGATTCGGATCTAACTTTTCTTTATTTGTGTTTTAGTCCCTCAAGTTTCTTCAACTCATTTCTTTTGTTCATATAAAAGTAGTAATAAATAAGATGTGTATTAAGATTGGAAAACATGAACATCACGGATTCACAGGTGCAAATTGTGGTTAGTATGGATGTTTGATTTAATTAGAAAAACTAAATTAACAATTAGGTGAAACTAGTTATTGATTTTCGACTTTTAAGAGTTACAACCAAATCATCTCATTAACCGAACAAATTCAAGCCTACTAACTATTTGTTTGGTTAAATTATAGAATTCGAAACTTTTCTTATTATATTGCTTTTAACACTCACATAAAAGCGTTAAACGCCATTATTATCAGTATCGATGGAGAATGAAGGCGAAAGAGAAGATTGAAGAGGAAAGAAATTGCAGTAACTTGAAGGCTTCGATACCATGTTATAATATGAAAAGTCGTAGTATTAATAAAGTTTAGAAAACGTGTGATAACTATGATTAATTTAGTTTCATAACGCATCAATACAAGAAACCAGTAGGTATAATCATATTAGCAGAAATTAAAAAGCCAATTAAAATACTACTACTTTCTATCTAGTTTCTTGAAAGATATAAATTATTAAAAGTCTTTCTAAATTGGCCCCTGACTAGCCATGCTATGGACAATTTAATGGTGACAAAACATAACTATAGTATAATGATCTTTCAAAAAACTAAAAGGCCAAAGTATGATGTTGACAAATAATGTTTTAATCAATAATATTAATATGTTTCATTAAAAAATGCTCAATTACATAATACAAATAATGGGTCCTCAACATAATCAATATACACAGCAAAATCTTAACAAAACTATAACCTAAAATAATCTAGAATCTTGAAACATGAAACATGTAGAACAATATAGAGCGACTACTTTCTTTTAAAGAATTTCCTACGTATAAAAAGAAATGTGACAATTTGGTTCACATTTTCACGACAGCGACGATATAGATGACTGGTCCAAGCTCTAGTCAGCAAACATTGTTAGTCTTTGATGGCGGATGATGGCGAAAGTGAAAGCTTATCTAATTGTTGACTCTACCTGCAAATCAACATGTAACAATATCGTTAGGTTCATCGAATTACATTGGTGACATTTTCAATCTAACGGCCTTATTTGAAAACTTAGTAAAATTCATGTTCATGATACACCACAAGTAAACAAATATTGAAAAAGTGATCAGCTAAATCCATGATGTAACACAAGTTAACAATACTTTTATCATCCTAATCCAATATCATAAACAGTTGGATTAAATTAGTAAAGTGTACAGGGGGTGGATCATGAATCTTTATCCTGGTTGGATCAAATCGTATGCTAAAAAACATCCAAAATCATCCTAATCCAATATCATAAACAGTTGGTCAAATGCACAGGGGTGGATCATGAATCTTTATCCTGGTAGGATCAAATCGTATGCAAAAAATTCAGACTTGCAAAAGATAATCACTTTATCAAATACGACAGGTCGGGTCCGCAGCTTTCAGCTAGCTGTGAATTGTACACACGTGATGACACTACCCAAGTCTGACTTGTACCGACACATCACTAAAACCTTGATCTGGTTTTTCAAGGGGTGCAGATAGGTAGATCAGCAGCCCTTATCCAACTTGGGCAACTTGATACTAGTAGATTACTTGTATCATTATAATAATTAAACAATTTGAGAAAAGGAGGGTCAAGTATTTTCATTTCATTATAATAATTAAAAGACTCCCAAGTTGGACCAAAGGGTAGAGCTGATAATATGAGTATGAGTATAACTTTTACAAGAAAGGGGAAAGGGGCATTAAGACATCAACATCGTTACACCGTTTGCTGAATCAGAAAGACAATAACCATGACACTGTTTGCTGCCAACCTTTCGTTTTCCAAATAAGGATGCCGAAAAAAGACCTCAAAAAAGATTGCATCTTTAATTATTCGTGATATTGATATTCATTGACTACTTAATTTTAAAACAGTAGCTGCAAGCTAGAAACATCCATATCCATATTATTTATTTATTCAGCAAGTAATGTACAGATTAAACAGGCACTCTAATCTTGCATGAAATCATTATAAAATTTATAAATGACAAACATCATATGTTGGTAGAACATGAACACGGTAAGTTTTTGCAAATAGTGCTTAGGTCCTTTTTATACAGCGTACTTTTCTTTACATGATCCAACAAGCACATGCAGGATTAAAGTGACTACTACTGAAAATGGAAAATATGATAATAGTTGGTCTAAATATGTTTTTGGTACTTGTATAGTTAAGTAATACCATGACATATTGACCTACAGGAAAACAACTAAAAAGACAAATATACCCTTGAAACAAATAGTTGAACTGTTGAAGGGAATAGAGTTCCAGAAAGTACCTCTAAAGAATACCCTCCTAAGGAACTTTGGGTTAGTTGATAACAATATGTTAGTAAAATTCTCCATCTCTAAGCTAACATCAAGGATCCAATGAGCAAAACTACAAGGTTGAAGATAGAGAAGTCCTACAAAAAACACAACAAAAACAATAAGAACTCAATAACTCGCATATAAACTGCAAAAAAACAGAGAAGCCAAGAATGAACATTCTCTTACATTTTTCCAAGAAGCCGAAAATTCCATACGAGGAAGGTCATTTTTCACTCCAAGGCTATAGACTGGAGTACCATCAGGATAGTACAATCCATAGTTCCTCTCTGAAGTCGGGCCGGTCTTCATGTTTTCATTGAAAAGGGCAAATACGTAAATATCAATGGGTTGTGAAGGGTTCGCAGGCGTCCCTTGTCGTTGTTGCATTCTTTGAATCAAATTCTTATGATAAATCCCAGCGTTTTGTACCGTAGCTCCAACTTCATCCTCATCTCCCTTTGATGGCCATCCAGTCTCGGATATTTGAACTTGAATATTAGCATAACCTAATGCTTTTATAGCTGAATAAACCGCATCAATTTGAGCATACAACATATTATCGTATATCAAATTCGTGTTAGGATCAATAACCCCTTCATTTGGCTCAAAAAGTACATACTCCAAACGTACATTGTTCGGGTCATTCTTGTATGCAAAGTAAGGATACACATTGATCAAAAAAGGCGAATTGGTTTGTGAATGGAAGGCAAGAATAGGTTGTAAATATTGGACTAAATCTTCCCTAAACGCCCCATGGGATGGTGGGGATGAAGTTGCTAAGATTTGAAGAGAATGAGCTGTAGTTATGTAAACTTGTTTGTCTAATCCAAGATTAACTAAAGCTTGATACATGCCTTTCATGGCTGGATATAGATATTGTGGTAATACACTATCTTGCCCTCCCAAGATTTCGTTCCCTACGGTGATACAAGTGATCTTGGTTTGAGAAAGATAAGGTTGTACGTTTTGTTGAATCCATATTTGAGCTTCTTGAGGATCTTGCATTCTAGGAAGGTATTCATTTCCTAATCCTATGATGAATTCGACATTTGAATTCGTAAATGAACCCAAGACTTTCGGGTCGGCATCATAGAGCTTAACTCGACTAATGTTCAAAGTTTTCAGGAGGGCCGAAACCTGCGATGGCTGCGGGAGATTGTTGGCTATTTGTCCATAGTTTATCCCAACTCCAAGTGTATAAGTGCCAACAAATAATCCTGCAAACACATCAAATTCAAAAATTTCAGTTAATATCATGATTCTGATTGACACCAAAATATGATTGCAAATGTCAAAACAAATTTGCAAAAAGTTACAATTGAGTAGTCAATTAGCCATCCTTATGACATACCGTAAAAATTAGTTAAGTACATCAAAATATACCTTGTAATTCTATTTTTATTGCATGCATAACACACCAAAATGTATATACGTCAGCAAAACTTCTACATATATAGTAAAAAAAAAAAGGCATATTTTGTAACTAACACGTCAAGAATCAAACACAAATCGATAGTTACCATAAACTATCAAAACCCAGAACCCAAAATTCAGAATTTCACATTTTATTGCAACGCCAGAATCCAAAATTTAAAATTTTATGAAGTAGTGAAGTACCTGCAAAAGTGAGAAGCAAAACAAGTGTATGAACAATAGCTGCCATTTGACACTCAAATTGTCAGCTTCCTTGTACAATAAAATTGGTAGGCAGAAAGATGCTGATGAAGTTCGAGGATGTTCGGGGTTTATGGGTTTTGTGTAGGAATATCAGAATATGTTGTGTTTATGGATAAGGAGTCGGCGTTATATATAGTATTTTAGCTCAAATGATCACGTGTATGGAACACCATGGAAGTCTCCATGGACCAACAAATGCATAGACGCCACGTGTTCACATCGTCATTTCTTTGTCCAAGAAAACAAGTTTTAGACCGACTAAACTTGAGTTTCCTAAAATACCCCTGTCAAATGGTTTAACTTTTGACTTTGACATCTGTTGAATTCTTAAGTCTTAACACGCCTACCTACGTAGACACTTCCAACAGCCAACCAATATGTCCACTGCCAGCCAGCACCAGTGGGTGAGTGAGTCAACAATATAATCATTTACAAATTAAATAAATAATACTCGTTTTTAAATGATTTTATAATACTATTGGATTTGCATGATGATTGATGCATGCCATGACTCGTTTTATAATTTTTTATTTATTTTTTGTTTTCCTTTTATTGAAATAACATAATGAGTGGTGAGTACAACTTATTAGTTATTACAAAAAGGAATTATGACGGTTATAAAAAATCCCTTTGATTGTATTCCGTAAAAATGGCGGATCCAGAAAATTTAATTATTGGTGGCACAAGAAATTTGACACTCAATCCAGTTGGTAGTTTATCAAGTTTATTTACACTGTGATGTGCACCGTCTAAATGTTTTAAATATGAAGCACTCTTAAAAAATCAACAACTTTTCAATTGATTTTACACTAAGTCAAACTAATTGATTGATGTCACGTGATATTGTTGACTATATATAAGATGGATCCGCCACTGTACTCCGTAATTAAGTTACCTTAATCGTTATGTATAGTTATATATGGATTAATAATGATCACATTTATGTTTTACTTTTCTTTCGGTTTATATTCTATAGAATACATTTTATCTTCGTGTTTAGTAAGAGATACAGTACGTATAGGTTTATATTTTAGCCTTGTAGGCCTATATATGTAGACGTATATACTGTCTGGTCCAGTTCAGTTCTGAAAACACCGATTTTAAAATTATATGAGTAAACCTATATAGTATTATTATTCATTCACCGGTGGTTGATGAAAATGTTGAAATATATTCATGCAAATGCAGAATTGATAGTTAATCAATGATTAATAAACGCTCGAGTTTATCCATTAAGGATAAAAAGCCTTTTCTGCTTTATATATATCTTTTCTATCCATCCAAAATGGACTTTAATGTATCAAATCAAATTTAGGATTTGGTTCACTGCTGTTAATATCATCGATCTTGAGCTTTATGATATGATGCATGCACTTTATTAGTAGCTTACGTGCACCTTTTGCGCGTTGTTATCAATTAAAAATGTCTTTTTTGCGCAATTACAAGAGTGTTTTTAATACTTTTATTTCTTTTGCTTTGTAAAAAGATAAAGAAATGATTTTATATTAATTAGATTAGATAGATTATACAAATAGTACATACCCAACACCACTAACACTACTTGTTATACATGACGTTACAAATGTTTATAATTAAATCTAATCTAATTAAAACACTTTATAAGTTTATCTTATCGGCCAATTATCCAGATGAGTATCATAAAGAATAACTATAATTTATGGGTATTGTTAATGACAGCCCTAATGTGCACTAATTGGTTGTACCCAAATGATATTTATGGGAGGTCAACTAAAATTCAGGTGGCCGGTCAGAGAGTTTATTATGGTATGAGTACAAATATTAATGCACGTTCTAAATTCTTATTGACAGCCCTATGAGTTGTCGTTATCATTTTCCTTTATAAACTAATATGAATAAAGTATAAAGTGTGAATTTTCCTTTTTAATGCTCACCTTCTTTTTATAAATATGGTAAGAGAACTTATTACTGTAAAAGTATTAGTTTTGATGTTGGAAGTAATGTTAATTTAGAAGATTCATTATAGCACCAAGGGATATAATTAGTATTTCTCATGATTTTTAATTTAACAAGGAGGGTTAAAGTTCATCTTATTAGTATCAGCTCTTATCTTATACACTTAAGGTACAATTTAGTCGAACTCTGCAATCTTGGGCTAGAAGTCGTCCACACCCGCAATTCCTTTAGCTTTGCCTTATACTCTATTGGAACAAAGTAAAGGAGGAGGAATGGAGAAACAAAATCATTATTGTAGAAACATGTTCGTTTAAGTTCGATTGATGATTCCTCCAATGCTAATCCAAGATCTTACAGTAATATTAAAAAAAAATGGAGAACTTATTTTAGGATGCTAATAATGTCAATAAGAATCAATTTTATATATTAACTAGGTGAAGGACCCGCGACAACGCGGGCTACGCCATTTGATTTTTTTATAAAATTTGATATTTTTACTTTTTTAGATAAAAGAATATATCAATGGATGTGTGAAATGTATTTTCATATTCCATATAATTATGAGTTGATTTTATTTATACAATTTTAGTTTTTAATTTTCAATGAGAAAACACTCGATACAATAAGTAAACCCAATTTTAACATAATGTGTTATAATCAAGGATGTCATTTTAACATTTTATTGTAATATGTGTTTTACATGATTACTTAATGTTGTAAATATGTCATTGCTTTCATTATTACCTACATGTTTCATACACTTATGATTTTTATTTTTATTTTAAATTTATAATTTTTTAGTAATCACAAACCTTGCAACACAAACAACCAACTATACAAATTAAATTATCTTCAATAAGACTACAAAAAAAAAATACTGAAGCCATGACTAATAAAATACACAAAGCTATTCATGATCAATCTATCAAAATTGGGTAAACATTAACACTCAAGAATCATATATGATCAATATAAAAGCAAGAAATCTAGACCAAACGTTATGAGTTATAAATAATCCACAAAAGCCACGATTCTCAAAACATACACCGGAGCAAACCCAAAACACTACAATATATATATTTGGAGGAAAACATTTACGATGTATGTATAATACATTATTATACTTTGTTATAAATCTTAAAATTCACGAAAACATGTAATATCCAAGGTTTCCTTTTAATACATATTTTAAGTATAGTTTAACTAATATAACAAAATCAAACACATTAGCAAATTATAAGAAAATGAGATGCATAGAAGATAATTGAAAGTAAATAGACTAATATATGCAAGAAGGTAAAACAAATTCTTCTGGTTGCTTTTTGTCAAGATACCAAATTGTCTTCTTAAATTGTCGACCACCACATGTGGAGCTCGAGCTAGCCTAGTAATTGCCTTTAGATATTTAATAACACCACCACCCATCCAATTTTGCTAAGGGATACATAACTTAAATAGAAAGGAACACAACTAAAATGAAATAAAAGAAAAAAGAGGAGCATATATTTGTTTCAATCACAGTGGCCACTGGTTATGTATTTAATTAATTTGTGATTCTTATATATTGATATACTAAATGTAACATCCTCGATTTGGGCCTAGTAGAAATACGGTATTTTCCCCACTTTATTCGTATTTAAATAATATTTAGAAATAATTTGGTATTATTGAGAAACTGAGAATTTTAAGTCAAATGGTCAAAAGACCTATAGTGATAAATGAATTATTAATTGTTTTATATTAATCCAGTTGAAGGTATAATAAAACTTATTTTCTCGCAAATTGGTTTTAGGTTCCAGACCATAGATTTAGAGCGGATATAATTTTGACACTGTAATATATGGGAGTGGAGGTTAGGCCGACCTAACCTCCTATCTTTCCCTTTCCCTTTTCATTTGGTTTCCTTACCTCCAAAACAAAACACATATATTGAAGCTAGTGAAATCCAAGACAATGAGAGGCTTAGGGCTTTAGTTGGTTTCAAGTGATCATCATCTTCTCCTTCATCATCATCATCATCTTAAATTGTAAGTTCATACCTCAAGTATGTATATATATATGTGATTGATTGAATTAGGTTAGATTAATGATGCATGTAAGGAATTAGGACTTGGATGATGTTTGTTTGTGGTTATACTATGATATGTGATGATACTTGAGGTCAATTTCGTGTTAAAATCATGTATTACAACTGAATTTATAATTTTGGTGTTTTGGATTCGTGTTTAAATGCTTGCTGATCTGGGTATTGTTGCTGAAAAAGTGTCGAACGCGATCCAGCTCACCTCGCCGGGATCGCGTTGGTCAGTGAAAATCTGAGTTACTGGGATTTTGTTCTTAGGAACGCGATCCAGCCACCTTGCCCGGATCGCGTTTGCTAGTGAAAAACGGTAACAGAACTTTTTGTACATTGGAACGCGATCCAGCCTACTCTCACCCGGATCGCGTTTGCATGTTGTAAAATGACGAATTTGATAACTTGTGACTTGTGCATTCGTGTTAATCGCATTGTAGTAATAGTATAGTAGATATTCTTATCTGACACTATATACATGATTATATCATAGTGAACTTGAATTTGAGACTAATTCGGGTTGGTTGTATTTTCAGATAAAGCGAAGACTCAGTGAGACTAGATCTCTGAGTGGTGACATTGTCAGTAAGGGTGAGTGGATCGTAGACCTTCAGTCTTATTTGGTTGTAACAATGTGGTTACAACGGGTAATCTTGGTTTATTTGATGTATTGTTTATCCTGATATATATTGCCATGATGAGTATGGATTATATGAATTGTTCAGAGGTCGACTGCGATCGGGTTTGTGTATTATTACTTGGATAACATTAGAGCTTTGTTCATGTGTTGTTCATTGACTTAATGTTGGAAGCGGTAATAGTACTAAACTATTGGTTAGATCACTGATTTGGCCGTCAGTGATTGTAAGCGTTGCTTGGGGGCCTCCGCGGCATTAGGGTGCCTCAAGGATCACCAATCCTCTTTGAAGCTAGTTGTTAACTGCTTAGTTGTAGTCAATTGTTAAGCTAAATTAGATTGTGGGTTATTGATCTGTTCACTTAGCTTTGTGCTAATTCCCCTCATTACTCTTGCAGGATATTTTGGTTATGTGGGTGAGCAAGATGATGGGAATGGGATGTTTGATACTGCTCGCTCTGTTTTGATCTAACTATTTAAGGATTTATCCTCTTATGTAAATTGAATTACACTAAGGCGTATCATTATAAGTTGTATTGAATTATGATGGAATGATACTTTGTGGATTGCATTTTGGTTTAATATGCAATCTATGTGGTATCATTTGAATGTAACTTGGCAACGATATTTATCATTATAATCTAATCCGTATAAGTTTAAATGCGCTTCCGAAAATGAAAAAAAAAAATGTCTTGGTGATTTTGAGTGTGTTATAAATTGGTATCAGAGCATAAGTTTGGGTGAATTGAGCATGGGTTAAGTGTTCAATCCCAAACCTAATTGTGTTAATCAAACATTACAGGGTGCGGGATTTAGCTGTGATAGGAGAATCGGTTAGTATGTAAGTACTAACAATTAACGAGTTGCGAGTTGTGATGTGGTGCAGGAAATGGCAGATCATGAAAACCAGACCGATACCCCAAATGGTACTTCTAGAACGGATGTCACTCCTCCCGAAATTCAAAATGTCAGTCAGGGTCAGACCGGTACCTCCTTCTCAGCTGAGGATTTGACCCAAGAGGATTATTTGTTACATTTGGAAGGGGAAAATGTTAGACTAAAGGCTATCGAGCAACAGTTTCTGGAGCAACAAGCTCGGTTATCTCAGCCGTTTCAGCATACTACCCCACCCGTTTATAGCACAGTACCACCTACTATCGTGACATCTCAGATTCCTACATCACTACCATACTACCACCAGCAGCCTCATGGAAATATCTTCCAGACTTCGGCCCCAATTTCGTCTTCTGGGCCATCAGGATTTCAGTTTCCGGTATTTCCACTGCCGTATCAACATAAACTTTGTTCATTCAAGACTTTCAAATCTTGTGGACCGTCTGATTTCCATGGTAGTACTAACCCCTCCGTTACCTTGGATTGGTTGAGAGATGTTTAGAGAAAATTCGAGGTTTGCCGATGTGAAGATGAGGTTAAGGTTCCTTTTGCTGTCTAACTTCTCAAGGGTCCGGCAATGGGTTAGTGGGATTCTATCACCTCACATTTCACCCCGCAACAGAGAGCGGCTATTAGATGGTCCGATTTCTACAACGAGGTTTGCAAGAAGTACTGTTCTGGGTTTGATATGACCCGTATACGACGTGAGTTTATGGATTTGCAAATGACGGATAGGATGACAATGGATGATCTTATTTCTCAATTCACCGAGAAACTAAGGTTTGTGCAACAATGGGTACCGAATGAACGTACCCAAATTGACCATTTTGTAGGAACGTTGCCCTATGATTACCGAACGACAGTGAGACTCGCGGGTTCCCTTACCCAAGCTTTTGAGTTGGCCCGATCTGTGGATGGATATATGAGAGCAAAGGATGTGGGGATTAAGGATAAATCTGCATTGAAACCTAAGAGTGATTCTTCAGGGAGTTCAGAAAGGAAGAAATGGCATGGATCCTCTCAGGGTAAGAAATCAAGTTCTGTTAGTGGTGTTAATGTGGATAGAACTAATTGGTGCCAAAGTTGTAAGTCCAAGCACACTGGACCGTGTACTCCTCAGACTCGTAGATGCATTAAGTGTGGGCAATTTGGTCATGACTTTAAAGACTGCATTTTCCCTAACAATGTTTGTTGGAACTGCCATAAAGAGGGTCATCGAGCAGGGCAGTGTACCGTGGCTGGTAGACAGAGAGTGGGTACGGTCGGTGGGTCTTCGTCATCTGGCCAGAAAAGGAAGAATCCGCCATCAGTAACTGGCAAAGCATTTCAGATGACAGCTGATGAAGCTGTCAGAACGGAGGATGTCATAACCGGTACTTTTCTAATCAATTCTGTACCGGCATGCGTTTTATTTGATTCGGGAGCCAATTGCTCTTTTATATCTATGCATTTCTGTGATAGATTGAAACTAGCTCCCACCATTATTACAAATCCTGTAACATCCTCGTTACCGGCCTAGGAGAAATTTGGTAATGTACTTAATTCATTTGATTATTTAATTAAGTTTAGAAATAATTAGTATTATTTGGCTAATTGAAATAAATATGTCCAGTGGTCAAATGACTTATTGGGATACATGAATTATTACTTGTGTTAAATTATTATAGTTGACGGTATAATAATATATATTTTCACGTAAACGGTTCTTAGGTTCCAGACAATAGATTTAGAGCGGGTATTATTTGATAACCAACTTATACCCAACTTTGGGGATGGATCGGCTCATTGTTTCCCTCCCCAATTTTTATAACTCCCCAAAATAAACACATACATTGAGTTTGAGATAGAAATCAAAAGAAGAAAACTTTGGTCAATCGATTAGAGCTTGGATTCGTGGTTCCACTGAACAACATCATCATCTACCTTACTCTTATCTCGATTGTAAGTTAAATTGCTTTGATTATGTGTGTTTATGTGTTAGGGTTTGATATAATAGATAAATGAATGATTATGCTTAGGTTGATGATTTAGGAAGTTAGTTGTGGTTGGAACTTGTTGTATGATGATACTTGAAGTCACTCATTTGCTATAATCGTGTATTGTAGCTGGAACTTGGTGATTTGGGGTTTTGTTTCGGATCTGGCTGTGATAAGGAACTGAGTACCTGGGTTTCTTCTTCATAGCCGATCGGTTATGAAGAAGCCGATCGGCTAAGGTAGTAAAGCAGATCGGTTTAATTTAGCCGAACGGCTATGTTAGTTCAAAATCATCACAGAACTCAGCCACTTGAACCGAAGCTTGAAATTTAACTAATAAAGCAGATCGGCTATGTTATAGCCGATCGGTTGGGCTTAGCCGAACGGCTAGGGACCCTTAGCCGATCGGCTTTGGGTCTAAATGTGGACAACAATCAGTTTGTCGTGTCATACTTCGGTGCATATATATATATATATATATATATGTGTGTGTGTATTTGTGCATATATGTACATTTGTGCGCTAAGTAAAACTTGATAGGTGAAAATAAATGTGGAACCTTAAGCTTATTATTAAGTGATGTATTTGACATGAATTACATTATTTCAAATGGGTTCCTAATTCGTTAATTGTTTATGTTCCCAGATAAACCGAAGACTCAATAACATAAGAACTTTGAGTGGAGATTGTGAAAGTAAGGGTGAGTGGATCATTGACTTTTAGTCTGAATTAGTTGTAACAATCTGGTTACAACGGGTAAACTTGTTCTACTGTTATACATTGTATAAATTGCATATTGCCATGATGATTATGGAATGTGCTATCTTGTCAGGGGTCAATATGAAATTGGGTTTGGATACTGTTACTTTGGACGACATGATGACTTTGTACATGTGTTGTTTATTGAAATCATGTCGTATGTAGTAATGGTACTAAACTATCGGTAAGATCACTGTTTGGCCTTCAGTGGTTATAAGTGTTACTTGGGGAACCACCGCGGCATGAGGGTACCTCAAGGACCACCGATCCTCTTTGATGTATTTGTTATAATGCTTTGTGGTGATCAATTGCTATGCTAGTTTAGATTGATAGTTGTGATCTATTCACTTAGCTTCGTGCTAATCCCTCTACTCACTTCTTGCAGATTACTTTTGATGTGGGTGGGCAAGAAGTTGGTTTGAAGAATGTTTGACTGCCTACTCTGACTATACGACATGTAGTCGTTTATAAACTTATGTTTTGGAATTTAAATAACACCTAACTTAATGTTGTAGCTGTTGTGGTTATTGTACCAACTTATCATGCAGGCATAGATTGTGTTTTGGGAATTATGTTATACGCAATCTATAGTGCATGATTTGTATTTAATCGCTTCCGATATATGTTTAAAAAAAAAATGTCTCTAAAAATATTGTGGTGTTATAAATTGGTATCAGAGCTTAGGTTTGGGTGAATTGAGCATGGGTTAAGTGTTCAATCCCAAATCTATGTGTGTCAGTCAAACATTCCTATGAGTGGGATTTGGTTAGCATGTGAAGTTGGTTAGTATATAGGTACTAACAACTAACGTGTTATGAGATGTTGTTTTGATACAGATATGGCAGAGAATGAACCTCCAGCTGACACACCCAATGATGCCCCTCGAACTAATGTATCCCCTCTTGAAACCCAAAATGTTAGCCAGGGTCAAACTGGTACTACCTTTTCTGCAGGGGATTTTGATCATGATGATTATATGATTCATCTAGAGACAGAAAATCTGAGACTTAAGGCAATAGAACAACAGTTTTTGCAACAACAACAACAAAACCGGTCTTCTCAACAAATCTTGCAATCTTTGCCACCTACTGTTAGCACTGTACCACCACTTTTGGTGACTTCGCAGATTCCAGTATCTCAGTCTTATTATCATCATCCACACTATGGTACCTATCCGATTTCGGCTCCGTTCTCTTCCGGACCTTCGGGTTATCAGACTCCGATATTTCAAGCTCAGAATCAACCTAAGCTATGCTCTTTTAAGACTTTCAAGTCTTGTGGACCATCGGATTATTCGGGTAGTACAAATCCCTCCGTTACCTTGGATTGGCTGAGGGATGTGGAAAGAAAGTTTGAAGTTTGTCGATGTGAAGAAGAAGTCAAAGTTCCTTTTGCGGTGCAACTACTTAAGGGTCCAGCAATGGTTTGGTGGGATTCCATTACATCACATTTTACCTCACAGCAGAGAGCATCAATTTGTTGGTCTGATTTCCACAATGAGGTTTGTAAGAAATATTGTTCGGGATTTGACATGACTCGGATTCGACGCGAGTTTTTGGATTTGCAATTAACGGATAAGATGACGATGGATGATCTCATTTCCCAATTCACTGACAAGTTGAGATTCGTGCAACAATGGGTACCGGAGGAACGTATGAAGATTGACCATTTTGTGGGAATGTTACCGCATACTTATCGGACGACCGTGAGATTGGCGGGTACTCTTTCCCAAGCTTTTGATCTTGCCCGTTCTGTGGATGGGGATGTTAGGGCACAGGGCTTGGAGGTTAAGGAAAAATCTCCATTTAAACCCAAAGGTGAATCTTCGGGTAGTCCTGGAAAGAAGAAATGGCAGGGATCTCATCAACCTAAGAAGTCCAGTTCGGATAGTAAATCATTGGACAGAACCAATTGGTTCCACAATTGTAAATCGCGACACACGGGTCCTTGCACTCCACAAACTGCTAGGTGTATCAAATGTGGACAACTTGGTCATGACATCAAGGATTGTGCGTTTCCTAGACATGTGTGTTGGAATTGTAAAAAGGAAGGTCATCGTTCGGGTTTGTGTCCGGAGGCTGGGAAACAAAAGATGGGTGTGGTCGGAGGGTCTTCGTCTTCTGGCCTGAAAAGAAAGAATCCACCAATGGCAACTGGTAGGGCATTCCAAATGACAGCTGATGATGCTGTCAGGACTGAAGATGTTATAACTGGTACATTCCTAATCAACTCTGTACCAGCTACTGTTCTGTTTGATTCGGGAGCCAATTGCTCATTTATATCTATGCTTTTCTGCGATAAACTGAAATTGACTCCCACTTGTATTACAAATCCTATTGAGGTTGAGATAGCAAATGGCAAGATAGTTCCAGTTACCACATCGGTGACTGGAGCTAGCATCTTGATTGAGGATCATAGTTTCCCAATTTCTTTTCTATTGATGCCTATCCCCAGTTTTGATGCGGTTTTAGGCATGGATTGGTTAAGTAAGAATAAGGCAAGTATAGAGTGCCATAAGAAACTAATTAGGATTCCAATCTCTAATGAGTCATATGTTGTGGCTCGAGGGGAACGGGAAAGAGGTAGTATCCCTATGATTTCTATGATGAAAGCTAGTAAATCTCTAGCTAAGGGGTGTGTATCCTACCTGGCTTATATAGTTGATGCAAAATTAGAAAAGAAAACCGTTTCCAATGTTCGGGTGGTTTCTGATTACCCTGACGTCTTTCCTGATGAATTGCCTGGGTTGCCTCCCATTAGGGAGGTGGAATATAAAATTGACCTAATTCCGGGTTCTACTCCCGTAGCTAAGGCTCCTTATAGACTAGCTCCCTCCGAAATTCGTGAAATGATGACCCAAATCCAGGAGCTATTAGATAATGGTTTCGTCAGGCCTAGTTCGTCTCCTTGGGGTGCACCCGTGTTGTTTGTTAAAAAGAAGGATGGCACCCTTCGGATGTGTATTGATTATAGGGAGTTGAATAAGCGAACCATAAAGAATAAGTACCCTTTGCCTCGAATAGATGAATTATTTGATCAGTTGCAAGGGTCTTCCTATTTTTCTAAGATTGACTTGAGGTCGGGTTATCATCAAGTGCGGGTGTGTGAGGAGGATATTCCTAAGACGGCTTTTCGCACTAGGTATGGTCATTATGAATTTCTTGTTATGCCTTTTGGGTTGACTAATGCTCCGGCGGTCTTTATGGATTTGATGAATAGAGTTTGTCGGCCCTATCTTGATAAGTTCGTTATTGTATTTATTGATGATATATTGATTTATTCTAAGACTGAGGTTGATCATGAAGTACACTTGCGTTTAGTACTCGACACTTTGAAACAGGAGAAGTTGTATGCTAAGTTCTCCAAATGTGAGTTTTGGTTGCGTGAGGTCCAGTTTTTGGGGCATATTATTTGTGAGGATGGAGTTAAGGTTGATCCATCTAAAGTTGAGGCAGTTATGAATTGGCAAGCGCCTAAGTCTGCTTCGGAGATTAAGAGTTTTCTTGGTCTAGCGGGTTACTATCGAAAGTTCATCAAGGATTTCTCTAAGCTCGCGGGTCCTTTGACGAAATTGACTCGAAAGGATGTTAAGTTTCAGTGGAATGATCAACAAGAGTCGGCTTTCCAGACTTTGAAACAGTTATTGTGTCAGGCTCAAATTTTAGCCTTGCCTGAAGGGTCCGAGGATTTCATTGTGTATTGTGATGCTTCGCATGCGGGTTTGGGTGGTGTTTTGATGCAACGTGGTCGAGTCATTGCGTATGTTTCTCGTCAGCTTAAGCCTCATGAAAAGAATTATCCTACCCATGACTTGGAACTTGCAGCTGTAGTCTTTGCCTTGAAAATCTGGAGACACTATTTGTATGGTACTAAATGCGTTATTTGTACGGATCATAAGAATCTTCAGTACATGTTTTCTCAGAAGGAACTGAATATGCGTCAGAGGAGATGATTAGAGTTGATAAAAGATTATGATTGTGAAATTCGTTACCATCCGGGTAAGGCGAATGTGGTCGCCGATGCGTTGAGTAGAAAAGGGAAATTCGAGAAAGTTTGCTTTATGCGATTGGAAGTTTCCTCTGATTTGATTGAAAAATTGAGAACGGCACAAATGGAAGCATTGTTGGATCAAAATTTGAAGGCCGAGATTCTATTGAAAAGAAAAGAACTGTTATGTGACGATTCTCGTGGGTTAAAGACATTCCAATCGCGTGTTTGGGTTCCTTTGCTTGGTGGGCTTCGTGATGTAATATTGATGGAAGCTCATAAGTTCAGATTGTCGGTTCATCCCGGTAGCACTAAAATGTATAATGATTTGAAACCTTTGTATTGGTGGCCTACTTTGAAAATGGATGTTGCTCGATTTGTGGAATCGTGCCATATATGCTCTCAAGTGAAAGCTGAACATCAGAAACCGTATGGGTCGTTGAAACAACTTGAGATCCCCGAGTGGAAATGGGAAAACATTACGATGGATTTTGCAACAAAATTTCCGCGAACCATTAGAGGAAACGACATGATTTGGGTGATTGTGGACCGATTGACTAAGAGTGCTCACTTTCTTGCTACTAGTGAGACGGCTTCTTTGAGTAAATTATCCCAATTGTACGTCAATGAGATCGTTTCGCGACATGGAATTCCATTATCTATTGTGTCGGATAGAGATCCACGATTCGTGTCCGGGTTTTGGCAGGGTTTGCAGAAGGAATTGGGTACCCGAATTAATTTGAGTACGGCTTATCACCCTCAGACGGACGGTCAATCAGAGCGCACCATTCAAACTTTGGAGGACATGTTGCGTGCTTGTGTGTTGGAATATGGTGGGTCTTGGGATTCACACCTGCCATTGATTGAGTTTGCATATAATAATTCTTATCACTCGAGTATAGGTATGCCTCCGTATGAAATGCTTTATGGGCGTCGTTGTAGAACACCCACATGTTGGTTGGAAGCGGGTGAGAAACAATTTGCGGGTCCAGATATTGTTCAGATTACTGCTGATAAGGTAGCAATTGCTCGTGAGAAGTTAAAAGCGGCACGTGATAGACAGAAACGGTATGCCGATCCGCGGCGCCGTCCGGTTTCGTTTGTGGTGGGTGAATTGGTATATTTAAAGGTTTCCCCTTGGAAAGGTGTGATTCGGTTTGGTAAGCGTGGTAAACTTGCTCCTAGGTTTATTGGGCCATTTAGAATTCGCCAAGTAGTTAATGATCAAACGGTATCGTTAGATCTTCCTCCTGAATTAGCAGGTATTCATGACACCTTCAATGTTTGTTACTTAAGGAAATGTAAGGTGGAGGACCAATCCCAAGTCCTTCCGTTACAAGACTTGCGTGTCGACTTAAGTCAGAAACTTGTAGAGGAACCCATAGAGCTTGTAGATAGAAAAGTGACTAAACTTCGGAGAAAGGAGATACCCATGGTTTTGGTTAAGTGGCAACATAGTCTGGGTGCTAATCTTACGTGGGAAACGGAGGAAAGCATGAGATTGCGGTATCCTAATCTTTTTGAGCGTGGCGAGATTTCGGGGACGAAATCTTCTTAAGGAGGGAAGATTTGTAACATCCTCGTTACCGGCCTAGGAGAAATTTGGTAATGTACTTAATTCATTTGATTATTTAATTAAGTTTAGAAATAATTAGTATTATTTGGCTAATTGAAATAAATATGTCCAGTGGTCAAATGACTTATTGGGATACATGAATTATTACTTGTGTTAAATTATTATAGTTGACGGTATAATACTATATATTTTCACGTAAACGGTTCTTAGGTTCCAGACAATAGATTTAGAGCGGGTATTATTTGGTAACCAACTTATACCCAACTTTGGGGATGGATCGGCTCATTGTTTCCCTCCCCAATTTTTATAACTCCCCAAAATAAACACATACATTGAGTTTGAGATAGAAATCAAAAGAAGAAAACTTTGGTCAATCGATTAGAGCTTGGATTCGTGGTTCCACTGAACAACATCATCATCTACCTTACTCTTATCTCGATTGTAAGTTAAATTGCTTTGATTATGTGTGTTTATGTGTTAGGGTTTGATATAATAGATAAATGAATGATTATGCTTAGGTTGATGATTTAGGAAGTTAGTTGTGGTTGGAACTTGTTGTATGATGATACTTGAAGTCACTCATTTGCTATAATCGTGTATTGTAGCTGGAACTTGGTGATTTGGGGTTTTGTTTCGGATCTGGCTGTGATAAGGAACTGAGTACCTGGGTTTCTTCTTCATAGCCGATCGGTTATGAAGAAGCCGATCGGCTAAGGTAGTAAAGCAGATCGGTTTAATTTAGCCGAACGGCTATGTTAGTTCAAAATCATCACAGAACTCAGCCACTTGAACCGAAGCTTGAAATTTAACTAATAAAGCAGATCGGCTATGTTATAGCCGATCGGTTGGGCTTAGCCGAACGGCTAGGGACCCTTAGCCGATCGGCTTTGGGTCTAAATGTGGACAACAATCAGTTTGTCGTGTCATACTTCGGTGCATATATATATATATATATATATATATATATATATATATATATATGTGTGTGTATTTGTGCATATATGTACATTTGTGCGCTAAGTAAAACTTGATAGGTGAAAATAAATGTGGAACCTTAAGCTTATTATTAAGTGATGTATTTGACATGAATTACATTATTTCAAATGGGTTCCTAATTCGTTAATTGTTTATGTTCCCAGATAAACCGAAGACTCAATAACATAAGAACTTTGAGTGGAGATTGTGAAAGTAAGGGTGAGTGGATCATTGACTTTTAGTCTGAATTAGTTGTAACAATCTGGTTACAACGGGTAAACTTGTTCTACTGTTATACATTGTATAAATTGCATATTGCCATGATGATTATGGAATGTGCTATCTTGTCAGGGGTCAATATGAAATTGGGTTTGGATACTGTTACTTTGGACGACATGATGACTTTGTACATGTGTTATTTATTGAAATCATGTCGTATGTAGTAATGGTACTAAACTATCGGTAAGACCACTGTTTGGCCTTCAGTGATTATAAGTGTTACTTGGGGAACCACCGCGGCATGAGGGTACCTCAAGGACCACCGATCCTCTTTGATGTATTTGTTATAATGCTTTGTGGTGATCAATTGCTATGCTAGTTTAGATTGATAGTTATGATCTATTCACTTAGCTTCGTGCTAATCCCTCTCCTCACTTCTTGCAGATTACTTTTGATGTGGGTGGGCAAGAAGTTGGTTTGAAGAATGTTTGACTGCCTACTCTGACTATACGACATGTAGTCGTTTATAAACTTATGTTTTGGAATTTAAATAACACCTAACTTAATGTTGTAGCTGATGTGGTTATTGTACCAACTTATCATGCAGGCATAGATTGTGTTTTGGGAATTATGTTATACGCAATCTATAGTGCATGATTTGTATTTAATCGCCTCCGATATATGTTTAAAAAAAAAATGTCTCTAAAAATATTGTGGTGTTATAAATCCTATTGAAGTCGAAGTAGCAAATGGTAAATTAGTTCCGGTGACCACATCGGTTACTGGAGCTAGTATTTTGATTGAAGGACATAGTTTCCCTGTTTCCTTCCTTTTGATGCCTATTCCTGGTTTTGATGCGGTCTTAGGTATGGATTGGTTAAGTATGAATAGAGCCAACATAGATTGCCATAATAAGTTAATCAAAATTCCCACTTCGGATGAGTCTCATGTTGTGGCTCGAGGAGAGCGCGAGAAGGGTAGTATTCCTGTAATTTCTTTGATGAAAGCTAGGAAATCTCTAGCTAAAGATTGTGAATCATACTTGGCTTATGTTGTTGATGCTAAGCTAGGCAAGAGAAAGGTCTCTGATATCCGAGTGGTTGATGAATACTCGGATGTCTTTCCCGATGAGTTGCCTGGCTTACCTCCCATTAGAGAAGTAGAATATAAAATCGATTTGATTTCTGGTTCTACACCTGTAGCTAAGGCTCCTTATAGATTAGCCCCCTCAGAAATTCGAGAAATGATGAGCCAGATTCAGGAGTTATTAGATAAGGGTTTTGTTAGACCTAGTTCTTCTCCCTGGGGTGCGCCTGTGTTGTTTGTTAAGAAGAAGGATGGCACCTTTCGTATGTGTATTGACTATAGGGAGTTGAATAAGAGAACCATAAAGAATAAGTACCCTTTGCCCCGAATAGATGAGTTGTTTGACCAATTGCCAGGGTCTTCTTATTTTTCAAAAATCGATTTGAGGTCGGTTTATCACCAAGTACGGGTTTGTGAGGAGGATATCCCTAAGACAGCTTTTCGCACAAGATATGGTCATTATGAATTTCTTGTTATGCCGTTTGGGTTGACTAATGCTCCGGCGATTTTCATGGATTTGATGAATAAGGTTTGTCGACCCTTCCTGGATAAATTTGTAATCGTATTCATTGATGATATCTTGGTTTATTCTAAGTCTGAATCCGATCATGAGATGCATTTGCGTATGGTTCTTGACACTTTGAGAAAAGAACAACTGTATGCTAAATTTTCGAAATGTGAGTTTTGGCTTCGTGAGGTTCAGTTTTTGGGGCACATCATTTGTAAAGATGGGGTTAAGTGGATGATGATCCCAGCTAGAGATCTTAGTATGTATTACTTTGATTGATTATTAATAAGCTTGCGGAATAGTTTATTAATAACTTGAAGAACAAACTTGTATATAACAGAATATCTAACCAAAAGCTTCAATATTATTAACAATAATACGAACACACAACTTGTGTTAGGGTTTACAACCTTGAAGCTAATAACTAGAATGAATTCGTATATCAACCTCTAGGGTTTTACAGAATCTCTATTTATAACACATAGAGTCCTTTACAGAATCAAACTATTATGGAAATCCTATCTATTCCATAATTATCTCTAACCGACTAACCAACAGTGGTTGAGTATATAACTAACAGGGGTAGTACTCGTATATTATCAACAGTGGTTGAGTACTTACAAAATACAAACTATACACTAACAGTGGCCCTGTTAGACAAATGTACTAACAGCGGTTGTCTTCTTCTAACAGTGGTTGACTTCTAACAGTGGTTGAAGTCTTATACCAACAGCGGCATGATACTTGTATTCTGAGCAAATCTAACAGTGTCTCAGGTCTCAACAATCTCCCCCTAAACTTGATCATTCAGAGTAATGATTCAAGTTTCAATCCTTCTTTTCTTCTTCTTTTTCCTTCATCGTTTGCCTCTTATGCAGTTGATTAAACACCATATATAAAGCTCTGTAAACTCCTTCAGTAATGATGGTTGTAGATAACTTCAAATCAATCAATCTATTCAGCAACCCTGTTCCCAGCACATAATGTCGATCATCAAACATGTAGATCACCTGCCCATTGTTGAATACTACCATGTGTACTCTAGCTCTGGCAAAATATCTCCAGGTTATAACCCTTTGATAACAATGAAAGAATAAGTGATACAAGCTGGCTGGTTCAAACAGGCTCTGCAATAACTCCATCATTTGTCTTTCAATCACTGCTTCAGAGTTCTTTCTATTCCTGATTCTGCTCACTTGATACAATTCCAAAAGATCATCTCTTGTACAAATTCTGAGCAAATCAACCATACTCCCAACATGATCATCAAATCCTCTTTCCCTTTCAATCTTGATCTCAAGGATCATTTTTCTGAAACCATAATCAATTGCTACTCCTTCCCAATTTATAATTCTAGCCTTTCTTGGTCCTTCAGAAATCTCCTTGCTATCAGTCAGAATCTTGATTCTCTTTTTCAGCTCTGGATCAAATCTTGGAATATCAGGAATAACATTATCTTTAGAAATCTGATTTTTCCATGAATTTCTTCTAACTTCATTCTGCTTTTCCTCTAAGGCTTTCTCTGCTGCCTCAGTAGCTGCCTTTTCTCTTCTTTCTTCTTCTTCTTTCAAAAACTTTTTCATTTCCCTATCTGCCTTTTCTTTCTTCTCCTTCATCAATGCATTCAAATTCCTATTCTCTTCCATTTTCTTTGTCCACTCTTCATCTTTTCCCATATACCTATCATATGCCTGTTGCAGCTTCTGCATATTCCATCCTCTAACAATTTTAGCTGGAGCATAATTTTCAGACAATGCATTGATCATTTGTCTTCTCCTTTCAGCATATGGTAAAGGTTTACTCCTTTTCTTGGCTAATTCCTCTTGCTTTTTCTTTCTAGCCCTTTCCTCATTTGCCCTTTTCATCAACAAAAATCCAGAAGATAACTCTTCCTCTTCATTACCTTTCTTCTTCTTTAAATAATCATGAACTCTCTGAGCAGGAAGCTTTAATCCTTGTGCAGTCTTTTCTTTAACAATCTCTGCAGCTTTCTGTGTAATAGTCACTACACTCAGATCATCCAAAAGCATTTTCACATCATCACCCTCTCCTTCAGCTTTAGCTTCTGCAGCTCTCCTTATCAACCTTTCTCTTTCTTCTACTTGCATCCTCAGCATATCATGAGACTCAATATGAGGCTCTTTAATTTCTTTCACCTTTGATTTTTCTTTTAACTTTCCTTTACCTTTGTCTTTTGGATCAATCACAGGCAATTTAGACTTAGGTTTGAGTGGTGAAGTTGGTTCTCTTATTGTAACAGGTACCTCTCTTGGTCTTGTTGTTGTTGTAGCTGTGGCAGGGGTTGGTATGATAGCAGTGGTGATTGGTGTATCAACAGTGGTAGGAGTTAGTGTACTAACAGGGGTAGACATAACAGTGGTTGTGTTAGTGTTGACAGGGGTTGAAATTGTGACAACAGAGGTAGAAGTTTTGACAGGGGATAATCTTTTAGTTGGCTTTCTTCTGGGAATAGATTTCTTTCTTGTAAAGGTCTGCAACTTCTTCTCTTCAGCAATTGATTGCTCCCCCTTAACCTCAACTTCTCCTTCTTTTTCAACATCATCAACCACCTCATACACTGACCTATCACTGAAACTCACTCTTTTCTTATCATCCAGATTAGCACCCATCACATCCCAAACATATAATCTAAGTGCAGCTTTCTCAGGCAACCCTTTATTCAATGGAAATACCTGATAAACTGTTTCATCAGTCTGCTCTGCTCCTGCACCATCAACTACCTCATCATCTAAACTTTCATGTATCACATAATCAGATACATTTAGCTCCTCCTCAGCCTTATCCCTGCTCTGCACATAATCATCATCTTTATCATCAAACACTAACTCCACAGTGTCTTCTGATTGTGCCTCAATATTCATCTCAACTGTATTATCATCAAACTCAAGCACCTCTGTAGCTGTATTATCATCAAACACCTCTGTAGCTGCAGAATCATCATTCATCTCATCAATATTTATCATTTCTCCATCCATATCATCATGAGGTCCATATGAATCATCATCATCATCATCACCTGCTCTTGAACCATCATCTTCAGGCATAATATCATCATCTGCTTTCTTCTCCCCCTTGCCTGAAGATTCTTTTAACCTATTTGCAGGTAGAAGAATATTATTGACAGCCTCCTCAAGCACTAACAACCTATTCTTCATATCAAGCAACTCTTCCTTCTGATGATCAATGAGCTCCTTCTGTGTAGCAATGAACTCATCCTGAGCTTGAATTTTCTGTTGAGCCTCTTTTCTGTAAGCCCTTTCCCTCTCATATTTGCTCCATAGTTTATTGACATCATGTACAAGATAAGAAATCGTCAATTCATCAGTATCACTAGGCTCATCAACATTAGAGTGTGACCTCTTAGTTGAATCCTTGCCCACATCTGCCACTGCAGATGTCCCTTGGTTATTGGTACTGGGACCTACATTTGAATCATCACCCATAGGTTCATCAAACATAGTTGCCTCTGGTTGGGTCTGATTAATGTTACCACTATCCTGCCCTGCCAGTGGGCTATAAACAGTAGTGGCAGCCCTTCCAGAATGAACATTTTCATCAAGTATGTTCACCTGTTGTGTTGGAACAGTTGACTGAGACTGTGGAGAAACAGGAATCTCCATAGCCTGTGTAGCCTTCTTGGATTTCTTGGCTTTAGATTGGGTAGGCTGTTTGTTCCCTTGTTTTCTTTTGATGCCACCTCTTGATGTGTGTTCAGAACCAACTTGTGTTGTTGGTCTGTCATCATTTGGTCCAGATGGTGTTGGTAATACACCACCAGTGGCAGAAGGAGTAACTAGCATTGTAGAAAATAATGCAGTTTCCTTCTTAGAAAAAGCATTCTGATACTTATTCATAGCCTGAATAGTCCTCAAAGATAGAGTAGAACTAACAATTACACTATCCTCTGCTGGCAGATTTGACAATTGATTATTTAACAAAAGCTGAACAAATCTAGGGTACATAACGAATGTATCACCCTTTACATTCCTAATCATATTATCTAAGATAAATCTAGACATATTAAATTTAATACCCTGTGCCAAGCAGATAATAGGATATGCAATCGTAGAACTAAATTCATTAAAACTAGTTCTCTTTTGAGACAAACATACCAGAAAAGTATGAATGTAGAACTTCCATTGAGGACAAAACCATGACTTCAAGAAAGTATAGTCTGATCTTGTCTTTCCTGAACCTTCATACCCCATATCCATAATGCCTTTAAACAAATCTTCTCTCGATAACTCCAGAATTCCACCTTCATCATCAAACTGTAAAAGTTCTCTTAGAACAATCTCAGTAACCATTACCTTCTGACCCTTGACAGTGGAATGAATGTGAGTAATGCCATTAACATTCCCTTCCTTTGCATTCTGCCAGAACTCCTGAATATGTGATCGAATCAATCGTGGAGCGACAGTAAGGGCATAAGTAACTGGACAATTACTCAAGAAATCGATGATAGGGTGAAAATACTCATCGGCAAGGTCTTTATTCAAGAAAGCCCTCATGTTGTGTTCAGAATGAACACTTAGCATAGAAGTACCAGAATCAGACGATGATGAAGATGCCATTGATGTAATCGATGAACGAACGAAGAGTGAATTACAATAAACAACTCAAAGCGAGAGCGATTATTGAAGGGTTTTGAAAATTTTGAAAGCGTAATTGAAAAAGTGAAGTATTTGAGTATTTATTTGATGACAGTGCCAAGCCCTAAAAATAGAACTAGCAGTGGCACTTCTGGTTATACCCAACAGGGGTACAATTTACAAACAAACCCAACAGGGGTACCTCACTTGTCAATTTATAGTCAACCCTTTCTAACCATCTAACAAAGCTAGCAGCGGCTGATAGTCTAGCAGGGGCATCCGACCAAGGAAACGCCAACTTAGAACTAACAGGGGCATAAACTTAGCTTAGTTAGACAACGAAATTTTTTATTTTTTTTATTTTTTTTTTTTTTTTTCGACCAAGGAAACCTGATGTTTTATCTGAAGGTTCACTTGTCAATTTTTTTTTTTTTTTTTTTTTTTTTTTTTTTTAACCAAAACAAATAAGAAGAAACAAATAAAACATTAAATTCCAGCTCAAGTGATGTCTCTTGACAGTGGCTGAAACCTGCAATATTAAACTAAGAAAAACAACTAACAGGGGTTAAATTACACACATATACAGCAGGGGTTTAAACTACATTGACAGTGGCACAGGTAAACTAACAGTGGCACCATCTGTTATCATGATGAAGCTAACAGTGGCAACACCTGACCCTGTCACATACAATATATTTTACCCCTGTTAGTATCAAATCCAGACCACAACACTACGTGAGATTGATCATACCAATATTAGTTATCAAAAATGTAAATCTTCCTACATCAAATGCTTTTGTAAAAAGATCTGCAAGTTGATTATCAGTATGAATTTTAAAAATATGAATCAATCTTTTATCATAACAATCTCTTATAAAATGATATCTGATTTCAATGTGTTTGGTTTTTGAATGCTTAACTGGATTCTGAATGATACTAATAGCAGAAGTATTATCAATATAAATAGGAGTGTTCATGAAAGTCAAACCATAATCCAGCATTTGATTCTGAATCCAAAGAACCTGTGCACAGCAACTTGATGCTGCAACATATTCTGCTTCTGCTGTAGAAGTGGAAACTGTGGTTTGCTTCTTGCATTGCCATGACACTAACCTATTTCCAAGAAATTGACATCCTCCACTAGTCGATTTCCTATCCATATTCTCACCACCATAGTCACTATCTGTGAATGCCTTTAGCTCAAAATCTGATCCTTTAGCATACCAAAGGCCCAAGTCTGGTTGACCTTTCAAGTATCTAAAGATCCTCTTCACAGCATACATGTGTGACTGCTTTGGATTGGTCTGATATCTAGCACAAAGACACACTGCAAACATTATATCAGGTCTGGATGAAGTTAAATACATCAATGAACCAATCATTGACCTGTATAAGTGCACATCTACTTCCTCCCCCTCAGGATCAGAATTAAGATGTTTATGTGCCTCCATGGGAGTGCTAGCTACCTTCACGTCTTTATAACCAAATTTATTCAAAATATCTTTCACATACTTCCCTTGGTTAATAAAGATTCCATCTAACTTTTGCTTGACCTGCAATCCTAAAAAGAATGTGAGTTCACCCATTGAACTCATCTTGAACTTCTTATGCATTAAATCTTCAAACTCTTTGCACAATGAATCCCTTGTAGACCCGAAAATAATATCATCAACATACACCTGTACCAGCAATATATCTCTTTGAACCCTCTTGGTAAACAATGTCTTGTCAATAGTACCTCTCTTGAATCCATTCTTGAGCAAGTACTCAGATAGAGTATCATACCAAGCTCTTGGAGCTTGATGTAATCCATACAATGCTTTCTTCAATCTGCACACTCTATCTGGATATGTTGGATCTTCAAACCCTGGTGGTTGGCAAACATACACCTCATCATCAATTAGACCATGAAGAAAAGCACTCTTCACATCCATTTGATAGACTTTAAAATCCTGATAAGATGCATAAGCTAAAAATAATCTAATAGCTTCTATTCTAGCAACAGGGGCAAAGACATCATCATAATCTATGCCTTCTTCCTGTGTGTACCCCTGTGCTACCAACCGAGCCTTATTCTTGATCACTATTCCTCTTTCATCTCTCTTGTTCTTAAAGATCCATCTTGTGCCTATAGGTTTCTTTCCTTTTGGAAGATCAACCAAATCCCACACATCTTGCAGTTTGAATTGCAACAATTCTTCCTGCATAGATTCAATCCAGCTTGGATCTTTGAGAGCCTCCACTGCCTTCTTTGGTTCCATCTGTGAAAGAAAACATACATATAATGAAGTATGTACATCTTCTTCTCTTACCTTGGTTTGATGTCTTGTCTGAACAGGAGTCATAATATCACCAATAATCAAATCCAAGGAATGATCTTTATGAACCACATATTTAGATGTAGAAGTATCCAGTAGTTCTCTTTCCAAATTAGAACCCAAAAGATTATCTATCTCAGAGTCTGAAAAAGACTCTCTTTCCTCTCTTTCCTTTGATGGCTTTGGAGTTGCTTCAGAATCTGACAAAGAAGTCCTTTCCAAAACTTGAAATGGAGGACTTTGTTCAACAAATTTTGGAGAATCGTGCTCTCCTTCTGAATCATGCTCTGAAACTATATGAGAACTCTTTGAACCATTTTCTGTTGGAATTGAACCATCTTCATCCTTTGAACCATTTTTGCTACTTGACCCACTTGAATCATCTGAAGGTTCATCTTGCTCTAACTGGAATACTTCTGGAGGATCTGGAGACCAAATAGGAAACAAGACATACTTCAAGTCATCCTTTTTAGTTTGACTTGAGGTTGATTTCCCATCTTTACCTGCATCATTACCTGCATCTGTACCTGCATCTGTACCTGCACTAATAGACAAATCTGGATATCTAAAAGCATGGGTTAGTGCATCAATATCAAACAAAACTTCTGGACCTTTTCCTTCTACATTTGATGTATGTTCATTAAAGGTCACATCCATGGTCTCTTCTATGATCCTAGTCCTTTTGTTAAATACTCTATAAGCCTTGCTTTGAATAGAGTATCCAACAAATACACCCTCATCTACCTTACTCTGAAACTTACCAAGATGATCTCTGGTATTTAAGACAGTACAAGGACATCCAAATGGTTTTAAAAAGCTAACCAAAGGTTTTCTTTTAAAGAATAACTCATAGGGTGTCTTGTTATGAGGTTTAATAATCAAAATCCTATTCAAAACATAACAAGCAGTGCTAACGGCCTCTGCCCAAAAGGACATTGGTAGTTTAGCATCTGCTAGCATGCTTCTAGCAGCCTCAATTAGTGTCATATTCCTCCTCTCAGCTACTCCATTTTGTTGTGGAGTCCTAGGTGCACTATACTGTCTTTCTATACCTTTATCCTCACAGAACTTATTCATCTCATGATTCTTAAATTCTGTCCCATTATCACACCTGATGATCTTAACCTTTTGATTAGTTGAATTCTCAATCCTAGTTATGAATGATCTAAGTATTTCACCTGTCTCATCCTTAGTCCTAAGAAAGAACACCCGACTCATTCTAGAGTAATCATCAGTTATTACCAAACAGTAAGATTTCTTCCCTTGACTAGCTACATTGGTAGGGCCAAACAAATCCATATGTAACAGGTGTAAGGGAGTGGTATTGGTATTCACAAGCTTGGTCTTATAAGAGGTCTTGTGTTGCTTGCCTTTGAGACATGCTACACAGTGGTCACTACATTCAAATAACTTTTCAGGTAAGCCTCTCACTAGCTTATTCCTAACAAGTTTATTCATGGTCTTGAAATTCAAGTGACACATCCTCCTATGCCATAGTTCAGATTCAGATACAGTAGCTTTAGAAATGAGACAGTTAACATTTTGAGATTCCATCTTGTTTAAATCACTACAGTATACATTATCCTTTCTTGGAACTCTCATTAAAATCTTATCTTCAGGTATTTTGAGTTTTTCAGAAAGTATAAGGCATTCTGTGTCAGTGAAATATACAGGATTTTGCTTATCTGTGATTTGACTCACACTAAGCAAATTGTATCTCAATTGCTCAACATAATAAACATCATTGAAAGTGAGCTTACTGCTTTTTACCTTACCTTTACCTGTGATTTTACCTCCTTTAGGATTGCTTCCAAATGCTACATCTCCTCCAGAAAACGCTTTAAAGTCCTGTAGCTTTTTCCTGTCTCCAGTCATGTGTCTTGAACAGCCAGAATCAATATGCCATAAGCTTGGTGGCTTGCCCTGCACATATATGAGAAAAACAGTTAGTTTTTCTTGGGAACCCAAACCAATTTGGCTTTGGGTTTCCCTTGAGCACCATTGACATCAACCCTTTTGACAGTGATTGATCTCAGTGCTGCATTGGTTTTGGACACTTCAGATTTACACTCATTTTTATGTCTCCAAAAACAATCAATTTTAGACCTGACAGGGGTTAATGGTTTGACAGTGGTCACCTTTAAGTTTGTATTGATTACCCTGGCAGTGGTAGCTTTACTTGGTATAAACATTCTTTTGAAATGTTTAATACCAGCAGAGGTACCATGCCTGACAGTGGTCAAACCCTCCCCTGTTCGTGTCTTGCCTCTGTTAGCCGTTGACAGGGGCACTGCTGTAGCATTAACAGGGGCTGCAGCCTTGCCTCTGTTAGGCTTATTTATCAACACATGACCTGTACCACTGTTCCTATTATTTTTAGGATTGTAGTAACAGTCCTGTTGAAGATGATTATATCTACCACAAATAAAACATGACTTTCTTTTCACACATTCAAACCCATTACCCAACCTTTGTGAAACCAATTGGTTCCAATTTCTTTGATTACCCCTGGGAATGGATTTATTCACATTACTTGCAGTATGTAACTCAGACTTCTTTGATTTACATGTACACTTATCACACTCAGATTTCAACTTGTCTTTTGATTCAGTATTGACCTTTTTGTGTACATACCCTAAACCTGAACTAGCCTTGTTGGTTTTCCTGACTTGATCTAACTGAGCCTTTGCTTTCTCAACAAACATCTTTTTACCCTCTTCTAGTTTAGTACTATTAAGTTCAGAAACTAGACCAGTAATAGACTTAACACTACCATCCACAGAATTACCACTAGATGAGCTATCACTATCACACTCATCTTCCTCAGTCCAATCAGATACCTCAACTTTATCAAAATTCACATTATCATCACAATTAACAACTGGATCTACCTTTTTAACCTCCTCAGACACACCTACCTTAAGTGTTTCTAAAACAAAATCACTTTTAGGTGGGAAATAAGTATGATTATAAGGTGGAGGAACAGCATTAAGGTTGTAACCTAATCCAAGTTTTAATTTATCATGAATTTGAGACTTGATTAAGTTTTGAACACCTTTTGAAACATTTTCCAACTCATCAACTTTCAATTTTATTGACTCCTTATCAGAAATTGCCTCAGCCAACTTAGCACTTAGCATATCAACTTTTGTTTGTAAAGCTTTCTTTTCCCAATTTAGATACTTAACATCTAAGTGAAATTGAGATTCATTCTTTTCATAAGCTTTTATCTGATTTTCTAAGTTTTCAATAGCTAAAGTGGCATGTTGACTCTTTTCCTTACAAGCTTTTAATTCATTACACACAACCATATTATGATCCCTATAAAATTTAACCATTTTCTTACATGCAGGAGAACATAATTTAGATTGTACCTCATATGGAATGTCTGAAGACTCTGGTTCTTCTGTGACAGCCATCAAAGCTTGATTCTGAACTACAAGCTCTTCTTGGTCACTCCAGTCAAATCCTCCCATTCCATCTTGAGCAACCAATGAATCTGAAGTGGTGTTCTGAACAGGTACCAATCTTCTTTGTGGAGCAGAATTATTTCTCATAATACCATTCTGAGATCCTCCAGCCTGTGTGCTCTTGCATTCTCTAGCAAAGTGTCCCATCTTGTGACAATTGAAACACTCCACCTTGCTCTTGTCAAAACCAGCTACACCATCTCTCTTGTAAGAAAAGTTTCTGTTCCCAGACATCTGCATAAACCTCTTTGCCCTGATTGTAATCATGGCCATTTGCCATCTTAAATCCATCTCTTCCAGGTCCTCTTCACTAACCTGCTCCAAATCTTCTGTAGTTAATGAAGAATTCACATGGCTTGCAAAGAATGCTTCCAATACATTATCATTAGCACCAGATGTGCTACAACTACCAGATTCACCAACAGAAACAAAAGCAGCATTGTTAGAGCTACCATTGGACTGTTTCAATGCTAGAACTTCAGGCTCAAAATTCCTCAGATCATTATACAGGTCTTCAATCTCTTTCTCTTCAAGATCTGGACTTTGTCTAAGTCCCACAGTGTACATATTCCAATCTGTACCAAGTGATCTTAGAAACTTCCTGTTCAAGTCATCTTTATCAATCTTGACATTGTGATTTTCTAAATCACCCACAAGTTTTTGAAACCTATCAAAAGTCTGAGTCAGAGTTTCAGACTTTACACCTGCAAAGTTTTCAAACTGTTGTTTGAGAAGAGATCTCTTATTCTTCTTGGTGTTATCATTACCACCAAATCTCTTAACAATTGCTTGCATAAGAACCTGAGCATCTTCACAGTTTTCAAACTTCCTTTGATACTCATTAGGAATAGACAAAAGTAGAGTACTTAATGCCTTCCACTCTGTTGCTCTTTCTTTTCTCTCTGCATCAGACTTTGGTGGTGGTCTTTCTTCCTTTTTACCATCTGCATCCTTAGTATAGTTTGGTCCATTAGTAACCACCTCCCACATCATATAATCCGTAAGCAACATGTATTGCCTAATCCTAGTCTGCCATAACTCAAACTCATCAGGTTTGAGCATGGGAATCTTTGTAGCTTGTATTCCTTCCATTGATTCAGTAGACATCTTGTTATTTGTTGAAAAAGCTGCGAAATTCAATTACCTTCTTCAAGATCAAAGTAATATCAAGCTCTGATACCACTTGATGATCCCAGCTAGAGATCTTAGTATGTATTACTTTGATTGATTATTAATAAGCTTGCGGAATAGTTTATTAATAACTTGAAGAACAAACTTGTATATAACAGAATATCTAACCAAAAGCTTCAATATTATTAACAATAATACGAACACACAACTTGTGTTAGGGTTTACAACCTTGAAGCTAATAACTAGAATGAATTCGTATATCAACCTCTAGGGTTTTACAGAATCTCTATTTATAACACATAGAGTCCTTTACAGAATCAAACTATTATGGAAATCCTATCTATTCCATAATTATCTCTAACCGACTAACCAACAGTGGTTGAGTATATAACTAACAGGGGTAGTACTCGTATATTATCAACAGTGGTTGAGTACTTACAAAATACAAACTATACACTAACAGTGGCCCTGTTAGACAAATGTACTAACAGCGGTTGTCTTCTTCTAACAGTGGTTGACTTCTAACAGTGGTTGAAGTCTTATACCAACAGCGGCATGATACTTGTATTCTGAGCAAATCTAACAGTGTCTCAGGTCTCAACAGTGGATCCATCAAAAGTCGAGGCTGTTATGAATTGGCAAACACCTAGGTCTCCTTCCGAAATTAAGAGCTTTCTGGGATTAGCGGGTTACTATCGAAAGTTCATAAAGGATTTTTCTAAGATTGCGGGTCCTTTGACTAAGCTAACTCGGAAAGATATTAAATTTCAGTGGACTGAACGGCAGGAATCAGCTTTTCATACTTTAAGGCAGCTTTTGTGTCAGGCTCCGGTTTTAGCATTGCCAGATGGGTCCGATGACTTCATTGTTTATTGTGATGCTTCTTCTGCAGGTTTGGGTTGTGTTTTGATGCAACGAGATCGTGCTATTGCCTATGCTTCGCGTCAATTGAAACCTCATGAGATTAATTATCCAACCCACGACTTGGAACTTGCGGCCGTGGTTTTCGCTTTGAAAATTTGGAGACACTATCTTTACGGCACGAAATGTGTCGTTTGTACGGATCACAAAAGTCTTCAATACATGTTCACCCAGAAAGAGCTCAATATGCGACAAAGGCGATGGTTGGAATTGATCAAAGACTATGATTGCGAGATTCGTTACCACCCGGGTAAAGCAAATGTTGTGGCGGATGCGTTAAGCCGGAAAGGAAAATCAGAAAAGGTTTGTTTTATGCGTTTGGAGGTCTCTTCCGATTTGATCGATCATTTAAGAGCGGCTCAAAGGGAGGCTTTAATGGATAATAAGTTGAAGTCCGAGGTTATGTTGAGAAGAAAGGATTTATTGACTGATGATTCTCGGGGTTTGAAGACCTTTCAATCCCGAGTTTGGGTTCCCTTGCTTGGTGGGCTTCGTGATGTGATTTTGTTAGAGGCTCACAAATCTAGATTGTCGATCCATCCCGGAAGTACTAAGATGTACCATGACTTGAAACCGTTGTATTGGTGGCCTACTTTGAAATTAGATGTTGCTCGGTTTGTAGAATCTTGCCATATTTGTTCCCAGGTAAAGGCCGAACATCAGAAACCGTATGGAGCTTTGAAACAACTGGAGATTCCCGAATGGAAATGGGAGCATATCACCATGGATTTCGTGACTAAATTACGTAGAACGGTTAAAGGAAATGATATGATATGGGTAATTGTCGACAGATTGACCAAAAGTGCTCATTTTCTTGCAACTTGTGAGACGGCATCATTGAGTAGGTTGGCGCAATTATATGTTAATGAGGTTATTTCTCGGCATGGAGTACCATTGTCCATCGTTTCCGACAGAGATCCGCGGTTTGTATCGGGTTTTTGGCGGAGTTTGCAGAGAGAACTGGGTACTAAAGTTAACTTGAGTACGGCTTATCATCCTCAGACTGATGGTCAGTCTGAGCGGACTATTCAGACTCTGGAGGATATGTTGCGGGCGTGCGTTTTGGAATTCGGTGGGTCGTGGGATTCTCACTTACCCTTGGTTGAATTCGCCTATAATAATTCTTTCCATTCTAGTATAGGCATGCCACCCTATGAGATGTTGTATGGCCGTAGGTGTAGAACACCCACTTGCTGGTTAGAGGCGGGTGAGAAGCAATTTGCAGGTCCTGACATAGTGCAGATTACTGCCGATAAGGTAGCTATAGCGCGTGATAGGTTACAAGCTGCCCGTGATAGACAAAAGCAATATGCCGATCCGCGTCGTCGACCCGTTTCGTTTGTAGAGGGTGAATTGGTTTACTTGAAGGTTTCCCCTTGGAAGGGTGTTATTCGGTTTGGGAAACGTGGTAAACTAGCTCCTAGATTCATTGGACCGTTTAAAATTCGACAAGTCGTCAATGATCAAACGGTGTCCTTAGATCTTCCTCCGGAATTGGCGGGTATACACGATACATTTAATGTGTGCTACTTAAGAAAGTGCAATGTGGAGGACCAATCCCAAGTTCTTCCATTGCAAGACCTACGTGTAGACCTAAATCAAAAGCTCGTAGAGGAGCCCGTAGAACTTTTAGACCGTAAGGTGACTAAACTTCGAAAGAAGGACATACCCATGGTGTTGATTAAATGGAATCATAGTTTGGGGCCGAACCTTACGTGGGAGACCGAATCTAGCATGAGGTCGCGGTTTCCTAGTCTTTTTGTGCATGGCGAGATTTCGGGGACGAAATCTTCTTAAGGAGGGAAGATTTGTAACATCCTCGATTTGGGCCTAGTAGAAATACGGTATTTTCCCCACTTTATTCGTATTTAAATAATATTTAGAAATAATTTGGTATTATTGAGAAACTGAGAATTTTAAGTCAAATGGTCAAAAGACCTATTGTGATAAATGAATTATTAATTATTTTATATTAATCCAGTTGAAGGTATAATAAAACTTATTTTCTCGCAAATTGGTTTTAGGTTCCAGACCATAGATTTAGAGCGGATATAATTTTGACACTGTAATATATAGGAGTGGAGGTTAGGCCGACCTAACCTCCTATCTTTCCTTTTCCCTTTTCATTTGGTTTCCTTACCTCCAAAACAAAACACATATATTGAAGCTAGTGAAATCCAAGACAATGAGAGGCTTAGGGCTTTAGTTGGTTTCAAGTGATCATCATCTTCTCCTTCATCATCATCATCATCTTAAATTGTAAGTTCATACCTCAAGTATGTATATATATATGTGATTGATTGAATTAGGTTAGATTAATGATGCATGTAAGGAATTATGACTTGGATGATGTTTGTTTGTGGTTATACTATGATATGTGATGATACTTGAGGTCAATTTCGTGTTAAAATCATGTATTACAACTGAATTTATGATTTTGGTGTTTTGGATTCGTGTTTAAATGCTTGCTGATCTGGGTATTGTTGCTGAAAAAGTGTCGAACGCGATCCAGCTCACCTCGCCCGGATCGCGTTGGTCAGTGAAAAGCTGAGTTACTGGGATTTTGTTCTTAGGAACGCGATCCAGCCACCTTGCCCGGATCGCGTTTGCTAGTGAAAAACGGTAACAGAACTTTTTGTACATTGGAACGCGATCCAGCCTACTCTCACCCGGATCGCGTTTGCATGTTGTAAAATGACGAATTTGATAATTTGTGACTTGTGCATTCGTGTTAATCGCATTGTAGTAATAGTATAGTAGATATTCTTATCTGACACTATATACATGATTATATCATAGTGAACTTGAATTTGAGACTAATTCGGGTTGGTTGTATTTTCAGATAAAGCGAAGACTCAGTGAGACTAGATCTCTGAGTGGTGACATTGTCAGTAAGGGTGAGTGGATCGTAGACCTTCAGTCTTATTTGGTTGTAACAATGTGGTTACAACGGGTAATCTTGGTTTATTTGATGTATTGTTTATCCTGATATATATTGCCATGATGAGTATGGATTATATGAATTGTTCAGAGGTCGACTGCGATCGGGTTTGTGTATTATTACTTGGATAACATTAGAGCTTTGTTCATGTGTTGTTCATTGACTTAATGTTGGAAGCGGTAATAGTACTAAACTATTGGTTAGATCACTGATTTGGCCGTCAGTGATTGTAAGCGTTGCTTGGGGGCCTCCGCGGCATTAGGGTGCCTCAAGGACCACCAATCCTCTTTGAAGCTAGTTGTTAACTGCTTAGTTGTAGTCAATTGTTAAGCTAAATTAGATTGTGGGTTATTGATCTGTTCACTTAGCTTTGTGCTAATTCCCCTCATTACTCTTGCAGGATATTTTGGTTATGTGGGTGAGCAAGATGATGGGAATGGGATGTTTGATACTGCTCGCTCTGTTTTGATCTAACTATTTAAGGATTTATCCTCTTATGTAAATTGAATTACACTAAGGCGTATCATTCTAAGTTGTATTGAATAATGATTGAATGATACTTTGTGGATTGCATTTTGGTTTAATATGCAATCTATGTGGTATCATTTGAATGTAACTTGGCAACGATATTTATCATTATAATCTAATCCGTATAAGTTTAAATGCGCTTCCGAAAATGGAAAAAAAAAATGTCTTGGTGATTTTGAGTGTGTTATACTAAAACTATGTGCAACATACGAAAACCTGGAGTGCCAGTGTGCCACCTTCCTACATTAAAATTAATTTTTTTTACCAGCACCCATCTTGACTCTTTCACCAACCTTCATGGCCCAGACTTATTTTCACCTCTATCTTTAACTACCACAAATGTGTTTACCTTTACCATAAAAAAGGATCGATATGAAGATTACATTTTTTGTGTGTGAAGGACTATGTACCTTCAAAGAAGACATGTAAACTTCGACAACATATTCCAAATGCTCTATGGTACTATGCTTCTTCAACTCTCTACAAAAATGAAAACAGTTGAGAAAATCATATAGGTACGTCTTCTGTGTCATTAGAAAATCATGTTGTATCTTACCTTTCATGCTCTTGAGTCCTTCCATCAGCAAATTGAGTTCCTGCCATATTAGAGGTCCATGTTAGACTTAAGTAAAGGTGGCAAAAGGATGGGGTTAAAAGTGGCCGACTTTGAATCTCTAAAGAAAGGATAGAAATGTATGTTCAACTGAAACGAAAGAAAGCATAATCAAAGATGTTAATCGAAGATGTATACCCGTATAAATTTCAGACTACTAAATAAAAAAGGCATCACCACTATAGTTCATAAAAGGACAAGTCTCAAATAGTAGGCATGGTAAATTGAAGATTGTATCATTCGAATGAGACTGAAATGGCAAAGTGTGGTGGATTAAAATAGGCCATTTTCATTAATTAGCAAAGATTGGTTGTTATTAACGTTAAGTAATAGCTTAGTTCATGATAAGAGCAAAATGTTGACGAACAGTATATGTTGCGACAGAACCCTTATTTATACCATGGATGTTAATATGCAGCGAGTAACATTTATATAATTATTGTATAACTTCAGTTTTTCTCCTCCAACTACTACTTGGACTTGAAGATACACTGCATTAGAGTTGAGAGCATAATATCTATCATTCTCTGCAACAAACATACAAAAAAGAAGATGTGTTCTTTAGTCCCCTATTAGATCAAAAATTATGTTAAACACTTAAATGAACAGCTGTCACTTGGTATTTTTAGAAAAGGAGGGAAAGATAATACATAACATACCTTTGATATTAAATCAACATAAGATTGACGATCACGATCGATCTTCTCAACATCAAACAACCTGATTGGATCTGCGCTAAACCTACTAAAACTAAATCGTATGATATTCAAAAACAAAAGAGCTTGAAACGATTCCAAAACTAAACTTAAATATCTAAGTAAATTACCTCAACAATGTGTGTGTTTGTTGTTATCTATTATTATGATGGCATGAAACACACAATAAGAGCACATATCAGTAGTAGTGTTTGAAATCAAATGTAATGCATTAACAATCGACAGAAACTATGAAAGTACTTTATACTCACCGATACATTTTGGTGAACACTTGTCGAGTGCTTCAGCAAACTCCTGTTGTCAAATAGTTCAAAAACTAAAAGGATTAAAAGTCATTAAATATTGGAGGTTGCATCAAAATCATGAAGTCACATATCATAAAATATCAATAACCTCTTTTTCGTTTCTAGCTATTCACAATTAAAATTAAAAAAATACAACAAACATATGATTTTAGCAACCCAAATATGTCTTCTTGATAAAGAATAAAATGATAAATGGCTCCCGCCTCCGACCTTAGTGATTTTCTGTTAGCAACTACATATGTTTTCTTCAAAACCATGAAGTTTGCCTTTAAACGTGACTCCCAAAGCACCATGTCACAACATTACTTTAATGAAATCCTTCGGTTTTAACATGCTAGTCAATTTACTATCTTCAATGAATGAATAAATTGTTATTGTTTAATCACGTACGTACTTGGATCTTGTTGATTTAAGGAATTAATCAGCTGATCTAATGTTCTTTATGTGATCTTTGTGGATGTTCACCTTGGCCGACTTTTTCATCATCCGTGGTGTTCTTCTATTTTTTAGGGCTTTAATAATTGGTTATTTAAATTTAATAGATAACAATGAGAATTATTTGTCAAAGATTTGCATGGATTTTTTTTACATCAATGCGGCCGAAAAAATCTTTGCCGAATGAAGATTTATTTAGATTATATACGGCAAAGATATATTATTTAATTATTATTATTATGTTTAATAAATATTATTAGGGGTGTTAAGTGTACATATTTCAAACTAATTTAAGCCATTGATCTCTAATTGGGGAGGCTAATCAAGGGTCAAAATTCCTTAATGGTATCCTCTTTTAATTATATATAAAAGATAGTAGTATGATAACACCGTCAAACCATCAACGATCATAAGAACTACTAGCATAATATCCATGCTATGCAGCAGAATACGATGTACTACTGTAAATAATGACTTGATGATAGTTATATATATTGTTTGTTCTTCACGGATTATCAATGATGACTACTCAATAATGGTAATTTATTCGTATGTAGAGTTGATGGTTCAGTATACGGTAGTAGTAAAAATGATAATATTAATATTAAATGAAAAATTACATATGTTATTTTTAGAAATGTTGAGCCTTAATTTTAGAAGTTGCTATATATAACACACCAACATGCTTTATATATTAGCATCTATACTATATTATAAAGAGTTTGAGCTATAGTCTTAAAGGGAGAAATACTAAATTATTATTCTACCCCTTTTTAACTATCTCATTCAACTTTAAACACTTCAATTATATGCAATTTATTATGCAAATTAATATCTCATAATTAGTTTTAGGTTACAAATGTAACCCCATACATATTTGTTTTTTTTATAACTTATATAACACATTAATGAATATATAAATGTATATCAAGATTATTTTAATATAAGTACAAATTGATAAGCATTATTGTTTTACTTTTTACTCAAATACGACATGTCATTGAACAAACCTACTGTGAGTACAATCTGTTGTCGCCGCTGCATTGTGCGGGCGAAATGCTAGTAGATATATTAATCATAGATGGATTACAATAAATAATGTGTAAGTGTTAACGTGTGTCAATAATAATAATATTTAGTTAATTGGAAAAGGTGTGTCATGGCTGATTAAATTACTCATGGTCTTATGAACGTACGTAGGGACTTTATTCCATAAAAAATACTAGAAAAGAAAACACGGAAATATATATAAATAAAAAAAAATGGTGAGGCGTACGTATGATGGTAAGATGACGTGTTAAATCGACTTGTGTCGAGGGATCCACGTTGGAATACACATATGTCGGGGGCCAGGCACATAAGCCTATTTTGGCATTTTTTTATATAAATGAGATCGATCTTTGGTTTGGGTGAAGTTTTAAGCTTTTGACTATCAAGTACGTTTAAATACGCAACCGTAATACACAACACTTAGGGCATGTTTACTTTCCACTTAATGCTTTGTTTCTAGACACTTCTTAATCCATACAGATAAATTGCTGTTTCTTTTTCACTTAATCTGAAAGGAATGTCTGTTTCTGAAATAGGAAGAAAAATGAAGCCCTTACCAAAAAGAGGCACTTAATGATAAATATAAACTTTTTTCAACATTTTTCCTCTAACAGAATTTGAACACGTCATTTATTATTCAAACTTTATATAATTTAAGTTCATCATTTTGGTCAAAACAAAAATTACATTAACACAAACAACACTTATTATAAACAGACATGTTTATCCAGACAGACATCACATGTAAACAGCACTTAATAGGAAAAAAAGTAAACAGCCCCTAGTTAAATGTAATGATTAAGCGTAACATAGTTGAAAGTTTGGAATATATAAGGGTTTAATAATTCATTGTTTAGGAAACTCTCTAACCGTATAGGGTATTAGGTATACCAACTCATTTTATTCAATGGGTTAACTATTTACTTATTTGTATGTGACCGATTTTACGATCATAACTCATTTATAAAAAAAAATAAAAAATAAAAAAAAAAGACTAATCCGTTTACTTTTGTGTTATACATCTCCCTAGCCTTGATTATGACCAAAATATAGTTGTCTTATACAAATGAGTTAACGATATGATAAATACAACACTAATATTGGTTCATATGCCATACTATCTTAAATAATAAATTATATATAAGAAAACAATTGATGATGTCATCAAAAATCTAATCAACCAATAGAATTACTCAATTTTGTCCAATTAGCTAAATTATAGGATTCAGTGACATCATAAATCATTAATTATTTATTAATATAAAGAAAATTAATTATGATAACTTTATCCAAATAGGTATTCGTAATACATCATGACTATTATCATATCACAATAGGTATTCGTAATACATTAGGACTATTATCATATCACAATTTGATGATGCGTTGATGAGATTTAATCCTTCATATTAACAACTTTCAAAATCTATTTGTTTTCGTCCAACCCCGTGTAATACACGGGTATAGAGGCTAGTACAATATATAAAGCTTACATGGTTTGCTCGTACTATTTAAAAAAGAGTTACGGTGACAATCGTATTTGAAAATGTTTTTTCGGGTTTACAAATTACAAGTATCTAATAGCATAATAAGTTAAGGGTATGAATCAGTTTATATTTATTGTATTTATCAGGCTTTCAGCTCCCATGCATCAAAAATCGTTTAAGGACCGTTAACTGTACTTACGACTTATCAAGCTTTTACTTGTGTTTATGTATGAGCTATTAAGGTCACTAGGTGAAGGACCCGCGACAACGCGGATTTAAATATTTTTTGTACACAGATTTAATTGGTATGCTACATACAATCTTAAAAATGTAATAAGCACCTAGAATGAATGTTACTACCTGTTAAAAGCAATCGAAAATCGCGTCAAGTGAGATTCGAAGTAAAAATAAAGCTAAACAAAATTAAATGGCGCATTAGCTTATTCGATAATCGCTATTGAAACTCAAAAGAAAAAAACATCTCTTTTTACGGACGAATACTTACACTAATTGTATACAAATGAAACGGTTCATAAATTTACACTTATGTTTCTTGCTTTACAAATTGTATACAACACAAAAACACACACTAATTTCACGCAACTTTTTGTGTATAATTTTGGTAGAGGCTCGGTGAGTGAAACCGCCATGGCTAGCATCATATACTCTTCAAAGCTCTTGGGAACAATCTCCACCATAACATATATCATCTTGCACAACGTCGTCATCTAATAAAGGTATTAAAACAATCTTTATAACAAAGTAAGGTTCGAAATTCAACGTTGAGCATCAACATGAAATTCATTATTACCTATCCATAATAAAGATCATACTTTGGCACTTGTGTTATGAGCAGCTATAAGTGCATTTTTCTGCCCAATTTGAGGATGAACAGCAAAATGCTTCAAGCCAACCATTTAGATCAATCTATCATGATCACTAAACCCGTCAAAATCAAAAACTATAATAAAAGTTATATATCATCACTAAACCCATAAGAATCAAAAAACTTATATCGATTACATAAATACATTAAACCTTATTAAACAATATGTTATTGGTTTCACTATAAACTGTTCAATTTTTATATACACATTTAATAACTAAATATATAAAAAGATGTTGATGGGTCAATCCATATTCCCCTACCGGCCTACCCATCCATCTTGCCACCTCTAATACGAACTCATGGAACTTATGTTGTGTAAAACAATTAAGCACAAATGAATAATACCTGGCCAACGATTTCATAGGCAACTATAACTCGTAAGTCTTGCTCTCTCTGAACTCAACAATCTTCCAAACCAATTCGAACCGCTCCGCTTGGTGTCGGCTGTTACAATGTGTAGTACCGTAAGAGAGCCATAGCAATTTGTAAAAACATATACACGAATCACAGTTTAAATATTAGGTACTACACCAAGATGGTTTATTTATAATGTCAACAATCCCCCGAATCAGTATAATAGAACACCAACCTGTTTAAATTCCTTGTCAGTATTACAACGTCCCTTGACAATGAAGTCGACTTTGGCATTAGGTATAAGTGGAACTAACTTTTTCCCAGTCACGATGTAATGAAGCTTTTCACGTCTATCATATTGTAATCCGGCACCAATCTTTGCTGACAGCAATGTATAGCAGATACACATGTCAAAGTTCCAGTGACTAAAAATTAATAGTTAGTAAATTTCAGCAGGAAAAAGAAAGAAAAAAAGAGAGGATATCATACTTCAGGAGAGAAGTATCTCAGGGGTGCGATGATAAAAGTTGGAGTCATGATCCTTGTATCAAGTTCTCCACTCAGCTACAACTTAAGAAGAAGTATACCATTATCAAACAACATTATATCACTTAACACACTTGGACAATGTAGTTACTGTTTTTATTTTATTTTTAGAAAAAAGTTCCAAAAAATGCATCTAAATTACTAATTAGCAAATACATCACTTTGTTAAATTACTCACCAAGTGTGTACTCAGATATGAGTATTCTTCAAGAACTAACTCTGCTTATCGCTATTCAATATTAAGCTCTAGCCCAATCAAGCTCAAGCTCGGCTTGAAAAGCTCGAATTTTCATATAAAAACAAATTTTAATAACTTAAATTTATTTCATATATATTTAAAAGCTAAATTCAATACCAATTATCATTTCAAATATATACATAATTTGCAATCAAACATGATCACGTAGAACCTTAATATAATAGCATTTGTAGCTTTCAAGTTACATATATACTTACATAAAGTCATAATTATTACTTAAAGCTTAGTATCGGCTCCATCCATACTCTTATAAGCTCGTGCTCGACTCGATATAGAATTTGAGCTTGATTTGTAAGCTCGAGCTTGAGCTCAATAAAAGCATGACGCAATCAAACTCGAGTTGCTCAATCATTCTTTTATTGTATACAACATCCTAAAATTGCTTTAACATGATTCACAGTATAAAAGAACTCAAACCAAACATTGGACAAAGACTCTTCTGGACAACCCAAACCAACCAGACCTGTTTCTACCCATTAGAGAATCACCAGTTATGAGTCATCACCCAGCACACCGACATAGAAAACGTTGATCTCGACAATTCGAATAGCGAGCGAAAGACCAGGGCATCCATTTACGGCGTGGGTGGGATTAGCGAGCACTCTCTTTTCTTTGTAAAATTCCGTCACAACTTTAGTTCCAAGTAAGTAAAAGTATATTCGAACACGTATGCTATTACTAAAAGGATGAGCCAAAGCCACATACATGGTTAGACATTTTTCTCAATTGAACTCACTGCAAAAGGCAAATGAACTCAAGTCAATAAAAACAGTGACTATACCTTATGTTCTCAAGTTTAAGAAGAGAAACAAAGTTCTCGAGTTTAAGGAAAGAAGAAATCCATGTACATATAGAAAGCAAAAACCATAGAACACAACAGATAAAGTGCAAGATAAATCGATAATATATTACAATACCCCATGTTTCCCTGATGCCAGGTAGCTCCGACCAATATCATCTGTTGAACCCCATGTAATTAGCTTCCCCATGTCTGCTTGAAAAAAGTAAAACTTTTATTAATGTGCTTTATGAAGGATTTTAAACTTATTTTTGACATGATATTGAAAAGAGTATTCAAGGTTACAAAAACATCCATAAGATTTAACCGAAGAAGCACCAATTAGCAATACAGTACGAAGAATGCTGACATTTTGAACCAGTGAAAGGTCACTGAAAGCCAAATGAGAGTGAGCACTAATGTATGTTGGATTGATTCTCTTTGTTTTACCAAGCAAATGCTTTGCTTTAAGTGCTTTTAGATTTAGAAAACGCAATAAACTATAACCACTTGAAATATGAATCCCAAGCACCCTCTAAAATCAGTTGAACCTACATTTTGACTTTTGATTGCAAGTAAGTTCAAATGCAATATTAGATGGAACTTTAAACTTCACATAAGTTGTCAAAAAAAAAAAAAAATTTAAGTTACAAATATATAATGAATATAAATCAACTAATAACCTGATTGCATCTAAAATGTTTACATTCAACAATAATGAAGAGTTGAAAACGACTTGACAAATTTCAATCATACCTTCAAAGCAGTTTGCTTTTGCAAAATGTCATTTGATTTAAATAGGACTGTAGAAATCCAGATTGTCCCGAAAAAGCCTGAAATCAATAAGACATAAAAGGGGCTTAGCCTATTTAGATATTCGATGTTCTATATCGACAGCTTATATACACTGAAAGAATATGTATATAAACATAGTGGCATTATGCAATATGCTACATTTGGACTTCAAGAACTTCCTATATGCTATCTCAAAGTCAATATGTGACACCCGTCAAATTAGGACTAGTGATTAGTGCCTAATCAAGTTTTAATACACGTGATTAGTTCTGTGTTAGACTAGTTAATGTACCGATTAATATATATTGTTGAATATATACAAGTATTGCGGTTTAATTTAAATCGTACGCAATTTAAATCGAATGTAATTCGGTTCAATGAATACGGACGTTGGTGAAATACTTTAAATTAGTCATTGTGTAATAACATTTCCATATCCAAAATAGTATTTTAATAATACTCCCAAATTGACCCGTTTCATACAATTAGAACTTTCGCAATTTAAAAACAAAACTACGCAAATTAATCTAAACTATATTATATATATTTCAAACCATTAAATATCCAAAGAAATAATTTAAGTAAATTATTTAACAAAAATTCGTATTTTAAAATGAGTAATTAACGCGTAAAAATAAATAATTTAACATAAAACAACGGAGAAAACGAACACCGCACGGAGTGCGGAGGTGGAGACTGAAAAGTGAGGGCTTTCACCAAAACCCCCACCTTTCTCTTTCTCTTCCTCATTTCCACCTCCCCATTTCTATTTCTTCCTCTCCAATTCTCTCTAAAATCACCAAAACCACCACCTCACCAAAATCGCAAAATACTACCACTAAACGCCATCGGATTTCCTCGCTCATTTAGAAGAAAAGCATCACCGCGACACGATCTACCTTCCTATCTTTTCGGATTTCTCATCCGACACTTTGTAAGTTTCCGACAAAACCCGAAACTCTCCGTTTTTTACTCATTTTTACGTTTTTATGGTTTATATATGCTTAAAATGTCCAAAAATGGGTTGGGTAAAAGATTTGGACCGAATGGAAACCAGAAAACTCGTTTTCGACACATTTTCCGGCCATCAGACCGTAACGTCGCTTTTGGACCCAGATTTATGCGACGTCATCTTCAACGTCGCAAAACCCCTCGTGACGTCGCATGGTGCGACGTCAGTCACAAAGTCGAATTAAATTGCGACGTCACATATAGCGACATTAGCCTTAACGTCGCTAATACCTCACAACGTCGCATATAGCGACGCAGACCTTAACGTCGCAAACCGAACCCACGTCGCATTAGCGACGCAATACCCTACATCGCATTGAATTGCGAAGGTCGCATAAAGCGACGTACACGCCCACGTCACACCTTACGTCGCATGCTACGTCGCACAAACCAGTAAACACAGATTTTCACTAAGTGTCGAGACCCTAAATTTTATCACTTGATTTCACCCAATTTCAAGTCCAGATGCGTTTTTCACCAAAGCAATATAGTAGAAATAAAAATTTTCCAAGCTGACTTGGCAGTTCGACCCCAACCAGGGGCTCTGCCCCTTGGACCCCGCCAGGGGCTGCCGCCCCTTGGACCCCGCTACCAGGGGCGCTGCCCCCGGACCCCCGTCACTTAGAGTTTGTAAATACATTTCATACTAAGTGTCAAACTTATAAAACACTTCGAAATCAAAATAATAATATTAAGATTATTATTACAACCATTCACCAACGGGCCGTACAAACTCTCGAAACTCAAACAATCAAAAAAATTATGGGATATTGGACATTCTAGTTGGATGAACAACTACAAGGTAGTCTTAATAGATACTGACTCATATTTATAACCAACGCGTGTCGTGGACACCCTCAGGTTACAAGTCTTTGGACTTCATTACTCGGCTAATCAACTTCAGTTTATTAAGTTAAACTCGCTAGACTCAGGTGAGTTTCATAGCCCCTCTTTTTACTGTTTTACTCAGAGGTGTGATACAATGCTCGTTTTTTTTTTAACATGTGAACGCAAGTACAACTTTTTCATATGCTACATGAGTTACTCATGACTAATCATTTAAAGTCCTCTGTCAGCATAGTTGTTAATACGTTGTAGCGTGAATATTAGTATATGGTACCATATAGGATTGACCCTCCTCGTCCTGGTTAGCAAGCACTAATCGGGTAAACGGACGTACTAATATTTGGGAAGACGAGTGTTGATTAGGCACTCGTGGAGGCAAAAACGCTCAGGCTGTGACCCTGACCCACGAGTTAAGCTCAACTATGTGCTCATGGCTGTATATATTTACATTATCAATTGCTGGATGCAATTCAATTACTTAAATCGTGCGGTTCATACGACTTATATGTTATTTCAAACCTATGAGCTCACCAGCTTTTAGCTGACCTTTTAGCATGTATCGCAGGTACCCTGCAGTAGGTTTGGACTGCATCAGGAAATCAATAGCTCGAGTCAGCATGCAAACAATAGAGATTTTCTAGCATTAGTATATTTTGTACAAGTGTTTATGTACTGAAATCTCTCATTTTATCGAACACGAGCTATGTACAGCTTCAAATGTTGTAAACATTTCTTATATTAATATATTTTGCTAAAACGACGCATATAGAGTCGTTTACTATATATCTTTGTGCTTTGATTATTGATTAGTAACACCCAAAGTATGCTTCCGCTAAACAGTAAATTTGGAGGTGTTACACAATAATACTAATGACTACCTTATATTCAATACAAAACCAAAAACACGACAGCTCTACATGAGATTTTAACATAGCCAAAAAACAAAAATAAACTACAACATTATCAGAATTTGAATGCAGCCACATATATAAGAATGTACACCTATAGGATTAGATAAAATGCTAAACTTTTGATATAAAAAAGAGAATCAATTGTAATTTTCATATGGTTCATTAGACATTCAAGCAAAGGAAAAAAAATGTTTGAACTTTGTATGCACAATCACTGAAAGCCAAATAAGAGTGAGCACTAATGTATGTTGGATTGATTCTCTTTGTTTTACCAAGCAAATGCTTTGCTTTAAGTGCTTTTAGATTTAGAAAACGCAATAAACTATAACCACTTGAAATATGAATCCCAAGCACCCTCTAAAATCAGTTGAACCTGCATTTTGACTTTTGATTGCAAGTAAGTTCAAATGCAATATTAGATGGAACTTTAAACTTCACATAAGTTGTCAAAAAAAAAAAAAATTAAGTTACAAATATATAATGAATATAAACCAACTAATAACCTGATTGCATCTAAAATGTTTACATTCAACAATAATGAAGAGTTGAAAACGACTTGACAGATTTCAATCATACCTTCAAAGCAGTTTGCTTTTGCAAAATGTCATTTGATTTAAATAGGACTGTAGAAATCCAGATTGTCCCGAAAAAGCCTGAAATCAATAAGACATAAAAGGGGCTTAGCCTATTTAGATATTCGATGTTCTATATCGACAGCTTATATACACTGAAAGAATCTGTATATAAACATAGTGGCATTATGCAATATGCTACATTTGGACTTCAAGAACTTCCTATATGCTATCTCAAAGTCAATAATACTAATGATCACCTTATATTCAATACAAAACCAAAAACACGACAGCTTTACATGAGATTTTAACATAGCCAAAAAACAAAAAAAAACTACAACATTATCAGAATTTGAATGCAGCCACATATATAAGAATGTACACCTATAGGATTAGATAAGATGCTAAACTTTTGCTATAAAAAAGAGAATATTTCAATTGTAATTTTCATATGGTTCATTAGACATTCAAGCAAAGGAAAAAAAATGTTTGAACTTTGTATGCACAATCACTGAAAGCCAAATGAGAGTGAGCACTAATGTATGTTGGATTGATTCTCTTTGTTTTACCAAGCAAATGCTTTGCTTTAAGTGCTTTTAGATTTAGAAAACGCAATAAACTATAACCACTTGAAATATGAATCCCAAGCACCCTCTAAAATCAGTTGAACCTGCATTTTGACTTTTGATTGCAAGTAAGTTCAAATGCAAGATTAGATGGAACTTTAAACTTCACATAAGTTGTCAAAAAAAATTAAGTTACAAATATATAATGAATATAAACCAACTAATAACCTGATTGCATCTAAAATGTTTACATTCAACAATAATGAAGAGTTGAAAACGACTTGACAAATTTCAATCATACCTTCAAAGCAGTTTACTTTTGCAAAATGTCATTTGATTTAAATAGGACTGCAGAAATCCAGATTGTCCGGAAAAAGCCTGAAATCAATAAGACATAAAAGGGGCTTAGCCTATTTAGATATTCGATGTTCTATATCGACAGCTTATATACACTGAAAGAATCTGTATATAAACATAGTGGCATTATGCAATATGCTGCATTTGGACTTCAAGAACTTCCTTTACGCTATCTCAAAGTCAATAATACTAATGATCACCTTATATTCAATACAAAACCAAAAACACGACAGCTTTACATGAGATTTTAACATAGCCAAAAAAAAAAAAAAAAAACTATAACATTATCAGAATTTGAATGCAGCCACATATATAAGAATGTACACCTATAGGATTAGATAAAATGCTAAACTTTTGTTATAAAAAAGAGAATATTTCAATTGTAATTTTCATATGGTTCATTAGACATTCAAGCAAAGGAAAAAAAATGTTTGAACTTTGTATGCATAATCTGTTGATGCATTTAAATAGTACGAATTGAAGCTTGAATAAAACGTATGTGAATGACAAGTATATTTGATAAATATTTCTTGAACTAAGACTTGTAAATGATACAATACATTATATCCTTACCAATAATGAATGGAGAAGCTTTCCATCCTCCTGTTTTTCGCTTATCGGCAATATTTCCTCTATAATCAACGCAACCATTACTCACCAGCGTCATTGTTGACATATCTATTGACTGTATATTCTGCAAACGCACAGAAAAATCGTGTTACAACGATGACAAAAGAAATGTGATATCACATATTACTATACCTTATACGAATGTAGTTTGTGATAGGATCGATTACGATTGACGGTTCTATATATGATGATTTCTCGGATCTTTCACTAATAGTATCCATGGTAACTCTATTGACACATAGATCGGATTAAAACACATAAATCATATGAAGAATTCGAATCTTTTTGAAGAAAACTTGTGATGAGAGTAATAATTGATAGGATGAATTTCAAGAAATTGATAGATTAGCGATAATGATAAGAAGGAGCGAGTGAAAACCGGGAGCAGGGTTTTGTGAGGATTTTAGGGACGGGTCGTAAAAAGAGGCTTGATTTGGTTGGAATGGTATTTAGGGCATTTTTTTTTATTTATTTTATAAATTGTGAAGTTTACCAAAAACGATAAGGGGTGTTAATGGTATCCTCTTTTAATTATTATTATTATTATTATTATTATTATTATTATATATATATATATATATATATATATATATATATATATATATATATATATAGTTGGAGGATTTAAAAAGAAGAAATTTTTTGTGGAGAAGAAATCTTGACCAATCATTTTAATTTTAGGTCAAAGGGTATAATAGTCTTTTGTAATTTGGTTATTTAATTAAATATAATGGAAATACATTTAATGTGTTAGGCGGTTTTCATCTCCAAAAAAATAGGAGATTAACATCTAGAATATTTTCATATCAAATGCAATTATATACTCATTAATGTTATCTGTTTGTTGTCCGTATTTTTATCATATATGCACGAAAATCTTCAAAAGATGAATGCATGATATATTTCATCAATTCAAACTTACTTGCATTTCATATTTTAATACAATCAACATCTTCAACGATTACTAGGAGCGATTCATACTGTATTATATTTAATTAACCTGACGAATGTATTGAAAAGTGAAAATATCATTTATATATTTTATTTAATATATATGGTACTGAAAATTAAAAATTACCCGAACTTTATACTAACGGATTGTGTTCATTAATCATAACTAACAAACAGTCTTTTGAGCAATACTACAATAACTATAACATGTTATTTAAAAGTGTGGACTTTGAAACCTTGGTTTACCCAGATATTTGACAACCACAATACTTACTAATTACTATTATACATAATTAATAGCGTACTTTTTTTTTATTCAACTAAGTTTCTATAATTACAGCCAATAGTGGCTTCCATCTTTCTGATCTGAACATGCTTCCTTCTCCAATTTCACTACACCAATCATCTAAATATATTGTTTTGGGCTGCTTGTAGCTTGAGGACTACGTAACGGGCTAGCTGAAGGAGTTGTTGGGACCGTATTCACACAACTTCGGCCCGTGTTGGCTATGTTCATGAGCTTTTTTGTTAGAGAGCCCAAGTCTGTTGAAGAATCTGTACAAACTGGTGTCTGCAAAAAACACATATCAAATGGCTATGATACATCAATTAACCACCAATGATTCAGCGGGAACTCAACTATGATTCTGATTTTACTTACTATGATTCAGAGTCTAGCATATTATGTAGCATACATTGTACGTTACTAATGGCCAAAATTTAAGTTAGCCTGAATATCAATGTATATGATTCAATTAAAAATAACAACAATTCCGCAGAAACACAACTATGATTCAGCTTTTACATACTACAATTCATCTATTATTTAGGTAGCAAACATAGATTATACCTATGCTTCAAATGCTAAACATATTATGTTGCATAAAAATTTTCCTTACCAATGGTCAGAATAGTAGTCATACTAAATATTAATTGCTATGATTCAACAAAAATCCAACAACGATTCAGCATACACACAACATGGATTCATCTTATACATGACTATGATTCAGCAACACAAAGTAAATAATCGACAATAGATCAGCAACATAATAAAACTACTAACCACTATAAAATTCAAATTCAGAATCATAAACATAACAAAAACTATTTTGCTATGATTCGGCAACATAATATACCCAATAACAACATTCCTTTTAGACTACATATACAATCAAATCAAAATGAACTGTTCAGCATAAAATCGATTTATTCATAACAGAAAGTAGTGAAAGCATTATAGAACTCACAAAAAGAAAAATACACTATAATATGTTTTTTATGTGTAAGCTAATGGGCATTGTGTGCGTGTGGTGAGATAGTAGTACAATTATTCAGCATCAAAATAAATCCAACAATAACTATAAAACTCAATTTCACAATCAAAATCATACCTATAACTTTTTATTACGTGATTCAAGAACACAATATACCATAACACACCAATCCTTTTATACAAGATAACAACATTCCTTGATTATAATTATACTTAACCATTAGGTTAGCAACCCATAAAACATTCAAAACTAATAAATTAAAACAAAAGAAATTACCTTTACATGTTGATTGATTCAGATTTCGTGCTCGTACCATATCCCTTTTCCGAGACCAACCGATAAAAACGATCTTACAGGGGTGCGCTTCTTTGATTCAGTCGCCGCAACACACTTACGGCAACACACAAATGAGAAATTAGTGATAATCACAACTTCTGTATGTAGCGATTCAGATGTCGATTTAGGGTTTTTGGTTTTTCGAGTGGATGAAGAAGAAACCAAGGAATATAATTGCAAACGCATTTTTTTTTTCACCATGAAAACCGATTGGTTTTAAATAATTTATTAATTTGATTGTGTTTCCTTTTTCTAACCTACAAGGAAAGGACACAAATACCCCTATCACCTTAAACTTCCGACCAAAATTTCCATTTTTCCCTTTGACCAATCTAAACCGTTGAATCACATATCTAATGGTCAGTATTCCTTCTCTCATTTCTCCATTAAAAAAACCTTCTCCCTTGATCCCAATCCTATATATATATATATATATATATATATATATATATATATATATATATATATATATAGAAGATAAAAGATTAGAGGTGTATGTCATTCTAAAATTCATTAGGCCCATGGAGATATGTTAACGTTTTCCATTTTTGACATAGTTGGGCCTATCTAGACGTATAACCATAATTTGGATTTTGTTTTGCATATACGTTGGGCCCAACTATTATATTTTTGCTGATATCTGAATTGGATTCAGGATTGTACAAAAAATTGAATATGAAGATCCAAAACTAAGTTGTCCAGGGTGGCTTATTGGACAATGATTTTAACTTTTCTAATACAGAAGACAGTCTTTTGGTTTAAGGTTTGTTTGTCTCTACTTAAGGTCTAAAATTCTTTAACAATGCCAAACTAAATATCTGAGTAGGCTTGCTTATTAACAAATATTAAGGTATTTTTAGACATGATGTATATAGAATCGTCCTACAAACTCATGGAGATCAAAGTTCGCAAACTTTGAAGATGAATGCTTCGAGAAATATGATCCAACCTTGTATGATACCTAAGGCAAAGGTTGTTACACTTTAGATCTCTTTCTATCTATTTAGGATCTATGAATATTGATATTACATCAAGGTCTTTATAAGGCTAACCGTTTCAATGTAAAGATTCGGGACCAAATTTTAGTAGTAGAGTCAGAAGAGACTTTGTTAAGCTTTGTTGGACTCTGTGTCAAGGGTATCATACACCGCTCAATGAGATGACTATTGTTTACTTCAAGCCTGCATACAAAGACGGAAAGGTCCTTATCGAGCAACAAATATCATGAAAAAGGTATTCACCAGAAGGTATCCCTTTTGATACTTCAAACCTTCGTGCTATACTTTTGCTTAAGGTTTGTGTTCAGACTAATTTGAACTTTTGAAAACCCTTTGATAGTGTTCCTTATTTACTTGTATGTTTATTGTGACAATAACAGGGTTACAGGGCTCATATGGATGGTACTATGTGAGTCTGATCTAAGAGCATGTATTTTCATGTAATAGATTGCAGAACTATGCAGTCTGCACACACGTAAAATATACCAAATACTTGATGAGAACTAGAATCATCATCATCATGCAATATTTGGATATAAAGATGCAAACTTTTCTTGTTAATGAAACAAATATAATGAAAATATCCAGTGGTTCAATCTAGTGAACTACATACGAATAATTCAAACATGTCTAATACAAAAGGCAAAGGCCGATCCGCTGTAAAAAAGATGGGATCCCAACTCCACCCATCCATCCATCTCTAACCAACTAACCACACACTGTACAAACCAATCAATCTATTTTTTTAAGGTGGGAAGGGGAAGGGGGAGATGTCCTACACTATTCCTATATCAAACTCCATTCACACATGCAAACCGTTGCTTTTTTTGCTATACATTCCATCAAACGACCCGCCTTTTCCATTTACCTTCACGTTCACATTACCATATCGATGTGGTGATAAACCCGACCTCGCTTTGATAGTAGTGTATCCATTTGCCTTTGTTCCAACACTCTTCTTTAACAAAACATCCAATTGCCCACTAGCTGCTGCTATAAGACCTGCATAAACAATTTACCAACAACAAGATTTATTAATTTGTTCATTCTTTGTTTGTCAATTTGTATGCTATGATGTATAAATATACGCAATACTCATAAAGCACCTAAGAATAGCGCCGAAGGTTTTCCTGGTCTGGATTTGAATTCCGGATGGAATTGAGCTCCCACAAAATACGGATGACTATGCAGTTCGACAATCTGTACATTAACATGATCCGCTTTTAGACTAGTAATAATGATAAGCATTAAATACTAAAATATGAATTTATCTACATTACTTTACCTCCATCCGCTGCCCAGTCTCATCTTTCCCTGTGAAGCTGAGACCGGCTTCTTCGAGCTGTGGTACCATGTCGGGATTCACCTGTTTTTAAAAAAGAAAATATGTTAACTATAGACAAAGAGTGACTGTATGCAATTATAAGGATAACAAAAGCTCGAGTGTCCCACGTACTTCATATCTATGGCGATGTCTCTCATCAATGAAAGTCTGATTGCCATATCTGATAAAAACACAATCAGTTGCTCCAATTAGCTAAGAGTATAAATTACACACTTGGTTTTCACCTGGTAACACGACAAATGTATATCTTTTCATGCACTCGTCGACAATCAAAATTATTATTCTAATTAATTTCTTACAGCTGAGCAGATTTGCAGTCTGCAACTTGAAAATAAGTCCTCCTAGATCCTAGCCGCATAGTACCACCCATATGCGTTTTGGACCCCTATCGCCGTTGTATAAAACCATACAAACAATCACATAAAAATTTTAAACTATCAATAGACTCACTTCCGAAATTATACTAGTACGAACTTAAAACACAAACCTCGGGCATAAATATGACACATGGATTTTTATTGTTGGGATCAAACTCGGTGCTATTTGCATTTTGAAGACCAAGAACGGATCTGGCATACTCAATCACAGCAATTTGCATTCCTAAGCAAATCCCGAGATACGGTATCTTCTTCTCGCGCGCATATTTTGCAGCAATTATTTTCCCTTCAACACCTCTGTCACCAAAGCCACCTGGAACTACAACAGCATCTGCAGCCTTTAATGAATTCCAAGCAGCCCTATTGATTTCGGGACTCTGTAAGAAGAAATTTGTTCATAAGTTTAAGATTATATTAACATGATTGAGACAATAATAAGAGATGGATTAGATAATAACTTCTAAAGCAGTTGCATCTTCAAGATCGCTAGCAGAAACCCAGTTGATAACTAGCTTCCTTCTGCAAGCAACTGAAGCATGCAACAAAGCCTGAAACGAGCAACATATCACATCAAAATCCAACATATGTGTAAATGTTATGAGTTTAAAGGAGTGCTTAATTAAAATGAGAATCAAGATATGTTTCATTTGAGGCTTGGGCTAGTAAAAGTTATCACCTTCAGTACAGAAAGATAAGCATCTGAAAGACCTGTATACTTTCCAACCATCGCAACTCTAACCTGTAAGTAAACATTAAATTACAAAATATTTTAGCAAATTATAGAGCATAACTGAAGCCTTTGTTAAAGTATCAAGTCTTACTGGCTCAAGCAACTTGTCACAACGCTGAGCCATATCTGTCCATGCCTCTAAAGCCGGTTTGCGTACCACGCTGGTCAAAACCAACATGTCAGAGATTAAGGAATAGAACGAATAGTAGCAGTTCTGTACACATCATAGAGATGGCAATTCAATCCATTTATTAATGAATGGATTGCTTTGGGTTGTGTTTTATCTCCAGAAAATCAAAACAGTAAAATTAAAAATGAGCTAAGGAAACGGGTCAAATAGGTTGTAAAGGTAAAAAAATGACCGAAAGTGTATATTTAATGCATAAACGCTCATATAGCATGATATATTCGACTAATAAATTATTAGTAATGTTATGTAATTTTTTTTTAAATCATATTTTACATGTTTGCTTTTTATTACAAAAAAAAAAAAAAAAAAAATTGTTGTGGGTCAATCCGACCAGTTAGGTTGTTATCAAATCTGCCTATTTTAGCATCTTAATGTAAATGTAAATTCACTTATGAGACAAGTACAAACCTAAAAAGATTAAGCGCCTTCAGTATTGCTTCATGAGCCTTCTGGTCCTGAAGATAAACCATAAATAAAAATATTAGATAACCAAACTAAAAACAGATTGAACTTCAGAAGAAGGCTTAAGCACAAACCCGTAAGAGCGAAGGAATATGCCAAATATTGGGGACATCATAGAGACTCACTATGTTGTCTAACTGCCAATAGTCAAAGGAGAACAAGTCATTTTGGAAACCAACAAAAGGGCATACAAGTATATTCACTGGAATAAATAGCATCTCATCACGTTACCGGAACATGGCAAAATCTTGAGAGTTTTTCCTTCACATTATCATCCAATTCCTACACATCCATTGTAATTGTAAGTGAGGATACAAACCAAATTAGCAACAAAAGAATAATAATATAAAAGAATATTGAGAGATGAGGGAGACCATTGTACTGCGACAAGCTAATATATTTGGGATCAATCCTAAGCTCCTTAAACCCCGAACACTATGCTGCGTTGGTTTTGTTTTCTGAACAAGAAACGAAATCAACAAGTATTATTTAGTATATTTATTTAGAGTTTCTTCACATTCAAAAACATAAAATCAGCAACTTCTCACAAAAACTTACTGGTTCGCCAACAACATTTAAAACAGGCACAAGGCTGACATGTATTAAGCAAAAGTTTCCAGCACCTAACAAAAGTTTTACAAAGTTAACACCTTTTAACTATGTTCATCTTTATGAATCAAAGAATATGCAGTAGTGTATTTACCAACACGATACGAAAACTGTCCAAGAGCTTCAATAAACGGCATAGATTCAATATCCCCTGCAAGACATATGTTTCATTTAATTTAAGCTAAAACACCAAATAACAGCAAAAACTAAATCAGCCTTTGAGACAGAACAACTTTAAAAATACCTATAGTACCCCCCAACTCAATGACACAGACATCAGGTGAACCTTCTTTTCCATCCACAGGTATCGCTGCTACACGTTCGATCCAATCTTGAATAGCATCTGTGATATGTGGCACAACTTGAACCGTTTTTCCAAGATAATCGCCCTTTCGTTCCTTGTCAATAACCGACTTTATCCAAAAGTCCTAATCAGTTAGTCAAGTGTGACAAGAATTGTAATATAATAAGTCTGAGTTTGTTTCATGTACCTGGTATATCTTCCCTGTGGTGATATTATTATCGCGTGTTAATATGATATTCAGAAATCGTTCATAGTTACCAAGGTCCAAGTCAACCTTAAAACCAAAAGTGAAGCCAACTTAGACTACAAAACAAGTAAATAAGAAGGCGTAAAACAGTAAAAACTTTGAAACTGAGTACTACTGGTAACAATTAAATATATTCAAGCTAATAAATGGGGTATATTTCTTTGATTCCTTCTATGTTAAATGGATCAAAATAAACGTTGACCATGCAGAGTAACACCAATGTTACTGACAACAGTAACACCATTTTGAAATTTACAGAGGTGTTTTCATATGCTAAGTGCTTGGGTTTAGCCAGCAACGCTGAAGCTAAGTTCTTGGGTTTAGCCACTCAAGTGATGATTATGTATAAGACAGAAAAGTTAAAAGAATTGAAGTATAGATATATTTTAAAAACTTTTGTCTTTGCAGTCCCAACTTAGGTGGTGCTAGCAGCATACGTACTATACGCACCAATTGCATATTAATTAACTTCTCCTCGCGAATAACAAACTTTTTTGTAAACTCTGAGTTTGCGACTTCGCGCAAATCACTGTTTGGTCTAACAGTATAACCAAGAGGTTAACAAGTCCTCATAGGACAAAGGTGTGCAGATTATTTACGGTAACAAAAAAAAAAAAACAGGTCTTTTGACTCGGCTACTGAATTACCTCTCCTCCATCATCTAATACAAAGACTTCTCCATGCTCAAAAGGGGACATTGTTCCAGCATCTGTGTTCAAATATGGATCTGCATAACAAAAACGTCTATTATCATAATGCTAAACCTTCCTTTACACATAGTTAATTTTGTTTAGCTGTAGTAAACCTTAAAACTTTTTTATGTTTTATTCCAAAACAAAAGGGTAAAGTCAAAGTCTAAACTTATGTTGGGTAGTTGTCTGTGTAGTAAGCCTTGTGAAAATTAACAAGAACAACAAGAAATATATACCCACTCGCAGTTAATAAATAAGAAAATCAAGAATATTTATCCATAACCGCAAAAGGGTATATCAGTAATTATTGTATTAAAAAAAATCAAGAAAGAAAACATTGAAACTACTAGTAAAACACAAAATAATAAGCAGATAGATGTAAACACACAACACGATTGTACTACAACTGAAAAAATAACAGAAAAAGGTATATATAAAAGAATATTTATTAACCAATTTTAATGGAAGTAACACGAAGACCACAGGCTTGAAGAAGAAGGCCAATACTGCTAGCAGTCACTCCTTTACCCAGTCCACTAACAACACCTCCAGTCACTAAAACATACTTCATCTCCTTCTTGTTACCTGCAAAAAAAAAGAACTTTTTTTAACAATATAGCCATTTGCTTACAAACCCACCACAAATATTAGATACTGAACATTACCCTTTTGCATTTTGGAGTCTGGGTGTATGAAACTTATGTAAAAACTGTTGCTTGATGTTATTATATTAGTGGGTCAGCAAGATTTTTATAATATATTTAAGAGTTTGCACTGCAGGTGTTTGAAACTGTTTAAGTGATGAAGAAATGAGGAAGAATGCATTGATGAAAGAGCAGGGGAGTGGCACCCTTTATATCTGAAGCAAAATGAAAATAGAAGAAAAAAAAAGTTAAAAATTTAAAAATTTAAAATTAGAAATTTAAAAAATAAAAAATCAAAATCAAAATTATCTGAGAAACCCACTTTTTCTTGTTTATAAGGTCCCTCCCTTGGTCCCTATACGGTCTTTCGTTTGTCTCCTTCCCTCACCCGTGACATAAGAAACTTAGAAAATCACTTTAATTAAAAAAAACATAATTAAGACACTAATCTTCACGTTTACTTTTGTATCAAAAAAATGGGTATTAATTTGTACACTACTAGTTTAGGTAGGTACCGATTCATACAACACTACCTTTTAGCCGTACATCAATAAGTATGCTTTACAGATATATGCTATGATATACGGCTAAAAACTAATTGCCTCGAAACCCCCAACTCTAAACCCTAAACCCTAAATGCTTTACAAAACTTTAAACCCTAAATCATACTAAACCCTAAACTATAACACGCACCAAATTTACATGACATTTTTTTTTTTTAAATCCGGAAGCGAAATCCCATTCATAATAACACTGATGACATTATGTCATCAACCAAAACATATTACAAGTTATAAGTATTAACTGCTCGTTTACAAACCATTAGCTTATCATAATCATTATATATTACAAAACATAAACCATTGTGCCTAACAAAATCAGAGTAATCCTGGTCAAACAACTCCCAGTCACTCCTTGCCCAAGTCCCAGTCACATCAAAACCTGCAAGGAGTAAATAACGGGATTAGCACGAAGCTAAGTGAATAAACCTGTTACAAACAGTTTGACTTAGCTATAACAATATCAATTATCAACAATATCACTTTGACACAACATCACCAAGAGGATCGGTGGTCCTTGTGGAGCCCTCAGACCGCGGTGGCCCACCAAGCGACACTTACAATCACTGCAGGCCAATACAGTGATTTTACCGATAACTGATTGCTACCTTTAATCAATATGTGTTCCATTCTCAACACATGGTTACAAATCTCACATTGACTAACCTGTAGCAATCAGTCCAACAATTGTTGACCTCCGAATCACTAGAATGCACATAGGCAACACATCACAGTTATATATATATATATATATATCAGCAATATAATCAACAATCACTATATTTATATCGTTGTAACCAATAAGTCACAACCAAACCACACTGAAGTTCCAAGTCTATTCACCTGTCAACTTCACCCACTTACTCAGCTGACTAACTCACTGAGTCTTCTGCGTGTCTAAAACCACAACAAAACACTTGAGTTAGTAACTCAATTCAATTTCTTACAATGTACTTAGTATAAGCACATTATTAACACATAATCACTTCATGATAATCATATATCATATACCTTAATCATCTAATAACAATATAATACATTACATGTATTAAGCATGTAACAACTAGTTGTATATGTACAATTATCACAATAAGATCATCATTTATTTTAGCCCTTCATTATACTAGATTACTAGTTTCATTATTGTTTCTGCTGGAATATGGGATTATTAATATATATAACAGTTCACAGTACTAAACAAAACTGCACAAACTGGACTGGTAAAACAACAAATCGCGTCGCGAAATCAATACAATCGCGTCGCTATTCTTAGTAAATCGCGTCGCGAAATCCTCCTAATCGCGTCGCGATTACACCGGCATCTCCAACTCCTGAACCTGTACCTGCTGCTACTGTTGTACGAGTTTTACCATCAACATACTACTTCCAACTTACATACTCAGTTTCAAACTTCAATTAGGTCCAACCAAACATGTAATAACACCTTAAATACTTCAAGTATCCAATAACATCAAATTTATCTAATTACCAAAATGATTTCTTAATTGATACATATGAACACTTACTAATTCAAGATGCAAAGATGATGATGTTGAGTTCAAGCAAATCAAATTTCTCAGCTCACTGGATTTCAGATTCTAGTTTAGGTTTTAGCTTTAGTGTTCTTAGGTTTTTAGGTTTTTTGTTTCTTAAGGGTTTGTAAGTTTAAAATGAAAACTTCACATTTAAGGAAAGAAATAAAAGGTCGGGTAAAGTTTTTAAACCGACTCCGTATTTCCTTAAAACTAGCCCCCTTTTCAATCTATTGTCTGGAACCTAGATACCATTTGCGATAAAAGTATTTTATTTTACCGTCAACTATAACTATTTAAAACAGTTAACATTTCACTAGTCACAATTAATCCTTCGGTCAAATTTCCTAAAATACAATTCAAAGCATATGAAACACAATATTAAAATGGAACAATAATAATATTTAAATTTAAAGGAAATTACCAGATAGTCACAAAAGCGGGTGTTACAAATCTCCCCTCCTTAGGAAGATTTCATCCCCGAAATCTCGCTAGACTCAAACAAATGAGGATATCGTGAGCGCATGCTCGACTCAGTCTCCCAGGTAAGGTTCGCCCCTAAACTATGTCTCCACTTCACTAAAACCATCGGAATATCTTTCTTACGTAATTTAGTCACATTTCTATCAACTAACTCAATGGGTTCCTCAACTAGTTTCTGACTAGAATCAACTCTAAGGTCCTGTAATGGAAGGATTTGGGATTGATCCTCCACATTACATTTCCTCAAGTAACAAACATTAAAAGTGTCATGAATACCAGATAACTCAGGAGGAAGATTCAAGGCGACTGTCTGATCATTAACCACCTGCCTGATTCTGAATGGGCCAATATACCTCGGGGCGAGTTTGCCACGCTTCCCAAATCTGATTACACATTTCCACGGGGAAACCTTTAAATAAACAAGTTCACCCTCAACAAAAGTAACAGGACGACGGCGTGGATCAGCATACTGTTTCTGTCGATCTCTGGCAGCTTTCAGTTTCTCACGAGCTATAGCAACTTTATCAGCTGTAATCTATACAATATCAGGACCTGCAAACTGCTTTTCTCCAGCCTCTAACCAGCAAGTAGGTGTTCTGCAGCGACGTCCATATAACATCTCGTATGGTGGCATGCCAATACTGGAATGATAAGAGTTATTATAAGCAAACTCTAACAAAGGCAAATGGAAATCCCAAGAACCACCGTACTCTAATACACAAGCCTGCAGCATATCTTCCAGAGTCTGAATGGTACGCTCTGTCTGACCATCTGTATGTGGGTGATAAGCCGTACTGAGGTTAACTCTGGTACCCAATTCCCGCTGTAAACTCTGTCAAAACTCAGAAATAAACCTGGAATCCCTGTCTGACACAATCGATAACGGTATCCCATGTCTCGAAACTATCTCATAAATGTACAACTGGGATAATCGAGTTAAAGAAGCAGTCTCACTGGTAGCCATAAAATGAGCACTCTTAGTCAATCTATCAACAATCACCCAAATCATATCATTACCTTTCTGCGTTCGGGGAAGTTTGGTGACAAAATCCATAGTAATATGCTCCCATTTCCACTCGGGAATATCCAGATGTCTCAATGAACCATACGGTTTCTGATGTTCTGCTTTCACCTGGGAACAAATGTGACAAGTTTCCACAACACGTGCAACATCGGTTTTCATTGTAGGCCACCAATAAAGAGGTTTTAGGTCATTATACATCTTTGTACTTCCAGGATGAACAGATAATCTAGATTTATGTGCCTTAGATAATATCAAATCCCGAAGTCCCCCAACCAATGGAACCCAAATTCGAGACTGAAATGTTTTCAAACCCCGAGAATCATCAACTAATAAATCCTTTCGTTTCAACAAAATTTCAGATTTCAAATTAACATCCAATAAAGCATCAGCCTGTGCAGCTTTTAACTGAGAAATCGAATCAGAATAAATGTCTAAACGCATAAAACATACCCGATCAGAAGGCATCTGAAATGCCCCAATTTATTTCTTTACTTTAAAACATATTTTATTCAATTTCATTCTAGTCCCAATGTAATATTATAGTATTTACCACATTTTGACGACTTTAAAAATCAACACATACAGTTTTGTTACAATTTACAACTTCTTTTCATCAAAACATTTAACTTAATAACATAAAATGGGTGACTTATACAAGTGCCATCTTTACAATAGTTTAAAAGAAGGGAAGCTTGTCTAACCATACAGCAAGCTCCAGTCCACATTAACCTCAGACAATCACAATCATATCTTCAATCATATTGGTTCAATCGAACCAAACCTACAAAATAAACAACTGAAAAGAATAAGCTAACGCTTAGTGAGCATATGAGCAGCTAAATGAATAATTTATCACACAATATTATATAACAAGTATTATTTCATTCTTTTTCTTATATGCTAAGGATCCTTAACTTTATTCTGTACTAATATTATCATATTAGCTATTACACGAGCCTATGGCCGCAACCATTACCCGCACCAACTATTACCATCCAGCTCATGACCGCAGCCAATCCTGGACACCATAATTATATATTCCCACATTTATAAATATCGATTACACATAATTATTGAGAAATCGTAGACACTCTTTCTGGACTTTGCCCCTTAGTATCCCACCTCTCGGGTGATAGCATACTAAGTATTTATTTCATGCTAATTACTACCAATTAGTCTTACAGTTTGTTTCCCAATTAATGCCCGCGTATTAAATATCATTAATTGAGACTTTCCATCAACCTCGCGGAAGTGATGGAGTAACCCCGACACAAGTCCATTAGAAATGTCTACAATTCCCAATCCACACAATTCACGTATTCACATAATCATTTTTATTTACTGTTAAGGATCCTTATTATTATATCATGCTAACTTTTATATAATTAGCAATTAACACAAGTCAATGGCCGCAACCATTGCTTGCAAAACCACAATCACAACACAATTTATATCTCAACAGTTTTATCATTTATCCACCTGCTATATCATAGCACAACACATCATATCCATCTATTTATATTATATAAATAATGGAAATTCATATCACGCTTACCGATTTTCTGTATGTCACACCATAATAAACAATGTATTTATATAAAATCTTACTCCCATCTGTAACCCAATTATACACAATTAATCATTTATCAGATTATGTAAGCCTCTTGCTCGTAAGCAATATGGATTACATAACCATTACCCATTTAACCCCCATAATACTCACCTTAGCTTCTTAGACGAATAAGCAATAATTCACAATGTCAATGGTTGCCACATCCTGAATCTTGATTCACCTATTATATATCACATAATCATAACAATACATTTAGTCTCTAATAATCATCACAATCATATAATTAGACTTCTCATATTATTATTAACTTTCACCTTTCGTTACTTTACTTATCATTTTAACCATGATCATATTGATACATATCAAAATCTGATTATAACATGGTCATTTGCTTAAATACATTCTTACTCTAGTTAATTCCTTAACTAGTCATTAAGACCACGACTTAATTACTTTAAACGAATCAGGTGATAATTTACTAAGTTCTCAATACAAATTCTGGTTTTAAACCATTAATATCATATGCTACCACTTCTGTTTACAGCTTTGTATCTAAGCATATTCAAACCAACCAGGAAACCAAAAACTGAATGCTGGGTCAAAGGAAATCGCGTCGCAATACTACACAGTCGCGTCGCGACCTTTAACATATCGCGTCGCTATATATGATCCATCGCGTCGTGACTGAGAACAAATACAGACCTGCGATTTTCATTCTGCTACTGCTCGATTTCCTATTATCAACAGCAATAATACAGCTTTTAAATCTATCAATCAATCATATACACAAGGCCTAACATCATCATAAGTTTACTTTCATTAATTTCCACTAACTTAACCTAATTCCTTAACCACTCAAGATTCAATTCAATTAAAAGAATTAAATAGAACTTACAAGGTAAGGAAGAAGAATTGATTGAGATGATGATTATGTTTTCCAGCTCAAGCCTTGAATTTCCAGATATTGGAAATGAAATAGTATTTGGTTCTTGTTTTCTTGTTCCATCGAAGAAACCCACAGGGACAAACCATGTTTCTCTTTTCTTTTCTTTTGTTACTGGAACATATGAGAATAAGGGAGTATATATCTATTATTTATTTTAATCCCTTTTTATTTTACAGTCTGGAACTGATACTTCGTTTACGTTTTATTTTACATCTTTTTATTTACACACTAATACTTCATAATAAAAACATATCTGCGTACGAAATCAAATTCCTGAAAATTTGGGATGTTACAACTATCCCCCAATCATTTCATTCGTGTCCTCACGAATGTCCTTGGTATCTAATCAACCTTAACATTTCTACTCAACCGGATGCGCTTATTCACATTTATAATCCAGTCCAAATGGATATACACCATATACTATTACCAGCACTCAGTAGGAGTCTGTAATTCATACCTCAACTTCTATAAAACCATACACACAATACAAATTGCTTAACTTGTCTCTTCAGTCTTATCAGATTTTCAAATAAACATATATTTTATTTAACAAAAACACAAAATTAATATATCCGCTTTACTACTTAATATGCAAATCAAGATATACGTATACAGTTTATATGTATAACTTATGCACAAACTTTACTTCTATCAATCAATAACCTTAAGCCCAATTGTGCATTTTGCATTATCAGCTTACACTCGTGTCACGTGTTTTTAACTTTCAATACTTAAAAATATATATCTCAGTTTGTGCAATTGAAATACTTCCAATCTTCTTTCTAACACTAGGTGCAATATTAATAACTACTCATTACAACTGAAATTAAAGTTTCAGTTCAACAACTAGTACATATAACATACATTATACCCTGTGAGCAACTTATAGACTTAAATATATGTTTTGAATTCTTTCCGCATGCACATTTAAAATGTGCATTTTATTTGCTTTTACCCACACCTATATTTTATTTCTATCCTTGACCCGTTTGGATCAATAATCATTTATCAGGGTTAGTTATACTTAAACCCTTAATCATCTTATAACACAATCACTTAGGCAACTTTCAAATTAGAAACTAGCAACATGCTAGGGTCATTAAACTACATAAACACTTTCAACTTTACCACTGGTTAGTAATCATATACCTACATGCTATAAAACATGTAAAACTTCTTACTCATACATAAACCTGAAATCACATTACCTTTACTTATTTGATTTCACTTATATAGTGAAATAACTTATCATTTGACACCTTAGTACACAATCATTTAAACAACTTTTATTTCCGCAACTAGTTATTAATCATATTACTCTCATTAATCTAGTTTCACTTATATTGTGAAACATCTTATCATAAAACGCAGGAAGTGTCTCTTACATTTTCATATAACTTATGATTTTCTTGCTAGTTGCAATTCATTATTACTTTACTTTGTCATTTCTTAAAATTGTCTATTCGGTTGTTAAAGCTTTTACTAAACATTTTTCATCATGAACCAATGAACCCATATCCATACCAATAGGTAATAGAAACAATTACAAGTCTAAAATTCTATATGTCTAATTATATCATAACTATCTTTTCATAAGATTTCAGTTTCATCCTCCAATCAGCTTAAAGTTATAACTTCTTTTACACACTATATTCTAGAAATCATAAAAATAAGACTTGTACATAATCCTGCACAAATCAATGTTGATATACTTAAACATAATAACAGATGAACTAAACCATAAGTATACTGAAATCAATATTCTGATCAACACTAAATCGCGTCGCAATAAACAAACATCGCGCCGCGATTTATCTTAAATCGCGTGGCGATCTTATGTAGATCGCGCCGCGATCCTTGCCTGAACAAACCTGCACAAACAGCTTCTAACATTAACTTTATATGCGCATAACTATTACCTCGGTGATATTTAGAACCTGAAATTTCACAAACATTTCGATTATATCATAATAGAGGTTTCACTTTTTACACATTTCCAAATTTCGCATTAACGAAAAACTTAGACTTATAACCACTTATGGGTCAATTTGGGTCACTTATGTGATTAAAACCATATACAAATACATACTTACCAATTCTGCACTTTTCACACTACTACCACATCATTGACCCTTAACTCATTATCAAATAATTACTTATGCATATGATAACTCATCTTAGACTATGGGTAAAATAGTGACCCATTTAGACACTTTTGACCCATTTACCATAATCACCACTTAACACTTTAATTCATGTTTCTATACAACATTAAAAATTTCTAAGTAACAACTATTTGTTGTCACATGTTTGAACCAAGTCTCTCAATTTATCATTTAACCACATCCATGAACTATATATATATTTACTAAACGGCAATATAAACCGTTTAAACATATCAATATTTTGGTAATCCAAATAGAGTACCGACTGATCCGTTAAGGGTATGAACTACTTTCATCACATAAACTTTCTAGAATAGTAGAGTCGAACCAAAACTCCACTTAAACATTTAACCATAACTCTATATAATTACTTGTAAACGTGAACTCAAGGTAGACACGTTCACATAATCATGTACATGTATGTATTCAAACTTACATTCTGTTTTACTCAATAAAGAGTTCACTACACATCTTACTCTTAATCACAACACAATCACATTAAATCTATCCGATACTTAGCAACCTCAACAATTTTCATGTGACATAGCATAATATAATTACGTTGACCAGACGTAACTAGATTATGTAATTCACATTTCCATTCTCAGGCTACTTCATATCATTAAGATTTATTGAGACTTATTATTACACACTTAATCACACAACACAACAATTCTACAGAAATAAAATTTTAAAATTTAAAATTGCTGCTCACGTAATCAAGTAATTCCACATAACCAGTTAACATCTTTTATAAGGCATTTATTAATGCCTCTGACAACTTTATCTTTTTCACATAATATACTTTATAAAATAATTGACATAAGTCAATATTCCTGATTATTGGAATTCTAATTACATATAACATTTACCAACACATCACTGTAGCTAACATTTGTCAGCTAGTTCATTATTCAAATCTTTTATATATATACTGCCAATATATTTATTAGCAGTTATCATCACATCTCAACACATGGCTAACATAAATTAGCCTATTTAATCCTCATCGAGCCAGTGTCAATAACACTACTCCAATATACCATATTCATCTACCCAATTACATGAGTAATGGAATTACCACAAGTATACCTTATCATATATATATCCGCAAAGAATATTAACAAAGCCATGCAACAATTTATGAATTCTGACACTACCACTTTAACATTTTCTCTAATAGGTCATGCATACTATCCTCTCACTTAACATTCTGATACCAGATTAATACATAATGATCATCAACTAATCCACTACAGGGAATCATATAATTTCAATCTACTGCACTTTATTACTACACATAATCAGCAATATCAATTATGCTATTCACATTGGTTTAAGATTAGGCAATCCTATCGTGGATCACCTAATTCTCTCAAACCATTGCTCTGATACCAACTTGAAACGCCCCAATTTATTTCTTTACTTTAAAACATATTTTATTCAATTTCATTCTAGTCCCAATGTAATATTATAGTATTTACCACATTTTGACGACTTTAAAAATCAACACATACAGTTTTGTTACAATTTACAACTTCTTTTCATCAAAACATTTAACTTAATAACATAAAATGGGCGACTTATACAAGTGCCATCTTTACAATAGTTTAAAAGAAGGGAAGCTTGTCTAACCATACAGCAAGCTCCAGTCCACATTAACCTCAGACAATCACAATCATATCTTCAATCATATTGGTTCAATCGAACCAAACCTACAAAATAAACAACTGAAAAGAATAAGCTAACGCTTAGTGAGCATATGAGCAGCTAAATAAATAATTTATCACACAATATTATATAACAAGTATTATTTCATTCTTTTTCTTATATGCTAAGGATCCTTAACTTTATTCTGTACTAATATTATCATATTAGCTATTACACGAGCCTATGGCCGCAACCATTACCCGCACCAACTATTACCATCCAGCTCATGACCGCAGCCAATCCTGGACACCATAATTATATATTCCCACATTTATAAATATCGATTACACATAATTATTGAGAAATCGTAGACACTCTTTCTGGACTTTGCCCCTTAGTATCCCACCTCTCGGGTGATAGCATACTAAGTATTTATTTCATGCTAATTACTACCAATTAGTCTTACAGTTTTTTTCCCAATTAATGCCCGCGTATTAAATATCATTAATTGAGACTTTCCATCCACCTCGCGGAAGTGATGGAGTAACCCCGACATAAGTCCATTAGAAATGTCTACAATTCCCAATCCACACAATTCACGTATTCACATAATCATTTTCATTTACTGTTAATGATCCTTATTATTATATCATGCTAACTTTTATATAATTAGCAATTAACACAAGTCAATGGCCCCAACCATTGCTTGCAAAACCACAATCACAACACAATTTATATCTCAACAGTTTTATCATTTATCCACCTGCTATATCATAGCACAACACATCATATCCATCTATTTATATTATATAAATAATGGAAATTCATATCACACTTACCGATTTTCTGTATGTCACACCATAATAGACAATGTATTTATATAAAATCTTACTCCCATCTGTAACCCAATTATACACAATTAATCATTTATCAGATTATGTAAGCCTCTTGCTCGTAAGCAATATGGATTACATAACCATTACCCATTTAACCCCCATAATACTCACCTTAGCTTCTTAGACGAATAAGCAATAATTCACAATGTCAATGGTTGCCATATCCTGAATCTTGATTCACCTATTATATATCACATAATCATAACAATACATTTAGTCTCTAATAATTATCACAATCACATAATTAGACTTCTCATATTATTATTAACTTTCACCTTTCGTTACTTTACTTTTCATTTTAAACATGATCATATTGATACATATCAAAATCTGATTATAACATGGTCATTTACTTAAATACATTCTTATTCTAGTTAATTCCTTAACTAGTCATTAAGACCATGACTTAATTACTTTAAACGAATCAAGTGATAATTTACTAAGTTCTCAATACAAATTCTGGTTTTAAACCATTAATATCATATGCTACCACTTCTGTTTACAGCTTTGTATCTAAGCATATTCAAACCAACCAGGAAACCAAAAACTGAATGCTGGGTCAAAGGAAATCGCGTCGCAATACTACCCAGTCGCGTCGCGACCTTTAACATATCGCGTCGCGATATATGATCCACCGCGTCGCGACTGAGAACAAATACAGACCTGCAATTTTCATTCTGCTACTGCTCGATTTCCTATTATCAACAGCAATAATACAGCTTTTAAATCTATCAATCAATCATATACACAAGGTCTAACATCATCATAAGTTTACTTTCATTAATTTCCACTAACTTAACCTAATTCCTTAACCACTCAAGATTCAATTCAATTAAATAGAACTTACAAGGTGAGGAAGAAGAATTGATTGAGATGATGATTATGTTTTCCAGCTCAAGCTTTGAATTTCCAGATATTGGAAATGAAATAGGATTTGGTTCTTGTTTTCTTGTTCCATCGAAGAAACCTACAGGGACAAACCATGTTTCTCTTTTCTTTTCTTTTGTTACTGGAACATATGAGAATAAGGGAGTATATATCTATTATTTATTTTAATCCCTTTTTATTTTACAGTCAGGAACTGATACTTCGTTTACGTTTTATTTTACATCTTTTTATTTACACACTAATACTTCATAATAAAAATATATTTGCGTACGAAATCAAATTCCTGAAAATTTGGGATGTTACAGCATATTTCTGCTCAACGCATCTGCCACCCCATTAGCTTTACCCGGGTGATATCGGATTTCACAGTCATAATCCTTAATCAGCTCCAACCACCGCCTCTGTCTCATATTCAAATCTTTTTGAGTAAACATATATTGCAGACTTTTATGGTCAGTACAAATCACACATTTAGTGCCATATAAGTAATGCTTCCAAATGTTTAATGCAAATACCACTGCAGCAAGCTCTAAATCGTGTGTAGGGTAATTCTTATCATGAGTTTTCAACTGACGAGAAGCCTAAGCAATTACCCTATCCCTTTGCATTAAAACACATCCCAACCCAGCATGAGAAGCATCACAATAAACAGTAAAATCATCAGAACCATCTGGCAGAGCTAACACTGGGGCCTGACATAACAACTGTCTCAGAGTCTGAAAAGATGTTTCTTGGTGATCATTCCACTGAAATCTAACATTCTTACGTGTCAATTTGGTCAACGGGCTTGCAATCTTAGAAAAGTCTTTAATGAACTTTCTATAATAACCCGCCAACCTCAGAAAAATTTTAATTTCAGAAGGAGATTTAGGTGTATTCCAATTCATCACAGCCTCGACCTTAGACGGATCAACCTTTATCCCATTATCACAAATCACATGCCCCAAAAACTGTACTTCCCGCAACCAGAATTCACATTTTGAAAACTTAGCATACAAATATTCCCTTTTTAAAGTTTCCAAAACCAGTCTCAAATGTTGTTCATGTTCAAACTCAGACTTTGAATAAATCAGAATATCATCAATAAATACAATCACAAACTTATCAAGGAACGGTCGGCAAACCCGATTCATTAGATCCATAAACACAGCAGGGGCATTAGTCAACCCAAACGGCATAACTAAAAGCTCATAATGGCCGTACCTGGTGCGAAAAGCAGTCTTAGAAATATCTTATTCACGAACCCGCACCTGGTGATAACCTGATCTCAAATCAATTTTAGAAAAATATGAGGATCCCTGCAACTATTCAAATAACTCGTCAATTCTGGGTAAAGGATACTTATTCTTCACAGTCCTTTTATTCAGCTCCCTATAATCAATACACATACGGAGAGTGCCGTCTTTCTTTTTCACAAATAAAACAGGAGCGCCCCAGGGAGAATGACTAGGTCGTACAAAACCCTTATCTAACAGTTCCTGAATCTGAGTCATCATTTCCCGCATTTCAGAAGGTGCTAATCTATAAGGAGACTTAGCTACAGGGGAAGAACCAGGAATCAAATCAATCTCATACTCAACTTCCCTAACAGGCGGCAAACCGGGCAACTCATCAGGGAAAACCTCCGGGTATTCAGAAACCACCCGGACATCAGACACAGACTTCTTTTCTAACTTTGTATTCACAACATAGGCCAAATAAAATTCACACCCTTTAGCTAGAGATTTTCTAGCTTTCATCACAGAAATCAATGGAATACTGCCTTTTTCCCTTTCTCCTCGAGCCGCTACATATGACTCTTCGGAAATTGGGATTTTAATAAACTTTTTATGACACTCGATATTGGCTTTGTTTTGACTCAGCCAATTCATACCTAACACCACATCAAAACTTGGAATAGGCAACAGAAGAAATGAAACAGGGAAGTCAAGACTCTCTATCGTAATACTAGCCCCTTTTACCGAGGTGGTAACATGAACCATTTTGCCATTGGCCACTTCTACTTCAATAGGATTTACAATCAACGAGGGAGTCAACTTTAACTTTTCACAGAAATTCACAGATATAAATGAACAGTTTGCTCCTGAATCAAAAAGTACACGTGCTGGTACTGAATTAACAAGAAAAGTACCAGTGATAACGTCATCAGTGACAATAGCCTCATCCATGGTCATCTGAAATGCACGACCAGTAGCAGATGGTGGATTTTTCCGCTTTTGGCTCGAAGAAGAAGAACCACCACCCATACCCGATCCCTGTCTCCTAGCCTCAGGGCAGTCACCAGCTCTATGACCTTCCTTATGACAGTTCCAGCATACCTGATTGGGATAAGTACAATCTCTGGCTGCATGTCCCAATACCCCGCATTTGATGCACCTAGATGTCTGAGGAGTGCAAGGCCCAGTGTGTCTAGCTTTACACCTAATACAATAAGAACCGTCAGAAGTATTACCACCAAAACTAACTCTCCGGCTCGGCTGTGTACTCTGTCCTTTCTGTTTGCCTCGATCAGAAGAATCACTCTTTTGCCTCAGTTGAAACCTTTCTTTATTTCGCAGTCTTTTAGCCTGAATATCACTGTCAACAGAACGGGCTAGATCAAAAGCCTGGGAAAGTGTACCTGCTAATCTCACAGTAGTACGGTAGTCAGGAGGTAAAGCTCTAACAAACTGATCAATTTTGGTCCTGTCAGTCGGGACCCACTCCTGTACAAATCGCAGAAAACTGTCTTATAAGCTAATCAATACTCATCTGATCAGTCTTTTCCAAATCAAGAAATTCCTGCCTGATACGAGAAAGATTAAACTCAGAACAAAACTGCTTACAAACCTCAGCATGAAAATCTGGCCATCTGATAGCACTAATCTGCTGTGGAGTCAATGGTGCAGTAATCGAGTCCCACCATGACATAGCCTGCCCCTTTAACAACTGTACTGCATAACGTACCTTATCCTCCTCCTCACAATGACAAACATCCAGTTTCCTCTCAACATCACGTAACCAGTCAAGGGTAACAGTAGGATCAGTACTCCCAGAATATACAGAAGGATTACTAGACATGAATGTTTTAAGAGAACAACTTTTCTTTAACTGCTGAACTGGTGAGAAAATAGGTATCTGATAACCAGCAGATCCAAATGTAGAAAATGGTACAGAAGTCTGAAAAGTATACCCCTGAGTTTGCTGCTGAGAAACATACGGAACTGATGTCGGAGCCCGAAAAGTAGATGTAATATGTGGAACAGTACTCTCAACATGTGGCTGGCTCGGAATTTGACGTTGAGAAAGCTCGGCCAACGGTTTCCGTTGATCTATCACCTCAGCCTCTAATCTCATCATATAGTCACGATCAGATTCTCCACCCACTGAATAAGAAGTGCCCTGATTATTTGGAGGTACATCTGTCTCTGAGGCATTATTAAGGGTAGGGTTCGGTCGCTCATTCTCAGCCATCCTGTAATCACAACACATCTCACAACTCGTTAATTGTTAGTACTAATATACTAACCAATATCAATTCATAACCAATCCCGTAACCTGGAATGCTTGACCAATACCACTAGGTTTGGGATTGAACACTTAATCACTGCTCAATTCGCCCAAACCTATGCTCTGATACCAATTTATAACACGCACCAAATTTACATGACATTTTTTTTTTTAAATCCGGAAGCGAAATCCCATTCATAATAACACTGATGACATTATGTCATCAACCAAAACATATTACAAGTTATAAGTATTAACTGCTCGTTTACAAACCATTAGCTTATCATAATCATTATATATTACAAAACATAAACCATTGTGCCTAACAAAATCAGAGTAATCCTGGTCAAACAACTCCCAGTCACTCCTTGCCCAAGTCCCAGTCACATCAAAACCTGCAAGGAGTAAATAACGGGATTAGCACGAAGCTAAGTGAATAAACCTGTTACAAACAGTTTGACTTAGCTATAACAATATCAATTATCAACAATATCACTTTGACACAACATCACCAAGAGGATCGGTGGTCCTTGTGGAGCCCTCAGACCGCGGTGGCCCACCAAGCGACACTTACAATCACTGCAGGCCAATACAGTGATTTTACCGATAACTGATTGCTACCTTTAATCAATATGTGTTCCATTCTCAACACATGGTTACAAATCTCACATTGACTAACTTGTAGCAATCAGTCCAACAATTGTTGACCTCCGAATCACCAGAATGCACATAGGCAACACATCACAGTTATATATATATATATATATATATATATATATATATATATATATATATATATATATATATATATATCAGCAATATAATCAACAATCACTATATTTATATCGTTGTAACCAATAAGTCACAACCAAACCACACTGAAGTTCCAAGTCTATTCACCTGTCAACTTCACTCCACTTACTCAGCTGACTAACTCACTGAGTCTTCTGCGTGTCTGAAAGCACAACAAAACACTTGAGTTAGTAACTCAATTCAATTTCTTACAATGTACTTAGTATAAGCACATTATTAACACATAATCACTTCATGATAATCATATATCATATACCTTAATCATCTAATAACAATATAATACATTACATGTATTAAGCATGTAACGACTAGTTGTATATGTACAATTATCACAATAAGATCATCATTTATTTTAGCCCTTCTTTATACTAGATTACTAGTTTCATTATTGTTTCTGCTGGAATATGGGATTATTAATATATATAACAGTTCACAGTACTAAACAAAACTGCACAAACTGGACTGGTAAAACAACAAATCGCATCGCGAAATCAATACAATCGCGTCGCTATTCTTAGTAAATCGCGTCGCGAAATCCTCCTAATCGCGTCGCGATTACACCGGCATCTCCAACTCCTGAACCTGTACCTGCTGCTACTGTTGTACGAGTTTTACCATCAACATACTACTTCCAACTTACATACTCAGTTTCAAACTTCAATTAGGTCCAACCAAACATGTAATAACACCTTAAATACTTCAAGTATCCAATAACATCAAATTTATCTAATTACCAAAATGATTTCTTAATTGATACATATGAACACTTACTAATTCAAGATGCAAAGATGATGATGTTGAGTTCAAGCAAATCAAATTTCTCAGCTCACTGGATTTCAGATTCTAGTTTAGGTTTTAGCTTTAGCGTTCTTAGGTTTTTAGGTTTTTTGTTTCTTAAGGGTTTGTAAGTTTAAAATGAAAACTTTCCATTTAAGGAAAGAAATAAAAGGTCGGGTAAAGTTTTTAAACCGACTCCGTATTTCCTTAAAACTAGCCCCCTTTTCAATCTATTGTCTGGAACCTAGATACCATTTGCGATAAAAGTATTTTATTTTACCGTCAACTATAACTATTTAAAATTGTTAACATTTCACTAGTCACAATTAATCCTTCGGTCAAATTTCCTAAAATACAATTCAAAGCATATGAAACACAATATTAAAATGTAACAATAATAATATTTAAATTTAAAGGAAATTACCAGATAGTCACAAAAGCGGGTGTTACATAAACCCTGCTAAACCCTAACCCTAAACCATGTTAAACCCTAACCCTAACCCTAACCCTAAATCATAAACACTAAACCCTAACCCTAAACACAAATCAAATGTACAACCAATCACTAACACAAGTTTTACTAATTTGTAAAACCCACCAAAAAATGAAAAAAAAAAGTTGTCAAAAGTATGCCTTGAGGGACGGCAAATCGAATAGGAGAAAACGTTGAATTTTATGGTGCAATTTTCATGATTTTTCGACTTACCGTTTGTGCGATATTTGAGTTTCAAAAATGTCAGAGAAATGTGTATTTGATGAAAATGAGTGGTTGAGATTGATTCCCCTATTCTCACTCAAAATTGATATACTCATTTGAACTCTATTCTATGATATTATGATAAAATTTAATACTCCCTCCGTCCCGATTCTATTGTCCAGTATTCCTTTTTGGGATGTCCCATTTTAATTGTCCACTTCCATAAATAGAAAAGAATAATGAGATAAAGTTCATTTTTGCCCCTAATTTATATATGTAAGACAAAAAGGTAGGTAAAAAGTAAAGGGTAAAACTGTCTTCTTACCAAAAAGTAAGAGAGTTGGTGATGTTTTCTTAAACTGCGTGTTTTTTGTCTGGGGACAATAAAATTGGGACGGAGGGAGTACTAAAATTTGGTTGAAAATCGAGAATCTTAATTACATACTAGAAGAGGGCCCGCGCATCGCAGCGGTAAAGATATTAACAAGGGTTAAAAGTAATGTGATCGCGTGTTTGAGAATATTGTGTTTGCATCAGAGTATATTCAAATGACCTTTAAACTAATGTAAAAACTTCCAAACATTATACCTTCTTTATAGATTTAGATAAATATTATAAAATATAAAGTTTTTTTTAATTTTCAAGTTATTATCGATTCTCATTCATATGTAATAAAATAATTAAAAATCGAACGTAATTAATGTAAAACTAAAGAAATCACTTTTAGTTTCTTTACAAAAAAACAAAATATAAAACGGAAAGATAAAAATATTTATTTATGTTTAAATATTGTTTTTATTTGTACGCCTTATAATTTTACTTTTTAATGTCTATTATTTTGACTAATAATTATATGAGCGTGTATTTTAGGACTAATTGTTATGTAGTAAAAAAGAAATGCTAATTTACAATCTATATTTATTATGGATGAATATTTTGTTGGTAGTTTCTATAATTAATAAAGGTTAGTTTAGTCAATTTCATTAAATAAAGGGGTATTTATGTCATTAGAGTTCTTTAAAATTGTAAGTTAATGAAGAAAAGGTTAAAATAAATTATAAGGGTGTATGATAACCATCGTCTTAAATTAGATTCAACAATATTTAAAGTCTAAATTGTCCTTAATTATCTCAATCTTTTCAAAATTAATAATTTATATATAATATCTCTTCGTAATAACCTCCCATTTTTATTTTTGCACATCATCTTTTAAAATAATTTTATATCATTTCAATGAACCTTTTATACAATTTATAAAAATGACCAATTGATTAAATATTATCACTTAAGTTTTAAAAGCGAGTTTTTAACATTGTTTATTATTTTACATATCAGTAACGGGAAACAATGACAAAACTATTAACAATTTATATAATCAAACATGTGAATCTATTCGACACTGCTGCTATGTGCGGGTACATTGCTAGTCTTCAAGAAAGCAATCAACAAAACGAAAAGAAATTACACACCTAAATGGATGTATATTTCTATAAAATTCGCAAACACGCAAGTAAAAGGGGCACCAACGCAACTAGCTTGATAGACCGATACTTACCCCAACAACATGCACAACATATATGTTTTAGATGAGGTTTCATCCTCAAATTAATCGGTGATAAATAGTAGTCATGAGCTAATATGCATACATTATTTTCTTTGAGATTTTTATGTGGGACATGAGTTTACACCCAACAATATTAATCCAATTATGCAAACACTAGAGTGTGAAGGGATTTTCTTTCATTAAGGTAGTTATTGAAGAATATTTTCCATCAATACACATTTTTTATTCTTAATTGTCGTATTCATTTGAAAACACACACGCATTATTTATTTGACTATACTTTGAGCTACATTAGCATACACCCAAAACTATAGTAGTTTAATCGTTTCTTGGTGTTTGATTTATTGCAAAAACGGTTAGGAATGATGTTATGTAGATGCATGTGTTGTGTTCTGTATATTTTTATATTAATATGAATATGAATACTAGATGTATACTCACATTGGTTGCACATGGGTTGTTCTTATCATTTCTCTGATTGATTGTGAATCAACAGACCAAATAAAACATGGGTGTGTTTAAAATTGGAGGTCACCAATCAAAGCATTTGGTAACAAACACACGATTTCCTTGAATCAACAAGTGGACATAGTTTAGGACAATGTCTTTAGAGTTTTGTAGAATATAGCACAAGATGTTGATGATGATCGATTTAAACTGCTCTAGCTAGGGTATATATTCGATTTTAAGTGAGCTTGATAACAAGATTGGGATGATTACGAAATGCTCATGTTTAGTGATAACGATCGTAGGAAGCTTATTATCGTGCAAACTAAACGAGAAGTATAAATTATCAATGGGATCAATCATAATAAGGAAAGTAATTAAGCAAGTGTTTTCAACATCATTAAACTAGGGTTATTGTTGATCTACAACGTGCTTTTGTCTAATGTAGGTCCCTAAGGTTGAATTTGCCAAGATATTAGAGAAGACTAATTAACCAACAATTGAATTATGATACGGCACAATCGGATTGATCGATTCATAACATCTTAAAAGACAATGGACCATTAAATCATCTTTCCAACAACGTACTTTAGCTGCCAAAAGGTCTTGAATTGAAACTTATAGTATACATGAACATTAGTTAACTAGGATCTCTCATTTCAAGAACATTAGCTCCGTTTTTACTTCTTTTTCGGGGTACTTAATAGAATGTTAAGACTTAATGCTCCTACTTAACTCATGCAAGTTATGCTTATGAGCTTTTTTAACGACTTTTGTTGAGAACTAACGATATGTATATATTATTTATTTGGGGGGTATCTAATTGATTGATTGACTTCTTGTGTCGTATGAAATCGACATGCAATCCCATTTACACATTTTTATTAGAAATAACAAAGACCGAATGTAGTTGTAATCGCAAGTGTTCCCACTGCTATCATTAAGTGATCGACATGTAAAAAAGAGGCTTCAAATGTGGGACACGTTATGCTTCAAGAAACATAATAAGATGTACGAGTCACATAACTAACATCTGGAACCATGATTATTACGTATTGTAGTTGTTGTGCGGGTGTAATTTTATGTTTTGTCTACCGAGCATCTCCTATGTGTACACTAAAAACATTTCCAACGTGATTACTAAATATTATCACTAAGATAGTTTAAAAATGAAATCTTATTAGAATATGTTATGCACCGAATAAATTTCACTATAATGTGTACAATATATTTTTGCACTAATTAAATATACTTTGAAACAACTAAAAGGCATAATAACTGAATAAACATAAAGCACAAGTAGAACAAGATGTAACAATATTGGACTCATTTTAATGATACTTATAACAAACATAAAATAATCTATTCAATAATATTAGTTTTTATTGTTTGAATTAAATAAATGAATAGTGTTTTGTATAATGGATAGTATTACGCTATATTGACTAGAATCTGACCTATATTTAGTGTAACACTAAAATAGTGCTAAAGTTTAATGTTAACATTGGCGAGATTTTTTTGTACGTTTTGCATTATTTTAGTGCAAAAAGTACATTTGATACTAACATTGGAGATGGTTTTTAAAATCAAAGTTGGCCGGCTACTATCCTAATATCCTATATCTTACCATATCCTTTAAGATGCATAAATATAAAAAATTAAGATAAAACAGAAAACCGACACAACTTAGATAACGGTATAAACAAACTCTATCTGTTTGGTCGGATATTGTAATGGTGTGGGAGTGAATAAAGAAAACAAACGTTTACATGACAAATGAAGGATAATAATAGACGTATAACAGATATATGTTTGGTTTGAAAGGTTAATAATAATTAACATTATCTAATAGTAGATATAGATATAGATATTAATAATAATAGAAAAAAACAAATTAAACAATTTAAAGTTGGGGTTTATTGCAAGGCAACTTCGGTTGAAAGCTTTTCTGTTTTTGAAACTTTCGGAAAGTGATTTACATTATGCTTTACTTCAACAAACTCTGTTCACATTCGATTATGGAAATACTTTAATTTACCTATTCTCTTTCTCTCTTTCACATATGGAATGTTTGCAAACTCTTTTTTCTAAGTGATTAGATATCAAACGATATGCTATGGCCAGTAACCTTTAACCGTTCACGAATCATTATTGACATGTTAACGTCACATCAGCTTTTTTATAAAATCGTTTTCTAAGTACTAACTTTATCTCAATCACTATTAACCACTACAAATTACTTTCATCGCTTTTAATTTTCTCACTATAAAGACTAAAGTTATGCACCATGCTTAACAGTAGTACACAAGCCTTGAAGAAAAAACAACAATAATCGGTGTTGGGATCAGGATTCCGACGCCGATCGAGCAGCCTGCTATAGGATGCCAACAACAAAAGCTAACAAATACGTAGTATCCTATAGCGGAGTGCTCTGATAACGGTAGTTAAACCTTTTGAATTTGAATATGATATAAATAGGTTATATGCATGAACCATGAAGCATGCGATTATTATTGGGGTTTTTTTTTCCTCCTAACATCCACATCGATAAAACTCCAACGTACGTACGAATAATCACACTATTCTAGATGATAGTTCAATTTAATTTAATAATAATGTAAAAGTAAGGCAGAAAACTTTGTCAAATAAGACGAATGATACATTCATTTTTTTAAAAGTGGTTTTACTTTTATAATTTTTGGATGGACCATAAATTCTTCGTCAAAATAACTATCTTATCTTTTATAATAATAGTCCAATTAGATATGTGTGCATTTGTTATGTACATCGACTTATTATTAAGAGAGAGTGTTAAAACATCACATGCATTTTTGTAAATCCTGAAATAGGAAATATAGATTGGATTTAAAAATCAAACCATTACTATTTACTACGGTGGTTTAGTGGTTGCTTTTTTGATATTCTTACCCGAGATGTCAAGTTCAAACTCAGTGACTGTACATCTTGAGGTGGTCATAAAAAGGTTGAAAACGATCACGGGATAATTCAGTTAGACTGCATAAATCTGAGTACTAATCGTATTTTCCGTATAACTTGAATGGATAAAGTCTTATCCGTTTATCCATTTACTTTCAAAAATCAATTTACGTAAGTAAATTAAACCAAAGGTTGGTGAAATAGAAACAGATATAAACTAAAAGTTGGTGAAACAGAAACAAATTGTATGTCAAGTCAATTATATCAGATTTCGTCATAAAAAGATTTATTTTTGATATCGTCCTACGAATTCAATGGTTAAAAAATAAATAAAAATCTTAACCGACAGAGTTGAAGAGCAGAGAAAAAAAAAAGTAAGTTTGACCAACTAGAAAGGTAGGGTCAAGTCCAACACATGCACACGTGGTTGGGAGTAAGATTCAAGATAGTATCCATCACCGCCTGCCGTTGCGCCGCTTAGATCTCATCGACGTCGTTGATTTGGATTATGTGTGGTCCCCTCATGGGTAGACACATCACACACGTCGATCATACGTGGTTTTGTTTATTTGGTTTGGCGTATACACACTGTCACCAACGACTCTTTCTCGGCCGAGGAATCTTTGTTGTCCGGGTCCCACACCCTTGGAGGTTTGGAACCAACGGCCAACTGCCTCCATGATCCTTTTCTGCCACCATACTTTCCCGCCCTATTTTCCCTCCCATTATTTTCCAGCGCCTAACCTATTACCCTACATTTTTATAATGATTCGCACACCACCAATTTTTTATTCGTACACTACTAAATATTAGAAGTGTCAATTTAAGACTCATGGGTCTAGTTGGGTTTTTCTAATCTTTATAGAGGGGTCTAATTGGGTAATTAAAAAAAAGCTTAAGTATATCATTATTACTCATTATGACCCAATAGGTAATAATGATATACTTAAGCCTTATTTTAATTACCCAACTAGACCCATCTATAAAAATTAGAAAAACCCAACTAGACCCATGGGTCTCAAATTGCCACCTCTAATAAATATGTTTTATTTTTTGTAAGTACATCAATTTAAAACACATACGGAGAAAAATTGGTAACGTACGAATCATCGCACTACATTTTTAATCATCTTAAGGGACTTATGCAAAATCCATAATTGTTCATATAATCAGAAAGGATTTTATAGTCAATAAAATTAAACCAATCAGCTATTTTTCGTCGGATGATTATTCATACATCATTTACTTTTTTGCGTACGCCAATAAATATGTTTTATATTGTTGTATATCATAGCAACTAAAGTAAATTTAGTGATGTTCGTAGAAAAATAGATAAAAGTTATCTTCGAGCTAAAAAATGAGGCTAACTAAAAAAGTATCACACATGACATAGTTAAATAAGATAAATAAACAAAAAATATATTATTTGATTAGTAAACTAGATCTAACTTTAATATAAATCTTTTTACTTAAACATGCATATCATTACTTGAAACTTATAACGACTTGACTTAAATGGTTCATTGGTAGGTTGGGCTCTTGGCTTCCTAGAGGCTGGAGGTCGGGGGTTCAATCCTGCCATGAGTAAACATTTAGCATGTTAGGTACCCACACCCGCAAAACACATGGGGTCTGGGGGAACTTGCGGATAAAGGTTCATTCAACTCCAGACGCCCCCACTGTGCCAGGAGAGTTTGCCAGAGTCATCCTTATGGGGTGGACAATGACTAGTGCCAAAGCCACACGGGACCAGAGTGTTCCTGCTAATTTACACCTTTTGCGGATTACTCGAAACTTATAATAAAAAATTAAATTAACTGTACTTTAATTTTTTGAGCAATAATTGTACTTGAATTAACAACTAATTTAAGATCAATCATACATTTTCGAATGTGTTATGCATATAATTTCATATTGCACCCTTAATTAATTAAATACTTTTATAAAACACGTCTCATAAAATTTATTTTGTAAGAGTAAAATAAACATAAGACTACTTTAATATTTAAATACTATTTAGCTTTAGGTAAAGCTTCGTACGATAATTTTTAATTCAATAAGGATAATGCCACATGTTTAAACCTAATATGTATGATATACTATAATACTATAATTAATTATATAAATATATCCTCACAAGTTTTTAATCCAGTATAAATGATTCCATAAGCACATAAAACAGAACTCTAATTATTTTCTCATAATAAATAATCTATCTAATCATATGTTTAAAAGCATTAACTAATCTCAAATCTTAATAAATTATATATAGGAAGCGGATGATGACATCATCAAAATCCCAATAAACCAATTAGATTCTTTAATTTTGTCCAATTAGCTAAAATTTAGGATGAGATGATGTCATAAAATTTAATTGAAATATATTTATATATTAATTTATCAATATAATTATTATTATTTTAGGTTCCTAATTTCATTAGGAGACTTGCATAAGGAGGATGTAATAAATAAAAATAATCTTAAACTTAATCTTAATTCTTTGTATTTTATTACAATTATTAATTAATATACGCAATCAATCTATTATATTACTTTCGTTTAAGGACTTTTGAACTTCATTGCATATCTTTTTTAACTTTTACGAAATAGAATTTTATCGTATACATAATTCGCGAAATTATAAAAATCAAATTCACATTTAATGCCCCGTGTGTATACACGGGTTTGATATCTAGACCTTAGATAGGTATTGATAGTTAAATAGGTATTGATTGTTATTATTATTATCTTATATAAATTATATATAAGAAACACTCAATGATGTAATCAATATTCTAATTAACCAATAGAATTTCTTAATTTTGTCAAATTAACTAAAATATAGGAAACGATGACATCATATTTACTCAATTATTTAGTATTATAATAATCCGTATGGATCAAGAATTCCAATTATTTTTCAGTAAATTTTACTCATATTGATTAATTTTTTATTTACCAACCTAAATACACATGACAAACCCCTAACAGTTAGCATAAATTCTACTCATTAATTAAACGTTTGAGTATTAGTTACATAGGGATTTCATCCCTATAAAAATTATTAATACAACTCTGTTTAAAAAAAAAAAAAACCCTATATCCTCTAATAATGTGACATAAACACGTTTAAACTACAAAGATAATACAACACACGGGTTCAATTGATCAACAAAAAGTTGTATATTTATTTGCTATCTTATCCTAAATACTTCAAATACAGCTCTTCTCTACTCTTTGCAATATTTATAAAAATCAAATACACATTTAACACCGTGTGAATACACGGGTTTAAAGTCTAGTATTGAAATATAATAATGTCTTGGGGGCTTTTCATTGATGTGAAAAGATCCACGGGCAGTTCAAGTTTGACAAGTTATTGTATTGTAATAGAACATTTTATTTGAGTTTTCATAAGTTACGTGCATCAAATTTTTCTCTTTTATTTTTATTGTGTCAAGAAGGGAGACATTGACATCTTCGAAAGGATATGAAAGCAACTCGTTTGATTTAATTAAAGTAACCAAAATGTCACATTATGGAAACGATAAATCGATATTTCATGTGGTGATTAGTCTTTAGAAATAATATCGAAAGGTTATTCGACAAATGTCAATATCGAAAATCGAAAATCTACAATACAGGAGATGTATAAACTTTGAATGTTTTTTTTTTTTTTTTTTTTTTTTTGAACGGCCAAATTTAATTCCCCCCATACACCACTGCCTGGGCTCGAACCTCAGACCTCCAGGGAGGCAAGCCTCCCACCTCACTTTTACCACTTGGGTAAGAGATCATTGGCAAAAAAAAAAAAAAAAAAACTTTGAATGTATTGACACCTTTTTGTCGGGAGAGTTGTGATATTATTGTATTTTATCAACGTCGTTAGCACTAAATTCATGAGTTAAGAAGTTGTGGCGTTGTAAAGAAAGTTGTGAGAATGTGACTAATAATAATATGGACTAAAAACCAATTTTTAAGTTTTAATTGATCGATATGTTAAATTGAGTGTTTGGTGAATATAAAGAAAAATAATATGTGAAATTCTTGCACTGAACATTATATGTTTGGCAGTTGTTTAGTTTTGGTGGTGATATTTTCATGACTCAATTTGATAAATCACCATAAATATGCATTAACAGGTTGTATAGTAGAATCTGTTAATTCATATTTATGATGGATTTATCAAATTGAGTGATGAAAATAACAATTGCTTGACTATAGATAGTGCTAAAGCTATTATTGATAGCATTGTGGCGTTCATTACTTGGGATCCCTTGTTGTACATGAATTAATTGGCTAGTTATTTATTAATTGTGTCTTTAGAAGAAAATCGTATCATTATATCAAACCTATATCATGGTGGTTAAGTTTTAAGTTGTTTTTTTCTAAAATAAAGAGAAAGTATTTTAGTCATTTTAGTGAGACGGATACAAAGCGCATATTAGGGGTGGCAATTTCTGACTCGACTCGAAACCCGACACGAACCCAACTCGGAAATAATAAGGTTTGGGTCGGGATTTTTGAGGCGTCAACCCGAAACCCGTCAACTCAATGTTTTTTCAGGTCGAGTCTGGGTCAGCAAATAAATTTTCGGATTGAACTCGACAACCCGAAAGTCTTTTAATACAGCTATAATATTATTTTAATTTAATATGATTCATAATTTGGACCTTTTCATCTAGTGATCTATAACCCTTTTCGTTACCTGTACGTTTTGGTATAAGTTGTAAGTTAATGATGTTTTAATAATAAATCCAATGGATGTAACATTTATTATGATTACTTTTGAAAATTCGTAAACAAAATTTATACTTAAAAATTATTCGCTATTATTTTGAAAAAAATTGACCAATATGACCTGAATGACCCGAAACTGGCTTGAAAATTCAAAAAGCACCCGAAAATTTGTTGACTAGATTAAAATTCGGGTTACTCGGGTTGGGTTCGAGTTATCAGGTTTTGGGTTGGGTTAAAATACTCAACCCGATTATAAAATCAGGTTGGGTTCGGGTTGGCCATTTCAAACCCGCCAATCCGATTACCCGAACCCAGTAACCCGACCCAACCCGAATTGCCACCCCTAGCGCAAATGTATGTCATCAGTGATTTTGAGTGTTTGAACTGGCATTACAAAGAAAGAACATATAAAAACTGAAGGTGCTAATGTATATAAAATATGAAACTATTCATGCAATTGATTTTAAATACTATCTTTCAGAACTATATTTTACTCCAACAACATTAACATTACCCATATTTAAATTTATTTACCTTGAAGATCTTGATACAGTATACGGAGTATTAATTAACATAACAATTTAATATTATGCATGTTACGTAGAAACAAGGCCTGACCTGCCTAGTGCCTACACAAGATTTGGTCCCACATGATTTGAAGGCCACCATGTGCATCGAAGGCAAATCATGAAAAAAAATTTATATTTAAAACCTCTAAAGTTAACAACATTTTTAACGAATATAATATACTTTTATACGGAGTATTATATAATATTATATTAATAAATAAAATAAAATCATATTTTCATCTGTATTTGTCGTAAAGCATACATAAATTTTGTCTGAAGAACCTTGTCTTTTACAATTGGAGTATTCTTCTTTTCTATCGTTCAGATGAATTTTGTGACCAAAAACTTATATTTGTACGTACTACCATTTATTTTATCTTTATTTTTGTTTGTTCTTCTGTTTGTTGATCTTGAATTAATTTCCATTTAATCACCTTACATTATGTTCACAACTTAGAAGAGAAAAATGCAACATTTGATGTAAAGTACACATGCTTTGTAAATGAAAGAAACGAGCATTAGAATCTAGAAATGACTTATATTCAAATTACGTACTTGAGAATCAAAACAAAGGTACACCCTTCGTCCCACTCTAAGATGTATGATAACCACCTTGTCCCAAATAATGAGTGTCCACTTCGTATGATAAGCGATCATAAAAGCTTTTAACATCTGAAGATGATATCTCATTAGACAATAGTGTAATGATTGCATATTCTTTAAACTGTGTGCATTTTCAAACATGACATTTTGACTGAATTTATGTAATAAGTCGTAAGTGAATAAAAACGTAAGCAAAATGACATTTTTTCCGACAAAAAATGGAGCCTTGTAAATCCTAATGGATACTTCAACTGTGTTTGATGAACTGTATAGATACTAAATCTCGTTAGCCACATGGAAAAGGATCTCCATTACAGTGTATCTGTACCTACTTACATAATTTGCACATGATCTACCGATGACAAAAAAACCTTGACTTGACTTGAATCTAATCGAAATAATGAAACGTAGAGACTTTTTTTTTTTAAATAAAAATAAATAAATAAATAAACTGATAAAAAGAAAATAGTGGTGAAATTGCATGCAAATTGAAAATAACATTTCGATTGTTGCTATATATGTTTCTATAAAAAACTATAAGCGTGAAAACAATCATAATCTATGCAATTAGTGGTGTGGTTATGAGGGGAAGGTATCAAATTAGGGGCGGAGCCATTTATAAGGTAGGGGTCGTTGTAGCTACGGGTCCACAAAAGTTTATATACCGGTCCTATCATAATAAGCCAATTTATGTGTTATTAGTTCAAAATACATATTTTATGGAAATAACTGCTACAGGTCACTATAAATATTGGATCTACCATTGTATCAAATAAGGGGGTAGAAAGAGAACGTAGAACTCATTGCATGTAAGGACAAAATTGTTGCCCAAATTCACTACATCTTACCAATGGAACACTGCATTTTACATCTAACAAATTTTACCGCATTTCAACAACAATGCATTTTACACCTACAAATTTGTTTTTAAAATGGAATTAAAATGCATTGAATTCAGTTTTCTCCTCCTTCTTCTCATTTGAATCTTCTCCCGTGATCTTTCACCTTTTTCATGTCAATCAATAATTTTTCAATACACCTTTTTGGTTTACTAGTGAGAATTCCATCTATATCCTTACAAAGTTGCATAATTACATCAATTTCCTTGTAAAATTTAAAATTACTTCAATATCCTTTCAAACTTTCAAAATACTCATTTATATCCAAATATATAATTTAATACAAATAAATGGTTTTAATTTATAAAATTATTAACAAAATAGCAATGAATATATTATATTACTTTTATACCCTTCACGCCCTAATCAAATAAGGTTTTCGAAGAACTCTGAACACATTTTTTTTTTGCAGGTGAATAGTAGCATCCTTGGCACATGGCCTCACCGATTTTTGCAGGTGAATAGTGGTTTGGGGATTATTTAATTGAGTGAACAAGGATTTTTGACTACATGTCTCTTCGTCTATTTGTGCATGATTTATTTCTACACTGAATATGTTATTGGAGTTTTATGTTATTGGAGTTTTTAATGAGTTTGTTTCTTTTTTAAATAAGGGCAAAAGTGTAATATAATTTATTGACTAGTATTCCTTCCGTCCCTAATATATTGTCCAGTATTTCTTTTTGAGGTGAGTTTTGGTCAAAAAATTACTCAATGCAATTCAATGAACAAATTAGTAAAGTGAGGTAGTGTGCTTAAACTTAATTTCAAGATAATTTGATTGAGAATTATCCTTTGTAATGAAAACTTGTAATTTTGCTAATACGGGTTAACTTAAGATTAAATCTTGATAGATAAATGAACTAGAACTTTGTAAATGATGAATTTGTATGCAATAAATCAAGATTAATGCAGAAAAACAAATGTAATCCGGGATAATTCCGGGATAATGCGATAAATGTGACAAAGAATGCAAATTTAGTGAAGTAAATGAATGTAAAGTGCAAGAACACGATGATGTACGAGGAAAACCCTTGATCTATAGTAGATCGCCGGCACAAAACCTCGGGAAGGATCAATCGATCCTTGCCTTATGTTTATCTTATAGAATAAAATGAAATTACAAACTAAAGAGCGCAATGATCGTCTAAGTGTGGAAATGGTGAAATGTCAGAGTGTAAGTGAGTTGCTGAGAGTGTAATCGAGTGTGAGTAGTGAAGATAAGTTAACCTAATCGATCATTCCAGCCTCATTTATATACTACTGAGCTAAAACTAATTATTCCGAAATATTCGGGATCATCCCCGAGATATGCTGGAGCGTATCAATGTTCATATGACCAAGTAATTCTCCACATGTTGACTTCTCTCCTTGTATTTCAAATATTCTTCAAGTAATATACGATCCAAAGAAATCGGAACCACCTCTACACGTTTCATATGACCTGGTCAAAATACATTGATCATGCGGAAATATTAGTAGCAAAGGGATCCCGAGATATTTGTTATCTGGGATCCTTATAATAAGCATATATTATAAGACAAATAAGATAATATTGAATCCAAAATATCATATTATCTCAGAATTAGTTATATCCAGGATAACTATAAGTCAGCGATCCTGAAATATAAGACAATGTCCCTATCGGGATCCTGTAACATGATAATCTTATCAGTATAGCCATATTACTATTATCCATGTTTCAACATAATCTTAAGGATAGTATATACATACCTGATGATCCTGCATAATATAGCAAGTCCGGATCATACATTTCCTTATCCCGATTGTAGACTCAGTATCCTGTGCACAAGTCATTCAAGAGAAGTCCAAGATCCTTACTGATAATCTGTGTAATAGCTAATCCGGGAGCCTGCATGGTTAATGAAAATTCTACCCACAACAGGCTGTACCAAATTAATTGTCCACTTCCTTAAATAGATAAGAATAATGAGATAAAGTTCTTTTTACCCCTAGCGTATATATGTAAGACAAAAAAGTAGGTAAAAAGTAAAAGGTAAAACTGTCATCTTACCAAAAAGTAAGAGTGATAATTATGTTTTCTTAAACTGTGTGTTTTTTGTCTGGGGACAATAAAATTGGGACGGAGGGAGTATTTAATTAAGAGCTTTAAAATTATAGCATTTCATTTTTATTAAATTGTGTATTTGGATATAAAGGAATATTTTGAAAGGATATTGATGTAATTTTAAGTTTAGAAGGATATTGATGTAATTATGCAACTTTGTAAGGATATAGATGAAATTCTCCCTGGTTATAAATTAGACATACTTTGCATTTTTCATACATTTTAATAAACCATAGTAAATGGGATTGGAAAAAAACAAACTCGACAAGAAAACTCAAAAACAAAATTAGATGGGATGAGTATATACCCGAATATTTTTGGATGAGACTGGGTTGGGATATACCAGGGGCGGAGACGGGGCGGCGGCACTGTAGGCAGCCGCCCCCACAAGAATTTTTGAATTACTTAAAAAAGAATTTTTTTAAGGTATTAATAACCTTTTAAAATTTCCGCCCATACTAAACTATAGAAGAAATAAATTTTTTTTTTTTTGCCCCCTCCACTTGAATATCCTAGCTCCGCCCCTTGGATATACTATAGTTGATACATGCATGAGTCTATAGTGTGTAACATTTTTATTGTAGAAATTGATTTTTTTTTTTTTTAAATTGGTTTGTTATCGTAGTTGTTACATTAGCAAAATCCAAATATTAACTATCTATATTATACTATTATAAAAATTTGTCAATTTAATTTTTTGTTAACTTTAATTCCAACATTTCATTTTTAACTTTTTATACATTCAATTATGCATTTTACCATTTTACCATAAAATCTTAATTAACTACGTAAAGTTTCTATTTTACCACTACTCTAAGAGCATACCCATTGGTAGCGTCTGTTGACCATCGGTTCCAACCGACAGAGTCAACTTCAATTGCACGGCCAATAGGTTTGGTTCCCTCGGTCCACCCCATCACACATCCGACCTTCCTTCTATTTGGAGAAGGTGGGGCCAACGTATATTTAATAGTTTTTGTTTATTGTTTATTAATAAAGGTAAATTGGTAAATGTAAGGTACAAAAATTAAAATAACCATGTCATTGATAGCAGGATTCAGTCAGGTTTAGAAAAAACTAATGTAATACGGATATGATACAAATTAACACGTTAACTTTGAGTCACTCTGGAATGATCTTATTCTCTCAACAAGTTACTATTACTATTTACTATTAAAAAGGAAAGAAAAGGAGTAACATCTAAATTAGTTAACATGGCATAACCAAATTAGCTGAGGAGCAGTTAAGATAGGGTAGGGTAGGGTCAGGTAGAGGTCACGCGTAATAACTTACTTAACTGTCGCATGGGACCCAGGGTTCTAACCGGCCAACCACCACGACATGGGCCGCGTCTTTAACGTGTCAAACTGAACCTTCCCTTTTTTAAATTACAGGATTTTGTTCTCAACTTACGCGACAAATTTTTACGGACCGGAAAGGTCCCACTATCCCCGTATTTTTCATAACATTGTATTTAAGGTTGTATTTCTATTCCTATGTATATACGGAGTATAAAAGAGCAAGGGATTCTCTTTTCATACCATCAAAATCCAATAGTATACCACTTTTATTATTTAAAAAATAAAAAAAGTACAGAATGTTAAGAAAAAATGATGAAAAAAGTACAGAAAAAGTACAGTAATGATTGTGTTTTGAAATAAAAAATAAAAAGGAGTGGTATATATATTAGATCCCGTAAGTAAAGGTATAATCCTTGCGTTTGATTCACAAAATTTTATGAATAAATGAAATTATAATCTCAATTCTATTTTATATGGGGACAATTTGTTCACAAAATTTTATGAATAAATGAAATTATAATCTCAATTCTATTTTATATGGGGACAATTTGTACACCATATGTGTTTACCATTAAATGTGCTTTACAGTGTTATACAATACAACACCTTATAACATGTTTGGTGGTCACTACCAGATGATGTATGATCAAAAATAGGTGGTGTACTAATCACCACCCATGTATGTATTAACAGGCTGTACTGTACAATCTGTTTATGCATATATATGATAGATTTATCATTTTGGATGTTGAAAATATCACCACCCATTTTATACGGATGTTTCGTTCAAGTTGAATTGAACAAGAAGACATCAAATTTCATTCAAAATATTTCCTGAACGAGACGAAGCCTAAAAGTATACTTTAGATAAATGACTATGAGTATGTAATAAAACTAATTGTGTTCCAAACTTCAAATATATATATAGGATTCAAGTGTGTTTTATTATCTTAAAAAATGAATGGATAACATGACCATGAGCATAAAGTATAATCGAGTGAAAAAAATGAGAGAGATTTGCGTTCAAGCAAAATTATATAAAATCATGTTGGATGTGATATTACGTTACCTTTTGTTAATCATTTGTTTACATAACTTAGATTAGATTTCGTTAATTATTTGACCATCCAAATGAAATATAATAATTAGAATTTTAATCATCGTTTAACTTTTAAAACCGATTGTTTCTACTCTATGTATCCTTTACAATCATTTACTCCTATATGTTAGGAGGAACAATTGAATTTTGAGGGGAATGAGAGACACGAGATCTCAGAAGTTGATTTAGGTGATCAACGATCCAAATTCGTTACATCTTAATAAGATTGGATCTTAGGTAAAATGTTGTGTGCACGTAAAATGCCGTATTACAAATCTGAACGTTGATAACAGAATTGAACGGTTAAGACTGTTTGTCCCTCATTTATGTTAAAATGTAGCTGATCCTCTAATCTCAAACCATGTTACAATGATGATACCCACAAAATATCTTGAATTTTCAAGAAGAGGTATGGAATCTTAAATTTCAAAATCGCGTGAACAGTTAGTCAACTGATAACATATTTGGTAAGGAGTAGTTATTAAACTTGGGTTTATGAGTTGAATTAGTAAATTGTGTGTGGTCACACTGTTTGAAAACTCGTGGGACTTATTTGATGTAATGGTCAAAATGAGGTCCTCAAGAGATATAAAGTTTAAGATAATGAATATTCTAAACAAAAGGAAAAAAATAAAGAAAGATAAAGTAACCGAGTGGGGTTGACTAGGACCATGAGTTATAACACATCCAAATACAATCGACGGATAATTAGAAAGCGATAGCCAAACCATAATTACGCGTACCTACCGACACAACCACAACATAAGTAGAGGGTATTATGGAAGAGGAAAAAATGACCAAAATACTCATTATATTCTCAACAATGTTGAAAAAAACAGGAGACAAGCATAAAAACTAATGAAGATGAATGAAGATTTCACGATATTGGCTTCATATGAAATGAAACTGATCCATGAAACTTTGAGACTTGATCGAAATCGCATTGAAATGAAACATATATATACCTCTACTTGGATGGTGGTTAGCACGTCATAAGTCCTCATTAGCATAATAAAATGCGCTAAAAGACCCATGTTGGTTAGGGAGAGTTGAACCCGAGATGGCAATTCCCAGACTTCTACCTAAACAACCCATTGTCACCTAAGATACCTCATTAGAAAGATCGTCGATAGAAGGAATGTTTCTGCCGACGACACATAAATAACCACAGTGTAAGGGTCCGTTTTATTTCTAGTCAAGTCTTGTGTATACAATGTGCATGTGTGAATATATAACGTATGCTTTTGAAAAATTCGTAGAAAATCAAGATTGTAAGTCATTAAAAGACGTAAACAAAGACTAGAAAAGTGTATTTAGATTGATTTGACCAAAGACTTTAGATGTTTTTCAGATAAGGTTATTTTTACTTTATTAATTACTAATTAAGAAAAGATAAGAATAAAATAGGGTTGGATGGAGACCATGTGATGGTTTTATTCTACGGTCACCCTGCTTCCCGAAGTCTCCATGCAACCTTTGCCCCACAAACCCACATGATATTAAAATTTCTTTCTTTTTATAACAACGTACCGGTCTTTTTATTTAATTGATTAACCCATCCAATGATCCAACCTTAATTGCAGAAGATCGAGTAGCTAGCTTTAAACTAACTGTGTTTCTTAATCAGAATTCTCCTTATTCTTCTTAATTGGGTTTTATATATGGATTAGTTTCATCGTGGTAAATACCCAACTACGATTGCTACCTAGTTTTGCTTTGATTCGTTATTAATTACCAGTATAAAACCCGCTCGAAGCAACAGACAATCATATAGTTTTAGTTTTGCTACACATAAACACCTGAAAGTCAACGCCTGGATATTTATCATATCGGTAACGTATTATTCAAGTTTTTTGATTCCGTTTATATTAAGTACATTAATTTCTATTAAACTTCATAATTTTACAATTTTATTTAATTAGGTTGTTATTTTGTACAAAACACTATTATTTGAGATTTTATTTTTATTCGACTTACCTTGTACTCCTACATCCTAGTAAAATGTTCACTTTGATTATACACATAGTTTTAGGAAATCACTAACTACACATTTCACCAATCAAATAACAAAACTACCCACTAAAGGTTATTTTGATTGATTGTTACATGAACGTATACACTTATTTGAAACAACAAAAATAGTAAGTATGACACTTGAAATGAGCCGGAGGAGTATAAAAAAATTTAAATTATAGAATGTCAAGATAAATTGTTAGTAATCTGAATAAAGTTTTAACAATTTGTTTTAATAAGATAAAATGACGTTATTAATTTCTTTTATATATATTCGTACGGATGAGAGTATCATAAACTGGTCACCGTGTGGTTTAATATAATTTATTTCCTTTTTAAAGAAGTAAAATAAATTAGATAATCATATTCCATATTTTAAATTTAAACAAAGTGAGGTTCACATGAGAATAGGAATTTGTGTGAGAATGAGGGAATCAATGATATTGTGCTATGTGTACAAAGAGAATGCTCCGTATGTACAAAACCCATTTACCCCCAACATCAATTATCTCACAAACGACAAATCGAAAAATTATGAAAATTGCACCATTAAATTCAGCGTTTTATCCTCTTCGATTTGCCGTCCCTCAAGGCATACTTTTGACAACTTTTTTTTTATACTATTTTTTGGTGGGTTTTACAAATTAGTAACATATGTGTTAGTGTTGCGTTTAGGGTTTGGGGTTTAGAGGTTAGGGTTTAGGGTTTGAGGTTTGGAGTTTCTCCTCGAAACCCCAAACCTCAAACCATAAACCCCAAACCTCAAACCATAAACCCTAAACCCTAACCCTTAAACCCCAAACCCTAAACCTTAAACGCTTTACAAAACTCTAAGCCCTAAATCATACTAAACCCTAAACCTTAAACCCTACTGAACCCTAAACCCTCCATGGATAATTCCTAGCTCCGCCCTGCACGAATAGACGACTAATTAGAAAATATAGTACGCCTTATAATTTAAGAAAGTGGAGAAGACGGAGTCAAAGGAGAGGGGTAAAGAGAAGTAAACGTTTAAGAGGATAATATAATGTCACTTTTAAATTGTCATTTTCCAGGTTTCAAAATCTGATACGTCTATTATTTTATTTTTGTATGATGACTTAATAAGACGTGTTTAATTTAATGGTGTAGAATTAAAAGAATAGAAATAAAAAATGATATCGTGTAAGAATCTGATTTTTAAAAGTTTATAAATAATACAAAATTATGTGACATGTGTACGTATATAACTATTGTCCAAATTGTCCAAACCATTCAACCAAATGCAATAGCCAACAATTGTGAATAATCCATTTTGTATTTGGGCCCTCATATGACTATATTATTTTAGAGTAAATATATGTAACCATGAACTCATTAGCAGTGTTTATAGTTGTGGTTGAATTACGACCTTTTATTAAGCAATAAAATTAGGGTTAGTGCCACCTCTAAACGTCCCTACTAACCACTCCCACAACCAATATAAAAAAAAGGGTTAATCAAAGTGTCCCCAAATCAAGGAGGGTGATGCTCAAACATGAACCCAAGACCTTGGAATGGGGATGTAGTTAAATTATTATTAATGATACATTTTATAATACTAGTAAGATTGTAGAGCTACAATTGGTTTCCGGTCACATGAGTTGGTATAGAGTTGGAGACTTGAGAAAAAGTTGAATATCAAGAAAAACGATGTAACCCACGTCATCTTTTTGGGATCGATTACCACAACAAAAAATCACTGCTAATATATTCCAGCTAATTCACGTACATGCAAGTAAAGTAAATAAAGAGTAACCCTTTTTCGAAAGATCTGGATAGAGAAAACTTCATCCGTTAATTCAGAAAAAGTAATTATAAAACCTTTTTCACGATCCAAGTTGAGCATATTAACAAAAATAAAAATAAAATAAAATAAAACAATAGATATAACATGGGCCGAGCGCCCGAGCGAAAGAATCAGAAAACATTTTAACGGGCCTTGAAGGTAAGACACCGAAACTAAATAATACCCAAGAGAATGACCAAGAATGAAGTGGAAACCAATAAACACAATAGTTTAAAACGCCCATTTCTCCTAGTCCGGCCCACTAAGAGCAAAAATGATTATTTTTACAAAATTATTCTAAGCTAATTCTCTTAAAAGACGTTGGTCCAGGGCCGGAGCTAGAAACTTATAATTAGGGGGCAAAAAATTTTTGTTTATTATATTTTAAATTTTGAGGGGTCAAACTTTTTTAAAATATCATAAATACCCTTAAAAAATTTCATTTTTACATGATTTGAAATTTTTTTTTTTGGGGGGGGGGGGGGGGGGGGGCAAATGCCCCAATGCCCCCTTCTACATCCGCCCTGCGTTGGTCGTCTTGTTATTTTTCACCATTTGCATACCACTTGCCCTACGCAACATCACCTGTAAAGGTTCGACTCGGGAAATCTGGTGTAGCAACACTGAACAAAATTAAATAGCTACTTTGTAAACACTATATAACTCTTTTTGCTTTGGTGGTAACATTAATGTTATGACACACCAGAAATGATTAATTAATATAATCATACTTAGTTATGAAACATAAAAGTGCTACAATTTCAATTCTTAGTTGTCCAAAACGCTATCGGTGGTCCTTTGATAAGCTAGTATTGATTAACTTTAATCTTACAATTTTGTGGGCAAGGAAAACAAGCTGGATGAATATTAACCAAATAAAATAAAATAAATAAAATAAATAAAAAACATGAAGTTTACCATGATATTAATATCACTGAATATTATTAAGTATAGTAGTACAAAGAATAATATAATACATATTGACACACCAAAATTTGTAAAACATTACATGACCAATACAATATCAACTACAAAAGTATGCATCTTACTTGAAGATAAAACGATTTAAAAAAAAAAAAAAAAAAAAAAAATTGACAAAAAATGAAAAAGAATAACAAGTTTATCAAATTGTTTCCTTAATTCTTCACACATGATAAATAATTGATGCTCACTTATATATCAATCAGCTAGCTGGTGTTGGTTCCACCGGTGCTGCGACCACCTCCACCGCGTCTGCAGCTTTTACCTCACTCTCGGCGACCACCTCTTCTTTCTTCTCTTCCTCCACCGGCACTGCCACATCTTTATCTTTCGTTTCTTTTTCTTCAACCACTATGAATGTTGATACCTTCTCAAATACAAAGAATATCGGTCCCTGAACCAATGTAGGCCCGAACTTGGAACAGGCTTCATGGACTGGTTTTGACCCCGGGAACTCTATATATTTACAGATCTTGTTTAAGTAAATTTACTTTTTAGTTTTTACATAAAAGAAGATCTTATTTGTATATTATTATTAAGGAATGAATTGCATGTACTTACCAATTTTGGAAAGTTCTTCAAGAAAGGTGGTAATCCCAGTAGAGTTCTTTTTCAAGGAAGCATCCTTGGGTTCCTTCACTAATTCCTGTAATTATTTTCGTGATTAAAAAGAATCATTTTCAAAGGTTACATAGTTAACTCAATTTAACAAATATAGAACAAGTCGCGCGTCTATCAAAGATTGTGAGTTCAAATCTTATCCGAGGTGTATGTGTTTAAAATTTTAAATAACGTTTAAAAGAAAATTATCAAACAGGGAAAAAAAACAAATTACCTTGATTTCAGTACTTGAAGCTTCATAGATTTCAATTACTTTAGGTTGGAGTTCAGTTTTCTTCTCTTCAAACTCTTTGGTGTATTCTTCCTGCATGGTCATGCACAGATTAATACTCCGTAATAAATAAGAATATGGTAATTTTGGTTTAAAGAAATCAAGAAAACAAAAAAAAAAACGATTAATAAATTTCTGTAACCGTGTTGGTTAATGTAATTACCTTAGCATCATCAAAGGACTTGCAAGCTTCAGCTGCAGCGGTCTTCTTGGTGTTGTTCTTGTCGAAAATCTTTTTAAACTTTGGTACAACTGTTGATTTCCAGTAACCCATTTTCTAATTCGATTCGATTGATATGAGCCTTAATTACTTGCAAGGTGGGTGTTTTATTTGTTGATTATTGATGAACAAGAAGTGGTGTGACAAAGTGTGTTATAAGGGCTTTCTCCACAACCAGATGCACTTATTTTAATGCCTCTTACACTTCTGTCCCCAGCCTTGCCCATATATTACAACCCTAAATTAATAACGATTTTAATTAGTAAATTATTAGTAAGGGTTTTGCTAACGTATGACTCGTGATACACGTTAAGAAACATTTAATGAACTCGTAAATTCCTTATATACCAGAATTTGCATTTAATATCAATAATTCAATCTAATAATTACTTTTTTATGCATACATTAATTACAAATTCCGATATATAAAGAAATTACGAGTTCATTAATTGCACCTTAAAGTGTGCCACGGGGCACACATTAGCAAAACTAAAAAAAATAATAATAAATAATAATAATAATAATAAAATAATATTAAAAAAATAATACTATTAAATTAGGGGCGCACATTAACCCTATTAGTAATATAGCTAGTCTATTACTTTTCTAAAAAAATAAATAATAATAATAATAAAAATAGCTAGTCCATTAAATCAATGATTATGGGTTTATGACCTTTAAAAATATTAAATTATGTAACGGTTAAGTATATAAAAATGTATCCGATATTATTCAAAATTTTATTTTATGTATTTAACTTTGTGACTTAAAAATACTTACTGTGCCGATCCAGGATTTGGGGTGATCCACTCATAGCATCGACAATTGACATCCCAATTTTTGTGAATGTATAGCACGATCAAATAATGCAATGTTTTATTTAATAAACGTACACTTCGTATAGCGAACGTAGCCTGAATGTAGCTCTGCCCCAAAATTCAACTTTGAAATTGTTTATTGTATTCATATCAAACTTCAATAAGTGTTACATAATCGCCATATCATAAAAATGCAGTTTACAAGTTATGTATAGAAGATCGTATACATAGAGTAGAAATAATTGAAAGTATTATACATACAACGGAAACTAACAATTTTTAATACATTCAACAAAGTTTACAGTAATATTTAATAAATTCTCTAACAATTAACTCGATATGTAATTAAGTTCAAATTTGTTATTAATGATCCTGTTAGGGTTAATTGGACTCAATCAGCTAAACTAATGTTTAATTAATGGGTTATGTTTCCAAATTATGAGAATGTTCAATGATCAAGTTTTGAAGTTTACTTGGGGGAAAAGGCGTGATTGAACTTGATGGACAAACTGTTGTGTTTTGCCCCTATAATCTAAGTTTTGCATTAGGGTTTTTGATGAGTAGGTTAAGAGAAGAGGGCATATATAAGAGTTCTAATAATTAGAGTAGTATTGTTAACCTCCCATCGTCATGTCTGTGAGTCTTCGGTGTTTCAACAATGTCAATCATAACTTAATTAATGTAATCTACCGTTAAGAGGTACATAAAAAGTGTTCAATTCAGTGTTAAGTGAAGTGTTAATTCTTTTGATATCATACATCATCATCATATCATACCTATATAGTAATATTTTAAGTGTCTTAAAAGTCTCGTAGTTTTTATCCTCGTCTTGGGAAGTTTCAACGTAAAAACCTATGATTTGCTTTTTACGTTCTATTTATTATCGACTACATAATATTAAACATTTTTTTGTTGTTGCGATTGATCGATTCTAACAAATGCTTTAGTAGGGGCGGAGCTAGAATGGGTGCTGCAACCCACACAAAAATTTTGAAATTACGTAAAAATAAATTTTTTTAATGTATTAATGACATTTTTAAAATTTTATACCCTCAAAACTATAAATAAGCACAAAATAATTTTGTTTTTACCCTTTCTATATATATTTCCTAGCCTCACTCCTATTCTTTAGTTTCAATTCCAACATAAATATCATCTATCAAATCATCATGATATCTAATGCATAACATTACGTGTGTGTATATATATATATATATATATATATATAATTTGATGTTTAAAATCTATAAAATACGTACTCCGTAGTATATTTGAGTACGATTAGTAGGAGATCGAAGTATGATCATGAAGATGCCAGCGTACTTGTTAATATTATGGTGATGGAGATAGACTTATTAAATGAAATAAAATAAAATAATGAAGATTTTTTTTTAAAAAAAAAAGGATTAATTGGGTTGGCAATAAATGATTGAAGATTGAATTAGCTAGTAAGAAGAAGGAGGTAGGGGGCTTTCATAGACAGCTGCCCATGGAACCACAACCACCGTTAGGGTCCCAATGGGCCAATGGTGACCTGTGAAACCAACATTATGTGAAACAGTGAACAAGATTGCTTGTCTCCCTAACGTGGGTTAGCTGGGCTGCCCTTTTCTATTTTCCATTTTCTCTTTTCCCTTTTTTATTTAAATCATCATCATCATATTAAACTTATTTATTATTGATTTTAATAACATTATGGTAAGGTAATTGAATTATGGAAGTGGAACATACGATAACTTGTCAAGAAAACGCCTATAAATCAGCGATAGCCCATATGTCCATGGACAACGTTTACGACTACAGACCAGGCCCATATAGTTTTCGGCCCAGTACGATTTTTAAAAACCATAAGTTAAAAAGAGATAACCAAATATAGGTTTAAAAATGTGATTGGTTTAAGTGAAAAAATGATTGGTGAATAATAAACAAATTAGTCGATTACATATGTTTCATGGATTGTATGGTTTAACAGAAATCTTGATTTACTAAAAAGTGTATGGTGTGCCCGGATAAGATCAATACCCATTTGAATTTTATTTATTTATTATTATTATTGAAAGGATAAACCTTCACAAAGTAAAAGTTCGTTGCTGATCTGTGCAACTTTAACCATTTTAAGATTTTCATAGATAACCAACGATACTTTATTATTGTACTATCGGTCTATCGCAATCAATGTGCACTTGTGTAATCAGGTATTCATGTACGATTATTGTTTTGTGCCCAATTTCTTAACTCACCAATCACTTCACTTGTACCTTCTCTTGTTATTATTGATTGTGGATATACATGTCTCATATAATTGAAAGTTATGATTATGATGCATTCATGGCCACATATTTTTAGCTTAACATTCTTGGCAGAACAGTTCATATGCATATTTAGCTACTCCATATTTGGCACAAAATGTTTCATTAATCAAAACAAATTTTAATATAAGATCTCTTCGCAAAAACACTTCAAAATTCAAATCAACTCTACGTATCCTGACAACACACATGAAATCGACATGGGATTTTGGCTTGGCCTGGCCACCCATGGGTGTCTACAAACATCCTTTCTCCTAAAAACATCAAACATGTATGGCCTAGTCCTATGTGTAATGTAGTCTACAGATATTGTGTTTCCTAAAAGCGCAAGGAAAATGATTCGTGCACCCAATAACACGCATGTTACGTGCTATTAGCTTTAAAAAGTTTATTGATTGTGTACACTTCTAAATAAGTTAGAAGGTTGAAAAGGCAAAATATAATGGTTAAAATACCTTTTAAAACGTTTAATGTGAAAAATGTGATTATAAGGTATGATAAATGACTATATCGATAAAAAAGAAATTTAAAATTTATTATTTTAACTTAATATATAGAGTTCTTATATTTTCAAAACTAAGTTCTAAAAGCTTTAGTTCAGTGTGTTCGATTCAAGTTTATTAGATCAACCTAATAAGTTAAAATTTATTCTAGGTCATATCTTGCAAATTTTTTTTTGATAGAAATACGATATTGGCTATATCTAATTAGGTACAATCTTTAACAATGACAAGAATCAAAACTTTGATGAACACTCTCACCTATAGTACTCAAAGGCATATGAAGTTCTTATACGTTTTAAGTTCCATAATAGAACAAACAAGCTAAAAAAACACACTATATTATATATTTTATATGCCCCGTCGTAACGCACGGGTAAAAAAAACTCGTTTAAAATATTAGTCATGAGCCTAGTCCTCTGTGCAACACAGTTTTTACAAGATATGATCTAATTTATTCATGATTGGCTACTTGCACATCTTACGTTAAATTCATATCTCCCAAAAAAATAATAATAAACACGATAATTCTTATTCTGTATATCTTGGTATTAAAATTGTTTGTTAGTACTTACTAGTCCTTACTCCTTAGTAAGACTGGAAGCGGCCATCTGTTAGACTTTGAGCCTGATCCATTTTTTAAGTTTGCTTATCTAGGCCCAGATCTTGATCTGGGTTATGCCACTTATGTGCTTGTGTGAGCATATTGGGCTATAGTTTGGGCTAACATTATCTAAAAAGATTACGGCCAACGGGCCAAGTATTTTCAAACAGTATACCTAGCCCATAGGAAAAACAAAGGATTCATAAAATATGTAGTGTGTGACGGGGTTTTTGGTTTGGCTTGGCTTAAACTTTTTAGCTTCGAGGCTTTTAGCTTTTTAGTTTATTCACCCTTTAAATTTTGAAAAGCTTCATCAGAATAGCTCATCCAAACACCTTCAAAAGAGTTTTTTAACTGTATCATAACACAATAAACTAAAAAACCCCTTAAAAAGCCGGGTCAAACACCCCCTTAACTTATGTTTCCTCAAATATAAATAAGGAATTGATATCGATAGCAATTAAAAACCTTTGAAATTATCTATTAAATTTAATGTTTTCTTTACAATCAAAAAATATAAATTTATACATCCAAAATATGAAGAAAATTGTAGTGAATTAAATGAAAACTTTTGATGTATTAATAATAATTTTAAATAAATAAAAAAACTTTTGATTCAATGAATGCACAATTTTTCCGTTATTGATAGTACTAAGGGCTGTCATTATTTATAAATATATAAGATATAATTAAGACAAACTTACAAGTACGTTTGCGCCTAACTTTATCAAAATAACTTAATATTTGATTCCGATTTTCTTAAAAGTTTTACAATGTGTTTTTGAGTTTATTTTAGAGGAGACTATGGGTGGTGATTTGTACACCATAATTTTTTTATCCATACACCATTAAACATGCTTTATAATGTTGTACTATACAATACTGTAAAGCAGAAAAGTGGTGTGTAAATAAAAAAAAATGATGATTTATGAATCGCCACCCGAAAAGAAATAAAATGAGAAGAAAATAATAAGAAAGACGATTTCTCTCAAGTTATTATTGTTATAAGGTCTAATTAATGAAACTTTTCCATTAACTCATTAAATTATTCAACAATGGCTACATAGGTCTTCTACTATGTCGACTCCATGTTTTCCTCGAGGAACTTCAATTAAAGTCAACGTAGCAACAAACAAATAATTTGATTTAATTATGTATATTTTTAGTGTAAATTCATAGTGAAAAAACATTTTTATAAAAAAGGTCAAATCCTTTGTACGTGCAAACAAGTACTCCAAATATGTTTGACTTCCATTTTCATAATATATTTGTCAACAAGTAAAAGACATGGGCATCACTACTCATAACCAACATACACACACATATATATACATCCATCCATTCCACCCTTATAACTCATCATTTTTATATTTATTTTGTGAGTTAATGACATCTAATTAAAGTTCATCAAGATGTTGATTAATGAAAGCTCACACATAGATAAATATGTTTCCATTGATCCAAATTCCATTAAACCATTACCCTTGTTACCCACCGAGTACAAGTTCTTAAACAACTCCTTCCCTAATTCGCCTCGAATTGGCAATTCGTTGCTAACTCGTTCCCATTCTCGTTCTCCTCTTTCTTGTGTCTCCGACAGTCATCTTCAACGATGCAAATCTGGTGGCGAAAATAGATCATCCGTACCCTATGGTGGAGTTGATCTTTGGGCTAGTCTCAATAACACTAGTCATGATCAAGTGCGTACATCTTTCAAGAAACATGGTAATGATCATAATGGCGAAAATAGAAGAATAACCACCATGTCGAATAATATGGTTAGAAAGAAACCAAATGAAGTGGACTTCAAATGTGGAGCTCTTTGTTTGTTTTTACCCGCATTTGGTAAGTGTAAACCGGTTAGAGCAAGAAGAGTTGAACCACAACAAGAAGTAGTAAATAGACCAATAATATCACAAAGAATTTCACTAGAGAAATTCGAATGTGGGTCATGGATATCGTCCGCTTTTAATTGTGACGATGAGCATACCGCTACTCTTTACTTTGATCTTCCATTAGAGTTAATACGAACGAGTGTTAGTGATTGTGCTTTGCCCATGAATTCGGCTTTTGTGTTCAATAAAGGGGGAGAAGTGAAAAGTGTTCTTAAGACGAAAACAGGAGAAAGAAAATCAGTAGAGGGTCGACATGTTCGATTTTCGATTTCTTCTCCTAATAAGAGTGAACCAACGTCACCAAGTTGTATCACGCCTCGGTTAAGAAAGGCTCGAAACGATTTCAATGCCTTTTTGGAAGCTCAAAGTGTATGATATGGAATTTGTAGTAAGTAACTAAGGTGGTTCCATTTTTCAAAATCTTGTAAGGCTGAGTGTGTGATGTTGTTGGAATAATAGTATGTTTATCGTATTAATTTTATCAACAGTAATACTTTTACATTCGTATTTTGATGCTTTGAATTTGAGATCGACATAACTAATCTAAACGAAGGTCTCATCTGGGCTTAGTGGCCCAACAACGATCCAACATCATAAATTGTGTCCATGCCATGGGTCCAATCCTATTTTTTGGTCTATTCCTTTTGTTTTCAGTATATACTTTCTTCTGATTTACTATTTTACTCTGGACATACATAATAGGTGTCATTCTTCACTGAATACACATTCTTCACTGAATACATAATAGGTGTTAATCATCAGATGAAAGTATATACTGAAAACAAAAGGAATAGACCAAGCTGAGTAAAATAGTAAATCAAGCTGAGTAATATGAAGAAAGTATATACCGAAAAAAAAAAAAAAAGAAAGGGAAAAAAAGAAAGAAAAAAATGAAAAAAAAAAAAAAAAAAAAAAACTCAAGCTGAGTAAAAACTTCATCCGTTTACTTTCAAATACGGAGTATGATAGATATATCTTTTTGGCTCTACCAAATTGAAAAAATACTAGCCTCGTACCCGCGCATAGCAGCGGTGAAAGTGGTGACGGTAGATGGAAGTGCGAATGAATGTTTTAAAATAAAAACATATTGTACTCCGTCTGTCCATTAAAAATGTCCACGTTACTATTTTGGGATGTCCCATTATAAGTGTCAACTTTGATATTTAACCAATCAAAAAAGACTTTAGTCGGTAGATTTAATATTTTATTGATGAAAAGTTAATGGAGAATAAGTAGTAATTGATAATATATAATGGGATAGTGGGATAGTGGGACCTACTTACTTAGTCTTAAAAAAATTGAGGAGAGAGAGAGTTAAATGTATTATATAGTAGTATAGATATAGATAGATAACATATACCGTCATGTATTGGGTTGTTTGTGAATAATAATTTTTGTTTTTCATGATGTATAGTACTACTATTGTTGAATTTCTCGAGAATTTTTTTTCTTGGGTAAAGGAGGAAGTTCACCTCCGGTTAACCTAGATTGCTGAAAATTTGATTCATGTTGCGTTTGGTTCGTAAAAGTTCATGGAATTCGATGAAATTAAAATCTCATTTTCATTTCATGAGGGTATTTGGTTCAAAATTGAATTGGGTTGGAAGTCATTAAATATTTAAATTCCTTCAATCAAAGGAATTCAAGAATTCTTTGAAAGTTCAATCCCATCAAAATTATTTCGCAAACCAAATTGTTTAGTGATTTCGAAACCTTATGGTACGAGTATAAAATTATCACTATCTAAAAAATCACATGTAAGCTAAATTGAATTTGGGCCCCTTATATTATAAAAACATTCTAAGTTCCGCCACTGGGTCACCTTGACTCCAATATTGGATCAAACTAGCAAAAAAACTGAGTATAAATACTACTCCGTATATTATTGGAATAATAATTTGTTTTAAAGATAAAATTATTTAAGTAGGCAATAATAGGTGTTATTCTTCACTGAATACACATTGGAAACTTTACAGCAAGAAATATTGCAAAAATGTGAATCATGCATAGCTAGCACACCCATGTGAAAGATGGAACTATACTTCTATGTATGTGCTTATAAAGCAAAGCATAAACAATTAAAAGCCTGACAAATATACAAAAAGAGAAGAAGATATACCACAAAAACAGCACAAGAAGATAAAAAGATACTTAACTTATGCATCCAGCATTTACAAACTATAATATATATAAAAAAAAAGTTATGCATTCCCCATCATTCATCATCACTTTTATAATGATGGATGGGGTCATTAAATATATATTAATCACTATACATATACCCTACACTTCTTCCTCAAGGAATTAAGGCAAGAAATAAGATATATAAAAACTTAATACCACTCACTGTAATGACAGAAAGAAGGTGGTCACCAAAGCCATATCCACATGCCCCAGATTCCATTCCCTGCCCACTCTCCACATTACATTACATCATCTTTACAGCTAACCAAAACCAAAACCAAATCCCAAAACTTAACATATCATACAAAGTTACAAACCTCACTCAAAACTTCAATGTTAAAAAATATTAAAGTATGTGTAGTTAATTAGATATTAGATCATAAAGTTTCTTGACATATGTAATTTAATTAATTAGTTTAGTTGATGATTAGATGATGGTGGCGCGGGCAAGTGGTGAGGTGATCATTGGTGAGCCCTGCAGCTTGCATGAAGGAATGAATGACAGTAGGTCCAACTTTACGAAATCCTCTTCTCACCATGTCTTTGCTTATTGCTTCGGATTTAGAGGTCTTTACGGGCATCTTGTGATTTACTTTGTAGTTTGTTGCAATGGGCTTGTGATTCACAAATCCCCATATGTACTTGTCGATTGACCCGAATGCTTTCTTGACCTGTTCCACATTCAATTCATCATCATTAGCAACTCTTTTTACTAACATAGCACATGCTTTTGAAAGCACATAGAAAAATCAGTTAAAGCCATACCATTATATTGACTTAAAAGCACTCAAAAAATTAAACCTTGCATTCATTGAGAAAAATATACTCACATGCTTCTCAACATGTCATTGAAAAGAATTTTTATATGATTGTTTATTTTTTCGGACACGAGTTATTTGTATGCTACTTCTGTTTTCATTAAGAAGTATTCAAACAAACAGAATAGTAACTCAATGTCATACCTCAAGGATACATTTAGAGTTGTCCACCACACCTCTGATAAGGCCCACTTCAATTCCATAAGAACTACTTAATGTTGGTATCTTTACATCTGTAAACTTTGACACAACTTCTGCATCAAATCCTGAAAATGCTTCCCTGTAATTTTCAGTTAATTAATTTAGTATCATAGCGAAAACATCTAATTTTGGAATCATTGATGGAAACCCACCTAAATTGATCCCTTTTCTTTAATACTGAAGTCCAGTCTGATCCAACTTGAGCACATGTCAACACCAGCAATTCAAACAACAACCTGCATACAATTCCCAAATTCTTTAATAAATTTTAACAGCATTAATATCGATAAATATACATATATACAGAGAAAAAAGGAAAAAGAAAGCTTACTTATCATCATGAACAGGAACTCCCCATTCTTCATCATGGTATGCAACATATATAGGGTCTGAAAAATCATTGTATTTGAAAATCATTACTAATAATACATTACAACAGATATAAGGGAAAAAGTCACAAAACTGTACTAATTAGCAGTTGTTCCACTTGATATCACTCTTACTTCTTTTTAAAGGTTTAACTACCTAAGTTTTAGTTTCTTTTTAATATTGAAAAGTTATAAAATTAGTATTACCGGTTACATGCGATTAGTTCTTAGAAAGCAAAATTTATCTTTTACATATAAAAAGTTTGAGTACCTGAATTAGGAGTGATGAAGCTGCATCGTTTCTCTTCAGTGACATTATTGATGGTGGTGGTGGAAATTAGAGTATTGGGATCAAGCAAAGATGAGAGCTTGCTGCAGCTATCATACTTGGCCGACTTTGATCTACCATAGTGAGCAATCTTCATTTTCCTTTGAACTTTCATCGCTGTTATCTGCTCCCTCGTTGCAGCCGCTACACTCCCAGGAGCATCCACAATTGCAGCCGACGAGTACTTCACCACCAACGGATTAGTATTAGTACCAACACATTTCTTTGACTTCTGTACTGGACTAACACTTTTTGTACTTGTGCATTTTGTGGGTGGTGTCAAAAGAATTCGTTCTGAACTCGACTTCATTAAATCAGATTGGTTATTGTCATCTCGCCTAATGGCAGGCTGTCGTGGTGGTTTTAGCTTAGGTGAGACTGGTGGTGGTGGGACCGGAGCTGTGGAAGCGGATTTAGGGCGGGCTACGCTCTTTTTAAGCGGATATCTTGTTACAACGCGGTTGGAGGTGGCTGGTTGAAGCACCGGACGCCCATTGATGTCTGTTGGTTGTACTAATTTGGATTTTGAAGAACACATGATTGATGAAATGGGCTTGTAGAGATAGTGTATAGAGGTAGTGTTATTTAAAGAGGTTTTTGTAAGCAAGTTAGAAAAGCCATGTGAAATGGATGGTGTTTATTTATATTAGTAACACCCTATGATCTTGGATGGGTGGGACAGACTGTATATAATGTGGAATAAATGGTAACATGGAGGTCTAGGATTTGGGTCCAGTCCATTATACCCTTTTTTCTATCTTTCTTATCTTTGTGCATGAAGGAACCCCTCAACCCCACTAGCTTGCAGATAGATATGAGCATGTATATGGTATGGTAAGAGCATAACTTTATTTTTATTATTTCTTATATACACCATTCATTCTATATAGTACTTATACTTATATTGTGTGAAATGAAAGTAAAACCTGAAAGTTGCAATTCAGGATTGTACCTTGACAAATGAGTTTCCTTCCCATCTAAATGAGTATTTTATTCTTGTATTCAAGTAGCTAAGTCATTTACTGATTCAAGTAGATCAAATTTGTCAAGTCTCGTCCTTTATTTAAACAACTTAACCGTGCGCTAACCAAACAATAAGAGTTTTGCCTTATGACACCAAAGGTTGTTTTTCGAGTTCTCAAGTTTGACACTAGTTGTAACCCCAATGAGACGTATGCCATCGAAGAAGATGGGATATGTCAAGTCAGATGATATAAAATGCTCTTTGTTTGTTTTTATAGTCTCATTTATACACTATATAACATAATTTTTTTTGTTTATATAAATTTTTGGGTTAATAATGGTTTAATACTCAAACTTTCAACTTTTTTTCGTTTTAACACCTCAACTTTTTTTTTTAACGTTTTAACACTCCAACTTATAGTTTGACCAAAACTTTCAATTTTTTCGTTTTAACACCTCAACTTCTTTTTTAACATTTTAACACTCCAACTTATAGTTTGACCACAATTTAATCCCTTTAGTTTGTTTGTCCGTTTAAAATTACACTTCTGGATTTTTTTGATACGTACATATATATGATTTAAATGCTTAGAAATTAATTGTAACGCGTCATCACAATTAATTTTATAATGTTTTATTTTGATAGCGATATATTTTTATAATGTTTTCGTGTATAATATTTCTAGTTATATGAAAAGCTATTTATAATGAATGTATGTTGCTAAAAAAATGATAAATGGGTATTAAACGATAAATAGGTATTTCTAGTCAATTATTTCAATATTACCTATTCAGCAGGTTACTGGTTATAAATACCCTGATTAAAATATGACCAGGTAATAAGTTAAAATTATAACAATAATAAACTATAATTAACAGGATAATAACATTCGAGATCACGAGGTTAGCTAAACATTCGAGATCCCGAGGTTAGCTAATCTTAGTATTCTTTGAAGGATTAATAGAATACATATTAAATAGACAACACATAAGAAGAATTTCTAGTGTATTCAAATCGAATCTTGATTATTTCAAACTAAAGAGTTAACAAAAAAAAAATCAAGAAGTGTAATTTTAAACGGACAAACAAACTAAAGGGATTAAATTGTGGTCAAACTATAAGTTGGAGTGTTAAAACGTTAAAAAAGAAGTTGAGATGTCAAAACGAAAAAAATTTGAAAGTTTTGGTATTAAGTTTTGGTCAAACTATAAGTTGGAGTGTTAAAACGTTAAAAAAAAGTTGAGGTGTTAAAACGAAAAAAAGTTGAAAGTTTGAGTATTAAACCATTATTAACCCAAATTTTTTTGCTTGCTTTGTTGTAAAATTTACTTACGTTTATTGATTTGATTTGGGAGTCTCATACTCTCATATAGGCATGAACAAAATCGGGTATTCGCCAACCCGACCCGACCCGAAACATGAACCGGGTTTTGGTCAAACCCGGTTTTGACCAACCCGATCCGGTTTTTTTCGGGTTTCAACCGGGTTCAAACCGGCTTTCCGGGTTTTCAACCGGGTTTTTGACCGGTTTTCCAACCCGACCCGATTTCAACCCGGGTTCAACCCAGTTTCGAATTCAAAAAAGCCCAACCCGGTTTGGTACCCGCCGGGTACTAAGAAAACCCGAACCGGGTAGGGTAGGATCGGGTCAGGTATTCGGGTTTAAAATCGGGTAGGGTATAAAACCCGTTTTTTTTTTTCACCACTACTCTCATAGTTGCCTAGTTATATACGTGTGAGTCGTGTTTACAGGGCTGTAACTCTGTAAGTTGTCGAGGCACAATATATAAGGTTGGACCATGAGTGATCAGCCCGATTGAGTTATTAGGCCCATTGAGAATTAGACTTCTATAGCCCAATATAACCACTCATATAAAAACCCATGTTTTCCTGCCTTGTCTTGTATACTCTTCATTTTGGCTGTTCAAGTGAAATGAATCAGACAATTGTAAAAATTAAGGTAGTCTTCAAACTTATGCGTTATTGTTTTTAGCTTCATTGTACATGATTTATTAGAAGATATATGTATTATAAAGACATTTTGTTCCATTATATTCAATAGCACTAAAAGTGAAAGTCCAATAACAGTTGCAAACACAGTTGCAAGTTGCAACAGTTAGATGGTCAATTGCACATGAAAACATTTGGGTAAAAATATTTGTGTTCGGTTAGTGTTTAGACTCACATTATTGGTGCATATGTTTTCTTCGTAAACAAGGTTTACTTGATTAACTAAAGTTATCACAGAGAATGTGGTTTAAGCATTGTGATCATTAGCAGCCTAGTTTTAGCACCTATAAAATCTTTCATGCTTCATTCTCTGGTTTTACACAATTCTTATAACGATTATATATTATTTTATGGAACTTTTGTTAAGTAGCAGAGTATCATATGTGATCTAACGTATATAAATCCGCTGTTAATACGAATGCCTGATGTATACAGTTATGTACATATCTACTTCAGTTCATGGTGCATAAGGATTTCTATCTACAGAAAACTATCAGTGAGACGGTATATATGTTTTGACTTTTGAGTACTAGTTTATATAGTAGTATACAAAATAGTTGACTCTGAAAGAAATCAACTAGAAAACAAAGAAAAACCAATATTTTCCTTTTATAGAGAGGGATCAAAGTATGTAAAATCTAGAATCTAATTCTAATGAACAAATGCCTTCACAACATCCACAATTGGAGCTTCACAAACAGGGCATTCGCCACTAGTACGTTGCAACTCCACTGCACATTTGAAGCATGTGCACATATGTCCACACCTAAAATTCACACCAAATGGTATTAGGACCACTTACGAATAGTAATACATCTGATAGGATTTTGTAAAACAGAATTTATACCGATATAGAAGTGAATCGACTTGCATGTCCCCACAAATAGAGCAATCGTGGTTCACCAAACAGGGTGATTTTCTTTCTTTCTTCTGAACTGTAGCCACAATCATAACAATGTAAGCAAAACCCAAACATAGGTTAATATGTTATACCAATTTTGATGATTTCCAACCTGAACAAGTTGCAGCATTGGCAAGTACATGTTGCTTGAAGGAATACTGCATTCTAACTTGCATGTTAACACAACTTTTTATAGATTTTCGTAACTCTGTAATCTCTTGATGTAGTTGCTCCATGTGTCCTCTCAAGTCATATATTAGTTCCATCTCCTATCATATAGAAAACCAAAAACCTTATTTGTCAATAATTCTTTTTTTGTAAGTGGATTTCTTTATGATGCATTTTAGACCCAAAAACCTGAGAAAAATTATGTGGGCCGGGTAGAAGAACTCACATTGGTTTGATGAGTGGTGGTAGGAGAGGATTGTGGAGTACTATTGTTATGTGAACGAGTAGAAGCTGGAGAGCGTTCTAAAGATGGAGACGTTGTTGTTGTTGTGGTTGTCGTCTCAGAGTTATAAACACTGTCGTTAGGTCTCCATGAACATTCTGAATATGGTGCATACTCACTGTATTCACTACATTTTGTCTCAGCTCTGCTCCTACAATCTGCATCATCATCTAATGTTGAAGCATCTTCTTGTTCGACTTCTTCTTTCCTTAAATCAACTTTTTCTTTCACTACTACTTGTTTTTGTATCTGTAGATGCGATTGCTGAACACGATTCACCATTAGTTGGTCTATTAGGTCACGTAGACCGCTGCCAAGAAAACTTGAGACACTTTTTCTACATAAACAAAAGTTAAAAAAACAAAATTGATTTATGTCAGACTTATCGATCCTGTTTAATATACCTTTAACGATGTTGTAATCAATAAGAAATGAAGAGAGGATAATTCACCTTTCAAGAAGTCGTCGTATGTCCCCATTGCCTAATGACATCTCCTGGTACCTTGCTTGCCTCATATCTTCCCAATCGCTTTTTGGGCGAGAAATGTCACTAATCCAATCATAGTTTGTGTCAAAAGTTTCCGTATCATAATTAGACTCATCATCATCCAAGTCACTACGTGTTTGGGAATGTTCACTTGTCATCCAATCATTGAAGTTATCATATGCATGATTTCTGTTAGTGTAGTTCGTATCTTCCAAATCACTAACTCCCCTATCTTCCATTTGACTATAAGATGTTCTAGCTGACATGAATTGACCCTCATCTTCATAAAATTGATTTTCATTCCTATAATGCCCATTTTCCTTACGAATGATGGAGTTAGAAGAACTATCTGCAAATCTGGCTTTATGTACTACGTCTTTACATGAGTCTTGTGTTGATTTTGGAGTTGTTGGTTCTTGTTTTAGTTGTGATTCTTGTTTCATGATGCTGGTGGTAGTCTTGGTTTTGGTCTTAACGTCCACCTCTCTAGGGGTTGCTGTAGTTTCCTCATTCGTGGTATTCTTGATCACATTTCTTTTATCTTTCCTTAAATCACTTGCTTCCTTCTCAACTCTTGAATTAAATCTTTCCCTAAATTTCAAGTGATACTAATGTCATGACTTGTAAAATTTTAAAATAATACAATGATATGGTAATGTATGAAGTGATCCGAAGTGAAAATGAAATGATTTTACCTTAGATCCATGATGTCTAAGCGATTATTCGGTTCCAATGTTTTTGAAATGCAACGCCTGTGTCTTTTGGCTTCAGGTTTTGATTCTGCATCAACTCCAAGACGTAGCATTTTAAAACGAAGCAAGGCCTATAAAGACATCAACCCAAAAGGAAACCTCTTTCAAAGTTCATGAACAAATGAAACATATATTGAGGGGGAAAATGCATGTTATAAGATAGTACTTGGATACGGCCACGATGTGAAAACTTCGAAACTGCTTTACGTCCCACCAACCATTTGAGCTCGTGATGTTTATCGTGCTCCATTTGCATAAGAAAATTGTTGAAAGCCTGTCTGCCCCGTATTAGATGTCGTGAAACTTTAACACACTTGAAACCATTCTGTTCCGCCTCAATATGTTTATGTTTTAGATTGGTTCGAATTGGAGGTAACATTTCAGCTCCATTTCCACCATGAGAAGCAGCCAATTCCTCTTCTCTTGACAACTTCTTAATGATATCCACCACTCGAATCTTCTCCTTTTCTGCACCACCAGGATTCGAGTCATTCACATCTCGACTAGGAAGTGGACACGAAAGCCGCCTACAAGTTGTATCAGATTCCCAATTACCATTTGACTCGTTACTTGGACTCGGAGGACTGTGTGAAGAGTTATTACTTTTATTCTCCTTACAGGTTGATCCCAAATTGTTACGGTTGCTACAAGGAGAACTATTACAACTTTCTTTCGAGTTCTTTACTTCAGCCAAATCCTTCCATCTTTGAAGTAGTGAAGAAACTCCCCCTGAAGTTGGAGATTCAACAACACATCTAGGAGAATGTTCTTGTTGAAGCCTTGAAGAATCTGACTTCTTAACCTCATTGTTTCGATTTTGGTGATCACTTGAAAAAACGACCTCGCGAGCCAACGCCCAATGCTCATTCCTTGATTTCTTTTGCGGACTATTATTGCTTTTACTGTTACTATTACTTTTGCTGTAGTTTTGTTTCTTATTAGCATTTGTGCTCTTGCTCGTGGTGCTGGTATCGCTTTTGTGTTTGTTTTTGTGTTTGTCAACGAAGGTCGAAGGCAGCCATGAATAATCGATATCATTCTCTGATTCATTAGTATTTGTCCTGTATTTCCCATTGGTATCACTAATCGTAGGAAGCCACGAATCATCAACATCGTTTTGTCCTCTTCGATGATTCGAGCCTTCAGCATCTGATGTTACCGTTGAGTTTTGGCTGCTAGTAGGCAGCCAAGAATCATCATCTTGATCACCACCTTCAGCTTTATTCTTGCGAATACATGATTGAGGATGAATAAAACCCTTAATGTTTGCGGAACGATTATGATCCCGAAGAGAGGTGTAATGAAATGGTGAAGATGATGCAACCACTTCAATCTTCATAGAGGCCATTAACGTACACAACAATCAATTTGAAATGTTAATATTAATTCAACATAAACACAAGGTGATATTGATTTTAGATGAAATGTAGAAGCAAAAAGAATAGGGGATGAATTAAGGGTCAAATGGATAGTTTGAATTTTGAGTGAATTAATCTCGTGTAATGTTAATTACTGGACGAAATCAAAGGAGGGAGACCGTTGATCACCCTTTTTATCCGTATGTTTCTATATGTAAATTTTACAACTATTTACGGCATTTTTTTTAAAAGAAGCGACAATATTAATCACATATTCACATACCCACAACGAACATTTTACATTTTCCCACGAATATATACATTTGTCCACTCCTAAACTTTAACTCTCAACCTTTTGATTGAAGGGTCATCTCGATACCGCTAGACAACTGTTGTATTTTCAAGTTTTTTTCTTTCATTTTCTAATTTCAAGGTCTATTTGTAAACTATATATATTTTTATCACATATTAGTATTAATTTTTGGATTTTGTTAATGACAACCGAGCGTCCGAGCTGAGCATCATCTTTAACAACAATCTTGTGTATCAGTAATGGTACATTAATTTATCAAATCATCAATCACTCAAACCTGTAATCCCAAAGTAAACCGATTTACTTTATGTAATGTCATGTAATGCATCCTTAAAGATAATTGTTAAATTGACATTGTCATTTTATTTACTTTTAGTAGTCTATTTATACGAGTTAACCTCTTAATGACAAATGGTTAGTAGTACAACTAATTTAGTGTGTACATTCAACATGCATAAGGAACGATATTTTGTATGCAAGTCCTAATTTAATCTCTAAGTGGACCAAGTCTAACATGATAATTTGTTTGATGTGCTTATTTGCTTATTTAGGAGACTCCAAAGGCTCAAAGCCTCAATGTAAGCTTTCGCATTTAAGTTATTCCGTATTCGTTCAGAGAAATGATTCAATCACAAAAAATTTACAAAAAATGTTTTACAAAATGATGTGGACCACTAATGTGAAGAGAGAGAATGAAGAGAGAGAAACAAACATAAATTGTGATTGGCACATGTCATCATCCACGTCATTTTGTGAATTTTCTTTTGTGAAATGTTTGTGGCTATAGCATTGCTCGTTTGGTTATAAGCAACAAACAATAATTCTTAAAAAAACTTCCATCGAAATACCTGTAAATTGTATGTGGGTCGTTTCTGCAATTATTTTGTTTTAGAAGGGCTTTTTGTGATATTTGAAAAAAATAGCGGGTACAAATAATGCAACTATAACATCGAGGGCCGGAATCACACATACAGAGAGATAGAGAGAAAGATGCCGGCGACAGCGACGATGATCGGAGCTCTACTGGGTTTGGGTACCCAGATGTACTCCAATGCCCTCCGTAAACTCCCTTATATGCGCCGTAAGTTCTTAATTTTAAATTTAATCAATTGACTGATAGTCTTGAATTCAATTTAGATTAAATAAATTTGGTTACAGATCCGTGGGAGCATGTTTTGGGGATGGGATTAGGGGTGGTATTTGCTAATCAGCTAGTGAAATGGGATGCCAAGCTTCAAGTTGACCTCGATAACATGCTCGAGAAAGCTAAAGCTGCTAATGAGCGCCGTTACTTCGGTATTAACTGAAACCCTAATCCTAAATCGTTTAAATGTTTATCTCTTTTTAATATTTTGTTCTATATATTTGTGCTGCAGTTCATCCAGTAGATTAATTTTTGTATTAAAATAAAGCAATTTAGGGGATTTATGCTTTAAAATTAACTTTGAACTTCTTACTGGTCATTTCATTTCACTTGTTTCCCCTTTTAGCTTATTTTTTAAATTGGTACCAGGATTCTGTAATGCTTATTGATTCACAATTGAGATAATTTTCTACTCGTAATAATTTTCCAGATGATTGACCCTGGCATTTCGAGTGACTACCCAAAATTGAAAATGCTGCATTTTTTTTAATGTGAAGTTGTTATATCTTGTAGAATCATAAAACATTAGTTATCAATCTATCATATTAAAGTGAATTGCATAGTCATCAATCTATCATATTAAAGTGAATTGCAAAACCCGTTCCCAAACATGTACCTTAGTTATCGATACGAGCAACCATTCTTGCTTGATATCTAATCATAACATCGTACCACTCTTCTATTTCTTTCCAGTTACACATTTCTCAAGGGTAGTTCCGTAGTTTTGTAATGGGGAAAAGGACCAAAGCATGCCACTAGAAGATTCTATTGAGACATATATGGGCTTGCAAGAACATTAAGTTTGCTAGACACTTAGACAAATAAATTTCGCAAATCATATAACATGAATGTTTTTAGATGATGATTGCCTAGCTCAATTTCCAAAAAGAAGTCCAAGTCACACTGCCATTAGCCTGTTACCTAACAAAATACTTCCAATTAACCTTATGTCTAATTCTCAACCTCTAAAATTTACACTCGGTAGTCGATATATCTGAGGGTTTATCTATTTACCTGCTGATGACAATACGACCAACTACAGTTGAATCTGACTGTAAGTTAGATACTGCAATAATATCCTTTTTCCCATCACTGTGTTCATGAGGTTAACCACAATCATGTCAGCAATGCTGAAATTACTTTCAGATTACCGTTATTTTCATCAGGGTACATTAGATAGCAACTAGACTTGACAAGAGAGCAAAGAGTTGTATGTTAAAAAAAGTTCTTTAGGTATGCTGGTGGGTGGTATAATTATTTTTCTGCTTGTAAATTAGAGATCATAATGACCATCCTATTGTTCTTGTATTACTGTATTTGGTTTAATGGTTCTTATTTCTCCCCCGTATGGCTAATGTAATACTTTCTTTTAACTAAGGTTGTTAACGTGTGACTTAATTTAAACTCTGAAATGCAGATGAAGATGACGAGTAGAGGAGAATGAAGAACCTTTTGGATAATACAATGTCTAGCAAATGCAGTTTCCATTCAATTTTCATGCGCTTCATCTTAATTGTGTGCTTTTGTGTTTGTAAGGCTGTTTAAACCCTTGTTACCTAATGTTGCAGTTTTAACATATGCAATTATCTCATGTAAAATAAGAGTAAGTCCATGTACTGAACTTGGTGAATCCATTGTTTGACTAATGGATTAATTCCAAATTTTATTATTTTCGATATGATGATGATGAAATCCATCAAAAGATGCAGCTTTTAATGCACTTGACGCTTATACGGTTATAAGATGCAGCTTATACGGTTGAAAAATGATTTACACTAGACGCTTGCAATAAGTCAACAAAATGAACCTTAGATACATCTATAATTAGTCAAAACACTTCATGTTCCCTCGAAATTCTCACGATCTATACATATGAATCTCAACTCGCCTTTTCAGCTTTTGATGCTCCATCCTTCAGTACATGCCGAAGAAGATCACACACCTGCCTTGAAGACGGTCTTTCAGCAGGAACAGTTTTCGTGCATTGAAGACCAATTTCAAGAACTCGATAAGCAGCGCTTTCTTCATGAGGCAAGAGCGGTTTGAGGCCCAAGTCTATTAGTTCGTCACGTCCTGGACCTTGCATTTCGATACGAGACTCGACCCATCTCACCATATCCACATTATCACCGAAATTTCCGTCTGTAGGCATTCTTCCAGTCACCAACTCAATCAGCACAATCCCCATACTGTAAATGTCGCTTTTCTCTGTTGCCTTAAATGAATAAGCATATTCTGTTTTCAAAAACACGAGCTTATCAGTTTTTTAGATGTACATCAAACAGTAAATGTTGAGTAACTTATTGTCAGTTGAAATGTGTACCTGGAGCAATGTAACCGTAAGACCCTGCAAACCACATATTCGAGTTGCTCGCCAATGAGTCATGCATCTCAGTGATGGCTTTTGCAAGCCCAAAGTCACCCAGATGTGCATCCATGTTCAGGTCTAGGAGAACATTCGCTGACTTGATATCCCTGTGAATGATCTTAGGCACACAATCATGGTGAAGGTACTCAACACCCTGAGCTAACCCTACCACGATCTTCAATCTCGTGTCCCAGTCAAGCATCGTCTTTTTCTTGATGTTTTCTTTATCCCGGTGCAGCCAATCATACACACTCCCATTATCCATAAACTCGTATATTAACAGGTTTGATCCTGCCCCTTTGTTGCTGCAATACCCAAGTAACTTCACTAACCGTCTGTGCTTTATCCGGCCGATCGTATTCACTTCTCTAGCATAACTTTTGTCAAGAAACACATCATCTTTCCATGGTATCCTTTTAATGGCTACTATCTCACCAGTTATGAGTTCGGCTCTGTAAACAGTTCCCGACCCGCCTGAACCAATTATGAACTCGTCACTTAGATTGTTTGTGGCCTCCATGATGTCATCCCATCTGAAGTCACTTCGTGTGGACCCACGCTTGAAAAAGAGTGGTCTTCTTTGAGCCCGTGATGAAAATGACGAAGAATAGTCAGTGCTGGACCCGTCTCCTGCTCTTACGAATCCTGACCTCTTGTTTCTGAAATATAACAGGGCTCCAAGAAACAGTAGCACAATTGCAGCTATCGTACATACAGCTGAGATTGCAATAATAGACGCTTCACTCAGTCCATTTTGCTGTCGATGTTTGGTTGCTTGGCAACGATCAAGAGGAGGTCCGCAAAGACCGCCATTTCCAATGAATGAGTCAACCGGTAAGTCGGCATACCCATCGTCTAATTTTCCCACGAGATTGTTATAAGATAGGTTAAGCCGGCCCAAACTACTCATCTGACCCAGTTCTCGTGGAACAGGCCCCGTCAACGTGTTGTGAGATAAGTCTAGCACTTCAAGTTTCGATAGTGTACTGATTGATACAGGTATGCTTCCAGTCAGATGATTGTAACTGAAGTCTAAAACGCTCTGTAGATTCTGGAGTTGACCAATTTGAGGTGGGATTTCGCCGCTAAATTTGTTGCCCGAGAGCTGAATCTCATACAGCTTGCTTAAATTACCGATTGCTGCCGGGATTTGGCCTGAAAACTGATTCTTGTTCAACTTGAGGACATTGATAGATGAAAGTTTGCTGATTTCGTTTGGGAGGTTACCGTCTAGCAAATTGGAATCAAGTGAAAGCACTAAAAGTTTCGAGCAATTAAACAAGTCCAATGGAAGCGAACCCGTAAACTTGTTAGATGAGAGCTTTAGCTCTCCCAACTGAGGTAAGTTTCCGAGCCAGGATGGAATTGAACCCGAAAGGAGGTTGTTATTGAGATCAATATGAGTCAGTTCTTTACACATCGAAAGCTCACGAGGTAAAGAACCGGTAAGTAAATTACTCGATAAATCAATAAGTGTCATCTCTCGTAATTTTCCTAATGCAACCGGGATGCTTCCAGTGAATCGGTTTCTACCAAGCCTTATCCTCTGAAGAGACTGTGAGTTCCCTAACTCGGATGGAATCTCACCATCGAACTCATTGTTACTTACATCAAACGAGAGAAACGAACTTGAACCACACAATGGACTAATGCTACCATTCAACTTATTGTTCGAGAAGTTTATTCTCGTCAAATTCGCCATGTTGGTTAGCTCTAAAGGGAGATTACCTGTTAGTGAGTTGTTGTAAATCATGAGCTGTTCTAACGATCTCAGGTACCCGAACGTAGCTGGAATACCACCCGTGAGACTATTGTCCGCCAGGTCAAAGATGGTGAGCTGATGACAATTCCCAAACGTCGCAGGAATCTCGCCCGAGAGATCGTTCTGTCTCAAGTGAACGAAATTCAACTGGCTGAGCCTCCCAAAAGTAACTGGGATTTCGCCACTGAAATGATTCCCATAGAAATCAACCATTTGTAAACTCGAACAGTTCCCTATCTCCAATGGGATTCTTCCGGTAAACTGATTCTCGTACAGAAACAAAATCTCAAGATTCTGGAGCATTCCAATTTCTTTTGGTAACTCACCGTTCAACCTGTTCTGATACAGTGTCAATGTCACCAGATTGCTCAGATTCGCTATCGCTGAAGGAATAGAACCTGTCAACGTATTGTTATTAAGCGAGATATCTGTCAAATTGACCATACTAAAAATCTCCATTGGTATCGACCCGTTGAGTGTATTATTCGACAAATCTATCTGCTTCAAAGACACACAATCTCCCACCTCTTTTGGTATTTCACCAGAAATCAAATTCTGAGAAATCATCAAATGTTCCAAAGTTTTGTTGGTGTTAGAACATATATTCCTAGGAATTGTACCAGAAAGACTATTGTTTGATAACACCAAGTACACCAACTGACCCATATTCCCCAACTCCACAGGAACTTCTCCACTTAACTTATTTGCTGACAAATCTAGATTCCATAAATTTCCAAGCTGCCCCACTGACTTGGGAATTGACCCCTCGAGCCAATTCCCGAGCAGATTAAGATAGGTGAGTTGACTCAGCTCGCCTATCCTGTCTGGTATTACCCCATACAAACTATTATTAGCCAAATTCAATGCTTCGAGATTCTTGAGATCACACAGTTCATCCGGTATCGAACCATTAAGGTTGTTAACTGCAGCCGTGAACGTAACCAAATTTGAACAGTTCGCAATCTCTGTTGGGATTGGGCCTTCCAATTGGTTATTCTGAACAACCAAATTCTCGAGGTTACCGAGTTTTCCTAGTTGAGGGGGTATCGGCCCGGATAGATAACAAGAAGCCAACCCAAGAACCACCAAATTCTCAAGTTCACCTAAAGAACCCGGGATACGACCCGTGAGGCGGTTATCGCCAATACGAAGAATTCGAAGACTCGAAAGAGAACCGAGCTCTGCCGGAATGTGCCCGGAAAGTTGGTTGGAAAACAATAAGAGTGAAGACAAAGAAGTGAGTGTAGATATATTAGGTGGAATGGGACCAGAAAGCTGATTAGATGAAAGATCAAGATTGATTAGGTTTTTTAATAGCGAAATCGACGGTGAGATGGAGCCACCGAGGGACACACCGGAGAGATTCAGCCCCACCACCTGAGAAAACTTTCCGGCACAAGTGACCCCTTCCCAGTTACAGTAACTTTGGTTTTTACCAGACCAAGTTTGTAAAACATTTTGTGGGTCATCAGTAAATGATTTTTTAACCTCTAAAAGAATGTTAAAAGTACCCAAATTTTGTGACTTTACAACATTACCGAATAACAACAAACAAAACACAAACAGAACAAGAACTTGGATTACCTGATTTGCCATGGGCTCAAAAGAGAGTAGGGTGATTTGGGTTAGTGTTTTTTGTGTTCATGAGATAAGATTGATGAAGATGAAGGATGCTTTAAATGATAACGTGTGAGGTGTCATAAAGCCAGTGCATGAAGCTATGATTTACGTGTAAAATGTTATGGGTAAATGAAGAGGTATAAATTTGGTTGTCAGAAGCAGAAACATGATCATTAAAGGCCACCGTAGCTACTGACCATTTGTAGACAACAGAGGTCTGAAATTGTGTATAAATGAGGTTGAATTTGCAGAAAAAAAAGTCAACTATTGCAGCAGTTGAATTGAAGATGAAGTAGAAGGAAGAAAGGGGAGTGAGTGTGGTTTTGTTTTTGTTAGAAAGGGTTGGAAAGTGATTGGTTGAGTTTCTATATTTTGCATGGAATTGATATTGGAATGGTTTTATAAAAAGTCAAAATTGGGTCCACTTTTTTATTAGTTTACATACTCAACTACTCAAGTAGCCAATGGGGTTGCCTATGATTTGACCGTTTTAATCAACATATAAATTATGTAACGCAAATCTGGTTAAAAAATAGTTTTATGATATGATAAAGGATAAAAATGGGCTAACGTAACATATCGTATGTATGTTTTGATAAAAATGATACGGAACGGTTCAACCAATTTAATCTTATGATCTATGTATCGAATGGAGTACTTAAAAATATTAGATGCCAGAAAAACAGAAGTTAGTTAGAAAGATAGTAAATCAACGAGGAGGTGCATTATATTTTAAAGTTATGTGCATCTTAGTTAAAAATCAAGTGAACATAATAATATCTTTTTTTGGTTGGTAGAACTTGACACCGAGAGTGGTTGGCGGAATTTGACGCCGACGAGTGAGGCGGTGACTGATGGTTAGTCAATATCGTAGTTAAAAGTCAAGTACATCATCATCATAGTTATAAATCAGGTGAATCATAGTTATTTCAGGATGCTCCTATGAAACTTCATTTTTTAATTACATACAATTCTTTATTATATATATAACGTATGGTCAAATGAGGGTGTATCGTGTTTGTTTGTTTTGGGCTACTTTATGATGCATGATTAGTTGATGATGAGTTAGTGATTAGTTTAGAGGGCCAAAGTAGAAGAAAAGTGTTATATTCCATTTGGTACGACATTTAAAGTTATTGGGGTTGAGCCAACAAATCCGTTTGTCCTTTTAAAACTCCATTGACTTCATCCCAAAGTTCCAAAATCTCATGCTTAAAGAATGTTGCTTCTTTTATCCATCGTCACCTACTTGTACTTTTGAGTTATATTTAACCTTTGGTTGGTTTTTCTTATGGACATATCTTTGTTCATTTCGTAGATCAAAATATTTCATTTGTACCGACCTCGTTTAAATCCGCAATTTTGATTGATTACGACTTCTAACCCGATGGTTATGGTAATGAATAATTTTTTGGGAGAATTACATATATCCCCTCCACAAACACCCTAAATAACATATACGGAGTATACCCAAACACATTTTTAAATTACATATATACCCAGATATCTAATTTAAATATATTTAAGTTAAATAAAAACAGTATAAATTGTCAGAACTAAACAAAATTTTCATATCAACAATTGGTTATATTTAAAATAGATAATATTAACTGTTTTTTTTTTTAATTTTAATTATATTTAAAATAGGGATGTGGGTATATATGTAATTTATAAATGTGTTTGGGTATATATGTTATTTAGTGTGTTTGTAGGGGGGATATATGTAATTCTCCCTAATTTTTTTGTTAGTACGAAGTTTGAACATTAAACACTTCTTGAAAGGCTTAATCAAAATATTAAGCGATTAACAAAATCTTTATGACAGATATAGGAAAGATATAGGTAAAAAACGATAAGAATTTGTTTATAAGTTAATTTGTCGGTTTTAACCGCACGTCATAAAGAAAGAGGAGTATAGGAAACGCTTGTGACGATGCATGTTTTATAGGTAAAAAAATACTTTACATACCACAAAATGTCAAAATTCGACATTTATTGCAATAATAAATTAATAATGCATTTGATTTTTTAGAATATAATAAATAGCATTTGTTGGGATAATTAAATTATAAACTAGCTAGATACCTTTACCCAGACTCCAAATGAATATGACAATAACCTACCATATTTTAAATCCATTAATCCAAACCTAAAGAATTATGTAAATCCACCCTTTTTCAAGATAATTCTCATAGTCGACATTTTTAATTATAACCAAGATTTTGGTTTCAACCAAACAAAATAATTAAATAAATAGTAATATGGAGGCAGATAGCTCCAATTCATGGGACATAATGTCTATGAATGCAACCAATTTTGTCAACCTGCAATTTCATCCAAATAACTTTGCTGTCTATTAAATCATGTCTTATCTAGATGTTTGAATGATATATATGTTGCTTAACTTTAACAGTTTAACCCGACCCGAGTCAACCTAACTCAACAAAATCACGAGTTTAATTTACTTACCTACTTGATGATTCGACATCGTACAACCAATTACGTGACTAGTAACAGAATTCAAAGGGATTTGAATTCATAAGTAGTAATAAGAATCAGAGTAGATAGAAAAGGGTTGATCTTGTTACTCTTATTGTCTTACCCTTAGTCGTTACACATGCATCACCATATGGTCCACGGTACCACTTGCATATTAGCCATTTCAAACTAGCATTTCAACAAAAGATTTACTAGTTGTTCACATATGAGGTACACATCATATATGCTCATCTGGTTTGAAAGAGGATTTGGCTCATATATACAAGTGCGCCACGCCCTCTAATGCCATTGATCTGGATCATATTGTTTTATACTTTAAACACTTATGTTTATGCTTATTTACGAAGAAAATATATTGCGTAGAGTTTACAAAACTTAAAACAAATGGGGACTAATTAATACTAGTAGAAGAATAAACATATGACCAAATGGTCATTGGCGTAGCGGTATCGAGAAGTTCAGGGTGAATAATTATATATATTTGTGGAAAATGTAAATATTTGTGACACGTCACACTCATTTGGTTGGAATTTAATTAGTTGAATATTAAAATATGTAAATGTAAAATAAGGAATTTGGGTATAAATGCAACGTAAATGTTAAACAACCAAATCGAGTTGAAATTAAACATAAGCTTCAATTCCGGCCACTTGGTAAGACTAGACTGTGGTGAGGGTGGTGGACTGGTGGTTGTGTAGGGTAGGAAATTAAGAATCAACGAGGTGCCTTGAAAACGTATAGTAGTTGACGACGACGTTTAATTTAATTATGAGACCACGCATTAAAGTCTTTTGTTACAAAAACACACAAATATATGTCAACAAGTATTGAAACAATTTATATGTAAATATGTGTGTAACAATTATTATATGCAAGAAAAAGCACTCACATAGGTTCCAAACTAGTTTTATGACTCGTGAAAACACGGGTATGTTGAATAATCTAAAATTTATGATTATTTGATAAAGTTTTAATAAGTAAAATAAATATAGATGTAACTTGTACAGTATAATATATTAACTTTTCTACTATTATGTTTTGTAGTCATTTTAAAGTAATTTTGAATTTACGATTAAACTATTTTGTGATCAGGATAAAATTCTAGAAATTATATACGGAGTATCAAGAAGAATTAATATGGTTTTGACTAACTAATACTCTAAGATTATAAGTTAAACTTCTTTAATTAACATTTATCTTATATATATGAATAGTGAAGCTTTATTTAAATAATTAAATTTTACGATGGGTTTAGAGCACAGGGTGTGGTGTCGGTGTTCTGGGACAGTGTTCTGGAGAATGTTGAAAGTGAGGATTTTGTGGTGTGGTGAACTGAATTCTCAGTGTTCTTGACAAGAAATTTATGTTGATGGGCTTGATTTGATGTTTTCATATTTTGTTTAATTGTATTTATGCTAGCTATTTGATAAAGGGGCCTTTAGAGCACAAGGTGTGGTACCGGTGTTCTAGGACAGTGTTCTGGAGAATGTTGAAGGTGAAGATTTTGTGGTGTGGTAAAAATGAATTCTCAGTGTTCTGAACAGTGTTCTAAAGTTTTTTATTATTTGTTTTATTTAATTTTTTAATAACTATAATTGTATTAACTAATATGTTGAACGTGAGCACTGCATGAAAACGAAATAAAAAAACAAAAAGTATGTTGAACGTTGAGCACTCCACCGTCTCTATACAGACGTTGAATGAAAACTTTGAGAAAAACATTGGCGAGAACACCGACATGGTGTGGAAGAACACTGATGTTCAGTGTTCTCGTCAAAGAACGCAGTTGCCACGTACTTGCACTCCCAGTGCTCTTATACAACTTATTACTATGAGTTAACTAATCATTAAAATTCCGTTAAATTAAACAGGTTAAGAAAAGGAAAATAAATATATAACCCGGTAGTTCTAATAATTTTCTGGTTTCGGGATCACTAGATTAAACGGGTGCAGTCCAAAGTAGCAAACACCTTCCCATATTCAACGTAAAATTTTGTACATCACCCACGTGTTTTAAGGTGGTGTACTGTATAACCATATAAAATACATTTGGTGGCGTACAAGTAAGAAACGGTGATGTGTGAATTGCTTCCCATCATAGTAACATTGGTATTTGTTTGTACGTTTGTTTATTTAATTTAATTAGGGATGTCTTCTTACCCGATCGTATCGACATATATATTATGTATCCTGATAAAATGAAGAGAAAACTATACAAGTTAATATATAAATCAATGAGATAATTAAAACGTTCCATTAAATCCTTATGGTCCCAAAAGATTCTATTTATAATTCGAAAATTGAACCCATTATATATCCAACATAGAAGTCAATACTTTTAGTTCGCTGCATATACAACTATTGTAATTGTATACATTGATTTAGAAACTAAGAGTTACAAATTTTTTTATTTTATTTTTATGTCTCCGTTTTTCTAAGATATGAGGAGTGTTTCATTTTTATAGAAAAACGTTGAAAACTAGAAAATGCGTTCAAATGTGAGGAATAGAGTTTTCCTTTTCCAACAGAGAATAGAAATAGAAACTTAGAAAACCATCAAAAATAGTTTTCAACTTTTTAGCTATAAAAGGGAAAATATGGATTGTCCATTTCTTAGAAAAGTTTTTTGAAAAACTCATATTGGAACACGTTTTATATTTTTCTAGTTCTCTTTAAAAAAAATTTAAAAAAGTAACAAGTCACTTTTTAAAAATCCATTATCCTGTAGATTTTATTCCATACACTTGTAGTATATCACATTATCACATAAGCATCAAATGGACGCCACAGTACACATTGGCACACAAGCGTCACTTAGTCACTACATAAACATCAAGTTGGGCTATCGGCTTCGTAAACGGGCTTTTTCAATTGGGCTGTATATAAATGTATGGGCTAAATTTTGTAGTATGCCTTATATATTCGCATGAGTTAACATAAAAATATTCTTACATATTTTTACTAATAATAATATGACTGGGGATCATAGGGGAAGGGATCATATGAGGAGAAGGAGGAGAAGTTTTAATTGTGGACATTGGATGATCTTTTGGGTTGGATCAATGGTTAAAAAGGGTGGCAATTTTGTAATTACTTTAAAAAATAAGGGTATTAGTTAACAAAAAAAAAACATAACATTAATTTTCACTCCACACCCCTTCCACTATTTAGACTTTTACATTTTAACCCTTCCACTTTATTTTCTTCCCCCTCCTACCTTCTTCTTCCTCCAACCCCACCTACCACCACCCCACCACTTGCTGCCACCACCTGACTGCCGCCAGCCGCTGCCGGCCGCCAACCACCGTCGGATTCCGACCGCCGAAAATTTTTTTTTTTCCAAATTATTTTTTCCAAAAATTGTTTTTTTTTTCAAAAATTTTTTTCCTTCAAATTTTTTTCCCATAAATTTTTTATTAGATATAGTATTCCTTTTCCTACTGCATTTTTAATAAAACTATACGTTTTTTTCACTGCATTTTGTATATTATTGTTAATTAACTAAAACTTTCATATATTTTACCGCATCTTCTGTAACATCCTCGAAATGGACCTAGTTGTGTTATATTATTTCTTGATTTAAATTAGTATTTAAATGTGTTTGGAAATAATATTGTTTGAATTAGTGAAATAATTGGAATAGGAGTTGAATATTCCAATGTGATAAGGGAATTATTAATTGTTGTAAATTAATATAGTTAACGGTGCAATAAAATGTTTGGACTCGCAAGTGGTTTTCGGGTTCCAGACAATAGATTGAGATGGGGTATTAAATTATACCCGTATATTGAAGGCGGTTGGATGAGCCGACTTATATATATCCTTTCCTATTTAGGAAAGTTATTCATTTTATTCTGAAACTCACAGAAACTCTCTGAAAACCTCCAAATCAAACTAGAAATCAAATCAGGAAGTTGTGATTCTCGTGAAACTTCATCATGATCAGATTATCATCATTATGCTCTTCAATCAGTAAGTATTCTTGTGTATTTAAGAATTTGATTTTGATTGAATTTGGGTAAATTGATGATTTGAGAGATTTGGATGTTAGAAACAGGTTATAAGTGTTACATATTGATTATGTGATGATATTTGAGGTTTATAACCGTTTAAAAACGAGTTTTTGGTGTTTTGGGGATTAAACCCGCGAGTTAGGGTTTCTGCTGTTCGTGCTGGGCTGGGACGAGGCCAGAAGCCGGCGGCTTGTTCTTGTTAGCCGAAGCCGGCGGCTTCATAAGCCAAGCCGGCGGCTTGTGATGTTTTGTAGGAACCCGGCGGGTATAAACCCGACCCGGCGGGTAGTGTAAGCTTTAAAACGAAGTTTAGTTCTGTTACCACAGTTGGTAATTGACCCGGCGGTTTAGAAGGTGAAGCCGGCGGGTGGTGGTTTGAAGCCGGCGGCTTCATAGAGAAGCCGGCGGCTTGATAGGCTGGTGTCACATTTCTTGTTTGATTTTTTATAAGTAATGTGATTGTTATTTGATATATGTTCAGGTTCATATATGATAATAGTTATGTTGTAATAACTAATATATGATTAGGAACTAGTAATATTCATATTATTATGTTAAGTTCCTAATAGTATGGATTGATATAAGTTATGTATTGATATGGATTACTAACTTATATTTGATTTGTTGATTCTCAGATGTGGAGAAGGCTCAGTGATATTAGACTACTGAGTGGAGGCCTGAGGTAGTCGGTGAGTGGATCTGTAACCTCAGTGTGATTTAGTTGTAATGATTTGATTTACAACAAGTAATTATAGTATTACTTTGATAGAATGTAATTGTTGAGATATCTTGCCATAATAGTTTGACTAGTTGCTTACTTGGCTGTTTGAGCTAGTATGTAAGATTCTGAGGTCAACTTGACTTGACAGTTGGACTTGGTTGTTATTGTAGACGACAGGAGATCTTGAAACTTGAAATGTTGGTTTGGAGATCTAGGTCGTGTGTGATTAACAACTGGTTATCGGTAATTCTGTATAGGCCAATACAGATGATTGATAAGAGTTCCTTGATTACCAAACCGGTATTAGGGTATCTCAGGAGCCACCGATCCTCATGACGATTGATAATGATTGATTGGTGTAGCTTGACATTGATTGGATGTCGAGTGAATGATTGATTTTCTGTTTATTGTTATTTGATGTAAACAGATTGTTATGCTAGGTTGGACTGTTGCTTATAGTTTCATTCACTTAGCTTTATGCTAACCCCACCACAGTTCTTCCTGCAGGTTAAAATAGATGGGACATATTGGGCAGGGCATGAAGTGTTTGGAATTGAAGGAATGTTTGACAGGCTTTTACTCTGATGTTATTTTGATAACTAAAGAGATGTTTTGAATTATATAACACCGAGTTTGTTGAAATGTCATGTAATAAGTTTGAAAAAGTTTATTGACATTTTGAGTACATTGGTAGTATGTTTTAAATATACGCTTCCGAGTCGCAATTATTATATTATTGTTTATGTTGAAACGAGGGTGTTATAAGTTGGTATCAGAGCAATAGTTTGGGTGAATTGAGCATGATAGTATGTTCAATCCTAAACTTGGATTGAGTTGAGTCAAACATTCCAGTGGGTGCGGTTTTAGTTGATCAGTGAATGTGTGAGAAAATAGTTAGTTGAATATGTACTAACCTTTAACAAGTTGTGAAGCTGGTGTTTGATTACAGAGACGGAGGGACATGAGTATCTGATTGGTATATTTCATGTTTCCTCAACATTGCTGGCTTAAGATTTGTCAGGTAATCTTCGATAAGCCTATGTTAATTTACATTAACTTGAATTGTTTACTCTGTTATGTTGAGTAAGCTTTGTTGTAAAATTAATTGAGTCAGACTGATATGATTCCCCAGTTTTGAGTCAACTAATGATTGTTATAGGTTGACATGAGGATAGAGGTATTGAATGGGATACTCATTGTAGTAGTTATTTCTGATTGAATTGAAAATGCAGAAATGTGATTAAATGAGTAGATAAAGAGTTGATTAAGGTTTAACATGATTGATGTTAGAACCTAAGGAGTGTCTTTATTGGGAGACAAGATGATTGATAGTACTATATTAGTAGATTGATCACAGGCTGTGATCTAAATTCTTGTTAAGGATTTTTGTGTCATCTGATTTGAGAATGACTGCTATTTGAGGAAATATGTGTTTATGTGGCTATATGATATGTTTTGACTATAGCTAAACCTTTGAGCTAAACCAAGACTGATAGGTTTATAAGAAATATGGCTTATGATAAAGCTAAATTGATTAAGGAAGTGGTAGATCTTTCTGGTCAATTGTAAATTAAGAAATGAAATGTTTTATAGTAACATGATTGAGTAGATTTGTGGTGACATTGATGCTTGATAGTATAGCATATGTCAAAGTGATACTAGTTAATTATGATGTGTCCTAAATTTTGTAGTAAATAGGGACATTGAATTGTGTTTAGTATTAAAATTATGATGATAGGTTATCATATGTTTGAGGTTTCAGATAAGTGATATACTGAGTGATTCAGTTGTTGAAAATTAGAACATTGTGTGTATGTGAAATGGCTTGCATATGTAAGATTGAATATGTAAGTAGTAAGCTGATTTTGAGTGTGTATCAGCTGATAGAAACTACTAAATAGATGTTGATTGATTTGAAATCATGAAGTATTTAATATATATGAGATAAGAGTATATCACATTGATAATTATAATGTAGAGTGGCCTGAGGATGGATTGTGAAGAACATAATCTTGCAACGCCTGATCACCGTTGTTATATTATGTTGTGTCACATGAACTTGTTGAGGCTACTTGGTATAAAAGAAATGTAATGTGATTTTGGAAAAAATTGAGCATGAAAGTATGCTAAGTTGTTTAATAATTGTTTTGATAAGAAAACAATCAGTTGATAGAACTGTGACCTTTAGACTGTAAAGGTGAGAGTGTAAATGATATACTTATCAGTGATAGAGGTTTTGATGATAAACCTAGATGACTAATTTGATCTTGTTGAAAATGTTGTTGTGACTGATTGTGTCAAATTGTCCATAGGTGGATTTGTATAGTGTTTAAATGAATCACTATTTTGTATCTGGCTTGTATGAAGCCAAAGCTGAGGTAGGTTGATATTGTCTTGCTTAAGGAATTCTAAGTATTATTGAATGTAATAATTTGAAATGTATGTTTGAAAGTGAACATATAAGATGAAATGGTTTGTTGGGAGTTAATATTGATAGTGTATTAACTTTGAAAGTCAAACCATGAATAGAGAATTGTGTATAAAATAAATTGCTTGTGATTGGTTTGAGGATAGGTCAAACTTGAGAAAAGCAATCAGATGATTTTATTGATTGATTGATTGAAATCAAGGTTGACAAGTAGTCAACTGTGTGTATTGAAATAGTCTAACATAGATTGTAATGTTATGATTGTGAGGAATATGATTGAATTCCTTGATTAGTCAAATTATGTTGAGATGGGTCTTGTAAGATCCAAAGGAGATAGATGAATGGTCTAAGTTTGTGAGACTTGAGTTATTACTTAAAGCTAGTATTAAGTAATTGAAATAGTGTTAAGTATAATTGAGTATTCAGTTAAGTAATATTTGATATTTGAACTGAATATGTGTTAAAGAATTATACAGATATAAAGTCATTGTTTGATATGACTGTTATAATTTGCTAAGATATGTTAGAATAATTAAATCACATTGATTAGAATTGTGATAAGAAAATCTTACCAGTGTATGAAGCTTGTGATGATAGCTTTGATTGGATAAGAATGTGAGATAAGAAATAATTGAAAGTTATTATTAATGGTTGCCTAGATTGACTGGTACCTCATGGTGAATTACTTAGGTATGGAAAGAATTGAATGGATTCTTTTGTTATTTGTTGATAGTATACAAATGAAATAAGTGATAAAGTGATAAATTGGGATTAGATCCAAGTAAGAAAAGATATGAAGGTATATCTGGAAATGAATTATATTAAAGGTTTAATTGATTCTTGTTCGATAAATCGAGGAATATGAATTGGAAGGTTGTTCATATTTTAAGAAATTGTATGTATTAGGGAGTAAGGGAAACCTTAAAATTGATAGGTGATGATTGTATTCATCAAACTTTTTGGAAGTTTAGATTGAATTGTTTAAGTTATATACGAGTTGGTAAGTATATAAGTGAAATATAGAGTTGTTGATTAGTAATTGTTCCATGTCCTGTGGTATGGATATGTGATGATTAATAGTATTGGAAAGGATTGATGAAGGCTTTAATAGTCTGAATGGCCTAGTGTATAGAATGAAATAGAATTGATGTGTATATGTCCATTTAAGAGAGTACCTGAAGTTGCGTAGGTATGTATGTGTGGTATACATAATAATAAATGGCATGATAAGTTTTAATTGAATGAATTAAGATGTGCCATAAGATATGTGGAGGTCAGTTAATTTTGATTAACTTGAGGTAGAAATTGTTGGAAATGTGTTGAGAAGTAGCACATTGTGATGTTATGATGCTTGAATTATAGTATCATAATATGGATTAAGACTGACTTAGTTGCTATATTGATGGGATGTAGTACTAAGTGATTATGTGATTAAAAGTTGTATAATTTCTAATTGCTTGTGATTAGTAGTTTAAGTTTTAAGAATTTGAATTAACTGGTTGCTGAGATAAGATTCTGATGTCTTACCAGTTTAAGTAATATACAAATTCTAACTTGATGGTTAGTTAAACTTTGGAGATATATAGTGAGTATTGATAGATGTACTGAACTGTATAATCATTAGTGTTGTGATTATTGGAAGTGTTATTGTTGTTGTTAACAATTGATAGGTTGTAATGAAAGGAATTACAAGTAGAAATAAGTCAATGTAGAGGTTGGTTGAATGTAGGTAATATTTGATTGTGGTACTATTGTTGATTGAGCAAAGTACTTGTTGATTGTAGTTTTACCTACTGAGTGTGACCTCTGCTTTGTTTATTAAGGTGATATGAATCTGGATTACTTCTAAGTAAAGGATTTCATATGATAGTGATAGTGATATGTGAATATGATAGGTTGTTCACGAGAGTAGGTATGAAATTTTTGGGTGAAAAGTTGACCTAGAGTTGAATTTTAAATCTTTGATAGTAGAGATTTGAAATTGTTATCTGTATATTAGACTGGTTGTTAGTCGTGAAACTGAAATTATATTTCAGTGTTGCTAGGTACATTGGGGTTTAATAAACACTGTTGTTGTAATATTGATGCTGCTGTTTTATTGTTAACAGTGATGAACAGTAAGAATAGGTTAAAGATTTTAGCATGTTGCTAATTTCGGGTTACATAGACCTATTAAGGAATGTTAAGTTTTACTTGTTGATCAAGTGATTATAGGTTTCACTTGTTGAAGTAAGTGGTTGCCTATAAGATATATCTGATTGATGATATTGATTAGATGCACTGTATGTGTGCATAGGAAAAGATAGAAGCATGTACATTTGGATATGTGCATGTGGAAAGAATTCAAACAGTCTAAGTATAGTTGTAAGTTGCTATTGGGGACAAATGTATGTTAAGATATATGTGATTATATCACATTAGTTAGATTGATTGAGGTTAGATTTCGGAGACGAAATCTCTTTAAGGGGAGGAGAGTTGTAACATCCTCGAAATGGACCTAGTTGTGTTATATTATTTCTTGATTTAAATTAGTATTTAAATGTGTTTGGAAATAATATTGTTTGAATTAGTGAAATAATTGGAATAGGAGTTGAATATTCCAATGTGATAAGGGAATTATTAATTGTTGTAAATTAATATAGTTAACGGTGCAATAAAATGTTTGGACTCGCAAGTGGTTTTCGGGTTCCAGACAATAGATTGAGATGGGGTATTAAATTATACCCGTATATTGAAGGCGGTTGGATGAGCCGACTTATATATATCCTTTCCTATTTAGGAAAGTTATTCATTTTATTCTGAAACTCACAGAAACTCTCTGAAAACCTCCAAATCAAACTAGAAATCAAATCAGGAAGTTGTGATTCTCGTGAAACTTCATCATGATCAGATTATCATCATTATGCTCTTCAATCAGTAAGTATTCTTGTGTATTTAAGAATTTGATTTTGATTGAATTTGGGTAAATTGATGATTTGAGAGATTTGGATGTTAGAAACAGGTTATAAGTGTTACATATTGATTATGTGATGATATTTGAGGTTTATAACCGTTTAAAAACGAGTTTTTGGTGTTTTGGGGATTAAACCCGCGAGTTAGGGTTTCTGCTGTTCGTGCTGGGCTGGGACGAGGCCAGAAGCCGGCGGCTTCTTTGGCCAAGCCGGCGGCTTGTTCTTGTTAGCCGAAGCCGGCGGCTTCATAAGCCAAGCCGGCGGCTTGTGATGTTTTGTAGGAACCCGGCGGGTATAAACCCGACCCGGCGGGTAGTGTAAGCTTTAAAACGAAGTTTAGTTCTGTTACCACAGTTGGTAATTGACCCGGCGGTTTAGAAGGTGAAGCCGGCGGGTGGTGGTTTGAAGCCGGCGGCTTCATAGAGAAGCCGGCGGCTTGATAGGCTGGTGTCACATTTCTTGTTTGATTTTTTATAAGTAATGTGATTGTTATTTGATATATGTTCAGGTTCATATATGATAATAGTTATGTTGTAATAACTAATATATGATTAGGAACTAGTAATATTCATATTATTATGTTAAGTTCCTAATAGTATGGATTGATATAAGTTATGTATTGATATGGATTACTAACTTATATTTGATTTGTTGATTCTCAGATGTGGAGAATGCTCAGTGATATTAGACTACTGAGTGGAGGCCTGAGGTAGTCGGTGAGTGGATCTGTAACCTCAGTGTGATTTAGTTGTAATGATTTGATTTACAACAAGTAATTATAGTATTACTTTGATAGAATGTAATTGTTGAGATATCTTGCCATAATAGTTTGACTAGTTGCTTACTTGGCTGTTTGAGCTAGTATGTAAGATTCTGAGGTCAACTTGACTTGACAGTTGGACTTGGTTGTTATTGTAGACGACAGGAGATCTTGAAACTTGAAATGTTGGTTTGGAGATCTAGGTCATGTGTGATTAACAACTGGTTATCGGTAATTCTGTATAGGCCAATACAGATGATTGATAAGAGTTCCTTGATTACCAAACCGGTATTAGGGTATCTCAGGAGCCACCGATCCTCATGACGATTGATAATGATTGATTGGTGTAGCTTGACATTGATTGGATGTCGAGTGAATGATTGATTTTCTGTTTATTGTTATTTGATGTAAACAGATTGTTATGCTAGGTTGGACTGTTGCTTATAGTTTCATTCACTTAGCTTTATGCTAACCCCACCACAGTTCTTCCTGCAGGTTAAAATAGATGGGACATATTGGGCAGGGCAGGAAGTGTTTGGAATTGAAGGAATGTTTGACAGGCTTTTACTCTGATGTTATTTTGATAACTAAAGAGATGTTTTGAATTATATAACACCGAGTTTGTTGAAATGTCATGTAATAAGTTTGAAAAAGTTTATTGACATTTTGAGTACATTGGTAGTATGTTTTAAATATACGCTTCCGAGTCGCAATTATTATATTATTGTTTATGTTGAAACGAGGGTGTTATATCTTCTATACCCGACGTCAACAAAATACCGTACAAATGGATTATATATATAATCTAAAATGCAGTAAAAAGAAAATAAGAAGTCCTAAATGATGTATACGCAAAATGCAATAAAAACAACAATATGTATTATACTTTAATACAAAATGCAATACAAATAGATAATATGTAAAATACAAAATGCAGTGAATAAAAAACAATATATAATGAATGGAATATATGAAAAATGCAGCAAAAATAACAAAATGCAGTGAAAATAACAAAATGCAGTACAAATAGATTATGTATAATATAAAATGCAGTGAAAATAACAAAATGCAGTAAAAAAAATAAAATTCGGTACAAATAGATTATATATAATATAAAATGCAGTAAAACGAACAATGTGTACTAAATAAATATATGCAAAATGCAGTAAAAACAGTAGTATGTATTATACTTTCATACAAAATGCAGTAAAAATGAATCATATGTATAATATAAAATGCAGTAAAAAATAAACAATATGTAATATATGAAATATATGCAAAATGCAGTGAATAATAATAAAATGCAGTGTAATTTTAACAAAATGCAGTAAAAAATATATTTTGTATAACTTAAAATGCAGTAAAAAACAAACAATATATATAAGATTGAGGTGTATAAATAAAATGCAGTAAACAAATCAAAAGAATTATGTGTAAAATACAAAAATGCAGTAAAAACGAATATTATCTACTAAACATATATACAAAATGCAATAAAAAATTAAAAAAAAATTGATATTTTTTTTTCCGACGACACATGGCGGCGGCGGCGTGTGGCAGCAGCTAGTGGTGGGTGGTGGTGGGTGGTGGAGGGGAGGGGTGGGTAGGAAGAAAGTAGGAGGGAGTAGTGTACACTATTAAAAAGGTGGAGGGGGTAAAAATGAAAATTTGAAAATTCTTCTCCTCCTTCTCCTCAAATACGGAGTAATACCTTCTCCTCTGAACCTCATCCTAATAATATTTCAATTTTCATAAGATTATACACACCTTAAACCGATTCATCAAAAACGTAGATATAACATAGACCTCTTTATAATTTCAAACATTAAAATAATGAAAAATATTTCGTGCAACAAACTGTATGAATATTGCAGTGCAACAGTGAACAAACGAACGATTAAATGTGTGTTTCAGGACTATATATTTATTATTTATCTTCAATAGCAAATCTTTTACAAATTATCCATACATACTTATATGAAGGCGAGTTAGTTAATTTCTGGTTATCCAAAATAATAATGTGACTACATTCGATTCGATGGAGACACATTATTACAAGTTGGTTGTATGAACTTGGAACAAATAGAATCTTTAATATTCGTCTTGCACGTTGTATGAGTTAAAACTTAAAAGTGCGCCTCACGTACTACCATAAATAATATTTCACCAACCGTACTAACCAATCATCACCTCTAATATCAATATGTATATATACTCATAAACTCACGTAAGATTCATACAACGTGAATCCAAACTTAATTATACACAATGAAGATTTCTAGCTTGATCACCACCATCCTCATACTCTCACTTTCTCTATCGGTTTTGGCCTACGATTACTCATCAACGATCCTTAAGGTACCGAGCCTAGAAGACCTCACGGATGTTCAAGACGATCTTTCCTACTCGTTTTACCACGAGAAATGCCACGATGTTGAAGGCATTATTTACAAAAAGGTCAAAGAATGGGTTGCCAAGGATCCCACCCTTGCTCCTAGTCTTTTAAGGCTACATTACCACGACTGTTTTGTTCGGGTACAATTTGTTATATAAAAATAAGTTGACTAGTACTTTAAAAAAAAAAATATTACTGTTTCTTTTTAAATAAACTAACGACGAGGTTATTTGTTATAGGGTTGTGATGCGTCCATACTTTTGGATCATGAAGGAAGTGAAAAGAAGTCGAATATGAGCAAGTCACTTAGAGGGTTTGAAGTGATTGATGACATAAAAGCCGAGATCGAGAAGAAATGCCCAAAAACAGTGTCTTGTGCCGATATTCTAACAGCAACAGCTCGAGATGCTACAGTTTTAGCTGGCGGACGGTATTGGATGATCCCTTTTGGCAGGAAAGACGGCCGAGTTTCACTTGCCAAAGAAGCCACGATAATGCCTAAGGGTTCTGAAAGCGTCACCAATCTTATCGAGTTTTTCCAATCCAAGGGACTAAACGTGCTCGATTTGGTTGTCCTCTCTGGTACGTGATTCAAAATTCAGGGTCGATTATCTATTTATTTTATTTTAACAGCAAAAACACTCACATCCTACCAAAGGGCTCTTAGCACCCTTCAACCTAGAGGTTGGGGGTTCAAGCCTCACTTGAGGCGGTGAGTTGTAAATATACGTGGTGGTTGTAGATAATCGTGTGTTAGATACTTAAATTGTAAGTTTGCCATTCAAAAAAAAAAAAAAAAAACACTCATATTACTTACACATATGTGTACAATGAGGCTTGAACTCGGAACCTATTTAATCCCTAGTATTCTATTCTATTAGTATATAAATCAACATGTGATATTTTTTTGTATTAGGTGCACACACAATTGGAAAGACTACTTGCGAGTCAGTGCAACATAGGTTATACGATTACAAAGGAACAAAGAAACCCGATCCATCTTTGGACGTGAAATATTTGAACTACTTGAGGAGAAAATGCAGATGGGCATCCGAAAATGTGTATCTTGATGGCGAAACACCAAATACATTTGATTCACAATACTACGAAAACCTCAAGAAGAACATGGGTCTCTTATCGACTGATCAAATGTTGTACTCGGACTCAAGGACTAAACCTGTTGCCAACGGTTTGTCATACGAATCTTCACTCTTCAAGAACCAATTTGGCGTGTCCATGGTGAAGCTTTCAAGCATTCTCGATGTGAGTTCACAAGATGAAGGGGAAATTCGTGTTAATTGCAGACATGTTAACTATTGAGCAACTTGATAGTCGATCACAAGATTGATTGAGACAATGTGTTCGATTTTTGCTTATTCATACAAACTTCATATGGTCCTTTCACTTGTAATTTAATGACTCAAAGTTAATATAATTTCAAATTTTATAAAATATAAATCATATTTAGTTAATTTATAATATATTCGAAAAAGCATAATAATTTGGAACGTAAGCAGGGGACATCTGTTGGGCTCATCGATGGGCCTAACCTTTGGAGAGTAACTTTAACTCAACCGACTTACTGGGCCTGTTATTGTGGATGACTACATGAACCACATAATATCTTTTCTTCATGACTACATAAACTTACTATATAATGTTGATAGGTGATGAAGTATGTTTAAGATAATGAATTCAAAGTGTTAAGTTTGTGGTCCGCATCCATCAATGTTACATGGTTGTTCTCATACGCACTGCTTAGCTATAAATCCGTGTTATGCTCATTAAGCTATTTTGTACACAACATCTCTAGTAGAACAGTCTCTTCATCTAACAGTCAATAAATGCTTTCGAAAATATCATTGCTATATGAACCCAACAATATATGCCTGATGATAGACTTAATTTATATAATATATAACACATGCCAATGTGGTTTTTCCATGATCGAAAATAGAAAACACGTATGATCGATCACCCTTGCAAATGCTAGCCTTAAGTTACTACAAACTCAAACGTTGATATGTCGAGATAAAAAAATATCACAAGTACATTAGCACATAATAGGTGGTTTTCAAGAAAAATATTCAAACACTTGAACAAACAACATAAAGATAAAAAAACTCAAGACGTATACTGTATTAGACAGATATTTCTACACGTTGAAACTTTTAAGTGTTGATTTTCAAGCACTTCATTTCATACTAACACATCTTTTCACACACATATATACACCTTTACACTTTTTTAAGTGTGAATATTAAAAAGAAAAATGTTACGATTAAGTAATTAACTGATCTGTTGTGTCTGATACTGTTGTACATCTGTGATAAAATGACATGACTAAAATGTTTATCAATGTAGTATAACAAACAATTTATAAAATCAGGATATTAAAGACTCTATCTTTTTTAGACCCTAAAAAGTAAAACCTTTCAAGCTAGTTGCAGTCCCATGCAAGTTGATCCAAAGATCCCGCATTAGAATACATTCCACATGGTATAAGTGCAGCTTCCATGAACTCCAAGTCAATGTTACACCCATCAAATGAACCCATATCCATGTCGGTCTGACCTCGGACCTCACCAGTACCACCCCTTAAATCCAAACCCTTGTTCACAAACTCTTGAGCTACCATTTCTTGAGTACACCCCATTGGCTGCATCATTTGTTGGTATTCTTCTGGTCTTCTTGTGTGTTCAAAAGCCACTCCAAGATTACTGTTCACAGCCCAAGATTGCACAGTCCCAAAATCAAGTGAGTTCGAAGAAGAAGATAGTGGCAATGAGATGGGCATTTTAATACTTTCAACCAAAGGTTGACTTGAGAACCTCATTGTAGATTGATGGCTGTTAATACCATTCTCCAAAACAAGATTGTAATCTTGATAATTAAGGTTGGAACTTTGATGGGTTAGCGTGTTTTCGTACAAATTATGACTCAATACAGGATCATTAGCATTTGTGGACAAATGAGGTCGAAAAGGTTGGATCTTTTTAGCATCTTTATTTTGTGATGAGGGGTTGTTTATAATGGAAAAAACTGGCTTCGTAGGATCGATGTTTTTACTATTATTAGAATTAAGAATTGGGATCTGATGTGATGAAAGAAGGTTATGAGTATTTGGATCCAAACCCTGCGAAATAAGTTTCTTCTTAATGCAAGAATTCCAAAAGTTCTTGACCTCGTTATCAGTTCTACCTGGTAGATGTTTTGCTATTTGAGCCCATCGGTTCCCCAATATCCTATGTACATCGATAATTGTTCGCTCTTCTTGCTCAGTAAATGAACCCCGCCTCAGATCCGGCCTCAAATAGTTTATCCACCTCAATCTACAACTCTTTCCACATCTTTGCAGCCCTGCAAATTCAATCACAAATGCCAAAACATGATCAAAAACTCAAGAACCCCAAAACCATAGTACATATACAAATAAACTGTAAGACCATAATGTAGAAGCTAAGTTAATAGGAATAAGAAAGATGAGTATAGTACTAGCCTGCAAGTTTAGGGACAGAACTCCAGCAGCCATGGCCATGATTAGTGATATGTTTGATGAGTTTTTCATCTTCTTCAGGAGACCATAAGCCTCTCTTAACTTTCTGTTTACTGCAGCAATGATGGCCCATCTCACAAAATAGTCTCCTTCATAAAAACAACTGATGTATCATATCTTTCTTACAATATATTATATATGTGAAATATATTGAGTAAGATTGATGCTTGTTGTCGTTTATTGAATAAAAAATCTTATTTAATTTAGTCTTATTGGATTAGCTTTTTTAGTCTTGAAAAAAGTAGTAAAGTATATGTTTTGTTTTCTGGAAAAGATGACCAAAGAGGTTCTCCAAATATGTTATATAGATGAAGTGTACGACATATATATTTGAATCTGTACAAATCAGTGGCCCTACAGTCAACCTTACCTGTTCCTAACGGTTCACATAAATGCATGCATGATATACCGGAAGGGTTAAGTTATAGTTTTAACAAAATGATTAGTGACAGCAAATCTGCAATTAATTAGTTAATTAATCTACAAATTAATAGCTTGTGTTTTTATTTACTTACTAATAATAACTACTCAATCTAATGTAAATGTGGCATTTCGCTCTTAGATCGAACATCTCTAAGAGCATACATTGTTTGATTATGTTGCGTTGTTGGAGCTTTACGTACCCATACAATTATACGTATACCTACACTACATATGCCCTTAGTAGAGTGTGAAATATATATACCTTTCGTAGTTTGATCAAAAGATTCGTACAATAACTAGCTATGATGTTAACGTTTCAATTCCTAGCTGGCTATCGTTCATTCTCTTAAACTAATCGATTCATACTGTCAACTTGATTAATATGAAACGAGAACGATAAACTGACATGACTGTTGTAATATAGAAAACTATACATATTCAAGTGTGTGTATAAATGTATAAGTGATAATGTAATGAAAAGATAAATAAATACGATAACTATTTTTTATATAATGTGTGTAAACATATTTAATAGAAAAAACGCAAACTTTAACAACATGAACCTTAGTCACTTAGACGTATTTTAATGATAAGCCACTATCAAAAGATGTCACAAAATGATTGGATTTTTGGATGGTTATGACGAAACTTCATTGTTACTCTTCTTTGTTAATTATATATAAAAAAAACGTAAGTTAAAGATAACAATCTAACGATTAAATAAACACCAAAAACATATGACCCTTCAACAAGAAACATCCTTGAAGTTAACCATTTTATTCAATATCAACTAACTCGAAAACCCCACACCACTTAATTGCAATATATTAGTAATATATATATACACCATGATACATGTTCATGGCAAAAAATAAAGGTGTACCATATACACTTTTCATCAATCATGTACACATTGTATCTTCTAAGTAATACGTTAAGTTAACATAGCTGTAAATTTGAGTGCTAATCTTGATACACACACATGCATATATAAAGAAGACAAACATTAAGGCAATATATATGTTTGATTTTTGTTTTTTTAATGAAAGACATAACGAAATGATCGACATCTTTTTTCGATCGATCGAAACCTTATTTCTAACAAGATTTAATATTAGCAATAACACTATACATGATTTAAGATTGATGAAATGTATATACTTAGAATTTTGTTGTAAACGGAAAAAAAGAGTTGGACAATTAATATTCTGTTTAATTAGTTATGAAGATGGAAATAAATTAATGATGTGTTGATGATTTAAGGCATAAAAGGAAAAGCCTATAAACGTGGTGGGGGAGTGGAGAGCCAAATGATGATGTGGCCATTTTAGAGATTTTGTTTAATCAATTCCACAAGATGTGTTCTCTTGCTCCCTCATACCAACATGTGTGTAGCATATATGTAAAATATTTCGTTTTCTTTTATTTTAGTATATATATATATATATGTTAAGTTGTTAAAACTCGAGATATATCAAGTTATACGTATACGAGACTATATATATATACTCTCTCATTTTAGTATTTTACATTCCTTTAAAGTTTAAATACCCGTTTATTGAAATTTTTCTTATTAGAACGATTGAATGAAAGCTTTAACAAAAATAAACAACCTTTTGTAAAAAGGTTTCATTGTGGATGATCAGTTAAAGCGACCTTTACGGTTTATGAAATGATTTTATCGTTTAATTATTTGGCAAGGTTTATTGTTGTAAAATCGCAAAAAGAGTGAAATGATTTTTACCTAAGCTAGCAAATTTAGCATCATTCATTTTGATTTTTGAGTATGTACTATGTAGCAAAAGGTGTAAATTAAATTAGTTTGGGTGCTTTTTTTCAGCTTAATTATGTGATTGCTTGGTCTTTTGGGTCCTCTTTGGATCTCATTTACAACTTTGGTGGCCATGGTCAAGATACTACTCCACTTCTTCAACAGAATCATATAGAATTAAAAGTTATATACATATATAATAATAATAATTGGTGGAATGTGAAACCTGATGTGTAACTAATAACATCAAGATTCAATCTAAATTTGATAATTATTTATCATATTAGAAATATAACATGTACATGTATATGCATGGTACTATCCTAATCTTAAAAGTTAAAACATGACCAAAATTGTTACTTTGGGGAAATCATTTTCACTAGATTTTTGTAATCAATGGAATGAAATGTAGTGATAATTATGATTAGCTAGTATTTATTTCATCATCATATCATCGTCTTCAATATATACTAATAATAATAATAATAATGATCATCATCATCATCGTCGTCATAATAGTAGGTAACATTTTTAAATTGGTGTAGATGCCAATTTAATCATAGCTAGTGTAAATGATATATAAACGGGTCGAGTTTGTGAGTTTAATATGCTTAACACATTACAACTTTAGAGATTTTAAAGGGTCAACCCATATCTTTATACATAGAAAGCATTTTGATGCTAATCTTATAATTTTACTCGACTAGAGTCAATTACTAAATTGTCCCGATTAGATTATTAACGATTAGATTAGATTATTAACGTTTAGTAAGAAAAGATGACGATTAGATTATTAACGTTTAGTAGTACTGACAGTGAATATGATGTTAGGAAAATTTATCGAGGAGGTTTGATGAAATCATCTTGATTTCGTCAAGATCAAGAACAGTAAATTAATAAATCTAGTTATGGCGATGATGGAAATAGGGTTTAATACCCAATTTCCTTCTTCAATAGATTATGCATTTAGTCATTATGCATCTATGCGCAATCACACCTTGTTAAATGTTGATGATGGAACATATGTGTCGTTTATTGGGGTTGATGGAAATATGGGTTTTTAACGGTGGTGATGGAAGTATTAATCGGTCTTATATTGGCGATGGTGGAAGCGACATATAAAGTCATGATACCATCTTTACATCTCTAATTAACTATGATTTAGGCCGAAATCTCCAATATCATAACATCACCAATTCTAATCATGTTTCAAGTTACTACAACAGTTTCTTTGATGGCTAATTCTCTTCATTATTCTAACACCAAGCGTAATAATAATTCACCACCCTCACCATCATCAAGGCAATTTCACTTCCATGATGACGGCGATCTTATTGGCTTCGAAATTTGCTTGGAAATATAAATCTATTGTAAGGATATTAGAGCGAAAGATTAATAAATTTTCACACACCAAACATAGTTCCAATGGTTGATCTTTATTCGAACGTGATGCGGAAAATTATAGGTATATACAATCCTATTCTTTCGCTCAATTTTTCTTCTTAATTGATTATTCTGTCTTCTTTAATCAATTCACAATTAAATTTTATCTTTTTATCTAGGGTTTATTATTTCCTTATGTATTAAACTTTACACTTTTTACAAATGAGTCGAACTTTGAAAACTTCTATTGTATGTACTGAACTTGTAGATGTGGTCTATGGTATGTAAAATTTCCTTTTTGGGTAAGGCCCAAATAGGAGAGTTTCCTTTTTTGGCCTTACCCAAATAAGAAATAATACATACAACATACTATATTAAGAAGTTCACTACGTACAATAGAACAAATGAAAATATGTCTCCTACAATAATAAAAGGCGTAAAGTTTAATACATAACGAAACAATAAACCATTTTATTTATTATCTTAATATTTCAATGATTGTTTGTAATGGTCAAGGGGAGTAGTTGCTTTTGAGTTTAATTTTCATGACTATGAAAAGGATAAAGTTTGATGTTAGGTTTTTTTTCTTGTTTAATTATTTTGAGTTTAAAAATAGGTGATTTATGGTTTATTTTTGCCATTTTATGGTTCTTTATTGATTTTTGGGTTTAGTCCCAACTTTCTTTTTTATTGCCTAAAATCTTTTTATTTTTCTTATAGTGTTATATGATGTTTTCACTAATATTTTTTTTTTTCAAGTTTCTTGTATGATGTGTGATGCTTAAAGTTATACGCTTTTTTGGGTTGTAATTTGATTATATCTATTCCTAAAGTTATGTGCTTGTATTAATGGTGTTATTTAATGTTTCGGTTTTCAGGTTCATATTCGGTCCCACGAAAACTCTATTTTTCAAAACAACTTAGCTTTATACTTACATGTTAAAACCCTAACTTGCTTATGTTCAAGGGTTTATGATTGTTAGAGATTAAATATATGATTGTATAAGTTTACCGGATTATTTAATTTCCTATTTCACTAGTCTTGTATCTTGTATATGTGGAGATCTACACCTCTTATTTAAATAAGACGAATATTTTCCTTGAATCTGTCATAATGATCAATATGATTGATCTTTAATATTTTCCTTGAATCTGTCACAATGATCAATATGATTGATCTTTTATTTGCTTCTGAATAACTTGTTTGTGACACAAGTATAGCAAAACCATTCATATACTTGCATGCATTCAAAATATGGAAAATAAATGTATTTGGTTTTTACTCTTAGCACCAAAATTGGGAAGAGTGGTTATAAACAATACGTTGTCGATCGATTGGGAGTTTGACAAGCATATGGTTTGCCAACTTATATTACCGACATCGAAGGCTCGGCCATCTGTAACACCCCAAACTAGTAAGTTTGCGTTTTTAATTTATAAGAGATAAAATATTATTATCGAGCATTTACGTTTTATTTATTTGAGTAAAGAGTTTAAATTAAAGAAACCGAGCCTCACGGTTTTAAAACTTTAATACCGAGAATAGAAGGGTGTAATAGGATAATAGTCTAAGTCGGATACACCTAATTAAACCCTTCCCTCAAATAATTCAGGGGTATGGTCTAGGTTCTCATTCCCAAACCGTGAGAAACACAGAGAGTGAGATAGATAGAAAGAGAGAACGATGGAGAGGAAGAACAAGAAGAAAACCTTCCAAATTGAGCTCGTTTTCTTGATGATTTTGTGTAATTCATACATATTCTTCATCCATGAGGTAAGCTCTTCCCATATCGACTTTCAATTTGGTGATTTGAGGATCTTTGTATGAACCCTCAAAATAGGTTTTTAAGGAAAAAGTGATATATAATTATATTAGTGTTACATGATGATAATCTAACACAAATGAGTTATTAATACATAAAAGAGATGAGTTTGTGGTTAAATTCTATGCTTTAAGATTCTTGGTTAATTATAGTGATTGTTAATGATGATAATGATGATCATAATTGTTGTTATTGCATTCGTTTGATGAAAAGAGAAGCTAATTGTAGCTATGCGTGATAACCCTTGAGAAAAATGTTGATAATTGCTAGTTTGAGTATGTATTGTTGTTCTTGAGATGAAATTGTGAGAAGTGGTATAATTGGGTTAAATGTTAATGCCTTAAGTCTAAATACAAGAGTTTGATATGAGAAAGTATAAGTGATTAATTGAGAAACGTTGTTGTGAGTGACCATCTTTGGATTTGGTGATTAATGATTTTGTTTGATGAGTGTTGGCTTGCTTTGATTAATCACTTTGAGTAGTGAATAACCATGTATATGTATGATTATTGATTAGGTGCTAAAAGGGTTGGAAAACTTGCTAATCATTCTCCAAATCGAATTCGAGGTAAGTAACGGTTACTTGAGTTTGATGCTAATAATTGTCTTACGTACACAAATAATGAGATTTCAAAAGAGGCTAATAGATAAGTATAATTGAGTAATGTCATTGAGCCACGTGAGAGTGCTCAATGTGAATATATTCAATGGTGGAGTTCAAGGGTAATGTTCAGGCTTGTGAAACCTCAATGATTATACCTTTACACCATGCGGTGGGACTCTTTGAGTCAATAAAACGAGTAAAGTAGCAATGTAGTGCGAAAGAGAAATGGTACACTAGCTCACACATATTGAGGTTTGATTGAGTTATCTATAGATTCGTTGTTGATGAGTTGATATTAACCTTGAGATATTATTATTGTTGTGAATTGGTTAATAACACCGATGATATGTTAATATAATGTTGATAAAAGTGTGATTTAAATGGTTGATTTGTATATTGAACAAGGAGAATAACCATTTGGACAATTGAGTGTCCAAATGGGTCATAGTGCCTAATCGGGTCGAGCTAGAGGTGAGATTACCTCCTTGCTAAAATTTTCAGTTACTAGGAGTAAATGAGCTTGTTGGTAAGCGGTTGTAGACCCTAACCTTGGATTTGGGTCGTGAGAGTCAAAATGGGTCATAAATGTGGCTATGAGCTAGAATGAGATGGACTAGTGATATGACCGCTAAGTTTCATGCTTTAAGTTTCATTTGAGTTGTTTATGTTGTGGGCAAAATGTCCAAATCCGGTTGTATATGGGTTGTAATGTGGGTCGTCATAAAAAACGGCCCAAAATGGCCGTTATTTTGCCACATGTCCAGATCCGTCATTTTTGTGAAATTTGGATAAGTGTAAGAAGAGAAATGTTCATTTTGGTATTGTGGAGGTGCCCACCAAGTTTGGTAGCCTAACTCATATCGAGTAAGAAGTTACGCGAGATTGAAATCCATATAAATTTTATTGAGGGTGCAATGTTTGACTCTTCAGGGTCTGTTGAGAAACCTTGTTACCCGGCATATAACACTCCTACCCGGCGGGTAGAGTGTTATCCGGCTGGTATTGTGTGACCGGGTAACTAAGATTTGGGTCTGTGCTTTTGGACGACAAGCGAGGTCTTGGTTTGCTTGATTACCTGGAAGGTACCTCGCCTTACCCGGCTGGTACCCGGTTATTTAAGTTGTACCCGGCTAGTATTGTGTTACCCGGCGGGTATACTACCAATTTTGTAAAGTGTCGTTCTAAGTATAATCTTAACCGTGCGTCAAATTATACGAGGAATATACATGATACGTTATATTACATAATTGAGTTGCAGAGCATATTTATAAAGAGTTTACAAGAATCTATATCATAGATAAATTCTTAAATGGTATTGTGGTTGATCACTCGAGTGTGATCATTATTTGGTATATTCGGGTCACTTGTGTGCGACCGACATTCGTTGTAAATAACCTTTCGAGTAAGATTAATATATGGTTATTAGTATTGATCATTAGAGTGTGATTTACTTGTCGAGAAATAAAGAATAATACTTTGAGAATTGATCATTTGCATACGATCAATGTCGCCATTGAATTCTAATTTGAGAATGAGATATGTACAGTGTAGTGGAGATGTTGGTAGAGATTAACCTTACTTACTAAACGTTATTGCTTACTCCTTTATTATTGTGTGTTGTGTTGTAGGTACAACTAGATAATGGTATCACCCTAGGATAGAGTTTCAAGGACGACTTCTGATGGGACTTGCTATGTAACTAGTAAGTCAATCCCTTATTTAATCATTGCTATATACAGAAGAGAACCCCAGTTATTAAATTATGAATCATTCGAGTATGGTTCACTTTTATTGAAAGATAAAGAGTAATAATTTTATAAAAAAAAATCTGGGCGTTACACCATCATTGGATCAAGATGTACATTCTCGTACAAGAATAAAAATGCTAATGATGTCCAAGGAATGCGCTCAAGTCAATAGAGGATGGTCGTGTATGAGGCGCATTTATCCGAAAATAATTCGATAAACCCCTTTAATTATGTTAATACATCTTTCAATTGTAACACCCCGAATTTCAGGAAATTAATATCGTACGCGGATATATTTTTATTACGAAATATTATTATGTAGATAATAAGATACAAAGGAAAACGTAAAGGGTTTTATCAGTTCCAGACAATAGGGTTTAAAGGGGAATAAATTAATTAAACCGACTTAAAATATGTATGTATGGATATGGGTTTATTCCATGTTCATTCCAAAAAGCTCCAGAATATTTCCCATACATGAAGAAATCGCAGGAACCAATCTAGGAGTTAAAATCAGTTTCAAATCTCCAAATTGAAGCTAGAGAAACAAGAATCATTCTCATTTGATCATCCCTAACATCATGTAAGTGATTTTTCTCCATGATTTAACCTAGGGTTTGGGGTTTTAGTGAGTTTTGTGAAATTAGTGAATTGAAATACGAAATTAGGGTTTGGATATGATTAAACTAGTGTTATTTAGTGATTTGATTATGATTGTTAATCATATTTCACCATGAAAGTGATTAATTTGAGTTATATAATTAGTGTTCAAAGTGGGTTTTTAGGAGGATTATGAAATTAATGGATTTATTATGAAATTAAGTAGTTAATATATTGAAATGACGTTTATTAGTGTTGTAGAGATCATTGGTAATCAAATTGTGACATGAAATTGGTGAATTCATGATGGGTATTCATAAGTAATTTAAGAGTTCATGTTAAATCTTATAAAATTATGAAGTAAAGTTTAAAAGTGAAGTTAGTGATATTAATAGAGTATGATTATGATGATGAAAAATGTATTGAAGTAGTAAAGTTTAATGAGTAATGAACTAAAGTGTGTTTATGATGAATTAAGAGGAATTATTGTAAAATAGAGATGGATTATAAAGATTATGATATGATGATTAATTAGTATCTAAATGAGGTTATGTGTTATGAATGATATGATAGGGATTTAAAGATGTGGAAAGCATACGTGGCCATCGTTGTGAATTATCAAGTGTCGAGGTGAGTATATGGGGGGTTAAATGGGTAATGGTTGTGTATGTACCGGATAGCTTCCGAGCTAGAGGTTTGCACAATCGAGTGGTAGTTATTTGTGTTTATCTTGTTTCTAAATAGTGTATTATACTTGTTTCTAGACTTGTATCGATAGTATGTGTTTCCGGATTGCCATGGCCGGTCCTGACTTTTTAAATGCCCCGGGCGAGTCAACCGTCAAATGCCCATATAAATTTTATTAACAAAAATCACACTATATTTTATGCTTTTGGAACTTAGTTAAATTAGACGGTTCATCACCTCACCGACTTTGCCAAATAAGTAAAATTTTATAATGTTAGAAGATGAATGGCGAAGTATAAGTTCAAACTTAAATACAAATACATTTATATATAACTTAAATTTATTAAATTTCATAAAACAAAGGACCGTATTATATTTTCTGGGTATATAATTGTAGTGGAGGCTGTTGTTTTACATAAAAAATGTGGATAACAATCTTCTAAATCTATATTTCAGGATTGAAAATGTATATAGTTTTTCTATATCAACGTTGCTTGACTAAATATCAAGATAATAACATTTCAGAGAGGTCCTTTCTGTAAATTTGAGATTTTATAGGGTCTATAATGTGCTTTCAAACAATTATAAAGGTTATAGTGAAAATATCTATAAATAATAACTGCACTAAATTCAAGGGACCACTCATATTTCGTCTTCCCCATCTGCACTCCCAAACTCATTTCCACCATTTAAGCACCAGGAAGCTTCTTTCTTTTTTCTATTGAGACTTTGATTTTTCATTTTAAATATATAGGATACTATCTTTTTTATGAGGAAACATCGGTTAGTTATATAGAAACATGGATTGAATGAAACTATTCCAATATAACATCGACCTAGCAGTTGCTGCCCCCTGAACTTTGATGCCCTGGGCCATCGCCCATGTGGCCCGGTGCCAGGGCCGGCCCTACGGATTGCTTCCGAGTAAGAGTATCATACAATCGGGTGGAAGAGCCTTGTTTCTTATTGGTTTCTAAAGCTTTGTTTCATAGCCTTGTTTCATAGACTTGTTTCATAGATTTGTTTCTTATGTTGATTATGTGTATTATGTAGATTATATGAATGAGCATTTGTAGAGATTCAGTGTTGATTAGAGAGCTAACTGCGATTAGAATAGTGTACGAATACGTGCTAGCACGTTATGTTGATCCTGGTATGCATATCGACGTGGTATGGTGCCAGGTGTATTAGCCTTGTTTCTTGAATATGATTTCCATTTCGAAGTGATTTGGAATCATGATGCCTTGTTTCTTACGCTTGTGGATCCGAATAGAGTTTAGTGAATACGAATATTTCTACAATGCTCAATGCTTGCGCAGTGTTTGATTAGTGATTGTTGTGCAATGTTGATTAGTGATTTCTTAGTGTTTATGAAGTAGTGATTAAGTGGTGTTGATTATGATATGTGCTATGTGTTTTGTGAATTATTCATTTAGCTTTCTATATGCTCACTAAGCGGTGGTTGCTTACCCCATTCATGTTTCATGTTTTTTTAGGTGGATGATTAGTGCTTTATGGAGATAGCATGGATATGGAGCTAGCTTTGTGGTTAGAATGCTCCATCTCTTTAAATTATTGTTTTGATATTCGATTGTGTAAATCGCCCAAGTAAAGAGTTTTCGGATTTAAACATGTTGGTCAAATATGTAAGAGTTGACTTTGGAAGTCAAACAGAATTTTACAGTGTTTAGTGTATGTGGTTTTGAAGAAATTGATGTATTATGATTGTAACATCCTCAAATTGGGCCTAGGAGTAATAGGTATTCCTGTAAATTTAAATACGATTTAAATTTGTTATATGTGTTTGATTGTAAATTTAATAGGTCAATAAGCCTCAGAAAATATTGTGGTTAGTGAAATATTGTTTGTTTTAAATTTATTTAGTTGACGGTAAAAATAAAATGGTATTTCCCCGCAAATGGTTTTTAAGTTCCAGACAATAATAAATACGGGGAATGAAAAAATTAGCATTTATATGGTATATTATTTGATGGGTCGGTTTTAATTCCCACATATGCATACGTACATACGATTCACACACACAAACCCTAATCAATCCAATAACTTGATGAAATCATCAAATTGAAGAACACAAATTCGAATTCAAGCTTCTAGCTTGAAGATTATCATCCTCTAATCCTTCTAACCATCATGTAAGTCTTGATTTCTTGATTTTCATAAATCTAAAATTTGGGGGTTTTGTGGGTTATAGATTATAATCCGAAATTAAGGCTTGAAGTTGTTAAATTGATGTTAGTTAAACTCATACATGATGAGATGTAACATGATTCAACTTGTAAGTTGTAAGTTGTAAGTTGGAATTAGGGTTCTTGTGGTTTAGGATGAAATTATAATGATTAACTTGAAGTTAAAGCTTATAATGCTTGTATGGTTGTTAGTTAAGGTTAATTTTATGATTATAGGTGAAACCCTAACCTAAAATTGGATTAATCATATTATATAAGTTGTGATCAAAATGGGTTTTGGGTAATTGATGGAATTTGCATGATAAACATGAATTGAGGCTTTTGGTTATGTTATGGTTGTCAATTAGTACCTAATTTATGATTATAACATAAGTACTAACTTGAAATTAGAGAATTTGATTGAGTGATCATGAGGTGTTGTAGAGAATTAATGATTATGATGTGTTATATGATGAAAAGAGGATAATGGTTAATTGGAACACTTGATTGGGAATCTATGAGTAAAGTGGTAACTAAGTGGATTAAATATTCATTAAACCTTGTGTTGGGGTTTTGAATGAATTAGTAATATTTGATGGAAATAATCCGGTTAACGGTTTAATCATGTTAATGGTAATAATGAAAGTTGATTAAATGAGGTTATGAGTATAATGAGCATAAACTTGATAAGTGATTGTAAAGGTGGATATTTGTAATGTTGGAATGATGTTATATAGATTCGATACAAGAGACTGACTTGTGTTATTGTTGTATTCTCAGATGTGGAGAAGACTCAGTGACATTAGACTACTGAGTGGACGACTATGATTGTCGGTGAGTGGATCTTGGACTTTCTGTCTAAGTTAGTTGTAACAACATGGTTACAACGGGTAAACTTGGTTTATTGCAATGATTGCATTAATATTAGATTGGCATGTTGGCTAAACCTTTGATTGATTATTGGCGTCCATTGTGCTATGATAGTTGTGGACTATTTGTTTTGGTGGGGGTCAACTAATGTGTTGGGTTTGGATACTATTACTAGGACTTTGCAAGTGCCTTGTACATGTGTTGGACACTGAAATTGCGTCGTGTGTAGTAATAGTACCAAACTATCGGTTTAACCTCTGATTTGGCCGTCAGTTGGTTTTAAGTGTTACTTGGGGAACCATCCGCGGCCATGAGGGTACCTCAAGGACCACCGATCCTTCTATGTTGCTTGTGCGTTGCTTGCTTATAGGCATGTGTTAAGCTGAGTTAGATTGATAGCTTGGGATCTATTCACTTAGCTTCGTGCTAACCCCTCATTACTTCTTGCAGGTTTACTTCTGTATGTGGGTGGGCAAGAAGTACATATGGAATGGAATGTTTGACAGGCTCACTCTGAAATGGATAATACGTTAATGATTTAACAACACATTGGGATTTCTATAACACCTAAACTTAATGTGTGTAATGATTAGAATAATCTAGTTTTAAAGGTTTGTATATAAGTGGATTGCTATTTGAAATGTATGTATGCAATCCACTGGTTTCTATTAATCATGCGCTTCCGATATGTTTAAAAAAAAAAAAATGTCCTTGTATTTAGCGGGTGTTATAAATTGGTATCAGAGCCTAGGTTTGGGTGAATTGGACATTGTATGGTGTTCAATCCTAAACTTAGGTTTGTGTCAAGTCAAACATTCCAGGGATGGGGTTTAGTGGTTGCTTGAGAAAGTTGTTAGTGAATGTGTACTAACCTATAACAAGTTGCAAGATTGTTGTTGTGGTTGCAGAGACGGAGGAATATGAGGAACCGAATGGTATTCTCAATGATTCCTCTATGTTCGTTGGTGTAAAAGCATCAGGTAATTCTCTACAAGCTTGTTTAAATAAAAAAAAAGGTTTGAATTGTTTACTTGCTATGATGACTATGATTAGTAAAGTAAATTAATTTTCTCTATGTGTATAGCATAAGTTGATTATGTGCTTAGTAGTAAATCTTGATAGATTAAATTGATAAAACTTTCCATAAGGAAATTAATGAGGTGATGGTATTCCTCAAGTAAGATGTTTAAAGCCATGTTGTGGTTTAAATTAGAAAGTGTACATTGATTGGAAGGTGTGTTTGACCTGAAAAGTCAGAGTAGTCAACGATGTCTTTATATGTATTGACAAGTTTAGGAAAGGTCAATGTTGAAAACTTGATGTAATTGTGTAAATATGATGGTAATATGTGGAATTGGTGAATTAAGGTTATGTTATGACACCAATAGTGATAATGGTTTGGTTTGACTTAAATTAGTCAAAGTTATGTGGAATGAGTGATAGTATAAGTGATTATATGGTCATAATCCCAAACGGGTCATTTAAGTGCCCAAATGGGTCACTTAGTAATAAAACGGTTAAAACTTGAGGTGGTTTGTATATGATGACTTTTAAAACGACTTACAGTCATAAGTCATAAGTATAGATAAAATGTGGATTAAAAGTGTTAATGTGGTCATTATGAACGAAATTGGGAAAAATGTCCATTTGGACCCCTAAACGGGTCAATGTGTCAAAACAAAGTAGAATGAGTGTTTGTAGGTGACGATTATGCACACACGTCACTAATGTATATAGAAACATGTTGGTAAAAGGTGGAAGTCAGAAACCAAGTCGTTTGAAATATAGCGTGTCAACCAAAATGGTCGAAAATGGTCAAAAATGAGTCGTACGTCCGTTTTCTCGTAAAACGTGTAAATTGAAAAAGTGTAAAAAGGAAAAGTTTCATTTTGGCATAGTGGACGTGCCTGCAAAATTTTAGAGTCTAACTCTAAACGAGTAAAAAGTTATACGCGTTTGAAATTGGTTAAAGATATGATTTTCTGAACCTCAGATTTTCTGCTTGGGAACGCGATCCCAACATGTTTTCAGGATCGCGTTCGTACGTGTTATTTTGGCTCAGATTATTTTTATGCTTGGGAACGCGATCCCAGCCATTTTCCAGGATCGCGTTTGCGTGTGTAATTTGTGTTCGAATGCGTTTTCTCTTGGGAACGCGATCCCGCTCACTTCTCCGGATCGCGTTTGTATGCCTAATTTGGTTACAGAATATTTTACGCTAGGGAACGCGATCCTGACCTGTTTCCCCGATCGCGTTAGTAAAAAAAAAAAATTTCTTGCGACGTTCGACGTAATACTTGACGTAGAAAAAAAAAATTTTAGAAAATTTCGGTGTCCGATTAAGACGAAATTTACATGTCAACTCAAAAACGGGCCAACGGTCAAAGCTCATCGCTTTGCTATGAGCCCTGTCAGTTTTCGGCACTTCGGGGTCGTTTGGGGCCTGAAAATCGCGTTTTATTGTTTTTCGGACCTTATTTCGGACTTTTAGCTTATGATTTGTATTGGGCTTTTGTTTCTTTGAGCCCTGGGATCATCCCTATGACTAAATATGACGTTATAACTTGTTTTAAGAGGTCCTCATATTTTATTGAGTATAAGTTATTTTCAAGCTGTGTATTTGTCGTATTGTCGATTGTGGCCAACTGTTGTTGGTGGTGATTTAAATCTTGAGTATGAGATTATGTGGATCATATAGGTGAATCGATTGAATCATGTAGAACATTAAAAATTGATTGAAGTGAGCATTTTAAGAATTGTGAGTTAGGTACATGAGCTTGTATCTATATGATAATCGAACAGGAAATGCTCAATTGTAACTAAACTAAAGAAGTATAGATTGATGATAATATGTTAAGAATTGCACATAATAGTGATAATATATTTAGTATTAAACCTTATGTAATGCACTTTGTGTATGATGACTTTACACAAAGTATTGATGCTATACTAGTGCTTGAAATTGTGCTAGGTACTAAAAGTATTGATGGAGGTGGTTGTGTTAGACATTACACCTGTGTTAATGAGATGGTGAAAAGGGTGTTAAATGTCTGTGTTGATTATATCCACCCGACTATATGATTAGTCTTACATTCCAAGGAATATGTGGAATAGGTAACAAGTTAATATCTGATTTTGTACTTGTTGTTAAAGTGATATCATTGTTAATGATATATATGAAATTAAAGATTAATCACTTTGAAGATTAACGGTATGAAGTGACCTGAGAATGAAGTGTGAATGACATAATATGACGACGTCTGGCCAACGTATTTGTATTATGCCATTTCACATGGAGTTGTTGAGGTTATTAAGTACCCAATGAAGCTAAATGATTTTAAAATAACGGATGATATATGTTGACCTGCGGTTATGAAAAAGTTATTGACTGACTAATATAAGGTGGTAGTAAGCTGCTCAACTAGTGTTAATTTGGAGACGTTGAAAAAGAAGAATTGGAATGGGTTATACTACTTGTTAAAAATGAGTATGTGATTATTTGTTGGTAATGTTTGAGGCTTAGTGAAGATTAACATAGCCGGATAGCCTAGTATTAGAAAATTATGTGAAACTATGTCCTTGGGAAAAAGTAAAATAGTCAGGAAAATAAGAGTTTTACTTGTTGGATTGATAATATTATTATAATTAGGTGCGAATTACATATAATCTTTCGGATTTCTGCATATCTAATGACTAGATAAAGTGGTAAATTGTAATTTGAAAAAGTTATGTGATGAGAAAAGTTAAGTAGAGGTCGGTTAAAGTGGATTAAATAGGTGAATATTGTTGAAAAATGTGTTGATGATTAGCACATTTTGATAATGTGGTACGTGTGCTAGTATAGCAAGGTACCCATTGATTGAGACTTAGCATGTATCCAATATGATTTGGTGCTAAGTGATTGTGTAATTACATGATTATGGTAGTAACCATAGGATTTGACCTCTACTTTGCTTATCAATACGTGGTTAGTGTTATATGATTCCGAGATATTTTAATAAAAATGGGTTTCATGTACCTCTGTGATATGTGGATATTAGCGTGGATGCTAATTATAATTGAAAATTGAATTTCATTGATGATATGTGTATTGTGGTTTCCATAACCACTGTTTTCGTTATTGAAAAAGATAGAATTCATATACTAATTTTAAAGATCTAGCATGTCGCTAGATTCTGGATATGAGAGTATATTACTTTACTTAGTTAAGTGATTTACTTTTTTTTAAGTGATAACTTGTTTTAAAATGTTCATTGTGTATATGAAGATAAGATTAGGTACATTATATGTGCTGAAATGAGAAATTGAAGCATGTACATTGGATATGTGCATGTGTAATTAGGTTGAAAACATATATCTTAAAATGGATTAAATGTATACATATTTTGTGTATGTGTGATTAGTGATTAAGATACGCATAGAGATGATATACATATGTAATTTAAATTGTACATATACCTTATGTGCATGTAGTGATAAATAATTACGTAGTTAGAAAATTGGAAATAAAGTGTGAACCAAACTTCACACGAGGTAGGATGTGATTAAATTCCCTAGACTAATTAAGGATGATTAGATTTCGAGGACGAAATCTCTTTAAGAAGGAGAGATTTGTAACATCCTCAAATTGGGCCTAGGAGTAATAGGTATTCCTGTAAATTTAAATACGATTTAAATTTGTTATATGTGTTTGATTGTAAATTTAATAGGTCAATAAGCCTCAGGAAATATTGTGGTTAGTGAAATATTGTTTGTTTTAAATTTATTTAGTTGACGGTAAAAATAAAATGGTATTTCCCCGCAAATGGTTTTTAAGTTCCAGACAATAATAAATACGGGGAATGAAAAAATTAGCATTTATATGGTATATTATTTGATGGGTCGGTTTTAATTCCCACATATGCATACGTACATACGATTCACACACACAAACCCTAATCAATCCAAAAACTTGATGAAATCATCAAATTGAAGAACACAAATTCGAATTCAAGCTTCTAGCTTGAAGATTATCATCCTCTAATCCTTCTAACCATCATGTAAATCTTGATTTCTTGATTTTCATAAATCTAAAATTTGGGGGTTTTGTGGGTTATAGATTATAATCCGAAATTAAGGCTTGAAGTTGTTAAATTGATGTTAGTTAAACTCATACATGATGAGATGTAACATGATTCAACTTGTAAGTTGTAAGTTGTAAGTTGGAATTAGGGTTCTTGTGGTTTAGGATGAAATTATAATGATTAACTTGAAGTTAAAGCTTATAATGCTTGTATGGTTGTTAGTTAAGGTTAATTTTATGATTATAGGTGAAACCCTAACCTAAAATTGGATTAATCATATTATATAAGTTGTGATCAAAATGGGTTTTGGGTAATTGATGGAATTTGCATGATAAACATGAATTGAGGCTTTTGGTTATGTTATGGTTGTCAATTAGTACCTAATTTATGATTATAACATAAGTACTAACTTGAAATTAGAGAATTTGATTGAGTGATCATGAGTGTTGTAGAGAATTAATGATTATGATGTGTTATATGATGAAAAGAGGATAATGGTTAATTGGAACACTTGATTGGGAATCTATGAGTAAAGTGGTAACTAAGTGGATTAAATATTCATTAAACCTTGTGTTGGGGTTTTGAATGAATTAGTAATATTTGATGGAAATAATCCGGTTAACGGTTTAATCATGTTAATGGTAATAATGAAAGTTGATTAAATGAGGTTATGAGTATAATGAGCATAAACTTGATAAGTGATTGTAAAGGTGGATATTTGTAATGTTGGAATGATGTTATATAGATTCGATACAAGAGACTGACTTGTGTTATTGTTGTATTCTCAGATGTGGAGAAGACTCAGTGACATTAGACTACTGAGTGGACGACTATGATTGTCGGTGAGTGGATCTTGGACTTTCTGTCTAAGTTAGTTGTAACAACATGGTTACAACGGGTAAACTTGGTTTATTGCAATGATTGCATTAATATTAGATTGGCATGTTGGCTAAACCTTTGATTGATTATTGGCGTCCATTGTGCTATGATAGTTGTGGACTATTTGTTTTGGTGGGGGTCAACTAATGTGTTGGGTTTGGATACTATTACTAGGACTTCGCAAGTGCCTTGTACATGTGTTGGACACTGAAATTGCGTCGTGTGTAGTAATAGTACCAAACTATCGGTTTAACCTCTGATTTGGCCGTCAGTTGGTTTTAAGTGTTACTTGGGGAACCATCCGCGGCATGAGGGTACCTCAAGGACCACCGATCCTTCTATGTTGCTTGTGCGTTGCTTGCTTATAGGCATGTGTTAAGCTGAGTTAGATTGATAGCTTGGGATCTATTCACTTAGCTTCGTGCTAACCCCTCATTACTTCTTGCAGGTTTACTTCTGTATGTGGGTGGGCAAGAAGTACATATGGAATGGAATGTTTGACAGGCTCACTCTGAAATGGATAATACGTTAATGATTTAACAACACATTGGGATTTCTATAACACCTAAACTTAATGTGTGTAATGATTAGAATAATCTAGTTTTAAAGGTTTGTATATAAGTGGATTGCTATTTGAAATGTATGTATGCAATCCACTGGTTTCTATTAATCATGCGCTTCCGATATGTTTTAAAAAAAAAAATGTCCTTGTATTTAGCGGGTGTTATAATGATTGGTTTGGGTTTATTAAAAATGATGAAATGTGATAAAGTGTCGAATATCATTGGTTGGTCAATTGTGAAGTTGATAAATAGTCAATAATGTTGAAAGAGTTAAACATAAGTGAGATTGGGTGTCGTTTGGTTAAATTATGGTCATTGTGGTAAACGGGTCATATAGTGTCAAAATGGGTTTATAAGTGGTCGTGTGGTATATCTAAATGGGTTAGTTTTATGTGTTGTTTGTTGGTCGCTTTAGACTTGTTTCAAAGTGATAAAAGAGTGTGCAAAAAGTCAGAGTTTGAATTTGGTCAAAAATTTGAGTCTGTGTTACCACTAGAACAGGCTTGTTCTAGTCTAAAACAAGCTTGTTCTAGCTAAAACAAGGTTGTTTTACCTACCTGTACGGCTGTACATGGCTAGTACATGGCTGGTAATTTGCATACTCCGTTGTCTTGTTTTGGGTCAAAATGTAAAGATGAGAATACAGTATCAAATATAAGAGATGTGGGACCGAGCTGTGGGAATCGAAAAAAAAAAAAATTTACTGAGTTTTTGGGGCGTTTCATCAATTAGTTTGATTAGGCTATAAATTAGCTCATGGGTTGAAGGCTTAAAATTAAAAATAAACTCATTTCTATAATTCCCTTGTATTTATTCATTATCTTCTTTTTTTTTTAAAATAAAGTTTTTTTTCTTCTTAATTTTAGGAATACATGGTAATATGTAAAATGATCTAGGCTGATAAGTCCGTCAAAGCAATTGATGTGGCTAAGACAGAGAGGGAGGATGTTGCTAATTTCAATGCATGGTGTGGACTAGTTATAGAGCCGCTATCGTGAGGAGAAAAGCACGCCCTGCTCAGACGATCCATAGAAGTACTAACGAGGCAGCAACATTAATTATTATTATTTATTTATGATGTCTTCCTTAATCATGTCACACCATAATTATCAATTGATTATTATATCTTCCTTAATCATGTCACACCAAAATTATCATCTTTTATTTATAAGTTTTATATTTGAACGGTTGTTTGTGATGTTCAGTGGTAGTAGTTGATTTTTGCTTATTTTTTCCGCTTATCTACTTATTTCGGCCTAACCCTTTCAGGGGTTTCGGTTTATGATTTGATCGCATTCCCGATTTGAATTTGGTCCGTTTGAAAGAGTATGATCCGATTTTCAAAATCAATTCGTTTTATACTTTTATTCTACCACTCGTACAACCATGTCAGCATCAGTTGATACCTAACGTATCCTTGTGAAACAAGTCGATTTGCATGCAGGATCAAGAAGGCCGTGAAGATTCAACTGCACTTTCAACTTAGAAACAAGTTGATTTGTGAAACAACTCGTATAACCATGTCAACCTAGTTTTCAAAAATTAGACGAAGGTACGTGCAGACAGTGATATATAAAGCGTCTAAATGTTGTCTCAGATATTGATGTGGGAAGCCATTTGAGCTTATAGCAATTAAAAGCACAAAACAATTTGATCGCGTACGGATCAAATATTATTAGTATTCAATTCACTAGTACAAAATTGGGCTTTGGTCACACCAGAAAAGTGTGACGAAAACCATATGGTCACACTTGTTTTTTTGGAGTCGTGTTGTTGTTTAAATTAGAAAGTGTTTAGTTGTTGGAAAGTGTGTCTTTGACTTGGTAAAGTCAAAGTTGAATGTAGTAGCGTCAATTTGGGTAATGGCTATGTTGTAAAGTGATAAAAGTGGGTAGATGTTTATGTGTTTAGCATTGATCATGATTATGGTTGAATTATGATCTATGTATTAAGAGTGGTATAGTAAGAAAGTTAAAGTGGTCAACGAATCTTTATATGCGTTGACAGTCTTTGGAAAAGTTAATGTTGAATACTTGTTGTAATTGGTGTAAATATGATGGTTTTTTGTGAAACTGGTGTTTTAAGGATATAATATGATACCAATAGTGAAAATGGTTTGGTTTGATTTTGAATAGTCAAAGGAATGTGGAATAGGCGATGAAATAGTGATCATATGGGCGGAAACCCAAACGGGACATAAAAGTGCCTAAATGGGTCACTTAGTGCTAAAACGGCTAAAATTTGTTGTGGTTTGGGTATGATGAATGTTAAAGTGACTTTAAGTCCTAAATATAGTGGGAAAATGTGCTGAAAGTGTTATGGTAGTTAATATGGTTGAATTTGGTAAAAGTGTCCAATTAGACCCCCAAACGGGTCAAAGAGTCAAAACATAATAGAATGAGTGTATGAGGGTGATGAATATGCCCACACGTCACAAATGTATATATAAATATGTTAGTAAAAGGTTGAAGTCAGAAAACATGTGAATTGGAATTTGACGTGTCAACCAAAATGGTCTAAAATGGTCAAAAAGGAGTCATAGGTCCGTTTTCTCGTAAAACGTGTATTTTGAAAAAGTGTGAAAAGGGAAAGTTTCATTTTGATATATTGAAAGCGCCAGCAAAATTTCGGACCCTAACTCTTTACGGTTTAGGAGATATGCTCGTTTGAATTTCGGAAAATGGTTATATGTGTTGCAGACTTGAAAGTCTGCTGTGCAGAGCAGAACCCGGCTGCTCAGACCCACGACCCGGCGGGCCCTTGTGTGACCCGTCTGGTAGAACTTGAACCCGGCTGCTTCTTCAGCCCAAATACAGCAAAAGTGTTCTGTTACCCCAAAATGTAATTCACCCGGCGGTTTCCTCTGTGAACCGGCTGTTTCTGGTTTGACCCGGCGGGTTCATGGTAGAACCCGGCTGCTTCGTAAAAAAAAAAAAAAATTTTTTACGACGTATGAAGTAACGCTTGCCATAGAAATTACATGATAGATTTTCGGTGTCCGATTAAGATGAAATTTACATGGTCACTCAAAAACGGCCCAACGGACAATGCTCGTTCCCATGAGCCCTGTCAGTTTAGGGCACTTCGGGGTCGTTTTAGGCCTGAAAATGACATTTTATTGTTTTTCGGACCTTATTTTGAATTTTTGACTTACGTTTTGAGTTGGACTTTTGTTTCTTTAAACCCGGGGATCATTCCTATTACCAAATACAATATTAGAGCTTGTTTTAAGAGGTCCACATACTCTTATCGGGTATGAATTATTTTAAGCTGTTGACCACGTCGTATTGTTGATTGTTGCCAACTATTATTGTTGGTTAACATAAATTGTTAAATTATGTGGACTAATCGAAATATGATGAAGTAATTGGATTACGTAGAATTAAAATTGGTTGTAGAAGAATAAGTACATGAGCTTACATCTAATTGATAATTGAACATGGAATGCTCATTTGTTATTCAACTAAGGAAATAGATATTAATAAATATTTGTTGAATATTACACATAATGTTGACAAGATATTTAGTGCTTGATATTGAATCAGGTACTAAAGGTGTTAAATGTCTGTGTTGCTTATGCCTACCTGATTATATGATTAGTTTCACATTCAGAGTGATAAATGGAAAAGTGTAGCAAGTTAATATTTGATCTTGTACCTGCTATTAAGGTGTTATTATATGTGTGCAAATTGTTGATATCACTTTTGTGATATATGTTAGAGTAAAAGATTAATCATTTTGGAGATTGATGGTATAAAGTGGCCTTGAAATGAAGTGTAACTGACATAATATAACGACGTCTGGCCAACGTATTTATATTATGTCATTTCACATGGAATTGTTGAGGTTACCAAGTACCAGAGAAATTAATGTGGTTTTAAATTAGCAGGTAAAATATGTTGACATGTATATGAGAAAGAGTTAGAGATTGATTAAAATGAAATAGTAGTAAACCACTAAACTATTATTTTAATGTGATACCGATAGTAAATAAGATGTATGTGTGATTAATTGTAACTAGTAAGACTTAAAATATGAGTTAAGCAAATGCGAATGTCAGCTGACTGCAGTTAGCATTGTGTTGATATTGTTGAATATGTGAGTCTGTTCAGCAAATTTTATTTTAAGTTTAAGGATGATTGTTGCGGTTAATTACTGACTTGATACATATATGTATGAGTTTCAGTGGGGAAGAAACTTAAATGTTATGAACGGATGATTATGATATAAAGGAATATCAGAACTGTTTCTACTTCTTGTTAGTATGAGTATGTGATTATTCATCTATGATAGTGAAGGCTTTGTAATAGTTACAACAGCCGAATAGCCTATTTTGGGGAATTAATGTGAAAATATGCCTACGAGAAAAGTGAAATATTATAGAAATAATGATCGAAATAGAGAAATTGATAATTATATTATCATTATAGGAGAATTAGATGTAATTATGTATCTTGTTGTATATTTAATGACAAGATGAAATGGTAAATTATAAATTGGAAGAGTTAAATGATAAAGTAAGTCTATGTAGAGATCAATTAAAAATGGATTAAATATGTGAATATTATTGGATACGTGCTTGTGATTAGCACAATTTGATAATGTGGTACGTATGCTAATATAGAAAAATACCCATTGATGGATACTTAGCATCTATCCGATGAGATTTGGTGATTAGTGATTATATGATTAAGTGGTGTTTGAAATTTCACATCTAATGTTGAATAAACTAGTTGCAAAAGTAATATTTTTGGTATTATACCAGTTAAGGTGATATGTGAATACTAGCGTGGATGCTAGTTGTGGTCTGAAATTAAATTGCGTTGATGATATTTCTATAATATTTTTGGTATTTTACCAATTAAGGTGATATATGAAGAACTATGTAGCAGATAAAAACGTGTACTAAGTACCTTGATGACACACAAAAAGTCAAGTTTTTGAGTGCAATTTCCTCACCTTTTTAGCCCAATTATGGATGAAAACATTTGAAATATACATTTTTATACTAAATTTCATAATGAAGGCTAAAATATAGATGATGCTTCAAGAATCAACTAAAAAGGCCTAATAACGAATAAAATAGAGCACAAACGATCATAAGCATTCTCGTTCACGCTTTTTAGCACTTTTTTAGTTCCGCTTGGAATTATGACCTCTAACTTATGTCATTTTCTTCCTTAGGAAAATACGATCGCGTGGATATAAAGAACGCTGAAAACGGACACCCGAGTCAAAAGTTACGCCCAAACGAAGAATCAAGGCAACAGGAGAAGACCAATACGGGCAAACCAAGCCGTATACGGGCAGCACAAGCCGTATACGGCCTGGACATGACCGTATACGGCCTGGAAAGGGCGTATACGGCTTGGACCAGCCGTATACGGCCTGTGTTCCCCCGTATACGGCCTCATTCTCCCGTATCTGACCCGTGTTCTCTCGTATCGTGCCATTTCCACCCGAAATACGGGAGGTCCTCCCGTATCGTGTTCTTCCCCCGTACAATGTGACATTTTGATACGGTTGAGCGATACGGTTGAGCATTTGAAGGTTAGAATACGGCTGGACGATACGGCTGAGCAACTAGTATATATATGGGATCAAATCCATTCATTCAAAAATCCATCCTCCACTCTTCACACACTTCTCACTACTCTCTCTCTAGGTTAGGTTTATATTTTTAGTTTTTGTAGTTAGCGGCTAGTTAGTCACGGCTCTGACCGGATGAATAGGGGGTAATATTGTAATATTGCTTGGAGGATACTCAGAGTTCCGCCAGTATTCGTTCACGTTGTATTCAGCTACGCTGTTATTCTGGTTATATATATCCTTTATCTATTTCGTTATGATGATTGTTATTACTGTTATCATGCTAGATTTAGGATTGTTTGCCATGATTAGCGAGTAGTATTACTGCGTGTTTGCTGTGATGTAATTAGTCGTATTAATTGGGATGATGTCATTATGAAAACAACGGAGGTAACGTTATACGGATTTCATTTGTATAGCGCCGGAAACATCACAAATGTGTAGAGTACGGAACGTGGAAGCTATGAAAGTCGTGGGCACAATCCGTTGTCAATTAATGATTAATTAGTGTGTTGATCCACTTTCTATCTATGATTTTAAACCTCAATTAAACTTAACGCCTTTCAACCAGTAAACGTGGCTACGACCTTAATGATAGGACGTCGCGAACCCTATCCAAGGTTATTAGTTATCTGTGTCTAAAACATGGTCTGATTTGCGAAGAATGTAAACATTGTTTTCTAAACGAAACACCAAGTACATCGTCATCATGGAAATAATGTTTTCACTATTGAACGCAAAGTACATGGTAATTATGGAACAACGTTTTCTAACTTGAACACAAAGTACACCGGTACTGTGGAAAGATCGCTTTCCCTTAGAACGCAAAAGTACACTGTACCTGTGTGATGTGATGAATCCAGTTATAAAATTATCGTTGATTAGTGAACAAGAAAGTACCGAGCTAGACCAAAACACAACCGGGCAGTGGACCCTATCGTGTGGTAGTATAGTTGGGTAAGTTCGGGTTCGAACACAGGGAATGTGAGTTTAAGAATTATATCCAAGTGTAAGTAATTAATACAGAAAAGTAACTGTGGGGGTTTTGTGTGACCGAGTTGTCACGTTGCTTAAAACTACAAACTTTAATTAATCTAGGCAGGTGGACTCTGAAGAGTCAAAGTGATTGATTGGAAACTTTCAGATATTAAAAACAATGCTTGCTTGGACTATTTCACTAGTGATTTCGGGGTGTAGAGTTATATCCGGTTATACTATATGCCAAGGGTAATATTCATCAAACATAAGCTCAACGTTCGCTAAGACCTATCGTTCAACTTCAATTAACAAACCTATGATTTAATCAAGTAACGGACGTTCGCCATGGTTACAAACTTGCACAATTTAGCTAAATCATTTTACACATTCCAAAACCACATTCGCAATTTTGTTCAATCATTTATGACAAATAATCGATAGCAATTTACTTGGTTGAAAACGTTCGCTATATCAATTAGTAAATTACCAAATGGTTAAATTCTAGTGGTTAAGCTCAATCACACAAGGTTCTCCGATTAAACATAAATTTAGATTTGTGAGTTTGCAAATCATCCACACGACAAACATTCGCTATAATCGCTAACTTGTATGAATTTAACTAGTGTTGTTACAATCATCAAATGTTTTGTTCCACAAATGACAAACAACTCATTTAGGTATTTTTACTAAACAAAGAACATTCGCTATAATTGTTTAGCTAAAATGCCGAAAGTTCATAACAACAACCAACTAAATGCATTCAAATCCATGGATGATTCACAAACTCAAAGCATAAATTAACACCAAAAGATACACCCCTAATCAACTAGTTAGTTCATCCAAACAAGCACAATAATCTAGCCACTAATCATCATAACAACAAGATAAACACATGAAATAAGAGAAATCAAAGTAAACATAATTATAATCGAATAAAGATGCAAACCGAGTGATTACAATGCTCGGATGATGATTCTTGTGACCAAAAGAGTTAAGATGATGAGAGACTTTTTAGATGATGAAAAATGGCTCCAAGAACCATAAAAATCGCCCTTGGGGGCTGCTAGGTCGAGATGTAGAAGATAAGAAAAAGTTAGGTGAGATGTGGAACCCTAAAACAATACATAAATAGACTTCCCCGCGCATCATAGCAGATCGGCTAAGGCTTAGCAGATCTGCTAAGCTTAGCAGATCGGCTAAGATACTGGGCATTGCACAAGGTCGAACTTCTGAGTGGATTTTGAACTAAACAAGCCGATCTGCTTAGTTTAGCCGATCGGCTATGAATCTCAGCAGATAGGCTGACTATCTTCTGGATAATTGTAGAGCTCTGAGTTAGCTTCGTTTGGCCGCCTGAATCACCTCAATCCGAGTTCGTATGAGGGAGATATGGCCAAAACGGTGCAGCATAGCAAAATCAGCAAAATCCTCATCTTTTCATCCATTCTTTCTCAATCTTCAACCTAAACACATGAAATCAATTTCCAACTAAATAAGTACCAAAAGTTCATGAAATCGACTAGAAACAAGTACAAAAACAATGATATCGCGAGAGATAAACATGTACAAAACGAGCGATATCACTGTGGAAATACTGTTTTCTAATCGAACGCAAATATTACGCTATTTGCAAATTAGGGATTTATTGGGATTTTAAAATAAGGGCTGGTTTATATCATAGATGGAGAATCATTGTGCTCAAATACAAACTTAGTTAAACAAAGTCTAGGGTTCCAACTATAAGCAGAGTAGGTACCGCAAATCGGCTAAGTACTTGGTTTTTCCACGGAAAAGAGCCATAGTTACCTATTGTGCACTTTACAAAATCATACTTAGACTTTACAAACCCATCGATAGAAAGTGATCAACGCACGCAAAATCTGATCTTGAAAGTGAATATTTTGTTTAGATTAAAGTATTCTTGTGGGGTTAAGAAAGGTCGGACATCAAGATTGGTCTGTCGCCTTATTCATGCACCCAGGATTTATTTCCATATAAGGGTCACTATACCGTCATTGGTTAGTGTTGTATGGCTGGATAAACTACTCCGATCAGAATCACGATAGCCTAGTTACTCAGTGACATATTGATCGAGAAATCTATCAGTAGGGAACTAGTGCTTACTCCACTAATACTTGAAATGAATGGAATATAAACTTTTGAGATCATATTACAATCCATCATCCCAATTAAGAAAACTAATGAAGTCATAGCAAACACCTCCTCTAGATTATCTGCTAACTATCGATATTTTATCTTGCTTTATTTAAATTTTCTGCCTAAGTATAAAAAAAAAAAAAAAAAAAAACCCCAAAAATCTGTTAAAACCATTACTAGTTAGATAAATCGTCTTCAACGTTAACGTTTCACAATACTTCTGGTTTATAGAACGACCCTAGATCATACTTACTACTGTACTCCCATAGTTTTAAGTATACTTAGGCCCCTCATTTACAAATTTTAAAACCCACTGATCGCCGCACCCGGAGGAAGGCCCGCAACGACGCGAGTCAAATCGCAACCGACCTCTCGGACCCGATCAAGTTTTTGGCGCCGCTGCCGTGGAACCAGTTGTAAGATCCAAAGACGTTCTAGACGAACTTTTCTTTCCAGTAAATATCCGTAGTTTAGTTTTACTTTCCTAGTTTTAGTTTAATTGTCCCAGACGAAAATTCCTCACCACAACACACAACGATATTCGACCAGATCATCCGGATCTGAACCGCTCATTTTCATACCGGATCCTGAGTCGATTATCCGAACTGATCGCAAAGAATCGCGCACTCGACAACCGATGGCTGCACGTGTCACTCTCGCCGACAGCACCAAACCGTCAATCGAAGGACGAGGTGGACCCATCAACTATCCAGTTATCGACGACGCATCTTTCGAACTTAGACACCACATCATTCAGCTAATCAAGGAATTCTGCCAATTCCATGGTTTGCCCAATGAAGACCCCAACACCCACATAAACCGATTTATTCAAACCACCAACTTTTACAAGCAGAATGGGGTTGAGCAGGACATAGTTCGCCTATACCTATTCTTCTATTCGCTTACTCACCATGCCTTAACTTGGTTTGAGGGATTAGAGACCGGCTCTATCTCATCTTGGACGGAGATGGGAAATAAGTTTCTAACTAAGTACTTTCCTCCGGCCAAACAAACCAAATGCAAAAATGACATCATGAACTTCCACCAAGCTCATGATGAATCTATCTATATGGCATGGGAGAGATATAAGAGTCTCCTAAACAAATGTCCTAACCATTTGATAGAGAAAACCAGCCAGCTGTGCACGTTTTACAACGGTCTTGCTCCAAACCATCGCATCACCCTCGACGCTGCTGCTCAAGGAAACTTCATGCAGTTAACTGATGAAGAGGCATGGAACCTGATCGAAAATATGACGATGCACCATCACGATTGGAACTCTGGTGAGCATTCCTCATCATCGGCACCACTTGCCACTCCAAACCTGTTCCAAGCTGAAGCTATCAAATCTCTAACGGAGAAGATCGAAACCCTGACGAAACAGATCGGCGAAATGAAGAAACCATCCCAGCACGTCCATCAAGTTCAGGAATGCCAGAACTGTGCCAACCTTCCGACTGCTGCTTATCAGGTTGAGTACGAGGATCCCGCTAACGGAACGGTTTTGCTATGCTCAATTTCTAGCCTGCCCTCAAAATCAGTCACGTTTCGCTCAAACCTCTCCCTCTAGGACTAGAAACACCCAATACCCGCCTAGAAACCAACCACCTTTCCAACCCAACTATTAACCTAGATACCCACAACAAAACCAACTCACCTATAACCAACCACTATCATTGACTGCACCCGACGCAGCTCAATCGACTGAACCCACTAAAACCCTTGTGCCCATTACTAGTACAGATGACACCCTCACTAAGTTCATCCAAGGCCAACACCAGGTCAACCAAAAGACTAGCACTAGGCAAGACCAAACTGACCTATACCTTAGGAATCAATTGGCCATTCTCAAAAATCTTGAGGCCCAAATTGGACAACTAGCCCAATGTCTTGACTCTAGGCCTCGGGGTAATCTTCCTAGTAACACGGTATAGAACCCCCACATAGAAGAGGCTAAACAGATGAGTACTACAGACAAGAAGGAGGCACCGGGCCAACCTTCCACTACTTCTCCTGTCCCACCGACAGTCGAGACCCCGTCTGTCCCTACACCACCAAGGGAAGTACAAATCCCATTTCCTAGACGTCTTAAGAAAGCCTACAAGGCTAATACCTTTCGTCTCGATGGAAAGTTCATGGACACCGTGTCCAGAACCCCTTCCAGTTCAAAATACATCCTTAAACTCCTGTCTACTAAGGACAAGGTACCCGAAGTACCCAATGTCCCACTGAACGCGGAATGTTCAGCAATCATTAAGAATTCCCTACCTGAAAAATTAGGAGATACCGGACGTTTCACCCTTCCTTGTTCGATCTATCACTCGGGCATGATACACTCTCTAGCCGACCTAGGAGCCAGTATCAACCTTATGCCTTATTCACTATACACCCGACTGGAATTAGGACCCCTTAAGCCTACCAAGATGAGCGTCTATCTAGCTGACCAATCCATTAGATACCCTAAGGGAATAGCTGAGAATATCATGGTTAAGGTAGATAAGTTCCTATATCCCACAGAATTTGTAGTGATGGACATTTAGGAGGATGTGCATATCCTTATCATCTTAGGAAGACCCTTCTTGAACACCGCGCGTACTATCATCGATGTTTATTCACAGACTATCATTCTTAGATCTCACGGAGAGACTATCACCTTCAAGATTGATCAGACTGACCAGGCCTTGACCGAGCATGCGGAGATATGTATGATTTCTACAGGCAGAGTTACTTCGGATGATGATTCTGAACCAGACACACGGATGTCTGACGAGCCCACTATGATTGCTTCCGACACTGAAGAAGAAGAAATGGAAGAAGAGGAAAAGACTGAAGAAGAAATAGAAGAAGAAGAGGACGAGACAGAAGAAGATCACACCACACCGACTTACATTCCTGAGTCATACCTTCCGACAGCAGAGATAATGCAGATAAACTACACTCGAAGTTATATTTCGCTGCCAGATAGTGATTCAGAGGAAGAACCAATGGAAGATCATTCTTGTGATGCCAAACTCATCACATCAGACCTCGATCCACTCACCTTTCCTAGACTTCGAACTCAACTCGAGCTAGGAGGTACTTCTAGTTCTAGTCATGATTCCGACTCTCAGGATGAAAGGAAAATTGAGATGATCTCTTCTCAGCCGATATCTCAGATCACCGACGAGTCTCAGTCACCACCTACCGTTATGGAGTTCCCTGATTCACTAGAGGTTGATCCCACAGCGATAGAGAGTGACGAGGACGATGTCGTATTCATGGATGTTCCGATAGATATCCGCTCTATTCACCTTCGTCTACCTTCCACCATTCCAGACTCTTCTCTCGTAACGATCCAAGTACCGATCGTCTCTAATCACGAAGAGATGATCAGTGCTATTGAGCAATACGAGGATGACTTTCGTACCTTGATGGCGATTATCAGAGATTCTACTATTGAGTACACGCCACATCAGAGAGACTTGATCGAGGAGATTGAAGCAGAATATGATGTTTATCGTGCCACCAACTCTCGAAGTCCTCAGCATCTACAAAACCGCATCCATGCCTTCGTCGAGGATCTCACTACTCAGGTTCTGCCAGAACCTCAGGACAGTGATGAGCCATCTGCTGACGATCTGGAGTTCTTTGAAAACCAGAAAATCATATATGGCAAGGTATACGAGGCACTAATCAGGTCTGCATTTCCATATTCGCCCAGACAGACGGAGAGACATTCTTACAGATACAATATGGACTATGCTACTGGGAACCCTGATGATGAAGTCGACAAACAGATGATGAGTGATCTTCAGGGATTGATGAACTCTATGGCTAATAACGATCATATCGACGATTCTTCACCACATAGGTTTTACATCGACTGCACTTTAGAGTTCCACGCTCACAAGATTATCAAAAGGCTGGAGCGTGTATGCTAGGAGGAAAGGACCCGTGACATCCCTTTTTCCATACCGGACGATTCGTTGGTTAACACCGCGAACTTCATCACAGAGCAGCTTAGAGATATCTTCGATACTGTCTTCACAGGGGATCCCAGACTGTTGTTTCATGATGGATTGCGTGAGGTTTACAATAGAATGATTAACATCTTTCGTAAACCCAACCTCACGTATTCCGGTCATCAAGAGCAGCTCATCCAAGGCATCCTCAAGTCCATTGAAGAATTAGGAAGAAGCACCAGCGTCAGCACTCATGAAGACATCCATCTGCGCTTCTTCGGATTCATGGATTCATTAAGGCAGGAACGACCAGAGCGTGAGAGACTTGAGTACAACGGGACCTACTTCATAGATTCCGATGGACCCATCTCCAAAGCAATCTATGACATCTCCTGGGACCTCTTATACTTGCAGAGGGTGGCTGAGGAACACTTCGATAGCTTCCCTCTCTTCGTTTCAAGAATCCCGAATATCACCCAAGTCATCACTCGCTATTTCCTCAAGTTCTATCCTCAAAACTCCATGGCCCCACCACCGAGCATCTCTAGCCCTGGAGGTTCCTCTTCCGGCTGATCCAGGAGGAATGAAAGTCGAGCCCTTGACTTTAAATAGAAGCGCTTCTCGGGAGGCAACCCGTGGAATAAATATCCTTTAGTATCAGTAGTAATTTTATTTTCCAAGAAGTGAAGTGTCTCTGACTATCTTTCACACTTGGATATACAAATGCTTTCAAAACACCACTTCAAAATTAACAGCTTTTACCACATCACTAACTCCAGAATATAGGAAACATTTTCAAAATATTAATTCATGTGTTTCGAGCATTTAAGGTACATGCGTGCTACTTTCACGCATTATGCTCAAACTTGTTTAAAAACACATGTCTTACAAATGATTTGTAGTAGAAAGCATCTCTTCACATTCTGGGATAGTGATACACTTTTCCGGTAATAAGCTATAAAAATGAGAAGTTGGTTAAAAAGTATATCCAACGTGTTCACACTTACGAGATATTTTCACATGAGAGAGCCAGTGAGGAGAATGAAGAACCAAGCCATTTTGTACCAAGTGCTCTTCCCAAAAGCCGAATGAACTTCATGGAACTGCCGCAAGAAGGATATCTGGCAAGTACTCTTCTTTAAAAGCAGCATATCTTCAGATCCTCAGCGTCCTTCAACCACTTTGATAGGGGAGTTCTCTCGTTCTTATCCTTGTTTTGATTATTTTTCTTTATTTTTCAAGTAATCTATACCATATCCTAAATTTATCACTAAGTGTGGGATTCCAGCCCAAAACAAACGCTTGAGAAACATTTTCCGATATGTTCAAACTCTAAGTGTGGGATTTTACTTACAATAAAATCTCAACTCAAGAGAACATTAGGGACAATGTTCCTCTAAGTGTGGGATAGCGGTATAGAATACCTTAGGTCTGATTCCTTCTTCCAAAAGCAAACTCGGAAAATGTTCCTCAATTTCAAAAACTCACTTTTGCTTGAAATTTTTCAAAATTTTTGAATTAAAATGTCTTGAGAGGAATCATTTTCATATATGAGTAATGTATTTTGGAAATTAGGATTAAATAAGTTAGGACTTTCTTAAGCTGAAATAATAATCTAAAAAGCATCGCATGACTAGACACATACAACCCAATCTTGTAGTGAGGTATCTTGAGCCATGAAAAGCATTCATTTTTAATGCTTCACTATTCGTTTGATGAGTGTGTGCCGATGTTTGCATCCGGAATTAGAACTTGCTCCTGTTATACATGTCGAGACCACATTGGTTGAGTACCGTACGCGGTATAGGTGCAATCAGAGGACCTTGACATTCCTTAGGATTAAACCCTTTTTCTTTAAAACCTTCTTTTCCAGTCCAAAACCCTTCCAACACTCATTTTTAGTGTTGATGATCCGCCTAGAAAACCCTGTTGAGCCTTAGCCTTTTCGTTTCTTTAAAACCCAAACTTTAAACCCATTTACATCCGCACCCACCAAAACCTTATCTTAGAAATTTTTTTGAAAAATGCTATTTAGGTATTCTTTTTGCTTTCACTCAAAAATTATAAATCTCGTGTTTACTCAAAACTCCTCGTGTGCGTTTCCATGATCAATACTCAAATCGAGAGTCTTGTGGTGCGTAAAATTGGCACCAAGTAAACTCGAAATTGTCAAAAGTGTGAAAAATGAAAGTCAGAAAAGGTCTCAAAAGGGCAGTGAATAAACTTAAAAATTCCTTAGAAATTCCTTGGCAAAGAAATTCTAAGCCAAAAATATAGAAAAATGAAATGGAAAAGAAAAGAAACAAAAATATATATCGTCTAAAATAAAGCTAAGTGCTTCAAAATCTCCCAGAAACTCCGATTCCTAAAAGAGTATAATCCTCCATGCGTTTTAAGAGATAGAAGTCAAAATAGCTATCTCCTCCCCTTATCGTTATCCGTTTCCGTTTTCATTAAAAAGTTTATCTAAATAAAATTTTTCATGAGTTTAAAAAGGCCTAAGATAAGCAATTTCCCTTTTACTTAAAAACAATTTCCCACTTATCCATTTCCTTTAACCCTCACCAAACATTACAACCCATTTGAATGTCCTGGGATGATTAGCACCGTCCTCACCTAAGCGGTGGAGATGTGATTCTCGAGCAAGCCTATGACGATGGATGCTGCATGACTGGTTATTGAGCGATTTCGTTTGATTAGAATGATAGGTAACCCGAAACACTTCTAAGTGAATTGAGTGACCACCTTGTGAGATCGCCTAGTCATGTATATCCCAACAGTATGCCAAAAAGAATTATTTCATGCTTCCGAAACGAATACCTTATTTTCTCTCAGTTTCCAGGATATATTACTTGTGTATGGGATTGTTTGCTTTCAACATTTTGATTCACCCAAAATGCATTAACACTTTCAAAATTTTTATTGGGAAAGCAAGTGAGAAATTTGAGTTTTGCTTGAGGACAAGCAACTATCATCAGGTTTTGCTTTTTTTTTTTTAAATCAATATGTAGCAAGGAAATCATATTAGATGAAGTAGATAAGATGCATCAAGAACTTTGTGGCACACTCTACCTACTCGAAAAGTTCTTTCCTCTCTCATTTTTTGATATTATAGTCCATTTGATTGTGCACCTAACTAGGGAGGTAAAATTATGTGGTCCGGTATGCTTTCATTGGATGTATCCCTTCGAACGATGTATGAAGGTTATTAAAGGACATGTGCGAAACAGAAATAAACCAAAGGGATGCATTGCCGAGGAGACTATTGCAGAAGAAACAATAGAGTTTTTCGGCGAATATAAAAAGTCCATGAAAACTATTGGTATCCCACGAGATAAACATGAAACTGATGAAAAAAATGAGGACGACAAGCCACTGTCGGCCGGCAAATCAAGTGAAGTTTCTGTAGAACTCCTTCGGACAGCACATTTGTATGTAATATAGAATACAGATGAAATTGTACCGTATATCGAGTAAGTATTACTAACACATGTCTATTTCGTCACTTAAACTGATGCAATAAACATAATAACCAAACACCTTGTTTCAAGCAACACAAGCAGGTTTTGGAAACACAAAACCCGGGTAAGCGAAAAGCATGGCTGGAGAATGAGCACAGTATATCTTTTGTTACCTGGTTACGCGAAGAGTTAATTACTTATTTTTTGTAACTGTTTGTTTGTTGTTCCTTCAAGTGGAAGCTCATATATATACTTGTAATGAGATTCAGGTTGAGAGAGAATTATCGATCTCCAAAGAAAGTGTATCAGAAACCGTAAGGTGGATTTCATATGGACCACACGCCACCATAGTCAAATACAGTGCATATAACATCAATGGGTATACATTTTGTACTAAATGTAGTGATGGCAGCTTTTACCAAAACAGTGGAGTTAGTGTTGTGACAGAAGATATGCACATATCTAAAGGAGTAGCAACCACAAGACGCAAAGTGTATTATGGGGTTTTGCAAGAGATATGGGTACTAGATTACCGTTTCAGGCAACTCCCTCTTTTCAAATGTGATTGGGTTAACCATTAGAATGGTGCGGTCAAACGCGATACTACGCTTGGTTATAAACTGGTTGACCTGAATAATTTAGGCCACAAGGATGATCCGTTCATATTAGCCTCACAAGCACGACAAGTGTTTTATGTGGAAGACCAGCTAAATAGAAAGTTGTCTATTGTCTTCAACACATCTCCCAAGAATTACAGAGATACATATGATGACATCGATGAGAAATTTAGTACCGTCTTTCACCCGCACAATGATAACATTTTGCCACGTTTGGATCCACGTGACTTGGGTAATGAATCAAGAGATGATTACTATCGAACCAACTGTGGAGGTATTGTTATACCAAAATCCAAGTGATCGCACCATGTCATGCTACTAACCTATATTGTAATACATTAGCCTTGTAAATTACCTTTTAATTATTTTATGGAATGATTATTTGTATCTTAATTTCTATGACTTCCGCATTTTATTTTATAGTACAGTGCCATTTATTGTAGTACATTAACCTTGTAAATTACAACATAAATAGTTAGCATATATAAATTAAATGTCATATATAACAACAGTTTTACATTAATGAATTTAATATGCAAAAACAAGCTGAGAGTGGGATTCGAACTTGGATCCCAACCAATCCAGGTACAAAGAAACCTATTAACCAAGTGAGCTAAATGTTAGTTCTGATTGGAAACCAACAACTTATTACATAACTATCAATGCTAGCTTTTGGCCATAACACACGCACATAATGTAACTAATATCAAACTTAATGATAATGTTTTTTGCCCATATTTCCCATAAAGAATAGCCACATGAATATTTCACAACGTGACTGTTGTGAATATATTCGTCACATATAAGCACCTAAAATGTGGCCATAAACATCATTTAGCTACACATTTGTGAAATGGTGTGGCTATTATAAAGCCATATAGTCACATTATCGTGCTACAAATTAATGTGACTATACGGGTTAGCTTTTCACACTCTAACACACACTGCACTTTAGACACACATACTAACTTATGTGACCATATGTACCTGTTTTTGACTACACTGAAATTATGTGTGACAAACTCGACTTCATGATTTAGTCACATAAACAATTACTTCATGTGACCATATAGTGGCATTTGGTCACATTGTTCAAGTGTGTGACCATATAGTTACCATATGTACCTGTTTTTGGCTACACTGAAATTATGTGTGACAAACTCGACTTCATGACTTAGTCACATAAACAATTACTTCATGTAACCATATAGTGGTATTTGGTCACAGTGTTCAAGTGTGTGACCATATAGTGGCATTTGGTCACAGTGTTAAAGTGTGTGACCATATAGTAACCATATGTACCTGTTTTTTGCTACACTGAAATTACGTGTGACAAACTCGATTTCATGACTTGGTCACATAAACAATTACTTCATGTGATCATATAGTGGCATTTGGTCACAGTGTTCAAGTGTGTGACCATATAGTGACCATATGTACCTGTTTTTGGCTACACTAAAATTATGTGTGACAAACTCGAATTCATGACTTAGTTACATAAACAATTACTTCATGTGACCATATAGTGGCATTTGGTCACAATGTTCAAGTGTGTGACCATATAGTGACAATTGGTTACAGTGTTCAAGTGTTTGACTATATATTTACCATATGTACCTGTTTTTGGCTACACTGAAATTATGTGTGCCAAACTCGACTTCATGACTTAGTCACATAAACAATTACTTCATGTGACCATATAGTGGCATTTGGTCACAGTGTTCAAGTGTGTGACCATATAATGGCATTTGGTCACAGTGTTCAAGTGTGTGAACATATAGTGACCATATGTACCTGTTTTTGGCTACACTGAAATTATGTGTGACAAACTCGACTTCATGATTTAGTCACATAAACAGTTACTTCATGTGACCATATAGTGGCATTTGGTCACAGTGTTCAAATGTGTGACCATATAGTGGCATTTGGTCACACTGTTCAAGTGTGTGACCATATAGTGACCATATGTACCTGTTTTTGGCTACACTGAAATTATGCGTGACAAACTCGACTTCATTATTAGTCACATAAACAATAACTTCATGTGACCATATAGTGGCATTTGGTCACACTGTTTAAGTGTGTGGCGCAGTTTTGTCACATTTTATGTGTGTAACGTGACTAATGCTTCGAACTTACTCTTCATTTGTCACGCGTTCCAGATTCATATGTGACTAAATAATCATCAAAAAAACAGCAGTTCCCTTTAACCACATAAATGTTCGATGGTGTGGCAAATACATTTCAGAATGGTCACATGATTGGAGTGCATGTGTGACCAACTAATGACGTGAATTTTATTTTTGTATCTTCAGTCACATAAATATTCTAATGTGTGACGATTTTGATTTCGAGCATGTGTGACCAAAGCCCAATTTTGTACTAGTGATTGTTAACCGAAGCTTACCAGATGATAAAAATTTGATTGCGAATGCTTTGATTTTGATAACTTTTGGATGGATCAATCAAGAATAGATGACGTCGAGTACTGATAGTGATGATGGTGCTAGTGGAAAGTGGATGTTAGTCATATCATTGGCTTCTGGAGTGTTTACATTAACTCTTTCCCCAACTGCACAATGAACATCTCCTCTGATCGAGTCCACATAGTCTAGTACACGGACCACACCACCATCCTCATTGTCCTTATTGCCATCTTGACATGATGTCTCTGTCATCCTATTCCTTGCCTTCGCACTCTTCTCAGCCTTTCTAGCGTCTTCAGTCCTAATCCTCACTGTTTCAAGCAGGCTACAAGCTGATGTCAGCGATCGTACATAACCGTGATCTACTTATCCTTTTCCTTTGTCAGTAGGAACTTTCTCTATGGTCATAACATGAGAATCTACAACAGCTAGAACTCATTTTCCTGCATCTACCTCGTCATTTATAACAATGCATTTTCCTTTGTCACGAGTTGCTCTTGGAGCAGTTGCCTTCTCTTTGAGAGATTTTGAAGCAACAAGACCATCACGCAATGCCTTCAACTCTGTCTTGGCAGATTTGTCCTCGAAGGACACGGTACAAATAACTTTATCCTTTTCAACCTTCTTGGACGTGAACTTGGCATTCGTACATCTTCAGCGCCTATATTATGGTATGACAATTTAGGTGCAACATAGTTATCAGCCAATCCAGTTTTCCATGCATGAACAAAGCACGTAGATGACCAATCTTCGAGTACAATTCATATCTACAGATGACCAGATTGCAGATATCGTCACAAAACCATTATCTACCCCTCGATTTCTCTTTCTAAGATCCAAGCTACAGGTTGTTCCCCGTCCTTAGCTTGCAGGGGCGTGTTAGTCATATAATATGTACTATATCATAACCCGCGAAATTCGCGGGCTACTTCAATAATTAAATATAAATTTTTATAGTATATTAAGTTTATTATATCATTTTTCTTATGTATTTACAGTTGCACATATAATCACGTAATTAGTTACATGGTTCTTCAATAATTTTTTACTTAAAGGTAACAAAACATTTGAGACACTTAAAAATATGATCCACTTTTGTTAATAGGAATAGTGTATGCATGTCACATTATTTTTTGTTGTTCACATGATACAAATTTGTTCAATTAAACTTTGTTTTAGATGTAAATAAGATATAAAAAAGGATTAAAAACTACTGATTTTTTTTTCTTTTTTTTTGTAAACCGGTCCAAAAGATGAATTTGCATGTAGTACTTGAGGCATTGTATACTCTAACATGTTTTCAAGTTTTGATGATAGTTTAGTATGACAATATAAATATAAGTGAATAATGTTATCCTACATATTGTAGACGTTCACCAGAGTAAATTAATCGATAGGCATTACGTATTTTCTGTATTTATTTGAAAATGTTTGAAAGTTACACTGAAATAATTGCTTGTTTACATTGTAATAAATAATTATTTATTCATATTACACGTTCACATATACGGTAAAAATGAGTTATTTATTCAATAACTTAGGGTAAGAAAATAAACTTGTGGTCAAGAATAATCCAGGTCAAAGTGATCCAACTCGTTTGGACCCATAAAAATAATCAGCAAGGAAATAATCAAAACATGTCCGTTGGCTTTTAACCCAACACATTGATATAACAATGTGACACCCCCAAATTTAATGATTTGCGGAAGCTCGATTTGGGTGTCACTAATCAATATACAAAGCACATAAGATAATAATGAACGACCACTATATGCGTCGTTTTAAACTTGTATTAATAAAGTAAACGTTTACATCCAAATAATGTTACATTAGCTAGGTTCCTGAGATTGAGAGATTACATAGCATAATTACTTTTACAAAATATAATAATGCGATCAAATCTCTAATTGTATGTATGCTGACTCGAGCTAATAATCCCTGCTTGTGCAGCCAACCTACTGCTGGGTACCTGTGATACATACTAAAATGGGTCAGCGAAAACGCTGGTGAGCTCACAGGTTTGTATGTCAATGTATAGTTGTAAGAACCGCAAGATTTATATTGAATTTAAACTGCAATTAAGCAAAATAAAAGTTATACAATCCATGAGCACATAGTCTGAGCTTAACTTGAGCGCTAGGTCCAATTAAGGAAACCTAACTGGTTTGCCTCCTACGAGTGTCTAATCCACACTTGTCTTCCCAAATGCTAATACATCCGTTTGACCGGTTAGTGCGTGCTAACCCGGATGAGGATTGTTGTAACACCCCCGAAATTCACTGTTTTGCGGAAGCATAGTTTGGGGTGTTACTAATCAAATATCACAGCACAAAGATAAAGTAAACGACATCTATATGCAACGTTTGTAAATTAGTTACATTCCATAGATATATTGTTTGAAAACTTAGTGTTTTCGTATACAAAAATGTAGTTTCCCTAGAGTCCGCGCGTGTAGCGGGAGATTCTATTACATAATCAAAATATACAAAAGATAATGCCAAGAATCTCCGTTAATGCAGTTGTGTTGAAATCATGCGACTCTAGCTAAAATCCTGGAGTAATCCTACTCCATCCGGGTACCTGAGAAAACATGCTAAAAAGTGTCAACCAAAAGGTTGGTGAATCTCACAGGTTTGTAAGTAATATCAGCTTTGAACACGAGATTTCATCAGTAATGCCCGCAGGCGTAAAATCAGCAATTTCAATCTAGAAATCGTAAACCAGTATTTGCAATCCCGCAAATGTAAGAAGTAAGTTTATACCGTTGCCATGAGGCTCATAATCGAAGCTTAACCCGTAAGTAATAATTTTGCTCCCGTGACATGCTCGTAAATGAGCAAGCATCAGTAACGAATAATTAGTCACCCGTTTCTACGTGTAAATCAGTACGTGGCAGCGCTACTGCCCCGGGCGGGGAGGGTCATTTCCCTAATGGATCCATTAACTAGTGTTCGCGCTTAAGTCCATAACTAACGATATATGATGGAGAGACTTCTGTTTGTAAGTAAACTCATGCAATTCCGTTTGGTATAGTAAACAGTTTAGTACTTGTGTTCAAGGAAAAGTAGTAGCATGTTTCTCCCCCAATAAGATAAAACAGTAAAAGTGGGGCCGTAAGACTCACCTGAGTCTTGTAGTAATCAGTTGCAATTAGCAAGTAGTAAGTAAAGCAAGTAGGTTCTCTGAACCCGTAACCTTCAAATGCCTAATCATATGAAGTTATGTAAGTATGCGTCTCACGAGACGTTTCGTTTAGTTGTACACAACTAGTATATCCAGTGTTTGTCCGTATGTTTGTAATTGTTTGTTTGTTGGAAAACATGTTTGGCCCGTTGGTGACGGTTTGTAGCAAAAATTCTAAATTGTTGACTTTGCTACAGTAGATTTGCTACAGTACTGCTACAGTAAAATTTGACTTTTTTTGTACAGTAACTTTGACTTTAAAATTCTGGTTTTCTGTGTTTTTGCGACACAATCTGCGACACTAAAGTTTGGTATGCGACACAGTGGTTGTGTCGCATAAAGTGCGACACAAGAGCTCTGCGACACAGTGGTTGTGTCGCAAAAGCTTGCGATGCTAATTTAATAGCGACATAAGGGTTGTGTCGCATAAAAGTGCGACACAATAGTGCGACATAACGTACGACACAAATTACGACACTAAATGGTTTATGCGACATAGCATGCGACACAAACGTTGTGTCGCAAAGATGAACATCAGCCCAGAAACTTTCGGGTTTCGTGATTTTCCGACCAAAAACGCAAATCTAATCCATTTTTGAGCTATAAAATCGTGTTTTCTTCTTGTATTAGGTTATAACTATGTTGTGTACACATCAAAACATCAAAACATTACACCAAATTGAATAGATCTAAGATTTTAGAAAATTCTTACTTTTGCAAATCGAGCTAGATGGAGGATGAGATGATGAAAACGGTCTTGATATTCTTGCTCCACTCGTGATGGTGATTCCGAATATGTAATTTTTGTGGTCGAGTTTTGATTCCGAAAATTTGGTAGTATTTTGAGGTTGAGAGAGTTTATGTGTGTGTGTATTTTGGAAGTAATAAAAATGAAAAAGAAATGAGGAGTGGGAAGGGTGTTGGCTGATCCAAGAGACAAGGGAGGGGAAAACATCCCTCAAAACACGGTATTTACTCCGTGTCCTAATCGATTAATCGTTTGTTTTTAGTATTTAACCAAACAGTTATATTTTTAAAATGTAACTGGAGTATTTAAATAAAAATACCTTGAAATTTATAATAAAAACATTTGTCGCAATATTTTAATTATTAAGTCGCGTTTATTACGTTTTGTTGCGTTAGTTAAAATGTCGTCGCGATAATATATAAATAATGCTCGTTCGGTTGCGTATTTTATATAACAAAATACGTTCTCATTATTTAAGTTAATTTCTGTCACCAACGTCCAAGTAAACTGTGTCGGACTCCGTCCGGTTAATTCGCACGATTTATCCAAATCGCATAAGTACACACACATATATATAAATCACCTTATATATATATACAAATAGAGCCTGTAATTAGTCCTATTACATACTAATTACAACTAGTTACAAACAATTAGGCACAATTAATTATCCTAATTATGCAGGTGTTACATTCTCCCCTTGTTAAAGAAATTTCGTCCCGAAATTAGCTTGAGTGCACGGACGGTGCGTTATCTGGGAAAAGATGTGGGTATTTCTGTCGTATTTGGTCTTCCCGTTCCCAGGTGAACTCAGGACCGCGCCTAGAATTCCACCTGACCTTTACGATGGGAATACGACTCTGTTTCAATCGTTTGACCTCACGGTCCATGATTTCCATAGGTTCCTCGACAAAATGAAGTTTATCATCGATTTGGATTTCGTCGAGCGGTATAATCAGTGTCTCGTCAGACAGACATTTCTTCAAGTTAGAAATGTGGAATGTGTTGTGAACGCTGCTAACCTCAGCAGGAAGTTGCAGGCGGTATGCCACTGGACCAATCCTTTCAAGGATTTCGAATGGTCCGATGTATCTAGGGTTTAGTTTGCCACGTTTTCCGAATCGAATGACACCCTTCCACGGTGCCACTTTGAGAAGTACCTTGTCCCCTACCTGGAACTCAAGGTGTTTGCGTCTCACGTCAGCATAGCTTTTCTGACGATCACGTGCGGCTTTCAACCGGTTTTGAATACCAACGATTTTCTCAGTAGTTTCTTGAATGATATCTGGACCCGTGAGTTGGGAATCTCCTAACTCAGTCCAACAGATAGGTGATCGGCACTTACGCCCGTAAAGGGCCTCGAAGGGTACAGCCTTTATGCTGGTATGGTAACTGTTGTTGTACGAGAACTCGCACAACGGTAAGTGATTTTCCCAAGAAGTACCGAAGTCAACTACGCAGGCTCGTAGCATATCCTCCAGTGTTTGAATAGTTCGCTCGCTTTGGCCATCGGTTTGCGGGTGATAAGCAGTACTCATATCCAGACGAGTACCAAGAGATTTCTGTAGTGATTGCCAAAAGTTAGAAGTGAAACGGCTGTCCCTATCCGAGATGATCGAGATAGGTACACCGTGTCGCGAGATGATTTCTTTGACATAGATGCGAGTCAGACGCTCCATCTTGTCGGTTTCCTTGATGGCCAGAAAATGAGCAGATTTCATGAGACGGTCCACGATCACCCAAATGGTATCGCAACCATTCGAAGTTTTTGGTAGTTTGGTAATGAAGTCCATGGAAATCTGTTCCCATTTCCATTGAGGAATTTCAGGTTGTTGGAGCAACCCCGAGGGTCTTTGGTGTTCGGCCTTGACTTTGGAACAGGTTAGGCATTTACTGACGTACAAGGCAATGTCAGCTTTCATGTTAGGCCACCAATACAACCCTTTGACGTCATGATACATCTTATCAGAACCAGGATGTATAGAGTATCGAGATTTGTGAGCTTCAGCCATCACTAAATCTCGTAAGTTTCCGAATTTGGGTAACCACACCCGGTTAGAGAAGTATCGAGTTCCATCGGGTTTGATTTCGAATTGTTTATCCAAGCCTCGCAAGGCTTCATTTTTCAAGTTTTCATCGTTGAGTGCTTCAAGTTGAGCGGTAAGGATTTGAGCAGGAAGCTCGTTATGAATTGTCATAGAAAGTGCTCGGACTCGAAGGGGTTTCACTCGTTCTTTTCGGCTTAAGGCATCGGCAACTACGTTAGCCTTGCCCGGATGGTATTTGATCTCGCAGTCGTAGTCACTAAGTAACTCAACCCAGCGACGTTGCCTCATGTTTAGATCCTTCTGATCGAATATGTGTTAGAGACTTTTGTGATCAGTGAAGATAGTGCTTTTCGTACCGTAGAGATAATGTCTCCAGATTTTCAATGCGAAGACCACAGCACCTAACTCGAGGTCGTGGGTCGTATAGTTTTTCTCGTGAATTTTTAGTTGTCGTGAGGCATAGGCAATGACTTTTTCCCGTTGCATTAACACACAACCAAGTCCCTGGTGTGAGGCGTCGCAGTAAACTACGAAATCGTCGGTGCCCTCGGGTAAGGACAAGATTGGTGCACTGCAAAGTTTGTTTTTCAATAGCTGGAAGGCTGACTCTTGTTTATCAGTCCAATCGAACTTCTTATCTTTCTGAGTCAGTGTGGTTAGGGGAACAGCTATTCTTGAAAAGTTTTCGATGAATCGGCGGTAGTAACCAGCAAGACCTAAGAATTGTCTCACTTCGGTTGGAGTGGTCGGTGACTCCCAGCCCTTGATTGCTTCAATCTTGGCGGGATCAACATGAATTCCTTGGCTGTCAATCACGTGCCCGAGGAATTGAACGGTTCGAATCCAGAACTCACACTTAGAGAATTTGGCATATAACTCTTCGTGTTTCAGGAGTCATAGAATGGTTTTCAGATGTTGAGCATGTTCCTGCTCGTTGCGAGAGTAAATCAAGATATCATCGATGAACACAATGACGAATTTGTCAAGATATGGTTTGCACACCCGATTCATAAGGTCCATGAATACGGCCGGTGCGTTGGTCAACCCGAATGGCATCACTTGGAATTCGTAATGCCCATAACGAGTTCGGAAAGCTGTCTTTGGGATATCATTGTCACGGACTCGGAGTTGATGATAACCCGACCGTAGATCAATCTTTGAGTAAACACTCGATCCCTGGAGTTGGTCAAATAGGTCATCGATTCTGGGAAGTGGATACCGATTCTTTATGGTTAGCTTATTCAGCTCTCGGTAATCGATACACATGCGGAAAGATCCATCTTTCTTTTTCACGAATAAGACCGGAGCTCCCCAAGGCGAGGAACTTGGTCGAATGAATCCTCTGTCCAGGAGTTCCTGTAGTTGGTTAGACAACTCCTGCATTTCGGATGGTGCTAAACGGTAAGGGGCTCGTGCCACGGGTGCAGCTCCGAGCACAAGTTCGATTTGAAATTCAACTTGTCTAGGTGGCGGAAGTCCGGGCAAGTCTTCAGGAAAGACTTCCGGGGAATCCCGCACGATTGGAACATCCTCAAGTCGCTTCTCCTCCGACTTCTTCTCCGTTACATGTGCAAGGATGGCTTGATACCCTTTTCGTAGGTATTTTCTAGTTTTCAGACAGGAGACAACATTCAGATTTCGTCTGCCGGTCTCCCCTTGTAGGACTAAGGTTCCACCGGAGACAAGAGGTATGCGAACGAGTTTGTCATGACAGATGATTTCAGCTTGGTGCTTGGATAACCAATCCATACCGACAATAATATCGAAGCTGCCGATCTCGACAGGGATTAAATCAATGGAAAACGTTTCGTTCGTGAGGTTAAGTGTACAGTTGTGTATGATGCTATCAGTCTCAATCAGTTTGCCGTTAGCTAATTCTACAATGTATTTAGCATCTAAGGCAGTGGGAGTTATATCAAGTAAAGGGCTAAATTTCTCAGAAATGAAGCTTCTATCGGCACCGGTATCAAATAATACAGAAGCAGTAAGGTCGTTGAGAAGGAACGTACCCGTCACGACATTCGGGTCTTGTCTGGCTTCCCCAGCCTTGATAACGAATGCTCTACCGCGAGCAGGGTTGTTGTTATTTTTCAGCTTTGGGCAATCTTTCTTGAAGTGCCCTGAATTTCCGCACCCAAAGCAGGCCTTTGGTGCATTGGTGTTGGGGGTAGAAATGTTGGTTCGGCAATCCTTGGCTAGGTGCCCGAACCGTTTGCAGTTGGAGCAAGGGCAAGAACCGTCATGATGGCGGCTGCATTTGGAACAGTAAGGCTTGTTCCCGCTGTACCCTTTCTTTTCCGAAGTCCCCGATGAATAAGCCTTAATGTACTCAGGCTTTTTGTTGGAGGTTTGGTTGGATGAGTTGGGGTTACCTTCCCACTTGCGTTTGTTGTTTGCAGATGGGGTTGAAGTTGTGCCACGGCGGACAGAATTTGCCGTTAGTTCATGGGCCATACGGATGGCGCTCTGAATAGTACCCGGTTTGGATGAAGTCACCAGGTCCTGTAGTCTCTCGGGAAGTCCATCAACGAATTTCTCGATCCTCTTGTACTCAGGATCGACCATGGTTGGGCACAGAAGTGCCAGTTGGTGGAAACGGTTGGTATAACCGGTGATGTCATCACCCTGCATCTTGTGGTTCCAGAATTCCATTTCCAGCTGTTTCAATTCATCCCTGGGCAGTACTCGCCCCTCAACATCTCCTTCAACTCCTCCCACAGGAGTTTGTAAGCATTAGCAACACCTACAGTCTGGGCATAGGTGTTCCACCAGGTGAGTGCGGTGTCAGTAAAAGTACTAACGGAGAACTTAACTTTGTCTCCCTCCGCACAGTTGCAGATCAGAAATACGGATTCGACTTTCTCGATCCAACGTACTAGACCGATAGCTCCCTCAGTACCTGCAAAGTTTAGATGTTTGCAGTTCTGAAAGTCTTTGTATGAACAGGGTTTAGCAGTAGGGGTTTCAGCGGCATCGCTGTTCCTCGTGGAATTTGGTGGAGTATTCCGAGACAAAGACTACACTAGTCTTAATGTAGATTAATCTGTTCCATCAGCGCGACAAGGCGGTCCACGGTTTCTGCCAGCCTGTTGGTTTGCCTGGCATTGTCTTCAACTAAGGCCAGTCGTTGTGCTAGTACACGAGAGTGATCCTCAGTCTCCTGTGAACGTTGTTCACATTCCTCTAGTCGGTTTCTTACAAGTTCATCCGCACCTAATTCGGCGGTCATTGAGTCCTGAATTATGCTTACAGAGAGGTTGGTATCCTCTTGTTCTCGCTGGAGTTGGGATATGTGATCAAGTGCCTGGCGAAGCAGGTAGGTCATTCGGAGTTGTTCCCGTTCGAGATGTTCGAGCCTTTGCTCCTGACGGTGAAGTTGGGTAGCCAACACTGGCATCGTGAGGTGTGCCGAGTTCTGAGAGTTATGAACAGGATAGGGGCTGGTTCGAGGTGACCTTGTGTTCCTCCTGGCTTCTCGTGGGTTCCGTGACCCATGTGAGTGAGAGTGTGACGGATTAGGTGGTATGTTTGCCATTCCTGTGGCAGAGTGTAAGTAAGACGAGGCTAATATATATATACATATATCATATCCAGCCTAGTGTCTAGCACGTATCAAGTAATGGTCCGGTTCTCTCGTGGTCAGAGTCAACTAACGTATCCCCGTTCAACATATTCATTTCAGACCTTACATCATCTTTCCTTAATTGTACATAGTTGATCAGGCTATGTTAAATTAAAGTCGTATGCTGTAATTCCTGAACCAGTCATGTCTAATAAGAGAATACTGCCTAACGGTCATAGTCTAGGCCCACTAAATGCAACCTAGTTCACTATAACCTTAGGCTCTGATACCAATCTATAACACCCCCGAAATTCACTGTTTTGCGGAAGCATAGTTTGGGGTGTTACTAATCAAATATCACAGCACAAAGATAAAGTAAACGACATCTATATGCAACGTTTGTAAATTAGTTACATTCCATAGATATATTGTTTGAAAACTTAGTGTTTTCGTATACAAAAATGTAGTTTCCCTAGAGTCCGCGCGTGTAGCGGGAGATTCTATTACATAATCAAAATATACAAAAGATAATGCTAAGAATCTCCGTTAATGCAGTTGTGTTGAAATCATGCGACTCTAGCTAAAATCCTGGAGTAATCCTACTCCATCCGGGTACCTGAGAAAACATGCTAAAAAGTGTCAACCAAAAGGTTGGTGAATCTCACAGGTTTGTAAGTAATATCAGCTTTGAACACGAGATTTCATCAGTAATGCCCGCAGGCGTAAAATCAGCAATTTCAATCTAGAAATCGTAAACCATTATTTGCAATCCCGCAAATGTAAGAAGTAAGTTTATACCGTTGCCATGAGGCTCATAATCGAAGCTTAACCCGTAAGTAATAATTTTGCTCCCGTGACATGCTCGTAAATGAGCAAGCATCAGTAACGAATAATTAGTCACCCGTTTCTACGTGTAAATCAGTACGTGGCAGCGCTACTGCCCCGGGCGGGGAGGGTCATTTCCCTAATGGATCCATTAACTAGTGTTCGCGCTTAAGTCCATAACTAACGATATATGATGGAGAGACTTCTGTTTGTAAGTAAACTCATGCAATTCCGTTTGGTATAGTAAACAGTTTAGTACTTGTGTTCAAGGAAAAGTAGTAGCATGTTTCTCCCCCAATAAGATAAAACAGTAAAAGTGGGGCCGTAAGACTCACCTGAGTCTTGTAGTAATCAGTTGCAATTAGCAAGTAGTAAGTAAAGCAAGTAGGTTCTCTGAACCCGTAACCTTCAAATGCCTAATCATATGAAGTTATGTAAGTATGCGTCTCACGAGACGTTTCGTTTAGTAGTACACAACTAGTATATCCAGTGTTTGTCCGTATGTTTGTAATTGTTTGTTTGTTGGAAAACATGTTTGGCCCGTTGGTGACGGTTTGTAGCAAAAATTCTAAATTGTTGACTTTGCTACAGTAGATTTGCTACAGTACTGCTACAGTAAAATTTGACTTTTTTTGTACAGTAACTTTGACTTTAAAATTCTGGTTTTCTGTGTTTTTGCGACACAATCTGCGACACTAAAGTTTGGTATGCGACACAGTGGTTGTGTCGCATAAAGTGCGACACAAGAGCTCTGCGACACAGTGGTTGTGTCGCAAAAGCTTGCGATGCTAATTTAATAGCGACATAAGGGTTGTGTCGCATAAAAGTGCGACACAATAGTGCGACATAACGTACGACACAAATTACGACACTAAATGGTTTATGCGACATAGCATGCGACACAAACGTTGTGTCGCAAAGATGAACATCAGCCCAGAAACTTTCTGGTTTTCTGTGTTTTTGCGACACAATCTGCGACACTAAAGTTTGGTATGCGACACAGTGGTTGTGTCGCATAAAGTGCGACACAAGAGCTCTGCGACACAGTGGTTGTGTCGCAAAAGCTTGCGATGCTAATTTAATAGCGACATAAGGGTTGTGTCGCATAAAAGTGCGACACAATAGTGCGACATAACGTACGACACAAATTACGACACTAAATGGTTTATGCGACATAGCATGCGACACAAACGTTGTGTCGCAAAGATGAACATCAGCCCAGAAACTTTCGGGTTTCGTGATTTTCCGACCAAAAACGCAAATCTAATCCATTTTTGAGCTATAAAATCGTGTTTTCTTCTTGCATTAGGTTATAACTATGTTGTGTACACATCAAAACATCAAAACATTACACCAAATTGAATAGATCTAAGATTTTAGAAAATTCTTACTTTTGCAAATCGAGCTCGATGGAGGATGAGATGATGAAAACGGTCTTGATATTCTTGCTCCACTCGTGATGGTGATTCCGAATATGTAATTTTTGTGGTCGAGTTTTGATTTCGAAAATTTGGTAGTATTTTGAGGTTGAGAGAGTTTATGTGTGTGTGTATTTTGGAAGTAATAAAAATGAAAAAGAAATGAGGAGTGGGAAGGGTGTTGGCTGATCCAAGAGACAAGGGAGGGGAAAACATCCCTCAAAACACGGTATTTACTCCGTGTCCTAATCGATTAATCGTTTGTTTTTAGTATTTAACCAAACAGTTATATTTTTAAAATGTAACTGGAGTATTTAAATAAAAATACCTTGAAATTTATAATAAAAACATTTGTCGCAATATTTTAATTATTAAGTCGCGTTTATTACGTTTTGTTGCGTTAGTTAAAATGTCGTCGCGATAATATATAAATAATGCTCGTTCGGTTGCGTATTTTATATAACAAAATACGTTCTCATTATTTAAGTAAATTTCTGTCACCAACGTCCAAGTAAACTGTGTCGGACTCCGTCCGGTTAATTCGCACGATTTATCCAAATTGCATAAGTACACACACATATATATAAATCACCTTATATATATATACAAATAGAGCCTGTAATTAGTCCTATTACATACTAATTACAACTAGTTACAAACAATTAGGCACAATTAATTATCCTAATTATGCAGGTGTTACAATTGTCAATCCCATATGATATCATATACTAACATTCACGCTAAAATATTAGAGACTATGCTATAGAGGACTTTAAATTGATTAGCTTGAAACTCATGTAGTATTTGAAGATTGGTACTTGCGTTCTACTTGTAAAACAAAACAGAGCAGTATTATCACACCCCTAGTTGTAAAATAGTGAAAATGGGGCTATGAAACTCACCTGAGTCTTGAAGTGTTTAATTTAATAAACTTGAAGTAATTAGCGGTGAATTGATGTCCAAAGACTTGAAACCTGAATGTGTTCACGACACTTGATTGTTATTAATTGTACCGGTATCTCGAAAGACTACCTTTGTAGTTGTTATACAACTATATATATATATATGTCCAAATTACTACGATTTGGTTGATTGAATTGATACAAGTTACAACGACTTGTTTGATTGAATTGATACAAGTTACAACGACTTGTTTGATTGAATTGATATAAGTTACAACGACTTGTTTGATTCTGAAATATGTTTGAAAACACGTACGGCCCGTTGGTGATTAATTGTAACAATAGTCTTGATGTTACCACATTGATTTGGAAGCGTTATACTTGAAAAACAAATTCCATTATGTTTGAAAAGTTGTATCGTATAAGTGTTTTGAAGTTGTAGAAGTTCGACACTTTGTGAAAAATGTGCTTACGGAATCTAAGTACGGGGGTCCGGGGGCAGCGCCCCTGGTAGCGGGGTCCAAGGGGCGGCAGCCCCTGGCGGGGTCCAAGGGGCAGAGCCCCTGGCTGGGGTCGAGCTGCCAGGTCAGCTTGGAAAATTTTTATTTCTACTATATTGCTTTAAGGAAAAACGCATCTGGACTTAAATTTTGGTGAAATCAAGTGATAAAATTTTGGTCTCGACACTTAGTAAAAAGTTGTAAATATTCTGTTTTATGCGACACAAAGATACGTCATGCGACACAACGGTTGTGTCGCATAAGTATGCGACACAATACCTATACGACACAAGGGTTGTGTCGCATAGGTTCGGAATGCTAAATCAATAGCGACATAGTGTTTGTGTCGTATAGAAATACGACATAGTTTACGACACAATATTGTGTCGTATGAATTGCGACACTAAAGTTTTGGTACGACACAAGATGCGACATAACGGGTTTTATGCGACACAGTATGGGACACAAGGCTTGTGTCGCACTGAAGAACATTCAGACAGTGAACACGGCTGTCTCGATTTTTCAATCCCAAAATCAAAATCAAACTCATTTTCAGGTTGTAAATTCGTGTTTTCTTCATATATTTGGACATATACATGTTATATAACTCATAAATATGTAAAAACAAGCTAAAACGAGAAGTTTCGGGAATTTGTCGGAAACTTACGCGGTGTCGGATTGAAAATCCGAGAAGATGGAAGAGTAGATCGTGTCGAGGTGGTTCCGTTTCTATAAAAATTTTGATGTTTTGGTGTCGTTTAGTGTTCCAATCTTGTGATTTTTGATGAATTGGTGGTGGTGGAATTTGAGAGAGAAATTGGTAGAGAGAGAGAGATGAGAAGATAGAAATGAAATGAGGGGAGGTGATGACCCCCTCTTGGTGGCTGATTTCGGTGGGGGCCCACCGAGTGTGGGTCTCCACTTTTAACTCCGTGCAATCGTGCTCCGTGCGGTGTTCGTTTTTTTTTTCGATGATCAAACGTTTAAATTATTATTAGTTAACTTCAAATATACGTTTTGAAATATAAATAATTACCCAAAATTTTTGGTTGGTGTATTTTATAGAAAATACCTTGTTTTTACGTTATAAAATATAACTTCTTTTTGTTTTGTCGGTTGGTCGAATTTTTGTAGAGTTCGGTAGCGTTTTAAACAGAATGCATGTGTTTATTATATTATCGACATAATATAAAGTAGTTATTTGTGAAATTTATTCCACATAATTAATAATTGTATCACCAACGTCCGCATTTAATTGAATCGAAATGCATTCGATTTGAAACTTGTACGGTTTAGACAAACCGCATAATTGTGTAGATATATATTCAACAATATATATAATAATTGATACATTAATTAGCCTAACACAGAACTAATTACATGTATTAAAACTTAATTATGCACTAAATTCTAGTCCTAAATTGACGGTTGTCACAAACAATCACGAGATGAACTTATTTACATAATTAAGGGGAATAATTGAGATCAAACTCATTTTACTAATCAAAGGGCAAGAATCATTTGATATTTGTGAATGTGTGTGTATATATATATATATATATATATAGGGGAGATCCTTGGGGAAGTAAAATAATTAGGGAAGGAGGGAAGTCATTTTCAGCCACACATTCTGGTCAACTCAAAAGTCAACGCGGTGGCATTTTTGTAAATAACTTGAAATCACCTCCCAGAACGTTAACATGCATTTCAAAAGCATGTTAATCAAAAACAACTAAAAACGTGATTTTCATCTTAAATTCATCAAATTAAAGCTTGAAACTTGCAAAAATAAATTTAAAAACACTAATACACAACTCGTTGAGCAAGATTGATTAACAATTGTTAGATTCAATAAAAAAATTGTTAGAAAATAAATTTCATGAAGAAAAATGTAGAAACCCATAAAAAAAAATCACAAATTCATTCAATTGAGTATAAAATTGAGATGTATATAAAGCAAAATTCAAATAAATCGAACATATACATCAATAATCAAACAAACTTGTAGTTATTTTACGTTTTACACCCAAAAAATCTCAAAATCAAAATTTTCAGAAAGTTAACACTCATTTGAAATGCATGTTATAAAAATTACAATTTAAATATTCATTTATGATGAATATTTTAGCTTATATATGTTATTAGTGTATAATAACTCATATTCATCATAAATGAATGTTAACATCTCATTGAGTCTTTAACATTCATTTATGACGAATATTAACTTATATCATGCTGATGAACATTATAACATTCATTTATAATACATATTAACTCATATATATTGTAATACATTGATGAATGTTATATTATAACGTTCAACGATGTATAATAACTTATATAAGGTAATATTCAACAAATATGAATGTTTAAGAATCTTACTTGTAATTTTGATTAACATGCATTGCAAATGTATATTAACGTTCTGGATATTTTCAAATCTGTGAAATTTGATGATTAATGACAATCATAATTCGATTAATTACATGTTTATAAGTTTTGTATGATGAAATTCGTTTAATTTATTGTTTTCATTGGCAAAATAAAATTTTATATAAAAACCCAAAAGTTATACCCAAAATTCATAATTTTTGATGATTTCAAATCATGACGAATTGAAGATATGTATGAATGTGTTTGATGGATTGGAAAATTTATAATGTTTTTGATTGATGAATTATTGAATTTGATGCTTTAATTTTGGATTTTAGACTAAAGTTGATTAAATGGGTATTGTATATGTATTATTTATTGTATGAAAAAGGTGGAAGAAAATTAGTGACTGAGATTTGCTTTCCTCCTTCCCTCAAATTTGATGCTTCCATCTTGATCCTTCCCCTATATATATATATATATATATATATATATATATATATATATATATATATATATTAACTGGATAAAAAAAGAAGGAAATTTTATGAGATATGGCGGATAAGCATTATGGACCAATCATTTCAATTTGAGAAGAAATAATATTATAGAAAATTAACTCTCAATTAATTCATTCACTAGCTTATATCCCGCGAATTGACGGGATGAAACTAACATTTTTGATAAAATAAATTGATGAAAACTGATTGACGAAATAGTTTTGGTAAAATATAAATTTATGAATATAAATTATATGTTGTTCTCGTTAGCTAAAGCCTTGCTTTTGTTGCCACGCGTCATGTTCAACTTTAAATTTTTGACTTTTATATAGGAATAGGTCAATTCAAGTAGAACAAAGAACCACCATTTACAATCACCCCCCCCCTTTTTCTTTTGATTTGGAAGACGGCAATAAATAGTTGACATTTATTACTTGTTGCTACTAATCGCATCTCGTCTACTTCCTGGTCAAGGATACGAATGCTGCTGCTACTAATGGCATCTCGTCTACTTCCTAGCCAAGTATACGAATGATGCCGCTAGATACAATCGTTGAGCTGCATATTTCAAGAAGAATGACAACGGCTGTGACATAGATATAAAACCTAAACTGTGTTAAATTAAGTAAATGCTCTCACTTGATTATCAATATATGATCGTGCATCCCTCCATGGAGTGAAGTCAAGTGAAATCACCTATGGAATGAAATTCAAATGAATAGTATTGGTTGATCAAATTGTATGTAGAATCGATCGAACCTTACGATTATCTACAAACAAAACACAACAATAAATGTAAGTAGTATTCGAATTCGTATTTTTATTAGTAATCGACACAACCGGATCACAATAATGATTCAATGATTTTCTACTAAAATATAGGCTAATTTATTGGTAGTATGATTGATATAACCTGTATGTATGATGATAATACGATTACGATATGTATATGATAATAATATATGCCATGATCCCAAACACCATATAGTATTTATTGATTATATGTATTTAATATAATGATAATCGATTTTTGTGGATTAAGGTTTGAGGTTTGAAATTCAAAATAATGCACATTTGGTTTTTCTAATTAATTAAGAGGGGGTAGTTAAGTCTTTTTGAGTGTTCAGAGAATACATAATTGCTATACAATTTTTGTTAATATTGATCAATGGACTTAATTATTTGTACTAAATCAAAGAAGGGTCATGATTAATTTAAGAGATGTTATAATCATTTTGTTTACAATTTTAACTCCTCTAATAATCATAAAGAGGGAAGGGATTATTAATTTATAACCATATGAAAACTTTAAGAAATGTCAAGCTTTTCCTTAAAAGTTATAGAGAAAAAATATCAAATATTTAATCAACAAACAAATCTTACATCAAAACTAGGGGAAAAAAAAAATCTAAGTTTTTAATTATACTAAAAACTTTTTTTAAGTATTATATTATTTTGAAAAATTAAAGCTTTATCGAAGATGCTCTTAATTTCCGAAGTTGTCTAGATAGCTATCTTGCAAACTTTAATATATTGGGACGGAAAAATATATACTCCGTACAATTGAACTTAAAACAGGGGAGTGGAATGGCAAACTAGTAGCTTTTATCACTTTAAATGTCGGTTTTCGACGTTCATCGTATCGGGCAGGCGTTCAAGACCGGCGTTCATCGACAGTGTGCGGCAAAGAACGCTTTGTTCTCAACTTTTTTATTTTCTTTTTTTCTGATTGGTTCCAAACTATTTTTGTTGGTCCATTTGAACTTCGAGTTAACACTGAACCACTCCCCTCAAATTTGTATCCGTGTTAAGTTTAAGTGTTCAATTGAACATCAAACTAAATATTGAGTACCAGGGCAACAATTTCTTGTGCTATTATAGTTTGTTATAGTTCCCAACGATCGTATATTTCTGGGTGTATCGGATAATCGTATATGTAACCAACGATATACGTGCAATTAAACCTCAAAAGACATAAGAAGCTTCCACAAAAATGTAATTGCGGATGTTAGTCAGAATCTAACACATAACACTTTTTACTTTTTTAGGACTATAAAGTTTGTGGAATTAATTAAAATTGACATTTTGGGAGGTGGGACAACTTTTATAGTCATGTTATTATTGCTAATAATCATGAGAAGGCAACGATGAATAGATATAATGAACTTTTTTTTTATTCTATATGTACGTATCGGGTGTTGTTTTACTTTACATATTTGAATGATGATGAGAGTTTGGAAAATAAAATAAAAACGTTCTAATAAATAGTAGCATAATGTATGCGGTTCCGCACTATACACCGGAGGATAGTATATTATTGTAATTTGTAACTCAAGTATATTGTGTTTATTATCTCCTAATATATTACTTATGGTGGTGAATGACAATTAGAACTTGTGTAGAGTTAGAGATTCGAATGAGAGGTTAAAATGCGAGGGTAAGAGTAAAAAAAATACAATGAAAAGGATAAAGTTACTACTATGAAAGATTAAACATTTTAAATTTAGAATGACTGAGGCATAGTTTTTAAGTTTTGATTATCTCGTGTTGGTGAGCAAATGCTAAAGCATTTAATATATCTATAATATTCCTACAAAATGGATTTTGAAAAAATTCTTTTAAGTTACCTAGCTCCTTCAATATCTTTTGGACATTATGTTTTGATATCTTTAAAACTAATCTTTGTAACATATTTTAAAAAAGATTTTTAAATAAGTCACAAAAATGTTCTTTTTTTTGTAAGGCAGCATTTGGATCACAGAAAGACTTATTAGCCAACCCGATCATCTTCATGCGGTTACTCCCCGATATGAGAACCGCACCCAAGTTCGAAATCTCGGCTACGCTCTATAGGGATTGCTCTCCCATGTCTTAGATTTTAAATATTATATATATATATATATATATAGGATCCGGTTCAATTGAGAACCAAAAAAATTGCGAGAACCGTGAGAACCACTAGATTGCATGCTTGTTCACATGTAATTAACTTGATTCACATGTGAACATTGATTTATGTTAGATTAGGAAAAAAAAATTCGAAAAATCCTTAAGTATATGTATCACATAAGGTAAAATATATATATATATGCCTTTTTCCCAAAAAATAATAATAATAATAATAATAATAAGTCCAAAAGAAGTTCATAATTAGCTTACATAACAAATTAAATATTATTTTTAACATTAAAAGTAAGTTTATTTTACCATTATAGTAAGGCTGCCGACAATATTGGTAATAATTCCTCATAATTCCTTGAAAACTTTGAGAATGGCTTTGGGAATATTTCTAAAGCTTTTTGTTTTGCCTTTTCAAGCTTCCTCAATATATGTTGACTTTTTTCGTTAAAAACCATGAGTAGTATACTATATATTCCCTTTTCCTTATTTACTTTTCATTTTTCAAAATTACAATTATTTTGTTAATTTGTGAGAATATATATACTCACTTCGTCGCAATTTAAATATCCACTTTACAGTTTTATTCTTTCAAAAAATTTGTTCATTTGAAAAAAATAACTATAAAAAATCATTAAACTCTCACATTTTTCTAACATACCTCCTTACAAAATGCCTTCAGTCAAATTCATCATGAATATAAGAGTAGAATCGACATTTTATCAAATTGTTATAAATCAAATAGTTTTTCTTATGAGATTCTTTTTCCATGGAGAGACTACCAATTAACATTAGTCAAGTTCTTGAGATTTAGAACTGTAAAAAGTCAAAGATCCGGTGATTGGGCTAAAAAACTTTTGTTCCATAGACCAACTCGGAAAGATTATAAAGAAAGGCCCGAATTCAAAGCTTCATAATTTAAATGAACTTTGGATCATATATCATCGATTTCTTTAATAAAATATTAAGAATTATATAATATATTGAATTACAAACAAACAACTTAAATTAAAATTAAAATAAGAAAATAAGGATTGCCCGTCGAAATAACATTTTGAGAAAATTAATATAAGAAAAAGATACTCTAGTTATTTAACCTTTGTAATTTTCAATTTAAAGTATCTAAACATGTTTTTGGTACACAAAAAGTCAAAAAGGTAAGTTTGATCTATTAAAAAATTAAAATAATAATGACAACCTTAGAGATGTTTTTAAGGTGTCGTAACATGCTACATTGTATTTAAAACGTAAGAAATTTTATGCCTTTGAAGATTGACAGGTTAAGGTAGTCCTTACAACAATCGTTATTAAAACCTATAGGATAATATATAATTAACGAGACCAAAATAGGTGCCATATATATTGCAAGTTTAACACTTTTACGAGGACGAAGAATAATACGTTCATGAAGTCAATCACCGTGATCACGTTTATCATTTTTGCTATATATAATTACAAGTGTGCGCAGCTGTGCAATGGACAAAGAACGTGTTTATTTGTTTAATCTACTACAAGATTGTTACACAATTGATCGATCTAACAATGGAAAATTTTATCAATGAGTAGTTGAAAAGATTTTCTCAAATTACGTAAAGACTAAAGATGAAAATACAAGTTTTATTTTATTTTTCTTTTTAATGGAAAATGATTTCTTATAGTTGGGATGGCTTGTGAATATGATTGATAAGTACTTCAAGTTATACATTTATTTATGGACATACAAAAAGGGGGAAATATCTTTAAATTAATGGATCAAAATTTAACCAACATTATACAACTTTTTGAGGCTTGAATGGTCGTTTCTACTTGAAAACAATGAATTTTGACCGTCAATAAAATATGTTTAAACATAACGTGGTCCAGTCATCGGCCATAAAAAGGACTCCATAAGCAAATTAGAATAAAACTCATAAATGGAAACTTCGCTCTATGAAGGAAGGAAACAAAATTAACGAAATAATAAAAAAAAACATTTTCTGAGGTTGAGCTCTTGGTCTTCTATAGCACTTAGAAACTTTGACATATCGCGTTAAGCCGTTAAGATTTGTTTTGTTTATGGCGTCGTGGTTTGTGGTGTTTTTATGTTTCTAATCTACTTTCAAGTTTGTTTAGGGGTGCGTTGTTGAGGTTTTGGTTTTAATTTCTGAAGGCATTTCGAGTTTTCTGAAGGTGAGCACTGGATGTCCGGAGTGGGCACGCGGTGGAGATGAAATTGCGGTGTGGGTGACGAGCTAGCATGGGATGCAAGTGGGGCCCACCAATTTTTTTCTTCCTTTTCACAGGTTTTCACAAAAAAATTGCGGGTCTCAACTATTTAGTGGTGGCTAGTCGTGGAATCCCACCCCCACAAGTCATCCATGATAATTAATTGTGGTTGACGTAGCAGTTAGTTGTTCCACGACTATCTTCACCGCTACATGATGTGCTATTACATAACTAGAACTAGAATTGACACTAAGCAATAAATGCACCATATGTTTCATTTTCATGATTTAAAGAGTCGTAAGTATAACTTTTGCTATTAGTACAGGATGCAACTAGTAATTTAATGATTTCAAGTAGACTATACTATTGTCTCCAAACCAATAGCACAACTTGCAGTTCTGTACAACTGTATTGAGACTATATGCATTCCCATTTTCTGGTTTTAAACATGTATAAAATGTCGTATGGCTTTTAACAAAACATTTACATCTCACTAACTGACTTTATACATGCATAGACCCGTCATTCATGCTCCAAAAAATTGTCCGTTAAATCCGTGTTCTTCTGTCACTAATCGCTACACATGACAAAATTGACAACTCTTGTAAGTGTAAAAGAATGTCACGAAAAGCATGCCCAAAAAAGAGAGAAATCAACTACCTTAAGGATTATACGGTTGATGGGTTTCGATGCAGTGGTTCGTTCTCATGAGTAACCACTTGGTTCTGCTGATTGTCAAGAGGCATGTACTGAGACATAATTGCCATGATCTCGGAGTCCATATATGCCTGTAACATTAAACATTAGTAAATCACCCATATACCTAGTTGTTAACAGTTAAAACATTGATAAAAGACACATACCCTTAGCCTGTATCTGTAGAAAATGTAACCAGCTAAACCAACACTCGCGACCACCCCTAGTACCAACAAAGTAATGAACCAAGCGTACTTTGAAGCCTTTCGTTCTGCATAATATATCCAACTAGTAAATACAAGAAAACAAAGAGAGCTCATCTTCAAAAGGGGTCCTAAAGTATATCTATCTTACCAATACATGTATCTTGATCAGCTATATACAATTTGTCCCCCTTGCATTTGCATTCATATCCACCATAAGTGTCCTTACATGAGCACCCATCACATTTACAAGCTAAACCTTCCTTGCACTCGTCAATATCTGCATGATTTCAAGAACTTGTATAACAAAAACGTCAAACATAAGTCCATTTGATGGTGTGAACTAAATTTCTCACCTTCACAAGTACGACCATCCCCACGAAAACCTTGTGGACAACTACAACCGGTGATATTAGACGCCTGTAAAGCAAATATGAATCAAATGGAAACATAACCTAATTGACAGAAGTACAAAACAGTTACTTTAATTAAAGGAAACTCAACTGAGCAAGCTGAAAATTTCGTTCCATCCATTATATCTGACCAGCATCCTCCATTGTTGACTGTACATCTCCCAGCTCCAACGGCTGTCTCAATTAAACCATCCAAAATTATAAAACACATATCATAACAGTTTTGTGTCATCGTGATAAAAAGTAAAACAAAAAAACAAAGGAAGTACGCACCTTCACAAGATGTGTATCCGTCTCCTTGATATTGCACACCATTAATCGTAGGGCATTCACATACTCTTCCCCTAAATGTGTCCTAAAAGCAAAAAAAGAAAAATGAAACTTATGAAATTAGTGGAAGAAATGATTTCAAATGAACAGAGCCTCTGTTTTTTCTTACCTTGCAAGCACTTATGCTGTTTTGTGAATCGATCCAGCAACCTCCGTTCCTTTCAAGGCACTCGTTCGTCTCAAGATCTGTTATATAAAATATACAATCATAAGTGTGACATTTCTTTACAAATGTTGACTTCTCATGATGAAATTATACCTCCACTTAAACATATTGGAGGATCAGTTGTCTCCTTAAATCCTGAACATATGGCTCGTAATACAGATGTTCTTTCCAATTTACCTTCAAATGAACCAAAATCGACATGTTAAATAAAGTCCCAAGAGGTCTAGACCATGAAGAAGTGGTGAAATAGACTACCTCGGAACTGAACATCGTTAATGACCAATGTTGGCAAGATGGTCACATCACCACGTGATCCTCGTCCAATCTACTTATAAACAACAGCAAAATTTACTTGTTTTATACTATATATCCAACATTTTATAAAAGAGTGTTTTGTGACTCATAGGGAAAAAAAACCTGTGAATCTTGCTCAAACTTTAGTACTTCATTCTCCACATCGGCTTCAGGGTCGCCCATGCATTTTTGTATTTTTTCACTAGGCAGTCCTGGTAATTCACTAGACGATTATATTCCATAACAAGCTTAATGAGACTTATATAACGAATAATATTTAGTTAATTACCAAGTGACTTGATGACATCTTCAGCACATTCTTTGCTATATCTCTTTTCCTTCATAGAACATCTGATATGAAAATCAGTCACATAATCCCACCATACCCAAGACCTATTAGTTTCATTAGCAACTCTGTGAACACAGAGCTGTCTCAAATTCTCAACCACCACATCTTTCCCACTATACCCTTCCCCAAAATCTTGTTCAGGATCTGGTGCACAATATCGCCCGTGATTGATACACTGAGACCTACACTGATCGCTCAAAACAAACGGTTTAGGACAATACCATGTTATATAATGTGGGGTGAACACTGTGTAACCATTTCTCTCAAGTATTTGTGCATGCCCTTTAAAGTTCTTAATGAAATTCATTTGTTCATCACAACGGACACCACACTCATCGTTGCTATTGGTCCATAGCTCATACTCGACCCGTTTGTCTGGGTGGGGCACGGACTCAGACCAGTCGAGCTTTAATAGAACTTCTTGGTCACCTTTTTGTAAAGCATCTTTTATGGACTGAGCGAAAGATTTATGGATAAATACTGATGGGATTGTGAGCTGATCTATGAAGCTGTCGGCAGTTGAACTGGCCTCGGGTGAGTCCATGGTTATGAGAGGCTCGTCTATTGTGTCCGCTACTATTACAGCTGCAGCACCTGCCTGTTGTGCATTCCATGCCTTCAAAGCAAAGTAACACTCTGCAACACAAGGTAAAGTTATAGATATGTAAAAAAATGTTTTTTTTAATAGAAATCAGAAATATTGAGTTGTATGGCTGTTGATGGTTGTATACCATATCTTTAAATTTTATCAAACTCTAATATATATATATATATATATATATATATATATATATATATATATATATATATATATATATAACTGATCATTTACTTATGGTTTTTGTTAACGACAACCATCAGGACTGTTTTTAAAATTTTCGGACATGTACAGTATGAATGTATATTGATCAATATTCAAGGGACAAATACTTTGTTACGGTAACAAATATTTATACATGTCTTGATGACTTAATGACATAACTTAGGACTGTCGTTATGATCTTCTTTTACCTAAATACCACAACTGAAAATAATTTTGGATCATAAGGAAACACCATGTCATATAACTTCTTGTGTTATAATTGATTATCTGATTAGAATATTCCATATTACAAGCATATCAAACACCCCCAACTATTCCTGTAAAAGTCAAATACCAAAATCTATTGTTATATCATGTTCTTGTTTACCTAACTAAAACACTTGATAAAATACTATTTTAGTAATAACAATTAAATTTAAAAATATTCCAAAATTTTTGTAACGCAGAGAGCATGCCTTTAAAATTGAAACAAAATATAGTTGACATTCTTTACGTAGGAACTTTTCAAAGTATTAAGCACTAAAATTCGTCGAGTTGATATATAAAAGTAGGGGTGAGTATAGGGCAGTATGGGGCGGCTATATTTTCGGTTAATTTGGTTAATTCGGTTATGGTTGACATATAAAACCATAACCGAACCGTTTGTTTCAGTTAATCAAAATTTACAAACCGAACCACTGGTTATACATTTTTTTGGTTAATTCGGTTCGGTTTTATCCGTTAATTTGATTATGGTTCGGTTAATTCTGTTTCTTGCTCACCCCTATATAAAAGTGTAGAGATAATTTGATTTTTATTATATATTTGTAACAAAAAAGGGGTGCAAAAGATCAACAGCTTAAAGGCCCGGTGGGCCTAGGCCCCCAAAAGCCCAAAGGTAACAGGTTGGACCGTTGGACTACAAAATAACTACAAAGTGTATACTATAATACTTTCTGTTATCATATGACTAAATACAGAAAATTTTATTACTCCGTATGAAATTACACAAATAAACATGTTGATCATTATTATTTGGTTTGACCTTCATATTATAAAATTTGATGTAAAAAATATAATTAAAAACAGGTGTATGATGCGTCTAATCCATCCAACCAATCAGAATTCAGAAAGCTTAAAGATAAAGTCAAACATTAATGAATTACCTCCACGATCAAGAAGAAGAATAGTAGGACGAGACGACGACTTTGATTTAAAGGGTTTGTCACCATCGAATTGTGAACAACCGAAAACAGAGTTCGGTTTTTGAGGATAAACAACCGAGCCCACCATCGAACCACCATAATCAGGCATGCCAAAGTTACCGATGGCTGCATCATGTTTCGACCGTAGATCAATTGGTGACAAAACGCTTATACTACTCTTCTCCACCACAAATCTCCCCTCTGTTTCCTTCGTAATCCACATCATCATCACCATCAATATAATCCATCGCGAACCCGCCACACCCATCTTCGTCGAGCACACGAATTATGAGAAAAAAAATATATGGAAAGAAAATGATGAGACAGGGGATAAATGAATAGGAGTGGTAGTAGGTATTTATGTATTAGTTTAGATTAAGAAAATACTCAAATAGTGATGGTGGAAATAAATTAAGTAGAAGTCAAGAGTAGACTTGTTAGAGAGATTTGTTTTTTTTTTTTGTTTTTTTTTTTTTTTTTTTTTGAAATGTATATTATGGTGATGTTTTTGTTTGGTTATTTGGGTATGGCGTAAAGGAAACGGGAAATGGAGGTTTTGGAAGGTGGTGGAATGAGTCAATCCCAACTACTTGGAAGGCTACTTTCCAACTTCTATTCCTTTTTCTCCGTTTACTTTAACTTTAATAATCCTTATTAATCCCTAGGTATACCTTAGATTAACTCTCTTTTTTTTATTGATATAAATGATGATGATATGATGCTAAATTTGAACTGAATATCCGAAGTTTATGTTATTTTGCTTTGTAAAACTTATTGGTGTCAAGATGGTCGGTTGATTCACGTACCTACGTCCGATAATTTATAAGTATGTTGTTAATTTCGAGATCATTTTACTGTACATGTAAGTTGTCACTTCTTATCGTGCGATATCGATAGGTTATCGGATATCCGTATATTTGGTTTTGTTTGTGTGACAATTACCCAACACTTTCTTATGTCGTAAATTATGGGTAGACATGTTGGTAGGGTCAAGTCAACTAAAATCAAGTCTTTTAGTAGAAAATTGAGTTAGTTGACGTACGAGATGAGTTATAAACTTACAATAAGACCATTCGCAATTGTAACACTATAACGTCCATTTTTCAGACGTCACATTAACATGACACCACAACACCATTTTCATCACTTGCAAAGGTAACACCAGAACGCCCATTTTTGCTCCCTGTGACCCACAAACTAAATTTAATTTTTATTTATTTAACAAAATAAATGTATTCACATTTTTATTAACTAGAAAATACAAAAACTAAACATCATTGGTCTAGACAATTTTAATCCGATATATTGGCCCAACATGTTAAAAAAAACCCAAAAAACCTTCACTTTCATTTTTCTTGTTTAGTCGCCACCCACCAATTTCTTTCTTCTGCGAAAGAAAAAGTTAAAAACACAGCAAGTACCATTTGATTCGTTGGGTACAAACACAACCAAATAATAAAGTAAAATGGGAAAAAGAAAAGAAAGAACATAGAGATGATTGGATTGGCTTAGGCCCCACACAAACGTCCGTTCTCTTCTCGTCGTTCCCTGCACGACGCCCCATGAACGTCCGGCGAGAACGCCCGATTGCCGGCGTTCATGGTGTTCTCGTCCCCAAAACGCCCAAAAACGGGCCGGTTGCGAATGGTCTAATTGAATATTGTAACACCCCTGAATTTACTGTTGAGCTGAAGCATGAATTGGGTGTTACTAATCAATATACAAAGCACATAAGTTAGAATGAACGACCACTATATGCGTCGTTTTACATTTGTAATGATAAAACCAAAAGTTTACATCAACAATATTGTTTACATTAGCTCGGTTGAAATTGAGAGATTTAAGTACATAATTAATCTATACAAAATATAATAATGCAGCTAAATCTCTGATTGTTTGTATGCTGACTCGAGCTAATTCTCCTTGATTGAGCAGTCCAACCTACTGCTGGTTACCTGTGATACATGCTAAAATGGGTCAGCGAAACGCTGGTGAGCTCACAGGTTTGTATGTCAACACATATTTATATGAACCGCAAGATTTATAATTGAATTTAAAATGCAATTAAGCAAAATAAAAGTTATACAGCCATGAGCACATAGTCTGAGCTTAACTTGAGTGTCAGGTCCAATTAGGGAAACCCAACTTGAATGCCTCCTACGAGTGCCTAATCCACACTCGTCTTCCCAAATGCTAATACGTCTGTAACACCCGCCAAATTAGGACTAGTAATTAGTGTCTAATCATATGTTAATACATGTAATTAGTTCTGTGTTAGGCTAATTAATGTATCGAATTATATATATTGTTGAATATATACGAAAATGCGATTTGATTAAATCGTACGCAATTTAAATCGAATGTATTTCGAGTCAATTTAATTCGGACGTTGGTGACCAATTTTATTAAACAACGTTGTTATATCAAAAATATTATTATGATAATATTTCGTAATCATTCGGATCATACAAACAAAACTTATACGATTTAAAAATGTAAAACGCGCAAACAAACTAACTTACATTGTATAACCCAATTATAAATTGATTAGTAAAATATTTAAATAAAATAACGCGTAATGAATTTGTATTTTAAAACTTACCATTTAATATATAAAATAATTATTTAACGTTTAAACGACGGAGCGAACGAACACCACACGGAGCGGGAACGCGGTGCGAAAAATGGGAGTTTAACCTCCCACTCCCACCCCCTTTCTCTTTCGTTTCTTTCCTTCCTTCTCTCTCTCTTCCATCTTTTTCTCTCAAAAGTTCATCACCACCAACCCATTAAAATCGACAAATAACACTACCAAACGCACTCGTATCATCAATATTTTTAGAGATTCACGACCACCTCGCGACGATCTACAACGCTATCTTTCCGGATTTTCATTTCGGCAATTTGTAAGTTTCCGACAAAATCCCGAAATCTTTCGATTCTTAGTATTTTTCATTTGTAGTTGTTATTATCACTTGTATATGTCCATTACAATGTATAGAACACGAATTTATAGCCTGAAAACGAGTTTAAAACGGATTTTTGGCCGGAAAAACCTTGACAGCCGGACTTTCTGGGCTGATGTTCTTCCATGCGACACAAGCCTTGTGTCGCATGTTGTGTCGTATTTTGGCTTTTGTGTCGTATAAAAGCCTCAGTGTCGCACCTTGTGTCGTACCCGATAATTAGTGTCGCAAGTCTTGCGACACAACCACTATGTCGCATTCTCCACACGACACAATCACTATGTCGCTGTTGAATCAGCATCTCGCATCTATGCGACACAACCCTTGTGTCGCATAGACATTGTGTCGCACTTCTATGCGACACAACCCTTGTGTCGCATAACAGCTTTTGTGTCGCATGATTGTGTCGCATAAAACAGCAGGTTTTCAAATTTCAATTTCACTAAGTGTCGAATCTATATAACCTCAAACACTTATACGATACGACTTATAAAACACATTGGGACACACTTTCAAGTGCAAAACGCCAATTACATGATAATAATACTTAAAGTTTCTCATTTCAAATCCGTCACCAACGGGCCGTACATGTTTTCAAACACTTGACAAATCAACCAAATCGTAGTAATTTGGACATATATATAGTTGTGTAACAACTACAAGGGTGATCTTTTGAGATACCCAATCATGATTATAACCATCGCGTGTCGTGGACACCCTCAGGTTACAAGTCTTTGGACTTCATACTCGGCTAATCAACTTACGTTTGTTTAAACGCTTTCAGACTCAGGTGAGTCTCATAGCCCCTCTTTTTACTGTTTTACTCAGGGGTGTGATATATTGCTCAACTTTTAACATGTGAACGCAAGTACAAATATTTCATATACTACATGAGTTTTTCACAACTAATCATTTAAAGTCCTCCGTCAGCATAGTTGTTAATACGTTGTAGCGTGAATATTAGTATATGGTACCATATAGGATTGACCCTCCTCGTTCGGGTTAGCAAGCACTAACCGGGTAAACGGACGTACTAATATTTGGGAAGACGAATGTTGATTAGGCATTCGTGGAGGCACCTCGCCCGGAATTCTCTATAGGGGACCCGGCCCTCGAGTTAAGCTCAACTATGTGCTCATGGCTGTATACATATACATTATCAATTGCTGGATGCAATTCAATCATTATTAAATCTTGCGGTTCATACTATATTACTTGATTTCAAACCTGTGAGCTCACCAGCTTTAGCTGACCCATTTAGCATGTATCGCAGGTACCAAGCAGTAGATTGCTTCGGCTTCAGGACTTTTAGCTCGAGTCAGCATACAGATGATTGAGATTTTCTTGCATTAGTATATTTTGTACAAGTACTTATGTACTGAAATCTCCTTTTATTTAAACTCGAGCTATGTAAAGCTTTAAATGTTGTAAACATTTCAAATATCAATATATTTTGTTAAAACGACGCATATAAAGTCGTTTACTATATATCTTTGTGCTTTGTTATTGATTAGTAACACCCAAATCAAGCTTCCGCAAATCATTAAATTTGGGGGTGTTACAGATTGGTATCAGAGCCTAAGGTTATAGTGAACTAGGTTGCATTTAGTGTACCTAGACTATGACCATTAGGCGGTATTCCTTACTAGGTATAACTGGTTCAGTGATTACATCATACGAGTTTAATTTAACATAGCTTGATCAACTATGTACAATTAAGCAAAGATGATGTAAGATCTGAAAGTAGTTATGGCTGAACAGGGTACAATAGAAGACTCTGACCTCGAGAGAACCGAGACTTATACATGTATATGCTAGACAATCAATAGGCTATATTATATAGGAACTATATGAATATAGGCCTCACCTTCTCTAACGCTTTATCTCAGAAATGGCAAACATCCCACCCAATTCATCTCGCCCTCAATCCGGGTCGCAGAACCCAAGGGTAGCAAGGAGGAACAACAGGTTGCCTCGAGCTGGCCCGTACCCCCACTCACTTCACCTTGCCGGCCTTAGCCGCTAGGGTGAACCAACACGAGCAGCGACTTCGCACCATGGATGTCGTGCTGCAGGAAATGAACGAAAACTGGAGACTTACATCCCTTGAACGCATCGAACAAGTCTCCGACGACCTGGAAACCATGAACAACAACATGGATGTCCTTCGCAACCAAGTAATAGAGATAAGCGTGGAAAATGCCCTCCTGCGTCAAAGGATGGAAGAATGTGAACAACGTTCACATGAGACAGAAGAGTATGCCCGTGGACTAACACAACGACTAGCACTAGCAGAAGATAACGCCCGACAAGCTAGCAGACTTGCAAACACTGTGGATCGCCTTATTGAAATGATGGAACAGATTAATCTACGTTAAGACTAGTGTAGTCTTTGTCTTGTAATCTATCTTGTAGTCTAATAACCATCTAAGCGTTACTTTATAATTCGGTCGGATGTAACAATTCCCGACGCCTCTTGTAATACATCCGTAGGATGTAACCTTTGAACTTGTACTATCTATCGAATATTCCTTGCTGTTTTGACTCATATTAATTGCTAAAATTCTTTTTCATATTGATGTTATGTATTACCGCCTTTATACATGTACATCTGAGACAAATACAATTTCTTACAAAATCTCATGTATCTTCATTTCTTTTATTGAAGAATCATGCCGCCAAAGACAAGACCTTACACCGATGCTCAGCTTACATCCCTTATAACCCAGGCTGTTACTGAAGCCTTGGCTCGGAATACTCCATAAAATTCCGCAAGAAACAGCGATGCCGCTGAAACCCCTGCTGCTAAACCTTGTTCTTACAAGGACTTTCAGAGCTGTAAACCCTCAAGCTTCAAGGGCTCTGAAGGAGCCATCGGACTCATCAGATGGTTCGAGAAGATGGAAACTGTTTTTCGTGTCAGCAAATGCGCAGAGAACGACAAAGTCAACTTCGCCACCTGCTCCCTCGAAGATGATGCCCACTCTTGGTGGAACTCATATACCCAGTCAGTGGGTGCTGACATTGCCTACCAACTAACTTGGGAGGAATTGAAAGCAAAACTCACTGCCAAATACTGCTCTATCGCCAAGCTCCAAAAGCTGGACGAGGAATTCTGGAACCTAAAGGTTCAGGGTGGTGATATCGATGGTTATACCACCAGGTTTCAACAACTTGCCGCCCTCCGCCCAGCCATGGTAAGCACAGAACCTGATAAAATCAGGAAGTACATCCTTGGCCTTCCTGAGCCTGTTCGGGGGCATGTTGCCTCTTCCAACCAAACCACCATTGACGGTGCAATCCTATTGGCCCAAAACCTGATGTCCATGAGCCAAGATTCTGAACCACCCACTTCATCCTCCCACAACAACAAACGAAAGTGGTCTGACTACCACAACAACCACTCAGGCCAACAAAACAAGAAACCCGACACCATCAAAGCCTACAACACCACCACAGACATCACACGGGGCTACACTGGGAACAAACCCTATTGTTCCAAGTGCAGCCGTCACCATGAAGGCTCCCGTGGCCCCTTTTGCAACACTTGCAAGAGGTACGGCCACCTCACCAAAGATTGCAATTCTTCTACCAACAACAATTCCAACAACAACACCAGACCACCCAAAGTCTGCTTTGAGTGTGGGAAACCCAGGCATTTCAGGGACACGTGCCCAAAGCTAAAGAATAACAACAACAACAACCGCAACAGCAACAACAACAACACCCGAAGCAGAGCCTTCGTCATCAAATCCGGGGACGCCCGCCAAGACCCGAATGTGGTCTCGGGTATGTTCCTCCTCAACAACTTAACTGCTTCTGTTCTATTCGATACTGGTGCTGATAGAAGCTTTATCTCCGATGATTTTTGCCCATTACTTGACATCAATCCTGTTGCCTTAGAGGTTAAGTATACTGTAGAGCTAGCAAATGGGAAACTTATAGAAACCAATAGTGTGATACATAATTGCACTTTAAACCTAGCTGACGAAACCTTCTCAATCGACCTTGTACCCATTGAAATCGGGAGTTTCGACGTCATCATTGGAATGGACTGGTTGTCCAAACACCGAGCTGAAATTGTTTGTTACGATAAGATCGTCCGTATCCCACTCGCCGTCGGAGGAACCTTGATCATACGGGGGGAGACCGGTGGGACGAGACTCAATATAATCTCCTGCTTAAAAACCCAAAAATTTCTGAGAAAGGGTTACCCTGCAATACTCGCACACATCACAGAAAAGAAGTCGGAGGAGAAGCGACTTGAGGATGTGCCGATTGTTAGAGACTTTCCCGAAGTCTTTCAGGAAGAACTACCTGGTCTACCTCCGCCTAGACAGGTTGAGTTCTCAATCGATCTCGTGCCGGGTGCCGCACCGGTGGCCCGCGCACCGTACCGTTTAGCCCCATCCGAACTTCAGGAGTTGTCCGCCCAGTTACAGGAACTTCTGGATAGAGGATTCATTAGACCGAGTTCTTCACCTTGGGGAGCTCCGGTCTTATTTGTTAAGAAGAAGGACGGTTCATTCAGAATGTGCATCGACTATCGAGAATTGAACAAATTGACCGTCAAAAACCGATACCCACTTCCTCGCATTGATGATCTATTCGACCAACTTCAGGGTTCAAGTTTCTACTCAAAAATCGACCTGCGATCAGGCTATCATCAGTTACGAGTTCGCGACACCGATATTCCGAAAAATGCTTTCAGAACTCGTTACGGGCACTACGAATTCCAAGTGATGCCCTTCGGTCTAACCAACGCACCGGCTGTATTCATGGACCTCATGAACCGGGTGTGTAAACCTTACCTCGACAAGTTTGTCATTGTCTTAATCGATGACATACTCATTTACTCGCGCAACGAGCAGGAACATGCGCAACACCTCAAAACCATTCTAGAACTACTAAGACACGAGGAGCTTTATGCTAAATTATCTAAATGTGAGTTCTGGATAAAAACCGTTCAATTCCTTGGTCACGTGATCGACAGTCAGGGAATCCACGTTGACCCATCAAAAATCGAGGCTATCAAAGACTGGCAAGCACCCACCTCTGCAACTGAAGTACGACAATTCTTGGGTCTTGCTGGGTACTATCGGCGACTCATTGAAAATTTCTCCAAAATAGCTCAACCACTCACGGTACTGACTCAGAAGGACAAAAGGTTCGATTGGACCGATAAACAAGAGTCAGTGTTCCAATTATTAAAACAAAAGCTTTGCAGTGCTCCAATTCTATCCCTACCCGAAGGCACCGATGACTTTGTGGTATACTGCGATGCTTCTCACCAAGGTCTCGGTTGCGTGCTGATGCAACGAGACAAAGTTATTGCCTATGCCTCACGACAGCTGAAAATTCACGAAAAGAACTACACCACTCATGATCTCGAACTCAGAGCTGTCGTTTTTGCTCTCAAGATCTGGAGACATTATCTCTACGGCACTAAGTGCACAATCTTTACCGATCACAAAAGTCTCCAACATATATTCGATCAGAAGGATCTCAACATGAGGCAACGTCGATGGGTCGAGTTGCTTACCGATTACGATTGCGAGATCAAGTACCATCCAGGGAAGGCTAATGTTGTAGCCGATGCCCTCAGTCGAAAGGAACGACCAAAACCACTTCGAGTCCGAGCCCTCAGTATGACCATTCACAACGATCTTACCATTCAAATTCATACCGCTCAGATCGAAGCCCTGAAACCTGAAAACATCAAAAATGAAGCCTTACGGGGTATTGACAAACAATTTGAAACCAAATCTAACGGGATTAGGTATTTCTCAAACCGAATCTGGTTGCCTAATTTCGGGAACCTACGAGACTTGGTGATGGATGAAGCTCACAAGTCTAAATATTCTATCCATCCGGGATCCGATAAGATGTACCATGGAATCAAAGAATTTTATTGGTGGCCGAACATGAAAACCGAAATCGCCACTTACGATAGCAAGTGCCTTACTTGCTCAAAAGTCAAAACCGAACATCAAAAACCTTCTGGTTTACTCCAACAACCTGAAATCCCTGAATGGAAATGGGAACAAATTGCCATGGATTTCATAACCAAACTACCCAAGTCGGCGAGCGGTTGCGATACCATTTGGGTGATCGTCGATCGTCTCACCAAATCTGCTCATTTCCTGGCAATCAAGGAAACCGATAAAATGGAGCGCCTTGCACAAATCTACATTAAAGAAATCATTTCTCAACACGGCGTTCCAATCTCGATCATCTCTGACAGAGATGCCCGTTTCACCTCTCACTTTTGGCAGTCACTTCAGAAAGCATTGGGTACTCGTCTCGATATGAGCACCGCGTACCATCCCCAAACCGATGGCCAAAGTGAACGAACCATTCAGACACTGGAAGATATGTTACGCGCCTGCGTAGTTGATTTCGGTACAAACTGGGAAAGACATCTACCGTTGTGCGAATTCTCGTACAATAACAGCTATCACGCCAGCATTAAGGCTGCACCTTTTGAGGCGCTGTACGGTCGTAAGTGCCGATCACCGATCTGTTGGACTGAAGTGGGAGATAGTCAACTCACTGGTCCTGAACTCATACACGCCACCACTGAGAAAATTGTGGAAATCCAAAACAGACTCAAAGCCGCACGTGATCGTCAGAAAAGTTATGCTGACGTGAGACGCAAACCACTCGTATTCCAAGTTGGGGATCGAGTACTCTTAAAAGTATCGCCTTGGAAATGCGTCATCCGTTTTGGCAAACGCGGGAAGTTAAATCCCAGGTACATCGGGCCTTTTGAGATCCTCGAACGAATTGGCCCCGTAGCTTATCGATTGCAGCTGCCGTCCGAACTCAGCAGCGTGCACCCTACTTTTCATATTTCAAACTTGAAGAAATGTCTGTCTGATGAGACACTTATTATTCCACTCGATGAAATTCGTGTTGACGATAAACTTCATTTTGTTGAGGAACCCCATGAAATTATGGACCGTGAGGTCAAACAACTAAAACAAAGTCGTATTCCCATTGTCAAGGTCAGATGGAATTCGCGGCGCGGTCCGGAATTCACCTGGAAACGGGAAGACCAAATGCGACTCAAATATCCTCAGCTATTCTCCGATTCTACATCAAGCACGACCTCGAGTTAAATTTCGGGACGAAATTCTTCTAACAGGGGGAGAATGTAACACCCGCCAAATTAGGACTAGTAATTAGTGCCTAATCATATGTTAATACATGTAATTAGTTCTGTGTTAGGCTAATTAATGTATCGAATTATATATATTGTTGAATATATACGAAAATGCGATTTGATTAAATCGTACGCAATTTAAATCGAATGTATTTCGATTCAATTTAATTCGGACGTTGGTGACAAATTTTATTAAACAACGTTGTTATATCAAAAATATTATTATGATAATATTTCGTAATCATTCGGATCATACAAACAAAACTTATACGATTTAAAAATGTAAAACGCGCAAACAAACTAACTTACATTGTATAACCCAATTATAAATTGATTAGTAAAATATTTAAATAAAATAACGCGTAATGAATTTGTATTTTAAAACTTACCATTTAATATATAAAATAATTATTTAACGTTTAAACGACGGAGCGAACGAACACCACACGGAGCGGGAACGCGGGGCGAAAAATGGGAGTTTAACCTCCCACTCCCACCCCCTTTCTCTTTCGTTTCTTTCCTTCCTTCTCTCTCTCTTCCATCTTTTTCTCTCAAAAGTTCATCACCACCAACCCATTAAAATCGACAAATAACACTACCAAACGCACTCGTATCATCAATATTTTTAGAGATTCACGACCACCTCGCGACGATCTACAACGCTATCTTTCCGGATTTTCATTTCGGCAATTTGTAAGTTTCCGACAAAATCCCGAAATCTTTCGATTCTTAGTATTTTTCATTTGTAGTTGTTATTATCACTTGTATATGTCCATTACAATGTATAGAACACGAATTTATAGCCTGAAAACGAGTTTAAAACGGATTTTTGGCCGGAAAAACCTTGACAGCCGGACTTTCTGGGCTGATGTTCTTCCATGCGACACAAGCCTTGTGTCGCATGTTGCGTCGTATTTTGGCTTTTGTGTCGTATAAAATATGTCGCATACTCCATACGACACAATCACTATGTCGCTGTTGAATCAGCATCTCGCATCTATGCGACACAACCCTTGTGTCGCATAGACATTGTGTCGCACTTCTATGCGACACAACCCTTGTGTCGCATAACAGCTTTTGTGTCGCATGATTGTGTCGCATAAAACAGCAGGTTTTCAAATTTCAATTTCACTAAGTGTCGAATCTATATAACCTCAAACACTTATACGATACGACGTATAAAACACATTGGGACACACTTTCAAGTGCAAAACGCCAATTACATGATAATAATACTTAAAGTTTCTCATTTCAAATCCGTCACCAACGGGCCGTACATGTTTTCAAACACTTGACAAATCAACCAAATCGTAGTAATTTGGACATATATATAGTTGTGTAACAACTACAAGGGTGATCTTTTGAGATACCCAATCATGATTATAACCATCGCGTGTCGTGGACACCCTCAGGTTACAAGTCTTTAGACTTCATACTCGGCTAATCAACTTACGTTTGTTTAAACGCTTTCAGACTCAGGTGAGTCTCATAGCCCCTCTTTTTACTGTTTTACTCAGGGGTGTGATATATTGCTCAACTTTTAACATGTGAACGCAAGTACAAACATTTCATATACTACATGAGTTTTTCACAACTAATCATTTAAAGTCCTCCGTCAGCATAGTTGTTAATACGTTGTAGCGTGAATATTAGTATATGGTACCATATAGGATTGACCCTCCTCGTTCGGGTTAGCAAGCACTAACCGGGTAAACGGACGTACTAATATTTGGGAAGACGAATGTTGATTAGGCATTCGTGGAGGCACCTCGCCCGGAATTCTCTATAGGGGACCCGACCCTCGAGTTAAGCTCAACTATGTGCTCATGGCTGTATACATATACATTATCAATTGCTGGATGCAATTCAATCATTATTAAATCTTGCGGTTCATACTATATTACTTGATTTCAAACCTGTGAGCTCACCAGCTTTAGCTGACCCATTTAGCATGTATCGCAGGTACCAAGCAGTAGATTGCTTCGGCTTCAGGACTTTTAGCTCGAATCAGCATACAGATGATTGAGATTTTCTTGCATTAGTATATTTTGTACAAGTACTTATGTACTAAAATCTCCTTTTATTTAAACTCGAGCTATGTAAAGCTTTAAATGTTGTAAACATTTCAAATATCAATATATTTTGTTAAAACGACGCATATAGAGTCGTTTACTATATATCTTTGTGCTTTGTTATTGATTAGTAACACCCAAATCAAGCTTCCGCAAATCATTAAATTTGGGGGTGTTACAACGTCCGTTTGACCAGTTAGTGCGTGCTAACCTGGACGAGGATTGTCAATCCTATATGATATCATATACTAACATTCACGCTACTACGTATTACCAGACTATGCTATGGAGGGCTTTAAATTGATTAGCTTGAAACTCATATAGTATTTGATTTGATTTGTACTTGTGTTCAACTTGTAAAACAAAACGAGCAATAATATCACACCCCTGATTGAAAAGCATTAAAATAGGGGCCATGAGACTCACCTGAGTCTTGAAGCGTTTAAACAAATAAACTTGATTTGGCTTGACTTGTATTGACGTCCGAAGACTTGTAACCTGAGGGTGTCCATTACACACGATGGTTATTAATTGATTAGGCATCCCGAGAGACTACCCTTGCAGTTGTTTGTCCAAATTACCTGATTTGGTTGATTGACTTGTCCAAATTACTACGATTTGGTTGATTGATTCGAATGTTTGAAAATATGTACGGCCCGTTGGTGACGGATTTGTAATAATAATCTCAACTATTATTATTTTGATTTCGTGGTGTTTTACTTGAAAAATGTGTTTTGATTGTGTTTTAGAAGCCGTTACAAACTCTAAGTGACGGGGGTCCGGGGGCAGTGCCCCTGGTAGCGGGGTCCAAGGGGTGGCAGCCCCTGGCGGTGTCCAAGGGGCAGAGCCCCTGGTTGGGTGAAATCAAGTGAAAAACGCATCTGGACTTGAAATTGGGTGAAATCAAGTGATAAAATTTAGGGTCTCGACACTTAGTGAAAATCTGTGTTTTCTGATTTGTGCGACGTTGGGTGCGACGTCGCAGGTCCTGCCTGCAACGTTGAGCATGGCGTCGCTTTGTGCGACTTTCTCAATTTAACGCGACGTTGTGCGTGGCGTCGCTATATGCGACGTTGTTGATTTCTGCGACGTAAGGGCTTGCGTCGCTAAGTGCGACGTCGGTCAATTAGGGCGACGTAGTGGCTGATGTCGCTATGTGCGACGTCGTGATGTGTTTTGCGACGTCGCAGCTGACGTCGCACAAAGTCTGGGCCAAATGCGACGTTGCGGTCTGATGACCGGAATTTGTGTCGAAAACGAGTTTTCCGGCGACCATTCGGTCCAAATCTTTTACCCAACCCATATTTGGACATTTTGAACGTATATAAACAATAAATATGTAAAAATGAGTGAAAACGAGAGGTTTCGACTTTTGTCGGAAAACTTACAAAGTGGCGAATCAAAAATCTGAAAAGATGAGGTTGTAGATCGCGATGCGGTGAACGTTTTTCTCCAAAGGGCTTGATGATTTTGAGGTCGTTTAGTGGTGTTTTTTAATGGATTTAGGTGATGGTGGAGATGGTGAAGGTTTGAGAGAAAAAGGAAGAAGAAAAGAGGTGATGGTGATGGAAGTGAGAGGTGGGAGTGGGATCCCCACCTTTTGGGCAGATTTTCGGTGGGGGCCCACCGAAGTGTGGGTCTCCACCTTCGATTCCGTGTTTGCGCTCCGTGTGGTGTTCGTTTTCCCGGTCGTTTGAACGTTAAACGATTATTTTATATGTTTAAATATATGTTTTAAAATACGAATAATTACCCAGTAATTTTGTTAAAGTATTTTACCAGATACTTAATTATTGCGGGTTTGATATTTTAATTACTTGGACCTTGTTTGTATGATACGAATTTGATTTGAAATATTATCAAAATAATATTTTGGATATAATAGTGTTATTAAATAACATTACATTATTTAATAAAATTGTCCACCAACGTTCGTATTAATTGTACCGAGTTACATTCGGTTTGAAACTTGTACGATTTAAATCAAATCGCATAATACTTGTATATATATATATATATATATATATATATATATATATATATATATATATTCAACAATATATATTACTTGATACACAAACTAGTCTAACACAGAACTAATTACATGTATTAAAACTTGATTAGGCACTAATCACTAGTCCTAATTTGACGGATGTCACAAATATGGTTTAACTTCTTTTGTTATATAGAAGAATGATGATGTTTAATTTCAAATTTTCCATAAGTTTTATTTTCTCTCAAATTGCAGTTAAGTATAGAATCAGAATTTATTATATACATACGTATTTAATGTGAAAATTAATAAAAGGTCTTTATCCAAGTTTATCTAAATACATTTTTAAGAGATATTTACGCATTTTTATAGAAACTTTTAGATCATCACACACTCATTAACCTAGGTTTTAATAGCACAAGTTAATAAACTAAAGGAAAATGATAAAGACAACTCTAAAGGCTATCAATAAGACTCTAAGACGTGCATTAACATTTGTACTCTTACTATAATAAATATCATGGCCCCCTGAATTTTAGTTAACCCCACCTGAATTTTTGTTGATGTACAATCATTTTATGCGTGTCCAAATTGATTATTGACAGCCCGTAGAGCTGTCGTTAACAATACCCTAAACTAAATAATAGATTATTTAGATCTTGAGAGAAAGTGTCAACCTAATTGTACTCGAAGCATTCTTCTCTATCGTCTTCCAAACATCTTTTTTTTTTTTTGGGCAAAAAACTGAAATTAAATTGATTAGATCAAAGATCTATTAAGTTACATATGATGGTTGCAAGATACCAGCCAAACCATAACATCTGATATACAATTGAGACCCTAACCACATAGAACTACAACTAAGTGACATAAATCTAACAACTAAAACTACAAAATAAACCCTTGCCTTAAACCAAATTAAACTTTGAACTTTACCGAAAAAGTTATAACCGACTTGTAAGTGATGCCGGAAAACAATAACCAACCGATGAAACCGATAGAACAGCATGCCCAAACAATTGTGACGCCAAAAACTCCATTTATAAAACCCACCAAACACCTACACCACAATTTTAGGCGAACACTCAACACGAAGACATTGAAACAACCTAACGAAAACCAACACGATTGAAACCACATCCACGAGAAACCACAAGAGACCAAAATCTCAAGGACAAAACATGTTCACCGAAGCATTTGGAGTCAATGTAGTAGAAACTAACCTATCGAGCAAGAGGACACGAACCAGAGCAAACACGAGAGATGATGTCGAAGTGCCGATGTAACCGAAATCAGAGATAACGACGCAATCCGAATTGGGTGGTGGTTCAGCGAGATGTGGGAAGGATTTAAGGAAAAAGAGCTCGCGTTTAAGAAGTTACTGCTGAAAAGTTCGATATGACGAAAAACAAGGGTTATGTTTTAAGGGAAATGAAAGACAAATCTGGATTGTGGGTGAGAATTTAGGGTTATAGGCGAGTCCTCCGAACCACCTGCATGGGCCGCCGATATTGATTTAGATCTAGGGTTTCTTGAAAAGAAAATGGAGGAGCGTGCACGAGGAGAGAGCGCGTCCCAGATTAGTAATATACTTCCAAATAGGGATGAGCAAAAATACCAAAATACCGAAACCGAACCGGTACCGAACCGGACCGGTACCGAACCGGTACCGACCGTTACAAATGGTACGGTATTCGGTTTTTGATTTGGGGAAAAAAAAAACCCGGTACCAACCGGTCGGTACCGGTTCGGTACCGGTTGGTACCATGCACACCAAAATACCTAAACCGAACCGGAACCGTACCGGACCGGTACCGAACCGGTACCAACCGATACAAATGGTACGGTATTCGGTTTTTGATTTGGGACAAATTAAAAACCGGTACCAACCGGTCGGTACCGGTTCGGTACCGGTATGGTACCACGCTCACCCCTACTTCCAAACATCTTTTATTGCTTCCGGTCGTGTCTATAATAAAGGTTCATCAATACCTTGTTGAACCAACACATCTTCAATTGTCATCATCCAATCCGTGAAATCCATCTTCCCATCGAATATGGGGATCGAGAACTTTGACGCATCGCTAGCCATCTTTACGCAACAAAATTAAACAATCCTAGAGCAATAGAAACCCAACAAATCAATTATATACCAAATTATAACTCATCAAAATTGTCAAGAAACTTTGACAACTTATAATTCTCTGTTGAACCTCCGATCGCAAATTCCTCCGGTGTAGATCTATGTGTCGTAAACTCACTTTGCAACGGTTAACGAACCCACAATATCATTTCGTAGAATATTACTTAATTGGATCTACATATACAAGTTCGTATTAAAACACAATCCAATTTTTAAAAGTCACGATGATTCAGTTTTTAAAAAATCACTTTACAAATGATACCTCTCCCAATATTATTTCGTGGAATATTACTTTATCAATTCTACAAATACACGTTTGTATTAAAACATGATCCAAAATTCAATAATTACGATGATAGACTTTTCACAAATATCACACTTTACATATGATAAGTGATAAGTGATAAGTGATAAGTGATAAGCCCCAACCAAATATTAATTATTTCGTTCCATATTAATTGATCGGATCTATAAATGCAAGTTCATATTTAATCGCGTAGATGGTGATGGAATTTCTTCGTAAAATTTCGATTCGATGTTTAATTAGTAGTATTATTCATTGAATTCGATCCGGATGATAACTAAATCACATCTTTTTACTTTCTTTTTTCCATTTTAGGTCTATATCCAAAATATTATGCGAAACGCAAAAGAACTACTACATAATTGTCAGGGGGCATCGTGAGAGGTAATAACATAACTAAAGGGGTAAATTGATTTTGTCGGCTATGTACCCCCTGTTTGTCCCAAGGTCGGCAACTTACCCTCTAAAGTTCCAATTTCTGCATTCAAGTGGTAAAGTTTGTATCGATGTAGGTAAGATGGTAATTTGTGACCGGAACAACGGGTTAAATTGACGACGTGGACGATTACTAAATGTGACACGTGGTCTGACACATGGCTGCTCAGTAAGCAATTAAAAGCCCGAAACGGTAAAACTTAATTTTTAAGAGATTCTAGCACATAATATAAGGTTAGATAGCGTACATTGGAACTTTAGAGGGTAAGTTGCCGACCATGAGACAAACAGGGAGGTACATAGCCGACAAAATCAATTTACCCTAACTAAAGTCACATCCAAAATTTATTGTTTTTTTAGAAAAAAATATATACTTACTTTGTATGATAAATTTGAAATAGATGTGTTAGATGATGTCACTAGCCAAATTTATTGTTTTTAATATATATATATATATATATATATATATATATATATATATATATATATATATATATATATATATATATATAGTGGCATGATCAAGAGGGAAGTTCATTTTTTGAGGGAAGGGGGAAGCGTTAGTACGCATCAGGAAGCATATTACCTTCACCTATACTAATCTCGAAAAAAGCAAACTGAAATTTAGTAAATGTTAATTAGAATCGATGTTATAAATGTTAAGCTTCCTTGATAAATTTTTTCTTCAAGTTATAATATCGATTTATGAATATTTGATCCAAATCCGTTAAGATGTATCGCGGTGCATATTAGTTAATCTGCATTGTGATGCATCTTAACAATAAAAATATTTTTCAAATAATGTGAAATTTTATGATGCATCGCGATGCATCTTAGTTAATATGCATCACACTGCATCTTAACAATTAATTAAATAAATATTCATCAATTAATGTTATGACTTAAAAATGAAATTCATTCGTTAAAATATTCTTTATAGCATCGATTTTGATTACTATTTACCGATAAAAATAATTTTTTTTGACGTTTTGATTGATAATTGTAATATGCTTCCTGATGCGTACTAACGCTTCCCCCTTCCCCCCAAAAAGACAATTCCCTCTTGATCACTACCCTATATATATATATATATATATATATATATAGTGGAATGATCTAGAGGGAAGTGCATTTTTTGGAGGAAGGGGGGAAGCATTAGTATGCATCATGAAGCATATTACCTTCACCCATACAAATCTCGAAAAAAGCAAACTGAAATTTAGTAAATGTTAATCAGAATCGATGCTATTATTGTTAAGCTTCCTTGATAACTTCTTTCTTCAAGTTATAGCATCGATTTATGAATATTAGATCCAAATCCGTTAATATGCATCACGGTGCACATTAGTTAATATGCATTGTGATGCATATTAACAATAAAAAAAAATCTTTCAAATAAAGTGAAGTTTTAATATGCATCGCGATGCATATTAGTTAATATGCATCACACTGCATATTAACAATTTATTAAATAAATATTCATCAATTAATGTTATGACTTAAAAATAAAATTCATTCGTTAAAATATTCTTTATAGCATCGATTTTGATTACAATTTACCAATAAAAATAATTTTTTGTTGACGTTTTGATTGATAATTGTAATATGCTTTTTGATGCATACTAACGCTTCCCCTTCCCCTCAAAAAGGCACTTCCATCTTGATCACTACCCTATATATATATATATATATATATATATATATATATATATATATATATATATATATATGCGTAAAGTTTCAATGAGAACACTTTAAAAATAAGAACGGCTAAAAATACCTCATAAATGCACAACTAGAAAACAAATTCATTAGATTCACACTCATACATCTTAAATACGTGTAGAAAAATATATGCGAACTTTTGAAAATGCACAAAAATCGAAAAAATGATTATTGCACAATTATAGAGATAATCGTGCATCAATCGTTTTTCAATTTTTGTGCATTTTTATAAGTGTACATTTATTTTTCTTTGCACATTTGAGATGTACTAATGTTACTAACTATTTTATCAAGAGTAATTGTGCATTTGAAGCATTCTTAGCCGTTCTTATTTTTAAGGTGTTCTTATTTGATCCAAACTTATATATATATATAGTGGCATGATCCAGAGGGAAGTCCATTTTTTGAAGGAAGGTGGAAGCGTTAGTACGCATCAGGAAGTATATTACCTTCACCTATACTAATCTCGAAAAAAGCAAACTGAAATTTAGTAAATGTTAATCAGAATCGATGTTATAAATGTTAAGCTTCCTTGATAAATTTTTTCTTCAAGTTATAGTATCGATTTATGAATATTTGATCCAAATCCGTTAAGATGCATCGCGGTGCATATTAGTTAATCTGCATTGTGATGCATCTTAACAATAAAAATATTTTTCAAATAATGTGAAGTTTTATGATGCATCGCGATGCATCTTAGTTAATATGCATCACACTGCATCTTAACAATTAATTAAATAAATATTCATCAATTAATGTTATGACTTAAAAATGAAATTCATTCTTTAAAATATTCTTTATAGCATCGATTTTGATTACTATTTACCGATAAAAATAATTTTTTGTTGACGTTTTGATTGATAATTGTAATATGCTTCCTGATGCGTACTAACACTTCCCCCTAAAAAGACACTTCTCTCTTGATCACTACCCTATATATATATATATATATATATATATATATATATATATATATATATATATATATATATATATATATATATATATATATATATATATATATAGTTTGTATGAAATTTTTGAAATGGATGTGTTAGATGAAACTCAGACCACGCTTGTAATATATAAAAATTATGAATGGATAAATGATCGACAAATAATGAACTTCAAATACTTCATGAATTATTGCATGCATAAAATGTTCATGTAAGTTGAACGCGTTTTAGTCATATACCGTTGTTATAGTTTATTATAAGCTTCAATTACTTTACAACCACTTTGATTAGGGATATATCATAGGGAGATATAATTGCAATGTATGTTGCAGCTAATGTTGTATGTGACATTGGAACACTTTACCCTAATTTATGCTTTTTAAAACCTTATAAATCAGACGGAGCTAACAGTAGAGTGTGAGACATGATGTGTTTCCGTTCTTCCAGAATTATAGTCGGCAGTGGACCATAAAAAAACACCCTATTCCAGGTAATTTAGTTAAGGGTTTAGTTATTTTTGCATAATTTTTCACAAACCTTTTATGGTAACCACTCAACTCCAAAAATCTTGTCAATTCCTATATAGTTTTAAGAATGATGAGCGACTGCCCTCGTGCTGCTCCAAAGTTTTTGTAAAAACAATTTTGTGTTTTGATGCATTACAAAGTGCGACTCTCTATTACAAGTTCTTGTGCTCCTTATGAAATAGTGGTTCGAGAAATTGTCTCTTTAGAGTTTGCATTTTAAGAGGAGTAACAATTCATATATGTAGTAATAGATAGGGTTAATGGCGCAGATCGGATATGAACTTATCACTTTTTGTCGAGTTAGGGTATGAACCCAATTTATCACACAGGTCGGTAACAAACTTTCAAATTATGTTTCGAGTTGGGGAACAAACTTTTTTTCTTTTTGCCGAGTTAGGGTATGGACCCAATTTATTACACAGGTCGGTAACAAACTTTCAAATTATGTTTCGAGTTAGATAACAAACTTTTTTTTTCATTTCAAATTATGTTTCAAATTATGTTTCGAGGTCGGTAACGAACTTTCAAATTATGTTTCGAGGTCGGTAATGAACTTTCAAATTATGTTTCGAGTTAGGTAACGAACTTTCAAATTATGTTTCGAGTTAGGTAACGAACTTTTCGAGTTGGGTGAAAAAAAAGTTCGTTCCCTAACTCGAAACATAATTTGAAAGTTTGTTACCGACCTGTGTAATAAATTGGGTTCATACCCTAACTCGGTAAAAAGTGATAAGTTCATACCCGATCTGCACTATTAACCCTAATAGATATGTGTCTACATCGTTGATTCCTTATAAAAAACAAGGGTTAATTGTTTCGTTATGTATTTAACTTTACCTCTTTTACTATTGTATTCAACCAACTTTCAAACGTTCTATTGTATGTATCGAACTTTTCAAAAATGTCTATTGTATGTATTGGATGACCTTTTGTTGACGTGGCACCGGTCATGCTGATGTGGCGCTGATTTGTCAGCAAAAAGGTCACCCAATACATACAATAGACATTTTTGAAAAGTTCGATACATACAATAGAACATTTGAAAGTTGGTTGCATACAATAGTATAAGAGGTAAAGTTAAATACATAACGAAACAATTAACCCAAAAAACAATTATGACTTTCGTAGATATTAATAGCTTATACTTATTTCTCGAAGGACGGCGCACGCTATCACGCACTAATCACTTCTGAAGGTACTTACTATTATTCTAAATGTAAATTTGTTTATACAATTGGGGAAAGTTCGAGTAGGAACACTTCTTATGGTGGAAATGGTATGGACGAACATTTTAACTTTAAAATTAAATAATTTTTTTGTTAAAAATTTATATCAAAATTATTAGAATTTTATGCTTTTTAACATGAGATAAATTTAAAAAAATATATGTGATACACATCATAAAAATTTTATTGTGTATCACAGTATCACACATAAAAGTTGTGATACACAACTTTAATTTGTGTATCATATATTTTTTATTTTTTAAAAATCGATCTAATAATAAAGAGGATAAAATTTTATAAATTTTGACATAATTGTTTTTGCAAAAGATGTACCTATGTTTAAATTAAAAGTGAAAAAAGTTGTTCCTACGGTTCCTACGATAACGAATGATTCTACAATAACCCTCCCCTTTATACAATTATATGGATTAACACTCGATGTTTATTAAACATTTGTAAATTCTTCGTCATCTCCGCCAAAAGTTATGGAACATGCTCAAATATTATTGTATTTGGTAAAGAACATACCATATCATTGGGACGACACCACTCCTTTCATGAAAGCCTTTCACACTCTTAATTGATAAGCCATTATTGCCCATGTAGCATATGATATGATGAGTGGTCACTGGATTTAAACATCTTTGGTTGCTCGTGTAGTTAGATGTGTGAACAAACATGCATGCTAACCAATATTCTTTAGCTAGTGTTTAAAAATACAATAATTAGATTAAATATATGGTTCGTATATTGTAACGCATAAGTTTTATGGGAGGCGAATGCTTGGTGAGAAGGCAGTGATGTATGAATTTGATGTATCGGTGATTAAACCCTTTTTTTTTTTTTTTTTTAAAGGCAGTTTGGAATCACTGACGGGCCACTTAGGCACCACCCGATCATCTCACCATGATGCACCCTCGAGAAGAAAGCCCAACAGCGTCCCGGGCGGTTACGGCCACTAGGCAAGCTAGTGGACTCGATGCGCTTGCAGGGCGAAGCGGGTAAAACTCCTCATCCCGGAGCCCAAAGGCCCAAGGGATTTTCCATATGTCCATTACGGGGTTTGAACCCCTGACCTGTGGTTTGAAAACCACATGCTCAACCACTGAGCTAGATCTGCTGGACACTCAAAAGGGTCTGAAGATCTTTGTAGTAATTATAGAAGGAGTCACATGGAAATGTGTGAACAAGTTTTAAACAAACTCGTTGACTAAAATGGAATTTTTGGATAGTCTGTCTTATTGGCTAACTTTTTTTTTTTTTTTTGACCAAGTAAAACTAAATGTGTATTTTGTTTAAAGTTGCTTTATCTGAATCTATCAGATTCTTTAGTAATTGATTACAATATATGGGAATTTAAATGAATCAATTAATTAAGATAGATATAAAACAATTACAATATATTACAAATGCACAATGGGACAATGTTTTAAAAACCGGCTCGTTCAGGAGATGAACTAGAAAATTAAAGTAAAAGTGTTAAGATGAACCGGTTTTAGGCAAAATTTGAGACAATGTTTTTGAATTTGTGTCGATGGTCATAGAAAGCAACATCTGAGATTTTGTTTGTCCGTCATTCCCCTTAAAAAATAGTTGCCCCTCATAATCTTACCAATATATATATATCTTAATCATTTATAAACCATTTAGCATGTTGGCTTAAAAGTTTAGAAAAAGGAGAATCGGAAATTACTTAAATGCCCATTTGTTAATGTTTTTTGATTCAAGCTACCTATTTTCGGAGTATTTTTTAAGATGGGAGTTGACTATCTTATCTTCTACCTCAATAAAATGAATATATAGAAACTATTTAAAATATTAGTTGTCACTCTATTACTACAATAAATTATGGAAATTAATACGCAAGATATAATAAGCAAAACAAGAAGTCAAAGGAGTATATAAATCTTCAAATATGGAAACCAAATGGAAACATGAAATACAAAACGAAGTATTTTAAAACCAAGAATTTATAACTTTTGAATTTTGATGGTAGTTATGTGTAATTTAGGAGTCCATTAACTTTTAATGCATTTGAATCATTGATTTTAAAATTCAATCAAACAAAGAAAATGACTTTATTTTCCATAAACTTGATTCGCATTTAATAGTTAACATAATTAGGGAAATTTCAACAATTTCATCTCAAATAATCATATCTTAAAAAGTGAATCATCACCCATTAAATAACTGATAATATAAAACATTTGAAAATTATGTATAAAACAAATTGAGCAATCCATTAAAGCAACTTCGATCCAAGTCAAACATCCAAAATCGAGAATCTATAATATAACCCGCTGCTTTGCGCGGGCACTATGATAGTATATTTATATACTAGCCCTTAAACCCGTGTATATACACGACGCACCCGATGTGTATTTGATTTTTATATTAAATAATGTACGGAGTATATGATAAATTTATATAGTTTTGTATGAGATGAAAAAGATATACAATTCGCAAATTAAAATAATTTAGATATAAATCATATTAAACAATATATTTTTACATTAACACAATTGTATTCTAATTCATATACTCAAGTCGATTTAATATAGGTTTATGAAATTAATTTTTTTAATTCATTATTTATGATATCATCATGTACTTAATTTTAGTTAATTTAATAAAATTAAATAATTTTATTGGTTAATTCGGGTGATTCATATTTTATATATATATATGTGTGTGTGTGTGTGTGTGTGAAGGGGTGTATGTAGTAAACAAAAGGTGAAAACACTTTTAACTTTTAATAAAAATTCATTTTTAATTGTTAACGTTTTCTTTTTCTTTTTTTACTTCACATAAATTAATGAATGATTGAAGCTTTATTTTTTACCCTTCACCGTGAATAAATTATATTTAAGAAAAAAAAATCAACTTTTACTGTTAATATATATAAAGAAGAAAAAGGAAACTTTACCCTTCATAAATTATGAAAAGTGCACTATTTTCGACGTTTCTTTTGTCTTGATCTTGTTCACATACACACAACACACACACTCACACACACATATATATACATATATATGTATGTATCAACCTCGATATTTTGACCTGAATTGATCAAGATCAAATCGAAGGCTAAGATTTGTTTTAGCGTTTTTATTTTAATCACTAGTTTCCACTATAAACCAACCATATATGTGTATCGAAAATCCGACCTGTAAATATACTTACTGAATTCAAATTTTGACTTTATACTAAAATATATGTATGTTAGTATTATAAATATAGAGTAAGGTTCAAATGAGTACACCAATTTTGAGTGAGAATGAGGGCTCAAACAGATTTCTGCCATGTGTCACTTTATTCTCTCTCCTCCACACTTTATTCTCTCTCCTCCACATTTTTAAAAATTAAATATCTCACAAACGATAAGTCGAAAAATCATGAAAATTGCACCATAAAATTCAGCGTTTTCTCCTCTTCGATTTGCCGTCCCTCAAGGCATACTTTTGACAACTTTTTTTTCTCATTTTTTGGTGGGTTTCACAAATTAGTAACACATGTGTTAGTGATTAGTTGTACATTTAATTTGTGGTTAAGGTTAGGGTTTAGGGTTAGGTTTAGGGTTTAGTAGGGTTTATGGTTTAGGGTTTATAAGGATTTAGGGTTTAGAAGGGGTTCAAGGTTTAGGGTTTAGAAAGATTTAGGGTTTAACGTTTTGTAAAGCGTTTAGGGTTTAGGGTTTGTGGTTTAGGGGTTAGGGTTTAGGGTTTAGGGTTTGAGGTTTGGGGTTTAACCTCAAACCCTAAACCCTAAACCCTAACCCCTAAACCACAAACCCTAAACCCTAAACGCTTTACAAAACGTTAAGGTTTGGGGTTTCTCCCCGAAACCCCAAACCTCAAACCCTAAACCATAAACCCTAACCCCTAAACCACAAACCCTAAACCCTAAACGCAACACTTTAACACGTGTGTTAGTAAATGTGAAACCCACCAAAAAAATGGAAAAAAAAAACTTTTCGAAAGTATGTCTTGAGGGACGGCAAATCGAAGAGGAGAAAACGACGAATTTAATGGTGCAATTTTCATAATTTTTCGATTTGTCGTTTGTGAGATAATTGATGTTGGGGGTAAATAGGTTTTGTACATGTGAAACATTCTCTTTGTACACATGGCTTGATATCATTGATTCCATCATTCTCACACAAATTCCTATTCTCATTTGAACCCTACCCTCTGTTATATATATGAAGCAATTTTGGCTTTTTACAACTACTAAAATATTACCATGTATTATTTCCTTGCTTTTACATAAATAAATAAGGTATTTAAAAGCTACTTTGTTTCAGTACCTTTATATAAAAGAAAACGATATATATATATATATATAGGATTGGGATCAAGGGAGGTTATTTTTAAAGGGAGATGGGAGAGATGGATTTTTTTATTACTATGATTCAGTATATTTATTTTGAGATTCAGTAAATTTTTGTATTTAAATAAAAAATTGAATCACATCAATAAAATAGTGAATCATAGTGATAAAAAAATCCATCTCTCCCATCTCTCCCTAAATTTCCTTCTTTTTTGATCCTGTTACTATATATATATATATATATATATATATGTATATATATATATATTTAAATAAAAAGACTAATTTTCGTAGAAACCTGAGTATAGTCGTTAAGTTCACCATCTTCTCCTAAAATTGCAAAATGTGTGCCAAGTGGTACAAATAGACGAACACATGTCAAAAATATAATGTATATATCCACAAACGTTTTTATGACTCTCTCACTATTCCCAAGCTATAGACATAAATAAAACCTATTTATAGCATACCACTCCTCAAACCATTATTAATACATTATAAATTTAAGAATCACAAATTAAATACCATTTCATTTACACCTTCACAAATTCTTCTTATTCTCCAATTTTTTCTCAAACTAAGATGACTAAATCATCGCATTCAACATCTCCCAAAGTTCAATTCAATCATGAGCAACAACATCAACAAACCATGTTCACATCCAACAAAAGCAAACTCACTGGTAAAGCCTACAAAATACTTTTAGCCATCAACTACTTATGTCTTTTCATCGGTTCCATCTCTTCTTCACTTCTTATAAAATTCTACTTTAACCATAAAGGGTCTAGCCGATGGGTCTCTACTTGGATCCAATCAGCCGGGTTCCCTCTTCTCTTGCTCCCCATTTACATCCCCTACTATTTTAATCATTTTTATTATACCAATACCAATAAAAATGGTAACAAAAACATTAATCTTAGGAAGCCATTTTCCAATTTTGACATGAAAACTTTGTCATTATGTTTTGGTATAGGAATAATGTTGGTTGTAAGTAATTTATGCTTCTCTTGGGGTAATTCGTATCTTCCCCTTTCAACTGCCTCCTTAGTTTTATCTACACAACTTATATTCACTCTTATTTTATCAATTATTATTGTGAAACAAAAGATCACATTTTTAAACCTTAATTGTGTCATTCTCTTGACATTAAGTTGTGTCCTTTTAGCCATAAGTCATAAAAGTGATCGACCCGAAGGTTTAACAAAAACAAAATACTTTATCGGGTTCTTTTCGACTATTTCCGCGGGGCTATTATTCGCGTTCTACCTTCCATTTATGGAAAGAATTTATAGTAAAGTTGATTGTTACGCAATGGTGGTAGAAATGCAATTTGTTATGGAAGCGGTTGCTACGGTGGTTGCCACCGTGGCAATGGCTTTAGCAGGAGGATATAAAGAAATGAAATATGAGAGTGTGAGTTTGTTTGATATGGGACCCACTAAATATTGGTTGACAGTGGGATTTAGTATTGTGACGTGGCAGTTGTGTTTTATGGGTACGGCTGGTATGGTGTTTTTGACCACGTCGTTGACCGGTGGGATATGTATGACGGCGTTGATGGCGATGAATGTGATCGGTGGCGTGGTGGTTTACGGAGATGATTTCAAGGGTCCAAAAGTTGTTTCGACTGTGTTATGTTTATGGGGATTTTGTTCGTATGTTTATGGGATGTATGTGAAGATGAAAAATGGTGATCAAAAGGATGATGATGATGGTGTACAACATCTACAAAAGAAGTCATTGTTGGAATTATCTGAAGTTGTAACGGAAATTAATCCGCAATAAAAGACGATACCTTTGAATGCTTGTTATAAAAAATAAATTAAATAATTTAAATAAAATCCAGGCTACACTTGGATCCTTATCCGATGCTTTTTTGTTTTTGCTAACGTAAATAAACTATCTATCTATTTATTAGACTTACTTAAAGTTCACATTAATTTGCATTCATTCATTTTTTTTATTTTTTATTATTATTATTTTTTTTAACGGCCAAATTTAATTCCCCCATACACCAGTGCCTGGGCTCGAACCCCAGACCTCCAGGGAGGCAAGCCTCCCACCTCACTTTTACCACTTGAGTAAGAGATCATTGGCATATATAGATGGATACAAATATACACTTGATAAATGTTTTAGTATTAGTTAATTAATTCAATAAATGTCTATACATGATGTGATGTAATACAGCAAAAAAATATATATATATATATATATATATATATATATATATATATATATATATATATATAATACATCTGTATCATTATCTTAAATTAGTTTCAACATAGCAAAATGACTATATTACCCTTAACTCGTTTATACCATATTACCATTACCATTAACAAACTATTCTCTGTTAATCTATTTTATTTACTATATATAAACGTATAAGTATAATTTCATATCAAATTTAAAATAAACTAAACGCGTACAATAAGTATTCAGTTTTTCACTAGCATCATTACCACACCACCGTAACTTATCACGGTTAATTATACCGTCGCATTGCACGGGTATATTATTCTAGTATATATATATATATATATATATATATATATATATATATATATATATATGCCGGCCTTGTGTTGAGGTGGGTAAGTGTACTTTTATAGAATTAGAAATTCTGGTTTAACTAAGTTAATTGGATATTAATCACTTATTTGATTTGATTTGTTTTATCTATAGAAGATTTTTATAGATCACAACTCAGTTATGCACATTTGCTACCTTGATAACTCACGTGAAGTCAAGAACACATGCATAATCTAGGAAAAGAAGTTTTCTATTTCGTGTAATAATATGGAATAATAATTTAATAATTAGAGGGTGTTGCGTTTAAGTTTTTTTTTTTTTTGAACGGCCAAATTTAATTACCCCATACACCACTGCCTAGGTTCGAACCCCAGACCTCCAAGGAGGCAACCTCCCACCTCACTCTTACCACTTGCGTTTAAGTGATTGGGATGTAAATAGATCAGATGGGGATTACATATATTAAGTTAGGGTTTTTCTAATATGTGCTCTAAGGGTATAGGTTAAAAGCATTAAATGCCAATTGTATTCTTCTTGAAAATGTAATTACAGTATTACACATTGATTATCTTGAATCTTTAATTTGTTTCAAATTTACCCTTCTTTATTCAAACAACTAATTATAATATTTTATTATTAATAATATCAGTATATATAATTGATTACCACTATAAGAAGTACCGTATTTGTATTGAATGTTGAGCATTATGAGTTTGTGACTACCTTATAGAGTTAATTACAGTCCTTGTATTTAATTAATGATATATATGACTATCGAGTATAAATTGACTAACTTAACCAATATAAGCAGTGACATAGATGTCACTATTTTTTTTTTAATGAAAAAAACACCGTACTTAGTTTTATTATCAATGTGTATGACATCAACTAATTAACTATGATAAACTAGTATATATAATTGTTTATTAATATTGTTCCAACATCATATCATAAAAAAACATTTCATCCATAAATATAGTTTATTTAAGCTACTCTGATCGATAATTTCTAATACTTTAACGAACAAAATAATTAAGAAAATGCTTCATAATATTATAACATGATCTCGCCTTTCGATTAACATGAATAAATATTCAGATTATACAAAATACATTAGTACTTCTAGTAATAATCAATTATATATACTGATATTTATTACAAATAAAATATTATAATTAGTTGTTTGAATACATAAGGGTAAATTTGAAACAAACTAAAGATTCAAGATAATTAATGTGTAATTTCATTTTCAAGAAGAATATCATTGGCATTTAATGTCTTAATCTATGCCCTTAGGGCACATATTAGAAAACCCATTAAATTATACTATAATAATAATACGGTTAGGAGTTGCGAAGTGCACACATATAAACTTAGTGAATTGAATACGGTACTAAATATGGTGGGAGTGAAGATTGTGATGTAATTTTATAGAAAGAGCACCAAATGGATGCAATACTATTGATCTTCCCTTATTGATACAAGAATACGTTTCGAATATGTCATGAAATAACATTCTCAGCACAAGTTGCTTCATTGTTGGGTATAAGCAAAAAGTTGCGAGTTCTCTTTAATCATCGCGAGTTTCACAAACCATTGTGATTTTTCTTTATATCTAACTATCATAAAACGTTTGATAACCACTATGGATGACTTGCATATATGTGAGTCATTTGTGAGTGACGAAACACTTCTTAATCATATCTTGATTACACAACCACATATTTGGTCTTACAAACACAATTCAATACACTCTCTTTGTTTAATCTCTTGTTTCAAGTGACTTGAATCAAGTGTTGGGATTACTTTAAATTATCTGAATGTTGGTTTCATGTAACACAAGGCATTGTAGGCTCGAAATTATTTAATTTGAAAATGTTTGGATTCATGGAACAACACCAATTTGATTGCAAATATGCTGTCGTTATATTTTGCTGAAATTGACTTCGGTGCTGAAATTCGCATGGTTGATGGGAACGGCGAAACGAGCAAAACTTATGGCTTTGCCATGATCGCGGTTAAATTCTCGCCATTTGGGGCTGTGTAGGGGTTGAAAATGGTATCTTCTATTTTTCGAGCTTTATTAATTTAGAACTTTTTGATCTATTTTGTAATTGTTTAGGATTTGTTTCCTTTGTTGTTTCCGAGACTTAAAATATGTGTTTTCTAGGGTTTATTTTGATTCGCTATTGACTATTACAACTAATAAAGAATTGGCCCACATTGGGAATTAGGTTATCTTTTGTTCGTGTTAATTGATTTTTTTTATGTGTTTGGTCATCGATCATGTATTATGTTCAATACAAATTAAAGTACATATCCATATTCATTTGAATCATTCACTCTGTATACACCATATTTCCTACACTTATCTACTTATCGCAAGTTTTTGCACACATAGTTATCGATCTACAAACGATTATGTAAAATGTAGTGTATGTTCATTTAAATTCGAGCTTGATTACAACTAAGTGAAAAATAAGAGAAAAAATAGAAGAGAATAGAAAAAAAAGAAAAATCAAAGGAAGGAAGGTAAATTATTTATTTATGTTTTGAAGTGTGATAATAAAGTAAGGAAATAAGGTTTCTCCATAATTGGTTAATCATATTAACAATGGAAGTAAAATGTTAATAAATACATTAAATAGAGTTCCCTCCCGTTTCTGTTATTTCTTTTCCTTTCATATTATATTATAATAATATTAAAATAAAATTCAAGAACACGATTCAATTTTTATTTGTTTTACTTCCTTTACTTTCCACTCTAAAATAAACTCCATAACAAACAAAAGTAGTTTTAGTTGGTTGTTTATAGCACAACCTTAACTACCTAGTTTTGGAGTTCATCCTATTAACTACGTAGTTTTGTAATAAATAGGTACGTCGCTAACTTTAATGTACTATAATAACAACATTCTTATTACGTGATTGGAAAATGAAATATGTGCCTAAATTTGTGTATGACGGCGTGGATGGCTATGAATGTGATCGGTGGAGTGGTGGTTTATGGCGATGATTAAGGGTTCAAAAGTTGTGTCGACTGTGTTGTGTCTATGGGGATTTTGTTCGTATGTTTATGGGATGTATGTGAAGATGAAACATGGTCATAAAAATGATGATGACGGTGCACAACAACGTCAAAAGAAGTCATTGTTGGAGTTATACGAGCTTGTAACAGAAATTAATTTGGCAATAAAAGATGATAATATAAATAATGGTGCAATTTAAAGTAAAAAAAATTAATTTGAACAACAACATCCTAGCCACAAATAGCATATATCTCTCTTTATTAGAACAAAAAAAAAAAATAGTTAATGGAAGCATGTTAGCAATATTCGCATAAATTCCCACATAATGTGACCTTCAATACAATATTTTTATGGGTTATTTATGACTCTTCTTCAAATCCTGTGAATAGGATTACTGTGTACTATTTATTTCTATTTGTTCGATATATGCTTACTTACATTCTCCATCAACATTTATTGATCATGTTTTGTGTATATATATAATATAATGTGTTTGCTAATCGTCTACTGTTTATTCAATCGCAGGACATTGGTATTCTCCCTAATTTTGCAATAGTAGTGTCGCTAATTCTTGATCTATAACACTGAAGCCTGAAGGTAAACCTATGTATTCTTATGAAATATTTTGTTTACATTGTCTTGCATAGATTTCTTTTGAGTTGTACTTCGCCTTATCATCAGTCATATATGTACAAAAGTACAAATCTCCTTACCGCTTTCTCTACTTTTTCCGAGCATAACTATGATAAGTAGAAACTTTTGTTCAACTATAAGCTTTTATTACCCCAAACAAAAATCTTCTAATTTTTCTGTCTACGTTTTGACTTCCTATTGACTACTCTGTTTTATATTCCTTATTAGATTAATACATTTGTTTAAATATGTGACTTGCATACGGTCGCCATTATTGAATCTTAAAAGTAACCAAATTTATAATTGAGCCCGTTGATACAACAAGAGACTTTTTAATGTCGATTATGTTTTAGAATGTTTATTAACCGTATATGTTCATAACCAGAAATGTTACTTACTACAACATGACTAGCTATCCAAGCTCCACTTTTTACTAAGGTGATTGCAAGTATCTATCAAATGATGGGTTTGAAAACTATGATGATAATGAAATTATTTTTCTGTGCAATATTCTCGAAGAAATTTAGTTTTATAGATCCACCATATTATCTTTACATAATCGTCATTTAGACCATTGAAAGTGCAAAAACTATGTCATTGTTAATTAACTACTATTTGCAACTGTGTCTGAATCGCTGCTGCATTGCGCGGTGATTTACTAGTTTAGTCTTTATACACCATGTATATCCTACACTTATCTAATTATTGCAAGTTTTGTGCACATATTTATCGATCTAAAAATAAATGTAGTGTATGTTCATTTGAATTCGAGTTTTACACAAGGTGGAAAAAAAAGGAAAAAATAAAGGGAAGATAGATTATTCATTTATGTTTTTAAGTTGGATGAAAAAGTAATGAAATAAGATGGTTTCTCCCTAATCATCCTAAAATTAAAAGTAAAATGTTAAAAAGGAAATACATTAGACATAGTTAATTACCTCCTCTTTCTGCTCTTTATTTCCTTTCACTTCATGATAAAACTCCATAATACAAGTCATTTTGTATTTTGTTTTACTTCTTTTACTTCCACTCAAAAGTAAAAATTCCACAACAAAGAAAAATGGTGACTATCTATAATTACCTATAATTATTGTAATGACCTATTCGTAGTGCTACACTAACGCGTGCATATATTTTCTGTCAAAGACATTTAATTAAAATACTTGTTGATAGAGGTGTTCACGGTTCGGTCTAGATAGTTTTTGACAAAAATTTAAACCGGATTGATTTTTGACGGTTTGGTAAATTTCAAACCGAATCGGACCTATTATAAGAAATTAACTCGACCGGACCAAACTGCTTAAACTGGTCCGGTTCGATCAGTTTTACGTTTTTTTGCTTTTTTGCATTAAAAATTGAAAAAAAAAGTAAAAAATTGAAAAAATGTGAACAAAAACACAACATGCTAATGTTACTGATTAAAATTCGATAACAATAATCATAATCAGTCGTCCCCAACTAGTTTTTAAGGTGGATTTTGCGAAAGTATATGATAGTATTAATTGGGGTTATTTATATTCGGTTATGGAGCAAATGGGTTTTGGGCAAAAGTGGATTGGGGTGGATTCGAGCTTGTATATCACCGACTACTACTTCGATTTTGGTTAATGGGTCTCCCACTAATGAAATAAGATTATCTCGTGGTTTTCGACAAGGCGATCCGTTATCTCCTTTCTTATTCTTGATAGTGGCAGAGGGTCTTAATGTGGCCATGAGGGAGGTGAGAGAAAGAGGAGACTTTGAAGGAATGAAAGTAGGCGAAGGGGGAGTTGTGGTGTCGCATCTTCAGTTTGTATACGATACCATTTTCTTTGGTGAATGGAAAGAGAGTAATATGATAAACTTAATGTATTTATTGAAGTGTTTTCAATTGTCATCGGGGTTGAAGGTTAACTTACAAAAGAGAAATTATGGGGATTGGGGTGAGCGAAGATGAAGTTAAAATTTGGGTTGATGCAATTAGGTGTGGGGTGGATTCACTACCATTTCAGTATCTTGGCCTCCCGGTTGGGTGTTCTATGAAAAGGTCGGTGGCTTGGAACTCGGTTTTAGATAAATTCCAAAGTAGGCTTTCGGTTGAGACTATAGATCATTGCTTTTTAAATTGTAAATTCGTCAAAGCCCTATAGAACAAAGTGTTTAATTGGTGGGGGTGGATCAAATAGGTGTTGGGTCCATTGAAGACTTAGTTAAGCATGAAGGGCTAAGTTCATTTTCAAAAAATAAGAAGATAGCGTGGCGAGCAAGTTTATGGTTTACGTTGTATTTAATTTACTTTTAGAAATAATAAGGTATTTAAGTCTCAAAAAGAGATGGTCCCGGATTTGTTTAAGGAATTGCAAGTTAGATCATTTGGATGGGTCATAACTAGAGACAAAAATGTTAAATTCTCTTGGTGTGACTGGATTAATCCCGTAGGTCGATTGTGTTAGCTGTTTCAGATGAGTTGGGTTCATGCGTGTACCGAAGATTGGCTTCTGTTCTGTTTTCTGCTGTTGTTGGGCTATTGGCATTGGTTAGTCAAAGGCTTGGGCAAGAGAAGTTTTGATCTGTTTCTAATGATAAAAACATGAAAGATTTCATGGTCAAAGTGGATGAATTCAGATGTGAGTTTGTGATTTTGTTGTTATTGGTCGGGTCAATGTTGTCCTATTTGTGTATACGCTTGCTACTGAACTAGTCTACATGTTTTTTAATTGATATGTCTTGGATAGATTTAAATTATGTTATGGTTTTTGGTTGGAGTTTAACTCACGGATCGCCAACGTACTCTCCTTTTTGTTCCGAGATCACCAATCAACCGGTTTTATTACTAGGATCACCAACGTACTTTCAAAAATGAATTTCTTTGTAAATTTTGTTGGCGATCTTTACTCCGTACCAATAAGTATGTTGGCGATCTCAAACCCGTATGTAAAAGTACATTGGTGACCTCAACACGGAATTAACAAATACGTTGGTGATCCTAGTAATAAAACCAGTTGATTGGTGATCTCGGAACAAAAAGGAGAGTACGCTGACGATCCATGACTTAAACCCTTTTGGTTGATGTGGTCTTTGCGTTCGCGGGCTTCTTCTCGAGATGGATTTGTTTATTGGAGTTTTGTGGCCAACGTGAGGAGTTTTGGTTCTTGGCTATTTTGTGCTGCTTCGGTTTGGTCTTATAGGTTTTCTTTTGTTTATTTTGATGGATGTCATGTTGGTCTTTATAGTTGGTGTTTTTTGTTTGTAGTTTGTGTTTCTTGTTTGTTTCTCCTTTTTACATCTTGTAGATTCAGCTGCAATTTATTGGTGTTTTGTATCTTAACATTTGTTTTTTGTTAATCATATTGTCTGCTTATTCTACAAAAAATATTATACTACATGTATAACTACATTTATTGTATATTATTTATATATTTATATTATAGAGTAGGGTTCAAATGAGTACACTCATTTTAAGTGAGAATGGGGGAATCAATCTGAGCCATCAGATTTATCAAATCAAGGGTTCATATTAATACATCAATTTTTAATTAAAAAAATCAAATTAATTTAGTTTTTGGGCGGAGGGGTATAATGGTAAATTTACCATTTAATTTAATTATTTCTGTTTTTCCCCTTTTGTTCAAATACACATAGCGACCTATATTCTTCCTCTCGTTCTTTCGCTTTCTTCACTACGATTCATCATCACAAAACCCTAGAAATCCAAAATCGTGTCAAATAATCATTAAATCATCATTGTTTTTTGCTAAAATCATCGTTTTATTCATCTAGCTCCTTCGATTAATCGGTTTTACGGTGCGTTTTTTTTACCTAAATCACGTTTTTGAAAACCCTAGTTATCAAACTCGTTCGAAATCAAAGTAACAGGATTTGTGTATTCGAAATTACTACAAATGGACATTCGTGAGGAGATTGTTTCAGGAGTAACATCGTCAAGCCCTATTAATGCTCAACCTATCTGTTCCGTACCATTGCGTAAGTTTTTTTATGTTTATTTTTTCGTTAAATATGTTAATTTCTACGTTATAGGTTGCGTTTTGATGCTCTATTGCATGTTGTATGTGTAAAATGTGCTTGATTTTGAATCTAGGGTTTTCGTAACACAAGTGTTAGTTCTGTTTATAATTATTTTTAGTGTCTGCAAGTGGTTTTTAGGTATTATGTTGTTTGATTATTACACAAGTGATAACTCTTTTTGATGCTCTATTGCATGTTGTATGTGTAAAATGTACTTGGTTTTGAATTTAGGGTTCTCATAACACAAGTGTTAGTTCTGTTTATACTTGTCTGCAAGTTGTTTAGGTATTATGTTGTTTGATTATTACACAAGTGATAACTCTTTTCGGTTTTGTATTTTTATTGTTTTTTTGTTTTGTTTGTATTGAATGTGTATAGCTGTTTGGTTTATAGTTAAGGTTTTCGTACCACAAGTGTTAGTTAATTGTAAGTTGAGTTTTATGGTCTGTAAGTATGTTTACACATTGGTTTGAATTATACAGGTGTTAGTTATTTGTAGGTTGAGTTTTTATGGTCTGTGAGTGTGTTTACACATTGGTTTGAATTATGCAAGTGTTTACACATTGGCCTGAATTATACAGGTGTATCAAGGTGACACCCGAAGCTGTACATGACATTTTCGGAATACCCAATGGTTGAACCAATATAATGGAACTACCGAATGTCAACCGTAATGATCCGTGTATGGTACAATTTTTTAAGGAGTGTCCACAGTTTCTGAATGGGTACGTCGGTGCGAAGGACATGGTTGAGAAAATTATCACATATAAAGATGCCGGTTTTTTATTTAAGTTAAAACTCCTCATGCTTTTTGCGAATACGATGGGTAGGTGTTTGAGCAATGGAAAATTTTTGCAGCACTTCGTCTTCAAGTTTACTGAAGATATGGATTTGAAGAAGCTTGATTGGTGCGGTTTTGTGATTGATTGTTTGAAGAAGCTTATGGACCCTGATCAAACCAGAAGCTTGTTACATAAGTTTGTTGTTGGTGAAAGTATTTTGAACGATTAGTGTGTGTTTGGTTTTGATAAGTTAGTATGTTAACAGTATTTTCAAATTACCGTACTTCTGAATAGTTTCCTTATTGTTTAGATCATGTTTTTTACTTTAAGTCAAAGCCTTACTATAATTTTATGTTGTTTTAAATTAATTAACACTTTGTGTTATAAACCATGTGCCATGTGTTACCGAGTGAGTAACACACGTGTTACCGAACCAATAACACACGTGTTACCGAACCACTAACACATGTGTTATCAAAACAAGTAAGTAACCCATTTGATATTAAAAACCAGTAACCCATTGTGTTTTCAACTATTAAACATGTGGTAATATACTGCTAAGATGAATGGTAATAAACCATAAGCATGTCTTAAAATTGAGTTTTGATCATTTTTGAGTTGATTAAAAACCGTTTTCATGAAGTTTTCAATACATGAAGAAATAACAAACAAAGCTAAATAACACATATCTTACGTAACACTCACATTAGTGTTACCTATCACTCACAATTGTTATTCTTACCACTAACACTTCTAACACTTGCTTCACATGATACTAACACATGTGTTACCAACCTCTAACACTTGTGTTACCTACCACTAACACTTGTGTTACCCGTCTCTAACACATGTGTTAGGTAATACTAACATTAATGTTAGCTATCACTGACAATTGTTATTCTCACCTCTAACACTTGCTTTACCTGATACAAACACTTGTGTTACCAAACTCTAACACTTTGTGTTACCTACCACTAACACTTGTGTTAACAGCCCCTAACACATGTGTAAATAACACTAACAGTTTGTGTAAGCTATCACTGACACTTGTTATTCTTACCACTAACACTTGTTATTCTTACCATTAATACTTGTGTTACCTGCCCTAACACATGTGTTAGTTAACACTAACAGTTTTGTGCTAGCTATCACTGACACTTGTTATTCGTACCACCAACACTTACTTTCCCTGACACTAACACCTGTGTTACCTACTGCTAACACTTGTGTTACCTAACACTAACATATGTGTTAGATAACCAACACTTACTTTACCTGCCACAAACACATGTGTTACCAATTATACACAATGCAATTTTAGCAATACATAGCAGAAACAAGTACTACTTCTAGCATATGAAACAAGTACACTGCAACTTTTACTAATACTAAAAATAATAAAAAAAATAGTTATCCAGTAATCATGTTAAAATTTAATTGAACACTACACAATTGGTCAAAAGTTTTAATTTATTTAATCTAAAATCACTTTCCACTTTTCATCTGTTCTTCTGCTATCTTCCTATCTTCCCAGTGACTTTAATGTTTTGAGACTCCTCTTCGGTTTTCTCTGGATATCCAGCCTTGCTGCATATATAGTACTTCTCACACACCAGTTTTCTCTTCAGTCTCTTTTGAGTGGAACTCCTCACTCTGAATCTTCCCACAAATGCATATCTTAAATAGTAGACGTACGCCTCTTGAAGATCATCAAAAACTTGTCCAACATATGGTTTACATCTTCCGGTACTTCAGGTACCCAGAGTGTAGTCCCTCCTGGAGTTTCAATCTCATTTGAAATGCACTACATTGTTGTCGGTGTAGCTGTAGGTCCTGTAAAATTTTGTGCGGAAGTTAAGTTTCTTGTAAGAAGTAACACATGTGTTATTATAAAGTAACACATGTGGTAATCAATAGTAACACATGTGTTATTAACAAACTTTATGTCTCCTTATCAGTTTTTTGACAGATGATATGTTCTTTTTTTTTTTTTTTTATCAAATCACAGGACAATTCAGGAAATAAATTTTTTATCATTAGATAGTATGTTTTATTAAATAATAACACATGTGATAATCAATTAGTAACACATGTGTTATTAACAGATGTTATGTCTCCCTATCAGTTTTTTTGATAGATGATATGTTTTAACAAATCACACGACACTTCAGCAAACAAAATTTTGCCATCAGATAGCATGTTTTTATTAAGATAGTAACACGTGTGGTAATCAAGTATTAACAGACACAAGCAATATCGAAGCTCTTATTACCTGTAGCATTTGCATTTGTATGTTGATTTATGTCATTATCTTTGAATTCTTGTATCGAAGCCATCACGTTCGTACTGCACCATAATACGTTTCAAATTTATCAACTACCACATGTGATACTACTTGCTACTATTATATCCTCAAAACATATACTTCAGAAACAAGTTAAACTTAAACATTTTTTAAATGTAACACATGTGTTATCATTTTTCAGTAACTCTTGTATTAGTATACAGTGACACAAGTATTTTTGACACAGTAACACATGTGTTAGCATAGGGTAACACATTGTTTATGAAACACGATTTATTCTTACACATGTGACAATTACATTCAGCAACACTTTGTGTAACATGCAGTAACTCATGTATTAGAATACACTAACACAAATGTTAGTAAAGCAGAATATCATAGTGACGTACAATTTTTGTGCGTATTTTGATTTTACGCTTTCGTTAAAAATTCGATCGGTGAATCATCGTAAATCAGAATGCTATTGCATTTTCGTCAATCAATTCATAAATAACAGTAGATTAATGATGTTAAAATCATGAAAAATATGAACGCATTAACCTAATCGACGTTAACATAAAACGTAATTGAAGTTGGAATCACAGGTCATAAATCGACGTTCGTCGTATGAATTGAAGAATTTTGAGTCGATTTAAAGTATTGCGTACCTTCGATTTGATATCTCCGTCGATATATTGGAGAGAAAACCTGCGATTGGGGTTTTCAGTACGAGGTTTTTCTGTATCTATAGGTTCTGTATGTATACGTATCTATCTGTATGTTATAATTTTGTTTTTGAGTAATTGTTTAATTAGAATTAAATATAATGTAATAAGACCAAAATACCCTTCCATCCCTAAATGAAATGGTGCATTTTGATTGGTTCCCACAGTCTCACTTAAAATGGCAGTCTCATTTGAACCCCACCCTTATATTATATTCATTTTTTATTTATTATATTATTAAACACTCCGGTCCAGTTTAACCGGCCGGTAATATTAAAAATCGTAAACCGGACCAGGAACCAAATCAAACCGGATCGGTTACATTGAGACGGTTCGGCCGATTTTCACAATTTTACCGGTTTTATGAACACCCCTACTAGTTGTTGATAATTATTGGTCATCAAATTTGTGTTTTAACCACCAATATATATATATATATATATATATATAATTGTAGTTTGCAGTTGTTTTATTCGGACTATCTACTTATGAATTACTCGAAAGAAAAAATTGTCAAAAATTGTGTGATTTCTTTAAGACTAGAAATAGTGATCGAAACTCATTGTAGTTATCCTCTGTGTGATATTTTCCATGGTGAAGATTGAAAAAAGTGATCAACAAATCATTGAGTTGCAAAACTAAGAATTAACTATTTTAAAACTTTTTAAGGTGAAAACCATGTCCAAAAAAATATACATAAGTTCACCACAATGAAAATAGTCTACGATATATATGAGATATATTAGTACTCAACCGTAAAATTTATATAATAAAAATGTACATCAACTTGAATATATACTTTATACTATATATGATAATGATAATCAAATTCTAATTTTGTTTTAATGATACGCCTAAAAATGTTTATTGATATATATGGAGAAATGATAATTGACAATGAACAGAGAAAAATATAAATAACCTGTTCTGTTTACTCATACCAGACTCATGTCTCCTTACTTACGGGTTACCGCTACCATCTTCACCCAAAACATTCGGTTTCCCTTCCGATTGCTGATGAGCCATATCGTAAGTAGCATGTAACCCGAACAACACATAATAAACCAACATAATCCCCGTGCAAATTCCAAACCGGATAAACGCCATATAACCCAACGATCCCATCAGAAACAAGTTCGTTGCAATCGAAAGAGAGGGAAGCCACGGGACCAATGGCACTCCCCATACTTTTGGGGTTCGTTGTTGTGGCAAAAGTAACGAAATTCCCAGTGTCCCTAAAAACCATATAGGAACCATCACCGAGTAGCCCACCCAACCGGATTGTAACCCCCAACAAGCCGAAATTCCAATGGAAGACCCAATTATAACTGACAAAAACCCGACCAGTTTAACTAAATTCGGTTTTGGAGTAACCCCTTTTACGTAATATCTCCTTACGATCAGCGCAACCGCCATCATCATGAAAACGAAAAGCGTACTTACGGATAGTAAACTAGCTAAAATGTCCAAACTCGAAAAGAAGGCTATACACGCGCTTGAAATTGTTACTAATAACGTTGCGTTTATTGGTGTTTTGGTCTTCGGGTGGACTAAAGCAAACCACGGAGGTATCATATGGGCTCGAGCGATATGAGTTATGTAACGGGCTTGACCAAGTGCACCAACTAATAGAACCGTGGTCATACCTTTAAGGGCACCTAAAGCCACAAGATATTTGGCCCATTTCAAACCAACTCTCTCAAACGCAACCGAATAAGCTGCATTCTGGTCAATGTCGGTGTATTTCTGCATCATGGTTAACGAAAGCGCCATTAAGCAATAAATTATCGTGATTATCGTCATCGACCCGAGTAGTCCTATCGGTATGTCTCGAGATGGGTTTTTTGTTTCTTCAGCCATAGTTGCGATCGTGTCAAATCCTCCGTAAGCAAAATACACAATCGCAGCAGCTCGAAAGACACCTTCTACGCCATAAGGCGTGAAAGGTTTCATATTTGAAGCATCCGCATTTAAAAACCCCGCGATTATCACAAATATAATCACAAGGGTATTAATTGCAGACGCTATCCAATTAAGTAAAGAAGTTTTTCTTGTACTACTCATGGCGATCGTTGCAGCGATTGCCAGCACAACAACCGCAATTGGATCTAACAGATTGTACCCTTCAGCGAGATTTGTTCTTATTCGTAAAGAATTCGGTTCACGGTTTAAAAGACTAGTGAAATACGACGTCCACGATCGTGCAACGGCCGCACTGCCTAGAATACATTCGAGAAGAATATTTCCAGCAGTAACGAAAGCTGCGAAATCTCCTAATTCTACTCTGAGGTACGCGAACGAGCCCCCAGCTACAGGGATCTCGATCGCGAACTCAGTGTAGCAAAAAACCGAAAGCATAGCTGAAAAACCGGAGGCTACGTACGAAAGTACAATAGCTGGTCCCGCGTTTTTATTGGCTTCTTGGCCAGTAAGTACGAAAATTCCAGCACCAATGACCGCACCAAAACCGAACCACATTAAGTCCCACCAGTTAAGACATCGTTTCATGTCGTTTTCGCTTTGTTTACGAAGTGTTTCGATCTCATCGGAGTCTTGTGATCGAGTTAGTAAACGATCTTTGAATCGAGAATAGGTGTGGGACAAAGCATAACGATAAGTAGCCCAGTTTTGGAATGATTCTTCAGGGAAGAAATCTTGTTTGCTGCATCTCCAATATGATTGTAACTGAAATTGATCATGATCATGATCATTTATGGTTTGTGATGAATCCATAAACTGGAATTTGGGTTGTATTCTATGTAAAAAATGTAATGTTTAGATTTTTGTGATTTATTGGCTAGTTAGTTAGGTGGTGTGAATAATAAATTCATTGGTTTCATGGGGTCAGATGTGTGTATAAATGGATGTGATATAAGTGAGCATAACAAGGGAGAACAAATTGTGTTATTGGACAGCAAATAAGGTCATTTAAGTGTTATGACTTTTAACCAAAAATTGTTAATTAATTTTAATTAGATTGTTAAATCGTTTTAGCAACAAATACTTGTATTTTTGACCAGACATTATATAGGTGGAACTCTAGAGACAAACTTTGAACAAACCACCTTTTATTGTTAAATCGTTTTAGCAACAAATACTTGTATTTTTCCACCATCAACATGCATTATTTACTTGTACAGTACAACTCTGTAATGCACATTCACGGCGGATCTATCAAAATTGGAGGTGGAAATATCATCTCTCATCTTTTATTGGTGTTATCATTTCATAAGACAAAAAATTTCAAAATAGTGTACCAGATTATACTTTCGTATGGCAATTTTCTTGTAGCTTTTTGTAAATCTTTATTGATGTATTAGCTTGTCTCATAAATCTAGCTATGTACATGTCAACTTTGTGGTTAAAAAATTGGTGGTAAAAACATAAATTTTGTAGGTAGATACGAGGTGAGCCGGCGAGGTCAAACCGTCAAAGAAGAGGAAGGCGAAAACAAGAAATGAAAAATAGAGTAATAAATTAACGTTATGTTCCTTGAAATGATCGTATGTAGGATAGATGATTCGTGAGAAAGATTTGATTCACCAAATTATTAGAATCGATGTTATTTGTATATTTTTTTTCTGGATTATATAAACAGATTCAAATGTACGGTTTATGATGTCTGCCCTTGTTTAAAAATCAGTGACCATCGCTTTACGAATCTTAAGATCAATAGCGGAAAGAAGGGAGACTGAATGATGATCGTCCAGTTTAACCGTCAACCAATTCAAATTATTTATTAATAGTTCAATCCAATGTGACTTACTCACTAAAGGGCCGGCAATTTTCGACACGACCCCAAACCCGATACGAAATCGACTCGAAAATGTTAAGGTTGGGTCAAGGTTTTTTGACTCACGAACCTGCCAACCTGAAACCCGCCAACCAGGTTATTTTTTGGGTCGGATTTGGGTTACCTAGTAAGTTTTTGGGTTGACCCGACAAGCCGAATTTTTTTTTTAAGATAGCTAAAAACATAGAAGTTTTATCTTAGTATAATAATCCACTGAGTTTAATGGTGTTTTAGTATTATATTTTGATGAACATACTAGATGATATGAGATTTTTGAATTTTAAAAACATTTTTATGCTTATTAGTGATGAATTATATAAATTTAGAGGTTGACCCCACGTGACCTATTTGACCCGAAATTGATCCGTTAACAGAAAATTACCCGAAAACTTGTTGACTTCACTAGATAAATGGGTAATCTGAATCTGGTCGGGTTGGGTCAGGGTTGGGTTGAAATGCTCAACTCGATTAAAAAATCAGGTCGGATTTGGGTCGACTACTTCTGATCCACCAACTCGATAATCCGAGTGGGTCAACTCGACCAAACCCGAATTACCACCACTAACTCACTAATGCATTTTGCCATTTGCTAATACGAGTACTCTTATTAATTTTTTATTTTAGGTTTGCTAAATAAATTGTTTTTTCTTTCGTAAGCTTGGCTTTTTAATATGAGAAAAATAATATTTACTGCGACGCTTTAGTAAATTATTTATCGGGATCACCTTCTTTTTTTTTTAATTATTTTTTCTTTCTTTTTTTGAGATTATGTGTCAGGTTGAATTCATCGGTTTTTGGGTGGCCCAAAATCTTTGGAAGACTTTTAAATTTGGATTCTCCGGTGACTTTGAAAACTAAGACAAAATAATAGGGATATTTACCTTATCATTGAAATGGACACCCACTTGCTACCAATTGTCAATTCTTATAAAGATTTCACAAAATATCAAAACTATATCGCAAGTTCCTTGCGTTTTTCCCAGTTTGCCTTGCGATATCTCCTACCAACTTTTTTCTTGCGAATTCTCACGTTTGCTGTTTGCGATCCAGACCAACATCTTCAAAACTTATTGCAAAACAATTAGTTGTGTTGATTTGATACTATTAGTGATGGCCTATATCTAAGTTATATTAGTTCTTTAACATTTCTATCTAAATTACGATTTAAACCGACATACTTTAGACTTTTGCAATAAAAACTCATATATTGTGAAAATGTTCATATCTTGCAAAAATGTTCATATCTTGCGAAAATCTAGAATACTTTGCGAAATCTACCAAATCTTGCGAAATGATATTCTAGTCTTGCGATTTTCTCCATCCTTGTGAAATCTTGTGATATTTTGTGAAAAAAACAAGTTGAGTTGATAATTTATAATATATGAAAGGGAAATTAAAAAAAATACCACTTTTTTTTTAAGTATATATGGATTTGCCATCCCGGAAAAAAAAATTGACGATATACCACACGAAATCGCAAATCGCAAATTTGCGATTTGCGACCCCCGCGTCTTGCTTTTGCGACCCGTTCACCGAGCGAGCCGTTTGGTGAACGGCTCGTTCACGACTCGGGCATAAGCAAATCGCAAATAACAAGCTTGCCCTTTGCGATTTACCTCCGCACACGACTAGTGCACGGCTCATTCACGACTCAGGAATTGGTTCACGACTCGGGCATAGGCAAATCGCAAATCGCAAGCTTGCCCTTTGCGATTTACCTCCGCACACGACTAGTGCACGGCTCGTTCACGACTCAGGAATTGGTTCACGACTCGGGCATAGGCAAATCGCAAATCGCAAGCTTGCCCTTTGCAATTTACCTCCGCACACGACTAGTGCACGGCTCGTTCACGACTCAGGAATTGGTTCACGACTCGGGCATAGGCAAATCGCAAATCACAAGCTTGCCCTTTGCGATTTACCTCCGCACGTACATCCCGGCCACGACTCGCTCGGTGAACGGGTCGCAAAAGCAAGACGCTGGATCGCAAATCGCAAATTTGCGATTTGCGATTTCGTGTGGTATATCGTCAATTTTTTTTCGGGGATGTCAAATCCATATATACTTAAAAATAAAATGGTATTTTTTTTAATTTGCATATACAAGTAATTATCCCAAAATAATATTCTTACGTCATACTACGTACTAGTTAGCTAAATTAGTTACTTCAATAATTTTGTACACCACCTCTCTTTTGCAATTCACCACCAAAAAAAATTTCTGGACACTTTTGCCCTTTTATGATTTGAATGATCACACGCTCCATCCACTGTTCTGTCATTTTTTTTTTCCACCGAGCAAATTCTTTTATTATTTTTACTTTCCTCTAATAATTTAATAATAACTTCTATCTCTTTAACTATTAAATAAAAAAAAGCATGCACAGTAGCATCATATCACTTTTTAATATCATAAAAATCACCAGCAACATCCGTTTTTATAAATTCCTTTTTTCAAACTTTTAGTTTAATGGCTAAACTATTTTTTCCGTTAGTTAACAAATTGACCTCTTTTTTCACCTTCATATTTTAATTCATACTACTCCCTCCGTCCCTAATCTATTGTCCACTATTTCATTTTGGGTTGTACCAAATTAATTGTCCACTTCCATAAATAGATAAGAATAAGGAGATAAAGTTCTTTTTTACCTTTAATGTGTATATATATAAGACAAAAAAAGTAGGTAAAAAGTAGAGGGTAAAACTGTCATCTTACCAAAAAGTAAGAGAGATGATTATATTTTCTTAAACTGCGTATTTTTTGTCTGGGGACAATAGAATTGAGACGGAGGGAGTATATGTTTGTCTTATTACATACATATCATATGTACCAACTGCATAAAGGGATCACGATTAGCAGCAAAGAGAATGAAATTAAAACAACACCCAAAGCACCATAACTCTAAACAGAGGACACAAACATATATCTCAAACACGATGAGAAAATCAAATACATCCATCAAATTTGCATAAAATGTAGACACAAAACAACTTGTTTGAAACAGTTTTGTCACTAATGCCTCATTCAATAACAAAATACATAGTTTGATCTTCAACTGAGTACCACATTTTTCCAACTCGACATGAACATATCAAAATTTTCGGAACGCTTAAAGTGCTTCTTGCAATTCGTCAATACATTCTTTTCGATATGCTAAACACACAAAATATTTGTTGTTGATGGAAGTACATTCGTTATGGCATTCATTAATGCCAATTCTCTATCCGACATAATCACCAAAGGTTGATTTTCGTCTTCCCATACTCCCCATTTTCATGAACAAGATATTGGAAACTAGCCACAATCAGTGAACTATATAAACCAAAATAATTAATCTAGGGTTCAACACCGATTAAGAATAATAAAAGATTAAGCATTCAGATGTTGAAATAACAGCATCAATGGGTGATGATATACCCCACTTTGGGCTTGGCCCATGGGCTTTCTCTATTGGACTTCTCCCTCCCATATATAAGGGTACAAACCCTAGAACCACACAGAACATCACACACACATTGTGTGTGCAGCCTTCATAGGCTCTCCACCTCCAAAACCCATCTTCTTAGATGGTATTCGATCATCCTTTACCACCCTCGATGAGAACTATCTCGATCCGGGTTACGACACTAGTGCAGTGTAAAGAGGTGATTCCCCCCATCCGCACTCAAGCCGAAATATGCTTGAACAATGGGTGTGTATGATCAACACCGATTAAGAATAATATTAAAAATAATTATAACCATTAAAAATCCATTGTATAAAAACATTTCAACCACCGGAAACAATTAATCTGGGGTTCATACAATAACTGCTTTTCCATTATTCTATTTGATTGACGAACTAACGATAGATCTGTAGAAGAGAAAGTGAGAAGTCAGGTGGAAGTGGAAGAGAGTATTGAAGAGGCGGGAGTGATTTAATTATTAGGTGGAAGTATATTTATTTTTAGGCGCGTGAGATAGGAGGAGGTGGAAAAAATTAGGATAAAACATACAAGGGCAAAAGTGTCGAGGAAAAAGTTTTGGTGGTGAATGGCAAAAATACGGTGGTGTACAAATCAACAGTCTTGATTAATATACTAATTTTAACATTAAGGCTATGTTTGGCAACGGAGCTTATAGTAGCTTATGGTAGCTTATAAAAGCTTAAGCTTATTTTTTCAGTTTCAAGTTTTGTTTGGTAGACAAATATTAAGAGCTTATTAACAAAAATAAGCTCTTAAAAAGAAGCTAGTAGAACTAGCTTTTAAATTAAGCTAGGAGCTTATGTAATGAAAAATTACATAAATACCCTTTATATAATTATCTATCGTATATTTGTTTGTCCTTTTATGTCAATTTACATATTTTAAGCTCAAGCTCCAGCTAGTTTTATCCAAACATTACAAAAAAGATAAGCTCAAGCTTCTAGCTTTAAATATAAGCTCCAGCTATAAGCTTCCAGCTCCAGATACCAGCTACTTTTACCAAACACACCCTAAGAGTTTCTAGTATTCTTGTAAAAGGGTGGGGTTCAAATCGAGAATAGGAATTTGTGTGAGAATGAGAGAATCAATTTCAACCACTCATGATCATCAAATACCTATTTCCACCATCTTTTTTGAAATTAAATATCTCACAAATGACAAGTTGAAAAATTGTAAAAATTGCACCATAAAATTCAGCGTTTTATCCTCTTCGATTTGGCGTCCCCCAAGGCATACTTTTGACAATTTTTTTTCTTCATTTTTTGAGGGGTTTACAAATTAGTAACACGTGTTCTAGTGTTGCGTTTAGGGCGAAACCCCAAACCTCAAACCCTAAACCCAAACCCTTAAACCCCAAACCTTAAACCCTAAACACTTTACAAAACTCTAAACCCCTAATCATACTTAACCCTAAATCATACTAAACCATACTAAAACCTAAACCCTAAACCCTAATTAAATGTACAACCAATCACTAACACATGTTACTAATTTGTAAAACCCATCAAAAAATGGGGAAAAAAAGTTGTCAAAAGTATGCCTTGAGGGACGGCAAATCGAAGTGGAGAAAACGCTGAATTATAGGGTGCAATTTTCATATTTTTTGACTTACCGTTTGTGAGATATTTGAGTTTCAAAATGTGGGGGAAATGAGTATTTGATCAAAATTGTTGTACTTATTTGAACCCTACTCTATGTATATAACTATGTATGAAAGGTTAAACGGTGAAAACTTTACAATAAACATTGAGTTGATAAGTACAAGTTGTGTTATGTTAAGGGCAGCTGATAAATGCAACAAAAAAATTGATTTGTATATCAAACTTGTGTTTCCATATTTTTGTATTGTTAGTTTTAAGAGTTGTAATCTCTACCGTCGTAAATAAGAGCACCTGGCTCTGCCCATTCACAAGGACTCGATAGTCTATGGGTGTGTTTGGCACAAACATTTTAGGGGATTGTAGTAGATTGAGCTTCTAGTTTTAACAATCTCAATCTCCTAAGCTTTGTTTGGCAACAAAAATATGGTAGGGATTGTTGAAAAAAGAATGCCTGAGAATCCCCTAGAATCCCTTTTCGAAAAAGCCTTTTAAGTAGATTGAAAAGGAGTCTTCAGCTCCAACTACAATCTCCAGCTCCATCTGGTTGCCAAATACACCCTATATCCTATATCGATCATAGGATCACTCTATGAATAGGTAAATTTTTTGTGACCTCCCACCGTTCACGACATCCCTTGCCTCTCGATGCGAACGGCTCCGATCCCCATTCATTCCTAGATTCCCGTATTGATTGTCCCTACCTAACTACATGATAGTGGTCTAGGGACATGAAGCTGCTCTGTGATATTCCAGATGAGTTGAAAGTCTATGATCCCTCCTTGACATCCACTCGCCCTAATGAATTAGCAGGAGAATACCCACAAGCTTTGGTGTATGGATCAATTTGTTAAGAGCATCCGTAAACAAAAAATTAATACATAAAATAACTAATTAATTCAACTTAAATAGAGACCTAAGATGACGAAACATGTAAAATTCAATTGTAAACTTAAGTGAGAAAATGTAGGGAACATGTGTGAATGATTGTATGGATCAGGCAGGTTGATTTGTTATGCCTATTAATTGTAACACCCCCAAATTCGTTGATTTAGATTAGCGGAAGCATTTAGTTTGAGTACGGGGGTGCCACAATAACAAAGCATGCATACGTATCAGAGCTTATGATTACAACAGAACATAATATATTAAGATGCCAAAAGTATTAATTACAAAGTTTACGATTCATCGAATCGTACAAGTTAAAAGTAATAAGTTTACAAAAGTAGATTTCTGAAATATGACTAAAACATTTCAGTTATACTAAAGAAATCCATGTGTTTCCAAAAGTTGGCATCCTAAACTTCACGGGTCGCCTAATTCTCCATGTGTGTTGGCGATTCTTACGTGTGCAGCTAATTCCCTGAAAAACATAGTAAAAGTCAACAACTAGGTTGAGTGAATTCACAGGTTTTATGTTTGCAATAGTTGAGCCAAGTTTTGTAAGCACAGTTGTTATCCAAATACGTTCACAAATAGTATTGCCATAATAGTCGAGAATACGTTTAGTGAAATGTAATCCAAATACAAGTTTAGTGGGATGCTCGCCCAAAGTTTAGTTTACGTGGGATGTTACCCAAAACAGTTACGTGGGATGTTACCCAAAACATCAGTTTAAAACACGTGCTGGTCGTTCTCCAGCGGTTTACAAACAGTACCGGTCGTTCTCCGGCCAAAATACGCACGGGTCGTTCTCCCGTTCAAATAAAACAGTTTAATACACACGGGTCGTTCTCCCGTCCAAACACTGCTGGTCGTTCTCCAGCGAAACACAGTACTGGTCGTTCTCCGGTCAATACGCATGGGTCGTTCTCCCATCCAAAGACGCACGGGTCGTTCTCCCGTCCCTTGGCCAGTCGTTCTCTGGCACTAAAATACGTAGCTGGTCGTTCTCCAACGTTTATATAAAAGTACCGGTCATTCTCCGGTATACCAAACAGGTTTAAAAGTTTACAGTCGTTTGCAAAACAGTTTACCGGTCGTTCTCCGGTCTAGTTAAAACAGTTTGTCGAATAATTTATCCCATTTGTTCAGTGTGTCAATATGAAAATGTTGTTTCATAAACTCCAGTTTGTTTAATTGTTTAATAGTTCAAAGTACTCTAATAGTTCGAGTAAACACGTATGATAAACAATCATATACGTAAAAGCAGTTATGGCAATAAGTAAAACAGTTGACTATGTTTTCCACCCCTGTTCAAAAGCAGTTAAATCAGTAAAAGTAGGGGCTGTGAACTCACCTGTTAAGTTAAGTTGTTGTGCGAGTGCTAGCAAACCTAAGCCCAAGTACAGTCCGAAATCTCCTAACGTCCTAAACGTATGAGATTTAATAAGTATGTGGATGTCTAAACTAATCATCCATGCTAGTGTTTGTACAACTAAGTTATGTCCAAAGTGTTGGTTTATACGTTTGTGTTTTGGAAAATATGTACTGCTCGTTGGTGAGTTTTCGTAATAATAATTCAAAGTATTATTATTATATTTATCGTATTGTATACTACCCAAAGTATATGTGTTTCATGTGCGAGTTATATCATAAAGGTTTGGTTCTTGAAGATTTTTAATAATTAGCGTGAAAGTATCCTTAAATTTATAGTTATTTTATCCGAAAGTATACATATATATATGTACATATGTCCGAATGTGTCAAAATTCATCGTTTAGGATCAAAAATGCACTTTTTCAAAAAGTCAACTCGCAGTCAAAAAGTCAACTCGCAAGTGGACCCGCAAGTCAAGTGGACCCGCAAGTCAAGTGGACCCGCAAGTCAAGTCGACCCGCAAGTCAAGTGGACCCGCAAGTCAAGTGGACCCGCAAGTCAAGTCGACTCGCAAGTCAAGTCGACTCGCAAGTCCAAATCTCGACTCGCGAAATTCGTCAGATTTGGATCTCAGCTCGCGAAACTGGCTGTTCAGCGATTTTTATGCAAATTTCGACTTTTAAAGCGTTTTTAATGATGTTTTTGGACATAATAAGTTAATGTAACACTAATACATGGTATATTAAGTATTATAAACACGAAATATCAACGAAAACTTCGAAATCTAAGAGTTGTCGAGAATGTTGGGATCTTACAAAGTTAACGCCGTGAAAATCCGAGAAGATAGAAGTGTAGCTCTCGTTGCGGTGATCGTTTTTCCCTAAAGGAGCTAGTCGATTTATGGTGATTTCGTTGTAGTTTTTGTTGATTTTATGAAGATGGTGGTGGTGGATCTTGAAAGAGAGAGAGAGATGAGAGAAAAGAGAGTGTAGAGAGAGAAAGAGGTGGTGAGAAAATGAGGGGAAAAGAGAGGTGAGGGGGGGGGTTTTGTTCCCCATTTTCCGTCCCCGTGTTTGTTTACCCGATCGTTAAATGATACGATATTTTAACTAATATATTTTTAATTACATATTTCATTATATTTTTAAATAGGATCTTTTTATGAAACCAAATTAATTTAGTTATAAAATTTTAACTTTGTTTTATTTTAATTATACAAGTTTACGTTTTACGTTATAAAATAATATATAAATATTATCGACATAATATTTAATTGTTTACGACGTTATTTAATAATTTTGTTTTATTAAATAATCTTGTTCACCGACAGTCGTATATTTTTGTTACTTTTGTTTTCAAATTGTTCTGTACGTAATTACAACTAATTACGAATACGTAATACTACGCGTATTATCTAGTTGGGCTTTGCTAGACTTACCTCTAAAATGTGTTGTGAATTCACTCAAGTAGGGAATTAGCCTAATAATGCAAGTGATTAACGTTAATAATCGCGTTTAAATTTGCGAGGTGTTACATTCTCCCCATGTTAGAGAAATCTCGTCCCGAGATTTAAAAATCAAGTCGGATCGCCCGCGGCGTATGTTCTCCGATAAGTCATGTTGTCAATAATAATACCAATTTGCGTGGCGCTCAATTGTTGCCAGAAAAGTTTTAATCAGTTTAAGTATGCTCGCGGCATAGTTCAATTAGTTATGCGTTCGATAATGGTCGAAGTTTACCAAGCATTATGTTTGAATAGACATTCGAATGAAACGTATGTTAAATCGTAGCAACAGTTGTTAAGACATACCGCGCTAGCCGAGGTCCGCAACCGTTTCCGGTGCACGGAGGATGTATGCGCGGCTACGACCCGGTGGGATGGTTGCGATGCGGTTGTTGTTGTTCTGATTGTTGTTCCCGGGGTTGTTCTGGTTGTTGTTCAGTTTTGGACATTGGTTTCGAAAGTGTCCGGATTCCCCGCACTCGTAGCACGCATTTGATCGAGGAGGAGGGTTGGTTTTACAGTTTTGGGCCAAATGACCCCAGTTTCTGCAGTCTTGACAGAAGGCGCATTCGCCTGTGTGGTGCTTCCCGCACTTGTCACATTTCGGTTTGTTGCCAAGATAGGTTTTGGGTCCAGGGTTGGTGATTGCGGCGTAGGCTCGGGCGTTTCCCGGGTTCCTGTTTTGTTGACCCTGACGGTCGTTACCCTCGCTGTTCCATTTGCGTTTGTGGGTTCCAGAGTCGCCCGCATCAGTACGGGTAAGTTCAGTTTTCCCTGTAGTAGTTTTCAAAGTACCGATCAGAATGGCGTCGTCGGTTAAGCTTTGAGCCAGATCCACTGCGCTCCTAAAGGTAGCTGGTTTGGAGGACATAACCATGCCTCGGATATGTGGGGCTAAACCCTTGTTGTAACGCTCGATGCGTTTGCTCTCGGGGGTCACCATGTGAGGCACAAGACGTGCAAGCTCCTGGAATCTAGTTGTGTAACCGGTAATGTCAGCGCCGATCATTTGTATGTTCCATAGTTCGGTTTCAAGTTTCTGCATCTCGTTGGGAGGGCAAAATTCCTCCATCAGCATCTGTTTCAGAGTTCCCCAGGTCATGGAGTAAGCAGCTGGGCGTCCAATAATCTGGACATGAGCGTTCCACCAGGTCAACGCTTTGTCAGCTAAGGTACACGTGGCGTACTTCACGATTTTGTCGGTGGCGCAGTCGCTGATGTCGATCACCGATTCCATTTTCTCAATCCAGTGGACCAGGACGATGGCCCTTTCGGTCCCGGTGAAGGTGCTAGGTTTACAAGACTGGAAGGTTTTGTAGGAACACCCCTGCTGGGTATTGGTTGGGGTTTCGCTGTTGACTGGAGTGGCTCCACTATTGTTGGTCAGGTTTTCACGATTGCGGCTGGCCTCGTATTGAGCGATGGCTTCAGCCACGCGGCGTTCGATTATTTGCTCGGTTGTTTCCGGAGGCGGAGGTGGAGGAGGATCATTTCTTCGACTGTTTAGAGTGTTCCTTCGTTTAGGCGGCATGATGACGTTCTGCGATGAAAAGATGCAGAAGTCAATGCCAATGAAAAGGGATGTGAAGGATGAAAATCCTACATAGTTCGGTTATCGAGTAGTTAAGGAGAAATGACAAGATCCCCATCACGTATCTCACGACTATGAAACGCCCATATGTACTTAGTATAATATAATCACGTTGGCCAGGCGTCATTATATGATGCTAAATACATACTTCTTTTCATCAACCGTTTGACACGATCCGGTTCACATGAGATCTGAGTACAATGAACGAGTCGAATGTGGTAAACAGTTCACGCGTATCGAGGTATCGTAACGATAGTTTAGATGTATGTAAATGCGTGTATGCACCTGTGTTCTAGCCAATGCTATAGTCTAGGTCTCTAGGTCTCTAAGTCACCTAAAGTTTCCTAGTTCGCTATAACCATTGTCTCTGATACCAATCTGTAACACCCCCAAATTCGTTGATTTAGATTAGCGGAAGCATTTAGTTTGAGTACGGGGGTGCCACAATAACAAAGCATGCATACGTATCAGAGCTTATGATTACAACAGAACATAATACATTAAGATGCCAAAAGTATTAATTACAAAGTTTACGATTCATCGAAACGTACAAGTTAAAAGTAATAAGTTTACAAAAGTAGATTTCTGAAATATGACTAAAACATTTCAGTTATACTAAAGAAATCCATGTGTTTCCAAAAGTTGGCATCCTAAACTTCACGGGTCGCCTAATTCTTCATGTGTGTTGGCGATTCTTACGTGTGCAGCTAATTCCCTGAAAAACATAGTAAAAGTCAACAACTAGGTTGAGTGAATTCACAGGTTTTATGTTTGCAATAGTTGAGCCAAGTTTTGTAAGCACAGTTGTGATCCAAATACGTTCACAAATAGTATTGCCATAATAGTCGAGAATACGTTTAGTGAAATGTAATCCAAATACAAGTTTAGTGGGTTGTTCGCCCAAAGTTTAGTTTACGTGGGATGTTACCCAAAACAGTTACGTGGGATGTTACCCAAAACATCAGTTTAAAACACGTGCTGGTCGTTCTCCAGCGGTTTACAAACAGTACCGGTCGTTCTCCGGCCAAAATACGCACGGGTCGTTCTCCCGTTCAAATAAAACAGTTTAATACGCACGGGTCGTTCTCCCGTCCAAACACTGCTGGTCGTTCTCCAGCGAAACACAGTACCGGTCGTTCTCCGGTCAATACGCATGGGTCGTTCTCCCATCCAAAGACGCACGGGTCGTTCTCCCGTCCCTTGGCCAGTCGTTCTCTGGCACTAAAATACGTAGCTGGTCGTTCTTGTCACACCCCGCCAAACGGTAATTACAATTACATAGAGTGGTTTGCGGAAGCTTAGTGACGTGGCGGGGGTGCGAGCAGTAAAAACAACCAACAGATACATACATACTCAGAGCATATGATTATCGCAGAACGAATATAGATTAAGATGCCATTAGTTAAAGTTTTACAAAAGGTTACCACTTGAAAAGTGGTAACAGTAATAGTAGTAGTTGAAATCAGTATTTCATAAAATACATAATATCAAAAGTAGATTTCATAGGTATGACTGCAGTAGTTGCAGTTATACAGAGGAAATCCATGTGTCCCAAAAGTAGTGGCATCCTAACAAGTCCAGGGTAGTCCGTCCTGATATGTATGCAGATCTTACTTACGCTGCTAATTCCCTGAAAAACATAGAGTAAAACGTCAACAAAATTGTTGAGTGAATTCACAAGTTTGTTCGTTATGTAGGAAACACAAGTTAAACATTTAAGAATAACATTTCCAATAAGTGTTGTTTATCAAGTAGGAAACACAAGTTATTAACGAATAACATTTCCCAAATCAGTTGTAGTTGTAGTAGGAAACACAAGTTATTAACAAATAACATTTCCCAAATCAGTTATCAGCAGGAAACACAAGTTAACCTAAATAAGGATTAACATTTCCAAATCAGTGTACGTAGGAAATCACTTCCTAAACAATAGTTTTGTGGGAATATTTAGACGGTGATCCCTTGAAAGGTGAGCTAAACCTGTCAAGTAAGGTAACCCGATCTAACCCTATAACCAAACCACAACCCTAATCTGTTGTTGTTTGCCATGCTGGACAATTAAGTATACGCTCCCAAATCCGTAGGAGGGTCGTCACGGCGATAGTACTATCCGTATACTCAGTGGCTAGAGTCACCTAGCTAATGGTTATAGTCTGTAGCCATAAGGTCTTTTATGCACTACATCGTTCAGCCTAGATCCGTACCAAGATTCGTTGCCTAAATTCCCAAAATAGTTATGAAAAACATTTCATAAAACATAGTTCAAATAGTTGTGTGAAATACCCTTTCACAAATAGTTCAAGTATGAAGTACCTCTTCATAAACAATTTCAGCAAATACATACAGTATTTAATCAATTACAGTATGAAATCACATTTCATCAATAGTTTAAGTAAATACATCTAGTATTTAAATCAGTTGTCGCATGTACATATACATACGATTTCTATGTTTTCCACCCCGAGGTTTTAAAACATTAAAACATTTAAAAGGGGTTTGTGAACTCACAGTAGGTGCTCGGATGTGAATGCTAGCGAGATAATATAACGAAGCCCAAACGTAGTCAACCTATACACAACAATGTATTAACTATAAGTACTTTGTTTACTTATGTTAATAGTTTATTCGTTTGAAGAAATTATCAATTTCTTAAGTTTGTGTATTTCGTTGATGTTTGTTGTTGGAAAATAAATAATATTTTTCCCAAGTTATGTTTGTTTGTCAAATCGTCCGAAATGTATAAGCATATATGCTTATATAGTTGAATATATATTCTGATATATATATTAGTTGTCGTCGTTGTTGATGTCCATAGATATAAATATAGTTGTCGTTGTAATTGTCCGAATTATCATGTCTCAATAATATGTCCGTCTAGTTCTAAGTTCCATGTCGTAGCATTCTGTACCATTAATTGTTTGTACATTATATTACAATGCAAAAGTCAGTGACTGGACCAAAAAGGGTGAATACGCCGTATTCTGGTGAATACGCCGGATTCGGGCCAAATCAGGGGAATACGCCGTATTCTGATGAATACGCCGTATTCATTCGAAAATAGGGGAATACGCCGTATTCTGGCGAATACGCCGTATTCATTCGAGTTTAAAAGGATTCACCGGATCCACCGATGATCCGTCGGATCGAGTGTGTCTTTTACTCGTTCATCGTTTTAGCCGAAGGTTTGTGTGCGGGTCAAGGGTGGGAATACGCCGTATTTAACTGAATACGCCGTATTCGAAGTTTCATAAATTGGGAATCCGCCGTATTCCCGTGAATACGCCGGATTCATCTGGGTTGTTCAAAGTGTTCGAGTTTTAAATGGGGAATACGCCGTATTCGATGGAATACGCCGTATTCACCAATGTTTTAGCTGGGAATCCGCCGTATTAAAATGAATACGCCGGATTCAACTAGTTCTTCAAAATCGTTTATGATTAACAATGGGGAATACGCCGTATTCGAAAGAATACGCCGTATCCCGAGTGTTTACAGCAGCTAGTTCGACTCTGTTACTTCAAAATCATACGGGTTTATATATGTAACCGATTTTTAACATGATCAAACACCTTAATATGTTATATAAACACTTTGTAACATGTTTTTAACAAGTTCTATCAACAATCTTCAACAATTATCATAATTTTAAGAAATTATATAAATGAGATAAAAATGGAGAAATTTATCCTCACAATGATCTTGATGAAGATGATGATGATTCCTGATGTTGATGATGATAATTATGACGATCGATGATGATGAGAATGATTATGTGATCATTTTGTTTATGAGTTTGAAGGTGTGAAGGTGATGATGTTAAGAGAATGAAGAGGATGAAATGGTGTTGTTGTCTTCCTGCTTCTGCTTGTTGTTTCCTCTTCTCCAGTACGCACAAACCAAACCAGAAGAAATAAAACCAGTGAAATGTTATGTGTGAGATTTTACAGATCAAAATTTTAGGTGAGTTGTATTATTGGTGACAAAGATTTCAAACGGGAGTATGGAGCGAACTTAAATCTGTCGCCCAGATATTTTAGTCTGTGTAATATTGGTAGTTTTTAGCCCGTTAATTTCGTGTACGGGTATAATTATAGCAATATAAAATTTAACATTTTATATTTTTATTTTGTAGATGCTCTCCTGGTTCGTAATATATTTTCAGAATAATGAGGTTATCATTATTTTTAGTAGTTGTACATTTTTGTACATTTTACTGCGCGCCCAATTGAGCGCCAGATTTCGGTTGAGTTTCGAATTCATATTTCGAAGTAATGTTCTAAATACTTGAAAACGTACTAGGAAAATAACGTTTTCCAGATTTTGACCTTTTTGGTACGTTTTAGAATTGTTTCTGTTCGTTATATAATACGTTTTATGTTAAACGTATAATTGAACCATTTTATCTATATGTTATAGATATTTAATTTCTCGTAATTAATAATTGAATTATTAATTATTTCATATAACCAAATCTGGTTAATTATTTTTGTCGGCTTAGTTCCGATACGTTCGTACGTAATTTATAAATACTACGTATAATGTAATACTTTTTGTATTATTGTTTAGGGCTCGCTAGACTCATATCACATCATAGGTTTAGTTTAAAACAAATGCAGGGAATTAGCGTAAGAAATGCATGTAATTAAGTATAATTATATACCTAATTTGGAGGAGTGTCACATTCTCCCCCCGTTAGTGAAATCTCGTCCCGAGATTTAAGTCGAGCCGTGAGTCTCGGTCACGCTCTCAAATAGGTTGGGGTATTTCTTTCGCATTTCATCCTTTCGTTCCCAGGTAAACTCTGGGCCATGTTTCGAGTTCCAACGAACTTTAACCAGTTTGATTCGTTTGTGTCGAAGTTTCTGAGTTTTAGAATCCATAACTTCAACAGGTTCCTCCACAAAGTTAAGTTTTGAGTCAATGAAGACTTCGTCAGGAGGAAGGATAAGTGTTTCGTCAGAAAGACACTTTTTGAGGTTGCTAACGTGGAAAGTATCGTGTATGCTACTAAGCTCTTGTGGTAGTTTGAGCTTATAAGCGACAGGACCAACCCTAGCAAGGATTTCAAACGGTCCGATGTATCGTGGGTTCAGCTTTCCTCGTTTTCCAAATCGTGCTACTCCTTTCCAGGGAGATACCTTGAGTAGGATTTTGTCTCCTACTTGGAACTCAAGAGGTTTACGGCGGTTATCAGCGTAACTCTTTTGTCGATCTCGTGCCGCTTTCAGTCGGCTCAATACTTGAGTTATTTTGTCAGTGGTTTCCTGGACAAGTTCGGGTCCAGATAGTTGTCTGTCGTCCAACTCTGCCCAACAGAGTGGTGATCGGCACTTGCGTCCATATAACGCCTCAAATGGTGCCATTTGTATACTCGTGTGATAACTATTGTTGTAAGAGAATTCAGCTAGAGGTAGGTGAGTATCCCAGTTACCTCCAAAGTCTATCACACATGCTCGCAACAAGTCTTCGAGCGTCTGTATAGTTCGCTCACTTTGGCCGTCAGTCTGCGGATGATAGGCAGTACTCATATCAAGTCGAGTACCCATTGCCTGTTGTAATGTTTGCCAAAAGCGAGAAGTGAATCGTGCATCTCTATCAGAGATGATGGATAGTGGCACACCATGCCGAGAAACAATCTCTTTAATATAGATTTTAGCTAGTTTCTCCATTCCATCCGTTTCCTTAATAGCGAGGAAGTGGGCTGATTTCGTCAATCGATCGACAATCACCCATATGGCATTTGCTCCCGATGCCGTTCTAGGTAATTTCGTAATGAAGTCCATTGTTATTTGCTCCCATTTCCATTTGGGCAACTCAGGCTGTTGCAAAAGCCCAGACGGCTTTTGGTATTCCACCTTTACCTTCGAGCAAGTTAAGCATTTGCTAACGTAAGTGGCAATGTCACGTTTCATTCCAGGCCACCAGTAGAAACCTTTCAAGTCCTGGTACATCTTGTCCGCACCAGGATGTATCGAGTAATTGGACTTGTGCGCCTCATCCAAAATCAGCTTGCGTAACTCTTCTACGCATGGTACCCAAATTCGGTTCATGAAGTATAACACTCCGTTGTCCTTTTTCTCAAGTTGTTTTTCCATCCCTTTCAAGGATTCATCCTTAAGGCGTTCGGATGTGAAAGCAAGTTCTTGTGCCTCGCGAATTTGAGTAATGAGATTCGAGTGGATCGTTAATCCCAAGGCTCGAACTCTTCGAGGTTTGATTCGTTCCTTACGACTCAGGGCATCTGCTACTACGTTAGCTTTACCCGGGTGATACTTTATTTCACAGTCGTAATCGTTAAGTAATTTGACCCAACGTCTTTGTCTCATGTTAAGTTCCTTCTGGTCGAATATATGTTGTAGGCTTTTATGATCGGTGAAGATCGTACACTTTGTACCGTATAGGTAGTGTCTCCAGATCTTTAGTGCAAAAACAACGGCTCCCAATTCCAGATCATGAGTCGTATAGTTTTTCTCATGCACTTTTAGTTGTCGTGATGCATAAGCAATGACCCTTTCGTTTTGCATCAGTACGCAACCCAATCCCTGATGCGAGGCATCACAGTAAACAACAAAGTTATCTACTCCTTCAGGTAGAGATAGTATAGGTGCGCTGCTCAGTTTCTGCTTCAGTAGTTGGAATGCATTCTCTTGCTTCTCATTCCACTCAAATTTCTTGTCTTTTTGAGTTAATGTGGTAAGTGGCTGGGCTATCTTTGAAAAGTTTGCGATGAATCGCCTGTAATAGCCAGCTAGACCAAGAAATTGTCGTACTTCAGTTGGGGTTTTCGGTGCTTCCCAGTTGTTGATTGCCTCAATTTTGGATGGGTCTACGTGAATTCCCTTGTCATTTATCACATGACCAAGGAATTGGACCTCTCGTATCCAAAATTCGCATTTAGAGAACTTTGCATAAAGCTTCTCTTTTTGTAGTAGTTCGAGAACAAGCTTCAGATGTTGCTCGTGATCCTCTTTCGATCGTGAGTATACTAAGATGTCGTCAATAAACACAATGACGAATTTATCCAAATAGGGTTTGCACACTCTGTTCATCAAATCCATGAATACTGCTGGTGCGTTGGTCAGCCCAAAAGGCATGACTAGAAACTCGTAGTGACCGTAACGAGTCCTAAACGCAGTTTTCGGTACATCCTCTTCTCGTACCTTAAGTTGATGGTAACCAGATCGTAGGTCAATTTTTGAATAATAACTTGACCCTTGCAGTTGATCAAACAGATCGTCAATGCGTGGTAGCGGGTATCGGTTCTTGATAGTTACCTTGTTCAGTTCTCGGTAATCGATGCACATCCGCATAGATCCATCCTTTTTCTTAACAAACAAAACCGGAGCTCCCCAAGGTGAAAAACTCGGACGGATGAATCCCAAATCTAGGAGTTCCTGCAGTTGTGTTGATAACTCCTGCATTTCCAAGGGAGCTAGACGATAAGGTGCTCGTGCGATAGGTGCGGCTCCTGGCACCAGGTCAATGTGAAACTCAACTTGTCGTGGGGGTGGCAATCCCGGCAACTCATCAGGGAACACTCCTGGATAGTCGCGTACAATGGGCACATTGTCTATACGTCGCTCCTCAGTTTTCTTTTCTACAATGTGTGCCAAAAATGCTTGGTACCCCTTTCGGAGATACTTACTGGCCTTCAAGCATGAAATCATTTTTGTAGCACTTTTTCGTTTCTCACCTTGAATCACAAGTGTTTCTCCTGTTGATAGTGGTAATCGTACCAGTTTATCATGACATATGATCTCAGCGCGATTCTTAGATAACCAGTCCATACCGACTACAATGTCAAAACTCCCCAACTTAACCGGTAGTAAGTCTATTTCAAAGAGATGACCTTCTAACTCCAAGGTACATCCCGGTACTATTTCTCCTGATTCGATTAACTCACCATCGGCTAATTCTATGGTATACTTGTTGTCTAACTTACGGGATTCAAGTTCTAATAGTGGTCTAAATTCAGTAGACACAAAACTTAAATCAGCACCCGAATCAATTAACACAGAGGCATAATGATTGTTTACAAGAAACGTACCAGTGACGGTGTTAGGGTCCTGGCGTGCCTCTTGTGCCCCGATCACGAATGCCCTTCCTTGAGCCGGTTGGTTGTTGATGTTGTTGGCTCGGTTATTGTTGTTACCGCGGTTGTTGTTGTTGAGCTTAGGGCATCGGTTACGGTAGTGTCCTTGCTCACCACATTCAAAACATCCCTGGTTTTGACGCTCAGTGTTTGCTCGTGGGGGAGGGTTAGTTTTGCATTCTCGGGTTCTATGTCCCCATGCCTTACAGTTTCCACAATACCCACACCCGCCTTCGTGGTGTCGGTTGCACTTATCACATTTGGGTTTGTTACCCAGGTATGGTTTCGAGTCGGTAGTAGTGGCAACATATGCTTTCGCATTTCCAGAATGTTTCTTGTTTTGCTGACCTTGACGATCAGCACCACTACCGTTCCACTTTCGCTTTGCACCACCAGAGCTACTAACATCAGTACTGTTCGGTTCACCTTTTCCCGACACAGCTTTCTTAGTCAGATTTCCCATCCTGACTGCCTCATCGGTCAAACTTTGTGCTAAAGTAACAGCACTCCTGAAAGTGTCCGGTTTAGATGATGTCACTAGACTGCGGATTTGTGGTACTAGACCAAATATGTAGCGCTCAATACGCTTATACTCGGGTGTCACCATATGTGGCACTAGACGTGCAAGTTCCTGAAACTTAGTGGTGTACCCAGCAATATCAGCACCAATCATGGTGATGTTCCACAACTCTGTTTCTATTTTCTGCATCTCACTGCGAGGGCAGAATTCCTCCAACATCAAATTCTTAAATGTCCCCCATGACATTGAATAAGCAGCTGGTCGACCAAGTGATTGGATCTGACTGTTCCACCAAGTGAGCGCTTTGTCAGCCAAAGTGCAAGCAGCATACTTCACCATACAGTCAGGTGAACAGTCACTAATTTCCAATACTGATTCAGTTTTCTCTATCCAATGAATCATACCAATTGCACCCTCGGTGCCACGAAAAGAAATCGGCTTACAAGCCTGAAATGTTTTGTATGAACACCCTCGGTTAGCATTCACGGGTGTCTCAGTATTAACAGGAGTAGATCCACTGTTGTTAGCTCCAGGTTCACGACTACGGCTTGCCTCATATTCAGCAATACCTTCAGCTATTCTTCGTGCGATCATTTGTTCAGTGGTTTCAGTGGGTGGTGGTGGTGGAGGCGTAGTCGTCTTTCGACTGTTTCTAGTAGCTCGTCGTTTGGGAGGCATGATTTAGCTCTGCGATGAATAAAATGCAGAGTGTTAATGTTGAGATATTGAATGTGAATAGATCCAAGATTCACATTTGATAGAAATGAATAACATGAAAAGATGAATGAATAGAATTTTACAACACGTGCCATACAACTTTGAAACACCCACATGTATCTAGCATAATATAATCACGTTGGCCAGGCGTCATTATATAATGTCCAATACATATTTCTTTTCATTGTCGTTTAACACTGTAAATTTCAGAGGTTCTCAAGAATAATCAATCATCAAGCTGTAATATGTTTCAGGGTTTACAAGAATTGATCCCAAAGTTGTCGATAAAGTATAGGTTTAATCACAAGTCGACAGTTGTAAGAAGAAATAGTATGGTTGATAATAAGCATAATGAACACGAGATGTAAACCAAGCATACATTATATATTAAAGATCATAACGCTGTTACATGAGTTTAGTACAAAATGAGATGGGATTTTTAATATACCCATCAATGGTTAGCGTTATACAAAAGATGATGGGTTGCCTATACATAAACCCATTCTACTAACGAAGTTTCGTCCAACATACAACTAGTCCATGACTAATACATACATATATGTTTCCCCAAAAGTAATAGTCTAATATGGTGTAGGCACCACCGCCATACACAGTCCTAACGGAACCAGGGTACATACATCCTAACCGCAACCATCACTGCTGCAGTCATCACACAAACACTAGCTACAATCTCTGACACTCTAGCACGCCTCTCTAAAGCTGCAACGCGTGCACGGGTGGATGCTAGACTCTGCCAGTCTGTCAGACGATGAGTCTCCACAAAATCCATCCTCTGATGGAGCATAGCCATATCCATATCAGTACGGGAGGCATCGCTCAGTAACTCCATCACATCTCTGCTCCTGCTAGATGATATCCTAAACATGGTGTGGACCACAGCCACAAGGGTAGGCACAGTGAGCTCCAGAGGCTCACCAGTGAGATATGCAGATGGTGGTGAGTGGGAGGACTCTCCAAACTCAAAGGTCGAGGGAATACCCTCTAGTGATCTCCACTCTCTCAATACTCGAGGCATCCAGTCCAGATGAGAAGGTCGGAGCCTCTTCTGTGGCGGCTCGACAACTGGAACCTCAGACTCAGTCACTGGCGCCTTATCGCGCGGCGCGAGTGGTCCCCTGGGAAAATCCCGAACACAGATCCTAGCTGTCATCCTAGGTACAGGCACACGAGAGGTACCCGTAACAGGTGGAGTAGGGGTAGGAGTGACCACAGGTGCGGTCGGAGGTGGTACTAAGTAAGCATCACTAGTGTCATCAGACATAGCTCTCACATGAACTGATGACTCATCCCCTACTGTAATCGCGGGACCCTCAAAAGTAGCCTCGGTCGGCTCTTCATCCGAAGCGTAAACATGGTAATGTGATTGACTAGACATACTGTGACAAAAGAAATTGAGGGTGGCGTGTCAGTCGTATGTTAGTTGTATGCAAAGTATGTATGCATGAATGCACAAATGTTCTAGCCAAGGCTATAGTCTAGGTCTCTAAGGTTCTCAGTCACCTAAAGACTTCTAGTTCGCTATAACCAATGGCTCTGATACCAAGTCTGTCACACCCCGCCAAACGGTAATTACAATTACATAGAGTGGTTTGCGGAAGCTTAGTGACGTGGCGGGGGTGCGAGCAGTAAAAACAACCAACAGATACATACATACTCAGAGCATATGATTATCGCAGAACGAATATAGATTAAGATGCCATTAGTTAAAGTTTTACAAAAGGTTACCACTTGAAAAGTGGTAACAGTAATAGTAGTAGTTGAAATCAGTATTTCATAAAATACATAATATCAAAAGTAGATTTCATAGGTATGACTGCAGTAGTTGCAGTTATACAGAGGAAATCCATGTGTCCCAAAAGTAGTGGCATCCTAACAAGTCCAGGGTAGTCCGTCCTGATATGTATGCAGATCTTACTTACGCTGCTAATTCCCTGAAAAACATAGAGTAAAACGTCAACAAAATTGTTGAGTGAATTCACAAGTTTGTTCGTTATGTAGGAAACACAAGTTAAACATTTAAGAATAACATTTCCAATAAGTGTTGTTTATCAAGTAGGAAACACAAGTTATTAACGAATAACATTTCCCAAATCAGTTGTAGTTGTAGTAGGAAACACAAGTTATTAACAAATAACATTTCCCAAATCAGTTATCAGCAGGAAACACAAGTTAACCTAAATAAGGATTAACATTTCCAAATCAGTGTACGTAGGAAATTACTTCCTAAACAATAGTTTTGTGGGAATATTTAGACGGTGATCCCTTGAAAGGTGAGCTAAACCTGTCAAGTAAGGTAACCCGATCTAACCCTATAACCAAACCACAACCCTAATCTGTTGTTGTTTGCCATGCTGGACAATTAAGTATACGCTCCCAAATCCGTAGGAGGGTCGTCACGGCGATAGTACTATCCGTATACTCAGTGGCTAGAGTCACCTAGCTAATGGTTATAGTCTGTAGCCATAAGGTCTTTTATGCACTACATCGTTCAGCCTAGATCCGTACCAAGATTCGTTGCCTAAATTCCCAAAATAGTTATGAAAAACATTTCATAAAACATAGTTCAAATAGTTGTGTGAAATACCCTTTCACAAATAGTTCAAGTATGAAGTACCTCTTCATAAACAATTTCAGCAAATACATACAGTATTTAATCAATTACAGTATGAAATCACATTTCATCAATAGTTTAAGTAAATACATCTAGTATTTAAATCAGTTGTCGCATGTACATATACATACGATTTCTATGTTTTCCACCCCGAGGTTTTAAAACATTAAAACATTTAAAAGGGGTTTGTGAACTCACAGTAGGTGCTCGGATGTGAATGCTAGCGAGATAATATAACGAAGCCCAAACGTAGTCAACCTATACACAACAATGTATTAACTATAAGTACTTTGTTTACTTATGTTAATAGTTTATTCGTTTGAAGAAATTATCAATTTCTTAAGTTTGTGTATTTCGTTGATGTTTGTTGTTGGAAAATAAATAATATTTTTCCCAAGTTATGTTTGTTTGTCAAATCGTCCGAAATGTATAAGCATATATGCTTATATAGTTGAATATATATTCTGATATATATATTAGTTGTCGTCGTTGTTGATGTCCATAGATATAAATATAGTTGTCGTTGTAATTGTCCGAATTATCATGTCTCAATAATATGTCCGTCTAGTTCTAAGTTCCATGTCGTAGCATTCTGTACCATTAATTGTTTGTACATTATATTACAATGCAAAAGTCAGTGACTGGACCAAAAAGGGTGAATACGCCGTATTCTGGTGAATACGCCGGATTCGGGCCAAATCAGGGGAATACGCCGTATTCTGATGAATACGCCGTATTCATTCGAAAATAGGGGAATACGCCGTATTCTGGCGAATACGCCGTATTCATTCGAGTTTAAAAGGATTCACCGGATCCACCGATGATCCGTCGGATCGAGTGTGTCTTTTACTCGTTCATCGTTTTAGCCGAAGGTTTGTGTGCGGGTCAAGGGTGGGAATACGCCGTATTTAACTGAATACGCCGTATTCGAAGTTTCATAAATTGGGAATCCGCCGTATTCCCGTGAATACGCCGGATTCATCTGGGTTGTTCAAAGTGTTCGAGTTTTAAATGGGGAATACGCCGTATTCGATGGAATACGCCGTATTCACCAATGTTTTAGCTGGGAATCCGCCGTATTAAAATGAATACGCCGGATTCAACTAGTTCTTCAAAATCGTTTATGATTAACAATGGGGAATACGCCGTATTCGAAAGAATACGCCGTATCCCGAGTGTTTACAGCAGCTAGTTCGACTCTGTTACTTCAAAATCATACGGGTTTATATATGTAACCGATTTTTAACATGATCAAACACCTTAATATGTTATATAAACACTTTGTAACATGTTTTTAACAAGTTCTATCAACAATCTTCAACAATTATCATAATTTTAAGAAATTATATAAATGAGATAAAAATGGAGAAATTTATCCTCACAATGATCTTGATGAAGATGATGATGATTCCTGATGTTGATGATGATAATTATGACGATCGATGATGATGAGAATGATTATGTGATCATTTTGTTTATGAGTTTGAAGGTGTGAAGGTGATGATGTTAAGAGAATGAAGATGATGAAATGGTGTTGTTGTCTTCCTGCTTCTGCTTGTTGTTTCCTCTTCTCCAGTACGCACAAACTGTAACATCCTCTAAATTGTAACACCCCCGAAATTCACTGTTTTGCGGAAGCATAGTTTGGGGTGTTACTAATCAAATATCACAGCACAAAGATAAAGTAAACGACATCTATATGCAACGTTTGTAAATTAGTTACATTCCATAGATATATTGTTTGAAAACTTAGTATTTTCGTATACAAAATGTAGTTTCCCTAGAGTCCGCGCGTGTAGCGGGAGATTCTATTACATAATCAAAATATACAAAAGATAATGCTAAGAATCTCCGTTAATGCAGTTGTGTTGAAATCATGCGACTCTAGCTAAAATCCTGGAGTAATCCTACTCCATCCGGGTACCTGAGAAAACATGCTAAAAAGTGTCAACCAAAAGGTTGGTGAATCTCACAGGTTTGTAAGTAAATATCGGATTTGAACACGAGATTTCATCAGTAATGCCCGTAGGCGTAAAATCAGCCATTGCAATCCAGCAATCGTAAAATTAGTATTTGCAATCCAGCAAATGTAAATAAGTAAGTTTATACTGTTGCCATGAGGCTCATAATCGAAGCTTAACCCGTAAATAATAACTTTGCTCCCGTGACATGCTCGTAATTGAGCAAGCATCAGTAACGAATAAGTTGTCACCCGTTTATACGTGTAAATCGGTACGTGGCAGCGCTACTGCCCCGGGTGGGGAGGGTCATTTCCCTAATGGATCCATTAACTACTGTTCGCGCTTAAGTCCATAACTAACGATATATGATGGAGAGACTTCTGTTGTAAGTAATACTCATGCAATTTCGTTTGGTATAGTAAACAGTTTAGTACTTGTGTTCAAATAAAAGCAGTTGCAAGTTTCTCACCCCGTACGTAAAACAGTAAAAGTGGGGCTGTAAGACTCACCTGAGTCTGGTAATATGCCGTAGCAATTAGTAAGCAGTAAATATAGCAAGTAGGTTCTCCGAACCCGTAACCTTCAAATGCCTATTCATATGAAGTTATGTAAGTATGCGTCTCACGAGACGTTTCGTTTAGTTGTACACAACTCGTATAGCCAAAGTTTATTCGTATTTTTGTAATTGTTCGTTTGTTTGTAAAACATGTTTGGGCCCGTTGGTGACTTAGTTGAAACGTTAATCTCGACATTTATATACTTGTTTGAATTGTTATGCTTGAAAAACACATTTCAATGTACCTTAGATGTTATATCGTATAGTCGTTTGAAGTCCGAAATGTATAACACTTAACTTGGAATTTATTTGTGAATCTGCTGTGTTTTGCGACACTAAATGCGACACTAAAGTTTGTCATGTGACACAAGGCTTGTGTCGCAGACGTCATGCGACACAAGGATACGACACAAAGATTTGTGTCGCATCAGATACGAAATGCTAATTTAATAGCGACATAGTAGTTGTGTCGTATGGAATACGACATAGTATGCGACATAGAGTGCGACACAATATTGTGTCGCATAGATTACGACACTAAAGGGTTCAGTACGACACAAGGTACGACATTAATGGGTTTATGCGACATAGCATGCGACACAAGGCTTGTGTCGCATGGATGAACACCAGCCCAGAAACTTTCGGGTTTCGAGAACTTTCGACCAAAAACGCAAATCTAACCCATTTTTGAGCTATAAAATCGTGTATTATTCATGTATTAGGTTATATCTAAGTTGTGTACACTTTAAAACATCAAAACATTACACCAAATTGAATAGATCTAAGATTTTAGGAATTTCTTACTTTTGCAAATCGAGCCAAATGGAGGATGAAATGAGGAAAACGATCTTGATATTCTTGCTCCACTCGTGATGGTGATTCCGAATATGTAATTTTCGTGGTCGGGATTTGATTCCGAATTTTGGGTGTGAATTGAGGTTGAGAGAATTTGGTTGTTTGTGTGTGTTTGGTAGAAATGAAAATGAAAGAGAAACTTTGTGGTGGGGGTGGGGTGATGGCTGATCCATCAAGAAGGAAGGGGGAAAATACTCCCCAAAACACAGTGTTGACTCCGTGTCCTAATCGTTTAATCGCTAGTTTTTAATATTTAGTCAAACGTTTATATTCTTAAAATGTAACTAAAGTATTTAAATAAAAATACTTTGGAATTAATAGTAAAACATTTGTCGCAATATTTTAATTATTAAGTCGCGTTTATTACGTTTTGTTGCATTAGTTAAAATGTCGTCACGATAATATATAAATAATGCTCGTTCGGTTGCGTATTTTATATGACAAAATACGTTCTCATTATTTAAGTAAATTTCTGTCACCAACGTCCAAGTAAACTGTGTCGGACTCCGTCCGGTTAATTCGCACGATTTATCCAAATCGCGTAAGTACACACACATATATATAAATCACCTTATATATATATACAATTAGAGCCTGTAATTAGTCCTATTACATACTAATTACAACTAGTTACAAACAATTAGACATAATTAATTTTCCTAATTTTTGCAGGTGTTACATTCTCCCCTTGTTAAAGAAATTTCGTCCCGAAATTAAGTTGAGTGCACGGACTGTGCGTTATCTGGGAAGAGATGTGGGTGTTTCTGTCGCATTTGGTCTTCCCGTTCCCAGGTGAACTCAGGGCCGCGCCTAGAATTCCACCTGACCTTTACAATGGGAATACGACTCTGTTTCAATCGTTTGACCTCACGGTCCATGATTTCCATTGGTTCCTCGACAAAATGAAGTTTATCATCGATTTGAATTTCGTCAAGCGGTATAATCAGTGTCTCGTCAGACAGACATTTCTTCAAGTTAGAAATGTGGAATGTGTTGTGTACGCTGCTAAGTTCGGCAGGAAGTTGTAGGCGGTATGCCACTGGACCAATCCTTTCAAGGATTTCGAATGGTCCGATGTATCTAGGATTTAGTTTGCCTCGTTTTCCGAATCGAATGACTTTTCCATGGCGCCACTTTGAGAAGTACGTTGTCCCCTACCTGGAACTCAAGGTGTTTGCGTCTCACGTCAGCATAGCTTTTCTGACGATCACGTGCGGCTTTCAGCCGGTTTTGGATACCGATGATTTTCTCAGTAGTTTCCTGAATGATTTCTGGACCCGTGAGTTGGGAATCTCCTAACTCAGTCCAACAGATAGGTGATCGGCACTTACGTCCGTAGAGTGCCTCGAAGGGTGCAGCCTTAATGCTGGTATGGTAACTGTTGTTGTACGAGAACTCGCACAATGGTAAGTGATTTTCCCAAGAAGTACCGAAGTCAACTACGCAGGCTCGTAGCATATCCTCCAGTGTTTGAATAGTTCGTTCGCTTTGGCCATCGGTTTGCGGGTGATAAGCAGTACTCATATCCAGACGAGTACCAAGAGATTTCTGTAGTGATTGCCAAAAATTAGAAGTAAAACGGCTGTCCCTATCCGAGATGATCGAGATAGGTACACCATGTCGCGAGATGATTTCCTTGACGTAGATGCGAGTCAGACGCTCCATCTTGTCGGTTTCCTTGATGGCCAGAAAATGAGCAGATTTCGTGAGACGGTCCACGATCACCCAAATGGTATCGCAACCACTTGAAGTTTTCGGTAGTTTGGTAATGAAGTCCATGGAAATCTGTTCCCATTTCCATTGAGGAATTTCAGGTTGTTGGAGCAACCCTGAGGGTCTTTGGTGTTCGACTTTGACTTTGGAACAAGTTAGGCATTTACTGACGTACAAGGCAATGTCAGCTTTCATGTTAGGCCACCAATACAACCCTTTGACGTCATGATACATCTTGTCAGATCCAGGATGTATAGAGTATCGAGATTTGTGAGCTTCAGCCATCACCAAATCTCGTAAGTTTCCGAATTTGGGTAACCATACCCGGTTAGAGAAGTATCGAGTTCCATCGGGTTTGATTTCGAATTGTTTATCCAAGCCTCGCAAGGCTTCATTTTTCAAGTTTTCATCGTTGAGTGCTTCAAGTTGAGCGGTAAGGATTTGAGCAGGGAGTTCGTTACGAATTGTCATAGAAAGTGCTCGGACTCGAAGGGGTTTCACTCGTTCTTTTCGGCTTAAGGCATCGGCAACTACGTTAGCCTTGCCCGGATGGTATTTGATCTCGCAGTCGTAGTCACTAAGTAACTCAACCCAGCGACGTTGTCTCATGTTTAGATCTTTCTGATCGAATATATGTTGGAGACTTTTGTGATCGGTAAAGATAGTGCTTTTTGTACCGTAGAGATAATGTCTCCAGATTTTCAATGCGAAGACCACAGCACCTAACTCAAGGTCGTGGGTCGTATAGTTTTTCTCGTGGATTTTTAGTTGTCGCGAGGCATAGGCAATGACTTTTTCCCGTTGCATTAACACGCAACCAAGTCCTTGATGTGAGGCGTCGCAGTAAACTACGAAATCGTCGGTGCCCTCGGGTAAGGACAAGATTGGTGCACTGCAAAGTTTGTTTTTCAATAGCTGAAAAGCTGACTCCTGTTTATCAGTCCAATTGAACTTCTTATCTTTCTGAGTCAGTGTGGTTAGGGGAATAGCTATTCTTGAAAAGTTTTCGATGAATCGGCGGTAATAACCAGCAAGACCCAAGAATTGTCTCACTTCAGTTGGAGTGGTCGGTGACTCCCAGCCCTTGATTGCTTCAATCTTGGCGGGATCAACATGAATTCCTTGGCTGTCAATCACGTGCCCGAGGAATTGAACGGTTCGAATCCAGAACTCACACTTAGAGAATTTGGCATATAACTCTTCGTGTTTGAGAAGTCCTAGAATGGTTTTCAGATGTTGAGCATGTTCCTGCTCGTTGCGAGAGTAAATCAGAATATCGTCGATGAACACAATGACAAATTTGTCAAGATATGGTTTGCACACCCGATTCATAAGGTCCATGAATACGGCCGGTGCGTTGGTCAACCCGAATGGCATCACTTGGAATTCGTAATGCCCATAACGAGTTCGGAAAGCTGTCTTTGGAATATCATTGTCGCGAACTCGGAGTTGATGATAACCTGACCGTAGATCAATCTTTGAGTAAACACTCGCTCCCTGGAGTTGGTCAAATAGGTCATCGATTCTAGGAAGTGGATACCGATTCTTTATGGTTAGCTTATTCAGCTCTCGGTAATCGATACACATGCGGAAAGATCCATCTTTCTTTTTCACGAATAAGACCGGAGCTCCCCAAGGCGAGGAACTTGGTCGAATGAATCCTCTGTCCAGGAGTTCCTGTAGTTGGTTAGACAACTCCTGCATTTCGGATGGTGCTAAACGGTAAGGGGCTCGTGCCACGGGTGCAGCTCCTGGCACAAGTTCGATTTGGAATTCAACTTGTCTAGGTGGCGGAAGTCCGGGCAAGTCTTCAGGAAAGACTTCCGAGAAATCCCGCACGATTGGAACATCCTCAAGTCGCTTCTCCTCCGACTTCTTCTCCGTTACATGTGCGAGGATGGCTTGATACCCTTTTCGTAGATATTTTCTAGTTTTCAGACAAGATACGATGTTCAGATTCCGTCTGTCGGTCTCCCCTTGTAGGACTAAGGTTCCACCGGAGACAAGAGGTATGCGAACGAGTTTGTCATGACAGATGATTTCAGCTCGGTGCTTGGATAACCAATCCATACCGACAATAATATCGAAGCTGCCGATCTCGACAGGGATTAAATCAATGGAAAACGTTTCGTTCGTGAGGTTAAGTGTACAGTTGTGTATGATGCTATCAGTCTCAATCAGTTTGCCGTTAGCTAATTCTACAATGTATTTAGCATCTAAGGCAGTGGGAGTAATATCAAGTAAAGGGATAAATTTCTCAGAAATGAAGCTTCTATCGGCACCGGTATCAAATAACACAGAAGCAGTAAGGTCGTTGAGAAGGAACGTACCCGTCACGACATTCGGGTCTTGTCTGGCTTCCCCAGCCTTGATAACGAAAGCTCTACCGCGAGCAGGGTTGTTGTTGTTTTTCAGCTTTGGGCAATCTTTCTTGAAGTGCCCTGAATTTCCGCACCCAAAGCAGGCCTTTGGTGCATTAGTGTTGGGGGTAGAAATGTTGGTTCGGCAATCCTTGGCTAGATGCCCGAACCGTTTGCAGTTGGAGCAAGGGCAAGAACCGTCATGATGGCGGCTGCATTTGGAACAGTAAGGCTTGTTCCCGCTGTACCCTTTCTTTTCCGAAGTCCCCGATGAATAAGCCTTAATGTACTCAGGCTTTTTGTTGGAGGTTTGGTTGGATGAGTTGGGGTTACCTTCCCACTTGCGTTTGTTGTTTGCAGATGGGGTTGAAGTTGTACCACGGCGGACAGAATTTGCCGTTAGTTCATGGGCCATACGGATGGCGCTCTGAATAGTACCTGGTTTGGAAGAAGTCACCAGGTCCTGTAGTCTCTCAGGAAGACCATCAACGAATTTCTCGATCCTCTTGTACTCAGGATCGACCATGGTTGGGCACAGAAGTGCCAGTTGGTGGAAACGGTTGGTATATCCGGTGATATCATCACCCTGCATCTTGTGGTTCCAGAATTCCACTTCTAGTTGTTTCAATTCATCCCTGGGGCAATACTCGCCCCTCAACATCTTCTTCAACTCCTCCCACGGGAGTTGGTAAGCAGTAGCAACACTCACAGTCTGGTCATAAGTGTTCCACCAGGTGAGTGCGGTGTCAGTAAAGGTGCTAACAGAGAACTTAACTTTATCTCCCTCCGCACAGTTGCAGATAAGAAATACGGACTCAACTTTCTCGATCCAGCGTACTAGACCGATAGCTCCCTCGGTACCTGCAAAGTTTAGAGGTTTGCAGTTCTGGAAGTCCTTGTAAGAACAAGGTTTAGCAGCAGAGGTTTCAGCAGCATCACTGTTCCTCGTGGAACTTGTTGGAGTATTCCTAGCCAAGGCTTCAGTAACAGCCTGGGTTATAAGGGAGGTAATCTGGGCATCTGTGTATGGTCTGGTCTTTGGCGGCATGATTCTTCAATAAAAGAAATGAAGATACATGAGATTTTTGTAGGAACTTGTAATTGTCACAGATGTACATGTATAACAGCAGTAATACATAACATCAACATGGAAAATGACAATTTATATGAGTTGAAATAACAAGGAAAGTTTGATAGATAATGTGGGTTCAAAGGTTACATCCTACAGAGATATTACGAAAGGTGTCGGGAATTGTTACATCCGACTAGTTTATAGAGTAGGTCATTCGGTGTTGTTCCAGTTCAAGATTTTCGAGTCTTTGTTCCTGACGGCGGAATTGGGTAGTCAATGCTGGCAACGTAAGATGTGCCGAGTTCTGAGAGTTATGTACAGGATAGGGGCTGTTTCGAGGCGGTCTTGTGTTCCTCCTGGCTACTCGTGGGTTCCGTGACCCATGTGAGTGAAAGTGTGACGGATTAGGTGGTGTGTTTGCCATTCCTGTGGCAGAGTGTAAGTAAGACGAGGCTAATATATGTAAGTATATAATATCCAGCCTAGTGTCTAGCACGTATCAAGTAATGGTCCGGTTCTCTCGTGGTCAGAGTCAACTAACGTATCCCCGTTCAACATAATCATTTCAGACCTTACATCATCTTTCCTTAATTGTACATAGTTGATCAGGCTATGTTAAATTAAAGTCGTATGCTGTAATTCCTGAACCAGTCATGTCTAATGAGAAAATACTGCCTAACGGTCATAGTCTAGGCCCACTAAATGCAACCTAGTTCACTATAACCTTAGGCTCTGATACCAATCTGTAACACCCCCGAAATTCACTGTTTTGCGGAAGCATAGTTTGGGGTGTTACTAATCAAATATCACAGCACAAAGATAAAGTAAACGACATCTATATGCAACGTTTGTAAATTAGTTACATTCCATAGATATATTGTTTGAAAACTTAGTATTTTCGTATACAAAATGTAGTTTCCCTAGAGTCCGCGCGTGTAGCGGGAGATTCTATTACATAATCAAAATATACAAAAGATAATGCTAAGAATCTCCGTTAATGCAGTTGTGTTGAAATCATGCGACTCTAGCTAAAATCCTGGAGTAATCCTACTCCATCCGGGTACCTGAGAAAACATGCTAAAAAGTGTCAACCAAAAGGTTGGTGAATCTCACAGGTTTGTAAGTAAATATCGGATTTGAACACGAGATTTCATCAGTAATGCCCGTAGGCGTAAAATCAGCCATTGCAATCCAGCAATCGTAAAATTAGTATTTGCAATCCAGCAAATGTAAATAAGTAAGTTTATACTGTTGCCATGAGGCTCATAATCGAAGCTTAACCCGTAAATAATAACTTTGCTCCCGTGACATGCTCGTAATTGAGCAAGCATCAGTAACGAATAAGTTGTCACCCGTTTATACGTGTAAATCGGTACGTGGCAGCGCTACTGCCCCGGGTGGGGAGGGTCATTTCCCTAATGGATCCATTAACTACTGTTCGCGCTTAAGTCCATAACTAACGATATATGATGGAGAGACTTCTGTTGTAAGTAATACTCATGCAATTTCGTTTGGTATAGTAAACAGTTTAGTACTTGTGTTCAAATAAAAGCAGTTGCAAGTTTCTCACCCCGTACGTAAAACAGTAAAAGTGGGGCTGTAAGACTCACCTGAGTCTGGTAATATGCCGTAGCAATTAGTAAGCAGTAAATATAGCAAGTAGGTTCTCCGAACCCGTAACCTTCAAATGCCTATTCATATGAAGTTATGTAAGTATGCGTCTCACGAGACGTTTCGTTTAGTTGTACACAACTCGTATAGCCAAAGTTTATTCGTATTTTTGTAATTGTTCGTTTGTTTGTAAAACATGTTTGGGCCCGTTGGTGACTTAGTTGAAACGTTAATCTCGACATTTATATACTTGTTTGAATTGTTATGCTTGAAAAACACATTTCAATGTACCTTAGATGTTATATCGTATAGTCGTTTGAAGTCCGAAATGTATAACACTTAACTTGGAATTTATTTGTGAATCTGCTGTGTTTTGCGACACTAAATGCGACACTAAAGTTTGTCATGTGACACAAGGCTTGTGTCGCAGACGTCATGCGACACAAGGATACGACACAAAGATTTGTGTCGCATCAGATACGAAATGCTAATTTAATAGCGACATAGTAGTTGTGTCGTATGGAATACGACATAGTATGCGACATAGAGTGCGACACAATATTGTGTCGCATAGATTACGACACTAAAGGGTTCAGTACGACACAAGGTACGACATTAATGGGTTTATGCGACATAGCATGCGACACAAGGCTTGTGTCGCATGGATGAACACCAGCCCAGAAACTTTCGGGTTTCGAGAACTTTCGACCAAAAACGCAAATCTAACCCATTTTTGAGCTATAAAATCGTGTATTATTCATGTATTAGGTTATATCTAAGTTGTGTACACTTTAAAACATCAAAACATTACACCAAATTGAATAGATCTAAGATTTTAGGAATTTCTTACTTTTGCAAATCGAGCCAAATGGAGGATGAAATGAGGAAAACGATCTTGATATTCTTGCTCCACTCGTGATGGTGATTCCGAATATGTAATTTTCGTGGTCGGGATTTGATTCCGAATTTTGGGTGTGAATTGAGGTTGAGAGAATTTGGTTGTTTGTGTGTGTTTGGTAGAAATGAAAATGAAAGAGAAACTTTGTGGTGGGGGTGGGGTGATGGCTGATCCATCAAGAAGGAAGGGGGAAAATACTCCCCAAAACACAGTGTTGACTCCGTGTCCTAATCGTTTAATCGCTAGTTTTTAATATTTAGTCAAACGTTTATATTCTTAAAATGTAACTAAAGTATTTAAATAAAAATACTTTGGAATTAATAGTAAAACATTTGTCGCAATATTTTAATTATTAAGTCGCGTTTATTACGTTTTGTTGCATTAGTTAAAATGTCGTCACGATAATATATAAATAATGCTCGTTCGGTTGCGTATTTTATATGACAAAATACGTTCTCATTATTTAAGTAAATTTCTGTCACCAACGTCCAAGTAAACTGTGTCGGACTCCGTCCGGTTAATTCGCACGATTTATCCAAATCGCGTAAGTACACACACATATATATAAATCACCTTATATATATATACAATTAGAGCCTGTAATTAGTCCTATTACATACTAATTACAACTAGTTACAAACAATTAGACATAATTAATTTTCCTAATTTTTGCAGGTGTTACATTCTCCCCTTGTTAAAGAAATTTCGTCCCGAAATTAAGTTGAGTGCACGGACTGTGCGTTATCTGGGAAGAGATGTGGGTGTTTCTGTCGCATTTGGTCTTCCCGTTCCCAGGTGAACTCAGGGCCGCGCCTAGAATTCCACCTGACCTTTACAATGGGAATACGACTCTGTTTCAATCGTTTGACCTCACGGTCCATGATTTCCATTGGTTCCTCGACAAAATGAAGTTTATCATCGATTTGAATTTCGTCAAGCGGTATAATCAGTGTCTCGTCAGACAGACATTTCTTCAAGTTAGAAATGTGGAATGTGTTGTGTACGCTGCTAAGTTCGGCAGGAAGTTGTAGGCGGTATGCCACTGGACCAATCCTTTCAAGGATTTCGAATGGTCCGATGTATCTAGGATTTAGTTTGCCTCGTTTTCCGAATCGAATGACTTTTCCATGGCGCCACTTTGAGAAGTACGTTGTCCCCTACCTGGAACTCAAGGTGTTTGCGTCTCACGTCAGCATAGCTTTTCTGACGATCACGTGCGGCTTTCAGCCGGTTTTGGATACCGATGATTTTCTCAGTAGTTTCCTGAATGATTTCTGGACCCGTGAGTTGGGAATCTCCTAACTCAGTCCAACAGATAGGTGATCGGCACTTACGTCCGTAGAGTGCCTCGAAGGGTGCAGCCTTAATGCTGGTATGGTAACTGTTGTTGTACGAGAACTCGCACAATGGTAAGTGATTTTCCCAAGAAGTACCGAAGTCAACTACGCAGGCTCGTAGCATATCCTCCAGTGTTTGAATAGTTCGTTCGCTTTGGCCATCGGTTTGCGGGTGATAAGCAGTACTCATATCCAGACGAGTACCAAGAGATTTCTGTAGTGATTGCCAAAAATTAGAAGTAAAACGGCTGTCCCTATCCGAGATGATCGAGATAGGTACACCATGTCGCGAGATGATTTCCTTGACGTAGATGCGAGTCAGACGCTCCATCTTGTCGGTTTCCTTGATGGCCAGAAAATGAGCAGATTTCGTGAGACGGTCCACGATCACCCAAATGGTATCGCAACCACTTGAAGTTTTCGGTAGTTTGGTAATGAAGTCCATGGAAATCTGTTCCCATTTCCATTGAGGAATTTCAGGTTGTTGGAGCAACCCTGAGGGTCTTTGGTGTTCGACTTTGACTTTGGAACAAGTTAGGCATTTACTGACGTACAAGGCAATGTCAGCTTTCATGTTAGGCCACCAATACAACCCTTTGACGTCATGATACATCTTGTCAGATCCAGGATGTATAGAGTATCGAGATTTGTGAGCTTCAGCCATCACCAAATCTCGTAAGTTTCCGAATTTGGGTAACCATACCCGGTTAGAGAAGTATCGAGTTCCATCGGGTTTGATTTCGAATTGTTTATCCAAGCCTCGCAAGGCTTCATTTTTCAAGTTTTCATCGTTGAGTGCTTCAAGTTGAGCGGTAAGGATTTGAGCAGGGAGTTCGTTACGAATTGTCATAGAAAGTGCTCGGACTCGAAGGGGTTTCACTCGTTCTTTTCGGCTTAAGGCATCGGCAACTACGTTAGCCTTGCCCGGATGGTATTTGATCTCGCAGTCGTAGTCACTAAGTAACTCAACCCAGCGACGTTGTCTCATGTTTAGATCTTTCTGATCGAATATATGTTGGAGACTTTTGTGATCGGTAAAGATAGTGCTTTTTGTACCGTAGAGATAATGTCTCCAGATTTTCAATGCGAAGACCACAGCACCTAACTCAAGGTCGTGGGTCGTATAGTTTTTCTCGTGGATTTTTAGTTGTCGCGAGGCATAGGCAATGACTTTTTCCCGTTGCATTAACACGCAACCAAGTCCTTGATGTGAGGCGTCGCAGTAAACTACGAAATCGTCGGTGCCCTCGGGTAAGGACAAGATTGGTGCACTGCAAAGTTTGTTTTTCAATAGCTGAAAAGCTGACTCCTGTTTATCAGTCCAATTGAACTTCTTATCTTTCTGAGTCAGTGTGGTTAGGGGAATAGCTATTCTTGAAAAGTTTTCGATGAATCGGCGGTAATAACCAGCAAGACCCAAGAATTGTCTCACTTCAGTTGGAGTGGTCGGTGACTCCCAGCCCTTGATTGCTTCAATCTTGGCGGGATCAACATGAATTCCTTGGCTGTCAATCACGTGCCCGAGGAATTGAACGGTTCGAATCCAGAACTCACACTTAGAGAATTTGGCATATAACTCTTCGTGTTTGAGAAGTCCTAGAATGGTTTTCAGATGTTGAGCATGTTCCTGCTCGTTGCGAGAGTAAATCAGAATATCGTCGATGAACACAATGACAAATTTGTCAAGATATGGTTTGCACACCCGATTCATAAGGTCCATGAATACGGCCGGTGCGTTGGTCAACCCGAATGGCATCACTTGGAATTCGTAATGCCCATAACGAGTTCGGAAAGCTGTCTTTGGAATATCATTGTCGCGAACTCGGAGTTGATGATAACCTGACCGTAGATCAATCTTTGAGTAAACACTCGCTCCCTGGAGTTGGTCAAATAGGTCATCGATTCTAGGAAGTGGATACCGATTCTTTATGGTTAGCTTATTCAGCTCTCGGTAATCGATACACATGCGGAAAGATCCATCTTTCTTTTTCACGAATAAGACCGGAGCTCCCCAAGGCGAGGAACTTGGTCGAATGAATCCTCTGTCCAGGAGTTCCTGTAGTTGGTTAGACAACTCCTGCATTTCGGATGGTGCTAAACGGTAAGGGGCTCGTGCCACGGGTGCAGCTCCTGGCACAAGTTCGATTTGGAATTCAACTTGTCTAGGTGGCGGAAGTCCGGGCAAGTCTTCAGGAAAGACTTCCGAGAAATCCCGCACGATTGGAACATCCTCAAGTCGCTTCTCCTCCGACTTCTTCTCCGTTACATGTGCGAGGATGGCTTGATACCCTTTTCGTAGATATTTTCTAGTTTTCAGACAAGATACGATGTTCAGATTCCGTCTGTCGGTCTCCCCTTGTAGGACTAAGGTTCCACCGGAGACAAGAGGTATGCGAACGAGTTTGTCATGACAGATGATTTCAGCTCGGTGCTTGGATAACCAATCCATACCGACAATAATATCGAAGCTGCCGATCTGAAGGTATATCTGGAAATGAATTATATAAAAGGTTTAGCTTAACCTTGGTTAATAATTGAGGAAATATGAATTGAATAGTTGGTCATATTTAAGAAATCAGGTATGAAATTAAGTGTAATGATCATTATTTTGATAGTTTAAGAATAATGATTGCTTGACATTTGGGGCTGAAAACCTGATGTGTATAATTGTAAGTGTTAGAAAGTAAGAGAAACCTTGAGATTGATAGGTGATGATTGTATTCACCAAACTTTTCTTGAAAGTTTAGAATGAAATGTTTAAGTTATATGCTAGTTGATAAGTATATAAGTGAAACATAGAGTTATTGATTATTCCATGTCCTGTGGTATGGATATGTGATGATTAGTAGTATTGAGAAGGCTTGATAAAGACTTTAACAGTCTGAATGGCCTAGTATATAGAATGAAATGAAATTGTTGTGTATGTGTCCATTTTAGAGAATATTTGAAATTGTGTAAGTATATATGTGTAGTATACATGATAATAAATGGCATGATAAGTTTTAATAGATTGAATTAAAATGTGCCATAAGATATGTGGAGGTTAATTAATTGTGATTAACTTGATGTAGATTTTGTTGGAAATGTGTTGGAAAGTAGCACATTTTGATAGTGTGATATTGTGATGCTTGACCTGTAGTATCATAATATGTGGATTAAGACTGACTTAGTTGCTAGATTGACGGGATCTAGTGTTGAATGATTGGGTGATTAAAGTTGTATAAATTCTAATTGCTTGTGATTAGTAGTTTAAAATTGTAAAATTGAATTGAAATAACTGGTTGCTAAGAGAATATTATTGATGTCTTACCAGTTTAAATAATAAATAAGTTTTAACTTGATGGTTAGTTAGACTTTGGAGATACATAATAAGTATTGATGGGTACACTGTAGTGTATAATCATTAGTGTTGTGATTATTGGTTGTGTAAATTGTTGTTGTTGACAATTGATAGATTGTAATGAAAGGAGTTACAAACAGAAATAAGTCAACGTAGAGGTTGGTTGAATGTAGGTAATATTTGATTGTGGTACTATTGCTGATTGAGCAAAGTACTTGTTGATTGTGGTTTTACCTACTGAGTGTGACCTCTGCTTTGCTTATTTAGATGATATGAATCTGGAGTACTTTTAAGTAAAAAAATTTCATATGATTAAAGTGACATATGAACCTTATAGGTTGATCAAAAGAATATAGGTATGAAACTTTTGAGATGAAAAGTTGACCTAGATTTGAATTTCAAATCTTTGATAGTAGAGATTTGAGATTGTTATCTGTTATTAGACTGATTGTAAGTCGTGAGCAGAAATTTTATTTCAGTAGTATTAGATACATTGTGGTTTAATAACCACTGTTGTGATACTGTTGTGATGTTTTATTGATAACAGAGATGAACAGTGGTAATAGGTTAAAGATTTTAGCACATTGCTAATCTTTAGTTGTATAGATCTATTAAGTGATTGTAGGTTTCACTTGTCGTTTAAGTGATAGTGAATTCACTTGATTTAGTAAGTGTTTATCTATAAGATATATCTGATTGATGATATTGATTAGATGCACTGTATGTGTACGTGGGAAAAGATAGAATCATGTACATTTGGATATGTGCATGTGGAAAGAATTCAAACAGTCTGAGTATAGTTGTAAGTTGCTATTGAGGACAAATGTTTGATAAGAGATATGTGATTATATCACATTAGTTATATTGATTGAGATTAGATTTCGGGGCGAAATCTTTTTAAGGGGGGTAGAGTTGTAACATCCTCTAAATGAACCTAGAGTTTTATGTATTATTTCGTGATTTAAATTAATATTTAAATGTGTTTAGAAATAATATTGCTTGAAATAGTGAAATAATTGGAATAGGAGTCGAATATTCCAATGTGATAAGTGAAATATTAATTGTTGTAAATTAATGTAGTTGACGGTGCAATAAAATGTTTGGACTCGTAAATGGTTTTCGGGTTCCAGACAATAGATTGAGATGGGGTATTAAATTATACCCGTATATTGAAGGCGGTTTGTGAGATCGGTTATATATATCACTTTCCTCTTTAGGAAAGTTTATTTAGAAACTTCAAAACTCACAGAAACTCTCTGAAAACCTTCAAATCAAACTGGAAATCAAATCAGGAAGTTGTGATTCTCGTGAAACTTCCTAATCATCAGATTACCTTCGTTAGATTCTTCAATCAGTAAGTATTCTTGAGTATTTAAGAATTTGATTTTGATTTAAATTTGGGTAAATTGATGATTTGAGAGAATTAGATGTTAAAAACATGTTATGAATGTTTTATAATGATTTCCTAAAGTTTTTAGTAGTATATTGATGATTGAAATCGAGTTTGAGGTGATTTGGGTAATAAATCGCGAGTTAGGGTTTTGAGCAGAACGACCTGGGCTGGAACGAAGGTCGAAGCCGGCGGCTTCGTGATGAAGCCGGCGGCTTCGTGATGAAGCCGGCGGCTTGATATTCTAAGCCAAGCCGGCGGCTTGTGTTGCCTGGTAGGACCCGGCGGGTATAAACCCGACCCGGCGGGTGGTGTAAGCTTTAAAACTTGTTTTTGTTCTGTTACCACAATTGGTAAAATACCCGGCGGCTAAGTAGTGTGACCCGACGGGTGGTTGTTTGAAGCCGGCGGCTTCATAAAGAAGCCGGCGGCTTGGTTGGCTGTTACAGCATTTCTTGTTTGATTGTTAATAAATAATGTGAATTGCTATTTGATATATGTTAATAGATGATAATGATTATATTGTAAATCATTAATGTATAATTAGGAACTAGTAATCTTGATGTGGACTATGTTAAGTTCCTAATGTTATTGATTGATATAAGTTAAGTATTAATGATCATGATTACTAACTTATATTTGAATTATTGATTCTCAGATATGGAAAAAAGGCTCAGTGACATTAGACTACTGAGTGGACGCCTGAGGTGGTCGGTGAGTGGACTTGTACCCTCAGTGTGATTTAGTTGTAATGATTTGGTTACAACAAGTAATTTATTGTATTACTGTGATAATATGCATCTGTGTGTTACCTGGCCATGATGGTTTGGCATATTTGCTTACCTAGATGATTGTGCTAGTAAGGAGATCCAGGGGTCAACTTGATTTGATAGTTGGGCTTGTTGTTGTTGTAGACGACAGGAGATCTTAAAACTTGAAATGTTGGTTTAGAGATCTAGGTCGTGTGTAATTGACAACAAGTTATCGGTCGGTCTGTATCGGCCAATACAGATGAACGATAAGTGTTTCCTGGGTACCAACCGGTCTTAGGGTGTCTCAGGGACCACCGATCCTCTTTGACGCAGCTTGTATGACATAGTGGATGTCGGCTGGTAGGTGAATGATTGATTCATTGATTGATTGTCTGTTTATTGTTATTTGATGTAAACAGGTTGTTATGCTGAGTTGGACTGTTGTTATTGGTTCACTCACTTAGCGTTGTGCTAACCCCACCACAGTTCTTCCTGCAGGTTGAATATTTTGGGAGATATTGGGCAGGGGGTTGTTGGACTGGATGGAATGTTTGACAGGCTGTAACTCTGATGTGATTTGATAATCATAGAAATGTTTTTAATAACACCCAGTTGTTTGAAATGTCTAGTACTTTAATTTGAAAAAGTTTATTGACATTTTGATAACATGTAACATTGGTTGTAATGTTTTGAAATATAAGCTTCCGCGTCGCCATTATTATATTAATTGTTTATATATGTAAAATGGAAGGGGTGTTATAAGTTGGTATCAGAGCAATAGTTTGGGTGAATTGGACTTGATAGAATGTTCAATCCTAAACTTTGATTGAGTTGAGTCAAACATTCCAGTGGGTGCGGGTTTAGTTGATTAGTGAATGTGTGAGAAAGTGATTAGTTGAATATGTACCAACCCTTAACAAGTTGTGAAGTTGTTGTTTGATTGCAGAGACGGAGGAACATGAGTATCTGATTGGTATATTTCATGTTTCCTCAATACTCGTTGGCTTAAGATTGTCAGGTAATCTTCGATAAGCCTGTGTTAAATTTAAATTAACTTGAACTGTTTACTTTGTTATGTTAAGTAAGCATTGTTGTGAAGTTAATTGAGTCAGACTGATATGATTCCCCAGTTTTGAGTCAACTAATGATTGTTATAGGTTGACATGATGATAGAGGTATTGAATGGGATACTTATTGTAGTGGTTATTTCTGATTGAATTGAAAATGCAGAAATGTGATTAAATGAGTAGATAAAGAGTTGATTAAGGTTTAACATGATTGATGTTGGAACCTAAGGAGTGTCTTTATTGGTGAGACAAAATAATTGATAGTATTATATTAGTAGATTGGTTACAGGGTGTGATTTGAATTCTGTGTAAGGATTGTTGTGTCATTTGATTTGAAAATGACTGCTAATTGAGAAAATATGTGGTTATGTGGCTATATGATATGTTTTGACTATAGCTAAACCTTTGAGCTAAACCAAGACTGATAGGTTTATAAGAAATATGGCTTATGATAAAGCTAAATTGATTAAGGAAGTGGTAGATCTTTCTGGTCAATTGTAAATTAGTAAATAAAATGTTTATAGTAACATGATTGAGTAGAATTGTTGTGACAGTGATGCTTGATATGATAGCATATGTCAAAGTGATGATAATTAAGTAAGAAGTGTCCTGAATTTTGAATGTAAATAGGGACATTGATTAGTGTAAGTAATGAAACTATGCTGACGAGTTATCATGTGTTTGAGGTTTCAGATAAGTGATATACTGAGTAATTCAGTTGTTGAAAATTAGAACATTGTGTGTATGTGAGATGGCTTACATATGTAAGGTTGAATATGTAAGTAGTAAGCTGATTTTGAGTATGTATCAGCTGATAGGAACTATTAAATAGATTATGATTGATTTGAAATCATGAAGTATTTAATACATACATGAGATAAGAGTAGGTTATATTGATAATTATAATGTAGAGTAGTCTGAGAATGGATTGTGAAGAACATAATCTTGCAACGCCTGATCACCGTTGTTATATTATGTTGTGTCACATGAATTTGTTGAGGCTACTTGGTATAAAAGAAATGTAATGTGATTTAGAAAACTGAGCATGAAAGTATGCTAAGTGGTTTAATAGTTGTTTTGATAAGAAAACAATTGGTTGATAGAACTGTAACATCTAGAATGTAAATGTGAGAGTGTAAATAATGTTTGTCATTGATAGTTGTTTTGTTGATGAACATAAATGACAAATTGAATTCTGTTAAATAGGTAATTGTGATTGATAATGATAGATTACCTGTAGGTGGATTTGTATAGTGTTTAAATGAATCACTATGTTGTAGCTGGCTTGTATGAAGCCAAAGTTGAGATAGGTTGATATTGTTTGGTTTAAGGATTCTTAGTATTATTTAGAGTAATAATGTGAAATATATGTTTGAAAGTAAACATATAATATGGAATGGCTTGTATGGAGCCAATACTGATGTAGGTTGACCTTGTCCTTGTGAAGGATTGATAAGATTATTGAAAGTAATAATTTAAAATATATGTTTGAAGGTGAACATATAAGATGAAATGGTTTGTTGTGAGTTAATATTGATAGTATGTTAACTTTGAAAGTCAAACCATGAATAGAGAGTTGTGTATAAAATTAATTGCTTGTGATTGGTTTGAGTTTGGGTCAAACTTGAGGAAAGCAATTAGAAAATTTTATTGATTGGTTGATTGAGATCAAGGTTGACACATAGTCAACTGTTTGTGTTGAAATAGTCTAACATAGATTGAAATGTTATGATTGTGTGGAATGTGATTGAATTCCTAGATTGATTAAAATCATGTTGAAACGAGTCATGTGAGATCCAAAGGAGATAGATAAATTGTCTAAGTTTGTGAGACTTGATTAATTACTTAAAGCTAGTATTAAGTAATTGAAATAGTGTTAAGTATAATTGAACTGAATATGTGTTAAGGAATTATACAGATGTGAAGTCATGTTATGATATGACAGTTATAATTTGTTGAAAGGTGCAAATTAAGTTACATTGGTTAGGATTGTGATAAGAAAGTCTTACCAGTGTATGAGGCTTGTGATGATAGCTTTGATTTGGTAAGAATGTGAGATAAGAAATAATTGAAAGTTATTATTAATGGTTGCCTAGATTGACTGGTACCTCATGGTGAATTACTTAGGTATGGAAAGAATTGAATGGATTCTTTTGTTAATTGTTGATAGTATACAAATGAAATAAGTGATAAAGTGATAAATTGGGATTAGATCCAAGTAAGAAAAGATATGAAGGTATATCTGGAAATGAATTATATAAAAGGTTTAGCTTAACCTTGGTTAATAATTGAGGAAATATGAATTGAATAGTTGGTCATATTTAAGAAATCAGGTATGAAATTAAGTGTAATGATCATTATTTTGATAGTTTAAGAATAATGATTGCTTGACATTTGGGGCTGAAAACCTGATGTGTATAATTGTAAGTGTTAGAAAGTAAGAGAAACCTTGAGATTGATAGGTGATGATTGTATTCACCAAACTTTTCTTGAAAGTTTAGAATGAAATGTTTAAGTTATATGCTAGTTGATAAGTATATAAGTGAAACATAGAGTTATTGATTATTCCATGTCCTGTGGTATGGATATGTGATGATTAGTAGTATTGAGAAGGCTTGATAAAGACTTTAACAGTCTGAATGGCCTAGTATATAGAATGAAATGAAATTGTTGTGTATGTGTCCATTTTAGAGAATATTTGAAATTGTGTAAGTATATATGTGTAGTATACATGATAATAAATGGCATGATAAGTTTTAATAGATTGAATTAAAATGTGCCATAAGATATGTGGAGGTTAATTAATTGTGATTAACTTGATGTAGATTTTGTTGGAAATGTGTTGGAAAGTAGCACATTTTGATAGTGTGATATTGTGATGCTTGACCTGTAGTATCATAATATGTGGATTAAGACTGACTTAGTTGCTAGATTGACGGGATCTAGTGTTGAATGATTGGGTGATTAAAGTTGTATAAATTCTAATTGCTTGTGATTAGTAGTTTAAAATTGTAAAATTGAATTGAAATAACTGGTTGCTAAGAGAATATTATTGATGTCTTACCAGTTTAAATAATAAATAAGTTTTAACTTGATGGTTAGTTAGACTTTGGAGATACATAATAAGTATTGATGGGTACACTGTAGTGTATAATCATTAGTGTTGTGATTATTGGTTGTGTAAATTGTTGTTGTTGACAATTGATAGATTGTAATGAAAGGAGTTACAAACAGAAATAAGTCAACGTAGAGGTTGGTTGAATGTAGGTAATATTTGATTGTGGTACTATTGCTGATTGAGCAAAGTACTTGTTGATTGTGGTTTTACCTACTGAGTGTGACCTCTGCTTTGCTTATTTAGATGATATGAATCTGGAGTACTTTTAAGTAAAAAAATTTCATATGATTAAAGTGACATATGAACCTTATAGGTTGATCAAAAGAATATAGGTATGAAACTTTTGAGATGAAAAGTTGACCTAGATTTGAATTTCAAATCTTTGATAGTAGAGATTTGAGATTGTTATCTGTTATTAGACTGATTGTAAGTCGTGAGCAGAAATTTTATTTCAGTAGTATTAGATACATTGTGGTTTAATAACCACTGTTGTGATACTGTTGTGATGTTTTATTGATAACAGAGATGAACAGTGGTAATAGGTTAAAGATTTTAGCACATTGCTAATCTTTAGTTGTATAGATCTATTAAGTGATTGTAGGTTTCACTTGTCGTTTAAGTGATAGTGAATTCACTTGATTTAGTAAGTGTTTATCTATAAGATATATCTGATTGATGATATTGATTAGATGCACTGTATGTGTACGTGGGAAAAGATAGAATCATGTACATTTGGATATGTGCATGTGGAAAGAATTCAAACAGTCTGAGTATAGTTGTAAGTTGCTATTGAGGACAAATGTTTGATAAGAGATATGTGATTATATCACATTAGTTATATTGATTGAGATTAGATTTCGGGGCGAAATCTTTTTAAGGGGGGTAGAGTTGTAACATCCTCTAAATGAACCTAGAGTTTTATGTATTATTTCGTGATTTAAATTAATATTTAAATGTGTTTAGAAATAATATTGCTTGAAATAGTGAAATAATTGGAATAGGAGTCGAATATTCCAATGTGATAAGTGAAATATTAATTGTTGTAAATTAATGTAGTTGACGGTGCAATAAAATGTTTGGACTCGTAAATGGTTTTCGGGTTCCAGACAATAGATTGAGATGGGGTATTAAATTATACCCGTATATTGAAGGCGGTTTGTGAGATCGGTTATATATATCACTTTCCTCTTTAGGAAAGTTTATTTAGAAACTTCAAAACTCACAGAAACTCTCTGAAAACCTTCAAATCAAACTGGAAATCAAATCAGGAAGTTGTGATTCTCGTGAAACTTCCTAATCATCAGATTACCATCGTTAGATTCTTCAATCAGTAAGTATTCTTGAGTATTTAAGAATTTGATTTTGATTTAAATTTGGGTAAATTGATGATTTGAGAGAATTAGATGTTAAAAACATGTTATGAATGTTTTATAATGATTTCCTAAAGTTTTTAGTAGTATATTGATGATTGAAATCGAGTTTGAGGTGATTTGGGTAATAAATCGCGAGTTAGGGTTTTGAGCAGAACGACCTGGGCTGGAACGAAGGTCGAAGCCGGCGGCTTCGTGATGAAGCCGGCGGCTTGATATTCTAAGCCAAGCCGGCGGCTTGTGTTGCCTGGTAGGACCCGGCGGGTATAAACCCGACCCGGCGGGTGGTGTAAGCTTTAAAACTTGTTTTTGTTCTGTTACCACAATTGGTAAAATACCCGGCGGCTAAGTAGTGTGACCCGACGGGTGGTTGTTTGAAGCCGGCGGCTTCATAAAGAAGCCGGCGGCTTGGTTGGCTGTTACAGCATTTCTTGTTTGATTGTTAATAAATAATGTGAATTGCTATTTGATATATGTTAATAGATGATAATGATTATATTGTAAATCATTAATGTATAATTAGGAACTAGTAATCTTGATGTGGACTATGTTAAGTTCCTAATGTTATTGATTGATATAAGTTAAGTATTAATGATCATGATTACTAACTTATATTTGAATTATTGATTCTCAGATATGGAAAAAAGGCTCAGTGACATTAGACTACTGAGTGGACGCCTGAGGTGGTCGGTGAGTGGACTTGTACCCTCAGTGTGATTTAGTTGTAATGATTTGGTTACAACAAGTAATTTATTGTATTACTGTGATAATATGCATCTGTGTGTTACCTGGCCATGATGGTTTGGCATATTTGCTTACCTAGATGATTGTGCTAGTAAGGAGATCCAGGGGTCAACTTGATTTGATAGTTGGGCTTGTTGTTGTTGTAGACGACAGGAGATCTTAAAACTTGAAATGTTGGTTTAGAGATCTAGGTCGTGTGTAATTGACAACAAGTTATCGGTCGGTCTGTATCGGCCAATACAGATGAACGATAAGTGTTTCCTGGGTACCAACCGGTCTTAGGGTGTCTCAGGGACCACCGATCCTCTTTGACGCAGCTTGTATGACATAGTGGATGTCGGCTGGTAGGTGAATGATTGATTCATTGATTGATTGTCTGTTTATTGTTATTTGATGTAAACAGGTTGTTATGCTGAGTTGGACTGTTGTTATTGGTTCACTCACTTAGCGTTGTGCTAACCCCACCACAGTTCTTCCTGCAGGTTGAATATTTTGGGAGATATTGGGCAGGGGGTTGTTGGACTGGATGGAATGTTTGACAGGCTGTAACTCTGATGTGATTTGATAATCATAGAAATGTTTTTAATAACACCCAGTTGTTTGAAATGTCTAGTACTTTAATTTGAAAAAGTTTATTGACATTTTGATAACATGTAACATTGGTTGTAATGTTTTGAAATATAAGCTTCCGCGTCGCCATTATTATATTAATTGTTTATATATGTAAAATGGAAGGGGTGTTATACAAACCAAACCAGAAGAAATAAAACCAGTGAAATGTTGTGTGTGAGATTTTACAGATCAAAATTTTAGGTGAGTTGTATTATTGGTGACAAAGATTTCAAACGGGAGTATGGAGCGAACTTAAATCTGTCGCCCAGATATTTTAGTCTGTGTAATATTGGTAGTTTTTAGCCCGTTAATTTCGTGTACGGGTATAATTATAGCAATATAAAATTTAACATTTTATATTTTTATTTTGTAGATGCTCTCCTGGTTCGTAATATATTTTCAGAATAATGAGGTTATCATTATTTTTAGTAGTTGTACATTTTTGTACATTTTACTGCGTGCGTCCAATTGAGCGCCAGATTTCGGTTGAGTTTCGAATTCATATTTCGAAGTAATGTTCTAAATACTTGAAAACGTACTAGGAAAATAACGTTTTCCAGATTTTGACCTTTTTGGTACGTTTTAGAATTGTTTCTGTTCGTTATATAATACGTTTTATGTTAAACGTATAATTGAACCATTTTATCTATATGTTATAGATATTTAATTTCTCGTAATTAATAATTGAATTATTAATTATTTCATATAACCAAATCTGGTTAATTATTTTTGTCGGCTTAGTTCCGATACGTTCGTACGTAATTTATAAATACTACGTATAATGTAATACTTTTTGTATTATTGTTTAGGGCTCGCTAGACTCATATCACATCATAGGTTTAGTTTAAAACAAATGCAGGGAATTAGCGTAAGAAATGCATGTAATTAAGTATAATTATATACCTAATTTGGAGGAGTGTCACAGTTCTCCAACGTTTATATAAAAGTACCGGTCGTTCTCCGGTATACCAAACAGGTTTAAAAGTTTACAGTCGTTTGCAAAACAGTTTACCGGTCGTTCTCCGGTCTAGTTAAAACAGTTTGTCGAATAATTTATCCCATTTGTTCAGTGTGTCAATATGAAAATGTTGTTTCATAAACTCCAGTTTGTTTAATTGTTTAATAGTTCAAAGTACTCTAATAGTTCGAGTAAACACGTATGATAAACAATCATATAAGTAAAAGCAGTTATGGCAATAAGTAAAACAGTTGACTATGTTTTCCACCCCTGTTCAAAAGCAGTTAAATCAGTAAAAGTAGGGGCTGTGAACTCACCTGTTGAGTTAAGTTGTTGTGCGAGTGCTAGCAAACCTAAGCCCAAGTACAGTCCGAAATCTCCTAACGTCCTAAACGTATGAGATTTAATAAGTATGTGGATGTCTAAACTAATCATCCATGCTAGTGTTTGTACAACTAAGTTATGTCCAAAGTGTTGGTTTATACGTTTGTGTTTTGGAAAATATGTACGGCTCGTTGGTGAGTTTTCGTAATAATAATTCAAAGTATTATTATTATATTTATCGTATTGTATACTACCCAAAGTATATGTGTTTCATGTGCGAGTTATATCATAAAGGTTTGGTTCTTGAAGATGTTTAATGATTAGCGTGAAAGTATCCTTAAATTTATAGTTATTTTATCCGAAAGTATACATATATATATGTACGTATGTCCGAATGTGTCAAAATTCATCGTTTAGGATCAAAAATGCACTTTTTCAAAAAGTCAACTCGCAGTCAAAAAGTCAACTCGCAAGTGGACCCGCAAGTCAAGTGGACCCGCAAGTCAAGTCGACCCGCAAGTCAAGTGGACCCGCAAGTCAAGTGGACCCGCAAGTCAAGTCGACCCGCAAGTCAAGTCGACTCGCAAGTCAAGTCGACTCGCAAGTCCAAATCTCGACTCGCGAAATTCGTCAGATTTGGATCTCAGCTCGCGAAACTGGCTGTTCAGCGATTTTTATGCAAATTTCGACTTTTAAAGCGTTTTTAATGATGTTTTTGGACATAATAAGTTAATGTAACACTAATACATGGTATATTAAGTATTATAAACACGAAATATCAACGAAAACTTCGAAATCTAAGAGTTGTCAGGAATGTCGGGATCTTACAAAGTTAACGCCGTGAAAATCCGAGAAGATAGAAGTGTAGCTCTCGTTGCGGTGATCGTTTTTCCCTAAAGGAGCTAGTCGATTTATGGTGATTTCGTTGTAGTTTTTGTTGATTTTATGAAGATGGTGGTGGTGGATCTTGAAAGAGAGAGAGAGATGAGAGAAAAGAGAGTGTAGAGAGAGAAAGAGGTGGTGAGAAAATGAGGGGAAAAGAGAGGTGAGGGGGGGGTTTTGTTCCTCATTTTCCGTCCCCGTGTTTGTTTACCCGATCGTTAAATGATACGATATTTTAACTAATATATTTTTAATTACATATTTCATTATATTTTTAAATAGGATCTTTTTATGAAACCAAATTAATTTAGTTATAAAATTTTAACTTTGTTTTATTTTAATTATACAAGTTTACGTTTTACGTTATAAAATAATATGTAAATATTATCGACATAATATTTAATTGTTTACGACGTTATTTAATAATTTTGTTTTATTAAATAATCTTGTTCACCGACAGTCGTATATTTTTGTTGCTTTTGTTTTCAAATTGTTCTGTACGTAATTACAACTAATTACGAATACGTAATACTACGCGTATTATCTAGTTGGGCTTTGCTAGACTTACCTCTAAAATGTGTTGTGAATTCACTCAAGTAGGGAATTAGCCTAATAATGCAAGTGATTAACGTTAATAATCGCGTTTAGATTTGCGAGGTGTTACATTAATGCTTGATTCGGTGTAGGTTTTTATAAGAGTGATGATTCGTACATCATCAATTATTAGCCGTACGACATTAATAGGGTTTTGTAATATTGTAATGTATTATTCCATAAAAGACACTTAATAGTACACAACTAAAAACTGATTTTTCCTCTTTTCATAAAAGCAAGGGCTTTCCGACTTAAGAGAGCTCGTACCAAAATTTCAATGAAATAGCAAAACGTGCGAGACAAAATTACACTATGTTCCAGAGTTTAGCATAAAAAGAAAAGAAAAGAAGAGAATGTGATAAGATGGGATCGGAAAGAAGAGAGAGTGATGATTCATTGTTCCTAAGTTAGAAAGAAACGAAGGGAAAGTAAAAATTTAATGATCAACAATTTTACAAATTTACCCTTGGAAGAAAAGGTTACATCATTTTATAAGATAGTAGGTCAACGATTTTTTTGAAGAAATAATGAATCTAATGTGTAATTAAATGTTCTCTCTTCAAATTCGTCCAATTTGGAAGAAAAACTAGGAAGGAAATATTGAAAGAATTCTCCTTCCCATTCATTTCCTTTCTTTCGATTTAAAACTCAGGAACACATTCTCCTCTTCTATTTCTTTTCGACTCTTTCCCTTTCTCTCCAAAATAAAACTATGGAACAAAAAGTAAGTAAAGTGCACTATACGTCTCTTCTTGTTGGATTTCATCATCAACGACCTTTGATTCTTTTGAATTGATTTGTTGCACATAAACACGTCTTTTTCTGACTTCGACGTAATTGGAACTTTTTGCATTATAGGAACAAGAACACAACACTTATTTTTCAAAGTGGGGTAGTCAATTTTCGTGTGCCGATGAATGAGTTTCAAATTCCATTTTTCGGTCAACAAGAGTCAATAACTTGACATACTGTAGCAAATTGTATCTACCACCCCCTCATGCTAAACTAACAGGTACTTTTGATCAGCTCAACTAAAACCGAAACAAAGTATACGATTGTTAAGCATTTTAATATGTACATCTTTTCACCAGAGTATGTAAATTAAAGAAATGCGTTCATACATAAATGAGTACACGGATAGTTAGAATCTATCTACTTGTTTTTGGCGGGGGTAAAGTAATTAGCGATGCTAGAACCGAGTTTGACCACGTTGGCTCGCTTCTGAGGCCGAAGCAAAGAACGAAGTTCTTCCTGTATTTCCGGTGGTAATTCTTCAACCACTGATTGGTCAATTTCATCACCTTGTAACTCCATGTATTTGTTGTCAGTCCAGTTTGACTTGCAGTCGGCCTCTCACTCTCCATATCCAACGGTTCTTGTACTCCTTCAATTAATAATATATCATCATTTCATGTATTGAAATTCGTACAAGATGAGAAATAATATATGCCAAATAAAACTTGATACCTAATGACAAACACTTTGTGTCTCGAAGAACAATGGGATACGAGGTGAGCCGGCGAGGTCAAATAAAAAATTTTGTACATGTCAACTTTGTGGTTAAAAAATTGGTGGTAAAATCATAAATTTTGTAGGTAGATACGAGGTGAGCCGGCGAGGTCAAAGAAGAGGAAGGCGAAAACAAGAAATGAAAAATAGAGTAATAAATTAACGTTATGTTCCTTGAAATGATCGTATGTAGGATAGATGATTCGTGAGAAAGATTTGATTCACCAAATTATTAGAATTGATGTTATTTGTATATTTTTCCTTGACATCCACTCGCCCTAATGAATTAGCAGGCTTAATACCCACAAGCTTTGGTGTATGGATTAATTGTTAAGAGCATCCGTAAACAAAAAATTAATACATAAAATAACTAATTAATTCAACCTAAATAGAGACCTACGATGATGAAACATGTAAAATTCAATTGTAAACTTACGTGAGAAAATGTAGGTAACATGTGTTAATATATAGAGACATTATTTATATTCTTGTGTTTGTTTAATTCACGTTTTATACAATTGATTGTTGATTTCCACTATTCAATCAATCCGATTCAACTTAGAGGTCGCAGAGGGACTAATAGATATAGATAAGATATTCACTCTATTAATATTTATACTTTCAAGTGTTCAATGTAATCATTTTAAATGTTGTCTGTTTTTTATAATATATATTCAGTTTCTGAGAATGATCAAACAACATTTGATTTAATTGGTTTTTTTATGACTTAAAGCTGCTTTCAACACTAGCAGTGAAACACGACAAAACACTCGTTTGTTGCAACAAGAATAGTATCATATGTATGAGCTACAAGTCAAGTATACTGTATGCTTATCCCAGATTTATAAATTGTTGATAAATTCATAAAATCGAGAGAACCTTATATGCATATGTTGCAAGTATTTGGGTAATAATACCACATTAGTAATCGTACTGCAAATTAGTTTGTTTTATGATGACACCCACAACCTGTGGATGGTATGCAATTGACTGAACTCAGTGGCCTTCAAAGATAACATGTAAAGGTCCTTTAGTTTCTTGACATCTCCAGTCTGCTGGGAAGAAGCAATAGATTTCTTTGTGGTTGCAGGAAGAGAAACTGCTAGCATACTTTTTAATGTCATCTGCAGCTGACTCCAAAATCTCTCATACACTCCACAACCGTCTTTATGTAACGTAATTTGATCTACAGGCACGTGGCGTCCTTCAAGCAAACTATTCAGAGCAGATTCAAGCATCTGCAATCAAATGATTAGAGACTTAAAATGATAGTCTGCTGTCAGAGGGTAAAATAGAGCACTGTATAATGACCAAAATGATATTATTATGTAAAGTACAGTCATAAGTCATACCAATAACAGCATATATATGGACTACAGGGGGCATTTCAACCCATTTATCAATGGGTCCATTCAGTTCAGTTTCATCTCTAATAAGTTTTGTTGGCCAAAGCTTAATTTTTCTAAGCATAAAGCCTCCTAAATCATTTAACTTATAAAACTATATTATCAAAATAATATAAACTTTGTTATCTTATCTGACACACACTGTCACTAATTAATTATATATAGAAACGTATGAAATAGAAGGATATAAAAGTTTTGGACAAAAAATGTGCAGGGCACACAACATTACTCATGTTGACACATTACCAACCCATCCATATGCCACCTCTAACATGGACACACTTTCCGAAGTTCAGGGTTCCATTCAAAGGCAAGTTCCATATAACATCATTAACAATTAATTAACAGGACAATACACACAACTAACTAGACTACTAGGAATTGGATTACATTTATAGCCTTCAGATTCCAAATTCTGATTCAAGGAATCCATTCCTATCCAAGTAATGGCATATCCTCCACAAATCACTTCTTGACAGTTTACTTTCAATCAAAAGTGGCAATCTCAGCCCGTTTAGCCCCAGAGGGATATGAGTTTGCCACCTTACTTCAACTGAATATGGCAATCTCAAGTTGTGTACGGCTAAATGGGTCTTTCACATTATACATTGTCTCCAACCGGCATAATGGTTATATCTTTCATGATAAAAATTTAAAATATGAAGTGGCTAAATCTATAAACTATTTATACAACTCTTGAAAAGAAATGAAAAGGCAAGTGTTTACGGGTCCTAAGTGCCTAACCCAACATGACCCATCTGAATTGTACTAAAAACATACCCTCTTTTGACCATTTACCCAACCCCATTGATCCTCCCACTTTGCAACCTGCCAACCTCCAAAACTTAAAATCCTTTGTGTTCCTCTTTAGTTACAACTCAGTCGGTGAAACACAGAAACTTACGCTTATTTTTCATGTGCGATACGTCAATAATCCTAAAAAGTCTTTCAAATATTTTTTTGTTTATATATATTATAAATAATTATCAAAGACTAAATCGGAATGAGAAAAATCAAAGTTAAAGTTAAAGAGAAGCAGAGGTGTTGACATACCACATACGCGTTAGATGACTTTGACAGGTTACACCATAAAGCTGCAGTCTCTATCAAAATGGTCAGATACATTGTCGAATGTGTTTTCGGCCCATAAAATTGCATAGATTTCTGCCAGTTGCTCTCAGCCATAGATGAGTACTGTTTAACTCTTTGAAGTAGACTATTTTCACCTTTTAATAAATTACTCTTCTTCAAATCCATCTCCAGTAATCTCAAACAACAATCCCTATGGTAACAACCAAGCTGAAAATATGCATATGCGGCCTCCTGTTTCCGCAGGTCCCCCAAAGATTCATACAAGCACAAAGCCTCGCTCATTGCATCATTAGCTGAAATCTCATGCTTCCCAAATTCCATTTTAGATTTATGAACTTTAGCAGTTGTATTTTCTCTTGCTAGAAGCATTCCAAGCCTTAGATATGTATGAGCAACTTGTGTATACACTTCATTGCGAAGATCACTAATTTCATTATTGGGGGCATCAACTTCTTTTCTCGCTGCTCTATAGAATTTCAATGATTCACAATACTTGGATTTTGCTGCTTCTATTTTTTGTTTGCTAGCATTACTAAAAGCAGGAAGATTTCTGAGATTCTCCATCTTAGATATCATCTCCTCAGCTGCTGCTCGCCTTCCATGGCCCAAATTTAAGTTAATTAAAATTATATTCGTGTGATCAGAAACTTGTTTAAATGAGGTGATAGCTTCAGAAAAAGCTTCTTCAGCTTCACTGATTTCTTTTCGTACCAATCTCCTCCTACCTATTTCATTGCAGACCCATCCTTTCTTCTTGAAAACGGACTGTAACTCAACAGAACTACTGGAATGACCATTTAAACATTTTATGGCTTCTAGATAACAATTAAGAGCAGCAGTCAGTTTATGGTCTGCATCTTCATGGTCATCATAACCTTCATGAAGGTATCTGAAAATTCCACCATTATTTGGTTTCTTCTCACTTGAATCGGTTACGATCTCCTTGGAAGACTTTGCCACTTCATTTTCGCTGACGACATTTTGCAATGAACTCCTAGAAACTGATTTTTCAGAATGCTTTTTCCCATAAAATGGACGCCGTGTATTACCATTACTACTAGTTGCACTACTGTCACTACTAGCTCGATCACTCTGGCAGCTACAGTTGACCAATAAGCAAGATGAGCAGCTCGGGCTGAATTTACCAAACTTTTTCTTGAGCCTTTCAAGCTCCTCCTGAACCTCAGGTGACACTTTTAACTCTCTAGCAGGTAGTTTTTCATTGGTTTTAACCATCTCCTTTCGCTTCTCCAAATGGAATTTAACATACACATCTCCAACTAATGTCCATGCTTTAGCCCAGAAAAGGTAATGAGCTGCTATAGATTCTGTGTCGTGAATATCCATCTCGAATGATGAGCTGGAACTCATCGATGAGATGAATCTTGAACCTTGTAGATGTTGTGGCATGGACCCGTAGACTAAACATGCTAAACGAACAACTTTGAAGGCTTCATCCGACTGACCATCATCTATGTATGCTTCACCAAGGGCTAAATAAGATTCACCAAGTAAAAGAACAAGCTTCCATAGCTTGTCATCTAGTTTTGATGTTGAAAGCCACTTTCGTAGTCACAAACTTCAATGCAATCAGCATCACCGCATGCACAAACAGAAAAGTCAGTAGGTAAGGGAGAACCGTGATCGGGGTTGTTTCCAAAATTTTCAGAGCCTTGTTGCTGTCGTCTACATCTTAGAGACTTAATAGCTTGTGAGACGTGCTGTATTGCTTCTAATTTAGAGGAGATCAGATCAACATTAGGTTGAGCCACAGAGTTACAAGCTGGCTCATGCATAACAGCATCGCCAGATTCATCCTCATTTGAAGCCAAAAGTTTTCTGGATCCAGGTGCCTCTCTACCAAATTCATCCTCTGTACTGGGGTCATGGATTACTAACTCAGTGAAGCGTTCATCTGACTCTTCTTCAGCATCAACTACAATGTCTTTAGGGTTTAAAGGCAGCACTTTTGATGTCAAATCTAAATCTTCATCATAATCTAATAGTAACCTTGCAAATTGTTCATGAGCAAATGCACGTACCACCTATTGATCATAATGCAGGGATAAGTGGTATGACATGCGAAAATTAATAGAAATGATCATCTAATAAAAGTGAGGGAATACCGGTTGATCTGGGTCAAGGAAATCAAGACATTTCTCTAGGAATCTTGCAGACCTTGCCCTATTGTGAGATGACTGCATCAGAAAACCATGTATTAGATATATATGTGTTTTTCTATACACTACTATTAGAGTAGGCAAAAATGGAGCTATTTGGGTTAAACTTTCTCAATTCTGGATCAAATTAAGATGTTAGATAAAAGGGAAACATGTTAAATCGAATGAAAGGTTCAATCATGATTGAAAGAGTATGTTTTAGGTTCCACCCAACCCCACCAACCATTTAGCCCTATTGTGAGGAGACTGCATCAGAAAACCATGTATTAGATAAATATGTAACTTTCTATTCACTACTATTGGAGTACGCAAAAATGGTCTATTGGCTTTAAACTTTGCCATAAATCTCAGAGTCATAGGGGTTGACTGGATCAAATTAAAAAATGAGGTAAAAAGAAAACACGTCAGATACGCTGAACACGTCAATTGTCTCTGAAAGTAGGTTCAACCCAACCCGACCAACCATTTTGCCACTTCTATGGTTCTATCTATTAATTAGAGAGAGATTAATGAAATATAAAGAATAACAACCGAAAGTGAAAGCCTGTGAGCAACACGGTAGAGTAGAGTTCCTAGAGATAGTAAGGAATCACTTCTCCCTCTATTAATTAAAGAAGGTATAAAGGAAAAGTCATCATCACAACTGTTGGTTGCACGACTCGTTGGAATAACAGAAAGATCGAAAAGTTGAATGTTATCCTCGCCTGCATTTTTGTAGAGCTGTATATAGCCACACAACAATCAAAATATTAGCAGCAATAAATTAGCATAATAAGAACCATGGAATTGACCCAGTTAGTACCCAATAAGCTCCAGGGTCTTGCTTGCAATTTTCTTGAAGGAATCGCAAAACGGAATGGCCATTCTGTCTAACGATATGAGGATGAAAAGCTAGAGTTCCATCTTCTGACACACCCTTGGAAAGGAAAATATCATCCGTTTTCAGCAGCTCGTAACCCTGAACGACACCATTTTGATGGTAACAGATAGCTAATTCAGGTACACTTGCCATCACATTATCAAGCCAAGCTTCAAGCCAAGTCAATGGCGTAACCTGCCACACATAAATAAAAGAATGTAAGGAGATCGACCAAAAAAGTAACAGAATACATGAAGGTGGCAACATGGGCATGTTGGATAACAGATCAAAACAGGTCAAGATTCAAACAGGTATTTTTTAGTAGAGGTCGAATAAGGCCGAGTTGGGTTCGGTTAACTCAACACCTCTTTTTTGCCCGTAGTGCATGTGTTAATTATTATGATAAACAAAAACAATAAAATTACATATCTTTAAATAAACGATACGCATCACAAATAGACTTTAAGGAACCTTCAACCCATTATACAAGTTCCCCCTTTAGCTAAAAGAATAACTTTAAAACAATTACACCTTTTGAGATAAAACCAACCGAATTCGACCCACTAACTCGTAAGTAAATACATTGAAATGACCACCTCTAGAAATAAGTATAAAAAAGTAAGTCATGATGCAATCTAACCTGTCTGGAAACATCCCATAAGTGCAAACTCACTGCAACATATTTCTCATTACTGAATATGAGTAAGTCACTCCCCAAAAACATGCGCAAATTATAAAACTTCCAAAACAAAACCCTTAAAAATCCATCTCTGTTCATTCTTCTGTACATACCAGACTCTTGCATTGAGGGTCTAGGCTTTTCTTTGGCTTGTGAAACCTTTTTACCAGGACCACGATCTTTGTTTCTTTGGTTCTTCTTCCCTCCTAAAAAGAAACCATCTTTTTTTGCTTTTGGATATTCCAAGCATTCAAATCCTTCCTCTTGACCAATGTCATTTCCTTGTCCAACATACGAGGAAGAGTGTTCTTCAGGTGTATCAGAACCCAGAGTAGGTGGCAGAAAAGATGAGTGGACCCGCTCTTCTGACTGGGAATTTTGAGCCGATGGACAGTCGCATGCCTCCGTCCTAACAGAATGCATGGCAAAATTCCAAAATAAAGACTTCTCTGAACTTTGTGACCGCTTGTGTCTTCTAACCAGCTTTTCGCCCTCTTCAACATCAGGTCTGCAGTACATAAAATTATAATGAAGTGTTAATACAAATTATAGTAGAGGTAGTTAAATGAGCATCACGTGCAGGTTAGGTAATCGATAAAACAGGTATTTACTGGTACAGGTCAAGTCAGATTGGGTTGGCCTGAGACACTTTTGTCCAAATACATTTAATTACTTCATAACTGATGACTATACTGTTTCAACAATAATAAGAATACATTTTAAATAGCATAATTTAAAAGGTCTTATGCAATAAAAAAACTAGAATACAAGCAGAGCAGCTTTCAAATCGTTTCACACATAACTCGCTTAATTAACTAAATAACACAAACCCAAAGAAGCCAATTCATAAGCGAACACATCGAAATATCCTCTACTTGATAGAAATTAACAGTAGAAACGGTCAGCCCGATATGGAAATAAAGCATACCCTGTATTTAATACAAGAGACTGTCCAACACGGTGTACTGCAATCGAAAGCCGAGCCCTGGAATATGGGATCTTGAAAATTTGCTTCAAAGTGTCAGCTGCAGCGATTACATCAATTTCATCTCCATACTCTGTTAAACCAGATACAGCAAGGGCTTCTCCTTTTTTTCTATGGTTTGATGCAATAGCCCCACTGTCATAAGGTAAATCTACAATGTGGATCAAGAGAAGTTAAAAAAAAAACATGTGTTGAAGAAACAAACCTCGTATCCGTAAGTAAGAAACACGCAGACCTTAAGATCCTTAATAATTATTCACTTTTCTTTCATCATTTTTTATCATATATTTTTAGTAAATCGACATTCCCACATCCCTATCTATAGTAAAACACTGTCGAGGTAAGCTTTGATTCAAACTACAAGGCAGAAGTCACTAAATGGTGATAAACAACTATTAAAACGTGCTTATCTAAGCAAGAAACAAGAGATAAGAACTTTATGTTTCCTCGATAAACTATATTTGATCTACATTTGTAACAAATCATGTCAAGATTATCACAATGTTTTACAATATTTTTAATATCCAATGGGTATCGATTAACCCGCTTCATCCATCTAATATGGATATGGATATGTGTGGTCGATCTGTAACTTCAGTGGATATGGGTATGAATGTGGATGAAGGAAAACAAATAGATATGGATATGGACATAGCTCCATCCGAAAGCAAGTAGTTAGCCACCATTACCAATACACATGGATGACACACTTTGAAAATCAACCATGGTTAAGGATTAAGTGTTAAGCTAGACAAGCAAATAATTCAAAATATTCTATATACCAAGAAGATTCGATAGTTGTACCTCCAGCAGTGGTAGGAATATGAAGCATTGAAACGAGTTGATGAGGTATATTATTATTTGGCAGGGGTGTTTTGAGATTAGTCTCCTTCGGAATTACTCTGTACCTGGGCGCTCCTTCCCTAACAAATCATCATTAATTAATCATCATTATTAATAATTATATGCCTGTCGTGAAATACGTACATAAGGGTTCAAGTAAGAACCTAAATATTGGTAAATTACTCAAAAGTCACAATTCGAATAATGTAATTTAGCAAATTCACACAATTGTAAACATAATTAAATGAGTAATAACTTACGGTGAGGGTGAAGAAGGAACAAGAGCATTCGAGGAAGAAGAATCGAGAAAGGGTTTATGAGCAGAAACAGGAATAGAACCAACTATGAAACCAAGTGGTTCTTCTGCTTTCACTATTTCCATCTCACCTACAATTGGAGATTCCAATCCTCCCACTGATTTCGACTTCACCATCCTTCCCTTCCCTTTCTTTCAAAATCAAATATATAATCCAACTTATACTACTAGTTTTCTGTTCGTTTGTTGTGAACCTATAACTACCAATTTGCCACCGATTTGCCAAATTGCCGCTCCCTACCTCCTCCTCCTCCTCCTCCTCCTCCGTCGTCTTTATTACTCGTATTACTGTCATTCTAGAACTCCCTTCCAGCATCTAGAATTTGTGCGGTTATATTTCTTTTTCTAAAGAATTTACATTTAACCCTTTGAATTTTAAATACTTACGAAACCAACCTCTTTATTATATGTTCTTTACTATTTACTCGTACTATACAGAGATAGAAACACTGATGCAATTTGAAAATGATTGCGTAGAATAACAAATTTTTAACCTTTAATCTTTAATTAATTTTAATTTTAATTTCTGTATATATAACAGAATACCATGGAGAAGCTTAGACCCTTGATTAGGTTCTCTCATTAGCAATCCACGATCTAGATTAGTTGATCATAATTACAATATACACCCTTAATTATTTATCTCACAGACCCTGCCCCTTCTTTCATCATCATCATCAATCGGACTTTAGTGCCCATACGTGTTAATTGATTTTCAATTCCAAAGAATATTCAAAATCCAAATACTAGCTCGATCATCAATTGCTTCTCGATACGATTCTTCTAAAAACTCTATCTTTTATTAATTCATTCTTCTACACGACCAATGGGTAATATTTATAATTATATTATGATATATTGTAAGATAAATCGAGTTTTTAATTGCATCTAATTGTTGGTTAGTTTCCGTAAGTTTACGGCGTTTGAGTTTGATTTCGTTTTACTGTAAATTCGTGTTGCATATTTTTAAGTTTGTTACCGTTCTACCCATTTGATTATATAGGGTAAACCCTTTTATGGCATTATTACTTGCATCACATGCTTGATTTCAAGTTTGTTTTTGATGGGTTGTCAAGTATTGATGAAGTTGTTTCGAGTTATGTGTTAAATAATGCAAAGTAATAAAATATGCTAAAAGGAATGGGTCAAATGGGTTGAAAGTTGTGTAAACTCTATGGTGTATGTTTTATTGCATACGGCTTACTTCATGTTAAAATTTAATATGATAGTTATTGAGTAAATATGTATTAAATGAATAATACAAGGGTTGTTCTTGACTATTTGAAGTATTTCTTTGCTGGTCCTCAGATTTTTGATATATAACTTTCAATATCACCTTGCAGGTAGTAAGAGTCATTTTTCAATTCCCAAACATGGTTAGACTCTTACTGTGAATCTGATTTTATGAGTGTCATTTGAGGTAAGATATATGTTACATAAATCATATCTCTCTTACATATAATAAGAGAGTCTATATTAGTTAATCAACTTGAAATTAGATGATTTGGCATTAATCTCAACCTTTGATGTTATTAGCCCAACTAATTACAACCCTTGATTATATGAAAAGGTGGGATTTATTAATCACCACAATTTTGTGACAATAATACCCCTACTCATTAATTTAATCACTAACACTAACTAACACTAATAACATCAAACGACCTTTGTTCATTATATTTATTATTCATTAAATCATTATATTATGGGAGTTGATATATACAACAAATAAATTGTTTCATACAACAAAACTGTGTTATATTATACTTGTACTATGTGCTGTAATTATTGTACCATATGGTGTTTGAATCAATTTTTTTGTTGTATTTATCACCTCCCTTATATTTTATTTTGTAATTGTAATGCATCGTATTCTGCAATTTCAATATTTGTTCATGGCTTTCCGTTTTATTTGAACAAATCACTTCTTATTGAGTATTATATGTTATATTACTTTTATATCCTTCTTTCCATTTATCAAAAAATGTTAATAGCAACTAAATTACATAACCATATAATGCACAACTCACGGTCACAAAAATAAATGTAAATGTCCTTACTAAAAAAAACAATCAAGCTAAAAAAAAAAAGAACTGATGTCAACTGTATACAATTAGTTTCTTGTTTTAATTATTTGTTTGGATAATATTTTAAATCCAAGCGTAACAAATGCGGAGACTCTAATGTATAGCTTGAAATAATTGTTTATTAATCAATTGCTAAATAAATATTTTCTTCTCATGAATGATTGATAAACTTATAAGCTTATTTAACTTTAGTGTAGCCGATTATATATGCGAACTCCAATACTACATTATAACACATTATAATAAATAACATGATGTACATATAAACCATTCACCACTCATTTTCTAATTATAAAAACGCAATCAAAATGACTTGTACGAATTTCACATGTAACACCCCAAAATCCAAAAGTATTATTTTGATAGAAGCGAAGTAAGTTGTTTTGAATTATTGTTGTTTTAAGTGGGATAATATATTAATTGTAGTCGGTTTTTAAGTTCCAGATAATAATAACTACGGGGAATAAAATTAAACAGTGTATACATGTTTAATTACACACATACGTACGGATATGCATACATATCCAATTTTCTTCCTGGTTTCTCCATAAACTAAAACAGAGAGAGAGAGAAAGATCGAGACAGAGAGAAATTGAGGGGGGGGAGAGAGAGAGAGATAGAGAGAGAGGGGGGAAGAGAGAAAGAAGGAAATCAACCATAATCATGAAATTGAAGCTAGAGGAATTGAATTCGTAAGTTTCTAAACATCTCTAACTTATTATAACTCTTGTTCTTATTGAGTTTAACCTAGAATTGGATTTTTGAAAGAGTTTAGTAAGTGGGTATATTGTAAAACGAAATTGATGATAAATCATGTTTAATTATTGCTAGTTAAGCCTAATTAAAGATGTTCTAGCTTCAATTATACTAGGGTTATGAAACTTGATGATTGTTCTTCATAATCCATGGTGGGTTATGATGAAAGGGGTTATGTTCATAGTGGAAAAAGGTGGGTTGTGTTGAATTCTATCAAACTAGTCATAATTTACCCTAATTGTTAATTATGTAGATGAAATGGATTAATTATGTTTAATTCACCATAATTACTAGTTAGTAAAGTATGTGGTATTGCTAATAATGTTGAAGTGATGAATTGTGTGATTAAAATTGTAGTTGAAAAGAGTTTATCATAATATTTAATCATGATTTAAGTGGTAATTCAAGTAATTGGATATTTGAGTTAAAATTGATCAATCCAAAGGGGTGATGGATTGATGATTATGATTAGTTGATTTTGATGATTATTGGGTGCTAAATGTGTTGTATTATTGATATGATATATGCTAGGTGATCAAGAGTGGTGGCATCCATATTCAAGTATTATGTTGCTTAATTGTCTAAAAAGCAAAGGTGAGTGATATGGAGGTTAAATGGGTAATTATTGTATTTTCTGAATTGCTTCCGAGCAAGAGGTTCATACAATCGTGTGGTGTATGGTTTGTTTCTTGTTTGTTTCGAATTGCTGTTTAAATTAAGAGGTTGTTGTAGCACATTATGTTGAATGTGTGCTAGGTGAATTATGTTGAATATATGATGAGATGATTAGTGTTGATAGAGTTGTTGATATGTGGAATGAGCAGTTTGTAGGGAATTCAATGATGTTGTTATAGTATGCATACTATTGGTCGCGGGACCACATAGAAATTAGCCAACTGCGGTGAGCATAAAGTTGTCATTGGTCATGTGCGCATACCAATGATGTTGTTGCTAGCATTCATGTCGACGTGATATGGTGCTATGTGATATTGGTCATGGATCCGCATAAAGTTCAGATTGGTCTCTACAATTGCTCAGTAGTTATCTGCTTAAGCAAGTATTTGTTGTTAATATTTGCTAAGTGTTATTTCAGTGTTGTTTGTGGATTATTCATTTAATTGCTCGTATGCTCACTAAGCGTTTTGCTTACCCCTTCGGTTGTTATATGTTGTAGGTATATGGTTCGGTTGAACCAATTGGAAAAAAATGTGGTTGCAAGAAGGTAGCGTGGATTGGAGCTTGCAATGTGGGTATACAAGCTTCTCCTTCTTTTGAATTTTCGTTATGTTTATCACTTGTGTAAATCGCCGAAAAAGATACATTTTGAAGTTCTGTTGTTGAATTAAATTGTGAAGTGTCTAGTGGTTGAAAAGTATGTCTTTGACTTGGTCAAAGTCAAAGTTGTATGTTGTGGTATCAAAACGGGCGAAAGTTATGTCATAAGTGATAAGTATGGTTAGATGTGTAAAAATGTGGTTTGATCATATTTTGGATAGAAATGTGATCAATATGTCCTAAGTCGTATCTTGGTTCATTTGAGTGATAATGAGTGGATAATGGTGTTTGATGGTCAAAAGGGTTAAAATTTGATGTAGATAGTGATTATGTTGTTGATTTTGGTTAAAGTGTCCAAATGGACACTAAAAGGGTCGAATTGCATAAGTAAACCAAAAAGGAAGTTATGGTATTCTTATTGATGGTTTACAACTTTATGTATGTAGTATGTTAGGTTGCCAAAAGGCTCGAGTCAGATGACAAGCCATTTGGAATATGACTTGATTTCAAAATGGTTCAAAATGGTTAAAAATTGATCACACATCCGTTTTCTTGTTAAACGCTTAATTTGAAAAAGTGTAAAAAGGAAAAGTTTCATTTTGGCATAGTGGAGGTGCCTGCAAAATTTGGTAGTCTAATTCTTAACGAGTTAAAAGTTATGCGCGTTTGAATTTGATCAAAAATCTGAGTTTTGCTAAGTTTCTGGTTTGTGAATGAGTACGCGATCCCAGAACTTTTCAGGATCGCGTACCCAAGGCAAAAATTGTCACAGTGGATTTTTCCATGTAAGTACGCGGTTCCACCTCTTCCTAGGATCGCGTATGACAGTGAAAAATATAAATTTTGGTTCTAAAAGCTTGTTTCAACTATGGAAATTTATTAAAGATTAAATATACAAATGGGGTACTAGTGGGACATTGTCGAGAGTGTTATAAACTGATAAAAAAAATTGAGGCGTTTCATCACAATACTGCATCAATTTATAAAAACATTAGTTTATAAAAAATTAATTCATACCAGCATGAATAATTCAAATAACACAATCATCAAATCACACTAAATATTATAACATTTATAAGTGACTTTCTATCTATTTCCATGGAACAAGTTCAAATCATAATCCTCCTCATCATCGGCTTCATCCTTTAAATTATATATATACATTTATCTTCATAGAATTTGGTTATTATGAAAAGTTGTTTAAGATAAAAAAAAAAAAAGTGTAGGAAGACATACGAGTCATTGGATTGAGCTAATATCACAATCAAATAAAAAATGTTTTTGTAATTTTATTTAACTTAAAATATCAAACAAAGGGCATGATAGTCTTTTAATCATATTCTTTATAACCAATTTCAAACTCACTCCCAGAAAAAATTAAGAAGTTAAAGCACAATGTTCTAAAAAAATGATGCACGTCTATTTTTAAGTGTATACATGTTGATGCACATCTATTTTTTTTTTGTGTATACATGATGATGCACACCATTTTTTTTTTATTCCATTAGTCAATAAATTTTGATGCACACTCGATGAAAAATTGTTACATATTATATTAAATACAATGATGGTCCTTATTTTTGCATTTTTTTAAGATACAACCAAGAAAATAAGTTACGTGTGCGTCGATCCAATGTTTATTAAATCTTCCATTGAAAATAAAGTATCCACACAAAAGGTGGATAAGAAAGTGGATGCCTATTATCTTGGACGAAGTTACAATACCAAGGCTAAAACAAATACTAATAAATATTTTAAATTATTAGAAGTAATTGTAAATCTAAGTTGACTAAAATGCCCTTGATTTTGTATTGACGGTTTCAATTGCAAATGACACGTGTCATTATAACATGGCTTCGTATCCTTTTTAGATTAATGATCTTTTTAGTTGAACCAAAACCAATATTCATAAACTAATTTAAAATGATCTATAGAAAAAAAAAAGAGGCGTGCACAGGTTGGAGAAGCTGTGAAGAGATGTAATCTTACAAAGAAGGTTAGGTTGTAATATTTATTTCTTTACCAGTGATGTGTAGCAAAAAGTCATGTTTTTATAAACATATTTCCCGCACATTTGACCTAATTCTTGGTGTAAACACTTGAATTAAACGTTTATCTACTTAGTTTCACAAAGTTGGTCAAAATTATAGGCATTGCTATAAAAAGTGCTAAAAACGTCCAAAAGGCACGCAAATCGAGATAGATTATTCAAACACTTATTCTTAGCATACTTTTAAACACCTGATGATACAAGTTCTTAATTAGTCTCATGTGATGTCTCAGGTTATCCCAAGAGTAGAGAATCAAGAATCGTGCAGATCAGGTAAAGAACGAGGAATATAGAGCCGTCTAAGCACAAACCGAGAGCATTCCGCTCACGCCAACTCTAGAGACATCAAAAATTGGTACATTTGGCATCATTAGAAGCTTAACGGAATTACGAGAACATAGGCGAAAGAATCAAATCAAACGGACGAAAAACGAAGAAGATACGCACGAATTAAGCAACGGGAAAAGCCAAAAACAGCACACAGACCGGCACACGGCCCCCCATATGACCATGTATGGCCCTGGGAAGGCCGTGTACAGCCTAAAATGTTCGTGTACGGCTTGTACCAGGCCGTGTACGGCCACAGCCCCCCTCCCCCGTGTGTTCTCGTTTTGCTTCGTTTGCTTGTATCATGGTGCTTTAATGCTTGTACATGCTCCTACCCCCTTAGCCTATAAATAGATGGCCTCATTCACCTCATTTGACACACCTTCACACCATTTCGCTCTCTCACTTTCTCTCTCACTCTCTCTCTCTCTCTAAAGTCTCTCTCTCTACTTTCTCTCTCTAGATTAAGGTTTTAGTTGGTTAGTTCTTGGTTAATATTTAACCTAGATTAATGGAGGGGCTACCTTTGTTATAGTGTAGGGAATATTCTGAGGGGCTTATTTGTAATATTGTCGAAGATATTACGGAGGTTCCGTTCGTGTATTGTTTCAACATTATTCTATCTACGCATAATCTACGGTTACTTCTTTCCTTTTCTATTATGATGATTGATATTGTTATTATGATAGATTTAGGATTGTTTGCCATGCGTAGTGAGTACTTCTCTTATGTGCTTGTTGTGATGTAGTTAGCTTGTATGTGCTAGGGGTGATGTTACTTTAAATACACAAATGAAAATCGGTGTACTGTTAACTCTATATTTATGAATTTCTAAACCAAAATCGCCTTTCCTCCAATAAACGTGTTTAGAACCTGTATGACAAGGAATCGCGAACCTTGATCAACCGGTAACTGCCTATCTATGTTTTCAAATACAAACATGGTCTGAATTGTGTAGTTGTGGAAATACTGCCAAACCTATCGTATAGTACACCGTGAATAAATCAGTGATTTATTGGGATATGTTTAAATAGTGAGGGTTGGGTTTATATCATAGATGGTTAAACTTTAATACAAACTTAGTTAAACTAATCCAGAGTGACCATAAAGTATGTGGCACCGGAAAGACCGTAAAATGGCACAGCACTTCGTATAGCGTTGGAAACACTTCAAGTGGAGTACAAATACATGGAAGCTAAGGAACTGTCGTCAGTTGAAGACTGTGTCACATCCTGGTTGAATCACACAGCTCTGGACTAAACAAAGACCATTATTATAGAGTTAGCAGTCACCAAACCAAGTCTTAATCTTAAATGCCTTGTTTAGTCTTAGTATCCTCACAGTGTTAAGAACGGTCAGAATACTAGTGGGTCTGTTACTATATCTCATGCGCCCAGGAATCTTATTCCAAGAAGGGTCACTATTCCACCATATGAAAAGTGTTGAAGAGTTGAGTTGCCTCCTCTGATCAGAATCACCACAGCCTAGCAACCCAGTGACATAATGTCTGAGAAATCAGACAGTAGGGTGTTAGTGTTTACACTGTGAATACTTCGACGAAAGCAAGACACAAATATTTAAAAGACATTTTCATACACAAACTATAACGCCCCTAATTTTAAGAACATTTTTTTTTTTAAAACATCGCGGAAGCAATATCCCATATATATATATATATATAACCTTGGATTATCCAAAATATACATAACCATTTACATACGTACTTCTTTATATAACTACACAAATTAGATGGGCGTTACTTTATCAAAACATTTAAAGTAGTACAAAAGTCATCCGAGTTTTCATCCTTGTCGAACATTCCTTCAATTTACTCCGAGACCCGCCCTTAACAAAATATATTAACCTGCAAGGAGTAAACAACGAGGGATTAGCACGAAGCTAAGTGAGTTAACTCATCACTAACACTACACTTAGTTTAACACCATGAGTCTACAACATTTAACACTTTGACTCAACATCACTAGAGGATCGGTGGCCCTTGTGGCGCCCTCAGCCGCGGTGGCCCACCAAGCGACACTTACACCAACTGCAGGCCAATACAGTGGTTAACCGATAACGATTTACTACCTTTAGTCAACACAAGCTCCATTCACAACACATGTTCACAACTCTCGTGTTGACTAACCTGTAGCAAAACGTCCAACAAGATTGACCTCTTTAACATAATCACCAATAGGTTTCTTAACACTTGCTTCTACTTCACAATATGCCTTAACACAAGAATGCATAATTAACACTTGAAGTAACCACATAAGTGATCACCAAACATAGTGACAGATCAAAGTCCACTCACCTGTCCACTTTAACTTCAGTTACTCAAGTGACTAAACTCACTGAGTCTTCGCCTTGTCTGTAAACACATCAAAACACGTGAGTCAGTAACTCAATCCAAACCTTTCATAATATCTATATAATGTACACACATGTTGTCAAGAAGAAATCATCTCCTATCATATAACACATTGCATTTAACTCAAACACTTAAGTAATCATCATTCACATTTACTTAATATCCAAAATCAAGCATATACTAAGCAATATAAATAAAATATACAAGCTAAATTACATAATTAAGCTCAATCGAAAATTGCCCAGTCGAAACATGGGAATACGATCGTACTCAATTGAATACGCCGTATTCCAGTGAATACGCCGTATTCCAGTGAATACGGTCCACGAGTACGCCGTACTCCCGGGAA